>CM024587.1:34058942-35390760 GCA_014182565.1 Eucalyptus marginata | reverse complement strand
CACCATCGGTGTCAACATCCAACTTCTCTATTATGGCTTTTATCTGATGATGATCTTCAACCAAATATTCAGGCACATCCACGTTTCTGGCATTAAGCTTACATGATACCTCTCCAACAACCAATTCACTTAGTTCCCCATGGCTGCAGCAAAGCGGGAAATTTTTGTTTTCATCAATGACATGAAAGAAAAGGGTACAAATTTCTTCCAGATATGACGATCTCTAGGTGTCTAGGGACCATATGGTTAAATAACTCAAACCATTTTGGTTACTATGACAGAAGTTAAGCGTTATAATCAGTTGATGCGTGCGTTGATATTTCATGGAATGTCAATTAATTTAATGTATTTGAGATGAGTAAGATAACGCAAGAGCCGATGCATGTGAAGGAGATATTCTTGATGGAATGGACAGAGTAAGATTCACAAAACTTGGTAAGGTAATTTTTTATTCAATAATGCTTGGATCGACTAACTAACATGCAGTGACATAAATTACAAAGTTTGTGTATTATTGAGCTACATATTTAGGATTGCATTCATATAATAGTTGAATCTGAGATAAAACCTAAATAAATTCGGGGTCTCAAGCAAAATCGAAAGAAGCACGACAGATCCATGATAGGTGAAACTGTTTCATTGTTTTCTAAGTAAACAAGTTTTATTTTTGGCGAAAAACATATGAACAGATTTTATTTGGTGAGTTCTCCCTAGACCTATCAGACAGGTAACCGGACCGGATTCAGGTGTGGTTCATTCAAGTAAGAGTCATCTGAATTTGTTCATAAATTGGATCAAAGCAAATCCTTCTTTTGCCCTATTCTTTCCTTTTCCTCCAGTGAGTTCTCACTGCTGAGTGTACATTTCTTCTGTCATCGGTCTTTGTTTTTCTTTTTTTTTGTTTCTCTTTGGTTGGTTTGCCGGATCCGATATCATTTCTGTCGGCTCTAGCTGCCATAACTTCTAATGCAAAAAATGTCTTCAATTCTAGAATTTTGGGATGACAAAGTTTCTTCAAACGAGTAATATAACTATTGCGCTTATTAATGATAAATAAAAGGTTGAGGAAATTTACCCTTTTCCTTCAAGTTCCCACCCCTTTAGATGTGCAACCTTCACAAGAGCATCCTCCCATTGCTTCAACGCATCAGAGCTGAACTTCTTCTTGTGCTTGGGTATGACTTTTTTGTACAACTTGGTTTTGAGCTTAACATCATTAGGGTACACGTCAAAGAAGATGGGGAGTATCTCTTTCTTCCCATCTGACTTTGAGGTGCATTCTACCATGTGCGCAACCTCACGAAGACACCACGAACTGGCAGCGTAATTCTTGGAGAAAATTGGAATGTAGATTCGTGACTTGTCAAGCGCTTTCAAAAGCTCTCCATCAATTTCTTTGCCGACTCGGAGTTCTTCGTCATCTAGGAAGACATGGATGCCATTGCGTTGCAAGCTACGGCAAAGGCAATCGGTGAAGTTTCTGCGTGTGTCTGGTCCCCTAAAACTTAAAAACACGTCATACTCATATCCTGGCGACACATCTTCCACGCTCCGGATTGCCTCTGAGCTCTTCCGGCTTCTCTTCCTTGTCAGTCGTCTCAGGACCCTGCCACTTATCCTGAACCCAAGTTTAAGCCTTTAAGGAGACTTCAAAACAGGAATCCATCAAACAGGCGTTAGAAAATAAGCCAAATACAGACCACTTACAATCCGCACAACATCAAGGCCAAGATGATGGCGATTAAATCAAAGGCTGCAATCACTCGCACCCGCGGCCGACCCTGCTCAGAGCTGTCATCACAAACAAATCCCGAAAGGACCAGCGTTTGAACCCCTAATGCCGTGTGATTACGCAGATCTTGGTGGTGTCCAATTTGCAGCAGATCCTCTACTGCGCTCACTAACATTTGAACCAAAGTGTGTAAAAAGAGATAATTACAACAGGATTTAGTGAAAGAAGATCGACTAATGCTTCTCAAGGACAGGCGATTTTTGGCTTTGCGATTGGTCACAATATGGAGAAAATACCAATATCGCAGAGACGATGAAGGTGAATTTCCGTGAGAGAGAGGTTAGACAGTAAAGTATGCAAACCACTAAAGTGAAAAAGTTCCACAGACCACCCTGCTGCTGGTCGAAGCATCGGGGTTGAAAAGCACAACTCAAATTTATTTTTGTGGTTGGAAACAAAACAGAATTTTCAACAAAAATTTCATGAACTTGCTATCATCGCTGAGCGCAAGCACCGAAATATCACCCAGCTGGGATTGACAATGGTATTTGAATGTTAAGAATTGTTCGCTTTATTGTTTCGCAAAAACGAGAATCTTATCAGACCCCAAAATCACGGTGGAAGAAAATATGGCAATCCCACACCTATCCCAAAATAATTTTTTTTTATATGGAGCGCTTGCCAAGATGCCCTCGCTCCCAAGGATAAACTATTCAGAAGGCAAATCTTACCTCATCACCTTTGCAGTCTCTGTAATCGAAGCCCCGAAACGGTAGAACACGCTCTCCTTCTTTGTCCATGGACGAGGAAGATCCGGAAAGATACAACTCTGAACATCAATATCTCCGCTCAGGGTTCTTCGCGATTGGAAATTTGGTTAGCTGAATTTGAACATACCTCAGTCACCTTTGAGCTTCTCGCGGTTTGTTCTTCGGCAAATTTGGAAAGCTAGAAACCACTCTGTCCTTGGAGCGCAAAAACCGACCCAGCACAGGTAGTCGATGAAGCATCGATCGGTGGCTCCCTGGGAAGAAGGAAACCAAAATTGCAGCAGGCTTCCGCCTCCATCAATGGCAGCCACCAGAGCCGGGGGGGGGGAATTGAAAATTAACATTGATGGAGCTTACCTGGCTGGAACGAACGAAGGTGCGGTGTCGAGTGTTCGCCGCGACAGTTCTGGGAGGCTGGTCTGACGGTTTCGCGCGGTCGATCAAGGCGTCTTCAGCAGCTCAGGCGGAGGTGCAACCCATAGTGGAAACCGTCATGAACTTCTCCACGGGAACCGAAGCGTCACTTGAAGTGGAGAAAATATTCAAGAGAAGATTCAAAGTGGGATCGGATCACTCTGGTCTTAAGAGGCGATGCTAATCCGGGAGACAGTTTTCAGTTAGAGGTCAATTTCATTCGTAGATAGTGAGAGATTTATAATATTCGATTAATACATAAGTTTCGTTTACCATCTCCCGCGCATAATCGAATATTCTAAATCTCTCACTCTCTACGAATGAATATATATAGAAGTTTCGTTTACCATCTCCCACGCTTAAGACTCAGTCTTCCATTGTTTGAAGGTGAATGCAATAGTTGACTTCTACGTGGGTTTCCTGCTGTGCCCAATTTAGAAGGCTTAGCCTCTCTGAAAGACGGAGGGCCAGTGGGCCACAATCCCATTCATCATTTTTTATCTACATAAGCCAAAGCCCAAAGCACTAGCGACGTCTAAAATAAATGCAAGGTGGATGTATAGCTGATATAGGATCTTGTGGAACAGGATTTGATTCTACAAGCAGTTCGGTAAGAATGAAGAAATTTAGAATGGTGCCTGGAATCATGAATAAAAGGAATTTCATGAATTTAAGTTGAAGATATAGGATTTTGTTAAAATAGCACAAGATGAAGAAATGAAACTTATCAGTATGGTCTGTTGTCAACTGTTTATGGACAAAAGATTATGTGGCGCACTTATAATTTGGAAAATTTACCCAATCAATCTAAACCTTTCATTGGTAGCCGAATCTGATATCATTTCTATCGGCTCTGGCTGTCATTACTTCTAATGCAAAAAAATGTCTTCAATTCTTGAATTTGAGAATGACAAAGTTTCTCCAATCGAGTAGTGTAACTATTGCACTTATGAATGATAAACAAAAGGTTGAGGAAAATTACCGTTGTCCTTTAAGTTCCCATCTCTTTAGATGTGCAACCTTTACAAGAGCATCCTCCCACCACTTCAATGCATCAGAGTCGAACTTCTTCTTGTGCTTGGGTATAGCCTTCTTGTACAATTCAGTTTTAAGCTTAATGTTGTCAGGGTCCACATCAAAAAAGATGGGGAGTATCTCTTTCTTCCCATCTGATTTTGAGGTGCATTTGTTCATGTGTGCAATCTCACGGAGACACCATGAACTGATAGCGTAGTTCTGGGAGAAGATAGTTATGTAGATCCGAGACTTGTTGAGCACTTTCAAAAGCTCACCACCAATTTCTTTGCCGACTCGGAGTTCTTCGTTGTCTAGGAAGATATGGACTCCAGCGAGTCTCAATCTATGGTAAAGGCAATCGGTGAAGTTGTTGCGTGTGTCTGATCCCTTGAATCTCAAGAACACATCGTACTTATATCCTGGCGGCGCATCTTCCACGGTCAGCATTGCCTCCGGGCTCCTCCGGCTTTTCTTCATTCTCGTCAGTTGTCTCAGGACCCTGCCAATTATCATGAATCTGAGTTTAAGCCTTCAAGGAGACTTCGAAACAGGAACCCATGAAACAAGCGTTGGAAAATAAGCCGAACAGAGGAGAACACTTACAGAACGCACAGCATCGAGGCCAAGATGATGGTGATTGAAACAACGGCTGCAATCAGTCCCATTTGCGGCCGATCCTGCTCAGAGCTGCAATCGCCAACAAATCCCGACAGGACCAGCATTCGAAACCCCAAACTCGTGCGATCACGCAGATCTCAGTGGTGTCCAATTTGCGGCAGATCCTCTGCTGCGTTCACCAACGTTTGAACCAAAGCGTGTAAGAGGAGCTAATTGTGACGGGATTTAGTGAAAGAAGATCGACTAGTGCTTCTCACGGACAGGCGATTTTGGCTCTGCAATCGCTCTCAATAAGAAGAAAATACCAAGAACGCGGTGAGGATGAAGGTGAATTTCTGTGAAAGCGGGTTAGGTAAAATCATTGCATTTTAGTGAGTTACCATCATTGGTATTTTGAATTTCCATTGGGGTTGGGGGCTGCAAGGTTCAAGCGATCAACCACCAACCTTCCCTTATCTCACCG
The DNA here is from genome assembly GCA_014182565.1 of Eucalyptus marginata. Lineage (NCBI taxonomy): Eukaryota > Viridiplantae > Streptophyta > Magnoliopsida > Myrtales > Myrtaceae > Eucalyptus > Eucalyptus marginata. The sequence continues at coordinate 35,385,746 of CM024587.1, read as the reverse complement.
AACATGCCCCCAAGTGAGCAACCCTTGACAAGAAGTGTGCATCGCATTCATGTCCAGAGTGAAAGTATGTCCATTTTGATGAAAGTCTGAAATCCTGTTAACACTCCCAATGCGTTGCAACTTGTGAGAGTGGCACTTCTTGAGGAGAAACTACACAGGCATGTAAAAAAAGGGATCTTATGAGTGGCAGATCAACTCTGCTGTAAATCTTCCAAGAAGATAAAAGGGCAGTATACAAAGTGGTGGCACAAAATTGCACATATGGCAAAGGCATCCATCCTAGCAATTAGCAAATTGCAAAGCAGAGGGGTGAAAAAGAAGGTAGATTTTTTAACTTGGAGTCAGAAGGAGTAGATCTTCCGACAGAAAAAGGAAAGGCTGAAGAAAGGGGGAAAGAGAAAAAAGCAGTCAAAGCCAATCACGGCCTGGAGAATTTCATGTGGACGTGTTGGGGGTGAGGGACAATCATGCGACCCCTTTCTAATCAACTTTAATCAGAGAGCATGAATAAAATGTTCTACGTTTTTCACTTGTCCTATCAATTGGGGTTTCATCATTAGGTTTAGATGCCTCGGATCTAGCGAGTCATGCAAGAAGCCAAAGAGGGGGGCGATAAGGAAAATGGGTTTTTTTAAGTTGGGTTTGGGAGGGAAGCAGAAAAGGTTGGTGGCCTAATACCCAGAAGAAGCCGAAATCTCTTTCAACCCATTTTGCAGCATGATCCTTTCCTTTTTATCAATTTTTTTTTCTTTTCTCTTTTTCGAGATTTAGTTGAGGAGGGAAAATGATGTTTTTTCAATGGTAGGGACTGGGAACATGGCACGTACGGGGATGAATCCGGGATGAATTTAGAAAAAAGGGTAGAGCAGTTCCATGAGGCAATGTCTCTCCTCCCATCCTTTTTCACATGGATGTCCATGTGCATGTGAGGACATCCACATGGTCCGAGCCGCCCATCCTTTTCCTTTCCTCCCTAGGCCATGCCGTGACAAAGATTGGGTTGGACCCATGCTCCTCTCTCTCTCTCTCTCTCTCTCTCTCTCTCAACATTGGGAAAATTCTGTGCAAAATCATGTCCATTGTCATGAAAAGACATAACATAGACTCGTTTTATTAGATAGGGCTAGATGTAAATTAGAGATTTTAGTGTACGGTCCATATTCTCAAAAGTGGAGCCCTAATAATTCTTAGTGCTATTTCATTATATATGATTGGTTCGATTTATTAGAATGAGTTTAGTTGTGTTCTCTCCATATTGATGTGATTCGAGAATAAATTGTTGAGTAACAATAGACATTAAATCAAAACTGAGTTGAAAGCACTCAAAAAGACTTGGAAATAGGGAATATAGTTAGGTAATTGAATTAGAAAAAATGGATTTTTTTTAATTTTATTTTCAGGGAACTTAATTAGATAATCGAAATAGGAATGGTTTTTTTTTTTCCTCTTTTCCTTTGATCATGCACTCTTTTGAGTCCCCTCCATGGTTTGGATGGATAGGTTGGTCCATTTTGTGGGTGAGGACAAATAGGCCGGAATCCACTAAATAAAGGTCTTTTTGGGCTCATTTCCTGGACTCTAAATTGGAGAAGGGAGGGATGTACCTTTATTGTATAAGGAGAAAAACAAAAGGTCGGGGCCTACAAATCAGCCCATTGGATTACAATTAAATCGAAAAACGAAGTCCATGGTAACTAGGGGTGACGACAAATATGGTTCGAACCGTCAGACCAAACCAAACCGTTTTTGACGGTTTGATCGGTTTAAGAGTACTTTATACTGTACAAAATATCAATGAGATTAGTGTGTTTAATTTGTTGAGAAAAATCCTAGTAGATTTTGATGATAACAAGATTGTCCATGAGATTTTAGTAAATTTGATAATTATCTTGAAGTATGTTGATCCAAGAAATAAATCTAACACGGATTACAAAGTCTACTTCAGACGGAATAAACTCAGACTTGAATCTAGATCTTAAATTGAAGATAAAGACTAAGAGAATTACTCTCATTCTCATCCTGATGAAGTTTAGAAGGAGCAGAACGAGACCAGTCCAAGATGAATAACGGCTATTAATCTGGTTTGTTTCACACCTCCAGAGATTTGATTCATTCAATCTTATTTGATTGGCAAATTAATCCCAAGACAAGTACTTTCCAAACATAGAAGCTCTGCTTATAAAAACCGAGATTCAAATTGTATGGGCGAGCAAAATCAAGTAGAGATTCTATTTTTGTCACTCAACGGTCACCAAATCTTCTTGATATAGGTCTGTCCAACGATAGGATTGGAAGACGATCCTTTGGATATTATCCAAAAGCTAGTTTGGAAGTGAAAGAGTATATAAAGAGACTAAGGTGCTAAGGAGAGAAAGTGAGACGAGGCTAAGAATCTATAATTCTAAAGTTCGAGCAAACTTTGAATATACACTTGTTCTTCGTGAGCTTAAAAGTTTATGATTGTGAGAGAAGTACATAATGAATGATTAAGTGAGATAGTATGATCTATTATCGAGTGTTTGTACTTAAAGTTGTAATATCTTATTGATTATATAGTGAAATTTAGCTAGTAGGATGTCAACGTGGAAGAATGAACGTAGGCTTGATCTAAGTCAAATCATTATAAATTTTGTATTTAATTTCTCTTAACCCTTAATTATTATTATTATTATTATTATTATTATTATTATTATTATTATCATCATTATTATTATTATTATTATTATTATTATTATTATTATTATTATCATCATCATCATTATTATTATTATTATTATTATTATCATTATTATCATTATTATTATTATTATTATTATTATTATTATTATTATTATTATTATTATTATTATTATTATTTTGTTAAAATCTATTGCACACTCGCCGAGTGCTTCTAAAGTTTGTTTTACCGCATAACATATTCTGAATCTTGCTCCAGAATCTGATCCTTGTGCAGACTTTGATCTTGACTTATTCTATTCAACATTAATTTGTCTTAATTGATTCAATTCTCTATTTATCTTAATGGAGTAGGCTACCTCATGGGTTTTGCCATCACGATCTTCAAGCTCTATTGATGTTGGTGGCAACCTTCACGTTGAATTGAGACTGGACTGTGCAACCTCTTTGCATCTAGGCAGACATGAGCCAATTTGGTTAGTGATTGTGCCAAACCGATGGAGGCCCTCGATGTGGATGAGGGCCACCACCGATGAAGTCTGCCCTTGCCCAAATTAACGATGAAGGCTGCGGGAATCGACATCTATAGAGAAGGAGTGATGGAGAGGCACGAGTCCGTGTGCGGAGGGACAAGCCGATCGAGGGAGGTGAGATGGATGGTGTTTGCAATGGTGAGGAACTGATGGCCAATGTAATTGATGGCGTCAACCCAAAACAAGCAATTACTTTAGGTGAGATGGATGGCGTCGGTATTGTGTTTAGGTTGGTTCTAGTTTATGACCCAAATTAGAATGAAACATTTAGAAGCCCATCGTTTTACTTATTACTCGAACCAAATGGAAACCTAAAGCAAAACTTAAGTTTTAGATTCGGATCAATTCAGTTTGGTTCATATTACAATAGATTTTAATAGTCCTTATTGATAGCCCTAAGCTACGATAATCATTAACAAGATCCGTGAGATAATTAAAGTTAAATGGACCACATAACTCACATCGGTACGGACAACTAGGTGAGACTCACGGGTGCACAATCCCGACATTGGAGGTTCTCTTGTGCAACTTCACTCCATAATATCTACTACATATGAAGAAAATCCAAATAAGGATTTCAACTTCAAATTTTTATCCAAAAGTTTTTGCAAATCATGTTTTTTTTTTTTTTAAAACATATAATAGCGACATGTTATAACAGAGTCTACAAACATGTAATTTAAAATAGTCAAGATAATTAACAATCAGCATAAAAAATGTCTTTATTTATTTATTTTCTCTAGATAAAAATGAAGAATACATGAGTTTATTTATTGGCTTTATTACATGAGGTACTAAGATAATCAACTACGATCCATCAACGATATATACATTTAAAGGGTGATTATATCTTCTAGATATATGCACAATCACAAGAGATATAAAAAATCAAGGGAAAAGTTCAAATTATTTCTAACATCTCTCCTAAACTAGTTTACCTCTCTCTAGGCACAGTTATGATTTCTTTGTCCCTATACACTTACGTAATTGTTCTCTTCTACTGGTCAAAAGATATCCTTGACAACATGGATAATCCATCTAAAAATAGTTCAAACAAGAATCGGACAAAACATCAACTGATTATTAAAATGCAGCAAAAATTGAATTTGGGGAATAAATTATAACATAACTACCATGGCACGAAGTACATGTCTTTTCATCCGAAATAACAAAAAAAAGTGGTCCAGGACACTTTTTTTTTGGGTGGGGGGTCCTAAAATGGATAATAATTTGCACCGTGGTCGATGAAATATTCCTCTCATATATATTTCCCTTCTAAAATTTAGCCACAAAAGAGAGCCTTTCTTTTACGAATCGAAATTGGCATATGAAGATGTCACATTATACGATCAAATATTTATAACAATTCCCATGAAGAACACTAATGGCCCGGGAGATGGGTAAAATCTGGCTCTCCTACCTATCAATAGACTTTGGAAGTTATATAACTGATTTCAGGGTCCACTTCTAATGTAATTTTTGACCAAAATTTCAGATTGTCAAGTGCCTCCAGAAGCACCCTTCCTTTTGTTTTGCCTTTTGGCTCCGGCTGGAGGAGCTAGATGTGTGACGGCCCAAGCTACGGTGCGCCGGGAGGAGGGATGACGGTACATCCGTGCCTCGGTCCTCGGACGTGTGTCTCTTGTCCTACATCACCTAGGGAGGGAGTTTTGGGCTGCCTTATAAGCCAATGCGCCTTTTAATTGTCTGTGGTAGTTAATCTTGCCCTGAGAGGAACAAAACCGCGATGACTTAGTGTCCAAAGTGAATAATATGTGTTAATATGTATTGTGTTAATATGTGTATAGTGGAGACGTGGAGATCCATGGCATTACAGGATGCACTACAACCTCAAATCAGGTTTCTCTACAAAGAAGATCTTCAATGACCCCCCGAGACACCTCAAATCAGTTCTCTCTGCAAGGAAGGTCTTCAATGACCCCTCAACGCGGGTCTTCAAATTCTCTGTAATGAAGGTCTTCAACTTCTCATCAGAGCGGGTCAAATTCAATTTCTCTGCAGAGCAGGTGAAATTAAATTTCTTTATGAGAGTCTCTGTCAGCTCCCTCTTGATGCTCTCAGCACGTCCAGTATTTCGGTCCCTGACTATTTGCGTCGAAGAATGCAGAGCGGGCGGCTGCTTGAGATACACACATCCCTCGATATTCAAAGTTTTCAGGAGCTCGAGCTTACTGATCGTGATCAACTTGACACAACCAGAAAGTATTAATAACTCCAAAGACACGAAGTCAGAGAAGTCGGGTGTCCTCGTCAGTTTCTTGCACCCCGTTAAATCCAAAACTTTCAAATTCTTTGTCATCTGCTGGAAAAGAAATTGATTTAAAATGAATGAATGCATCGATCATCCCGGGGTACATATCTGAATGGGAAAGTTAACATAATTACTCTCTTTTTTTAATAATTCAGCAAAATCTTGTAGTAATTGCACATAGCACATTTTGATGAAGGAGAAAAAGTAAAAGATTGAATCAGATCATGAGTACGATCGCTGACATGTATGTAGAAAAAGAGTGGAAAAAGAGAAAGTAGAAGAAATAGAAGTTCGGAATGGGAACATTCAAGTAGAAATCTATCAACAAATGGGTTTACTCGGTCAAGATGATTTGGAAGTCATACAATAAGGCATGCAATTTTTATCAAAATGTTGTGATTCTATAGCTTCCTCTCTCTTTTCTTAAATGCATTTAGGCAGTTGTTGTCAATGCTAGATGTTGCTCTCGCGAAATAATTTCTGTCCATAAATTCATGTGGGATCAGGAAAGCGTGACACCAATATATACAATGCATGAATGATCGGTGAATATAAAAAGAAGACATGGATTCTCTATCAGTTTGGTTCATATTTCAATAGATTTTAATAGTCCTTATTGATAGCCCTAAGCCACGATAATTGTTAACAAGATCCATGAGATAATTAAAGTTGAATGGACCACATAACTCACATCGGTACGGACAACTAGGTGAGATTCACTCGTGCACAATCCCAACATTGGAGGTTCTCTCGTGCAACTTCACTCCATAATATTTACTACATATGATGAAAATCCAAATAAGGATTTTAACTTCAAATTATTATCCAAAAGTTTTTGCATATAATGTTTTTTTTTTAAGACATATAACAGTGACATGTTATAACAGAGTCTACAAACATGTAATTTAAAATAGTCAAGGTAATTAACAATCAGCATAAAAAATGTCTTTATTTATTTATTTTCTTTAGATAAAATGAAGAATACATGAGTTTATTTATTGGCTTTATTACATGAGGTACCAAGATAATCAATTACGATCCATCAATAATATATATATTTAAAGGGTGATTATATCTTCTAGATATGTGTACAATCACAAGAGATATAAAAATCAAGGAAAAAGTTCAAATTATTTCTAACATCTCTCCTAAACTAGTTTACCTCTCTCTCTAGGCACACTTATGATTTCTTTGTCCCTATACACTTACGTAAGTGTTCTCTTCTACCGGTCAAAAGATATCCTTGACAATATGGATAATCCATCTAAAAATAGTTCAAACAAGAATCAGACAAAACATCAACTGATTATTAAAATGCAGCAAAAATTGAATTTTGGGGAATAAATTATAGCATAACTACTATGGCACCAACTACATGTCTTTTCCATCGAAATAACAAAAAAAAAGTGGTCCATGACGCTTTTTTTTTGGGGGGGTCCTAAAATGAATAATAATTTGCACTGTGGTCGATGAAATATTCCTCTCGTATATATTTCCATCTTCTAAAATTTAGCCACAAAAGAGAGCCTTTCTTTTACGAATCAAAATTGGCATATGAAGATGTCACATTATACGATCAAATATACATAACAATTCCCATGAAGAACACTAATGGCCCGGGAGATTGGTGGAATCTGGCTCCCCTACCTAGCAATAGACTTTGGAAGTTATATAACTGATTTCAAGGTCCACTTCTAATGTAATTTTTGACCAAAATTTCAGATTGTCAAGTGTCTCCAGAAGCACCCTTCCTTTTGTTTTGCCTTTTGGCTCCGGCTGGAGGAGCTCCACTTGGAGGAGCTGGATGTGTGACAGCCCAAGCAGCAGTGCGTGGGGAGGAGGGATGGTGGTGCATCCGTGCCTCGGTCCCTAGACGTGTGTCTCTTGTCCCACATCATTTAGGGAGGGAGTTTTGGGCTGCCTTATAAGGCAATGAGCCTTTTAATTGTACGCACTATCTCGGCAACATATGGGCTGCCCTGAGAGAAACAAAACCGTGATAACTTAGTATCCAAAGCGGATAATATGTGTTAATGTGTGTACAAGCGACACCTGCCATGACACCTGTGCAAGTGTTCAAATTCCTTATTATCTGCCTCCTGAACCTCTACCTCCTGAGTTCAATTTCCTTCTTATCTGCCTCCTGAGCCCCTCATTAAGTCCAGTATTTAGCTCGGGCACCTGCCAGAGACTCCTCATCCTCATGAGAATCTCAATAAGTTCAGTATTTCGGTCCGTGACAATTTGCGTCGAAGCCGGAGATACTTACATCCCTCGATATTCAAAGTTTTCAGGAGCTCGAGCTTACCGACGGAGCCGTCAATCATGATCAAATTGACACAACCAGAAAGTATTAACACCTCCAAAGACACGAAGTCAGAGAAGTCGGGTGTCCTCGTCAGTTTCGTGCACCCCGTTAAATCCAAAACTTTCAAATTCTTTGTCATCTGCCGGAAAAGAAATTGAATTAAAATGAATGAATTGCATCGATCATCCCAGGGTACATATCTGAATGGGAAAGTTAACATAATTACTCTCTTTTTTTAATAATTCAGCAAAATCTTGCAGTAATTGCACATAGCACAATTTGATGAAGAAGAAATAGTAAAAGATTGAATCAGATCATGAGTACAATCGCTGATATGTATGTAGAAAAAGAGTGGAAAAAGAGAAGCAGAAGAAAGAGAAAGCAGAAGAAATAGAAGTTCGAAATGGGAACATTCAAGGAGAAATCTATCAACAAATGGGTTTACTCGGTCAAGATGATTTGGAAGTCATACAATAAGGCATGCAATTTTTATCAAAATGATGTGATTCTATAGCTTCCTCTCTCTTTTCTTAAATGCATTTAGGCGGTTGTGTCAATGCTAGATGTTACTCTCGCGAAATAATTTCTGTCCATAAATTCATGTGGGATCAGGAAAGCGTGACACCAATATATACAATGCATGAATGATCGGTGAATATAAAAAGAAGACATGGATTCTCTATCCATACAATGCTCTTCTTGGTCTCTCGGTACGATGAATAGAAAAAGGCATACCTGGAATTGGCGCCATCCATCCCAATCATCTTCGATATTGCTCCTTGAAAGGTCTAGCACGGCTAAGCTAACAAAATGAAAATTCTCCGCACAAAATTTATTATGCGTCACTTCCCAAGAAAGCCAACATAGCTTCAAAACAAGATCCTCGAAGTTGCCAAAAAAATCAATGCCTTTAACCCGAAGGAACCTTAGATTTGGTAGAGCAGCTAATTCTTTTGGTACAATATTCCGGCTGCAGCCATTGGAATTCAGGCTTAGTGCTTCTACATCTTTTTTTGTCTTCCAACAGAAACTCAAGATTAATTGAGAGCACAACACTCATCACTCTTACAAAACTATAAAGAAAAGAAGCATGTGAACATTGGTAAACAATTTCTCCAACAGGGAACCTACCCTGGCACACGCCTGTTCCCAACAAGTAGATTTACATGTTTTCATTTACCACCATTAGGGAAAATTTTCAGCTTCCATTTGAAATGGCACTTTGCAGTTTCAGAATTTACAGAAAACTATTTTCTTCTCTACAGTATCTAGAAACCGAAGCTAGCCACTAGCAATCGGTCTAGTCTCTTTTCGACAATTTACAAGACCTTTTGACCCAAATGTTTGAGAGAGAGCTATCTCACTCAAAGAAAAGTGGAAAGTTAAACATAGCTCACTAGAAAATAAAAGAAAAAAATTCAACAAGTTTCTCGTCCAAATTAAAATTATGTCACGTGCTCCTCCACTTTACCTCTGTTCTCTTAGCAGTTGTACAGCAGTCTCATAAATCCACACTCTACTAAATCTATGAGGATATTCTTTACGGATGATGTCTCTTCCAAAATCTCGAACTTGATCATGCATCCAGAACTTTTTATCATCGTTAACTTTTATCAAGGACTGTAGGAGGAGGACACCAATTGCACTGTGAGCATAGTAATTGCATTCACTCCACATTATAACTGGATATGTGTGGTCCTCATTGGTGAAAAAGCAAGCAATATCCAAAAATACTTCTTTTTCCTTTTTTTGCAGTCCTTCATAACTTATCATTAATGTACGTTGGACATCCTCAATAGGACCTTCATCTAACCGCTCTAATGTCTCTTCCCATAACTTTCTTTTATCGAAAAGTTGCTCCACGGCATGGCCATGGCTATAAAGGTATGATCCTATCACCTCAACAGCCAAAGGAAGCATAGCCACTCTATGGACAATTTTCTCTGAAAGATGACCATATCCATCTAGGGAGAGTCTCTCCTGAATGCATGCTTATAAAACAACTCAAGTGCTTGACTGAATTGCATATTGTGAACTTCATAATCCAAAATACTTTTGGGTTGATTTGGGACCTCTTCACTGGATGATTCCACTTGAGTGTACAAGATCTTTAAGTTTCTAGTTGTGAAGATGATCCTACTGCGTGAACCAAACCAATCAGATTTTCCGGCTAGCTTTTCGAGCTGCTCTTGCTTGTCTAGATCATCTAGAACAATGAGGACTTTTTTAGTACAACATACTTTCTTGATCAAATTCATCCCCTCTCCAATGTCTTTAATATTCTCAGCAATCATAGGACCTACAAAACTTCTTAATAACTTTTTCTGCATGTTTAGAAGACCATGTTGCGATGATTCTCGAACGTCGTTGAGGAAACAAATACCTTCAAAGAGAGAAGATACTTTGTTGAACACAACCTTTGCAAGTACTGTTTTACCAATGCCACCTATTCCATGAATACCAAGGAAACGTACTCCATTAGAGTCAACTTCCAACGTTTCTAGTATGCGTTGTATCTGACAATTATCTTCAACCCAATATTCAGGCACATCAACGTTTCTGGCATTAAGTCTACACAATACCTCTCCAACAACCAATTCAATTTGTTCTCCATAGCTACAGCAAAGCAGGAAATTTTGTTTTCGTCAATGACATAAAAGAAAACCGTATAAATTTCTTCCAAATCTGATAATCTCTGGGTCTTTTGGGACCATATGGCAAAATAAGTTAACTAATGACAGAAATTAAGCATTATAATCAGTTAATATGTGCGTTGAGATTTCATGGAATGTCACTTAATTTGACGTATCAGAGATGCTTAAGATAATGCAGGGCCGATCCATGTGAAGAAGATGTTCTTGATGGAATGGACAGAGTAAGATTCACAAATCTTGGTAAGGTAAACCTTTTTTTTTTTTTTTGATAATGCTTGGATCGACTAACTAACATGCAGTGACATAAATTCCAAAGTGTGACAAATAAAAGAGTTGAATCTGAGATAAAACAAAAATAAATTCGGGGTCTCAAGCAAAATCGAAAGAAGCACAACAGATTCATGATGGGTGTTTCATTATTTTCTAAGTAAGCAAGTTCTATTTTTGGCGGAAAAAACTGAACAGATTTTATTTGGCAAGTTCTCTCTAGAGCTATCACACGGGTAATCGGACCGGATTCAGGTATAGTTCATTCAAGCAAGAGTCATCTGAATTTGTTCATAAATTGGATGAAAGCGGATACTTTTTTCGCCCTGTTCTTTCCTTTTCCTCCAGTTCAGTCCTCACTACTGAGTGTACATATCTTCTCTCGTCGTCACTTTTTTTTTTTTTTTTTGCTATTTTGCCGGATCCGATATTATTTCTGTCCGCTATAACTGTCATAATTTCTAATGCAAATTTCAAATGAAAAAGTGGCTTTTATTCTTGTATTCTGGGATGACAAAGTTTCTTCAAATGAAGAGTGCAACTGTTGCGCTTATCAATCATAACGAAAGGTCGAGGAAAATTACCCTTTCCCTTTGACTTCCCATCCCTTTAGATGTGCAACCTGTACAAGAGCATCCTCCCACTGCTTCAATGCATCAGAGCCGAACTTCTTCTTGTGCTTGGCTATGGCTTTCCTGTACAATCTGGTTTTGAGCTTAACGACATTAGGGTCCACGTCAAAGAAGATGGGGAGTATCTTTTTCTTTTTCTTCTCATCTGACTTTGAGGTGCATTCTACCATGTATGCCACCTCACGGAGACACCATGAACTGGTAGCGTAGTTCTTGGAGAAAATCGGTATGTAGATTTGAGATTTGTCAAGTGCATTAAAAATCTCCTCACTGATTTTTTCGCCAATTCGGAGTTCTTCGTTGTCTTGGAAGACATGGACTCCAACGCGTCTCAATTCACGGTAAAGGCAATCGGTAAAGTTGTTCCGTGTGTCTGATCCCCTGAAACTCAAGAACACCTCGTACTCATCTCCTGGCAGCACATCTTCCGCGCTGAGCATTGCCTCCGGGCTCTTCCGGCTTTTCTTCGCCCTCGTCAGTTGTCTCAGGACCCTGCCAATAATTATGAACGGGAGTTTTAAGCCTTCAGGGAGACTTCAAAAGAGGAACCCATCAAACAAGCGTCGGAAAATAAACCGAATACAGAGAACTTGCGGTCCTCACAGCATCGAGGCCAAGATGATGGAGATTAAAGGAACGCCTGGAATCAGTCCCATCTGCGGCCGACCCTGCTCAGAGCTGTAATCACAAACAAATCCCGAAAGGACCAGCGTTTGTGCAATTATGCAGATTACGTGCTTACAGCCGGCCCAGCACGACGAAGTTCAGACCCTGATTAAAGCGACGCCTCGATAGTGTCCAATTGGTGGTGGATCCTGTATGCTGCGTTCACCAACATCTGAAACAAAGCAGAGAGCTAACGACAAGATTTAGTGAAAGAAGATGGACTAACGCTTCCCAAGGACAGGCGATTTTTGGCTCTGCGATTACTCTCAATACGAAGAAAACATCAAGAACCAGGGGAGAACGAAGGTGTATTTCTGTGAAAGAGAGGTTAGGCAATAAAATATGCAAAGCACTGAAGTCGAGAAGCTCCACTGACCTCCGAAATAGCACAGAAATATCGACGAAATTTCATGAAAGTGCTACCATGGCCGGCCGCAAGCACCGAGAAGTCAACGAGCTGGGATTGACAATGGTATTTAAATATTAAGAATTGTTCGCTATATCGTTTCACAAAAAAGTGAAAATCTTTAAAAAAGGATGGAATTGCTGAAATTTAAGGAAAAATGATTTCTTGACTTGATGAACCGCCGGAGCTTGATTCCCCGGCGGCAAATTGGGGACGAAGATGGGTCCAAAGAGGAGTGACAGGCGGAGATCTTACCGCGAAGCGAAACCCCAAGGAGCAAAGAAGAGGGTGGCGGCGGAGTGGACGAGGAGACGTAGTCGTCGACGGCGGCCGCCGCCGAGTTGATGACCGGAGAAGGCGCAGCGTCGACGGCAGCGGAGTCGACAAGAGGAGACGGCGAGAAGGCAGAGTCGTCAAGGTCTGATGCATTTGGCTCTGGGTGTGTAGTGTCTTGTGTTTGGGTGAGATGTGTTTGTTTCATTGTTTAATGTCAATAATGTGTTCACGGTCAAACAATGTATCCGCCGTAATCCGATCCAATATATATTTACTTACTCACTTGTTTTGTAGTCGTTACCTAAATAATATTTAGACCCAAAATATATATTTAACTTGTTTTGTGTTCGATTTGTGTTTGAGTCGTGTTCGGATCGAGTTGGGTCAGGTTTTTGGGCACCCCTAGTTTTAACACTTATCAAAATCTACCGTAGTTTGCTGTGGATAACTCTATTGGGGATTTATCGGTAACCTCCTCAAGTTATGAACTTGTTAAAGCTTTCGTCAAGCATCTCTGCACTGTTTGCTATTCACAACTCTATTGGTGAGTTATCAATTTTCTTCAAAGTTATCAACTGTTTTGTTTATTGATAACTTTTGCTTTGATCAAACATTATTCTCATTGATAGAGTTTGCTTTTCATTGGTTTTAATAATTAGTCAATTTATGATGTAGACATACGCCTCTTTTAAAATAATTGAAATCATTCAATACTTTTAACTATTTAAAAAGTCTAATACTATGAAAATTCCCAAACTGATATATTTATAATAATTTTTCTTTCAAATTGATATAAATTTAAAAGGTCTGATGCATTTGGCTTTGGGTGTGTAGTGTCTAGTCTTTGGGTGAGATGTCTCTTTCGTTGTTTAATGTCAATAATGTGTTCACGGTCAAACAATGTATCCGCCGTATTCCGATCCAAAATATATTTACTTACTTGTTTTGTAGTTGATATCCAAATAATATTTAGACCCAAAATATATACTTAACTTGTTTTGTGTTCGATTCATGTTTGAGTTGTGTTCGGATCGAGTCGGGTCAGGTTTTTTGGGCACCCCTAGTTTTAACACTTATCAAAATCTACCGTAGTTTACTGTGGATAACTCTATTGGGGATTTATCGGTAACCTCCTCAAGTTATGAACTTGTTAAAGCTTTCGTCAAGCATCTCTGCACTGTTTGCTATTCACAACTCTATTGGTGAGCTATCAATTTTCTTCAAAGTTATCAACTGTTTTGTTTATTGATAACTTTTGCTTTGGTCAAACATTATTCTCATTGATAGAGTTTACTTTTCATTGGTTTTAATAATTAGTCAATTTATGATGTAGACATACGCCTCTTTTAAAATAATTGAAATCATTCAATACTTTTAACTATTTAAAAAGTTTAATACTATGAAAATTCCCAAGCCGCCTCCCCGCCATAGCCGCCGCCGCCGCCACTAGCCAGCAGCAGCACCACCACCAACAACAATAGCTCAAATCGCCTCTCCCACAATTTCGCCCTTTTCGACACTCTGCATCTCCTCTTCTGTTTTTCTTTTCTTTTCTTTTTTCTTTTTTTCTTTTCACCTCAAATTGCTTTACAAAATATGCACAAAAATGAGTATCAAAACACTCTTACATTTACTAAATGCCCATTCATTCAAAGATACTTGGAGAAATGTAAAGCCATTTTCCCAAAGTTGAATCAAACGGGCCTCGGTCCCTTCATATATTTTAGGTATTATGAATGGATAGGTTGGCCCATTTTGTGGGCAAGGGGAAGTAGGCCCGAATCCACTAAATAAAGGTCTTTTTGGGCTCTCATTTCTTGGACTCCAAATCGGAGAAGGGAGAAATGTATCTTCATTTTACAAGGAGAAAAACAAAGGACAGGGCCTACAAAGTACAAACCAGCCCATGGGATTACAAGCAAATCTAAAAACAAAGTATATGATGATTAGGGGCGAGTAAAAGAAACGATTCAAACCCATAGATGGGAACTTGATGCAGTTTTCAATTGTGTCAGGGAGCTTGATTTGACGCTCTCTCTCGAAATGAAGAGATCCTCTCTACCTTCTGGGTAGTTCTCCCATCTTCAAGGTAAGATTTGTTTTTCCACTGAAGAATGTTGATTACCCCTCTACCATTTGAGTAGTTTATCCCATCTTCTAAAAAAGATTCATCTCTCTACAATGTAAAAACCCTAAATCTTTCCACTCAAAGCCCAGATGGCTAATCCCAAAAATCCCGATCCCACACATACAGAAACCCTAATACACAGATCCTTCTAGCTGATCGTCTCTCCCCCTCAACCCTCATTCGTCATTCCCGCAACCTGTTCTGGAGCTCCCTTCAATTAGCTCTCCTCTTAGGCTGATTCCAAACTGTATATGCCAGCAAGTGGTTTGAACCTCAGATTCTGATCCTGCCAAAAAAAGAAATGGCCAGTAAGTTCGAGGAAGAAAGGCGCATAGCAGCCCTGTGCAGGAGTCTCGGTGAGTTATGGTCTGAGGTTGATGTGGTGGATATAAGAAGTGCTGTCTCAGAAGAAAAAAATGCTAGAATGCCGCAAAACAGTATTCGGGAAGTTATATTCTAGGCCAAATGTGAATTTTACAGCCTTTGTGAATACTATGAAAAGAGTTTGGAGGGTTGAAAATGTTACCTGCACTCAGCTCGAACCAGGGTATTTCTCTTTTGCTTTCCAGTCCGAAGCTGAAAAACAGAGGGTTTTAGATTCCGGACCATGGTGTTTCTCTAGCAATTTGCTAATCCTACAGCAATGTGAACCTGATACTCCTGAGATGTGCTATGAATTTACTCATTGTGCTTTCTCAAGGGTTAATTTCTATGGCCTTCCATTTGGGAGGGTTACTCAAGAAGTAATCAGGGATATAGCTGCTAAACTAGGAGAAGTTATTGAAGTGAAATTAGAAGCAAAAGGCAACAGTCACTACAAGATTGGCAAGGCCAAGGTGAAGCTGAATTTGGAAAACCCTCTAAAGACAGGGATTATTGTTAATTTGGAGAGGAAGAAGTTATGGATTGAGTTTAAATATGAGCGACTCCCACATTATTGCTACTCATGTGGTAAAATTGGACACTATGCTACATTTTGTAAAGAAATACCTTATGAGAAGTCAGGTTTGGCCGAAGACTTACCGGGCAGATTTGGGAATTGGCTTCGAGCGGAAGTGCATGAACTCAGCCCATATGGCAAAATTTTCTATGGCAAGCAAGAGATACCCTCGAAGATACTGAGATTGTGCCAGACACCCCCACTCATACAGCTCCTGAAAGTGAAAAACAACAGCAAGCTCAGAATTCGTATACCACTTGGGAACAGATGCTAGCCGACCACCCTACTCAAAAGGAGAGTAGTATGTCCCCACAGCATTCAACATTACAACTTATAGGAGACAAAAGCCCACAAAAGAGAGGGAGTTGCTGCATTGATGAGCAAGTTCCAAGCTGTCCTAAAGCTTGATATGCAAAAAGCATATGATAGAATAGAATGGGACTTCCTACAAGCATGCTTGACTAAGATGGGATTCTGCAATCAATGGGTACAATGGGTGATGCAATGTGTGTCAACGGTCTCATTCAGCATTAACTTCAACGGAAATCCTCTACCTTATTTCAAACCTACTAGAGGAATTCAACAAGGTGACCCACTCTCCCCCTATCTCTTCATCTTAGTGGCCAATGTCCTATCTTATCTGATTAAACAAGCTGTTATGGATGGCACTCTTCGTGGTATTCAACTAAACAGAAGCTGTCCTATTCTATCACACTTGCTCTTCGCGGATGATTCAATTTTCTTTCTTCATGGCACTATTTTAGAAAGTCAGAATGTGGCAGCTATCCTTCATCAATACTGTTTTGCATCAGGACAGGCTATTAATCTTAACAAATCAGGTATTTATTTCAGTAAGAGCTGTCCAATGAATCTGAGAAGAAATATGGTTGATGAGCTTAGAGTCCCAGAAATAGATAAAATGGGGAAGTACTTAGGTATTCCCTCAGATTGGGGAGGATAAAAAAAAGATATCTTTGCATGGATTCTTGCCAGAGTAAATAAGAAGTTAGAGAGTTGGAAGGATAATTTGCTGTCCAAACCAGGCAAGGAAATATTGATTAAATCAGTGGTGCAAGCTATTCCACAATATGCCATGTCTATTTTCAAAATCCCTATGTCGATCTGTAAAGCTATTGAAAGAAAGATTGCAAATTTCTGGTGGCGGAATGGACAAAAAGCTGCTGGCATTCACTGGAAAAAGTGGGAATACTTAAAACTTAGAAAGGAGGAAGGAGGTCTCGGCTTTAAGGATCTCCTAGATTTCAACAAGGCTATGTTAGGCAAGCAAGCATGGCGAATTCATCAGCAACCTACTTCTCTTCTAAGTCAACTAATGAAGGGACTATATTATCCAAACTGCGACTTTTGGAAAGCTGGAACAGGGTCTAGACCTTCATGGGGATGGAGAAGCATTGTTATGGGGAAAGACTTGATATCCCCTCAACTCATGTGGACTATTGGCAACGGACAACTCATTTCGATGCGAGAAGACAAATGGTTAAAAAGTGGCCCGATTGGCGGACCAGCGACAAGATATGAGCCGGAGAAAGTGGGTGCATTCATAGACCAAAGGGATGGAAAATGGAATGAGGAATTGTTAAGACTGCTGTTCGATGGTCAAAAAGTTCAGGAAATCCTTGAAACCCCTATAGGGATGCCTAACGCACTAGACAAAATGGTGTGGATAAACAACAAAACAGGGATCTACTCGGTAAAAAGTGGATATCTCAATATCAGAAATCAAGCAGCAAATCAGACAACCACAACAGCATCTTCATCCTACCAAGTAAACCCAAACCTCTGGGAATTTATTTGGAAAGCTAAAATTCTACCCAGGGCTAAACAATTCCTCTGGACTGCTTGCCACAATGCATTATCTACAGTAGAAAACTTGCACAGGAGGAGAATTGCACCTGATCCGCTATGCCCCATTTGCCAAATCGACGCTGAAACTACTGAACATGCCTTACTGCTCTGCCCTTGGACAGTTAAGTTATGGCGAGATAGTCCCCTGCACATTCACATTTCAAGACTCGGGTTAACACGACTCGATCAATGGCTATATTCACAACAAGAAAATCCAGAAAGTGCCCAAAAGTTTGACCTGATCGCCACTACTATGTGGTGCATATGGAAAGACCGGAACCGGTTCATTTTCGAGCATCACCCCCTGCATCCGAGACTAACCTTGTCCAAAGCCATAGCCCTACATGAGAACTACACAGCATGCAACAGAAAAGGCACAAAAGCGAAGAAAGAAGACTCCCACACACAATGCTGGCAACCACCGAACAAGGACGCCCTAAGCATAAACATCGACGCATCCTTCGTCCGGGAAAATGGCACAGAACCAGATCAAGAGGAAAATAGAGAAGCTGCTGTAAATAGATCCATACCAGATCTGGAGGAAAACAGGGGAGAGGCTGATGTCTGCGAGGTCGGGTATGAAGGTTCAGCGCAAGATTCGGAGGAGAACAGAGCAGCGATCTTCAGATCTTCGAGAACAACTTCACTTCGTGGGGAATAGAGAGGCAAAGCAGTAAACAGGGGCACGAGCGGAGAGGCTCCGAACAGGGGCGCGAGAGGAGAGGCTGCGACCAGACGCGTCACGGGCATCTCATCCCTCTGGAGTGAAGGATATGCACAAGAAATAGAGGAATTCAGCGAGATGGAACCTATTTCCGACAGAATAGCTTCAAATCGGTGGGAGATAAGAGGAAATACCGCGAATAGGGAAGCTAGAATGGAGGTCGCGAACAGGGGAGCCGTCGCTTGCATCTGTCGAGATTCTCAAGGCCGCCTGGTTGCTGGATTCTCCAAACTTGTCGATGCTTCCTCAGCTAAACACGCCGAAGCTCTTGCCCTTTTGGAAACCCTAGAGTTCCTTTCCCCCGAAGCTCACAGATCTCTCCAAGTACAGTCTGACTGCTTGTTGCTCGTGCAAGCAGTTCACCAAGTCTTCGAACCGAACTGGGAAGTGGCTGGTCTGGTGGGCCGGATCCGAGAGAAGTTAAAGCACTTTCCGGGCCTGACTTTAGTTAACTGCAGTAGGGATTCCAATAGGCCCACGGACTGGGCAGCAAGAGCTCGAAGAACGAATCATCTTCCTAACAACTGGGTATCAAACCCCCCGACCGCCTTAGTCGATTTATTATGTGCCGATGTTTCTGATGTTATTGTCCCGAACTTACCTAAGTAAATGAAGTGATCTTGCATTTTCGACCAAAAAAAAAAACCCATAGATGGGACGGTGGGGTTCTGCTCAAGAGTACTTAAAAAAAAATAAAAATTCACAGACCGAACTAGATTGTTTTTTTTTTCCTGTTTAATTTCGTTTCAACTCTTTAGTAACCGAACCGAACGGCAATGACTATAGGATGTAAAATCCCTCTATTTAGAAAGTATTAATAAGATTAGTTGTTTCATTGACTCAATTCTCTATTTGGCCGGGCCGCCTCATGTGTCCGCCATCACCATCTCCAGGCTCCGTCGATGGTGGCGTCAACCTTCACCCTCAACTGAGATTAGACTACTTAACATGTTCCCATCTAGGTAGACATGAGCCGATTTGATTAGCGATTGCCCAAATCGGTGGAGGCCCTCGATTTGGCTGAGGGCTGCCACCGATTGAAGGCCGCCCTTGCCCAGATCACTGATGAAGGCTGTGAGAATTGACGTTTGTAGAAGGATTGACGGAGAGGCACAAGTTCTGAGTGTGAAGGGATGAGCCGATTGAGGGAGTTGATGAGCAATGATTGATGGCGTTAATCCAAGATAAGCAATTACTATATTGTATTCGGGTTAGTTCGAGTATATGACTAGAAATACAAATCGAACAATTAGAAGTATGTCGTTTTTACTCACTACTTGAACCAAACATAACTCGACCTAAAAAGTGAAACTTTTGATTTTCGATTCAGGTTAGTTCAGTTTGGTTCACATTTTGGTGATTCTTTTTGACATCCCTAATCTTGAACACTCGTTAACAAAATCCGTCCAATAATTTAAGCTGAATGGATTACCCAACTCACGTAGGTAGTTCTCGCGGCCAACTTCTTTGGGCCTGTCTTGTTTCATAATAGAATAATAATTGGTCTCTGCCCTCTTTGTGTTGCTCTTTTCCTTTTGTTTTTAGATTACCCAATAGTTTTTCCTCTTCGGAGCATTGAATTTTGCCCAAATATTCATGTCAGATTTCATATAAGGATGGATGACCAAAACTAGCCCCAAAAACCTTCTTACGAGTATAACAAAGTCTTGGTTGAAATAATTAATTTTAATAAGCCAGTTATCATAATATAAAAATAATCACATCAGTTCTAAATTTATTATACAAATACCGATTTAATCATAAACTTTTCAATTGTGCCCATAAAATCTTTATCCAAAATTTCAATGGTAGTCCTTCTGACTAATTTTTCAGCATATTATTGACCGGAATGACTATATGGAAAATTTGTACAAAGGTTTTGAATTACATTGACAAAATTGAAAATTTTAATATCGAAGTAGTATCTATACAATTAGTTTAGGACTAATTGTGTAATTTTCCCATATCATAACCTGTGCTACATAATCTTTTGTCCACTAACAGTTTTTTTTTTTTTTTTTTGAACAGATGTCCACTGACAGTTGACTACAGACAATAATGATAAAGTTCCATTTCTTCATCTTGTGCTATTTTTTAACAAAATCCTCTATGTTCAACTTAAATTCATGAAATTTCTTTTTATTCTTGGGTCTAGACACGACACAGAAGTCGACATAGTAATTTGAGTTCACCTTCAAGCAATGGTAGACTGAGTCTTAAGTGTATAGGTGATGGTAAATGAAATTTTAACGATATATATTTTAATCGAATAATATGAATCTCTCATTGCCTCTGCATGAAATTCACCTCAAAAGAAAACTCGTCGGATCAACCAGATTAGCATCCCCTCTCACTTCATTTTGTCTATGGGAATTCGATTGGTCTTATATTTAATGTCACTCCATACATAATTTTTTTACTGGACTTTCCAACCAGAAGGATTTTTAATCCATCGCTCAATTTGTTTTTACTTTATACTATTTTTTCTTTATTATCACAACTCTTGTAATTTGAGTTCTAATGCGAAACGCTTCAACTTTCAAAAGGAATAAATATCATGTGACGTACAAAATCAGTTTTTTAATGATTTATTAAAGTTTAAATGATATGTTTAAGTTTTGACGAGAATGACAAAAAGCTTCTTGCCCGAAACAACTTTTCACCATATTTATTTCAGAAGTTTTTACGCTTCAGATCTAAAAGATTCAGTACCAAAAAAAATTCATTCAAGTTTAGTCGATTTCTTTTCATTCATCAGTACTGGAAATATTCCTCTTATATATATATGATATTTTTCCAGGCGTCCAACCTAGCCAGTCCGCTCCTTTTCATTTAGCAATTTGCGCAGTGATTGGCAAAATATTCCTATCACATATTTCCCCATCTTCTAGAATTTAGCCCCGAAAGACTAACATTATATACAAAGTAACTTACAGTAAAATCAAAATTTGTGTCTGAAAATGTCACATTATACGATCAAATATATAGATGATAATTCCCATAAAGAGCACCGATGGCCTGGGAGATGGATGAATCTGGCTCACCTACCTACTGATAGACTTTGGAAGTCAAACTGATTTCAGGGGTACACTTCTGTTACGATATCTAGCCGAAAAAATTCAGGTTGTCAAGTCTCTCCAGAAGTGCCTTTGTTTCCCCACACCAATGCAAACATAATCGGGTAAGGTTCGCCCAAACTCCAGCTACAAGAGGCTTTGAAAGTATCTCCGGGTGCCATTCTATTTCCTCTTCCAAACACAGCTTCTGGAGACGTTCCTTAAGGTGCGTTTATTTCTTGAAAAACATTTTCTGGAGATTACATTTTCCTCATACTGTGGTGTCTAGTTTGCTTAGGAACATGAATCAACGGAAAATGTTTTATTGATTGGTCTTGTACTTCTTTCAAACCTATCAAACTTGCGTCCATCTGCATCCTTTCCAAGTATGGAGCGTACCTTACAATCTGCGTCAAAGAAGGTAGAGAAGCAACTTCTGGGGGCAACGCCCCAAGATTTCTACACCCCTTTATACTCAAAGTTTTCAGGTGTTCAAGCTTACCGATGGAGATTGTGGTCAACCTGATACACCAATCAAGTCTTAAGATCTCCAAAGACAAGAAGTTTGAGAAGTCGGGCGTCCTCGTCAAACATGCGCAACACGATAGATCCAAAACTTTCAGTTTCTTAGTCATCTGTTGAAAAAGAAATTGAATTAAAATGAATGAAACACATCAATCATCCTTGGGATACATATCCGGATGGAAAGTCAATCTAATTACCCTCATTTTTATAGTTCAGTAAAATCTTGCGGCAATTGCACATGGCACAATTTGATGAAGAAGAAAATGGTAAAAGATTGAATCAGATCACAGAGTGCAATTGTTTGTTGAAGAAGACAAGGTTGAGGAAACACAAGTTAGAAATGGGATAATCAAAGAAGAAATTTTATCCAAAATGGGTTTACTTAGTCTAGATGACTTGGAAGTCATCCGATAAGACGTATGATTTAATAAAAAATAATGTGATTCTATAGATTCCTCTTTTTTTCTAATGCATCTAGTCGATTGTTATCGATGCAAGATGTTACGGTGAAATAATTTTTGTTCCCAGTAATATTTACAGTGCATGAATGATTGGTGACAATAGAAAGAAAGAAAACATGGATTCTCTACCCATATAATGCTCTTCTTGGTCTCTTAGTATGATGAATAGAGAAAGGCATACCTGGAATTGGCTCCATCCACCCCAGTCATCTTTGATATTGCTCCTTGAAAGGTCTAGCACGACTAAGCTAGCAAAATGAAAATTCTCCGCATAAAATTCATTATGTGTCACTTCCCAAGAAAGCCAACATAGCTTCGAAACAACATTCTTGAAGTTGCCAAAAAAATCAATGCCTTTAACTCGAAGGAATGTTAGATTTGGCAAAGCAGCTAATTCGTCAGGTACCATGTTGCGGCTGCAACCACTGGAAGTCAGGCTTGGTGCTTTTACATCTACATTTTTCTGCCATCGGAAGTCAGGCTTAGCAGCTAATTCTTTAGGTACCATGTTGCGGCTGCAACCATCGGAAGTCAGGCTTAGTGCTTTTACATCTACATTTTTCTGCCAATAGAGACTCAAGATTAATTGAGTGCATAACACTTAAAATCCTTACAGAGCTATGTAGAAAGGAAGCATATGGACACTGATAAACAATTTCTACAACAGGAAACATATCATGGCGCACTCCTTTACTGGACAAGTAGACTTACATATTTTCGATCACCACCATTAAAGAAAATTTTCAGCTTCCAATTGAAATGGTGTGTTGTCATTTTGGAATTTTCTTTATATTATTCTCTATTCTACAGAATCTAGAAAATGAAACTAACTACTAGGCAATCTGTCTAGTCTCTCTCCACCAATTTACAAGACCTTTTGACTTGAATGTTTGAGAGAAAGCTATCTCACTCACAAGACAAATGGACAGTTGAACAAAGCTAACTATAAAGTAAAAAGAACAAATTCAACAAATTTCTCCTTCAAAAAGGAAATTATGCAACACACTCTTCCATTTTACCTCTTTCCTCTCCAGAAGTTTTACAGCATCTTTATAACTCCACACCCTACTAATTTTGCGAGAATATTCTTCAGACATGATGTGCCTTCCTAGATCTCGAACTTGGTCATGCATCCAAAATTTATTATCATGTCCAATTTTTATCAAGGACCGTAGGCGGAGGACAGCAATTGCACTGTGAGGATGGTAATTATAGTCATCCCACATGATAATTGGATATGTTTGGTCCTCATTGGTGAAAAAGCAAGTAATATCCAAAAATACTTCTTTTTGCTTATTCTCTAGTCCTTCATAACTTATCATTAATGCATCTCGGACATCCTTAAAAGGACCGTCATCTAACTGCTTCAACACATCTTCCCATAGCTCTCGTTTATCAAAATGTTGCTCCAGGGCAGAGCCGTGGCAAGAAAGAAAGGAACCTATGACCTCAACTGCCAAAGGAAGCATACCCACTTTGCGAACAATTTTCTCTGCAAGATGATCATATCCTTCTAGGGGAGAGTCTCTTTCGAATGCGTGCTTACAAAACAACTTAAGTACTCGACCAAATTCCATTTCATGAACTTCATAAGACAAAATTCCTTTGGGTTGATTTAGGACCTCTTCACTGGATGATTCCACTTGAGTCATCAAGACCTCTAAGTTTCTAGTGGTGAAGAGGATTCTACTGCCTGAACCAAACCAATCTAATTTTCCAGCTAGTTTTTTGAGTTGCTCTTGCTTGTCTAGATCATCTAGAACAATGAGGACTTTTTTAGTATGGCATACTCTCTTGATCTGATTCATCCCATCTCCAATGTCTTTGATATGATCAGCATTCTCAGGACCCACAAAACTTGCTAATAACTTTTTTTGCACACTTATAAGACCATGTTGCGACAATTCTCGGACATTGTTGAGGAAACAAACACCATCAAAGTGAGAAGATACTTTGTTGAACACAACCTTTGCAAGTACTGTTTTACAAATGCCACCTGTTCCATGAATACCAAGGAAACGTACACCATCAGTGTCAACATCCAACTTCTCTATTATGGCTTTTATCTGATGATGATCTTCAACCAAATATTCAGGCACATCCACGTTTCTGGCATTAAGCTTACATGATACCTCTCCAACAACCAATTCAATTAGTTCTCCATGGCTGCAGCAAAGCGGGAAATTTTTGTTTTCATCAGTGACATGAAAGAAAAGGGTACAAATTTCTTCCAGATATGACGATCTCTAGGTGTCTAGGGAGCATATGGTTAAATAACTCAACCATTTCGGTTACTATGACAGAAGTTAAGCGTTATAATCAGTTGATGCGTGCGTTGATATTTCATGGAATGTCAATTAATTTAATGTATTTGAGATGAGTAAGATAACGCAAGAGCCGATGCATGTGAAGGAGAAATTCTTGATGGAATGGACAGGTAATTTTTTATTCAATAATGCTTGGATCGACTAACTAACATGCAGTGACATAAATTCCAAAGTTTGTGTATTATTGAGCTAAATATATAGGATTGCATTCATATAATAGTTGAATCTGAGATAAAACCTAAATAAATTCGGGGTCTCAAGCAAAATCGAAAGAAGCATGACAGATCCATGATAGGTGAAACTGTTCCATTGTTTTCTAAGTAAACAAGTTTTATTTTTGGTGAAAAACAAATGAACAGATTTTATTTGGTGAGTTCTCCCTAGATCTATCAGACAGGTAACTGGACCGGATTCAGGTGTGGTTCATTCAAATAAGAGTCATCTGAATTTGTTCATAAATTGGATCAAAGCAAATCCTTCTTTTGCCCTATTCTTTCCTTTTCCTCCAGTGAGTCCTCACTGCGGAGTGTACATTTCTTCTGTTATCGGTCCTTTCTTTTTTGGTTTCTCTTTGGTTGGTTTTGGTTGGTTTGCCGGATCCGATATCATTTCTGTCGGCTATAGCTGCCATAACTTCTAATGCAAAAAATGTCTTCAATTCTAGAATTTTGGGATGACAAAGTTTCTTCAAACGAGTAGTGTAACTATTGTGCTTAATAATGATAAATAAAAGGTTGAGGAAATTTACCCTTTTCCTTCAAGTTCCCACCCCTTTAGATGTGCAACCTTTACAAGAGCATCCTTCCACTGCTTCAACTCATCAGAGCTGAACTTCTTGTGCTTGGGTATGGCTTTTTTGTACAACTTGGTTTTGAGCTTAACATCATTAGGGTACACGTCAAAGAAGATGGGGAGTATCTCTTTCTTCCCATCTGACTTTGAGGCGCATTCTACCATGTGCGCAACCTCACGAAGACACCACGAACTGGCGGCGTAATTCTTGGAGAAAATTGGAATGTAGATTCGTGACTTGTCAAGCGCTTTCAAAAGCTCTCCATCAATTTCTTTGCCGACTCGGAGTTCTTCGTTGTCTAGGAAGACATGGATGCCATTGCGTAGCAAGCTACGGTAAAGGCAATCAGTGAAGTTTCTGCGTGTGTCTGGTCCCCTAAAACTCAAAAACACGTCGTACTCATATCCTGACTGGGCGACACATCTTCCACGCTCCGGATTGCCTCTGAGCTCTTCCAGCTTCTCTTCATTCTCGTCAGTCGTCTCAGGACCATGCCCCTTATCCTGAACCCGAGTTTAAGCCTTTAAGGAGACTTCAAAACAGGAATCCATCAAACAGGCGTTAGAAAATAAGCCGAATACAGACCACTTACCATCTGCACAACATCAAGGCCAAGATGATGGCGATTAAAGCAAAGGCTGCAATCACTCCCACCTGCGGCCGACCCTGCTCAGAGCTGTCATCACAAACAAATCCCGAAAGGACCAGCGTTTGAACCCCTAACGCCGTGCGATTACACAGATCTTGGTGGTGTCCAATTTGCAGCAGATCCTCTACTGCGCTCACCAACATTTGAACGAAAGTGTGTAAAAAGAGATAATTGCAACAGGATTTAGTGAAGAAGATCGACTAATGCTTCTCAAGGACAGGCGATTTTTGGCTTTGCGATTGGTCACAATATGGAGAAAATACCAAGATCGCAGAGAGGATGAAGGTGAATTTCCGTGGGAGAGAGGTTAGACAGTAAAGTATACAAACCACTAAAGTGAAAAAGTTCCACAGACCACCATGCTGCTGGTCGAAGCATCAGGGTTGAAAAGCACAACTCAAATTTATTTTTGTGGTTGGAAATATCATGGAAACAAACAGAATTTTCAACGAAAATTTCATAAACTTGCTATCATTGCTGAGCGCAAGCACCGAAATATCACCCAGCTGGGATTGACAATGGTATTCGAATGTCAAGAATTGTTCACTATATTGTTTCGCAAAAACGAGAATCTTATCAGACCCCAAAATCACGGTGGAAGAAAATATGGCAATCCCACACCTACCCCAAAAGAAATTTTTTTATATGGAGCGCTTGCCAAGATGCCCTCGCTCCCAAGGATAAACTTTTCAGAAGGCAAATCTTACCTCATCACCTTTGCAATCTCTGTAATCGAAGCCCCGAAACGGTAGAACACGCTCTCCTTCTTTGTCCGTGGACGAGGAAGATCTGGAAAGATACAACTCTGAACATCAATATCTCCGCTCAGGGTTCTTCGCGATTGGAAATTTGGTTAGCTGAATTTGAACATACCTCAGTCACCTTTGAGCTTCTCGCGGTTTGTTCTTTGGCAAATTTGGAAAGCTCGAAACCACTCTGTCCTTCGAGCGCAAAATCCGACCCAGCACAGGTAGTCGATGAAGCATCTCGATCGGTGGCTCCCTGGGAAGAAGGAAACCAAAATTGCAGCAGGCTTCCGCCTCCATTAATGGTGGCCACCAGAGCCGGGGGAATTGAAAATTAACATTGATGGAGCTTACCTGGCTGGAACGAACGAAGGTGCGGTGTCGATTGTTCGCTGCGACAGCTCTGGGAGGCTGGTCTGACGGTTTCGCGCGGTCGATCGAGGCGTCATCAGCAGCTCAGGCGGAGGTGCAACCCATAGTGGAAACCCTCATGAACTTCTCCACGGGAACCGAAGCGTCACTTGAAGTGGAGAAAATATTCAAGAGAAGATTCAAAGTGGGATCGGACTACTCTGGTCTTAAGAGGCGATGCTAATTTCATTCGTAGATGACAGTTTTCAGTTAATATATAAGTTTCTTTTACCATCTCCCACGTGAGATATTGTAGATAGAGATTTAAATATTCGATTAATATATTTTCGATTATGATCGAATATTCTAAATGTCTCACTATCTACGCATAATCGTTTGAATATTCTAAATTTAGAAGGCTTAGGGGCGAGTTTGGTAGAACGCTCTCACTATCTTTTACGAATGAAAAGATAAATAAGTTTCCTTTACCATCTCCCCCGCTTAAGACTCAGTCTTCCATTGTTTGAAGGTGAATGCAATAGTTGACTTCTACGTGGGTTTCCTGCTGTGACCAATTTAGAAGGCTTAGCCTCTGAAAGACGAGGGCCACAAAATAATATTCATCATTTTTCATCTACATAAGCCAAAGCCCATAGCACTAGCGACGTCTCCGGCTGGATGTATAGCTGATATAGGATCTTGTGGAACAGGATTTGATTCTGCAAGTAGTTCGGGAAGAACGAAGAAATTTAGAATTGTGCCTAGAATCATGAATAAAAGGAATTTCATGAATTTAAGTTGAAGATATAGGATTTTGTTAAAATAGCACAAGATGAAGAAATGAAACTTATCAGTATGGTCTGTTGTCAACTGTTTATGGACAAAAGATTATGTGGTGCACTCATAATTTGGAAAATTTATCCAATCAATCTAAACTTTCATTGGTAGTCGGATCTGATATCATTTCTGTCGGCTCTGGCTGTCATATCTTCTAATGCAAAAAATGTCTTCAATTCTTGAAATTTGGAATGACAAAGTTTCTCCAATCGAGTAGCGTAACTATTGTGCTTATGAATGATAAACAAAAGGTTGAGGAAAATTACCGTTTTCCTTTAATTTCCCATCCCTTTAGATGTGCAACCTTTACAAGAGCATCCTCCCACCGCCTCAATGCATCAAGCCAAACTTCTTCTTGTGCTTGGGTATGGCCTTCTTGTATAATTCAGTTTTGAGCTTGAATGTCGTCAGGGTCCATGTCAAAGAAGATGGGGAGTATCTCTTTCTTCCCATCTGATTTGCAGGTGCATTCGTTCATATGCGCAACCTCACGGAGACACCATGAACTGGTATCGTAGTTCCAGGAGAAGATAGGTATGTAGATCCGAGACTTGTCGAGCACTTTCAAAAGGTCACCGCTGATTTCTTTGCCAACTCGGAGTTCTTCGTTGTCTAGGAAGATATGGACTCCAGCGAGTCTCAATCTATGGTAAAAGTAATCGGGGAAGTTGTTGCGTGTGTCCGATCCCCTGAAACTCAACAACACCTCTCGTACTCGTATTCTGGCAGCACATCTTCCCCGCTGAGCATTGCCTCCGGGCTCCTCTGGCTTTTCTTCGTTCTTGTCAGTTGTCTGAGGACCCTGCCAATAATGATGAACTTCACTTTAAGCCTTTAAGGAGACTTCGAAACAGGAACCGATGAAACAAGCGTTGGAAAATAAGCCGAACAGAGAGCACTTGCAGAACGCACAGCATCGAGGCCAAGATGATGATGCTGCAATCAGTCCCATTTGCGGCCGATCCTGCTCAGAGCTGCAATCACCAAATCCCGAAAGGACCAGCATTTGAAACCCTAATCCCGTGCGATCACGCAGATCTCTGTGGTGTCCAATTTGTGGCAGATCCTCCACTGCGTTCGCCAACATTTGAACCAAAGCGTGTAAAAGGAGCTAATTGCGACAGGATTTAGTGAAAGAAGTCGACTAATGCTTCTCAAGGACAGGCGATTTTTGGCTCTCGATCGCCCTCAATATGAAGAAAATACCAAGAAAGCGGAGAGGATGAAGGTTAATTTCCGTGAGAGAGAGGATAGACAACAAAGTATGCAAACCAAGTCAAAACGCTCCCCTGACCACCCCTGCTCCTGCTGAGGAAATATTCAACGTTTGGCAACCGCCACGTCAGCAATTGACGTGGCATGCCTTTTCACTTATGCCCAATAATAAATCGACAAGTGTAAGCTGACGTGGAATAAAAAAATTATTTTTTTCTTCTTCCTCCTTTCTCCGCCGATTTGGTTGTCCTTTGTGGCCGCTGGCGCTTCCTCCTCCATCATAGAGCACCGCCCCGTTCGGCCAGCATCCCCACTGATTCCGGCGTCACATGCAGTTAACCCAAGCCACCCCTTCGTCATGCTCGCAGTCGGCTCAATCCTTTGCTCGTTCAGATCTGGACTAGAGTCGTGTCTCCAGATCCGCAAGCCTAGCTCGTCCATGGCTTGCAAGGCTTGTCCATGGCCGTGAGCCTTCGCAGCAAGCTCAAGGTCCAAACGGCCATGAACTGCACTTGGTCGTCAGCAGAGCTTCAGATTTGGATTGATTGGGTCATGCTCGGGAAGAAAGCATGGCTTCCGCTCCCTCTGCTTTAGATTTGAACTGAAGTCATGCTTTCTTCAATAGTGGATGGGGCCGTTGAAGGCATGGCTTCCAGATCTGAAGCCGCCTTCAGATTTGGCCATGACTGCTCGTCCATGGCTATAATGGGCAAGGTTGAGATCCCGATGGCCAAGGACAGAGCTCACATATCAAGAAGAAAAGTGGAGGAAGTAGGCGTCCATGGTTATCGGGCCATGGATGGAGCTCACATAGCCCAACGACCATGGACGATTGACCGTGTTCGACCATGGATGGACCAGCGCAGACGATTTTGCCATGGAGCGGCCAGATTCGAGACCTGGAGAACGACGAGACGGAGAAAACAGGCTTGGCTTGAACGCAGTAGTGGTCGGCCTGTTCACGGCGCCGACGACTCCGCTGGTGGCAATGGCCAGAGAGGAGCGGAGGTTGGCGGCTATGGATGGAGGAGGAAGAGAGAGCAGAGGTGGAGGAGAGAAAATTTTCAATTAATTTCCACATCAATCACTTCCATGAACATGTGAACAGATAGGATGTTGATGTGGTAGTGTCAAACCACTTAGGCTCTGTTTGGTAAATCACAAACAAGAACAATTTTTATTCTTTTGTTTTCGGGAGTAGATTTGAAACGGAAATTCGTTTGGTAAAATTTTTGTTCTGAAATGAATTTCATTTTTTTGTTCGGAGTAAATTTGGAACATAATCAAGAAGTAAAAAAAAAAAAAAAAATTGATTCTTTATTTCCGAAAATAATTAAAATCAAGCAACCTATTTTCTTTCTTTTCTTTTCTTTTTTCTTTGTTCTTCTTTCCTCTTTTTCTTCTTTATCTACTGCCACCGCCACTGTTGCCATCCATCGCCATCCGCCGTCTGCCATTTGCCGTCCGCCACCGCCGATTGCTGGCAACTAGTCTCGCGAGGACCTTACTGGTGGCTAGGCGAGCCTCACCCGGGCCTCCCCTAGCCACAATCGCCCGACCGGGTGAGGCTCGCCCGGCCCCGCTAAGGCTTGGCCAAGCCATGGTGGGCAAGGCTTGACCTCGCCAAGATTTGGGAGGTCGCTTGCTCGGCCAACGAGGCACGCCTCGTCGAGGACCCGTGACGCCGGTGAGGGGTCGCCGGTCCTCGTCGGCCGATCGCCGGTCATCCCAAGTTTGGCGATCGGCAACTTGAAGAAGAAGAAAAAGAGAAAGAAAGGAAAAAAGAAAAGAAAAGAAGAATAAAAAAGAAAAAGAAAAAAAGTAATAAAATTATTTAAAAATTAAAATAAAATGATTTGAAGTAGAAATTTTGAGCACGATGATGCTAAACGCATTCTATTCCGGGAATTAAAATTTTAGACAGTTAACAAACGGCTTAAAATACTTAGAAGTTCTTCTCGGGAATAAAAGCATTACCAAACGTGCCCTTAATATTTTCTCGTGTTGAGCTGATAAGAGCATTAGGGTTTGAAAAGAACAATTTAAATTTATTTGTTTCGTTTTCTTCATAAACTTGTTATCATGGCCGAGCTCAAGCACCGAAATATCACCCAGTTAGCATTGACAATGATATTTAAATGTTGAGAATTATTTGCTATACTGTTTCACAAAAAATTGAAAATCTTTAAAAATGATGGAATTATGAAATTTAACAAAAAATTGAATTTTTGGTTGATTTTGGATCGGCATGTAAGTGGTTGTAAATTAAAGGATTTGAAATACAAGTACTCGAAATTAAAAGATGCGAGAAAGGTAAAGGGTATCAGAAATCAAAAGTGCCAGAATGTAAATTTGCTAGAAACTTAGAGATGAAAATAAACTTGTAAAACTACTGGCCGCGGTGGCTTCGCTGGCAAGTCTTCCCCATCATGGGGGGACCCACTGACCCCTTCTAGGAGGGCGAGGGTTCAACTCGCCACGGAGACGCTTGGCGTCTTACCCGTTCCACGTGGGTGGTGGGTCCTCCCGTGGGGCCCCAGGGTTTACTTCAGCTGCCCGCGGTGTACGGATCTTCCCTGGGTCATCAAAAAAAAAAAAAAACTTGTAAAGAACAAAATGTTTTGTGATTAATTGCGAGGGGAGCTAGTAACAATGATTACAATGTGGGTTTTAGATCTCACCACCAGCAATTATTTGCAATAAGTCGGTTTTGAATCAATGAATAACATCTAGGAAAAGTATTTAAAAATTTCTAAACTTATTGCATTTGTGTTAGCCTAATCCTAAATATTTTATCGGTGTCAATTTAATCATAAACCTTTTGATTTAGTGTCAATTCAGTATTAAACATTTTTATTTAGTGCCAATTCATCATTCATACTAATTTTGGCAGAATATTGCCGACATGGATGTCGGCTGGTTTATATACAGCATTACGATATTGACGTTGACATAGATACTTTTAATATTTTTTTGATTTTTTAATTATCTTTTCTTTTTTTCTTTTTTTCTTTCTTTTTTTTGGTGCCGGCCATTGGACATGATAGGCTTGCCCTCGCTTGGCCGGCCTTGTTAGTGGTAGGTGACGACGACCTCACCTAGGCAAGGCCAATGACCGAAGAAGGTACTTGCTTGGAGAGCATATGTTATATCCAATCTCCTATTCCTCTATGACTTTTTTTTGCAACAAATATTCGCTATATTTGTTTTGAAAGTTACAACATCGATAATGAAAGTTGGTAATTCTAAATTACTATACATATCGATAAAATTACTATTGGATAGACAAAGTTAATGTCACTAAATACTTGATCGTATTTTGTT
This sequence comes from Eucalyptus marginata, assembly GCA_014182565.1. Classification (NCBI taxonomy): domain Eukaryota; kingdom Viridiplantae; phylum Streptophyta; class Magnoliopsida; order Myrtales; family Myrtaceae; genus Eucalyptus; species Eucalyptus marginata. Next base: position 35,353,114 of record CM024587.1, on the reverse strand, counting down.
CTCCTTTTCTAGTTTGTCACGTCGGCTGAATATTTTCTCTTACGTGTTTTTTCCTCTCTGTTCATTCTTGCTCCGCTCACAAGTCCTCCACTCACCTCTCTTGTTTTCTTTTCCCAACCGAGAGCTTTTTGAACGTGTTCCTCAACTTTTTCTCCTTGGAGGAACCTGCCCCGTTTTAGTCACAAGCGCCACGTCATCTCGTCCTTTGCCCATGTTGTACTTTAATTCTTATTAAATATGCCACAATCTTACTTAAGAATTCATTATAAAAAAGTCATGTAGACAAATGGCTGGAATATATTGCTAGAAGCACTGAAATGAATTGATTTTTTTTTCGATGTGGAACTCAAGTGGTTAAAAAAAAAGGTTACAACACTGAAGGAGCATCATACGATTATTATGATACTCCCGATATTCTTTCTCAGTATTTCTCTACCCGCCTTCATCGGCTACTAGCAGTGTACGACATCGGACCATAATCTTCAACATAATTGGATTCAGCCCCTCTGTGTCTCCAAATCAATTCTCTCTTACTCTCTATGCCAAGTGTTAATTTATAGCTTAATAATAGCAAGGATACAAAGTGATGGTTTTAAAAGCAAATGATGCATATGTGAAGTGGATAAAAGGTGAGAATGATTTTGGTATTATACCACAGTCCATTTTAAATTGAAAATTTTAAGAAAGAATCTGAGATGGAAGGAAGGATTTCCAAGTGGTGACTGGTGGCAACTGTTTGTGGGGGAGAGTACCCTTCAATTTATTGCTTATGAAATTGGTGAGTCTTCCAACTTGGGTCCTTTGACAAGTAAATTGAGAAAAGTTGTGAGGTTGAGTTATGACAAATATTGAAATTTCATAATTTAAATTTTTTTGTCGAAATTTCATAATTGAGTTGGATATACATAAAATAGATTCAGAAATAGGGAATCTGATTAGGTAATCAAATTAGAAAAAAAAAATCGAGTTTTTCTTTTCTATTTTCCTTTTCATTAAGAAGAGATATAACAGATGTTAAGCTTCATAATTGAGTTTGAAAGTGTTAAAAAAAACTCAGAAGCAGGGAACCTCATTGAGTTGAAAGTACTCGGGAAAAAAAAAAACTCAGAACTGACTTTTTCTTTTTTCTTTTTATCAGGGAACTTAATTTAGTAATCGAAATTAAAAAAAAAAAAAAAAACCAATGAGTCTTCTTTTTCTCATTTATTTTTTCCCATGCACTCTTTTCAAGCCCCGTTTGGTAAATGAAACTTTTAACTATAAATATTTTAATCGAATATTCTAAATCTCTCAATATCTACGAACCAAGTTCACCTCTACATGAAAACTCGTTGGGTCACCCGGATAGCATCCCCACACACATCATTTTGTCTATGGGAATTCAATGGGTCTTAGTCTCCCTCCACTTATAATATAAGCTTTTTGATTGAAATTTTCGACAATTAGGATTTTTAGTCCTTCCCTCCGTTAATTTTTCACTTTTCATTATTTTTTATTATTATCACGACTCTTGTGATTTGAGTTCTTTTAATGTAAAACACTTGATGCCTCTCAAAAAGTATAAATAGCATGTAACGTATAATATAATTTTTCTTAATAAGTCGTTGAAGTTTAAATGATATGTTTTAAGGTTTGGCGATAATGTCAATAAACAACTTTTTGCCCAAAAAAATAAACCATTGTACTAGCTGATAAAGAAATCAGCTGCAAATTTACACTTTAGATTAGAAGGTCGGTACAAAAATTCATTAAAGTGTAGTAGATTTCTCTTCATTCATCAGTACCGGAAGGTCCGAAAAAGATCATTGATAAACGCTTTCAATCTTGAATCACCATCGGTAATAGTACTCGGCTCCTTGTTTGGTTGACATTCCTAGTACATGCCGCTATCCTTCACTCCCTAATCTATACTATTTAAACAGAAAATCCAGAAAAGGATTTCAACTTCGAATTTTTATCCAAAAGTTTTTAATATCATGTTCTTTTTAAGATATGTCACACTGACATGATATAACAAAATCCACAAATATGTAATTTAAAATAGTCAAGATAATTATCGATTAGCATAAAAAATTATTTATTTATTTTCTCTAGATAAAAAATATGTAGAAGAGAGAATTGTGTAATTTTTGTATATTTCTCTATGTTTCATTAAACCAAAATGAAGAATACATGAGTTTATCTATAGATGTTATAACATAATTATATTAGGAGATAATCAATTATGATCCATCAACGATATATACAACTAAAGGGCAATTATATCTCTCAGATATATGTACAATCGCGATAAAGATTAAAAAAATCAAAGAAAATATACTAATTATCTCCAACTTCTCTCCTAAACTAATTTACTTCTCTTCTAGGCACACTTATTATTTGTTTATCCCTATGCACTTACGTAAGTGCTCTCTTCTACTGATTAAAAGGTATCCTTGACAACATGGATAATCCATCTAAAAATAGTTCAAACAAGAACCAAACAAAACATCAACTGATTATTGAAATGTGGTGCAAATGAATTTTGGGGAAAAAACTATAATGTACCCATATTGCATGAAGTATAAATCTTTTAATCTGAAATGAAAAAAAAGGGGTCCATGACATTTGTCGTTTTTGCGGTCCTAGAATGGATAATAATTTGCACAGTGGTTGACGAAATATTCCTCTCATATATATTTCCCATCTTCTAAAATTTAGCCACAAAAAAAGAGCCATTCTTTTACGAATCGAAATTTTGCATCTGAAAATGTCATATTATACGATCAAATATACATAATAATTCCATAAAGAACACTAATGGCCCGGGAGACGGGTGGAATTTGGCTCTCCCATCTGGCAATAGACTTTGGAAGTTGTAACAGATTTTAGGGTCCACTTCTAATGTAGTGTTTTTGACCGAAATTTCAGATTGTCAAGTGCCTCCAGACTTGACACTGAACTACTTTTTTTTCTTTTAATGGTTGGGAGGAGTCCCACTTGCACGAGCTGGAGTCCCACCGTCGCGGCGTCTGGGCAGTGCCCCAGGGTTCATTATGGACCACAATAGTCGCCCCCGCGGAAGCCCGACAATCCGGGTCAAAGAAGGCAGAGCGGGCAGCTTCCAGATATACGTACACCCCTCAATATTCAAAGTTTTCAGATGTTCAAGCTTACCGATGGAGCAGTCGATTGTGATCAACTTGACACACCTAGCAAGTACTAAGACCTCCAAAGACACGAAGTTAGAGAAGTCGGGTGTCCTTGTCAACTTTGTGCAACCCGTTAAATCTAGAACTTTCAATTTTTTTGTCCTCTGCTGGAAAAGAAATTGAATTAAAATGAATGAAACACACCGATCATATCAAGGTACATATCTGGATGGGAAAGTTAACCTAATTACCCTCTTTTTTGTTTTTTTTAATAATTCAGTAAAATCTTGCGGTAATTGCACATAGCACAATTTGATGAAGAAGAAAATGGTACGACATTGAATAAGATATGAGTGCGATTGCTGACAAGTTCGTGGAAAAAGAGAAAGCAGAAGAAATAGAAGTTCGAAATGGGATAATTGAAGAAGAAATTTTTCAAAAATGGATTTAATCAAAATGATGTGATTTGATAGCTTCCTCTCCTTTTTAAATGCATTTAGCCGGTTGTTGTCAATGCTAGATGTTTTTTTGGACGGATCAATGCTAGAAGTTACTTGTACAAAATAATTTCTGTTCTTAAATTCACTTGTTATTAGGAGAACATGAATTCAATATGTACAGTGCAAAAATGATTGGTGAAGATAGGAAGAAACAAGGGAGCATGGACTCTCTACCCAAATGATGCTCTTCTTGAACTCTCACTAAATTTGAACGTAATATGAATAGAGGAAGGTGTGAAGGTGTACCTGTATTTGGCTCCATCCACGCCAGTCATCTTTGATATTGCTCCATGAAAGGTTTAGCACGATTAAGCTAGCAAAATGAAAATTCTCCCCATAAAATTTGTTATGCGTCACTTCCCAAGAAAGCCAACATAGCTTCCAAACAAAATTCTCGAAGTTGCCAAAAAATCGATGCCTGTAACTTGAAGGAACCTTAGATTTGGTAGAGCCGCTAATTCCTCGGGTACGATGTTCTGGCTGCAGCCATCGAAGTCAAGCTTAGTGCTTCTACATCTTGATTACTCTGCCAACAGACTCAAGATTAATTGAGAGGACAACACTCAACACTCCTACAGAACTATAAAGAAAAGAAGCATGTGAACATTGGTAAACTTCTCCAACAGGGAACCTACCCTGGCACACGCCTATTCCCAACAAGTAGACTTACATGTTTTCGTTTACCACCATTAAGGAAAATTTTCATTTGAAATGGCACTTTTTGGTTTTAGAATTTCTAGAAAATTATTTTCTATTCTATAGAATCTAGAAACCGAAGCTAACCACTAGGCAATCGGTCTAGTCTCTTTTCGACAATTTACAAGACGTTTTGACCCAAATGTTTGAGAGAGACTTATCTCAAAGACAAATGGAAAGTTAAACATAGCTAAGTAGAAAATGAAAGAAAAAATGCAACAAGTTTCTCTTCCAAATTAAAATTATATTACATACTCCTCCACTTTACCTCTTTTCTCTCTAATAGTTTTACAGCAGTCTCATAAATCCACACCCTACTAAATCTACGAGGATATTCTTCAAGCATGATGTGCTTTCCCAAATCTCGAACTTGGTCATGCATCCAAAACTTATTGTCATGTCCAATTTTTATCAAGGACCGTTGGTGGAGGACGCTCATTGCAATGTGAGGATGGTAATTACACTCATCCCACATGATAACTGGATATGTTTGGTCCTCGTTGGTGAAAAAGCAAGCGATATCCAGAAACACTTCTTTTTGCTTATTCTCTAGTCCTTCATAACTTATCATTAATGCAACTCGGACATCCTTAAAAGGACATCCATCTAATTGCTTTAATGTGTCTTCCCATAACTTTCTTTTATCAAAATGTTGCTCCACGCTAGAGTTGTGGCAATAAAGAAATGAACCTATCACCTCAATAGCCAAAGGAAGCATATCCACCCTACGGACAATTTTCTCTACAAGATGATCATATCCATCTTGGGGAGAGTCTGTTTTGAATGCATGCTTACAAAACAACTGAAATGCTCGACTAAATTGCATTTTGTGAACTTCATAAGCCAAAATTCCTTCAGGTTGATTTAGGACCTCTTTGTTGGATGATTCCACTTGAGTCTTCAAGATCTCTAAGTTTCTAGTGGTGAAGATGATCCTACTGCCTGAACCAAACCAATTAGATTTTCCGGCTAGCTTTTTGAGTTGCTCGTCCTTGTCTAGATCATCTAGAACAATGAGGACTTTTTTAGCATAACATACTCTCTTGATCCAATTCATCCCATCTCCAATGGCTTTGATATGATCAGCAATCATAGGACCCACAAAACTTGCTAATAACATTTTCTGCATGTTTATAAGACCATGTTTTGATGATTCTTGAACTTCGTTGAGGAAACAAACACCTTCAAAGTGAGAAGATATTTATTGAACACAACCTTTGCAAGTACTGTTTTACCAATTCCACCTATTCCATGAATACCAAGGAAACGTTCACCATTAGAGTCAACTTCCAACATTTCTAGTATGTCTTCTATTTGACGATGATCTTCGACCCAACATTCAGGCACATCCACGTTTCTAGCATTAAGCTTACACAATACCTCTCCAACAACCAATTCAATTAGTTCTCCATGGCTGCAGCAAATCGGGAAATTTTTGTTTTTGTCAATGACATGAAAGAAAATGGTATAAATTTCTTCCAGATATGATAATCTCTAGGTCTTTTAAGACCATACGGTAAAATAAGTTAATTATTTCAGTTACTATTACAGTAATTGAGCGTCATGATCAGTTATTACATGCGTTGAGATTTCATGGAATGTCGCTTAATTTGATGTATTGGAGATGCTTAAAATAATGCAGGAGCCAATTCATGTGAAGGAGATATTTTTAATGGAATGGGTAGAGTAAGATTCACAAAACTTGGTAAGGTAACATTTTTTTCATAATGTCTGCATTGACTAAATAACATGCAGCGACAAAATCCAAAGTGAGTGTATTATTGAGCTAAATTTATAGGATTGTGTTCGTATAGGCGTTGAATCTGAGATAAAACCGAAATAAATGCAGGTCTCAAGCAAAATCAAAAGAAGCACAACAGATTCACATTTCATTGTTTTCTAAGTAAACGAGCTTTATTTTTGGCGAAAAAAAACTGAACAGATTTTTTTTTTGAAAACGAGAACTGAACAGATTTTATTTGGCAAGTTCTCTCTAGGACTGTGTTCGACAGGTAATCGGACCGGAGTCAGGTATAGTTCATTTAAGTAAGAGTCATCTGACTTTGTTCATAAATTGGATCAAAGCGGACTCTTTTACGCCCTATTCTTTCCTTTTCCTCGAGTGAGTCCTCACTGCTGAGTGTGCTTTTGTTCTCTCACAGTAATTTCTTTTTCTTTGGTTGGTTTGCCAGATCTAATATCATTTTTGTCGGCTCTAGCTGTCATAACTTCTGATGCGAATTTCAAATGAAAAAATGTCTTTAATTCTTGAATTTTGAGATGACAGAATTCTTGAAATGAGGAGTGCAACTATTGTGGTTATTAATGATAACCAAAGGTTGAGGAACATTACCCTTTCCCTTTAAGTTCCCATCCCTTCAGATGTGCAACCTTCGCAAGAGCATCCTCCCACCACTTCAATGCATCAGAACCGAACTTCTTCTTGTGCTTGGGTATGGCCTTCTTGTACAATTTAGTTTTGAGCTTAATATTGTCAGGGTCGACGTCATAGAAGATATGGAGTATCTCTTTCTTCCCCTCTGACTTTGAGGTGCCTTCTACCATGTGCGCAATTTCACGGAGACACCACGAACTGGTAGCATAGTTCCGGGAGAAGATGGGAATGTAGATCCGAGATTTGTCAAGTGCTTTCAAAAGCTCACCACTGATTTCTTTGCCGACTCGGAGTTCTTCATTGTCTCGGAAGACATGGACTCCAACGAGTCTAAATCTATGGTAAAGGCAATCAGTGAAGTTATTGCGTGTGTCTGATCCCCTGAAACTCAAGAAAACCTCGTACTTGTGTCCTGGCGGTACATCTTCCTCGCTCAGCGTTGCCTCTGAGCTCCTCCGGCTTTTCTTCACTCTCGTCAGTTGTCTCAGGACCCTGCCAATTATCCTGAATCTGAGTTTAAGCCTTTAAGGAGACTTCAAAACAGGAACCCATCAAACAAGCGCTGGAAAATAAGCCGAACAGAGAGCACTTACAGTACGGACAGCATCGAGGCCAAGATGATGGTGATCAAAGCGACGGCTGCAATCAGTCCCATTTGCGGCCGATCCTGCTCAGAGCTGCAATCACCAACAAATCCCGAAAGCACCGGCATTTGAAACCCCACACTGGTGCGATCACGCAGATCTCGGTGGTGTCCTATATGCGGCAGATCCTCCACTGCGTTCACTGGTACACTTGAACCAAAGCGTGCAAACAGAGCTAATTGCAACAGGATTTAGTGAAAGAAGATCGACTAATCCTTTTCAAGGACAGGTTATTTTTGGCTCTGCGATCGCTCTCAATATGAAGAAAATACTAAGAACGCGGAGAGGATGAAGGTGAATTTCCGTGAAAGAGAGCTTAGACGGTAAAGTATGCAATCCACTAAAGTCAAAGCGTTCCCCTGACCAGCCCTGCTGAGGGTCGGAGCATTCGGGTTTGAAAAGAACAACTTGAGTTCATCTGTGTCGTTGAAAATATAATGGAAACATGACAGAATCATCGAAGAAAATTTCATGAACTTGCTATCATGGCCGAGTGCAAGTACCGAAATATCACCCAGCTGGGATTGACAATGGTATTTCAATGTTGGGAATTGTCCGCTTTATTGTTTCGCAAAAAATTGAAAATCTTTAAGAAGGATGGAATTATGAAATTTAATGAAAAATGAATTCTTGGTTGATTTTGGACAGGCATGTAAGTGGCTGTAAATTAAAGGAATCTAAATATAGGTACTCGAAATCAAAAGATGCAAGAAAGGTAAAGGGTACCTGAAATCTAAAGTGCTAGAGTGTAAATTTGCTAGAAACTTAGAGAGGAAAATAAACATGTAAAGAACAAAATGTTTTGTGATTGTTTGCATAGGGCTAGTACAATAATCACAACATGGGTTTTTAAATCTCATCACCAGCCATTGTTCGCAAGAAGTTAGTGGATTTTGAATCGATGAATAACAACTAGGAAAAGTGTTAGAAAAGTCCTAAACCTATTACATTTGTGCCAATTTAGTCATAAATATTTTATTGATGCCAATTTAGTCATAAACCTTTTTATTTAGTGTCAATTCAATCTTAAACATTTTTACTTAGTGTCAATTCAATCATTGTTACTAATTTTGGTAGAATATTGCTGACATGGACACCGATCGGCCTACGTGACACCGTTGGCGTTGACGTGGATACTTTAAATAATATATATTTTTATATCTTTTTTTTTTTCTTTCTTCTTTCTTTGCTGGTTCTAGCCATTGGACATGGCAAGCTTGCTCTCACCCAACTAGCCTCACTGGTGGCAGGTGACTACCACCGAGGATGTGTTTGGTAACACTTTTGTTTCCGAAAACAATTTTTGATAAAAAATGATTTTTTTATTTTGTTTCCAAGAATAATTTTTAAGCATTTTAAACCGTTTGGTAACTGTCTAAGATTTCAATTACCAGAATAGAATTGCGTTTGGCACTGTTTTCAAAATTTTTATTCCAAATCATTTTCTTTTAATTTTTTAATAATTTTATTACTTTTTTTTTTCTTCTTTTCTTTTCTTTCTCCTCTTCTTCTTCAAGGGTTGCTGGTCGTCGGCCTTGGGATGATTGGCGACCGACCAGACAAGGGCTAGCAACCTTGCTGGAGCGTTGTCGGCCCTTGGCAAGGCCGTGTCTCGTTGGCTGAGCCTCGCTGGCAATTGGGCGAGGCTTGACCGAGCTTTGGTTGAGTGAGCGGCCTCGCCCAGATTTGGTGAGATCGAGCTTGCCTAGCCGCTGGCGGGGCTCAACCTTGCCGGGCCATCACGAGGTTGGCCTCACCCGGCGGGGCAATCTTGGTCTCACTAGATCTGGGCAAGGCTCGCCGATGGTTGGGTGAGCCACCGGCAAGCTTGCCGAACCTCGCCCTGGCCCGGCGAGCCTCCGCCGAGATCGCTGGATTGGTCATCGGCAACCAACGGCGGTGGATGGCTATGGCGGCAACGGTAGTAGCGGCGACAGTTGAAGAAGAGAAGAGAGGGAAGAAGAAAGAAGAGAAGAGAAAAAAAAATGGGTTGGCTTGATTCTGAAATTGTTCTCGGGAACAAAGAATCAATTTTTTTTACTTTTCAATTCTATTCCAAATCTATTTCCAGGAACAAAAAAATAAAAACTTGTTATCAAGAATAAAAATTTTACCAAACGAATTTCAGTTTCAAATGTACTCCTAGGATCAAAAGAACATAAATTATTACTGTTTGGCAAGTTGCCAAATGCACCTTAAATACCATCTCGTGTTTTGTGCTCCTTTTCTAGTTTACCATTTCCGCCGAATATTTTCTCTTAGGCCTTTTTCCCTTTGATCTTTATTGCGCCGCTCACAAATCATGCACTCACCTCTCTTGTTTTCTTTTCTCAACCGAGAGCTTTTTGAACGCGATCCTCAACTTTTTCTCCTCGGAGGAAGCTGCCTTGTTTAAATCACAAGCGCCGCGTCATCTTGTCCTTTGTCCATGTTGTACTTTAATTCTTATTAGACATGCCACATCTTACTTAAGAATTCATTATAGAAAAGACACGGAGATGAATTGCTGGAATATATTGCTACGATCACTGAAGTGATTGATTTTTCTTCAATGTGGAACTCGAGTTATTAAAAAAAAAAAGTTACAACACTTAAGGAGCACTATACAAATATTACGATACTAATGATATTCTTTTCTTGGTATTTCTCCACTCACCTCCATCGGCCACCAGTAGTACACACGTCCGACTCACAATCTTCAACATAACTGGATTCAGCCCCTCTGTGTCTCCAAATCAATTCTCTCTTACTCTCTATGCCGAGTGTTAATGTAAAGCTTAATAATAGTGAGGATACAAAGGGGTTTTGTTTGTATTCTTTTTTTTTTTTTTTATGAACAAAAATCCTTTTTTTTTTTTTTGTTCTGGAGAACAAAAAAGAACAAAACGCGTTTGTTTGCGTTTTTGTTCAAAATCTATTTTTTTGTTCCTAAACAAATTTGGAACATAAACAAGAAACAAGAAAAACTTGTTTCTTGTTTCTGGAACATTTTCAAGAAACAAATTTTCTCTCTCTTCTATTTTTCTTCTCTTTCTTTCTTGTTCTTTTCTTGTTCTTTTTTCTTTGGCCAGCGACCTCGCTGGCCCCCGGTGAGGCCGAGCGTCGCGGCCAGATCCGGCGAGGCTGAGCTTGCCTAGCCACCGCTAGGTCGGCGTCACTGGTAGTGGCCCAGCGAGGCCGAGCCTCGCCGGTGGCTGGGCGAGCTCGGCCTCGCCGGATTTGGGCGAGCCTGAGCTCGCCTCACCGGATTTGGGCGAGCCCGAGCTCGCCCGACCAAGGCGAGGTCGAGCCTCGCGTCGGCTGGCGACTCTCTGCCTTGCCTTGGGCCGGGCGAGCTCGAGCTCACCCGGATCGGCAAGGTCGAGCTCGCCTAGCCACCATCGAGGCTCAACCTCGTCGGATCTGGGCAAGCCCGAGCTTGCCCGGTGAAGACGAGGCCGGCTCCTCGCCGGGCCGCCGAGCCTCGCCGTGTGGGCGAGGCCGCCGGCCCTCGTCGGCCGGTTACCGACCATGGCTGCGGTCGGTGGCGGCCACAAGGAAGAAAAAAAGAAAATAAAAAGAAAGAAAAATCAAATAAAAATATTAAAAAATTAAAAGAAACAAAAAAAGAACACAAATTTACCAAACATGTTTATATTCTTTTTTATTTCGAGAACAAGTTTACCAAACGCGTTCTTCCGGTAAAAAATTGTTCTCCGGAACAGAAATAGTTTTTCTATTTCTTTCCTGGAACAATTTTTGAACAAAACGTTACCAAACGCACTCAAAGTGACGGTTTTAAAGCAAATGATGCAGAAGTGAAATGGATAAAAGGTGACAATAATTTTGGCATTATACCACAGTCCATTTTAAATTGAAAAGTTTAAGAAAGAATCTGAGATGAAAGGAAGGGTTTGCAAGTGGTGACTGATGGCAACTCTTTGTGGGGAAGAGTACCTTTCATTTTATTTCTTATTAAATTGGTGAGTCTTCGAACTTGAGTCCTTCGACAGGTAAATTAAGAAAAGTTGTGAGGTTGAGTTATGACAGACACTAAAATTTCATAATTGAATTTTTTTGTCGAAATTTCATAATTGAGTTGAATCTACATAAAATAAATTCAGAAAATAGGGAACCTGATTAGGTAATCAAATTAGAAAAAAATTGGGTTTTTCTTTTCTATTTTCCTTTTCATTAGGAAGAGATATACGTTAAGTTTCATAATTGAGTTTGAAAGTATTAAAAAACTCAGAAGCAGGGAACCTCATTGAGTTGAAAGTACTCGAAAAAAAAAAAAACTCAGAACTGGCTTTTCTTTTTCTTTTTCTTATTATCAGGGAACTTAATTTAGTTAGCGAAATAAAAAAAATAATGGGTCTTCTTTTTCTCATTTAGTTTTTCCCACGCACTCTTTTCAGTCCCTTCACATATTTTTGCTATTATGAATGGGTAGGTTGGTCCATTTTGTGGGCGAGGGGAAGTAGGGCCGAATCCACTAAATAAAGGTCTTTTGGGGCTCTCATTTCTTGGACTCTAAATTGGAGAAGGGAGAAATGTATCTTCATTTTACAAGGAGAAAAACAAAGGAAAGGGCCTACAAACCAGCCCATGGGATTACAACCAAATCTAAAAACAAAGTCTACGATGACTAGGGGCGAGCTAAAAAACGGTTCAAACCCTTAGATTGGACCGTGCGGTTCTGTTCAAGAGTGCTTTTGAAAAATAATAATAATTCACAGACCGAACTAGATTGTTTTTTTTTCCCATTTAATTTGATTTCAACTTTTTAGAACCGAACCAAACGGCAATGACTATAAGACGTAAAATCCCTCAATTTAGAAAGTATTAATAAGATTAGTTTTTTCATTGACTCAATTCTCTGTTTGGCCAGGCCGCCTCATCTGTTTGTCTTTGCCATCACCATCTCCAAGCTCCGTCGATGGTGGCGTCAAGCCTCGCCCTCAATCGAGACTAGATTGCTTAACATGTTCGCATCTAGGTAGACACGAGCCAAATTGGCTAGCGATTGCCCAAATCGATGGAGGCCGTCGATCTGGATGAGGGCTGCCCTTGCCTAGATCGCTGATGAAGGCCGCGAGAATTGATGTTTATAGGACTGTCGTAGAGGCACTAGTGTGGAGGGACAAGCTAATCGAGGGAGGTGAGATGGATGGGGTAAGCAACGGTGGGGAACTGATGAGTAATAATTGATGCTGTCAATCCAAAACAAATAATTACTATGATCTGCTCAGGTCAGTTCAGGTTTATGACCTGAAACAAATCAAACAGTTAGAAGCTCGTCGTTTTATTCACTGCTCGAACCAAACAAAAATCCGATCCAAAAAGTGAAACTTTTGGTTTTCCGTTCAGATCAATTCATTTTGGTTCATATTTTGGCGGTCCTTTTTGATACCCCTAGCCCTCGACACCCATTAACAAAATCCATCAAATAATTGAAGTTGAATGGATCACACAACTCACGTAGGTACAACTAGGTGAGATCCACAGGTGCACAACCCCGATGTTGGTAGCTCGTGCAACTCCTTTCGGGTTGTCATCTTTCATAATAGAATAATGATTGGCCTCGCTCCTCTTTGTTTTGCTATTTTCCTGTTGTTTTTCAGATTAAACAATATTTGGTTCCTCTTTAGAGTTTGAAGTTTGCTCAAATAATCATGTCGGATTTCGTATAAGGATGACCAAAAATTAGGCCAAAAACCTTTGCATGCGTATAACAAAGTCTCGGTTGAAATAAATAACTTTAACCTGCTAGTTAATATAAAGGGGAAAATGTCCATTCGGTTCTAAACTTATTAAACAAATGAAAATACAGTCATAAACTTTTAATTTTACCAATTTAGTCATAAAATTTTGTGTTAAACTCGAATGTAGTACTTCCGGTCAATTTTCACCTGAAACTGCGATGACTCAATCGCCATGTTCGTAAGACGAAAATTGACCGGAATGATTATGTTTATGACTAAATTGATAAAATTTAAAATTTAAAAACTAAATTGGTATATACAAATAAGTTTAGAGCCGATCGAATAATTTTTTTTTTTTTTATAACCGTCTACACAATTTTTTGACCACTAACAGTTGACAACAGGCAATAATGATAAGTTCCATTTCTTTATCGTGCACTATTTATAAGAAAATCGTCTACGAAATTCCTTCTATTCATGATTTTAGACAAGATGCAGAAGTCGACTCATTAATTTGCGGTCACCTTCAAACAATGGAAGACTGATGTTGGCGGGTGATAAGGACTTTTTTGTTAATTTTGTTTTTAGGTCAAAGGGATATGTTTACTAGCAATCTTAAAACTTAACATTAAAGTGTAATTGAGTTTTAAAACTTGTCAAATTAGTGTAACCGAATCATTCCGTTAACTCTATTCAATTTGACTAATGAAAAATATCAATGTGACTTTTTTTAATATTTTCTCTCTCCTATGTGGCCATGACATAACTAAAATGACATTGTTTTGGTCAAAATCTGATCTTTAATACAAAAATTATTTAAATTAAATTAAAAAATAAGTCTAAAAAGAAGAAGAGTTGGACTAGGCGACGAGGGCCAGCCCTCTTCGCCATCGACCCAATATCGTCGGTCCCTTGGTGGGGGAATAATTGGTGGGGGTTGCCATGCCCTAGCTAGGGGTTGATGAACTCCCCCAGATTGGGGGAGGGTGAGGGCCACCGATCTTGCCTAGATTTGCGAAAGGGCGAGCAGGCCCTAGCTTGTGGTTGGCGGAGATCGCTGAGCCTCGCCTACCATTGTCGGCCCTACCCACCGCCACCCCTTGTTCATCTCTCTCTCGTTGTGAAATTTTAGCTTAATTTTTAATTTAATCTAAATAAAATTTGATTAAAAAATGAAAGTTTTGACCAAAACGACGTCGTTTTATACTTATATTTCGTGTTTTAGTCATGTAATGGCCACATATGAGAGAAAAAAAAAAATTAAAAAAGCTACGTTAACATTTTTTGTTAGCCAAGTTGGACGTAGTTGGAATGACTCGACTGCACTATTAATAAGTTTTATGGTTTCATTACACATTTTGCAACTTTATGATTAAATTATACTTTTATGATAAATTTTAGGACTCTTAATACACGTATCCCTAAGTTAGAATCTACCCCTCATATATCAGTTACTGTGAGGCAACAGTTGCGAGGGTTGAGTGGAAAACAGAGAAAAAGGAAAAAGAGAGGCTCTAATGGCCAAAGGAAGAAAAACGTGAGTGTGTGGGGGTAAAGAGAGAAGAGAAAGCGGTTTTTTTTTTTTTTTTTGAGTGTTCTCATTTTTTTTTTTTTTTTTGTGCCTTGATAGTGAGAAAATACTATCATTAGGTTCCTATTTTCTTCGAAATCTAATGAATTCCCAAGGTGCTTTTGCGAAAATATGTAACCCAAGTCTAGGTGACTTTAATAACAAAGTTTCTGGTATGTTCTTTTGATTAAGTTCTTTTATTATTATATTTTGCATGTGTGAATTGTTTGCTTGTGTTATTTTTTTTTTCAGAATTAGTGTGCGACTCCCTAACAACTGAGTCTTAAGTATGGGGGATGACAAATGAAACTTTTAAGTATAAATATTTTAATCGAATGTTTTGTATCTCTCACCACCTCCAAATGAAATTCACCTATAAACGAAAACTCGTCGGGTCACTTGGATTAGCATCTCCTCTCACATCATTTTGTCTATGGAAATTCAATGGTATTTAACATCCCTCCACCTATAATTTAATATTTTTATTAGACTTTCTAATAATCAGAGTTTTCAGTCCCACATTCTGTTTATGTTTCACTTTTTTTCTTTATTATGACGACCCTTGTAATTTGAGTTCTTTTAAAGTGAAACACATCATTTTGCAAACTCGTCAGGTCACACGGATTAGCATCGCCTCTTGTCTATCGGAATTCAATGGGTCTTATACACAATCTCCATCCACCTATAATTTACGTTTTTTTTTTTTAATTGAACTTTCTAATAAATAGAATTTTTAGTCCTTCGTTCTGTTTATGTTACACTCTTTTTTTCTTTATTATCACGACTCTTGTAATTTGAGTCCTTTTAATGCGAAACACTTTACCTTTCAAAAAATATAAATAGCATATGACGTATAAAATAATTTTTTTTTGAAATTTTGTTAAAGTCTAAATTATATGTTTTAAGGTTTCGCGAGGATGTCAATAAACAACCTTTTGCCCCCGCCAAAAAAAAAAAAGAAAAAAAGCATAGTACTAATAATAGAGATATCAGCTGTAAATTTATCATATTTAGTTCAACAATTTTAACGCTTTAGATTTGAAAGGTCTGTACAAAAATTTATTAAAGTTTAGTAGATTTCCCTTCATTCATCAGTACTCGGCTCCTTGTCGTGCTTGACATTCTTAGTTAGCGCCGCTATTCTTCACCTCATTATCTCTCCTACATAAATTCAAATAAGGATTTCAATTTCAAATTTTTATCCGAAAGTTCCATATATGATGTCATTTTTAAAGATATATCGTAGTGACATGGTATGAGAAAAAAAGTAGAAACATAAGAAATATGCATGATGAAAGAATTGTGTAATTTTTATATATTTCTCTATGTTATACATGGATGTATTTATAAACTTTATTATACGACTATTTAAGGTAACGAAATAATCAATTACGAACATTCAATGATATGCACAATCAAAGAGAGATTACATATTCTTGATATATGCACAATCATGATGGATATAAAAAAAAAAAATGAAGGGAAATGCCTCTATTATATGTAATATCTCTCTAAACTAATTACTTCTCTCTCCCGGCACACTTCCGTTAGTGCTCTCTTTTGGTGGTTTAAAGATATCGTTGACAGCACGGATAATCCATCTAAAATTACTTTAAAATTACTTCAAACAAGTATCAGACAAAAAATTAACTGATTATTAAAATGTGGTGCAAATTGATTTTGGGGAATGAATTATAATGTAACTACTATTACATGAAGTACAAATTTTTTACTCTGAAATAAAAAAAAGCGGTCCACGACTTCTTTGTTTTTGTTTTTTGGTCCTAAAATGGATAATAATTTGTACAGTGATTGATGAAATCTTCCTCTTATATATATTTCCAATTTTACCAAAAAATTAGCCACAAAAGAGAACTGTTGTTGTTCTTTACGAAGAACTTAAATTCCGATTATTTCGTGAAAAGTAACTTTTAGAAAAGATATTTTTCGAATTTTTCGAATTTTTCGGTGCTCGGCATAGTAAAAGTAAACTGGGCAAGGAAATTATCTTTCATGGCTTTATAAAATAGGGGGCAAAATGATTTTGGCTCGCTCCCCCGCCCCGCACGTCTCCCCTTTCCGCCTCTCTGCCTTCTTGCTCATCTCTCTCTCTCTCTCTCTAGACGCAGAGATCTGTTTTTCTCTCAAGATGAGGATGAGAGAGGTCGGTTTCGTTCCTTCCTTCTTTGAATCCTCAAAGTGAATTAAAAATCAGAAATTGAAGGTGATGGAGACCTGAAGCGAAGTGTGGGGTGGGGGGGGAGAAGATACGCAGGGCCCAGATGAAATCTGACTGATATTGAAGCTTTTTTTTTAATGTTTTGGCCTGAATCTTTGTTGATGAGATGTTGTTAGATGGAAATATTACCATTAGGTTGTATATAGAATCCTCACCGAGATGCTCATAAGCTGTTCGACGAAATGTCTCAGAGAAATGTAAGTGAGATGATGCCTATTTTTCGTTCAATCCGAAGACATTTCAGTGTTGTTTGTATGCTACTGGTTGGTTCATTAGTCATGAAATATGATTTTCTGGAATTTTACCTGGTGATTGCAGGTGACTCATTTTTTTCTTTTATTTCCGGATTTTGCTTGCCGCGGTGGTGGTTTTGGGGTGGTCATCGATGAGAAAACGAGCTCCAATCTCATTTGCACTGGTTTATCTTTCTGTACATGAGCTGTACACCGGGCTCTCGGGACTTCCTGAAAATATTTTTCGCAGACTTTCCATGAAACGAACGGATGAATAGACTTTGGAAGCTTTAACTAATTTCAGGGTCCACTCCGAATGTAATATTTGACCAAATTTTCAGATTGTCAAGTGCCTCCAGAAGCACCCATTTTTCCTTTTCCCCTTCTTTTGGTTCGGAGGTGCTGGAGGCACGCACACATTACACTACCCCCACGCGGAACCGTCCGGCGTCTAGTGCTTCGCCCACATACCCGTCCCCCAGAGTGCCGTAGGAACCTCGCTTGTTGCCGCATTCGGAGCCTTTCAATAAGTCGAGTATCTACGTCGCTGACAATCTGCGTCAAAGAATGCGGAGTAGGCAGCTTCCGGAGATGCGGACACCCCTCGATATTCAAAGTTTTCAGGAGCTTAAGCTTACTGATGGAGCAGTCAATTGTGATCAACTTGACACACCTGGCAAGTATTAAGATCTCCAAAGACATGAAGTTAGATAAGTCGGGTGTCCTCGTCAACTTCGTGCAACTCGTTAAATCCAGAACTTTTAATTTCTTGGTCATCTGTTGGAGAAAAAATTGAATTAAAATGAATGAGTCTTATCAAGCATCTCAGGGTACATATCCGGAGGGAAGGTTAACCTAATTACCCTCTCTTTCATAATTCAATAAAATCTTGCGATATTTGCTATAGCACAATTTGATGAAGAAGAAAATGGTAGAAGATTGAATAGGATCATGAGTGCAATTGTTGACAAGTTTGTGGTAAAAAAAAGCAGAAGAAATAGATGTTCGGAATGGGATAATTGAAGTAAAAATTTATCAACAAATGGGTTTACTCGGTCTAGATGATCTAGAAGTCATAAACTAAGACCTGGAATTTTAATACAAAACGATGTGATTCTATAGCTTCCTCTCCTTTGTTTAATGCATTTAGCCGGTATGCTAGATGTTACTCTTGCAAAAATAGTTTTGTTCCTAGATTCGAGTGAGATCAGGAGAGTGCGAAACCAATATATATAGTGGATGCATGATTGATGAAGATAGAAAGAAAGAAGACATGGACTCTCTATCCATACAATGCTCTTCTTGGTCTCTTAGTATGATGATTAGAGAAAGGCATACCTGGAATTGGCTCCATCCACCCCAGTCATCTTCGATATTGCTCCTTGAAAGGTCTAGCACGACTAAGCTAACAAAATGAAAATTCTTCGCATAAAATTTATTATGTGTCACTTTCCAAGAAAGCCAACATAACTTCAAAACAAGATTCTCGAAGTTGCCAGAAAAATCAATGCCTTTAACACGAAGGAACCTTAGATTTGGTAGAGCATTTAATTCTTCAGGTATAATGCTCCGGTTGCAGCCATTGGAAGTCAGGTTTGGTACTATTGCCTCTTCATTTGTCTACCAACAGAGACTCAAGATTATTTGAGAGCGCAACACTCAACACTCTTATATTACTATAAAGAAAAGGAGCATATGAACATTGGTAAATAATTTTATAGTTTGGTAAAATCTTATGGTAATTGCAGACGGCACAATTTGATGAAGATGAAAATAGTAAAAGATTGAATTAGATCATGAGTGCAAATGTTGACAAGTTTGGCGAAGAAGATAGAGTTGAAGAAGCATAAGTAAGAAATGGGATAATTGACGAAGAAATTTATCAAAAAATGGATTCACTTAGTCTAGATGACCTAAAAGTCATACAAAAAGACATACAATTTAATCAAAATGATGTGATTCTATAGCTCGTCTTTTTTTAATGCATCTAGCCTGTTGTTGTTAACGCTAGATGTTACCCCTGCGAAATAATTTTCCGTTCCTTGATTCACGTGAGATTAGGAGAGATGAAACCAATATATATATATATAGTGCATGAATGTTGGTGAAGATAGAAAGAAAGAAGACATGGACTTTCTATCCATACAATGCTCTTCTTGGTCTCTTAGTATAATGAATAGAGAAAAGCGTACCTGGAATTGACTCCATCCACCCCCGTCATCTTTGATATTGCTCCTTAAAAGGTCTAGCCTAACTAACCTAACATTCACATAAAATTTATTATGCGTCACTTCCTAAGAAGGCCAACATAACTTCAAAACACATTCTTGAAGTTGGCAAAATAATCAATGCCTCTAACATGAAGGAACCTTGGATTTGGCAGAGCATCTAATTCTTCAGTTACATTGCTTCGACTACAGCCATCGAAAGTCAAGTTTGGTACCATTACCTCTTCATTTCTCTGCCAGCAGAGTCTCAAGATTATTTGAGAGCATAACACTCAACACTCTTACATTACTATAAAAAAAAAGAAGCATGTGAACATTGGTAAACAATTTTATGGTTCAATAAAATCTTATAGTAATTGCAAACTACACAATTTAATGAAGACGAAAATGGTAAAAGAGTGAATCGGATCATAAGTGCAATTTCTGACAAGTTTGTCGAAGAAGATAAAATTGAAAAGATGCAAGTTAGAAATGGAATAATAGAAGAAGAAATTTATCAAAAACTGGGTTTACTCAATCTAGATGACCTAGAAGTCATACAAAAAAAAAAAAAAAAAAAACTTATCATTTAATCAAAATGATGTGATTCTAAAGCTCTGTCTTTTTTTAATACATCTAGCCTATTGTTGACAATGCTATGTTACTACTGCAAAATAATTTATGTTTTTAGATTTATGTGAGATTAGGAGAGCATGAAACCAATATATATAGTGCATGAATGATTGGCGAAGATAGAAAGAAAGAAGACATGGATGCTTTACCCATACAATGCTCTTCTTGATCTCTCAGTATGATGAATAGAGAAAGACGTACCTGGAATTGGCTCCATCCACCTGAGTCATCTTCGATATTGCTCCTTGAAAGGTCTGGACTAACTAACCTAGCATTTGCATAAAAATTGTTATGCCTCACTTCCCAAAGAAACCAACATAGCTTCGAAACAAGATTCTTGAAGTTGCCAAAAAAATCAATGCCTTTAACTCAAAGGAACCTTGGATTTGGTAAAGCATCTGATTCTTTAGATACAATACTTTGGCTGCAGCCATCGGAAGTCGAGTCTGGTACTATTAAACTTTCATTTCTCTGCCAATAGAGACTCAAGATTAATTGAGAGCACAACACTCAACACTTTAACATAACTACAAAGAAAAGAAGCATATGAGCATTGGTAAACATTTTTATAGTTCAGTAAGATCTTACGTTAATTGCAAATCGTTGATGAAGACGAAATGGAAAAAGATTGAATCAGATCATGAGTACAAATGCTGACAAGTTTGTCGAAGAAGATAAAGTTGAAGGAACATAAGTTAGAAATGGGATAATTGAAGAAAAAATTTATCAAAAAATGGGTTTACTTAGTCTAGATGACCTGGAAGTCATACAATAAAATATACGATTTAATCAAAATGTTGTGATTCTATAACTTCGTGTTTTATTAATGCATCAAGTCAGTAGTTGTCAATGCTAGATGTTACTATTACAAAATAGTTTTTTGTTCCTAGATTCAAGTGAGATCGGAGAGCATGGAACCAATATATAAAATGCATGAATGATTGGTGAAGATAGAAAGAAAGAATACATGGACTCTCTACTCATACAATGCTCTTCTTGGTCTCTCAATAGGATGAATAGAGAGAAAGGTGTACCTGAAATTGGCTCCATCCACCCCCGTCATCTTCGATATTGCTCCTTGAAAGGTCTGGCCCAACTAACCTAGCATCCGCATAAAATTTATTGTGCCTTACTTCGTAAAGAAGCCAACACAGCTTCAAAACAAGATTCTCAAAGTTGCCAAAAAAAAATCACTGTCTTTTAACTCGAAGGAACCTTAAATTTGGAGGAGCATCTAATTCTTTAGGCACAATGCTCCGGCTGCAGTCATCGAAGGTCAAGTTTGGTACTATTACATTTTCATTGATCTGCCAATAGAGACTCAAGATTAATTGAGAGCATAACATTCAATACTCTTACATAACAATAAAGGAAAAGAAAACATATGAACATTAGTAAACCATTTTATAGTATAGTAAAATATTATGTTAATTGCAGATGGCACAACTTGATGAAGATGAAATAGGTAAACGATTGTGTCAGATCATGAGTGCAATTGCCAACAAGTTTGTTGGAGAAGATGAAGAAACATAAGTTAGAAATGGGATAATTGAAGAAGAAATTTATCAAAAAAAAAGGGTTTATTCAGTCTAAATGACTTGGAAGTCATACAATAAAATATACGATTTAATCAAAATGTTGTGGTTCTATAGCTCCATTTTTTATTAATGCATCTAGTCGGTAGTTGTCACTGCTAGATGTTACTATTACAAAATAGCTTTTTGTTCCTAGATTCATGTGAGATCAGGAGAGTGTGAAACCAATATATACAGTGCATGAATGATTGGTGAAGATAGAAAGAAAGAATACATAGATTCTTTACTCGTACAATGCTTTTCTTGGTCTCTCTATAGGATGAATAGAGAAAGGTGTACCTGAAATTGTCTCCATCCACCCACGTCATCTTCCATATTGCTCCTTGAAAGGTTTGGCCTAACTAACCTAGCATTCACATAAAATTTATCATGCCTCACTTTCCAGAGAAGCCAACATAGCTTCAAAACAAGATTCTAGAAGTTGCCAAAAAAAAAAAAAAATCATTGTCTTTAACTCGAAGGAACCTTGGATCTAGTAAAGCATCTAATTCTTCAGGTACAATGCTCTGACTATAGCCATCGGAAGTCAAGTTTGGTATTATTACATCTTCATTCCTCTGCCAACAGAGACTCAAGATTAATTGAGAGCACAACACTCAACACTATTATAGAACTATGTAGAAAAGAAGCATATGAACATTGGTTAACAATTTTATAGTTTAGTAAAATCTTATGGTGATTGCAAACGGCACAACTTGATGGAGTTAGAAATGGGATGACTGAAGAAAAAGTTTATGATAAAAGATTGAATCGAAAAATGGGACAACTTTGTTGACAAGTTTGAATCAAATCATGAGTGCAATTGCTAACAAGCTTGTCGAAGAAGATAAAGTTGAAGAAACAAAAATTAGAAATGGGATCATTGAAGAAGAAATTTATCAAAAGATGGGTTTAATTAGTCTTGATGACTTGGAAGTCATACAAAAAGGCATACGATTTAATCAAAATGATGTAATCATAGCTCCATCTTTTTCTAATGGGTCAAGTTAGTTATTGTCAATGCTAGATATTACTCCTATAAAATAATTTTTTGGTCCTAGATTCACGTGAGATGAAAGGAGCATGAAACCAATATATACGTGAAGATGGAAAGAAAGAAGACATGGATTCTCTACCCATACAATGCTCTTCTAGGTGTCTCAATACAATGAATAGAGAAATGCATACTTGGAATTGGCTGCTTCCACCCCTGTCATCTTCGATATTGCTCCTTGAAAGATTTGGCTTGACTGACCTAGCATCCACATAAAATTTATTCTGCCTCACTTCCCAAAAAAGCCAACATAGTTTTGAAACAAGACTATTAAAGTTGCAAAAAAAAAAAAAAAAATCAATGTCTTTTAACTTGAAGGAACCTTAGTTCATATAAATTTTCATGTAAAATGTCCGGGCTGCAGCCATAGGAAGTCAGACTAAGTGCTTCTGCATCTTCATTTCTCTGCCAACAGAGACTCAAGATTAAATGAGAGCCCAACACTCAACACTCAACACTCAACATTCAACACTCAACACTCTTACGAAACCATAAAGAAGGGGAGCAGATGAACATTGGTAAACAATTTCTCCACTAGGAAAGCTACCTCGGCACCCGCCTATTCCCAGCAAGTAAACTTAAATGTTTTCGTTTGCCATCATTAATGAAATTTTCAGCTTTGATTTGAAATGGCACTTTGCAACTTCAGAATTCCCATAAAACTATTTTCTATACTACAAAATCTAGACTACTAGGCAATCTGCCTTGTCTCTCTCCAATCTACAAGACCTTTTGATCCAAACATTTAAGAGAGAGCTATTTCACTCACAAGACAAATGGAAAGTTGAACAAATCTAACTATAAAGTAAAAGAATAAATTCAACATATTTCTCCTTCAAAGAAGATATTATGTGACATACTTTTCCATTTTACCTCTTTTCTCTCCAGTAACTTTACAGCATTTGCATGAATCCAAACCCTACTAATTTTGCGAGGATACTCTTCAAGAATGATGTGCCTTCCCAAATCTCGAACTTGGTCATGCATCCAAAACTTATTATCTTGTCCAACTTTTATCAAGGACCGTACGCAGAGGACACTAATTGCATTGTGAGGATGGTAATTACAGTCATCCCACATGATAATTGGATAAGTTAAGTCCTTGTTGGTGAAGAAGCAAGCTATATCCAAAAATATTTCTTTTTGCTTATTCTCCAGTCCTTCATAACTTGTCATTAATGCATCTCGGACATCCGTAAAAGGGCCATCATCTAACTTCTTCAACGTATCTTCCCATAACTTTCGATTATCAAAATGTTGCTCCAGGACAGAGCTGTGGCAATAAAGAAATGAACCTATAACCTCAACAGCTAAAGGAAGCATACCCACTCTACGAACAATCTTCTTTGCAAGTCGATCATATCCTTCTAGGGGAGAGTCTCTCCTGAATGCATGCTTACAAAACAACTGAAGTGCTCGACCAAATTCCATTTCATGAACTTCATAAGCCAAAATTCCTTTAGGTTGATTTAAGACCTCTTCACCAGAAGATTCCACTTGAGTCTTCAAGACCTCTAAATTTCTGGTGGTGAAAATGATCCTACTGCCTAAACCAAACCAATCAATTTTTCCGGCTAGTTTTTTGAGTTGCTCTTGCTTGTCTAGATCATCTAGAACAATGAGGACTTTTTTACTATGACATACTCTCTTGATCATATTCATCCCATCCCTAACGTCTTTGATATGGTCAACATTCAAAGAACCCACCAAACTCGATAGTAACTTTTTTTGCACGTTTATAAGACCATGTTGCGATGATTCTCGAACGTCGTTGAGGAAACAAACACTGTCAAAGTCAGAAGATACTTCGTTGAACACAACCTTTGCAAGTACTGTTTTACCAATCCCACCTATTCCATGAATACCTAGGAAACGTACATCATTAGAGTCAACTGCCAACTTTTTTAGTGCGTCTTCTATCTGACGATGATCTTCAACCCAATATTCAGGCACATCCACGTTTCTGGCATTAAGTTTATGCAATACCTCTTCGACAACCAATCCACTTAGTTCTCCATAGCTGCGGCAAAGCAGGAAATTTTTGTTTTTGTCAATGACATGAAAGAAAAATGTATAATTTTCTTCCAGATATGATAATCTCTAGGTCTTTTGGGACCATATGATAAAATAAGTCAACTATTTCGGTTTCTATGACAGAAATTAAGCATTATAATTAGTTAATACGTGCGTTGAGATCTCATGGAAGGTCGCTTAATTTGATGTA
Source organism: Eucalyptus marginata (assembly GCA_014182565.1). NCBI lineage: Eukaryota > Viridiplantae > Streptophyta > Magnoliopsida > Myrtales > Myrtaceae > Eucalyptus > Eucalyptus marginata. Next base: position 35,328,330 of record CM024587.1, on the reverse strand, counting down.
TTGGAGATGTCTAAGATAATGCAGGAGCCGATCCATTTGAATGGACAGAGTAAGATTCATAAGACTTGGTATTTTTTTTTTTTGCATAATAGTTGCGTTGACTAACTAACATACAGTGACATAAAATCCAAAGCGAGTGTGTTGTTGAGCTAAATTTATAGGATTGTTTCATACAGGAGTTGAATCTGAGATAAAACAAATAAAAAAATTCACGGTCTTTAGAAAAATCGAAAGAAGAACTACAGATTCATGTTAGTGAAACAGTTTCATTGTTTTTTAAGTGAACGAGTTTTATTTTTGGCAAAAATAAACTGTAATACATCTTATTTGGTGAGTTCTGCCTAGACCTATCAGACGGGTAATCGGACCATATTCAGGCATAGTTCATTCAAGTAAAGAGTAATCTGAATTTGTTCATAGATTGGATCAAAGCGGCCCCATTCTTTTCTTTTCCTGGAGTGCGTCCTCACTGTGGGGTGTACATTTCTTCTGTCACCAATCATTTTTTTTCCTTTGGTTATTTTGCCGGATCCGATATCATTTATGTCGGCTATAGCTGTCATCAACTTCTAATGCAAATTTCAAATGAAAAAAAAGAATGTCTCATGGCTTTAATTCTTATAGTTTGAGAGATAAAGTTTTTCAAATGAGAAGTGTAACTTTTGCGTTTTAAAGCGATAACCAAAAGGTTGAGGAAAATTACCCTTTCCCTTTAAGATCCCATCCCCTGAGACCTGCAACCTTTACAAGAGCAGCCTCCCACCGTTTCAATTCGTCAGACCCGAACTTCTTCTCATGCTCGGATATGGCTTTTTTGTACATTTCACTTTTGAGCTTAACATCATCAGGGTTCACATCGTAGAAGATGGGGAGTATCTCTTTCTTTCCATCTGAATTTGAGGTGTGTTCTACCATGTACGCAACCTCACGGAGACACCATGAACTGGTAGCATAGTCTTGGGAGAAGATGGGAATATAGATCTGAGACTTGTCGAGTGCTTTCAAAAGCTCTCCACTGATTTCTTTGCCAACTCGGAGTTCTTCATTGTCTAAAAAGACATTAACTCCAACATCTCTCAATCTATGGTAAAGGCAATCAGTGAAGGTGTTGCGTGTGTCTGGTCCCCTGAAACTCAAAAACACATCGTACTCATATACTGGCGGCACATCTTCCACGCTCTGGATTGCCTCTGAGCTCCTCCGCCTCTTCTTCATTCTAGTCGGTTGTCTCAGGACCCCGCCAATTATCCTGAACCTGAGTTTAAGCCTTTAAGGAAACAGGAACCCATGAAACAAGCCTCGGAAATTAAGCCGAACAGAGAGTTGGCCTAGAACGACGAAGTAAAGACAGTGATTAGAGCGACGCCTCGATGGTGTCCAAATCGCGGCAGATCCGCTTTGTTGCATTCACCAACATTTGAAACCAAAGCGTGTAAAAAGAGCTAATTGGGACAAGATTTATTGTAAGAAGATCGACTAATGCTTCTCAAGACAGGCGATTTTTGGCTCTGCGATTGCTCTAAATATGAAGAAAATACCAAGAAACCGGGAGGATGAAGGCGAGTTTCTGTAAAGAGAGGCTGGGCAGTAAAATCTGCAAACCACTGAAGTGAAAAAGCTCCACGACCACTCAGCTGCTGGTCGGAGCTTTCAGTGGAGCTTTAAGGTTGAAAAGAACGGCTAAAATTAATTTGTTTAGTTGGAATTGTCACGCAAACATGACAGAAATACCGACGAAATTTCGTAAAGTTGCTATGATGGCTGAGCGCAAGCATCGAAATATCGCCGAGTTGGGCTTGATAATGTTACTTATAAGATTTAGTAGGATCATTATTAATTATTTAAAAAATTTAAGTTATTAGATGAAAATATAATTTATAATTTAATTATTTTAACACCTCTCCTTACGCTTAATATGATCTTTTCATGACATATTTAATAGGAGAGGAACTTTCAATTCTAATATAATATGAGATTTTGTTGGATCACTATCAATTGATATAAGAACTTAAGTTGTAAGGTGAATGTATAATTTATTATTTAATTATCTTATAGAATTTAAATGTTAAGGTTTGTGTGCTATATTATTTCACGAAAAAGTGAAAATATTTGGGAAGGATAGAATTGATGAAATTTAAGGAAAAATGAATTCTTCGTTGACTTTGGACAGAAATATAAGTGGCTGTAAAAATAACGTAATTGATTTACAGGAACTGGAAATTAAATTATGCGAGAAAGGTAATGGGTACGGGAAATTTAAAGTGCCAAAAGATAAATTTGCAAAGGAAAATAAACATGTAAAGAACAAAATGCTCTATAATTAATTGCATAGAGCTACTACAATGATCAACGTGGGTTTTTATATCTCACCATTATCAATTATTTATAACCAGACAATGGATTTTGAATCTATAGCTGTTAACGAGAATTTACAAATTCTAGACAGGATCTCCTATAAGTTAGTAAGGATTATCCGTAAGAAGTTATAAATCCTAGATTATAGTCATTATTACCCACCATCCATGTGCTTGGGTCGATCCACTGTTTTTGTTTTCAATCGAGATATTGGCAAAATTCCATTTTGTTCATAAATGACATTGCTTTAATATTTAGTAAAATCTGCAATAATTTGTTGTCGTCGATAACTCTATTGACGATTCATCAATAACCTCTTCAAGTTGTGGATCATTCAAAGTTTTCACCAATTATATATGCATTGTTTGCTATCGATAATTCTGTTATTGACTATTTTATTTATTGATGGCCTTTGCATTGATCAAACACTGTACTCAATAACTAGGTTGCTTTTCGTCGGTTTTTACAGTTGATCAATTTTTAATGTAAAAATATACCCCTTTTAAAACAGTTAAACGGCTAACAATCATTCAATCTTTTTAAATATTCAAAAGCCACCACTTCCTCTGAAATTTAAAAAGATGTGCATTTAATGTTTGCATAATTTTATCCTAATTTTTGGGGACCATTATCCTGCTTTTTCTGTCATTTCTTTGAACAAACCGCCACGTCACGTCAGTCTGAGCAAGTCCTATCAGACAGTACAATAATTGAGTGTTTCACCGCTTTAACTTCACTTTCTCTCACCTTCTAGATTTTTTTGGTCGGTCACTTTCTAGATTTCACGCTACTCAAGTTGTCTCCTATGAAGCACGGACACGTTGCTGAGGCTTCCGTGTCGTGTCCGACACGCTCGGATACGTTTGGACACGCGGTCAACGCGTGTCGAGAAATCCGACACGTGGTCAACTTTTCTCGACACGCGTGTCCGAGAGAGAGATTGTTGAAGAGGGCGATGATGGGTAGAGGTGAGGCCGAGGAAGAGGCCGAGGAAGCGGAGATGAGGCCGCGACAGCGAGAGGAAGAGCATAAACTGAGGCGAGGCTGAGATGGAGGGCCGGCGGCAAGGCTGCAGCTGTTGCGAAGGAGGAAGGGCCGAAGGTGACAGCGATGGGGCGACCAAAAGAGTTGAGAAGATCGTGAGGAAGAAACTGAGGGGCGGGGAGCTGGTTGTGGCGTGGGGGAGGGGAGGGGGAGAGAGCAGGGAAGAACAGGAAAGGAGAGGATTGATGGGGGCGCAGCCTCGCAGGGGAGCAGGTGGTGGCGTGGGGGAAAGGGAGGGGGAGCGGGAGAGAAGAGAGGGAGAGAGGGAAGAAACCGATGGGGATGGGGGCAATTGATGGGGGCGCAGGGAGCAGGTGGTGGCGTAGGGGGAGAGAGAGAGAGAGGAGAGGAGAGAAGGGGAAGAAACCAAGGGGGCTGGTGGTGATTTGATGGGGGCGCAGGAGCAAGTGGGGGACGTAGGGGAAGGGGAGGGGAGAGAGAGTGGGGGCAGATCCGCAGAAATCGAAGGGGAGGGGATTTTGGGGTGGTGGCGTGGGAGAAGAGGAGGAGAGAGAAATGAGGAGAGAGGGTTTGAGGGGAATAAATACATTTTTAAATATGCACACGTATTAATTATGAATATGTTTTTTTAAATTTTTTATGAATAGATTTATTAATATTATTAGTGTAAATTTATTGTAAGTTTTTATTTATTTATTTACTTATTTGTGAATTTGAATCAAATTAATTAAAAATAAAAATATTTATTTAATATATAACGTGTCGGAACGTGTCGGAATTACTACTTTTTAAGAAATGACGTGTCGCGTGTCGTATCGTGTCGTGTCGCGTGTCGCGTGTCGCGTGTCGGTCTTCACATAGGTTGTCTCTCGTTCTTTATTCCAACGCTCCCCATTGTGGAAGCTGACCACCGCTTTTTTTGTCTCCCGTTTTTTATTTCTCGTTTCATTGTCATTAAGGCAGAAGAAGGACACACTCGCATTGAAGTTTCTCGACAAATTTGCTGACGACTTTAATCTGGTTGTCCTTGATCTCTGATAATTATAACCAAGACAATTAGCATTCATGATGATACAGTATTGGATAAAAGTATTGTAACATAAAAATTTGTTCAAAAACAAGCAATGAGAGATAACATATTAATAATTGATGTGAACTTTTAATAAGACCAATGTTGCTCCTTCTGTCTAAGTGCTATTGTCTTAAGTGAACAATCATCTTAATATTATGATCATCAATATCAACAAGAGATTCGGTAAATGATAGAAAGTAAGATTCAGAGAAGACGGACTAACTGTATTATATAGAATTTGAGTTCCATCCGTACACTCACATTTTCTTCCATCCTCAACATGATTGTCAAGATCCGGGCCCCATTCAACTCAAGTATCATCAAGATTTGTCCATATTTGATCTTTACCCTTTTCTTCATCCTCAAAATATAACATTCATGCGTATCGATACCAATTGTTGCAGTTGTTGGTGATATTGATTGTTGAAGAAGGCTTCGATTTCCTTGGTTTCTTTACCACTAGTTGTGTCATTCGGCAATATTAGCTCCCCTTAAGAATGTGATCTTTGAGAGTGACTAGATAGACATGTGCTTTTGCCTTTTTCTTTCTTTCCTTTTTGACTCCTTCCTTGAAATGTTGCTTAAGCATTGCTTTGCTATCTTCATGATCAACATGTCTAGTTATGACAATCTCATTATGAGATTTTGTAGGATTAGTATCAACTGTTTTAAAAATTTAAGCTTTTAAATGAAGTCGTAATTTATCATTTAAAATTTATTATTTAAATATTCTAACACTCCTCATCACATTTATTTTGATTTTATAATTCTTATGCTATTTCATTATATATGATTGGCTCAGTTTATTAGAATGAGTTTAGTTGTTATTCTTTCCATATTGATGTAACTTGGGAATAAATTATTGAGTAACAATAGACATTAAGGGCTTGTTTGTTAACACTTCTTGTTTTTGTTTATAAACAAAATTTCTGTTTTTGTTAGGGGAAAAAAAAGAACAAAACACGTTTGTTTGTGTTTTTGTTCGAAATCATTTTTGTTCGAACGAAACAGCAACAAGAAAAACGTGTCCTTGTTTACGGAACAAAATTTAAGAATAGATTTTCTCTCTCATCTCTTTTTTTTCTTCTTTTCTTTTTCTTTTTTCTTTGGCCGGTCACCGGCCTCGGCCATGGCCGGCGACGCCGTCGAGGGCCGACGACCTCGCCGGAGCGTCGCCGGCCCCGGTGAGGCCGGCGTCACCGGCCCCAGCGAGGCTCCGCCTCGCGGGGGGCCGGCGAGCCTCGCCGTGGCTGGGCGAGGCCGCCGGCCCTCGTCGGCCGATCGCCGGCCATGGCCAAGGCCGGCGACCGACCAAAAAAGAAAAAAATAAAAAAAATAAAAAAAAATAAAAAAATAAAAAATTAAAAGAAACAAAAAAAAAGAATACAAATTTACCAAACGTGTTTCTGTTCATTTTTTATTCCCGGAACAAGTTTACCAAACGCGTTTTTTTGTTCAAAATTTTCCCAATAGAAACACTTTTTTCTATTTCTATTCCCTAGAACAATTTTTAAACGAAATGTTCGCACCCTAAATCACAATTGAGTTGAAAGCACTTGAAAAGACTTAGAAGTAGGGAACATAATTAGGTAATCGAATTAGAAAAAATGGATATTTTTAATTAGGGAACTTAATTAGATGATCAAAATAGGAATGGGTTTTGTTTTTCTCTTTTCTTTTCTTCATGCACTCTTTTGAGTCTCTTCCATGGTTTGGATGGAAAGGTTGGTCCATTTTGTGGGCGAGGGGAAATAGGCCCGAATCCACTGAATGAAAGTCTTTTTGGGCTCATTTCTTGGACTCTAAATTGGGGCAGGGATAGATGTATCTTCATGGCACAAGGAGAAAGAAAAGGAGAGGGTCTACAAATCAGCCCATTGGATTACAACCAAATCGAAAAGTGAAGTCTACGACAACTGGGTAAGCAAAAATATGGTTTGAACCGTCAGACCAAACTAAACCAATGGCGGTTTGGTCAGTTTCAGAGAACTTTATATTGTACAAAGTATCAATGAGATTATTGTGTTTAATTGATTCAATTCTCTATTTATCTTAATGGAGTAGGCTGCTTCATGGGTCCGCCGTCACCATCTCCAAGCTTTGTCAATGTCGGTGTCAACCTTCACCCTAAATTGAGACTGGATTGCACAACCTATCTGTACTTGGGTAGACATGTGTCGATTTGATTAGCGATTATGCAAACTGATGGAGGCCCTTAATCTGGATGAGGGCCACCATCGATAAAGGCCACCCTTGCCCAGATTAACGGTGAAGGGTGTGGGAATCAACATCTATAGAGAGGGAGTGATGGAGAGACACGAGTCCATGTGTGGAAGGACAAGCAGATTGAGGGAGGTGATGGTGGGGAACTGATGGCCAATCTAATTGATGGCGTCAACCTCGAACAAGCAATTACTTTCGGTGAGATGGATGGCATCAGTATTGTGTTCAGGTCGGTTAAGGTTTATGACGTGAAATAGAATTGAACATTTACGGGAACCAAATGGAAACCCAACCCGAAAAGGGAAACTTAAGCTCTCCGTCCGGGTCATTCAATTTGGTCCATATTTGGCAGTCCTTGTTGACAGCCCTAACCAGCGATACTTGTTATCAAAATCCATCAAATAATTAAAGTTGAATGGATGCGTAGGTACGTGCAAGTAGGTGGGATCCACTTGTGCACAATCCTGACATTGGTGGTTCTTGCGTGCAACTTCACTCCATAATCTCTACTACATACGAAGAAAATCCAAATAAGGATTTCAACTTCAAATTTTTATCTGGAAGTTTTTATATATCACGTTCTTTTTAAGATACACCACAATGACATGATATAACAAAATCTACAAACATGTAATTTAAAATAGTCAAGATAATTATCAATTAGCATAAAAAATGTCTTCATTTATTTATTTAATTTCTCTACATAACAAAATATGCATAATAGAAATTTGTGTAATGTCTGTATATTTCTCTGTGTTTTAATAAACCAAAATGAAGAATACATGAATTTATTTATAAGCCTTATTATAGGACTATCTCAGATAACGAGATAAACTATTACTAGAGACGTAAAAAAATAAAGGAAAATATCCTAATTATCTCTAGCATCTCTCCTAAATTGATTCACTTCTCTCTCTAGGCACACTTATGGCACACTTATTATTTCTTTTTCCCTATACTTATGTAAGTGCTTTCTCCTACCAGTTAAAAGATATCCTTGCCAACATGGATAATCCATCTGAAAATAGTTCAAACAAGAATCAGACAAAGGGAAAAGTACCAAAAAAATTACAAACTATTGTATTGGTCAATTCAGTTATAAACCTTTTAATTGGATCAATTTAGTCTTAAACATTTTTACATTTATAGTCCTAAACATTTTCTCCTTATTGGCGCTGATGTGGCAATTTTTAAATAATTTTTTATTTATTTTTTATTTTCTTTTTATTTTTTCCCTTTTTCTTTTCTTTTTCCTTTTCTTTTGTTTCTTATTTCTCCTTGGACTTTCTTGCAATCGCCGGCGAAAAAGAAAAGAAAAGAAAATTAATAATAAAAAAATTAATAATCATTTAAAAATTGCCACGTCAACATCTAGTCACTGGCCAATATTACATCAACGTTGGCTAACCAAAATTGACGGGATGGACTGAATTTATATTAATGTAAAAATGTTTAGAACTAAATTAGTTCAATTAAAAAGTTTAAGATGGAATTGGTACCAATGTAATAGATTTATGACTTTTTTGGTACTTTTCCCATCATACAAAATATCAATTGATTATTAAAATGTAGTGCAAATGAAGTTTTAGGAATAAATTATAATGTAACTACTATTACATGAAGTATAATTCTTTTAACCTGAAATAAAAAAGGGGTCCATGACTTTTGTTGTTTTTGGGTCCTAAAATGTATAATAATTTGGGCAGTGATTGGTGAAATATATTCCTATTATATATTTTCCCATCTTCTAAAATTTAGCCCCGAAAGAGAAACATTCTATACGAAGTAACTTACAGTATAATCACAATTTGCATCTAAAAATGTCACATTATACTATCAAATATACACATGATAATTCCAAACGTACCACGTTCTGGATACTTTCCGCAGTTTGAATGAATTGGTTTCTGACAACCTGCGTCAAAGAAGGTGGAGAACAAACTTCTGAGGGCAACTTCCCAAGAGATTTACTACAGCCCTCTATATTCAAAGTTTTGAGGAGTTCAGGCTTGCCGATGGAGCGGTCAATTGTGATCAACTTGGGGCACCAAACAAGTACTAAGATCTCCAAAGACAAGAAGTTAGGTGTCCTCAACAACTTAATGCAACCCGTTAAATCGAAAGCTTTCACTTTTTTTGTCGTCCGCTGTAAAGGAAATTGAATTAAAATGAATGAAACACATCAATCATCCCAGCATACATATATGGATGGAAAGTTAACCTAATTACCCTTATTTTTATAGTTTGCTTTTGGTCGGTTTTAACAGTTAATCAATTTTTGATGTAAACATATGCCTCTTTTACAATAATAGATTAGTTATCAATCAATCAATACTTTTAAATATTCAATATGTATCAATTTCGAGATTTTTTGTAAAATTAACCTCATTTTAAAGCGACTATTCTCTCTTGAATTAAAATGACTAGCATTTAGTTTATGCACAATTTTGTCCCAGATTTTTGGCTGCCATTATCCTGCTTTTTTTTTCTGCCATTTTCTTCAACAAACCGTCCTGTCGCATTGTTTGGGCATGTTCTATTAGACGGTACAATACACAATCCCAGGATTTCGCTATTTTATCTTCGCTTTCAACAAATTCAGTCATCGTCAACCTTCACTCCCGATCTTCCTTTCACTCTAGTTTTCTCTCCTGCTTTATTGCAACGGTCCCCATTGTGAAAGCTGGCCGCTTTTTTAACTACTGTTCTCAAACACGTATTTCTCGTTTCATTGACCTTGATGCAGAAGAAGAAGCAGAACTCTCATTGAAGTTTCTCGGTGAATTCGCCGTCGACGTTGGTAAGGTCGTTCTTGATCCCTTCGTCATTAAGTCTATTCTTATTCCTCATGTCTTTCTTCGGTGCTTCCCTTGCCAACTAGAAGAAAAATAAAAAATGATTGTGTAATAGTCTTTAATGTATAGTGATAATAACAGTCTATTTTAGATTATAAAAAATGAAATTATAAATAATTATAAATTATTGTGAGACTCATTTCTTCAAGAATTTGTGACTCATAATATATTATTATTCACGAAGACGCCATGATGAAATGTGTCTAGTCGAAAAAAATAGTAAATTTAGGGCCTTCACTGTTTTCTTTCAATGGTATATGAGGATAAAACCCCATATGTGTCGTTTTTGGTAACATGCCCAAGTCAATATTGCTTTAGAACCTTTTTGTTTCAATTTGGTAGTACTCAACTTTTAGTCACCTTCAACTAACTGCTTTTTTCTTCCCCTTAGGCCCTCGTCGATTACTATTAGGATTCAATGCACAATCCCAAAGAAATAGAGAGCAAAAACAAGAAAGAGAATTCGAGATACAACGTTTTTATTTTGATTCATCCTTAAATTAGGATTACATTTATCATATGATTCTACTATAATTAGTAGCTTGTATCTTTCTATTACACCCCTCAATTATAAGAGAAATAGATTATATATCCAAAGCTATTAATGATTCAAAGCCCAAACTATGGCTACATCCAAAAGGACTCTCGTGTCTTCCTGTCGATGGGGAGTATGAACTACAACCCAACAATTACTCTCTTTGATGTCTTAGCCATTGCTGGTCTTATTTCCTGAGGGCCCTGAAGCTCATGAAATTGAGTCTGGCTAGTGTAATTTTTTTTTTTTTTTTTATGATTGGATTAATAACGAGCTTTTCTACGGTCCTTTCCTTGAAAAATTGTGTGTCTGGTAATGTTTCTTCCTAGGAACACATCGCTTTTCTCTTAAATTGGCTTCCTTGATTCATTTAATTTCACCCTTCAATAAAAATTTCGAGGAGTCGATTGACTTAGCTTACTTCCTCTCGTCAGGAAGGTTGTGGCATCATGCCGCGTCGCTTTTGCCACTCCCTGAAGGGTCATCTCGAATGCACAACTGTTGATGCACGAGAGAAACCCTGGAGTTTTTTTTTTTTTTTTTTTTTTGGCCCTTTCTAGCTGATTCAGGCATAAACTTTTGTCTTATGAAAATGGTCTCTGAACATTTGAGAGAGAGAGAGAGAGAGAGAGAGAGAGAGAGAGAGAGAGAGAGATTTGTGCAAGGAATAAGGGGTCAAGAAGAGGTCCTTTACCAACTACCACTCGGTCCCGCTGGACCCCGGAGAGCACCATACACACCGTTAGCTGGATTCACTCCTATGTGGAGGAAGCGTGAGTTCTGTGCCCAAAAGGGCAGAGCTAATATAATAAGTTATATGGAGAAGTAGGGTTTCTCACTATATTTAGAGTGATAGCCGCAAAATGAAATAGTAATAAGAGAAAAAGAGAAAGCAGAAAATCTGAGGGTTGAGGCAATATCTGATTTACATTAAGCTGGCATCGGAGGTCGATTCGTGGTCTGATTGAGCTGAAATTTTGTCAGCATGTTCGTGGCACAATCTTCTCGAATCTAAACGGTTTGATTTTCGTTTGAAGCGGCCTCCATCAGGTTTTTCGTGGATTGATCAAAACCTGCGTTTTTGGTTAGATTTATCCTTAATCTCTTGTGAAATTCATGTGTATTGTCAAGAATTATGTTCTTGAGGTCTTTGCTGCTATGTACCTCTAGTATTTGCTAGAGAAGAATATTGTTCACCCAATTTTGGTGATAGTGAAGATTTTCGGGTGGACTCCGGTCCCGTGGTTTTTGATCTCCTCACATCGATGAGGTTTTCCACGTAAAAAAATCGTCTTGTGTTCGCATGCTTGGTATTTATTTTACTCTACTATATCGATTCCTATTAGGTTTACACAAGAGAGAAGATTATTTTATTCCGCTGCGTTAATTCGATATTGTTCGAATTGTTACTGTTCTCCCATCACACAAATAAAGTGTGAGCTAAGTCCCAGTCCTTTGAGAGAAAAAAAAAAAAAAGAACAAGCCAACAAAAGCAGATGACTCAAATGTCAAATCAAGCTAACGTGATATCCTAAGTAGCACGGACACACGATACGACACGACACGACATGCCGACACGTCATTTCTCAAAAATAGAAAATTCCGATATGTTGGTATACGTTATTATTGAATAAATATTTTTAGTTTTAATTAATTTGATTCAAATTCACAAATAAATAAATAAATAACAAGAACTTATAATGAATTTGCACTAATAATATTAATAAATATATTCATAGAAAATTTGAAAGATATATTCATAATTAATGCTTAACCATATTTGAGAACATATTTTTAACTTTAACAAAAATTATGGATAAAACTAATGACTAACAAAAAAATATAATCAACTTTATTTAAATATTCGACACACAGTCAATGCATGTCCGAGCTTGTCGAGGTGTTTGACACATTCCGACATGTGTTGGACACGACGCGGAAGCTCCGGCGACGTGTCTGTGCTTCATAGGTTATATCACACAATTCTTATAGACCAAAAACTGACCTAAAATCAAATGTTAGAATTGGACAAGGAATTCCACTAGATTGGTTCTCTACTCGACTAATCATTGTCAATGGAAGGGGTTGCTAATTATTCTATGTAAGAGTTGGTAACTCAAAAGAAGAAGAAAATGTCTCATGAAGTATCATAACTTTTGTAGGATACTTATTTCAATTCCAAAACTTTTCAAGCAATCACTTGAGTTTCACATTGATGGAAAAATGATCAGTTATGTAACTTTGGCAATATATTCCGGTGATTTGTTTTATGTGGCTTTTTTTATTTATTAAATTTTAATGTTTGACATGGCATTTTTCAAAAATTTGAAGTCCAACATGGACGATTCTTCATATTCCTCCTCATCTTCAACTTCTTCGTTCATCTTCATCAATTATTTTCTTACCCACCGTCCCTTTTGAAGGCGATCAACAACACCAAAAAAAAAAAAAAAAAAAAGAAAAAAAGAAAAGGTTGAAGCGCCATCTCCTCCCAAGCAGTCGTTTCCCAAAGTTGAAAGCAATTCTTTTGAGACACCAACCTCCCCGTTTATGGCGGCAGGATGTAAGGGATTCTTCCATCCCTTCCCGTCAAGAGTTATAGGTGTAAAGGCCGACCTGCCTTCAGAATCTGCCTCGCTATCTCAACATCACCTCATGCTGAAGCAATGTGCAAGGGATTGAACCTATTTGTGCGGGTGAGCATAATCGAGATTGGGCTGATCCAATATATAATCTAGGAATCAACTTGCACAATGTTAGTCTCCAATTTTTTGGATAAGGGGTCCCGTTGAGCCTAGGATTGAGGACTAGACTAACTTGTGGGTTTGGTCCGGTTCCTAAGTCAACTGGGGACCAACTCATTTTATTTTTTTTTTCATTTTTGTATTTCTTTGAAAAGACAAATGTACTCTTTGAAAATATATATCCATTAACAATGCAATATTGAACAACAAAAATGCAAACATTGGTACAAATCAAACAAATATTTAAGATAAGGTAACAACACAAATCTCGACTTGCCAAAAATAACAAATCATAGAAGACGAACATGTGAAATAAAATTAGACAATAAAAAAGGTTCAAAATATGTAATATAAATCATGAATTGTACAACTTCATATCTTATTCATTCTTTAAAGAGTACTTCAAATAATTAACACTAAAACAAAGCAGACAACAAAGATAGTTAATACTTAACAATAATTTTAAATTGAAATTCTTGTTAGTGAAATTGATAAGAAATCTCACTACTTATATCATCTGTAAGAGTTGAATTAAGAACCCATAATGCCACACAATTAGATCTGCATATTTATCATCTTTGTTTCGAGCATGAGAAGGGAGGTTATGATATTCCAAATTTTGATGGAGACCCTAATCACAAGCCCCGTTTTGTTATTTTTTTTTTCAAATGGTAAGAAGTTCATTAAAATTAATGTATTTATGTTGAATTATCAAATATTAGCAAAAAAAGAAACTATTATTGTGATTGTCGACGAAGATGCAAAATAAATGTAGCCATTAAAGTTAAGATTCTTGGCCTCTTTTTCTCACAAAATTAAGTGTCAAGGTACTTGCCTCTGAGATGCAAATGTTGACTATGAACGAAGGTCAATCTAAATTGTTGAGATTCTAGAGTCTCCATCACAGATGATCGACACTGGCGAAGAATAAACAAGCAGGGAGAGTCGTTGCTAAAGGAAGAGAGAGAAAGAGATCAAGCCGCTAAGAGGTCAAGAAGAATATGAGATTGAGCGAGGGAGCGAGGGAGCGAGGGTGAGATTCAAAAAGAGGGAGACGTAAGGGGCAAAAGCAGAGAAGGGGCTAGGTACTTTAGGTTATAGACATAGTACTTGAAATAAACAATAATAGAGTTGGTCCAACCCCAATCAATCTTAAAGCCTTAGTACCTAAGATCAACTTGTATAGTATAAGTTTCAAAGGTCATAGGGCCAAGGACCGACTCAATTTCCTCTCCTATATTGACCATAAATTGATCCTCACCTCTTCTTCGAGGAATCCTAGGACCGAAGAACCTACGTGTGGCTGCTTTCATGGAGTCCTCGGGCGGCTTCAGGGAAAAGTACCAAAATAGTCATAAACCTTTTGTATTGGTATCGGTCGGTCAAAAAACTACCGGTTGGGCCAATTTAGTCTGCCTTTTTACATTGGAAGCTTGCCATTTTGTCCTCTCGCTGGTACTGTTCACGCGGGTCCTCACTGCTGGTTCCCGTGTTGTTGTTCATCTGTCTGTTATGCCGCTTGTTCCCGGAGATCTAGCCGTCCGTTTTGGCTGAAATTTGGAGGGTTGGTTCCTCTAACATCCCTCTTCATTTCCACCGAACGGATTTGTCTGGGTTGGCCTATAGCTCGAGATCTAGCCATTCCTTGGAGTCGCGCGCGGGTGGATCTTCTGGTCTGCTTTCTGTCCGGTATGGGGTCTCCGCGGATCGTTTTAGCCCAAGCTTTGGAGGGAAGGGTCGTATACCTTACCTCCCCTGCTCCACCAAGCCGCTCCTCCTATCTCAGCCCTCATTTCGGATCTTCACTGCTCAGGGAGTCGTGATCTGCTTCACTCGCTTTCTGCTGAGCAGTTGTTCTGCGGTTAGTGTTGGAATCTTGAGGGGAACTAAGCTTCGAATTCTTGGTATACCGGGACCTTTTCTACCTTGATCGAAGCTGCTCCCCTGTTTTGAACCATCTTCCTTCGGGCCTCGAGTTGTGGGTTGTTCTGTTGGTTCCGCTGTCCGTTCCTGCTGGTGCGGCTTTGTCCATCATCAGTAGGGCCTTCTCGGAGCAGGAGCGTTCCACGTCTTCCTCTCATTCGAGCGGTCGAAGCATCCTGGTACGCATTTCTTTCTTGATGGCTGTTCTGTGGTAGAGGTCGGGTTGCAGCCCAAGTGTTTGTGATATGTCCTCAACCATGTCTAGCACTTCCCGCGAGGCCCACCTTGCTGTAACCGCCATCAAACGGCGTAATCCTTCAGCTCCAAACCAATCCGGCCCTTCCAAGGATGGCCCTGCAGATCATAGAGGCAATCAGCAAGCCCCCCTTAGGGCTCCTTCCCGTTTGGGTCGTTTTAGGGGGCAGAGTAGGGCTCGATCCTCCTCCAAACGGCCAAGTGGCCATGCTCGGCGTCCAGGTGACCAGAACCCTTCTCCCTCCCGCACTTGGGCCAATGTGGCCAAGCTTGCGGTGAAGGGATATGATCTTACATACTCCCCTCCTACTTTTGTGGATGGCAAGCCAATAGTTCACCTCGGGGAGGAAGTATTGGAGGCATTTGATCCTAAGTGGCACGAATGCCTTGTTGGTTATTATGTTGGGAAGAAGCTTCTCTTCAAACTTACGGAACAAACGTTGATGCGAACTTGGGGCTCCAAGCTTATAGAAGTGATGGCGGATAATCAAGGCTTCTTTTTCTTCCATATCTCGGACCTGGCTTTCCGGCGGAAGATTATCGAAGATGGACCCCTCACAGTGGCGAGGGTTCCTCTCATTTTGCGGCAATGGCAGCCACTTATGGATTTGAAGAAGGACAAGCAAACCGCCGTACCGGTTTGGATTAGGTTGAAGAACCTTCCCCTTGACTTATGGTCCGCTTCAGCTATTGGTGGTATTGCAAGTGCGGTTGGGAAACCCCTCTATGTTGACCAATGCACGGAGGAAATGAAGATGCTATCCTTTGCAAGGGTGTGTGTTGAAATCTATGCCAATCAACCTAGATGCTTCGCCGTTGATGTGGTTTTGAATGGGGTCTCGCGCTCAATTGCAATTGAATTTGAATGGAAGCCACCTGAATGTCCTTCATGTGGCACTTTTGGCCATAGATGTGAGGATAATGCTGTCGTTCATAGCACGGACAAAGGGAAGCTGCCGGTTCTTCCTGCACCCGATCATACCCCCTCTGGCCATCCTGGTCTCGAACCTCCTGCCCCGATTCAGGCTCCCGAACCGGCTCCGGTTTTGGAGGAGAATCCCGAGGTGTCACAGCATGGTTGGAGCCAGGTGAAGGGGAAAAAAAAGAAGGCCTTGCTCTTGAAGGATGGTTCCCTAGGCCGGATGCCCTTATCCAGCGAAGCGGGAAGCTTGTTGAAGATCAAGGACTCCACTAGTGAGAAAACTATGCCCCCGTCCATAGCTCGTAAGGCTGTGAGGAGTGTCAAAGAGTCGAAGCCGGAGTCTTCTCTTCCTAGCCCTGTTGAGGAAAGGCCTAGCTCGGTACAAGAGGTTCCGGCCTCTCATCTTGTAGAGGACAAGGACCAGAACGAAGCTACCAATTTCGATATTGGTGCTGATAGGGATTCAGTGCTTTCGGAAAGCTATGTTAGCTCTGATGATGATTTACTATCACCTGCCTCATCACCAAAGGCTCCTACTACTTCTAAGAAGGTGGAGTCCATCCAAGATAAGCTTTTGGCCCTTGATCCAACTCCTCTTCTGGTCGCGGATCCATCTACTTCGGTGGCCACACGGCGGAAGCCGAATAGGCGGAGGTAGGTCATCCGTTCCTCCTTTGATGTTTTCCTTAGCTATTTATATATATATGTATTTTGAGTTTTGGAATGTGAGAGGTCTTTGTGACCCCATGAGGCAAGCAGAAGTGAGGAATCTTGTGTCTTCTAAGGGCCTTAGTCTGATTGGTTTGTTGGAAACCAAAGTTCCGGATGCTCTGTTCGACTCCATATCTAACAAAATGTTGTCGAGGTGGAATTGGGTGGCCAATTATGAATTCTCTCACGGGGGTAGGATTTGGGTTGGCTAGAACCCTTCTGTGGTGAGTTTTGAAGTGATTTCTTCCAACAGCCAGGCAATACATGGTAGTGTGAAGTTTCTTATGTCTAGTATCTGCTGTTGTGTCTTGGTGATATATGCGGAACATACCTTTGTAACTCAAAGGCCTTTATGGGCAGATCTTGTTCAGAGGAGTGTGTTGTGCCGAGATGTGGCTTGGCTTGTGGCGGGGGATTTCAACGCTATCAGGGATCCCTCTGATCGGATTGGAAGCTCTGACACTTGGATTCCTTGCTTTGATGATTTCTATCATTGTCTGATTCAATCTGAGTTAGAGGACCTGAGGTATGTTGGCTTTCGCTTTACTTGGTCTACTTCCTCGGGGGTTAACCGCAAGGCTAGGAAAATTGATCGAGTGCTTGTGAATGTTAATTGAAGCCAAGAGTTCTCTTAATCAGAAGCATCTTTCCTCGCACTGGGCATTTCTGACCATACTCCTATGGTGGTTAGAGTGATGCAGCTGATGTTCACCAGGAGGCCTTTTAAATTCTTCGACTTCTGGATGAAGCACCCTTCTTTCCATAACATTGTTTCTCAAGTTTGGGAAAGCTCGAGTGAAGGGGTTCCTATGTACAGGCTGGTAAGTAAGCCGAAGGCCCTTAAAGGCCGCTTAAAGCAACTCAACAAGGAGTCTTTCTCTAATATATCTGAGAGGGTTTTTGCAGCGAGGAATGCTCTATCTTTAGCCCAAGTTGGCCTTTAGCAGGATCCTACTAATGAGATTCTGGCAAATCTCGAGAAGACTCATCGGAGGACTTTTCTGGAGTTAAGGAGTCAGGAGGAGTCCTTCTTCAGGTAGAAGTCCAGAATCAAGTGGCTCAAGGAAGGTGATCAGAATACAAAATTTTTTCACCATTACGTTAATAGAAGGCAGCTGAGGAACATAATTCTTTATGTCATGGATACTTCAGGTACTATTATCTCGGAGCCGAGCTTAGTGCAGCATACTTTTGTCTCCCATTTTCAAGAGCTCTTGGCACCTCGCCCCCGGTCTTCCAACCCCTTCTTACTGGATATTCGGGAGGTCATACGGTGCCCTCTTAGGGGGGAACAAGTTAGTTTTCTCTCTCGTCCATTCTCTGATGCGGAGATTCATGATACAGTCTTCTCCCTGGCTCAAGGCAAGGCTCTAGGACCTTATGGCTTTGGTGTTGAGTTCTTTAAGCATAATTGGGAGATAGTAGGGCCTTTGGTCATTGAAGCAGTTAAGGATTTTCTTACAACAGGGAGGCTTCTCAGGGAAATCAATAACACCATCCTGGTGTTGATCCCGAAAGTTCCAAATGCGACTTCGGTCAATGATTAGAGACCTATTACCTGTTGTAATACTATTTACAAATGCATTACTAAGATTTTAGCTAATCGGATTACTGCAGTCCTTAATGACATTATCAGTCCTTATCAGAATGCTTTCGTCAAAGGCAGGCGAATTAGAGACAACATTCTTCTGGCCCAGGAATTATTTGCTGGATTCCATCTTGACCCATACCAACCCAAGTGTGCAGTTAAGGTGGATTTTCAGAAAGCTTATGACACGGTGGATTGGGACTTTCTTGAGTTAGTTCTTCGTGCTTTTGGCTTCCCGGATCATTTTGTTCAAATTATTATGGTATGTGTTCGTACCCCTAAGTTCTCCATTTCCTTAAACGGAGAACTTCATGGGTTTTTTCCTAGTGGCCGTGGTCTTCGCCAAGGGGATCTGATTTCTCCCTACCTATTCACCTTAGTTATGGAGGTCTTTTCTGGGATCCTTAGTGCTCGGGCCAGGCAATCGGGTCTCAAGTTCTTCTGGAGATGTAAGACGTTGAGCCTTTCCCACCTCTTTTTTGTAGACAACGTCTTTCTATTTTGCGGAGTTGATTTGACTTCGATCTCTCTTTTAAAGAATGGTTTGGACACCTTCTCTGCGTGGAGTGGACTCAAGCCAAACTCCAATAAAAGTGAGATCTTTCTTGCTGGAGGGTCGGCAACCTTGCGCAGTGAGATTCTCCTTGCTTTTGGCTTCATTGTGGGGACATTGCCAGTGCGTTATCTTGGAGTTCCTATTATCTCATCTCGGCTTGGCAAGGCAAATTGTATCTCCCTCGTGGATCGCATAACCAATAGGGTCCAATCGTGGACTCAACGCTTCCTCTCCTTTGCTGGTCGTCTTCAGCTTATAAGGTCAGTTCTCCATGCAATCCAAGCATACTGGGCAAGTGTATTTACTATCCCTATTGCAGTATTGGATTGCATTGAGCAGATCCTGAGATAGTTTCTCTAGAAGGGCCTTGGATTGGGGAGGGGTGGAGCTAAGGTCTCCTGGGATGATGTTTGCCTTCCTAAGGAGGAAAGAGGGTTAGGTATTCGCAATTTGAGGGACTGTAATAAAGCAGCGATGCTTAAACACATCTTGATCCTTTTTACAGATAAGGAGTCATTGTGGTGTAGATGGATCCATTCGACGTTCCTGAAAAGGAAGAGTATCTGGGTGGTTAATCAACCCACCTTTTGCTCTTGGGTGCGGAAGAGAATTCTCCATCTTAGGTCTAAGTTCGGCTATCTTTTCTCTGGAGGGTTGGAGACGGCCGTTCTATCTCTTTCTGGTATGACCATTGGCACCCGAGAGGTCCCCTCAACCTTTTATTTTCTGACTCTTTCATTTATAGCTCAAGCTTACCTAGACATGCTACGATGGCTAATCTTTTTTCACCGGTTGGTCAGTCCATGCGAGTAGTGTTAGAATCTTCAGAGCAGCCCCTTCCTTTATTAGATCAACTACCAGATCGTTTTACTTGGTTAGGAAGTGCTTCCGGTTTATTCTCGGTTACTTCGGCGTGGCACCTTATAAGAAAGAAGAAGCCTCAGGTCAATTGGGCTTCCTTGATCTAGAACATTGATATATCTCCAAGATATCAGTTCAACGTCTGGCTTATCACCAAGAACCGCCTTCCCACTTAGGCCCGGCTTTTGTCTCATGGTAGGATTGCGGATGCGGTTTGTGCCTTTTGCAAGTCGACGCCAGATTCTATTGATCATTTGTTTTTTGGATGTAGCACTACAGCCAGGTTAGCATTCCTGTGGGCGGCTAGATGTAACCTCCCTTGGCGTAACAGGACTTGGGCCGAGAACCTACGCTGGGCTCTAAAGTTCCTTCCCAGTAAGGACTTCTATCACTCCATCTCCTGGTTTTCCTTTGGAGCTCTCTGCCACCTTATTTGGAAATATAGGAATGAGATTCTGTTTAGAAATTACACCTTCACGGTTCCAGCTTTGAAGAATCACTTGATTAAAATGGTTAAGGATAAGGCCCTGACTTTCACTAATGTTGAAGACAATCCAAGAAATAGGAGGCTTCAACGTAGATGGGGGATTGACCATTGTATTTTCTATTCCTCTTCAATACTTCCTTAACATTCTTGCTGTCCGGATTTTGTTGCTGGGTAGGCCGTCGTTGTGTTTTGTTGCTACCGTGGATCTCTCGTTGCCACTTGTGGACGTGGTCTTTAGTCCCGGATTTTGGACTTCGGTTGCCACTGTTTGGCTTGCTGGTCACCTTCTTTTGTTTTGGTCATACTATTGGTTGTGATCGTCGTTGTGTGACCGAGCCTTCTTGCTCTTCTGCCTTGTAGGCTTTTGTTTTTCTTCTTTCGGCACCCTTCCACTCAGTATGTCTTGTTCATTTTGAGTGTAAGTTTTGGTGCCGTGTGCTTGTACATATTGGTTAAGCTTAATACAATTACCTTTCACCAAAAAAAAAAAAAAAAACATTTTTGCATTGGTACCAATTCAGTCCATCCAGCTAATTTAAGCTGGAAATTGCTGATGTGGTTGTCGGCGGTCTTATGTGGCGCCATGTGGATAAATTTTATAATTTCTTTTCAGATTTTTAATTATTTTTTTCTTTATTTTCTCTTTCTTGTTATTTTCTTTTTCTTTTCTCCTCACCCTTGGCTGGTGAGGTCGCCGGCTGGCCGATCGTCGCCGGCCACAGGCTGGTCAGAGCGAGGGGCCTCGCGCCCTCGTCAGCCAAGCGAGGGTGTTGACCCTCACCCAAATCCAGGCGAGGGCCGACACCCTCGCCTGTTGGCCGGCGAGGGTGCAGTGGCCCTCGCTTGTGGCGAGTGAGAGCGCAGCGGCCTTTGCCTAGATCCAAGCGAGGGAGCGGCAGCCCTCGCCCGCCACGAGTGAGGGCGTCGGGCCCTCGCCCAGATCCAGTGAAGGCCGCCGTGCCCTCACCCCGACGAGGGCGCGAGAGGCCCTCGCCGGCCAACGGGCGAGGCGGCCCTCGCCTAGATCCGGGAGGGGGCCGACGCCCTCGCTTGTGGCCGGCGGGCGCGGGCCCTCGCCCCAATCAGCCTATGGCCGGTGATGGTCAGCTGGTTGGCGACCTCGCCGCCAAGGGTAAGGAGAAAAGAAAATGAAAAAAAAATGAAAAAAAATTAATTTAACAAATCTGAAAAAAAAAAAATATATATATATAAAATAAAATAAAATTATAAAATTTGTCCACGTTGCGCCACATCAAACCACCAATGGCCACATTAGCAATTTCCGGCTTAAATTAGCCGGATGGACTGAATTGATACCAATGTAAAAATATCAATTGAAAAGTTTAGGATTGAATTGGTATCAATACAAAATGTTTATGACTATTTTGGTACTTTTTTCCGGCAAGAGTGTCGCGACCAATTTTTCGGGTGAACCACCTAGGGTTTGGCTAATGGATTGTTAAGCCTAGACTTAACTCGGGCTCTCTCAAGTCCATACCAATTCGCAATTTAGGTTCAAGTTTTTAACATGCAAATGATTTTCAATTAGGAGTCGCCACTAATCTATTTTTGGTGGGTCGATTAGAAACCACAACGGGAGGTTTACTTTACTCCTACGACCTAGAGATTTATGAGTTCGGGGACTTAATTACGCTAGATTTCTCTAACGCCCTTTCGGTACCTTTCTCTTTTATTTGGAAAAAAATGTTTGGCAAACAACTTGAATTGATTTTAATTCACTTACCTAACATGTAAGGTGATCATGCGGATACGCAAACCACCAATTTAACACCTAAGAAAGCAATGAATAAATTGCAGAACTTATCTCATGGCAACGAAAGCATCTGCAATGTTAAATCAGAATTCACATCAACAATCCTAGATATGATTTCTAATTAACACGCAATTTCTTTTTTTTGTTTTCACTTTATTTAATGAGAACGTAATCTATATGCAATGCAATGCTTCTAATCTAATATGAAATGATATGGCATGGCATCATGTCCTAAATTATATGAATGAGTAAAAATTTTGTGATTTCTTAATGAACATGCAATAATTAAGTATGCAATCTAAATTAACCAAAATGACCTAATTCTAATGACGGGCAATTTCTAATTAAATGATCATAATAACAATCACTAAATAACATGCATTTCATGAACCTAATTCTATATGACGTGCGCATGATTTTTTTTATTTTCTAGGTAAGCATGCAATCTATCTAGGAGAAATTATTTAAATCTATAATTAATAAACATGCAATCCTAACATGCAATGACGTGCAAAACATGCCCTAACTCTACATGACATATGCATGATGATTTTTTGTTTTTCCTTTTTTTTTTTTTTTTTTTAATTTCGAAATTAATAATTGCAAAATAATTAAACATGTAATCCAAATTAAGAAAGAACTAGCAACCTAAATTAATTGATTTTGTTTGAATTTTTTGAATTTTGAATTTTTTTAATTTTTATTTTCAAAATTCGGAATAATATTTCTACTCTAAACATGCAAACCCTAAAACAAGAAATAAACATAATTCTACCCTACATTTTTTTTTAAAAGAAAATTAACTTAAGTGACACCATAGCTAATCAAGCAAAATTGATACCTAAATTGACGAACCATATCTCGCACATGAGATCGGGTTGGTCAATTTTACCTAAATCACGAATCGAATATTGGGCGGGAGATCGGATTAGCAATTTTTTTAAAAGTGATTGCGAATCGGATTTCGGGTGCGAAAATCAAACTGACAATCACTAATTTCAGGGCAATTTTGTATCATGCAATTTCAATTTCACATAAAAGGGATAATTACATTTAAAAAAAAAAGCAACTAATAGCAAAAATAATAAAATAACAAGAAGACAAATAAATTAATAAAAAAATACCTAGATATTCTTTTTGCTTTTCTTTTTCTTAAAAAAAGAAAAAGGAGGCCGGCCGGTTGGTGGGGAGGAGAAATCTCCGGCGAGGGTTCCGGCGAGGGGTTGTCACGGGTCAACACAGGGTTGCGTCGCGGGGGCGGCGTCAGGGCGCTCGGATCACGGGTTTTAGACAGCGGGGCGTTGCAGGGACGGCAGGAGGCCTCGAGTGGTTGCGTTGAGGAGCTTTGGTGTTTGGATCTGGCTGTTGGGCGCGACGTCGGCGAGCCAGATCTATGGCAACGGCGTCGTTGGGTCGCAGCGGGGATGAGAAGGCAGGGATGGTGTCGGATTTGGACCGGCTGCTGTAGGGATCTCAGATCTGCAGGCGGCGAGTGTAGGCGACGTTGGGGCGGAGGCGAGCAGGGGCGCTGGGAATCCGGTGCTGTAGATCGGCGACGAGGCGGCACCGCGGCGCGAGGGGAATCGAGTCGACGCAAGCTTTGGGCGCCGGGGCTCACGGCGGAGGCCGGCGAGAGGTTGCAAGTGGAGTGCGACGGAGCAGGGGGCGTCCAGATCTGGCGTGGCAGCGGCGCTGGTGTGGTGGCGACGCGACGGAGGCAAAAGCGTGACGACGCGAGCGTGGGCATGACAGGCGGCAGCACAGACGCCAGCGGGGCGGATCGGCAGTTCAGACAGAAGGGGGCGGCTCCAGCAGGAACGTGCTCGCTGAAGAAGAAGACTATTCCTCTTCTTTTTTTTGTTTTTGTTTTTTGTTTTTTCCTTCTTTTCCCACTGCTGCACACCCTTTCTCATGCTTCTCTCTGCTGTACTTCTCTCTGTTTTTACTCTCTTTTTTTTTTTTACCTTTTTTATTGAAAGAAGCCCCCTTTTACTTTGCGCGCAATGTATTTTATAGGTCCAAAAAATGTATCCTCGCAACATATATTTTTTCCTTTTTTTACTTGCATGATCCCCCTAAATATGTCATTGAAATATACACACCCTGCGCAATATTCCCTTTTGTATTTCTCGCATATTCTATCCAAAAAAATTCCCTCTTTTCACAAAATACACCCCCTAGTGTATATTACCTAAAAATATGAAAAATCTGAACGGAATATGTGAAAAATCTTCCCTTCATCGACGGCCTAAAATAAAATAAAATAAAATGAAAATAAAAATAAAATGTTTCTAGACTATATGTCATGTGTGTTTTTTTTTTTGTTTGTTTTTTTTTTTTTAAATCAACCCCAAAAATTTAGGTGTCAACAGGGAGGAAACCCACACTTCTTTTCCCCCTTCTGTGTGACTACTCTAGGCTAAAAAGCAATCCCTGGGCATTTATGTTCCTTTCCTCTCTTTTTTTTTTAATAAATAATTTCTAATTACTCCTGGGCCTCACGCTGCTTTCTTTTGTCCAGGTACAGTTCCTAGTCACATAGTCAAACTTGGACGAGAAGTAATCGGTGCATATCCCGTGCTGAATTTTGGACATAATCGGATCGAATTTCGTGAACAACTCAAACTCGAGATATAATTTTAACAATATTAAAATATCCAATAATATTCCTAATTTGCATATTATCCTCCTGTCGTTTGGCAATACTCATGTAATTGAATGATTGTCTCCTTTAATACTGTTACATAAGCTTTTTACTACAAGATAATGATATCATTTGCAATTCGGTCATGTTTAGGGCTAGATAGTCACAATCAACTTTCTAGTGTAGCTGAAAGAGCTTTTTGCACCCTGTTGCGACCTAGTCCTTGAAATAGAGAAAAATAGGTTTAGGGGTATTACCTAAAAGGCGGATCCTCGACCTATGATTTAGACGTGGGCTCTCATAAGCGTAAACCTTGTGTGACGTCAGATGTTCAAATTGACGCTATGAGAATTTTTTAAAAAGGAGTTACCACTAGTCTATTAGGATTGGCTAGAAATCAAATGAGGCATGAAAGTGTTCCACACTTCCTACGCAACCATAGAATCCAGGGTTAGAGATTTGATTACACTAATTAATCAATTAGTGCCATTTCGGTATTTAATCTTGTTCATTTTCGAAAGATTTTTTTGAGGTAGTTTGGATTGATTTTAAATATATACATTAATATATGAGGTGATCGTGCAGGTGTGCAATTATTAAAATAACAATCAGCAACTAAGGAAAGCATAAAAAAATTGCAAGAATCTAACATTACTATATAGAGAGCATGTCATCTCTAATTAAGCTGAAGGGAGGCCA
Source organism: Eucalyptus marginata (assembly GCA_014182565.1). Taxonomy (NCBI): domain Eukaryota; kingdom Viridiplantae; phylum Streptophyta; class Magnoliopsida; order Myrtales; family Myrtaceae; genus Eucalyptus; species Eucalyptus marginata. Next base: position 35,303,121 of record CM024587.1, on the reverse strand, counting down.
TAGTCAACACATTGAAAGTGTACAATTATATAATAGTCGAAATGGAAATGCGCAAACAACAACCTATCATTTGTCTCTAAAAATACTCAAATCGTGAAGCCCTAAGATCTTGTTTAATTTAAAGTACATTTTTTCATCATGGATTTTCATTTTTATTTTTTTTTTTGCTTTTTATACTAAGCTAATTCTAAGCTAAAACTAACATGAAAAATCTAATAAAGCTGGTTTAAATTTAATTTCTAAGTTTTTTCCATTTTTTTTAAATTTTCTGAATTTTTTAATTTTTTAATTAATAATCCGAAAATATGGGATGAACTTGACTCACGGTTTAGGCTAAAGGGCCAAGTAATCTTAACCTAAAGCCCACTCCGATTCTACCCACTCTAAAACCAATTCTGAAAAACTCCCAAGTAAGCCGACTCTTCCACTAAAGCTATACACCAAGCCCATGCTAGAGCCCTCTTTGCCTTCATGACCATTCCAACCCAAGGTTCACTAAGTCTAAATAAGCCCAAAGTCGACTACTCTCCCTCACCAATTTTCCAATCCCACGACTTGTCTTCTTCGAGCACGCTCAGAACCCAAAATTCCAGACCAGAACACCACCTTTCACAGTCGGCTAGACACATTCATTCCCCGGACCTCCACCGCCGTTGGTCACCACACACTCGGCCATCATTACCGGTCACCACCACAAGATCTTTACTCACGGAAACGCCACCATTAGCCCGCACCTTGAGCCACCAACGTCTCCAGACATCACGATCACAACTCCAAGAAAATTCACAAGGACAATGTCCAAGCACCAAGCAATGGCAACTGAAAATTTGAAGAGATTCGGACTCGATGGAAACGAAATTTTTGACTGAAGGCGCACTCAATAATCAGGAACATTCTTGTACTGAACACAGCAATTCGAATACCCCTTAAACAAGTCAGAATCTAAGACTAAATTGGACGGACTTTGTTCAGGCATTTTGTCGAACAGGTAGAGTGCACTACTGAAACGTGGCAGGTTTCCACTCAACCAGGACTCGAACGTGTGCCAGAAATCTCGACGCATGATGGATGAGGATTATGGAACAAAATGTAAGGGTGACGATGGCCACAGTTCGCACGAGACGAACGGCCGCCAGCGCCTGCCCGACGTCGCCCAAAACAGGGCAAAACAGAGGACTCGCAATAAAGAGAAAAACAGGGGTGGTCGAGGCAGCGACCCTACCCAGCTTGGCGGCGGCGAGTGGAGGGCGAGCCTGACATATAGGACAACGCCCAATTGTCTGACACGCCTCTGACCCGAGATCCTCGGGCAATCGACACAACTCCAAACGAATCAAAAAGAAACACACCGAGACCTACCGTGAGGAGAGGCTGTTGGAAGATCTTAGAATTGATTCTCATTATAATTGGTTCTAGTAGATATTTGGTTAATACAGTAAATAGGAAATTCCGATTGATGTATATTGATGTATATTTTCTTTCCTAGTTTACTTTCTCATTCATACATTATAAATGTACAATGTACTAGCATACAAAGATATACAGAAAAACACTTCTTACCAATCTTCTGTCATGGTATCAAAGCTTCGTTTCCTGCCCTAGCTTCCGCAACGCTTCTGAATTGCCATTGCTTCTTTTTTATTTGTAACTGAGGATCCCTTCCTGCAGAACAGATTAGCAAAGCAATTAGGAATTCATTCTCAATACCATGTGATTAAGGAGAAGGAGAAAGCCACCAAATATCCTACTTACCTTGAATGATTCATACGCCGTTTTTTGATCGCAAATTCTTGCAATGGAACCCCAACCACCGCTCGGCTGGATCTTCCAGTTGGCTGTGCAGGAGGAAAACCAGAGGGCCGCCGCGACTGACCATGCTCGGGTCGGAGAAGGAACAAGCTTCGCGGCGTTCCCTTCTGGATTCGTCTCGAGGGAAACCCTCACCAGGACCGGAGGGAACCTCGGAGGTGCAGGAGAATTGAGAGGAAGAGGAAGGGGCTTCGCGGCTGCGGCGTCGACGAAGGTAACTCTAGGTTTTCACGAATGGACGGTTCGGATCGCGACATTAGATCCAACGGTCGAGGAAGACGTGCCAGATCGAACGAACTAGATCAGTTCTTCAGAGCGGACGGCTGGGATTCTCGAGCGCCATCGGACGGTTGGGATCCTCGCGCGCAATTGGAGGCCTCAGATTAATGGATTACCCAGCTAAATCGAACGCTCAGCATTTTGCCACGTCAGCACCAGTATACAAAGCTTCGTACGGTGCACGAAATGCCACGTTAGCAGGGAAGGTCAGTGGGCAAAATTCAATATTTAAAAATAAATATTGTGAATATTGCAAACGTCCACACCACACTGTAGATACATCTTGGAAATTACATGGGAGACCCAACAATAAAAAAGAAAGGGAGTCTTCAGTCTATTAGGTCTCTGCACAGAAGAGTGGTGGAACATCTCAGCAGAGTATAACCCAAGAACAATATGAAAATATCGTGCAAGCTTTGAGCCAACTCAAGACTGGTGACACTGGTGCAGGATTCTCAGGTACTTTTCTCCATGAAAGGAATTCATTATCTATTGATGTATGGATTATCCATTCAGGCGCTAGTGACCACATAGTTTGTAATGAGTCCCTATTTTCCCAAGTCCATCAAAATCTACAATCTCCTGTTACGGTACGTCTTCCAAATGGGAACATTACACATGTTACTAAAATCGGTACCGTACATCTTGGTCAGAATTTTGTTCTTAAAAATGTCCTATACATTCCAGATTTTGAGTTCAATCTCCTTTCTGTCGCAAAAGTATGTATGGACAATTCTTATAAAGCCATATTCAATTCCGAAAATTGTGTCTTTCAGGACCTTTTGACTGGTAAAGTGATGGGCTTGGGGAATGAGGCACAAGGACTTTACTTTTGGATCAATTCTCCATAAGATTTAGAATTATTGAATAAAGGCATTTATTGTAACGCAATCAGTTATAATAAAAATCTTCTTTTGCATCAACGATTGGGCCACAGTGCTAGATTTCTTTATCCAAAATGCTCCATTTATCCTTTAGCTAAACAAACTTGAGCATCTTTTCCAGTTAGTACATCTCGAGCCAAAAATCATTTTTCTTTGCTTCACATGGACATCTGGGGGACCTTATCATACTCATCATCATGATGGATCTCGTTATTTTCTTACCATTGTTGATGACTATAGTCGTGCCACTTGGCTATATCTTATGCAGTCAAAGAGTCAAACATTTACTCATTTATCAAATTTCCTTTCCTTAATTAGGAATTAATTTGATAAATATGTACATCGAATTCGTACAGATAATGGGTGAGAATTTTTTACTTCTGATTGCATAACTTTGCTGTCTACTCATGGAATACTCCATGAAAGTTCTTGTACTTATACTCCACAGCAAAATAGAGTTGTTGAGAGAAAACATAGACATCTCTTAGAGGTAGCTCGTGCACTCAAATATCAAGCCTCAATCCCTGAAGAATTTTGGGGAGACTATGTGGTCACAGCTGCCTATCTGATTAATCGCATGTCAAGTCGAATTCTTCATGGTAAATCTCCTTTTGAGATGCTGTACAAGAAACAGCCAAATAATAACCATCTTAGAGTTTTTGGTTGTTTATGTTATACAACAAATGTAGGTCCTCGAGATAAAATGAGTCCCCGTGCAACACGATGTGTCTTTATGGGATACCCTTCTCTTCAAAAGGGTTATCGTGTCATGGAGTTTTCTACAGGGCATTTCTTTACCGGCAAAGATGTTATTCTGCAATATTTGCCTGATGTATCAGATGCATGTCATCCCTCTGTTCATGGATGCCCAATGTTAGGCGAGTCTAGCGACGACGGATGCGAATTGGAAGCATCATCATCACTTTCGGCACCGCGGCTCCATCGAAAAGGTCTATTGATCTATCAAAATCTTGAGGTGTAAGTCAAAGGTTGCGTGAGAGTGTGCACCTTCTCTCTATGGATATATTATAGCTAAATCTAATGTAACATTCTCTCTCAAAGTTGGTTTTATTATTATTGTATCTCTTTTATTGTGCAATAAATATGGTCTAGCAAGTGAGTTTGATTAATGTCTAGCTTTTCAAGTTCCATTTTAAGTTTGAATTGGGATCTTCATAAATAGTAGAGAAGCATGAAAGCTCTTTTTCTATGATTCACTTGCCTATCGACGGAGACGTTTACTAATTTAACGTTAAAAATAATATAATCCGTTCGGATAATGTCATCTATCTCATCTAATAATCTGAAAAGTAATTTGGTGCTTTAAGGGAGAGACAATGTATTTTGACACTCGGTACTCTCCTCATTTCACAAGTACTTTGCGTAATTTTCTTCATTTTCCTTTTCCCTTCCCATTTTTTTTTAGATCATTGTCTCCTTTCAAACAATCAGCCAACCTTTTATTGTTTTCTTCCTTTTGGCTTCTAGAGATGCATGTCCACATTTTCTTCTATTTTTTTTTCTTTTCTTTTCCTAAGCTAACTTGATAGGGTAAACAAATAAAAGAATTGGCAAGATTTTTTTTAAAGAAAACTCGCATCAAGCTTCGCCATAATAGTATTAAATAAAGAGGCAAAAACTCATCTCCACAAAGTAACAAAATTACAGGGAATACAATTTATTGAGAAAAATCGTAACAAATTAAAGCTACATGGAAAATATCAATAAGGCACATGTCATTAACCAATTCAATGGTGAGATGAAATTAAACTAAAGTAGAATATTTTCATAGTTCGCACAGCATGATCATAGTAAACTCGGCTCTGAAATTAAAGAGGTTAAACTCAAATTATCTAACAAACAAAAATTTTTATGAATAAATATTGTATTAGGACTAAAAGACTATGGTATGCAAAAGACATCAAAAAATCTCCAAACTTTTGCAAAATATTTAATTGGGTCTCTAAACTTTTTTTGTACCATTTTGTTCATATTGTTCCTTCCATTTAAAAACTGTTGACAAGGCTGTTAAAACGCGGACAAATTCCATGGTGGCATCCTAGTTGGCTATTTCAATCATAAGAACACAACAAGTATTTTCCGGAAAAAAACAAAGAAGAATTCAACAAGAGCACCTGCAAAACGACATCCAACCTTTTGCCGTCATCCCGGGCACACGACATCAGCAAGCTCTCGGCAAAGCGAAACTGAAGGTGCCGAAGAGGTGGTAAAAAATGATGGAGAATATGCTTAAGGAGATTCTAAGTCGAACTTGTCGATTCCAGATCCGCTGGGGCCATGGCCCCCGCGGGCTTTTTAGCTTGTGTGGTTGCTTAAATTGAAACAAAGTATTTGGCTCCTAAAACTCTCTACTTGAGCATAGTGAGTGTTACGAAAGCAAGATATCGGACAATAAAATAAATTGAACAAGAAGATATATTGAACATAGTATTTAGGTGATTCGATTGGTGTGACCTATGGTTATAAGGAGAGGATAGCACATAATTCCACTATAGATCACACCATATAATAGAGATTACAATTATTCTCGAAACACTTAAATACTCTCATTATTTTCTAGCCCCCAATTGTGTGGTCTCAATTTTCTTTTATTGGCCGCTATTTCCAAGAGGTGCTTGTGCTCTTAAATTACATCTTAAATGTTTGAAATCGCGAAAATCTTGCTCGTAAATTACATCTTCAGTGTTTGAAACAGCAAAAATCTTATATTAATATTTGTGAATTTCTTTGTGAGATTGAGAGATTATTTTGTGAGAAAAACCCTTCTTATATATAGATATGAGTTGGATCCAAAATTAAAATCTCTTTTTAGAGAACCTAGTTAAACTAAGAAACTACTTAAAGTAGAAACCACTCAAATTAGGAAATCTATTTAAATTAGGAAAGTTTCTTTATGGATAAAAACTAACAGTGAGCTTGCACTGAAAGTGCCAAAACAAAGAAGAACCCAAAAAGAACAATTCTAATTGATTGATTATAAGGTCTGGTCTAATGAATTAATAATAAGGTCTGAGTTTAAGAATTATTAGGCCCGATTTTCTTCAAAATGAAGACATATGGATGTTTGTACTCATTGGGTTCTCAAATCTCCATATGCCCACATTTAGGGGTGAGTATCGATCAAGAGTTGACCCAACATCAAGACCAACCCAATCTTGTTGAGCCTCGTCCAGTTCCCCATGAGGACTAGGTTGATCCCTAGTCTTGACACCCTTGGAACTTGACCAACCCTATAATTTTTTTTTTTCAAATACTAGATATATAGCCTAAACTTAAAGTGCCCAGCCCCTCCTCTTCTTTTGCCCTTTACCTTTCCCTCTCTCTGAATCTTACTCTCAGTTTCTCCCTCAATTCATGAGAAGGCAGATTTTGATATTATAGATTTGATGAGGACCCCAGTCACAGCCCCATTTTGTTATTTCTTTTTCAAATGGTAATGTTATTGTTCAAGTTAATGGTATTCATGTCGAAGTGTCAAACATTAACAAAAAGAAATTGTTACTGTGATTGTCAAGATGCAAAATGAATGTGGTCATTAAAGTTAAGATTCTTGGCCTCTGTTTCTCTTAGAACCAAGTAGGGAGGTACTTACCTTTAAGATGCAGATGTTGATAGTGAACTATGATCAATCTAAATTGCTGAGATCTTGGAGTCTTCGTTGCTAATGATCGGCACTGGTGAAGGATAAATGAGCAGGGAGAGTCGTTGCTAAAGCGAGAGAGAAAGAGATCGAGCCGTCGAGAGGTTGAGAAGAATATGAGATTGAGGGAGAGAGTGAGAGAGATTCTAAGAGAGGGAGACCTAAAAGGCGAAAGAAGAGGAGGGGTTGGGCACTTTAGGCTATATACCTAGTATTAAAAAGAAAAATCTTAGTGTCCGTCTAAATTGGACCAATGCTAAAGCCTCATGACTAATGACCAACCCACGTCGTACGGGTTTAAGGGGGTCCAAGGACCAAAGATTGACCCAAGACTGGTAGAGTTTGAGGAGCTCTTGGACGAAATTCAAATAGCCTGACACACAAGCATATGGGCCTCAATCTACAAGGGGCGGTTTGCGAAGAATTTCGGCTTCGAAGAAGCCCGGTTACTACAACATTGAAATTCGTTTTCCTAAAAAGAACGAGTGAAAAAATGAAGGAGAAAAAAAAAAGAAGCTAGTTGTTTTTCACTCTTCATCTGTCGATTGCCCCAAAAATTCAGAAAGTAATTGCCCTGATTTAAAGAATTAGAGTTAGGGTTCATACTAAAATTTCCCCATTTTGTTAACATGAGGTAAATAGGTGGCCAACGACATAGTTTAGGTTTAATAATGCTGGAGAGCCGCCTTACACAATTTATATTAAACAAATGCACGTTAGATTTTTTTACCACACTAATCAGTGATGGCATTGAAGTGAACTTTTTTTTTTTGTTATTACAAAAGTAGCACTCAATTGATCACTCAAAAAAGTTTGGCACTAAAGTGAATATCGTATGGAATTTATAACATTTTTAGTTTCATTTTTCCTGAAAGAAAAGTTGATGAAATAAAAAAACGAAAAAGTTAAACATTTGTAAGTAACCTGAATCATAGTTAGCACTTGAAACAAAAAGTTGACAAATCACTCTATAATTTATATTGGAACTTTCAAATAAGAGTTAGTAAATTCAAAAGTTAAAAAAGTTTGTGACCTTTGGACTGTCCAAAATAGTTTTTTATTTCTTAAAAGTGTGGGTAACTTACTTAATAGTTAGCTATCTAGAAAAAAAAAATCACCAATAACTTCTTTTTGGTCGATAATTGTTTTTGACACTTATCAATATTGATGTTACCAGTTTGCACTGAACAAGTTAGTTTCCTCAGATTTTGAACTTACCATAAAACGGGAGGCATTGTTTCCTGTAAAATCTTTACAATTTTATCCTCAACTTCGAAACTTTTCTTTCCTCCCCCATCTCGATAATGGTAGCCAAACAAGGTGTCATCGCGGTGGCGATATGTTGAATTTCGTGAGCAATGTAATCCTCCAATTAATAGAGGAAGCGTCTCATCTCAGTTTCTCTACATTTGCTTTTGTGTGTTTAGCTTTTACTTTTTTATAGTAAAGTGCGAAGACGTGTAGATCAGCGCTTGATTATTGCTATGCTTTTAGAGAGTCTTTTCCCAGGATAACATTTCACCATCACACTAACCAAGTGTTGTTGTGGGGTTGGGTTATATACATTAACATTTCATACGTGAAAAAACTAAGAAGTAGGGAACGTAATTAAAGAATCAAGCTAGAGAACAAAATGGATTTTTCCTTTTATTTTTCCTTTTATAGGGGAACGGAATTTGGTAATCGAAATTAAAAAAGAAAATGGGTTTTTTCTTTTTTATGTAGTTATTTGTTTCATGAACTCTTTTGTCCCTTCCATAGTTTGGATGGATAGGTTGGTCCATTTTGTGGGGTGATTTCTTGGACTCTAAATTGGACAAGGGAGAAATGTATCTTCATTTGACAACGAGAAAGAAAAGGACAGGCCCCAAAAACAAGCCCATTGGATTACAACCAAGTCTAGAAACCATGTCCATGATAACTAGGGCAAGCCTAACAATGGTTCGAAACGTTAGCCAAACCGAACCAAATAGTTTTTGGCGGTCTGGTTCAGTTCAAGAGTACTTCTATGAAAAAACGGTTTGTTCACAAGCCGAATCAAACTGTTTTTTTTTTTTCTTGCTTTGAGAATCCATATCGCACGACTTTTCAAAAAAAAAAAAATTATAATATTTCTATGGTTCATACATGAAATAGCGTATCAAAATAGGTTTGATTTTCATTTTATAGACTTTGACTTCTTTCGTGAAGCTAATGCTCTTTCAAGCTAGCTTAGTGAATTGAATCTCATAAAAATACAAAAAAGAAAAGAAGAAGAAACAGTTTGATTTTACTTAGAACCGAACCAAATCACAGAGATGGTTTGGTTTGGTTTGGTTTCACTATTCTTCAAACCATGTTTACCAGTTTGATTTGATTTGACATCCAAGTCGCACCAAACTGTATTGCGCTCACCCTTAATCATTACTTACTTATCAAGTTTCATATAGAAATCTTTTATATCACCACCTAAATTTGATATTCCATCGCCCCTCCTAATATACTGTTGTTTAGCCGGTACTTGTCACCACCTATAATGTATTTGGGTAGAATTGCTTATTCTTTAGCATAGTCCCCTTTGGCTTCTAGTATACCATGCATTATAAACATAAGATACATTTATGAGCCGAAGATAAGCTATAGATCATAGCTACCTATCACCATATCTACCCTTTTGTCTTGTCAATTTTATTGCAAAATTTTTTACAATGTTTTGAGGCCAATAGTGGGTCTTGGCCGGCACAGTAGCATAGTAAATAGAACTCTTTTTCATTCCATGAATAGTCAACAGTCAACGCACATTATTACACCTATGACTCAAGAAGGCACTTGACTGAAACACACACTTATATATGACATGTAAATCTCCTACTGTTTTTCTATGTTGTTTTTGCTATTAGTATTTGCTGTATTTGTTATGAAAATCACAACATCGATTAGGGAAAGTTGGTAATACTAAATTACTAAAGTCATTATCACGGAATACTATCTCGTGTTTCGTGCTCCTTTTTAATGCCATCGTGTCCCACTTAATGAGCACTATGTATCTAATACTCCCCAAAATTAATTTTGCTGATTACATAAAGACAAAGTAAAGATCTATGCAGTTCGGATCCCAAGAAAACTAACCAATTTGACACAGCTCTATTTAAATTTCTAATTAATATAGATCCTAGCTACCTAAGTTCCATGAAATTAGCAGCGATTTAAGCACTCGAATCTTCCTCGATTTGAATGAATGTACCAAACCCCTTCTTTTGGCTTAGCCCATTAGCGGTAAGGAGATAATTGAGATAATACAACAAAGTTCTAATTAGGTGCAGAAATATGTGGAACTACTTGGAACTTTTGCACATGGTGGGGTTCATTCACTTCGTCAATTGTTGCCTTTAATACTAATCGCTAATTGGCTAACTTGATTACATGCTCAAACCAATCGCATTAAAGCATTCGATTTTCAGCTATTATCAGATAAAATTCTTTCAATTTCTTTTTCAACATGTACGATCACCGACACTCAAATGGAGTGTTAAATTGTTAAAAACTATCCTGAGTTCATATTAGTCATGTGAATTATGATCAAGAGAGTCAAAAAATATATGCACGTGGTTGACACGCTTCCTAATCGAATGCTTCGAGTTTGCGACCATCGAAGAAAATAAACTCTGAAAGAAAATTCCAAGGAGTCCCAAGGAAATTCAATCGTGGTGTCCAAGGTGCGCTTTCGAGGGGTTTTGAAAGGTCTCGAATAGGTACGATCGGGGGCACCTGGCCTGCGACTTCATAATAGAGAAAGGAATCGACTTGACCTGCTTTGGCTTTTGCTTTGCAGGATGAGTTTACTTTGACTCAGGACTCGGACCAAGATCGAGACTTGGATAGTTTGGCTCGGTCAAGACGTGTAAAACATGCATTTCACACGAAATAGGACTTAATAATAATTTTATTACATTGGACAATAATTTCATTAGGGATTCGTAGGAGGATGGGGGAGAGATATAACATAAAGTAGGCAGGGTCTTCTATTCATAGAACTATGACAAGGAGTAAGAGGAAGTGATTCAACAATCGCACCATTTGACAAAGCTAATACATAGAAGAATACATGTTCCAAAACCGCAACCTCCAACATACACCACAGGAAATTTCAAGTGAATAGTAAGTTAGAAAGGACGACTGGAATAGTTTTGCTCTTGAAAACTCTAGGGTTCCCCTACGCTGGAAGTAACACTATTGAGCGTTCCAAACTTGACGTATCTTAGTATTATTCCATAAGCAACAGTAACTTTTTTTGTAATATCATAATCTGCAACGCCAGTTTCTCCTGCAAAGGTTTCCGCCGCGCCTTCACCGGATGTAGCCAATTCATTACCTTCATATGTTTAAATAATGAACGCTGACGTACGAAACGGATAGCCGATTCGACAACCTGCAAAGAAGGTAGAGAACCAACTTCTGGGGGCAACTCCCGAAGGGATTTACACCCCACTATATTCAAAGTTTTCAGGTGTCGAAGCTCACCGATGGAGCTGTCAATTGTGATCAACCTGATACACCAATCAAGTCTTAATATCTCCAAGGACAAGAAGTTGGAGAAGTCAGGCGTCCTCGTCAAAAATATGCAAGCCGCTAAATCCAAAACTTTTAGTTTCTTTGACATCTGTTGGAAAAGAAACTGAATTAAAATGAATGAAACACATCAATCATCCTTGGGATACATATCTGGATGGAAAGTCAACCTAATTACCCTCATTTTTATAGTGCAGTAAAATCTTGCGGTAATTGCACATGGCACAATTTGATGAAGAAGAAAATGGTAAAAAATTGAATTAGATCACGGGTGCAATTGCCGACAAGTTTGTTGAAGATAAAGTTGAAGAAGCAAAAGTTAGAAATGGGATAATCGGAGAAGAAATTTTTCAAAAAATTGGTTTGCTCGGTCTAGATGACTTGGAAGTCATATGGTAAGATGTATGAATTAATCAAAATAATGTGATTCTATAGCTTCCTCTTCTTTTTCTAATGCATCTAGTTGGTTGTTATCGATGCTAGATGTTACTCTAGCGAAATATTTACTATTCCTAGTAATATATTCATTGCATGAATGATTGGTGAAGATAAGAAAAAGAAAAAGAAAAAAAAAAGAAAAAGAAGAAGAAGAAGACATGAACTCTCTACCCATAGAATGCTCTTCTTGGTCTCTTGATATCATGCATAGAGAAAGGCGTACCTGGAATTGACTCCATCCACCCCAGTCATCTTTGATATTGCTATATGAAAGGTCTAGCACGACCAAACTAGCAAAATGAAGATTCTCAGCATAAAATTTATTAGGCACGGCCTCCCAAGAAAGCCAACATAACTTTGAAACAATATTTTTGAAGTTGCCCAAAAAACCAATGCCTCTAACTTAAAGGAACCTTAGATTTGGCAGAGCAGTTAATCCTTTGGGTACAATTTTGTGGTTGCACTCCTCCAAAAATGATTTTTCAGGTACATGGCAGTCATCGGAGGTTAGGCTTAGTGCTTTTACATCTTCATTTCTCTGTCAATAGAGACTCAACATTAATTTAAGTGCAGAGCACTTAACACTCTTACAAAGCTATATAGAAAGGAAGCATGTGGACACTGGCAAACAATTTCCACAACGGGAAACATACCATGACGCCATCCTTTTCGGACAATTCGACTTAAATATTTTCAATCACCACCGTTAATAAAAATTTTCAGCTTCCAATTGAAACGACGCTTTGTTGTTTTAGAATTTTCTTTATGCTATTTTCTATTCTACAAAATCTAGAAAATGAAGTTAACTACTAGGCAATCTGTCTAGTCTCTCTCCACCAATTTATGAGACCTTTTGACCCAAACGTTTGAGAGAGAGCTATCTCACTCATAAGACAAATGGACAGTTGACCTAAGCTAACTATAAAGCAAAAGGAACAGATTCAACAAATTTCTCCTTCAAAAAAAGAAATTTATGCGACATACTCTTCCATTTTACCTCTTTTTTCTTCAGTAGATTTACGGCATCCTCATGAATCCACACCCTACTATATTTGCAAGGATATTCTTCAAGGATGATTTGCCTTCCTAGATCTTGAACTTGGTCATGCATCCAAAATCCACTATTATTAATTTTTATCAAGGACCGTAGGTGGAGGGCGATAATTGCACTATGGGGATGGTAATTGCAATCATCCCACATGAAAACTGAATATGTTTGGTGCTCATGGTAGAAAAAGCAAGCAATATCCAGAAATACTTCTTTTTGCTTAATCTCCAGTCCTTCGTAACTTATCATTAATGAGTCTCGAACATCCTTAAAAGGACCATCATCTAATTGCTTCAACGTATCTTCCCATAGCTTTCGATTATCACAATGTTGCTCTAGGGTAGAACCTTGGCAATAAAGATGTGCGCCTATGACCTCAATAGCCAAAGGAAGCATACCCACTTTACAAACAATCTTCTTTGCAAGATGATCATATCCTTCTAGGGGAGAGTCTCTCCTAAATGCGTGCTTACAAAACAACTCAAGTGCTTGACCAAATTCCATCACATCAACTTCATAAGCCAAAATTCCTTTAGGTTGATTTAGGACCTCTTCATTGGATGATTCCACTTGAGTCTTCAAGACCTCTAAATTTCTAGTAGTGAAGATGATCCTACTGCCAGAACCAAACCAATCAGATTTTCCGGCCAGCTTTTTTAATTGTTCTTGCTTGTCTAGATCATCTAGAACAACGAGGACTTTTTTAGTATGACATACTCTCTTGATCCTATGCATCCCATCTCCAATGTCTTTTATGCGATCAACAATCCCAAGACCCCCTAAACTTGCTAATAACTCTTTATGCAACTTTATAAGACCATGCTGCAATGATTTAGGACCATGCTGCAATGATTCTCGAATGTTGTTGAGGAAACAAACACCGTCAAAGTGAGACGATACTTTGTTGAACACAACCTTTGCAAGTACTGTTTTACCAATGCCACCTATTCCATAAATTCCAAGGTAACGTACATCATCAGAGTCAACTTCCAACTTTTCTAGTATGTATTTTATCTGACTATGATCTTCAACCAAATATTCAGGTAGATCCACATTTCTGGCATTAAGCTTACGCAATACCTCTCCAACAACCGATTCAATTATTTCTCCATGGCTGCAGCAAAGCAGGAAATTTTTGCTTTCATCAATGACATGAAAGAAAAGGGTACAAGTTTCTTCCAGATATGACGATCTCTAGGTGTCTAGGGACCATATGGTTAAATAACTCAGCCATTTCAGTTACTATGACAGAAATCAAGCGTTATAATCAGTTAAATGCGTGCATTGTATTTCATGGAATGTCAATTAATTTGATGTATTTGAGATGAGTATGGTAATGCAAGAGCCGATGCATGTGAAGGAGATAATCTTGATTGAATGGACAGAGTAAGATTCACAAAACTTGGTATGGTAATTTTTTATCTCATAATGCTTGGATCGACTTATGGGTGGCAAATGGGTGGGTCGGGTCGGGTATGGGTCGGGTCGAAAATGGGTCGACTTATATTTGACCCATTTAACCCGTTTTGACCCATATTCTTGTAGTGTAAATCATATGACCCATACCCGACCCGACCCATACCCGACCCATACCCGACCCATATTATCGAAACACATTAGTTACTTAAATAAAAACTTCACACCAAATTTAAAAAGTAAATAAAATAAAAAATGTGAAAAACCTTTAAATTAAAATACTTTTGAAGAACTCTTAATAAGAAAAAGTTTGATGAGCTAATAATTGACATGAAAATAATATTTGTTTAAAACAAATCTTCTTGAATGCAAGAATGCATAGCTCCTTAATTGTAATTGTTTTTAATTTTGGTTGATTCATTTTAGTTCACCAAGTTAAAAATTACATTATAATGTTTTGAATTTTTATTTATCAATCTAAACAACATCGAGCTTTATTTAAAAAATACTTCTCCGGTATGAATATCTATCTACCAAATATCATTAAAAAAATCGAATTTTTTATTATTAATTTTTTTTTTTTGAAATTATTATTATTATTTATTTTCTTTTCTTCTTTTCTTCTTTTCTCTTTTCTTTCTTTTTCCTCCTCCTTCTTCTCCATTGTTGCTCCGTCGACGGTGACCGGCCAAGCCGCAGCCCGGCGAGATCAAGGCTCCGCCCGTCCGGCGAGCCTCGAGCCGCCGAGCTCCGTCGCGGTCGGTGAGCTCGGGGCTCGGCCGATCCGGGCGAGCCCGAGCTCCGTCGCGGCCGGCGAGCTCGCGGCTCGCCCGAGATCCAGGCGACCCCGAGCTCGACCATGGCCGGCGAGCTCGCGGCTCGCTCGATCCCGGGCGAGCCCGAGCCGTCGCGGCCGGCGAGCTCGCGGCTCGCCAGATCCAGCGAGCCCGAGCTCGCCCATGGCCGGCGAGCTCGCGGCTCGCTCGATCCAGCGAGCCCGAGCTCCGTCGCGGCCGGCGAGCTCGCGGCTCGCCCGATCCAGGCGAGCCCGAGCTCGGCCAAGGCCGGCGAGCTCGCGGCTCACCCGAGCTCCGTCGAGGCGAGCTGCGGCGGCGAGTGGCGAGGCGAGCGGAGGAGGCGAGCGGCGGAGGTGGGTCCAAAATGGGTCGACGAAGCCGAAGTGCAGGCTGCGAGCGTTGATGTTTTTTTAACTTTTAACTTTTTAGGTTTTGAAAATGGGTCGAAAATGGGTCAAAACGTGTGACCCATTTTCGACCCATATAGAATACAAGTTAAAAACACTTTAACCCATTTTAGCTGGGTCATTATCTCTTCATGACCCATATACGACCCATAAGTGAAAAATATGGGTCTAAAAATGGGTCATGGACCCATTTTGCCACCTCTAGATCGACTAACAAAAATGCAGTGACATAAATTCCAAAGTCCGTGTATTATTGAGCTAAATTTGTAGGAGTGTATTCATATAAGAGTTGAATCTGAGATAAGACCAAAATAAATTCGAGTCTCAAGCAAAATCGAAAGAAGCACAGTAGATTTATGATAGGTGAAATTGTTTCGTTCTTATTTAAAGCTCTGTTTATTTAATGAAAAATAAATGATTAGGAAATATTTTCCTAAAAATGATTTGCTTGTATCACTTACAAAAATTAATGAACAAAATTTCTTTTTATTTTTCATGCATATATTTAGATATAAATTATGGTGGGTAATGAAAATATTTTCATTGATTAGTTATTCAGGTGATACAATCAATCAAGGGAAAATGTTTTCTAATCATTCATTTTCTACTAAACAAATGGAACCTAAGTAAACAAGTTCTATTTTTGGCGAAAAACAATTGAACAGATTTTATTTGGCGAGTTCTCCTAGACCCATCAGACGGGGTAATCAGACCGGATTCTGGTATAGTTTGTTCAAGATCATCTGAATTTGTTCATAAATTGGATCAAAGCGGATCCTTTTTTCCCCCTGTTCTTTCCTTTTCCTCGAGTGAGTCCTCACTGCTGAGTGTGCATTTCTTCTCTCATCCCAATTACTTTTTCTTTGGTTGTTTTGCCGGATCCTATATCATTTCTGTCGGCTCTAGCTGTCATAACTTCTAATACAAATTTCAAATGAAAAAAATGTCTTCAATTCTTGAATTCTGGGGTGACAAAGTTTCCTCAAATGAGAAGTGCAACTATTGCGCTTATTAATGATAACCAGAAGGTTGAGGAAATTTACCCTTTCCCTTTAAGTCCCCATCCTTTTAGATGTGCAACCTTTACAAGAGCATCCTCCCACTGCTTCAATGCATCAGAGCCGAATTTCTTCTTGTGCTTGGATATGGCCTTCTTGTACAATTTGGTTTTGAGCTTAACGTCGTCAGGGTCCGCGTCAAAGAAGATGGGGAGTATCTCTTTCTTTCCCTCTGACTTTGAGATGCCTTCTACCATGTGCGCAACCTCACGGAGACACCACGAACTGGTAGCGTAACCCTTAGAGAAGATAGGAATGTAGATCTGAGACTTATTGAGTGCTTTCAAAAGCTCTCCACCGATTTCTTCACCGACTCGGAGTTCTTCGCTGTCTCGGAAGACATGAACCCCAGAAAGTCTCAATCTATGGTAAAGGCAATCAGTGAAGTTGTCACGTGTGTCCGATCCCCTGAAACTCAAGAACACATCGTACTCATATCCTGGCGGCACATCTTTTAAGCTCAGCATTGCCTCCGGGCTCCTCTGGCCTTTCTTCGTTCTCGTCAGTTGTCTGAGGACCCTGCCAATAATGATGACCTTCACTTTAAGCCTTAAAGGAGACTTCGAAACAGGAACCCATGAAACAAGCGTTGGAAAATAAGCCGAACAGAGGAGAACACTTACAGAACGCACAGCATCGAGGCCAAGATGATGGTGATTAAAGCAACGGCTGCAATCAGTCCCATTTGAGGCCGATCCTTCTCAGAGCTGCAATCACAAACAAATCCCGAAAGCACCGGCATTAGAAACCCCAATCCCGTGCGATCACGCAGATCTCGGTGGTGTCCAATTTGCAGCAGATCCTCCACTGCGTTCACCAACATTCGAACCAAAGCGTGTAAATGGAGCTAATTGCGACAGGATTTAGTGAAAGAAGATCGACTAATGCTTCCCAAGGACAGGCGATTTTGGGCTCTGGATCGCTCTCAATATGAAGAAAATACCAAGAACGCGGAGAGGATGAAGGTGAATTTCCGCGAAAGAGAGGATAGACAGTAAAGTGTGCAAAACCAAGTCAAAACCCTCCCCTGACCACCCCTGCTGACGTGGCATGCTTTTTTACTTATGCGCAATAATAAATCGAAAAGTGTAAGCTGAGGTGGAATAAAAAAAATAAAAAATTATTGTTTTCTTCTTCCTCCTTTCTTTGCCAATCTGGTTGTCCTCCATGGCCGCCGGCGCTTCCTCCTCCATCATAGAGCACCGCCCCATTCGGCCAGCATCGCCACTGCATCCAGTGTCACGTGCAATCGACCCAAGCCACCCCTTCGTCACGCTCGCGGTCAGCTCAATCCTTTGCACAGATGATTTCGACCATGGAACAGCTAGATTCGAGACCTGGAGAACGACGAGACGGAGATAACAAGCTTGGCTTGAACGTAGTGGTGGTCAGCCTATTCACGGCGCCGGCGACTCCGTTGGTGGCAACAGCGGAGGAGGAGCGGAGATCAGCAGCAAGAGAAGGAAGAGAGAGTAGAGGTGAAGGAGAGAAAATTTTCATTTAATTTCCACGTCATGTGAACACATGTCAAGATATCATTAGATATAAATAAAAATATATGCCATGTTGGATGTTGATGTGGCGGTATCAAATCATTCAATATTTTCTCATGCTAGCTGACCGGACCATTGGGGTTTGATAAGAACAACTTAAATTTATTTGTGTCATTGGAAATATCATGGAAACATGACAGAATTATCGAAGAAAATGTCACAAACTTGCTATCATGGCCGAGCGCAAGCACTGAAATATCACCTGATTGGCATTGACAATGGTATTTAAATGTTAAGAATTGTTTGCTATATTGTTTCACAAAAAATTGAAAATCTTTAAAAAGGTTGGAATTATGAAATTTAATGAAAAATGAATTCTTAGTTGAATTTGGATAGGCATGTAAGTGGATGTAAATTAAGCGAACTGAAATACAAGTACTCGAAATTAAAAGATGCAACAAAGGTAAAGGGTACTAGAAATCTAGAGTGCTAGAATGTGAATTTGCTAGAAACTCATAGAGGAAAATAAACATGTAAAGAGCAAAATGTTTTGTGATTGATTGCACCACCGGCAATTATTTGCAAGAAGTCGGTTTCAAGTCGATGAATAACATCAAGGAAAAGTGTTGGAAAAGTTCTAAACTTATTATATATGTGTCAATTTCGTTTTAAACCTTTTAGTGGTGTCAATTTTATCATAAACCTTATTATTTAGTGTCAATTCAGTCATAAATTCTTTTACTTAGTTCCAATTTAATCATTCATGCTAATTTTGGCCGAATATTACTAACATGGATGTCAGTCGGCTTACGTGGCACTACCGGTGCGACATTAATACTTTTAATAATATTTTTTTTTGAATTTTTATTATCTTTTCTTTTTCTTTTTTTCTTTCTTCTTTATTTTCCGGTGCCTGCCATCAGACATGGCAGGCTCGTCCTCGCCTAGTTAGCCTCAATGGTGGCGGGCGATGGTGACTTAGGCAACTGAAGAAGGCACCTGCTCGGAGCATATTATATATCAAATCTCGTATTTTCTCATTATTTTTTTTTTTTGCTATTAGTATTTGCGATATTTGTTTAGAAAGTTACAACATCGATAATGAAAGTTGGTAATTCTAAATCACTATACGGATCGAGAAAATTACTATTGGATAGAAGAAGTTATTGTCGCTAAATACTTAATCGTATTCTGCGCTTGTTTTCTGGTTTGTCATGTCGGCCGAATATTATCTCTTACGTGTTTTTTCCTCTGTTCATTCGTGCTCCGCTCAGAAATCCTCCACTCAGCTATCTTGTCTTCTTTTCCCAACCGAGAGCTTTTTGAACGTGTTCCTCAACTTTTTCTCCTCGGAGGAAGCTGCCTCGTTTTAGTCACAAGCGCCACGTCATCTCATCCTTTGCCCATGTTGTACTGTAATTCTTATTGGATATGCCACGTCTTACTTAAGAATTAATTATAAAAAAGTCATGTAGACAAATTGACGGAATATATCGCTAGAAACTAAAATGATTGATTTTTCTTCAATGTGAAACTCAAATGGTTGAAAAAAAAATTACGACATTGAATGAGCTACATAAAAACATTATGATACTTATGATATTCTTTTCTGAGTATTTCTCCACCCACCTTCATCAGCCACTAGTAGTACACCACGTCCGACCACAATCTTCAACATAACTTGATTCGGCCTATCCGTGTCTTCAAATCAATTCTCTTACTCTCTATAACTTAATAATAGTGAGATACAAAGTGATGGTTTTAAAAGCAAATGATGTAGAAGTGAAGTGGATAAAAGGTGAGAATGATTTTGGTATTCTACCATAGTCCGTTTTAAATTGAAAAGTTATAAGATGGAATGAAGGGTTTGCAAGCGGTGATTGATGGCAACTGTTTGGGTGGGGGGGAGGGGGGCGCGTACCCTTCATTTTATTTCTTATGAAATTGGTGATCTTCCAACTTGGGTCCTTTGACAGGTAAATTAAGAAAAGTTGTGAGGTTGAGTCATAATAGACATTTTTGTCGAAATTTCATAATTGAGTTGAATATACATAAAATAAATTCAGAAAATAGGGAACCTGATTGGGTAATCAAATTAGAAAAAAAAAAAATTGGGCTTTTCTTTTCTATTTTCCTTTTCATTAGGAAGAGATATACGTTAAGTTTCATAATTGAGTTTGAAAGTATTAAAAAAACTCAGAAGCAGGGAACCTCACTGAGTCGAAAGTACTCGAAAAAAAAAATTCTGAACTGGCTTTTTCTTTTTTCTTTTTATCAGGGAACTTAATTTAGTAATCGAAATAAAAAAAAAATGGGTCTTCTTTTTCTCATTTAGTTTTTCCCATGCACTCTTTTCAGTCCCTTCACATATTTTTGGTATTATGAATGGATAGGTTGGTCCATTTTGCGGGCGAGGGGAAGTAGGCCCGAATCTACTAAATAAAGGTCTTTTTGGGCTCTCATTTCTTGGACTCTAAATTGGAGAAGGGAGAAATGTATCTTCATTTTACAAGGAGAAAAACAAAGGACAGGGCCTACAAACCAGCCCATGGGATTACAACCAAATCTAAAAACAAAGTCTATGACGATTAGGGGCGAGCTAAGAAAACGGTTCAAACCCTTAGATTGGACCGTGCGATTCTGTTCAAGAGTACTTTTTGAAAAAAAAAGAAAATTCACAGACCGAACTAGATTTTTTTTTTCCCGTTTAATTTGATTTCAACTTTTTAGAACCGAACCAAACGGCAATGACTATAAGACGTAAAATCCCTCAATTTAGAAAGTATAAATAAGATTAGTTTTTTCATTGACTCAATTCTCTATTTGGCCAGGCCGCCTCATGTGTTTGTCTTTGCCATCACCATCTCCAGGCTCCGTCGATGGTGGCGTCAACCCTCGCCCTCAATCGAGACTAGATTGCTTAACATGTTCGCATCTAGGTAGACACGAGCCAATTTGGCTAGCGATTGCCCAAATCGATGGAGGCCGTCGATCTGGATGAGGGCTGCCCTTGCCTAGATCGCTGATGAAGGCCGCGAGAATTGATGTTTATAGGACTGTCGTAGAGGCACTAGTGTGGAGGGACAAGCTAATCGAGGGAGGTGAGATGGATGGGGTAAGCAACGGTGGGGAACTGATGAGTAATAATTGATGCTGTCAATCCAAAACAAATAATTACTATGATCTGCTCAGGTCAGTTCAGGTTTATGACCTGAAACAAATCAAACAGTTAGAAGCTCGTCGTTTTATTCACTGCTCGAACCAAACAAAAATCCGATCCAAAAGTGAAACTTTTGGTTTTCCGTTCAGATCAATTCATTTTGGTTCATATTTTGGCGGTCCTTTTTGATACCCCTAGCCCTCGACACCCATTAACAAAATCCATCAAATCATTGAAGTTGAATGGATCACACAACTCACGTAGGTACAACTAGGTGAGATCCACAGGTGCACAACCCCGATGTTGGTAGCTCGTGCAACTCCTTTGGGGTTGTCATCTTTCATAATAGAATAATGATTGGTCTCGCTCCTCTTTGTTTTGCTATTTTCCTGTTGTTTTTCAGATTAAACAATATTTGGTTCCTCTTTAGAGTTTGAAGTTTGCTCAAATAATCATGTCGGATTTCGTATAAGGATGACCAAAAATTAGGCCAAAAAACCTTTGCATGCGTACAACAAAGTCTCGATTGAAATAAATAACTTTAACCTGCTAGTTAATATAAAGGGAAAATGTCCAATCGGTTCTAAACTCATTAAACAAATGAAAATACAGTCATAAATTTTTAATTTTACTAATTTAGTCATAAAATTTTGTGTTAAACTCGGATGTAGTACTTCCGGTCAATTTTCACCTGAAACCGCGATGACTCAATTGCCACGTTAGCAAGATGAAAATTGGCCGGAATGACTACATTTATGACTAAATTGATAAAATTGAAAAATTAAAACTTAAATTAGTATATACAAATAAGTTTAGAGCTGATCGAATAATTTTTTCTTTTTATAACCGTGCTACACAATTTTTTGACCACTAACAGTTGACAACAGGCAATAATGATAAGTTCCATTTCTTCATTGTGCACTATTTATAAGAAAATCGTCTACGAAATTCCTTCTATTCATGATTTTAGACAAGATGCAGAAGTCCACTCATTAATTTGCGATTACCTTCAAACAATGGGACACAGATGTTGGCGGGTGATAAGGACTTTTTTGTTAATTTTGTTTTTAGGTCAAAGGGTATGTTTACTAGCGATCTTAAAACTTAACATTAAAGTGTAATTGAGCCTTAAAATTAATCAAATTAGTATCACCGAATCATTCCGTTAATTTTGTTCAACTTGATTAATGAAAACTATCAACATGACCTTTTTTAATATTTTCTCTCTCCTATGTGCCCATGACATAACTAAAATGACATTGTTTTGGTTAAAATCTGATTTTTAATACAAAATTTATTGAAATTCAATTAAAAAATAAGCCTAAAAAAAAAAGAAAGAGTTGCACTGGGTGACGAGGGCCAGCCCTCTTCACCACCGCCTCAATATCGTCAGCCCCTTGGTGGGGGAATAGTTGGTAGGTGGGGGGGAGGTGACGGCCACCGACCTTGCTTAGATTTGCGCAAAGGCGAGCAGGCCCTAGCCTGTGGTCGTCGAAGATCGCTGAGCCCCACCTACCATTGTTGGTCCTACCTGCCGCCACCCCACCCCCTTGTTCATCTCTCTCTCTGAAATTTTAGCTTAATTTTTAATTTAATCTAAATAAAATTTGATTTAAAAAATGAGAGTTTTGACCAAAACGATGTTGTTTTATACTTATATTTCGTGTTTTAGCCATGTAATGGCCACGTATGAAGAAAAAAAATTAAAAAAGCTACGTTAACATTTTTGTTAGCCAAGTTGGACGTAGTTGGAATGACTCGACTGCACTATTGATAAGTTTTATGGTTCCATTACACATTTTGCAATTTTGTGATTAAATTATACTTTTATAATAAATTTTAGGACTCTTAGTACACGTATCCCTAAGTTAAAAGTACCCCTCATATATCAGTTACTGTGAGGCAACAGTTGCGAGGGTTGAGTGGAAAACAGAGAAAAAGGAAAAAGAGAGGCTCTACTGGCCAAAGGAAGAAAAACGTGAGTGTGTGCGGTAAAGAGAGAAGAGAAAGTGGTTTTTCGTTTTCTTGAGTGTTCTTATTTTTTTGGTGCCTTGATATTGAGAAAAGACTATCATTATGTTCCTATTTTCTTCGAAATCTAATGAATTCCCAAGGTGCTTTTGCGAAAATACGTAACCCAAGTCTAGGTGACTTTAATAACAAAGTTTCTGGTACGTTCTTTCAATTGAGTTATTTTATTATTATATTTTGCATGTGTGAATTGTTTGCTTGTGTTATTTTTTTTTTCAGAACTAGTGTGCAATTCCCTAAAAACTGAGTCTTAAGTATGGGGGATGACAAATGAAACTTTTAAGTATAAATATTTTAATCGAATGTTTTGTATCTCTCACCACGTCCGAATGAAATTCACCTATAAACGAAAACTCATCGGGTCACTTGGATTAGCATCTCCTCTCACATCATTTTGTCTATGGAAATTCAATGGTATTTAACATCCCTCGTCCTATAATTTAATATTTTTATTAGACTTTCTAATAATGAGAATTTTCAATACCACATTCTGTTTATGTTTCACTTTTTTTCTTTATTATGACGACTCTTGTAATTCTTTTAAAGTGAAACACATCATTTTGCAAACTCGTCAGGTCACACGGATCAGCATCGCCTCTTAAATCATTTTGTCTATCGGAATTCCATGGGTCTTATACACAATCTCCATCCACCTATAATTTAAGTTTTTTTTAACCGAACTTTCTAATAAATAGAATTTTTAGTCCTTCGTTCTGTTTATGTTACACTCTTTTTTCTTTATTATCACGACTTTTGTAATTTGAGTTCTTTTAATGCGAAACATTTTACCTTTCAAAAATATAAATAGCATATGACGTATAAAATCATATTATTTTTGAAATTTTGTTAAAGTCTAAATTATATGTTTTAAGGTTTGGCGAGGATGTCAATAAACAACTTTTTGCCCCCGCAAAAAAAAAAAAGAAAAAAAAGAAAAAAAAAAGAAAAACAATTTTAACGCTTCAGATTTAAAAGGTCTGTACAAAAATTCATTGAAGTTTAGTAGATTTCCCTTCATTCATCAGTACTCGGCTCCTTGTCGTGCTTGACATTCTTAGTTAGCGCCGCTATCCTTCACCTCATTATCTCTCCTACATAAATTCAAATACACCTCATTATCTCTCCTAAATAAATTCAAATAAGGATTTCAATTTCAAATTTTTATCCGAAAGTTCCATATATGATGTCATTTTTAAAGATATATCATAGCGACATGGTATGAGAAAAAAAGTAGAAAATTGTTCAAAATAGTAAAGATAAATATCGGATAGCATTATAAATATCTTTATTTATCTATATTCTCTATATAAGAAATATGCATGAAGAGAGAGTTGTGTAATTTTTATATATTTCTCTATGTTATACATGGACGTATTTATAAACTTTATTATACGACTATTTAAGGTAACGAAATAATCAATTACGAACATTCAATGATATGCACAATCAAAGAGAGATTACATATTCTTGATATATGCACAATCACGAGGGATATAAAAAAAATGAAGGGAAATGGCTATATTATATGTAATATCTCTCCTAAACTAATTACTTCTCTCTCCCGGCACAGTTCTGTTAGTGCTCTCTTTTGGTGGTTTAAAGATATCCTTGACAGCACGGATAATCCATCTAAAATTACTTTAAAATTACTTCAAACAAGTATCAGACAAAACATTAACTGATTATTAAAATGTGGTGCAAATTAATTTTGGGGAATGAATTATAATGTAACTACTATTACATGAAGTACAAATCTTTTACTCTGAAATAAAAAAGCGGTCCACGACTTCTTTGTTTTTGTTTTTGGTCCTAAAATGGATAATAATTTGTACAGCGATTGATGAAATCTTCCTCTTATATATATTTCCAAATCTACCAAAAAATTAGCCACAAAAGAGAACTGTTGTTGTTCTTTACGAAGAACTTAAATTCCGATTATTTCGTGAAAAGTAACTTTTAGAAAAGATATTTTTCGAATTTTTCGGTGCTCGGCATAGTAAAAGTAAACTGGGCAAGGAAAATATCTTTCATGGCTTTATAAAATAGGGGGCAAAATGATTTTGGCTCGCTCCCCCGCCCAGCACGTCTCCCTTTTCCGCCTCTCTGCCTTCTTGCTCATCTCTCTCTCTCTCTCTCTAGACGCAGAGATCTGTTTTTCTCTCAAGATGAGGATGAGAGAGGTCGGTTTCGTTCCTTCCTTCTTTGAATCCTCAAAGTGAATTAAAAATCAGAAATTGAAGGTGATGGAGACCTGAAGCGAAGTGTGTGGGGGGGGGAGAAGATACGCAGGACCCAGATGAAATCTGACTGAAATTGAAGCTTTTTTTTTAATGTTTTGGCCTGAATCTTTGTTGATGAGATGTTGTTAGATGGAAATATTACCATTAGGTTGTATATAGAATCCTCACCGAGATGCTCATAAGCTGTTCGACGAAATGTCTTAGAGAAATGTAAGTGAGATGATGCCTATTTTTCGTTCAATCCGAAGACATTTCAGTGTTGTTTGTATGCTACTGGTTGATTCATTAGTCATGAAATATGATTTTCTGGAATTTTACCTGGTGATTGCAGGTGACCCATTTTTTTCTTTTATTTCCGGATTTTGCTTGCCGCGGTGGTGGTTTTGGGGTGGTCATCGATGAGAAAACGAGCTCCAATCTCATTTGCACTGGTTTATCTTTCTATACATGAGCTGTGCACCGGGCTCTCGGGACTCCCTGAAAATATTTTTCGCAGACTTTCCATGAAACAAACGGATGAATAGACTTTGGAAGCTTTAACTAATTTCAGGGTCCACTCCTAATGTAATATTTGACCAAATTTTCAGATTGTCAAGTGCCTCCAGAAGCACCCATTTTTCCTTTTCCCCTTCTTTTGGTTCGGAGGTGCCGGAGGTACGCACCCAGTACACTACGCCCACGCGGAACCGTCCGGCGTCTAGTGCTCCCCACATTCCCGTCCCCTAGAGTGCTGTAAGAACCTCGCTCGTTGATGCATTGGAGCCTTCATATATCCAGTATCTCGGTCGCTGACAATCTGCGTCAAAGGATGCAGAGCGGGCAGCTTCCGGAGATACGGACACCCCTTGATGTTCAAAGTTTTCAGGAGCTCAAGCTTGCTGATGGAGTAGTCAATTGTGATCAACTTGACACACCTGGCAAGTATTAAGGTCTCCAAAGACATGAAGTTAGAGAAGTCGGGTGTCCTCGTCAACTTCTTGCAACTCGTTAAATCCAGAACTTTCAATTTCTTGGTCATCTGTTGAAGAAAAAATTGAATTAAAATGAATGAGTCACATCAAGCATCTCAGAGTACATATCCAGAGGGAAAGTTGACCTAATTACCCTCTCTTTCATAATTCAATAGAATCTTGCGATAATTGCTTATAGCACAATTTGATGAAGAAGAAAATGGTAGAAGATTGAACAAGATCATGAGTGCAATTGTTGACAAGTTTGTGGAAAAAAAGCAGAAGAAATAGAAGTTCGAAATGGGATAATTGAAGTAGAAATTTATCAGCAAATGGGTTTACTCAGTCTAGATGATCTGAAAGTCATACAATAAGACATGGAATTTTAATAAAAAATGATGTGATTCTATAGCTTCCTCTCCTTTGTTTAATGCATTTAGCCGGTTGTTGTCAATGCTAGATGTTACTCTCACAAAAATATTTCTATTCCTAGATTCGAGTGAGATCAGGAAAGCGCGAAACCAATATATATAGTGGATACATGATTGGTGAAGATAGAAAGAAAGAAGACATGGACTCTTTATCCATACAATGCTTTTCTTGGTCTCTCGTACAATGAATAGAGAAGGGCGTACACTGGAATTGGCTCCATCCACCCCAGTCATCTTCGATATTGCTCCTTGAAAGGTCTAGCACGACTAAGCTAACAAAATGAAAATTCTTCGCATAAAATTTATTATGTGTCACATTCCAAGAAAGCCAACGTAACTGCCAAACAAGATTCTCGAAGTTGCCAGAAAAATCAATGTCGTTAACGTGAAGGAACCTTAGATTTGGTAGAGCATTTAATTGTTCAGGTACAATGCTCCGGTTGCAGCCATTGGAAGTCAGGTTTGGCACTATTACCTCTTCATTTGTCTACCAATAGAAACTCAAGATTATTTGAGAGCACAACACTGAACGCTCTTACATTACTATAAAGAAAAGAAGCATATGAATATTGGTAAATAAGTTTATAGTTCGGTAAAATCTTATGGTATTTGCAAACGGCACAACTTGATGAAAATAGTAAAAGATTGAATCAGATCATGAGTGCAAATGTTGACAAGTTTGGCGAAGAAGATAGAGTTGAAGAAATAGAAGTTAGAAATGGGATAATTGAAGAAGAAATTTATCAAAAAATGAGTTTACTCAGTCTAGATGACCTAAAAGTCATACAAAAAGACATGCAGTTGAATCAAAATGATGTGATTCTATAGCTTTGTCTTTTTTGATGCATCTAGTCAGTTGTTGTCAACACTTGATGTTACTGCTGCAAAATAATTTTATGTTCCTAGATTCACATGAGATTAGGAGAGCATAAAACCAATATATATAGTGCATGAATGTTGGTGAAGATATAAAGAAAGAAGACATGGACTTTCTACCCATACAATGCTCTTCTTGGTCTCTCAGTACGATGAATAGAGAAAGGCATACCTGCAATTGACTCCATCCACCCCCGTCATCTTTGATATCGCTCCTTAAAAGATCTGGCCTAACTAACCTAGCAGTCGCATAAAATTTATTATGCGTCACTTCCCAAGAAGGCCAACATAACTTCAAAACACATTATTGAAGTTGCCAAAACAATGAATGCATCTAATGTGAAGGAACCTTGGATTTGTTAGAGCATCTAATTCTTCGATTACATTGCTTTGGCTGCAATCATCGAAAGTCGGGTTTGGTACCATTGCCTCTTCATTTATCTCGCGGCAAAGTCTCAAGATTATTTGAGAGCACAACACTCAACACTCTTATATTACTATAAAGAAAAGAAGCATATGAACATTGGTAAAATTATTTATAGTTCACTAAAATCTTACGGTAATTGCAAACTACACAACTTACTGAAGACGAAAATGGTAAAAGAGTGAATCGGATCATGAGTGCAATTGCTGACAAGTTTATGAAGAAGATAAAATTGAAGAAATAGAAGTTAGAAATGGGATAAGAGAAGAAGAAATTTATCAAAAACTGGGTTTACTCAATCTAGATGACCTAGAAGTTATAAAAGAAAACATACAATTTAATCAAAATGATGCGATTCTAAAGCTCTATCTTCTTTTAATGCATCTAGCCTATTGTTGTCAATGCTACATGTTACTACTGCGAAATAATTTATGTTTTTAGATTCATGTGAGATTAGAAGAGAATGAAACCAATATATACAATACATGAATGATTGGTGAAGATAGAAAGAAAAAAGACATGAATGCTCTATCCATACAATGCTCTTCTTGGTCTCTTAGTGCAATGAATAGAGAAAGGCATACTTGGAATTGGCTCCATCCACCCAAGTCATCTTCAATATTACTCCTTGAAATGTTTGGACTTACTAACCTAGCATTTGCATAAAAATTATTATGCCTCACTTCTCAAAGAAGCCAACATAGCTTCAAAAAAAGATTCTTGAAGTTGCCAAAAAAAATGAATGCCTTTAACTCAAAGGAACCTTGGATTTGGAAGAGCATCTACTTCTTTAGATACAATACTTCGGTTGCAGCCATCAGAAGTCGAGTTTGGTACTATTACATTTTCATTTCTCTACCAATAGAGACTCAAGATTAATTGAAAGCAAAACACTCAACACTTTAACATAACTATAAATAAAAGAGGCATATGAACATTGGTGAACATTTTTATAGTTTAGTAAGATCTTAAGTTAATTGCAAATGGTTGATGAAGATGAAAATGGTAAAAGATTGAATCAGATCATGAGTGCAAATGCTAACAAGTTTGTCAGAGAAGAAAAAGTTGAAGAAACAGAAGTTAGAAATGGGATAATTGAAGAAAATTTTTATCAAAAAATGGGTTTACTCAGTCTAGATGACCTAGAAGTCATACAATAGAATGTACGATTTAATCAAAATGTTGTGATTCTATAGCTCTGTGTTCTATTAATGCATCTAGTAGATAGTTGTCAATGCTAGATGTTACTATTACGAAAAAGTTTTTTGTTCCTAGATTCATGTGAGATTAGGAGAGCGTGAAACCAATATATACAATGCATGAATGATTGGTGAACATAGAAAGAAAGAATACATGGACTCTCTACTCATACAATGCTCTTCTTGGTCTCTCAATAGGATGAATAGAGAAAGGTGTACCTGAAATTGGCTCCATCCACCCCGGTCATCTTCGATATTGCTCCTTGAAAGGTCTGGCCTGACTAACCTAGCATTCGCATAAAATTTATTGTGCCTCATTTCATAAAGAAGCTAACATAGCTTCAAAACAAGATTCTCAAAGTTGCCCCCAAAAAAAAAAAAAAATCAATGTCTTTAACTCGAAGGAACCTCAAATTTGGTAGAGCATCTAATTCTTTAGGCACAATGCTCCAACTGCAGTCATCGGAGGTCAAGTTTGGTAATATTACATTTTCATTGATCTGCAATAGAGACTCAAGATTAATTGAGAGCATAACACTCAACACTCTTACATAACGATAAAGAAAAAAAACATATGAACATTATTAAACCATTTTATAGTTCAATAAAATATTATGTTAATTGCATATGGCACAACTTGATGAAGATGAAAAAGGTAAAAGATTGAATCAGATCATGAGTGCAATTGTTGACAAGTTTGTTGGAGAAGATGAAGAAACACAAGTCGAAAATGGGATAATTGAAGAAGAAATTGATCAAAAAATGGGTTTACTCAGTCTAGATGACGTGGAAGTCATACAATAAAATATACGATTTAATCAAAATGTTGCGATTCTATAGCTCCGTTTTTCATTAATGCATCTAGTCGATAGTTGTCAATGCTAGATGTTACCATTATGAAATAGTTTTTTGTTCCTAGATTCATGTGAGATCAGGAGAGTATGAAACCAATATATACAGTGCATGAATGATTGGTGAAGGTAGAAAGAAAGAAGACATGGACTCTTTACTCATACAATGCTTTTCTTGGTTTCTCAATAGGATGAATAGAGAAAGGCGTACCTGAAATTGGCTCCATCCACCCACATCATCTTCGATATTGCTCCTTGAAAGGTTTGACCTAACTAACCTAGCATTCACATAAATATATCATGCCTCACTTTCCAAAGAAGCCAACATAGCTTCAAAACAAGATTTTAGAAGTTGCCAAAAAAATCCATGTCTTTAACTCGAAGGAACCTTGGATCCGGTAGAGCATCTAATTCTTCAGGTACAATGCTCTGGCAATAGCCATCGGAAGTTAAGTTTGGTACTATTACATTTTCATTCCTCTGCCAATAGAGACTCAAGATTAATTGAGAGCACGACACTCAACACTATTACATAATTATCTAGAAAAGAAGCATATGAACATTGGTTAACAATTTTATAGTTTAGTAAAATCTTACGGTAATTGCAAATGGCACAACTTGATGGAGTTAGAAATGGGATGATTGAAAAAGAAATTTATGATAAAAGACTAAATCAAAAAATGGGACAAGTTTGTCGACAAGGGTGAATCAGATCATGAGTGCAAGTGCTGACATAGCTCCATCTTTTTTTAATGCATCAAGTCAGTTGTTGTCAATGCTAGATATTACTCCTATAAAATAATTTTTTGTTCCTAGATTCACGTGAGATGAAAGGAGCATGAAACCAATATATACATGAAGATAGAAAGAAAGAAGACATGGATTCTCTACCCATACAATGCTCTTCTAGGTGTCTCAATACGATGAATAGAGAAATGCATACTTGGAATTGGCTGTTTCCACCCTTGTCATCTTCGGTATTGCTCCTTGAAAGGTATGACTTGATTGACCTAGCATCCGCATAAAATTCATTATGCCTCACTTTCCAAAAAAGCCAACATAGTTTTGAAACAAGACTATTAAAGTTGCAAAAAAAAAAAAAAAAAAAAAAAATCAATGTCTTTTAACTTGAAGGAACCTTGGTTCATATAAATTTTCATGTAAAATGTCCGGGCTGCAGCCATAGGAAGTCGACTAAGTGCTTCGCATCTTCATTTCTCTGCCAACAAAGACTCAAAATTTAAATGAGAGCACAACACTCGACACTCTTACAGAACCATAAAGAAAGGAAGCATGTGAACATTGGTAAACAATTTCTCGAACAGGGAAGCTACCTCGGCACCCGCCTATTCCTAGCAAGTAAACTTAAATGTTTTCGTTTGCCATCATTCATGAAAATTTTCAGCTTCGATTTGAAATGGCACTTTGCACTTTCAGAATTCCCAAAAAACTATTTTCTATACTACAAAATCTAGACTCCTAGGCAATCTGTCTAGTCTCTCTCCAATTTACAAGACCTTTTATCCAAACATTTAAGAGAGAGCTATTTCACTCACAAGACAAATGGAAAGTTGAACAAAGCTAACTATACAGTAAAAGAATAAATTCAACACATTTCTCCTTCAAAGAAGAAATTATGTGACATAATTTTCCATCTTACCTCTTTTTTCTCTAGTAACTTTACAGCATTTGCATGAATCCAAATCCTAGTATTTTTGCGAGGATACCCTTTAAGGACGATGTGCCTTCCCAGGATCTCGAACTTGGTCATGCACAAAACTTATTATCTTGTCCAACTTTTATCAAGGACCGTAGGCAGAGGACACTAATTGCACTGTGAGGATAGTAATTACAGTCATCCCACATGATAATTGGATAAGTTAAGTCCTTGTTGGTGAAGAAGCAAGCTATATCCAAAAATATTTCTTTTTGTTTATTCTCCAGTCCTTCATAACTTGTCATTAATGCATCCTGGACATATGGTAAAGGGCCATCATCTAACTTCTTCAACGTATCTTCCCATAACTTTTGATTATCAAAATGTTGCTCCAGGACAGAGTTGTGGCAACAAAGAGATGAAGCTATAACCTCAACAGCCAAAGGAAGCATACCCACTCTACGAACAATCTTCTTTGCAAGTTGATCATATCCTTCTAGGGGAGAGTCTCTTTTGAATGCGTGCTTACAAAACAACTGAAGTGCTCGACCAAATTCCATTTCATGAACTTCATATGCCAAAATTCCTTTAGGTTGATTTAAGACCTCTTCACTAGATGATTCCACTTGAGTCTTCAAGACCTCTAAATTTCTGGTGGTGAAAATGATCCTACCGCCCGAACCAAACCAATCAATTTTTCCGGCTAGTTTTTTGAGTTGCTCTCGCTTGTCTAGATCATCTAGAACAATTAGGACTTTTTTGGTATGACATACTCTCTTGATCATATTCATCCCATCCCTAACGTCTTTGATATGGTAAGCATTCAAAGAACCCACCAAACTTGATAATAACTTTTTTTGTACGTTTATAAGACCATGCTGTGATGACTCTCGAACGTCGTTGAGGAAACAAACACTATCAAAGTCATAAGATACTTTGTTGAACACAACCTTTGCAAGTATTGTTTTACCAATGCCACCTATTCCATGAATACCAATGAAACGTACATCATTAGAGTCAACTGCCAACTTTTTTAGTACGTCTTCTATCTGATGATGATCTTCAACCCAATATTCAGGCACATCCACGTTTCTGACATTAAGTTTAAGTAATACCTCTTCAACAACCAATCCACTTAGTTCTCCATAGCTGCGGCAAAGCAGGAAATTTTTGTTTTTGTCAATGACATGAAAGAGAAGTGTATAACTTTCTTCTAGATATGATAATTTCTAGGTCTTTTGGGACCATATAATAAAATAAGTCAACTATTTCGGCTTTTATGACAGAAATTAAGCATTATAATTAGTTAATACATGTGTTGAGATCTCATGGAATGTCGCTTAATTTGATGTATTGGAGATGTTTAAGATAATGCAAGAGCCAATCCATTTGAATGGACAGAGTAAGATTCACAAAACTTGGTAAACCTTTTTTTTTTTGCATAATAGTTGCGTTGACTAACTAACATACAGGGACATAAAATCCAAAGCGAGTGTGCTGTTGAGCAAAATTTATAGGATTGTTTCATACAGGAGTTGAATCTGAGATAAATAAAAAATAAAAAATTCACGGTCTTCAGAAAAATCGAAAGAAGAACTATAAATTCATGATAGTGAAACAGTTTCATTGTTTTTTCAGTAAACGAGTTTTATTTTTGGCGAAAATAAACTGTAACACATTTTATTTGGTGAGTTCTGCCTAGACCTATCAGACAGGTAATCGGACCATATTCAGGGATAGTTCATTCAAGTAAAGAGTAATCTGAATTTGTTCATAGATTGGATCAAAGCGGCCCCATTCTTTCCTTTTACTCGAGTGCGTCCTCACTGCGGGGTGTACATTTCTTCTTTCACCAGTCATATTTTTGTTTCCTTTGGTTATTTTGCCGGATCCGATATCATTTCTGTCGGCTATAGCTGTCATCAACTTCTAATGCAAATTTCAAATGAAAATAAAAATGTCTCATTGCTTTAATTCTTATAGTTTGAGAGATAAAGTTTTTCAAATGAGAAGTGTAACTATTGCGTTTTGAAACGATAACCAAAAGGTTGAGGAAAATTACCCTTTCCCTTTAAGATCCCATCCCTTGAGACCTGCAACCTTTACAAGAGCAGCCTCCCACCTTTTCAATTCGTCAGAGCCGAACTTCTTCTCATGCTCGGATATGGCTTTTTTGTACAATTCGCTTTTGAGCTTAACATCGTCAGGGTTCACATTGTAGAAGATGGGGAGTATCTCTTTCTTTCCATCTGAATTTGAGGTGTGTTCTACCATGTACGCAAGCTCACGGAGACACCATGAACTGGTAGCATAGTCCCGGGAGAAGATTGGAATATAGATCTGAGACTTGTCGAGTGCTTTCAAAAGCTCTCCTCTGATTTCTTTGCCTACTCGGAGTTCTTCGTTGTCTAAAAAGACATTAACTCCAACGTCTCTCAATCTATGGTAAAGGCAATCAGTGAAGGTGCTGCGTGTGTCTGGTCCCCTGAAACTCAAAAACACATCGTACTCATAAACTGGCGGCACATCTTCCACGCTCTGGATTGCCTCTGAGCTCCTCCGCCTTTTCTTCATTCTGGTCGGTTGTCTCAGGACCCCGCCAATTATCCTGAACCTGAGTTTAAGCCTTTAAGGAAACAGGAACCCATGAAACAAGCCTTGGAAATTAAGCCGAAGAGAGAGTTGGCCTAGAACGACGAAGTAAAGACAGTGATTAGAGCGACGCCTCGATGGTGTCCAATTCGCGGCAGATCCGTTATGTTGCATTCACCAACATTTGAAACCAAAGCGTGTAAAAGGAGCTAATTGGGACAAGATTTATTGTAAGAAGATCGACTAATGCTTCTCAAGGACAGGCGATTTTTTGCTCTGCGATTGCTCTAAATATGAAGAAAATACCAAGAAACCGGGAGGATGAAGGCGAGTTTCTGTGAAAGAGAGGCTGGGCTGCAAACCACTGAAGCGAAAAAGTTCCAACGACTACCCAGCTGTTGGCTAGGTAGCACCAACACGCGACACGACACGACATGTGTCGACGTCATTTCTCAAAAATAAATAATTCCGACACGATGGGACATGTTGTATATTAAATGAATATTTTTATTTTTAATTAATTTGATTCAAATTTATAAATAAATAAATAATTAAAAAAATAACCTACAATGAATTTACACTAATAATATTAATAAATCAATTCATTGAAAGTTCGAAAAACATATTCATAGTTAATGTGTATCCATATTTGGAAACATGTTTTTGACCTTAACAAAAGTTATTGATGAAACTAATGATTAATAAGAAATTAGAATCAATTTATTTAAATAAATCCATGATCTTCTACAAATGACCAAAATTTATCATTATTTAAAATTCAGTACTTTTATTTTTTAAAATATTTTTTAATCTCATTTGTTTATTTTTCCGTTTAAGAAAAAAGTCCCCACACCCCTACTCCCTTCTTTCCCTCGTCCATTTCCCCCAACCCCCAAATTTATTACACTTTTATTTCCCTCCCCACCACCTGACACTGACAGATAGGCTGTCACGTCCCCTCCCCCAAAATTAAAAGTCACGCTATTAGATCCCTTTTTTTTTTTTTTTTGAGTTTTCTTATCAAAAACCCTAGCCAGCCCTCCTTTTTCTCCTCCTCCTCGCCACACGACCCCCTTCCTCTCCTCTTCCTCTTGATCTTTCTTCTCCTCCTTGCCGCATGACCGCCTTCCTCTCCTCTTCTGTCTCTCGCTGTCGCGGGGTTGCCGTCACTCGAAGCCTTGTCGTAGGCTCGCCGTCACTCGAAGCCTTGTCGTAGGCTCGCCGTCACTCGCAGCCTTGTCTCTGCTCCCTCACCCTCACCTCCACCCTCCATCTTCCAGACACGCGTGTCAAAACGTGTTTGACCATGTGTTGGAAAATTCGACACGCGTTGACCACTTGTCCAATTGTGTCCGAGCGTGTCAACATGTCCAACATGCTTCGACACGTGTCGGACACGACACGGAAGCATGGGCAACGTGTTCGTGCTTCATAGGCTGTTGTCGGAGCTTTCGGTGGAGCTTTAAGGTTGAAAAGAACGGCTAAAATTAATTTGTTTAGTTGGAATTATCACGCAAACATGACATAAATATCAAAGAAATTTCATAAAGTAGCTGTCATGGCCGAGCGCAAGCACCGAAATATCATCGAGTTGGGATTGATAATGTTACTTATAAGATTTAGTAGAACCACTGTCAATTATTCTAAAAATTTAAGTTGTTATATGAAGATGTGATTTATAATTTAATTATTTCAACACTTCTTTTCACACTTAATATGATATTTTCGTCCAGTACTAACAGTGGTCATATTTAATTGGAGAGGCACCTCTAATTCTTATATAATGTGAGATTTTATGATAACACTGTTAATTGATATAAAAAAAAGTTGTAAGATGAATATAAGATTTACTATTTAATTATCTAATATAATTTAAATGTTAAGAATTGTCCGCTATATTATTTCACAAAAAAGTGAAAATATTTGAAAAGGATGGAATTGATGAAATTTAAGAAAAAATGAATTCTCTGCTGATTTTGGACAGAAATATAAGTGGCTGTAGAAGTAAAGTAATTGATTTACTGGTACTAGAAATTAAATTATGCGAGAAAGGTAATGGGTACTGGAAATTTAGGGTCTGTTTGTTAAAAAGTGTTTTGTTCCTTAGAACAAAAATTTATGTTCTTTTGTTCCAGGAAAAAAAAAAAAAAAAAATAGAAACGTGTTTAGTAAAACTTTTGTTCCCGAGAACAAAAAATCTATTTTTTTGTTCCCGGGAACAGATTTGGAACAAAAACAAGAAGTAGAAAAAAGTAGCTTCTTGTTCCCAAGAACAATTCCAAGAATCAATTTTTCTCTCTCTTCTTTTTTCTTCTTCTCTTTTCTTTCCTTATTCTTTCTTTTTTGGTCGGTCGCCGAGAGCTGGCGACGCCAAGCCTTGCCTGGCCACCGCTAGGTCAGTGTCACCAAGCGGTGGCTCGGCCTCACCAGATTTGAGTGAGCTCGAGCTCGCCCAGCCAAGGTGAGGCCGACCTCGCACTGCCTAGGTGAGGTCGAGCCTTGCCGATGGCCTGGCGAGGCTCCAATGAACTCGCCAGCCCTCGCGGTGGCTTGGCGAGCAGCCGGTCGCCGGTTGCCGCCATGGCCGGCGACCGGCCATAAAGGAGAAAGAAGGAAAAAGAAAAAAGAAAAAGAAAGAAGAAAAAAAGAAAAAAAGAAAAATATAATAAAAATATTGAAAAATGAAAAGAAAAAAAAAATTATACAAGTTTACTAAACGCATTTCTATTCTTGGAATATAAATTTTTTGTAGTTACCAAACGTGTTCTTATACTCATAATTTTTTTTTTTTTGGTGACGGAGGAACCGTCGGAGACTCCTTTCGGGGTCACACCGCCCTCTGATGCCTGATGGCATCGTTGGATGTCGTCGCAAGCCACTATTTAGACGTAAATCTCAGGGGAGACTGGCCCAGTAACCCACCGCTAAGGCCCCCCACTTAAATCGTGTTGACAACGAGGGGATTCGAATTCTCGACCGCAGCGTTGCAGGGGAGAACGAATACCACCTACGCTGCTCACGGGTGGGACACTCAGAAATTGTTCTCGAGAATGGAAACAAAAAAAACTATTTCTGTTCAAAAATAATTTTCCGAAACAGAATGGTTACCAAACACGCCCTTAAAGTGCTAGAAGATAAATTTGCAGAGGAAAATAAACATGCCAAGAACAAAATGTTCTGTAATCAATTGCAGTACAATGATCAACGTGGGTTTTTATATCTCACCATTATCAATTATTTATAACCAGACAATGGATTTTGAATCTATGAATAACATCCTTATACTATATATAGCTATTAATGAGAAGTTACAAATTCTAGACATGATCTCCTATAATTTAGTAAGGATTATCCGTAAGAAGTTACAAATCCTAGATTATAGTCATCATTACCCAGCATCCATGTGCTTGGGTCAATCCACCGTTTCTGTTTTCAATTGAAGTGTTGGCAAAATCCTATTTTGTTCGTAAGTGACATTGCTTTAACATTTAATAAAATCTGCAATAATTTGTTGTTGATAACTCTATTGATGGTTCATCAATAACCTCTTCAAGTTATGGATTGTTCAAAGTTTTCCCCGATTATATTTGCATTGTCTGCTATCGATGATTCTATTATTGACTATTTTGTTTATTGATGACCTTTGCTTTAATCAAACAACGTACTCAATAACTAGGTTGCTTTTCGTCGGTTTTTATAGTTGATCAATTTTTAATGTAAAAATATATCCCTTTTAAAACAATTAAATGGCTAATAATCATTCAATCTTTTTAAATATTCAAAAGTTACCATTTCCTCTGAAATTTAAAAAGACGTGCATTTGATGTTTCCATAATTTTATCCCTAATTATCCTGCTTTCTCTGCCACTTCTTTGAAGAAACCGCCACGCACTTCAGTCTGAGTAAGTCCTATCAGACAGTACAATAATGATCGAGTGTTTCCACACTTCAACTTAACTTTCTCTCACTTTAACTTCACTTTCTCTCACTTTCTAGATTTCACACTACTCAAGTCGTCTCTCATTCTTGATTCCAATGGTCCCCATTGTGAAAGCTGACCGCTTTTTTGACTCCCGTTTAATATTTCTCGTTTCTTGTCATTAAGGCAGAAAAAGGAGAAATCTCGTTGAAGTTTCTCAACAAATTTGCTGACGACTTTAATCAGGTTGCCCTTGATCTCTGATAATTATAACTAAGACAATTAGCATTCATGATGATACAGAAAATAGATAAAAGTATTGTGACATAAACTTTTGTTAAAAAACAAGCAATGAGAGATAACATATTAATAACTTATATCAACTTTTAATAAGACTAACGTTATTCCTTCTGTCAAAGTACTATCTTCGCAATAGATACCATCATCAACATTTCATTAATATCCTCGAACAATCATCTTAATGTTATCACTCATGATCATTAATATCAACAAGAGAGTCCGCAAATGACAAAAAGTAAGATTCAAGGAAGATGGACTGACCATGTTATGTAGAACTTAAGCTTCATATATGCACTCGAATTTTCTTCCATTCTCAATATGATCGTAAAGATCCAAGCCCTATTCAGCTCAAGTATCATAAAGATTTGTCCATACTTGATCTTTACTCTTCTCTTTATCTTCACAATATAACATTCACGTGTATTGATGCCAATTGTTGCAATAGTTGGTGATACTGGTTATTGATGAAGGCTTTGATTTCCTTGGTTTCTTTACCACTAGCTGTGTCATTCAACAAAATTAGCTCCCCTTAAGAATGTGATCTTTGAGAGTGACTAGATAGACATATGTGCCTTTGCCTTTTTCTTCCTTTCCCTTTTGATTCCTCCCTTGAAATATTGCTTAAGCATTGCTTTGCTATCTTCATGATCAACATATCCAGAGAGGACAATCTCATTGTGAGATTTTGTGGGACTAGTGTTAACTGTTCTAAATATTGAAGTTTTCAAATGAAATCGTGGTCTATTATTTAAATATTATGATGCTCCTCCTCATGTTTTGTTTGATTTAATAATTATCATGCTATTTCATTATATATGATTGGCTCAATCTATTTGAATGAGTTTAGTTATTATTCTCTCTATATTGATATAACTTGCGAATAAATTATTGAGTAACAATAGACATTAAATCACAATTGAGTTGAAAGCACACAAAAAGACTTAGAAGTAAGGAACATAATTAGGTAATTGAATTAGAAAAAAATGGATGTTTTTTTTAATCAGGGAACTTAATTAGGTGATCGAAATAGGAATGGGTTTTGTTTTTCTCTTTTCTTTTTTCCATGCACTCTTTTGAGTCCCTTCCATGGTTTGGATGGAAAGGTCGGTCCATTTTGTGGGCGAGGGGAAATAGGCCCGAATCCACTGAATGAAGGTATTTTTGGGCTTATTTCTTGGACTCTAAATTGGAGCAGCGATAGATGTATAGTCATGGCACAAGGAGAAAGAAAAGGACAGGGCCTACAAATCAGCCCATTGGATTACAACCAAATAGAAAAACGAAGTCTACGATACTAGGGGTAAGCGAAAATATGGTTTGATCCGTCAGACCAAACCAAACAGTTTTTGACGGTTTGGTCAGTTTCGGAGAACTTTATATTGTACAAAGTATCGATGAGATTAGTGTGTTTAATTGATTCAATTCTCTATTTATCTTAATGGGGTAGGCCGCCTTATGAGTCCGTCATCACCATCTCCAAGCTTTGTCGATGTTGGTGAAAACCTTCACCCTAAATTGAGACTGGCTTGTGCAACTTATCTGCATCTGGGCAGACATGGGTCGATTTGATTAGCGATTGTGCAAACTGATGGAGGTCCTCAATTTTAATAAGGGCCACCATCGATGAAGGCCACCCTTGCCCCGATTAATGGTGAAGGGTGTGGAAATCAACATCTATAGAGAGGGAGTGATGGAGAGGCATGAGTCCGTGTGTGGAGGGACAAGCCGATTGAGGGAGGTGAGATGGATACTGTTAGTGATGGTGGGGAACTGATGGCCAATATAATTGACGGTGTCAGCCTAGAAAAAGCAATTACTTTCGGTCAGATGGATGGTATCGGTATTGTGTTCAGGTCGATTAAGGTTTATGACCCGAAATAGAATTGAACATTTAGAAGCCCATCAATTGATGGTGTCAACCTAGAACAAGCAATTACTTTTGGCGAGATGGATGGCATCGTGTTTAGGTTGGTTAAGGTTTATGACCCGAAATAGAATTGAACATTTAGAAGCCCATCATTTTTCTTATTATTGGAACCAAATGGAAACCTAGCCCAAAAAGCGAAACTTAAGTTCTTGGTTTGGGTCATTCAGTTTGATCCATACTTCGGCGGTCCTTGTTGACAGCCCTAATCCGCGATACTTGTTAACAAAATCCATCAAATAATTATAGTTGATTGGATGCGTAGGTACATGCAACTAGGTGAGATCCACTTGTGCACAATCCCGACATTGGTGGTTCTTGTGTGCAACTTCACTCCATAATCTCTACTATATATGAAGAAAATCCAAATAAGGATTTCATCTTCAATTTGTTATTTGAAAGTTTTTATATATCATGTTCTTTTTAAGATATACCACAGCAATATGATATAACAAAATCTACAAACATGTAATTTAAAATAGTCAAGATAATTATTGATTAGCATAAAAAATGTCTTATTTATTTTCTGTAGATAAGAAATATGCAAAACACAAATTTGAGTAATTTTTTTTTTTTAATATTTCTTTGCGTTTCAGTAAATCAAAATGAAAAAATACGCGAGTTTATTTATAAGCCTTATTACATGACTATCAGAGAATCAATTACAAGAGATGTAAAAAAATCAAGAAAAATATCCTAATTATCTCTAGCATCTCTCCTAAATTGATTCACTTCTCTCTCTAGGCACACTTATTATTTCTTTTTCCCTATACACTTACGTAAGTGCTCTCTCCTACTGGTTAAAATATGTCCTTGCCAACATGGATAATCCATCTAAAAATAGTTCAAACAAGAATAAGACAAAACATCAACTAATTATTAAAATGCGTTGCAAATGAATTTTTAGGCATAAATTATAATGTAACTAGTATTACACGAAGTATAATTCTTTTAATCTGAAATAGAAAAAGGTTGGGTCAATGACCTTTTTCGTTTTTGGGGTCCTAAAATGGATAATAATTTGCGCAGTGATTGGCAAATTATATTCCCATTATATATTTTCCCATCTTCTAAAATTTAGCCTCAAAAGAGAAACATTCCATATGAAGTAATGAAGTAGCTTAGAATATAATCAAAATTTGCGTCTGAAAATGTCATATTATACGATCAAATATAAACATGATAATTCCAAACGTACCACGTTCCGGATGCTTTCCGCAGTTTCAATGAATGGGTCTCTGACAACCTGCGTCAAAGAAGGTAGAGAACCAACTTCTGAGGGCAACTTCCCAAGAGATATACTACACGCCTCCATTTTCAAAGTTTTCAGGAGTTCAAGCTTACCGATGGAGCGGTCAATTGTGGTCAACTTGAGGCACCAAGTGAGTACTAAGATCTCCAAAGACAAGAAGTTAGAGAAGTTAGATGTCCTCGTAACCTAATGAAACCATTTAAAAACAAAACTTTTAGTTTTTTTGTCATCTGCTGTAAAAGAAATTGAATTAAAATGAATGAAACACATCAATCATCCTGGGATACATATATGAATGGAAAGTTAACCTTTTACCCTCATTTTTATAACTCGGTTAAATCTTGCAGTAATTGCACATAGCACAATTTGATGAAGAAGAATATGGAAAAAGATTAAATTAGATCATGAGTGCAATTGTCAATAAGTTTGTCGAAGAAGATAAAGTTGAAGAAATAGAATTTAGAAATGGGATAATCAAAGAAGAAATTTTATAAAAAAAAAATGGGTTTACTTAGTCTAGATGATCTAGATGATTTGGATGTCAAAAGACATACAATTTAATCCAAATAATTTGATTCTGTAGCTTCCTCTTCTTTTTCTAATGCATCTAGCCGGTCATTGTCAATTGTAGACGTTACTCTGGTGAAATAATTTTTGTTCCTAGTAATACATACAGTGTATGAATGATTGGTGAAGATAAAAAGAAAGAAGACGTGAATTCTCTACCCATACAATACTCTTCTTGGTTTCTCACTACGATTAATAGAGAAATGCATTACTGGAATTGGCTCCATCCACCCCAGTTATCTTTGATTTTGCTCCATAAGAGGTCTAGCACGACCAAGCTAGCAAAATGAAAATTCTCGAAGTTGCCAAAAAAACCAACGCCTTTAATCTGAAGAAACCTTAGATTTGGCATAGCAGCTAATTCTTCAGGTACAATTTTGTGATTGCAGCTATTAAAAGCTAATTCTTCAGGTACAACGGTCCAACTGCAGCCATCAGAAGTCAGGCATAGTGCTTTTACATCTTCATTTCACTGCCAATAGAGACTCAAGATTAATTTGACTATAGAACACGTAACATTCTTACAAAGCTATATAGAAAGGAAGCATGTGGACACTGGTAAACAATTTCTACGACAAACATATCATGGCGCCCTCCTTCTCGGGCAAGTAGACTCACATATTTTCGATCGCTACCTTTAACAAAAATTTTCAGCTTCCAATAGAAACAGCGCGTTGTTGTTTTAAAATTTTCTTTGTGCTATTTTCTATTCTATAGACTCTAGAAAACAAAGCTAACTACAAGGCAGTCTATCTAGTCTCTCTCCAACTATAGACAAGACCTTTTGACCCAAACGTTTGAGATAGAGCTATCTCACCAACAAGACACATGCACAGTTGAAAAGCTAACTATAATGTAAAAGGATCGGATTCGAAAAATTTCTCCTTCAGAAAAGAAATTATATGACATACTCTTCTATTTTACCTCTTTTTTCTCTAATAGATTTATGGCATCCTTATGAATCCACATCCTACTAATTTTGCAAGGATATTCTTCAAGGATGATGTGCCTTCCCAAATCTCAAATTTGGTCATGCATCCAAAACTTATTGTAATGTCCAATTTTTATCAAGGATTGTAAGCGGAGGACATTGATTGCATTGCGAGGATGGTAATTGCAATCATCCCATAGGATAACTAGATACCTTTGGTCCTCCTTGGTGAAAAAGCAAGCAATATCCATAATAACTTTTTTTTTTGCTTATTCTCCGGTCCTTCATAACTTATCATTAATGCATGTCGGACATCCTTAAAAGGACCGTCATCCAATTGCTACAACGTATCTTCCCATGGCTTTCGATTATCGGAATGTTGCTCTAGGGCAAAGTCGTGGCTGTAAAGAAATGACCCTATGACCTCAATAGCCAAAGGAAGCATACAAAGGAAGCATG
Organism: Eucalyptus marginata; assembly: GCA_014182565.1. Classification (NCBI taxonomy): domain Eukaryota; kingdom Viridiplantae; phylum Streptophyta; class Magnoliopsida; order Myrtales; family Myrtaceae; genus Eucalyptus; species Eucalyptus marginata. Next base: position 35,259,520 of record CM024587.1, on the reverse strand, counting down.
CATACTCTACAAACAATCTTCTTTGCAGGATAATCATATCCTTCTAGGGGAGAGTTTCTTCTGAATGTGTGCTTACAAAACAATTGAAGTGCTCGACCAAATTCCATTTCATGAACTTCATTAGCCAAAATTCCTTTAGGTTGATTTAGGACTTCTTCACTAGATGATTCCATTTGAGTTTTCAAGACCTCTAAATTTCTAGTGGTAAAGGTGATCCTACTGCCTAAATTAGACCAATAAGATTTTCTGGCTAGCTTTTTGAGTTGCTCTCGCTTCTCTAGATCATCTAGAACAATGAGGATTGTTTTAGAAGAACATACTCTCTCGATCCAATTCATCCCATCTCCAATGTTTGTGATATGATCAACAATTACAAGACCCACAAAACTTGCTAATAACTTTTTATGCATGTTTACAAGACCATGTTGCAATGACTCTCGAATATTGTTGAGGAAACAAACACCATCAAAATGAGAAGATACTCTGTTGAGCACAACCTTTGCAAGTAATGTTTTACCAATGCCACCTATTCCATAAATACCAAGGAAACGTGCACCATCAAGTCAACTTCCAACTTTTCTAGTATGTCTCGTATCTAAGGCTGTCAAATGGGTGGGTCAGGTTGAAAATGGTCTGATCCATATTGACAAATTTAACTCGTTTTGACCCATTTTCATATAATGTAAATATGATGACTCACACCCAACCCATATTATCGAGATACATTAATATTTAACTCAATCTAGGAAAACACACTCTCACCCATTTAATCTACTGTAAGCTCTTCACACACACACGGGCGCGCGCGCATCTTACTTGAATAAAAACTTCACATTAAATTAAAAAAGTAAATTAAACAATAAAAAATGGTAAATAATATAAAAAAAAGTGAAAAATCTTAAATTGAGATGCTTTTGAAAAATTCTTGATAAGAAAAAGTTTGATTAGTTAATGATTGGCATGAAATAATATTTGTTTATAATAAATCTTCTAGGATGCGAGAATGCGTAACTTCTTAATTGTGATTTACTAAATTAAAAATTACATAATAATGTTCAGAATTTCTATTTTGATATCAATTGAATTTCGATCTAGACAACATTGAGCTTCCTCTAAAAGTACTTCTCCGGTATGTATATGGATATCTATCTATCAAAAATCTTTAAAAAAAAAAAAAAAAAAAAAATCAAATTTTTAATTATTTTTAAAATTTTGAATTTATTATTATTTTTCCCTTCTTTTCTCTTTTCTTTCTTCTTCTTCTTCTTCCTCCTTGTTCCTCTGTCAGTGGCGACTGGCCTGAGCTTGTAGGCTTAAGCTCTATCGCGGCCAGCGAGCTCGCCGCTCGCCATATCAAGGTGAATCCAAGCTTCGACGATCAGTGAGCTCGGGGCTCACCAGATCCAAGCGAGCTTTGGTTCCATTGAGGCCGGCGAGCTCACCAGACTCAGGCGAGCTCCTGCCTCGTCGACGACTAGAGAGGCTCGACCCTCCCCGATCTGACGAGATCAAGCTCGCCGGTGGTGACCTCGAGCTTGCCTGAGGTCTGTCACGCCTCGAACCTCTGAGCACGTGCCCATCCCTCTCTGGTCGATAAAATTTTGCCACTTCCCAGGACGAGTCGTTGACCCTTTCATTTTATTACACATGTGGAAGCAAAAATAAATCCCCTGATAGTAATCATCTCGGGATAGAAAAGCAGGACAACAGATTAACAAACAAACATGCTTTTATATATATACACTGAATCATGTGCAAAAGTCTATGGTCAAAAGACTACAAAAGACTAGCCTTCCAAAGAGAAGCGGTCCTAACTAACCTATGCTTTCGATCACCTCCTCTCAGCTTCAGGTCCTCCACTCGATGACCCGAAAATGGTTATACAATAACTAGTGAGACAATGTCTCGGCAAGTCCATGCTCTAAACCCCGATTAGGAGGGAAATACGCCTAGAAGCGTCCTAATCATGCAATCATACAATCACAGAGCCTTACCTTGACCTCAGATCCATCCTACAGGTCAGTACAATTTATAACTCAGACAGCATGAAAGCATGAGCAACAACTGAGCTCAATTAACTGGAACGCCATATCGAAATTCTCAAATAAGTACAGGAGTCCTGATTATAAGGCTAAATCGTTATGAGACGTCCCATACCGTGCCACACAATTTTGTCCCATAATCCGGCGCATTCAACTCAATTAAATATGCATTCCTAGTTTTGATCTCGGCATATATCATGGCCTACTCTCTGTTCGGCGGTCTTTTGGCATTACCAGGCATCGTCTCACCCTATTGAGCACGGCACGTCTCTTTATCAAACGGCTTTTCCGAAGGAGCATAGGGTCCAGAATCTACTGCAATCGGCTTCCCGTTGTCTAGGGGGCATCCCAAATAGGAGTAACGTCCAGCTCAACAGCCTGGGACGGTCTCTCTTAACCAACACACGATCACTCAATTATGGCCCAAGACACCGTGCATTGCACTCATATGCTTCAATTAAAATGGTGAGCCTAACTTTTTTCTTCGTATTAGAAATACACATGAAAATATTCGTGTGTGGGGGAAAGCTCTCCGTTCCTGGTTCTCCTATAGCTGGATCCTCCGGAACCACAAGAATCCTTAGTTAGAATGGGATTCCAACTCAGCACCCTTTGCGATTTTGAGAAGAGTTGCTCTTTGGAGATCGGTGTCAAAATCCGACACCCTGGATTTTCGAATAAATATTGGAAATTCACAATTTTGGAATTAAATACCAAAATCAAATCGCACTCGGTTTGCATAATTTAACACTCAATTGCGAAATTAACCACACCATTGCAATCAACACGAAATTCCGGTCATCGGCTATCCCCTAATTTCCGGAAAAAATAATTAATAAATAATTAATTTCGAAAATTAATTAAATAAATCAATTTAATTCCTAAAAATACTAACCTAAGCCAAAATTATTAAATTTAATACCAATACAGACCCGGAAAATTCCCGAACCCTTCTAGGTAAATAGTACAATTCATTTAGGCTTTAGCTAAACTATGCTAACCACCTAACATGCTCAATTAAATAATTAAATTTCTAATTTAATCTAACTAACCACCTAATTCCTAATTAAATAAATCTAAACACCCCTTAAAATGTCATTAGCCTACTAAGAAGAGTTTAGAGTATAAACTCACCAGTTTATTGCGGAAACCGGTTTACCGCAACGACGGCACGACGGCGGCCGAAATCCAAATTTTCGACGGCATCGGCGAACACTCGGGCTGGGCCCAAAGACCTTGTTTCGCGGGCTTGGGCTTCAAATGAACTTGCTGGACTTCACTGGTTTGTGGGCTGATTTCAAGTGGGCCAAAATGCAAGATTCAATGGACTGAGAATGGGCTGAATTTGCTGGCTTCAAAACTGGGCTTGAAGATGACATTCACATGGGCTGGCCTGACTTCGTCGCTGGGCTGAAATTGCATGAAGATGGGCTGAAGACACGGGCTTCCAATGGGCTTGCGGATGAACTCACGTGGGTTGCTGCTGCTGCTGGGCTTCGAAAGTGAAGACCGACGTTGGCGATGCTCGAGCTGGGGGGAAACCGAGGGAACGCTGGCCAAGACGAAGAAATTGTGAACGTGAAGCAGCTTCGAGCGCTGCTTGGTTGTGTGGACGGCTGCAGGCGGCAAAGCAGGAGCTGATTCGGATGGACTGCTGGATTAACGCCAGCTGGAGGAGAGGAACGGAAAAGCGGTTTTGCTGGCAGCTGGATTCGTGTGGGCCGAAGGTGGAGAAGATCCGATGGAGGGAGGGCATGAAGAAGAAGGAAAAAGATGCTGGCTCGTTCGTGGCAGAAGATGGGCGTTCGGTGGAGGAATCGATGGGGGTGTTGGCGTTGATTTTCGGTGGGGCTGCAGCACTTCACGAGACAAAGAAGTGGAGGAGAGGCCGAACGGCTGAAGTCTTCGATGAAGCCAAGTCTCACGCGAAGGAGATGGAGGTGGACAGCTACGGGAGGCAGCTGGTCTTGCTCAATCAAATGGATTGGATCAAGGGCGAAGTCAAAGGATTTATCCCCTCCATTGAATGCCATGTCCCCTAATACTTTTCACATAATTTTCCACCAAAATTATCCAATTTTGATGTCAAAATTGTTGTCTAACCCTAAATCCGAATTTCACATTCTTGGGGACATCAATTCTTCGATGATTTCCCAAATTCAACGTCCAATTTTGATGAAGAAAAATCCCATATAATTTTCTGTAAGTCCCTGACACTCGAAGGTTCAGTTTAGAAGTCTCAATTTCCATCGATTTAGCCCATCTGAATTTCCGCTAATTTTTCCGCGACGTCCGAACGTTTTTCCGCAAAAATTCCAGAATCTCTGAAAATTTTTCGGAGGATGAGTCGACGTTCCTAAATAGCTCGCGATATCGCAGAACTTTCAATTTCTGAAATCGGGTTCAAATTCGCGGTTAATTTCAATCCGGCGCGCTTTTAGCGTGACCCAATCTACCGGGTAACTTTTAGGAATTTTTGGTACAATTAACTTGTGATCGATTTATCTCGAGTTACAATGTATATCTCCGACACATTGGCGACCATCGATTGTCGTGAAAATCTCGATGTTTCAATTACAGGCACCGGGTACCAAAACGACAGAAATTCAAATTAGTATCGATTGATGAGAATTTTGCAATCAGGTGGAATCACCCACATTTTGATCACATATCTCAGTCGAATTGGCCTATCTCTCGATCTATGATTGATCTCTAACGGTGCCGTAATGACCCTTGCGGATCAACACGGTCGAAAGCGCCGATTCCCGGTCGAATTCTCAAGTCCAATTGCATTTAGATTCCTTAATTGCTTCCCAAATAATCCAGGTTATCTCATGAGTGATCAGCTCAGAGAATAGTACTATTAGCGCGTCAATGAAAGGCTCGATTTATTTAATCAAAAATAAATTCTGAAAATTCAGGCTGTCACAAGGTCGGCAAGCTCGAGCCTCACCTGGCTAGTCGCCAACCGTCGCTATGCCGGCCACCGACTAAGGAAGGAAGAAGAAGAAAGAAAAAAAAAAAAAAAGGAAGAAAAAAAAAAAGAAAAGAAAAGAAAAAATGAAATATAAAAAATAATTCTAATTTCGATTTATATATATATAGTTAAAAGGAGAAGTTGGATTGGAAATGGGTTTTTAAGTTCAACTCATTTAAGACCCATTTAATTAGTCTATTTAAAAGGTAAATGACCCATAGATGATCAATTTCAAAATATAAGTGACTCATATATGACCTATTTAACGATGATCTTCAACCCAATATTTAGGCACGCCCACATTTCTGGCATTAAGCTTCACAATACCTCTCCAACAACCAATTCAATCTCCATGGCTGTGGCAAAGTAGGAAATTTTTGTTTTCGTCAATGCCATGAAAGAAAAGGGTAGAAATTTCTTCCATATATGACAATCTCTAGGTCTTTTGGGACTATATGGTTAAATAACTTAACCATTTCGGTTACTACAACATAAATTAAGCGTTATAATCAATCAGTTAATGCATGCGTTGATATTTCATGGAATGTCACTTAATTTGATGTATTGGAGATAATGCAGGGGCCGATCCATGTGAAGGAGATATTCTTGATGGAATGAACAGAGTAAGATTCACAAAACTTGGTAAGGTAATATTTTTTTTATAATGCTTGGATCGACTAACATGCAGTGACATAAATTCCAAAGTGTGTGTATTATTGAGCTAAATTTATAGGATTGTGTTCATCTAAGAGTTGAATCTGAGAAAAAAAATGCATTCGTGTCTCAAGCAAAATTGAAGGAAGCACAACAGATTCATGATAGGTAAAATTGTTTCATTGTTTTCTAAGTAAACAAGTTTTATTTTTTGGCGAAAAAAACTGAACAGATTTTATTTGGTAAGTTTTCTCTAGACCTATCAGACAGGAAATCGGACCGGATTCAGGTATAGTTCATTCAAGTAAGAGTCACCTGAATTTGTTCATAAATTGGATCAAAGCGGATCCTTTTTTTTTTGCCCTATTCTTTTCATTTCCTCATGTGAGTCCTCACTGCTGAGTGTGCAGTTCTTCTCTCATCGTAATTTCTTTTTCTTTGGTTGTTTTGCCGGATCCAACATCATTTTTGTCGGCTCTAGCTGTCATAACTTCTAATGCAAATTTCAAATGAAAAAATGTCTTTAACCCTTGAATTCTGGGGTGACAAATTTTCTTTGAATGAGGAGTGCAACTATTGCGCTTATTTATGATAACCAAAAGTTGAGGAAAATTACCCTTTTCCTTTAAGTTCCCGTCCCTTTAGATGTGCGACCTTCACAAGAGAATCCTCCCACCGCTTCAATACATTAGAGCCGAACTTCTCCTTGTACTTTTTTTTTTTTGGTCGGGCTCCTTGTACTTGGGTATGGCCTTTTTGTACAATTTAGTTTTGAGCTTAAAGTCATTAGGGTCCACATCATACAAGATAGGACGTATCTCTTTCTTCCCCTCTAAGTTTGAGGTGCCTTTTACCATGTGCGCAATCTCAGGGAGACACCACGAACTGGTAGTGTAGTTTTGAGAAAAAATGGGAATGTAAATCCGAGACTTATCAAGCTCTTTCAAAAGCTCACCACTGATTTTTCTGTTGACTCGGAGTTCTTCATTGTCTAGGCAGACATGGACTCTAGGGAGTCTCAATCTATGATAGAGGCAATCGGTGAAGTTGTTGCATGTGTCTGATCCCAAAAACGCAAGAACACCTCGTACTCGTATCCTGGCGGCACATCTTCCACGCTCTGCATTGCCTCTGAGCTCCTCCGGCTTTTCTTCACTCTCTCAGTTGTCCAGAACCCTGCCAATTATCCTGAACCTGAGTTTAAGCCTTTAAGGAGACTTCAAAACAGGAACCCATCAAACAAGCGGTGGAAAATAAGCCGAACAGAGAGCACTTACAGTCCGCACAGCATCGAGGCCAAGATGATGGTGATTAAAGCAACGCCTGGAATCGGTCCCATATGGAGTCGATCCTGCTCAGAGCTGTAATCACAGATAGATCCCAGAAGGACCAGCACTTGAATCCCCCAGTGTCATGCGATTACGCAGATTACGTGATTACAGCTGGCCTAGCACGGCGAAGTTCCGTTGAACTAAAGCGACCCCTTGATGGTGTCCAATTTGCGGTAGCTGATTGCAACAAGATTTAGTGAAAAAAGATGGACTGATGCTTCTTAAGGACAGGCGATTTTTGGCTCTGCGATTGCTTTCAATATGAAGAAAACATCAAGAACCAGGGGAGGACGAACGCGAATTTCTGTGAAAGAGAGGTTAGGCAATAAAATATGCAAACCGCTGAAGTCAAAAAGCTCCACCGACCTTCGAAATATCACCGAAATATCGACGTAATTTCACTAAAGTGCTACCATGGCCGAGCACAAGCATTGAGCTATCACCGGGCTGGGATCGACAATTGTATTTAAATGTTACAAATTGTTCGCTACATTGTTTCTCAAAAAAGTGAAAATCTTGAAAAAGGATGGAATTGGTGAAACTTAAGGAAAAATGAATTCTTGACTGATTTAGGGTACGGGAAATTTAAAGTGCTGTACAAAATGTTCCGTAATTTGATTGCATAGGGGCTTTTATATCTCACCGTCAGCAATTATCTATATGCAGTTAGTGATTTTTGAGTCTATGAATAAAATCCTAGTTCCATCTATAGTTACTAATAAGAGGTTACAAATTCTAGACACAGTCTCTTATGATTTAATATTAGTTATCCACAAGAAGTTACATATCTTAGATTATAGTTATAATTACCCAGTAGCCATGTGCTCGTGTCGATGTACTGTCTTGTCTTCAATTGAGGTGTTGACAAACCTCTGGTTTGCTTGTAAATGACATTGCTTTAATTAGCAAAATCTACAATAGTTTGCTATCGATAACTTTACTGATGGTTTATCGATAATATCTTCAAGTTATAGATTGGTGAAGGCTTTCGTCGATTATCTTTGCACTGTTTGCTATTGATGACTTTGTGGGTAAGCTATCCATTTTCTTCAAGTTATCGTCGGTTTTGTTTATTGATGATTTTTGCTTTGATCAAACAAGGTTCTCATTGATAGAGTTTGCTATTCCGATTGACATCAAAGCAAGGGACGGCAAAAAAGATTAAGAGATATAACCCCTATGAGCCTAAGCACTTGCTGCTTTCTGATAAGGTCGAAGCTACTCTAATGGATACACCGGTATATGCAGCTGCGGAAGCCGGCGCATGGGCCTTGGTGGCTGGCCCTCAACAGCTACCACCCGACAAATGAAGCTTATAAGCTGGAACTGTCAGGGGTTGGGCAATCCCCTGACAGTCCAGATTCTAAAGGCCATGATGGCCAAAGAAAAGCCCGATGTTGCCTTTTTTATGGAGACAAAGAACCCAGAATCAAAGCTTCAATGGATTCAACGCAACTTTCGGTTTCAGCATTCATACATCATTAACCCAATCGGAATAGCAGGAGGATTATCACTGATGTGGAATGACCAGGTATCTATTCAGGTGCTTCGCTCTTCTCAATATTTGATAGATATGACTTGCAAGTTGATGCAGGAAGATCGAACCTTTCGCTTAACCTGCATTCACGCCCCTTATAATTATCGCCAACGACAGGAGGTATGGGATGAACTCAGAATGATTGGTAGACTGAATAGCTTTCCGTGGTTGTGTGTTGGGGACTATAATGAAGTACTTTATCCATGGGAAAAACTTGGCAAGCGACCACGCGGAATCTCATCGTATGCTGTCTTTTCGTTCGTTTTGAATGATTGTGAACTGATGGAAATAGATAGCAAGGGATGTAAAATTACTTGGATGAATAATAGAGACGGGGATGAGATTGTCAAGGAACGGTTGGACCGGGCTCTATGTTCGATGGACCGGCGTATCCTATTCCACGAGGCGAGATGTGCTAGCATTACCGGCGGTGGGTTCCGATCATAGTCCGTTGATCATCCAAACTTCAGCACCGATCAAAAGGAAGCAAAAACTGTTCATATATGAAGCCTATTGGAATGATGATGCCGAATGCAACGAGGTCATATCTACGACGTGGAATTCTATTTCTCCCAGAACAGCCCAGGTCTTCTTTCTAAGTTGAAGCATATTAGCACAGTCCTATCTACATGGAGTCGAGCTAAGTTTTCCAATGGACGGTCCAAATCATCACTCTACAAAACCAGCTACAAAATCTGACTAACCAACAGCATTTACATTATAAAAGAGAGGAAGCGGCTCAAATCAAAGAGGACATATCAAGAATTTGACACCAGGAAGAGATGTACTGGGCTATGAGATCCCGAATACAATGGATGAAATGGGGGGACAAGAACACTCGATTCTTTCATGCATCCACTCTACAACGAAGGTCCCGCAATCGCATTACAACACTTCAAGATGAGCACCAGCAGTGGATTCGTGACACTCGGGCCCTACAAGGTATGACGACGGCTTTCTTTTCGACATTATACACAACTCAGGGGTCGAGGAATTACGATCCTATCCTTGCCCAATGTCCATCGATTGTTAGTGATGCGATGAATCATCAGCTCATTGCTCCCGTTACGATGGAAGAGGTCAAACAAGCAACATTCCAATTAGGGCCTACAAAGGCCCCCGGCCCTGATGGTCTAAGTGGTTTGTTCTTCCAGACACATTGGGATATTATCAAATACGATCTCCTACTCCAAGTACAGCACTTCCAGCAGACTAGTGAGCTGCCTCCCAATATCAATCAGACTTTTCTGACTTTGATTCCCAAGGTACCCCATCCAGAAAAGCTAGAGCAATATCGCCCCATCAGCTTGTGCAACTTCGCCTACAAAATCATTTCCAAGGTGCTTGCTAACCGCCTTAAACCTTGTTTGAACTTTCTCATTTCTAAAGAACAGTCAGCCTTTGTAAGTGGAAGGCAGATCCAGGATAACATTTTGATAGTGCAAGAGGTTCTGCACCAGATGAAAATCAGGAAGAGAAGGCGCAGATTCAATGCAATCCTAAAAATCGACATGCAAAAAGCGTATGATCGGGTTGAGTGGGATTTCCTAAATGACTACCTCAACAAATTGGGCTTCCACCCCACATGGGTCCGATGGATTATGCAGTGTGTATCTACTACTTCCTTGAGTGTGAAATTTAACGGCGAGCCACTTCCCTACTTTTCCCCTTCACGAGGTCTAAGGCAAGGTGATCCCTTATCTCCATATTTGTTTATTCTGGTAGCAAATGTGTTATCAACCTTACTCAATCAAGCTGTCAGTATGGGACACATAAAAGGTATACGTTTCAATCAATGGTGTCCAACCCATGTCCCATCTCTTTTTGCCGATGACGCTATATTCTTTCTAGATGGGACTCTTCGGGAATGTCGAACGTTGCTAGCATTCTGAATCAGTATTGTCTGGCAACGGGTCAGATTGTGAATCGAAATAAGTCTGGCATTATTTTTAGTAATTACTGTCCATCTACCTTGCAAGATAATATGTCGGGTGAGCTAAGAGTACCAGTACTGACTAGGTGTGGCAAATATCTGGGATTACCGTCCGATTGGGGTCGATCTAAGCGGGAAATGTTCTCTTGGATTATAGCACGTGTTCATGCCAAGTTGGAAGGCTGGAAGGGTAAGTTACTCTCCAAAGGCGGTAAGGAAGTACTTCTTAAATCGGTTGTGCAAGCTCTACCACATTATGCAATGTCTATTTTTAAGATTCCTCTGTCAATTTGCAAATCTCTAGAGCAAAGCATTGCCGGATTCTGGTGGCAGAATGATCAAAACAGAAGGGTATTCATTGGCGAAAATGGGATCTGTTGAAAATGAGTAAAGATGACGGCGGCCTAGGCTTTCGGGATTTAATAGCATTTAATGAAGCTATGCTTGGAAAACAGGCTTGGCGATTATTGCAACAGCCCTTGGCCTTATGGAGTCAACTATTTAAAGGTCTGTACTTCCCTAGGCAAACTTTCCTATCTGTTACTCCGGCAGCTCGGGCCTCATGGGGATGGAAGAGTCTCTTATTGGGGAGAAATGCTATTGGTCCTCATCTCGTGCTGGTCCGTAGGTGACGGCCGCGATATCGAATTCGGGCGACCGTTGGTTACCTATTGGCACTCTATATGGACCGACTAACAAAGATGATCCATTGTTGGTGGCGGATCTTATTGATCCGACCCACCACACCCGGAAACAACCTCAAATCCTCCCTCTCTTAGGTGAAGATATTACAGCCCGGGTATTGAATATACCAATTCGACATATTCCCATCGTAGATCGCATCATCGGACAGGAACAAAGATGGCGAATATACGGTCAAGAGCTGCTACCACAAGCTAATTCAGCAAGCAAGAACTAACACCGGTCATACAAAGATCATCCTCATATCAGAATCCTAAAATTTTATGGCGTCGAATTTGGTCGATGCAAACGGCACCGAAGATCAGAGTGTTTACCTAGGCTCTTTGTCAGAATGCCATTGCGACGAAGGCCAATTTGTTTCACCGATGCATCGTCTCAGATCCTTGGTGCCCTTTGTGTCGACAACAGCGTCCGGAGACCATCGAGCACCTCTTCTTTCATTGCGCATGGACTCATGCTGTATGGGAAAATCAGAAGATAAACATCCCAGTCTCCCCAATGCAAATCCACAGGATCGATCAATGGATCAGCGCAAGAGCGGCTACCCCTAAGAACCTACCTGGGCTGGAGCTAACTGTCAACACTCTCTGGCAAATTTGGCGAATGTGAAATGACGTTGTTTTCCGCGATCGCGGCCGGATCCGAGGAAGAGTTGTCCAATTGGCCGTCGAGCAGACCAGGGCCTTCACCTCCCCTGCTGTTACCCGAACGAGATCCGGTCTTCCCCTTCACCATCCCACACACCTGTGGCGACCTCCAGCCCCCGGCACCCTTAAATATAATGTTGACGGCGCCTTTAAACCAGGCGGCACCGAGGGGTCGATGGCCTGTGTCTGCAGAGACCACCAAGGGAGGCTAATAGACGGCTTCTCATGCAGGTTCCGAGCGACATCAGCACTGGAAACGGAATTTAACGCACTCACCTGTACACTTCACCATCTGTTGCGACGAGGGCTTCACTATACCACGATCGAGGTTGAATCAGACTGCCTTCCCCTCCTTGTTGCTGTGCGTCATGGCCGTTCGCCTGTGTGGGAGCTTCGGCCGCTTGTGGAGGAGGCGACACGGCTACTCTCCAGCTTCTCTAACCTAACCCTCCAACACTGTTTGAGAGATGCGAACCGGACCGCGGACTGGGCCGCAAAGGCCCATAGCACCACTGATCCGGCACTTAACTGGTTATCTCAACCTCCTCCTGCTCTCCTTGACATTCTATCTATGGATGCTGTAAATTCCGACTGTAATTATCGTTAATATGAATACGAACGGTACTTTCGTCCAAAAAAAAAAATTCCTAGATATTTCGTAAAATTAATCCTATTAAAAAACGACTATTTTCTCTGGAATTAAAAAGAATAGCATTTAATTTATGCGCAATTTTGTCCCTGATTTTTGGCTGTCATTATCCTGCTTTTTTCTGCCATTTCTTTTAACAATCCGTTCCGTCGCATAGTCTAAGCATGTTCTATTAGATGGTACAATACATAATCCCAGGATTTCGCCATTTTATCTGCACTGTCCACAAATTCAGTCATCGTCAACCTTCACTCCCGATCTTCCTTTCACCTCCCGGATTTCACTCTAGTTTTGTCTCCTCCTTTACTCCAATGGTCCCCATTGTGAAAGCTGACCGCTTTTTTACTACTGTTCTCAAACACGCATTTCTTGTTTCATTGACCTTAAGGCATAAGAAGAAGAACTCTCATTGAAGTTTCTCAGCGAATTCGCCGACGAATTTGATAAGGTTGTTCTCGATCCTTATGTCGTTAAGTCTATTCTTATTCCTCATGTCTTTCTCCGGTGCTTCCCTCGCCGACTTGAAGAAAAACTATCTATTCACCGGGACGCCATGACGGAATGTGTCTGGTCAAATAAAAAAAAAGAGAGTAGATTCAAGGCCTTTACTGTTTTCTTTCGTGGCATATGAGGATAAAACCCCATATGTGTCGTTTTTGGTAATAAGCCCAAATCAATATTGCTTTAGAACTATCTTGTTTCAATTTGGTAGGCTCCTTACTCACCTTTTAGTCACCTTTAACTAACTGTCTTTCTCTTCCCCTTAGGGCCCTATCGATTACTATCAAGATTCGACTCACAATCCCAAAGAAATAGAGAGAAAAAGTGAGAAAGAGAATTCAAGACATAATATCTTTATTTTGATTCAACCTTAAATTATGATTACATTTAGCAGATGATTTCACTATAATTAGTAGCTCGTATGTTTCTATTACATCCCTCAATTATAAGAGAAATGGATTATATATCCAAAGCTATTCATGGGTCAAAGCCTAAACTATGGCTACATCCAATGGGACTCCCGTGCCTTCCTATCAATGAGGAGTATGAACTACACCATAACAATTACTCTCTTTGATATCTTAGCCATTGCTTGTCTTACTCCCTAAGGGCCCTGAAGCTCATGAAATTGAGTCTGGCTAGGGTAAGTTTTTTGTATGATTGGATCAATAATGAGCTTTCCTACGGTCCTTGAAAGATTGTGTCAGGAGTCTGGTAATGTTTCTCCCTAGGAACACACCGCTTTCCTCTTATATTGACTTTATTGATTCATTTTTATTTCACCCTTCAATACAAATTTCGAGGAGTTGATCGACTTAGCTTACTTCCTCTCGTAGGGAAGGTTGTGGCATTATGCCAAGTCGCTTTTGCCACTCCTTGAAGGGTCATCTCGAATGCATAATTGTCGATGCACGAGAGAAATCCTGGAGTCCTTTTTGGGCCCTTTCTAGCTGATTTAGGCATCAGCTTCTGTCTTATGAAAATGGTCTCTGAACATGAGAGAGAGAGAAAGAGAGAGAGATTTTGTTCAAGGATAAGGGGTCCAAGTAGAGGTCCTTCATCAACTAGCGCTTGGTCCCGTTGGACCCTGGAGAGCGCCAGACACACAAATGCAGCGAGAGCTAACTCCTAGTCCTTTGACAAAGAAAAAAGAACAAGCCAATAAAAGCATATGACTCCAATGTCGAATCCAGCTAACGTGATATCACACAATTCTTGTATCACAAAAACTTACTTAAAATCAAATGTTAGAAATGGACAAGGAATTCCACCGATTGGTTCTCTACTCGACTAAATTCATTGTAAATGGACGGGGTTGTAAGAATTATTGTGGCCCACATGATATGATTATATGGTTTAATAATTATTGTTATGGTATAAAATTAATAATGTATTGGTTATGAGGAGTTACGACTCTAATAAAACGAAGAGGTACGACTTTTATGAAGGTTGAAAAGGTGCTATGATGGAAGGCATCTATTCAAAGAACGTATAAATAGAGTCTGGTCCTCTCTCCACCCATATGAACAACAATAACTGAAAGGAATTGGGTATTCTCTCCTCCATCGATAGAATACATTAAGAATAGTGGGTTAAGGGAGAGAAATCGGATTTCTTCATTTGGTTTTCTACAACGATCATCATCAAGTGCAACGCTATGAATAAATGTATGTCTTCATCTAATTGTGAAAATCATGAAGATCAAAAGATCACTGTTTTCTTTTGTATTTCCGCATCAAAGCATTATATGTATATTTTAACAGTTGGTATCAAAGCGTGGTTTATGATCTTATGATTTTCCGTTTATAGAAATATTATGATTTATGTATGATGATTCGTTGAACGATCCTGTTCGTACTATTTGTTGTTGTTGAAATGTTTTCAGATGGTTTTGTTGAAGAAAATCCGAATGATGAATGTTTTCATGGAAAAAATGTCGAAAATGGAAGAATTAGGGCGAAACGGGGGGATGAAAGGACAGAAAAATGGCGAAGGAATCTGTTCGGGAGCAAGGAAGAAGGCGTGTGGGGTCCACGCGCGTTGCGGTGCGGCGCGTGGATCCCACGCGCTCGCGCCATCAAGCGTGCAAAACTACTGCACGCATGGGATACACGCGCGCGCCAACCGCTAGCGCGTGGTAGTTGCCAGGTGCTTGCGGGGCACACGCCTGCGACAGTTGCTAGGCGCGTGCCGAGCATGCGCTGCGCGCGAACCCTGCGCGTGCGGGGCACGCGCCCGCCGAGGACGAAGGCACATGCTCGGCACGTGCCCGACGTCTTTGCGCGGCACTTTTACGATTTTGCCCCTCCCGCGGCTCCTAATTACCATTTTGCCCCTGTTTAATTTATAATTACAATTCTGACATTGCTGATTATTTACCATTTTGCCCCTAGATATTAAATTTATGGTTCTGCCCTTATGGAATTATGATTTTACGATTTTGCTCTTATGCTTTGATTAAGTTTTTTGTCCTTGTGTGCAATTTGGTAAATATTTATATTTTACAATATTAAAACTTCATATTATGAATGGTTTGTTAGTCACCAAAGTGGCCAAACCTTGAAGTCTTTTGAATTTTTGATATTGTAAATTGTTTTATTCAATTACTCATGATTAATTGATTCTATATATGAAATTGATATGTTGCATATCATTATTGGTGTTATGGGTATATTGAAGTTCATTTATTATAAGAACTTAAGGATTAACCCAAAGGTTAATTATTTTCTTATAATTCATGAACGTTATAGTTGATAATTAATATGACTTGTTACATTTGTTTGTATATCCAAAGACAGCAAATAAATTTTAATAAGATATATTTACAATTATCAAATAAAAGTTATTAGCATCATTATGATTTTTATATATTTGTATATCATAGGATCGCCCAAAAGAGAACTATGATGTACATGTGTAGTTTAGTTTGAATCTGATTAGGTAATATTCTCAAGGCATTAATGTATGAGTATTTTCTTGCATATGTTTGCAGTATTTGTACCTATTTCACTCTATTCGCATGCTTTGTCTGTTCCCTTATTCAATGGGATAATTTTTTTTGATTGGAGTGAACAAGTCTAGTTTCACTTAAGTGTCCTGGATCTTGATTTAGCACTTCAAGCTGAGAAACCAGCTGCTATTACTGATGAAAGTAACAATGACAAAAAGTCTTTCTATAAAGCTTGGGAAAGATCGAACAGACTGAGTTTAATGTTCATGCGAATGACAGTTGTAAACAACTTAAAGACTTCTCTTCCCAAGACTAACAATGCTAAGTAATTTATGAAATTTGTGGAAGAGCATTCTCAAACTGCGATAAATCACTTGCTGGTATATTGATGAGCACACTAACGACCATGAAATATGATGGTTCGCGTACCATGCATGAGCATATACTTGAGATGACGAATTTAGCAGCAAAGTTAAGGATTTTGGGAATGTACGTGGATGAGTACTTTTTAGTACAATTTATACTTAATTCCTTGCCTCATGAGCAATATGGGCCATTTCAAATGAATTACAACACTATAAAGGATAAGTGGAATGTAAATGAATTGGCTAGTATGCTAGTTCAAGAGGAAACAATGATAAAGAATCAAAAGGCTCATTCTGTTCATCTCTCAAGTCATCAAGAAATTCGAAAGAATTTCAAGAGGAAAGGTGGAAAGAGCAAGAAGAAAGGATTACACGTCCTGAATGACTCTTCAAAGGCTTCTCAAATCCACAAGAAGGAACGCAATCTTATTAAATGTCATTTTTGCAACAAAATTGGACACTTGAAGAAAGATTGTCTGAAATGTAAGGCGTGGTTCGAAAAGAAAAGTAAGCCTTGTGCTTTAGTATGTTTTGAATCAAACTTTATTAAAGTTCTTGGTGGATTGATTCTGGTGCCACCACTCATGTGTCAAATACGATGCAGTGATTTCTTACGATCCAAATCATAAAGCCAAATGAAAGTTATGTGATTATAGGGAACAGAAACAAAACTCCAGTTGAAGGCATTGACACTTATCGTTTGATCTTAGATACCGGGCATTATTTGGATTTGTTTCAAACCCTTTATGTACCTACATTTTCTCGCAATTTAATTTCTTTGCTAAGACTTGATGTGACGGGATTTTATTGTAAGTTTGGTTCTGAATCTTTCAGTCTATTTAAAAGTGATACTCTTATTGGAATTGGAACTTTATGTGATGATCTCTACAAATTTAGACTTAATAATACTTTTGTTGAGACATTAATGATCTTGCATCATAATGTTGGCACTAAACGAAATTTGGTGAATGAAAATTCTGCTTACTTGTGGCATAAACGTTTGGGTCATTTATCCAAAGAAAGAATGCAAAGATTAGTGAAGAATGAAATTCTTCCAAATTTGGATTTTACTGACCTTAGAGTGTGTATTGATTATATTAAAGGTAAATAAACAAAGCACACTACGAAAGGTGCCACAAGAAGCACAGAGCTTCTTGAAATTATATATACTGACATATGTGGTCCTTTCGATATTCCATATTTTGGTAAGGAAAGTTACTTTATTACCTTTATTAATGATTTTTCACGTTATGGTTACATTTATCTATTGCATGATAAGTCTCAATCAATGAATGCACTTGAAGTGTATATTAAAGAGGTTGAGAGGCAATTAGATAAAAAGGTGAAAATAGTAAGATCAGATAGAGGCAGTGAATATTATGGAAAGTATGATGAATCGAGACAATGTCTAGGTCCATTTGCTAAATTCCTTGAAAGACATGGCATTTGTGCTCAATACACAATGCCAGGTACACCACAACAAAATGGTGTAGCAGAAATGCGTAATCGTACTTTAATGGAAATTGTTAGGAGTATGATGAGTCATTCATCTTTACCATTGTCTTTGTGGATATATACTTTAAAGACTTCTATGTATTTATTAAACAGGGTTTCTAGTAAGGCAATTCCAAAAACTCCCTTTGAACTGTGGACAGGAAGAAAACATAATTTACGACACCTGCATGTTTGGGGTTGTCAAGCAGAAGTAAGAATTTACAATCCACATGAAAGGAAATTAGATTCAAGAACGATCAATGGTTATTTCATTGGTTATGTAGAGAAATCCAAAGGGTATAAATTTTATTGTTCTAATCATAGTACAAGAATTGTTGAATCTGGAAATGCTAGGTTCATTGAGAATGGTGACATCAGTGGGAGTGAAAGAATGCGTGATGCTTGCATTCAAGAAGTAAGGGTAGAAGTTCCTATACCCGAAACTTCTAAAGTTGTTCTTGATATTATAGTACAACCTAACAATAATCAAGAACAACAAATTAATGAACAACCACTCCATAATGAAGATGTCAATATTGAACCTCCAATAGCCGAGCCACAAGAAATAGCATTAAGAAGATCTCAAAGAGAAAAGATGTTGGCTATTTCTAATGACTATATGGTTTATCTACAAGAGTCAGAAATTGACTTAGGAATTGGAAATGATCCAGATTCATTTTCTTAAGCCATGGAATGTGAAGATTCTAATGAATGGTTTAATGCCATGCAAGAAGAGTTAAAATCCATGCATCAAAATCAAGTTTGGGATATTGTTGAATTGCCTAAAAGATGTAAGAAGGTCGGGTGTAAATAGGTCTTTAAGACCATGTGTGACTCAAAAGGCAATATTGAATGACATAAAGCCAGACTTGTTGTAAAGGGTTTTACGCAAAAAGAAGGCATTGACTATAAAGAGACATTTTCACCAATCTTTAAGAAAGACTCACTTAGAATCATTATGGCTTTGGTGGCTCATTATGACTTGGAGTTACACCAAATGGATGTAAAAACAGCATTTCTTAATGAGAATTTAGAAGAAGAGGTTTACATGGATCAACCCAAAGGCTTTTTAGTTAAAGGAAAGGAACACATGGTATGTAAATTAAAGAAATCAATATATGGACTTAAACAAACTTCCCGACAATGGTATTTTAAGTTTAACGATACCATAACTTCATTTGGATTTAAGGAAAACACCATTAATCGGTGTATATATATGAAAATTAGTTCTGTATATTGATGATATTTTGCTTGCTGCTAATGATCTTGGTTTGTTACATGAAACTAAGAAGTTTCTCTCTAAGAATTTTGAAATGAAGGATATGGGAGAGGCAACATATGTGATAGGAATAGAAATATTTCGTGATAGATCACAATGATTATTAGGATTGTCTCGAAAAGCCTACATTGAGAAAATTTTAGAGAGATTTAATATGAGTAAATGTTCAACGGGAATAGTTCCAATTCAGAAAGGTGACAAATTTAGTCTTATGCAATGTCCGAAAAGTGAATTGGAACAAGAATAAATGAAAAATATTCCTTATGCATCTGTTATGGGGGTTTAATGTATGCACAAACTTACACCAGACCAGATATCAGTTTTGCTGTCGGAATGCTAGGCAGGTATCAAAGTAATCCTGGAATGGATTATTGGAAAGTTGCAAAGAAAGTTCTTAGATACCTACAAGGAACAAAGAATCATATACTTACTTATAAAAGATCGATCATCTCGAAGTGATTGGGTATTCGATTCGAGACTTAGCCGGATATGCCGATACAAGAAAATCAACGTTTGGTTACTTGTTGCTTAAGTTTGGAGGGGCAATTTCATGGAAGAGTGCGAAGTAGTCAATTATTGCTGCATCCACTATGGAAGCTGAATTTGTGGCATGCTTTGAGGCCACTATTCATGGATTATGGTTGCGGAATTTTATTTCAGGGCTTGTGATTGTTGACAGTATTGCCAAGCTGCTGAAAATTTATTGTGATAACTCTGTAGCAGTTTTCTTCTCTAAGAACGATAAGTATTCTAAGGGTGCTAAGCATATGGAAATCAAATACTTGTCTGTTAAAGAAGAAGTTCAGAAACGAAGAGTGTTAATTGAGCACATTAGCACCAAACTTATGATAGCGAGATCCCTTAACAAAAGGACTGCCGTCGCCCAAAACATTTAATGAGTTTGTTGAAAAGATGGGCATTATTGAACATCATTAATGTTTGTATTATGATTGTATTAAATTTATATATTTGATACTTTGAGCTCATTTACAAGTTTCTGATATTTCCGGTTTTCTATTTAGTATACATTATGGAAATAAATGAATGTCAAACAGGATAGTTTCTAAAGAAACATTGTAGTTGGACTATTATTGTACTTCTTATTTATTGATCATGTTAAGTAAAGTGCTATAGTTGTAGTGCATAGAAGGGACTATGTCGATTAATGACATACAACCGCTATGACTCGCATTAGTTTTCTTTACTTAATTGTGATTATTATGTGATTGTCAATTTAATGAAAATTTTATAGCATAATGGTATTATGCACATTATAGTCTTTATTAAACCATGAAAAGAATATCATATGAGCCAAGTGGGAGAATGTAAAAATTATTGTGGCCCACATGATATGATTATATGGTTTAATAATTATTGTTATGGTATAAAATTAATAATGTATTGGTTATGAGGAGTTACGACTCTAATAAAACGAAGAGATACGACTTTTATGAAAGTTAAAAAGGCGCTATGATGGAAGGCACCTATTCAAAGAACGTATAAATAGAGTCCGATCCTCTTTCCACCCATATGAACAACAATAACTGAAAGGAATTGGGTATTCTCTCCTCCATCGATAGAATACATTAAGAATAGTGGGTTAAAGGAGAGAAATCGAATTTCTTCATTTGGTTTTCTACAACAATCATCATCAAGTGCAACGTTATGGATAAAGGTATATCTTCATCTATTTATGAAAATCATGAAGATCAAAAGATCACTGTTTTTACTTTGAATTTCCGCATCAAAGTTTATATGTATAAACTAACAGGGGTTGCTAATTATAATATGTAAGAGTTGGTAACTCAAAAGAAGAGGAAAATGTTACTTGAAGTGCCATAATTTTTGTGTGGTACTTATTTCGATTCCAAAACTTTAAGCAATCACTTGAGGTCACATAGATGAAAAACGATAACTTACGTACCTTCAGCGATATATTCCAGTGATTCACTATGTGTGGCTTTTTTTTATTAAATTTTAATGTCCGACATGGCATTTTTTAAAAATTTGAAGTCCAACACGGACAATTCTTCAGCTAGGTCATGGATTCTTCAAGGAATGCTCCCTGGTCCTTTAACCAGTTATGGGCCTTGCCTGTCTGTCTCGTTTTGTTTACTTCACCTGTCCGGGTTGAGGATATTTCAAGTCAGGTCGAGGATACATCAAGCGTAGTAGGAGGTTATACCCAACTTTCTATTCTCCTCAGAGGTTCTCCTCGCAGGTGTGAGCTGCATCCGATTCTTGTGGTTGGGGCTGGATCCAGCTATCTTCTCCTCGGAGGCTGCTGTCTAGTGACCCTATTCTGTAGTGTGGTCTTTCTAGGTTATTTGTGACTTGGCTGTCGTGAGGGTTGCCTCTGCTTAGTTGGCTGGTTTTCCCTCCTCTCTTTTTGTTGGTGGCCTTTGTTTGGCTGCTTCTTTGCCGTTGTTTTGGCTGTTTTGTTCTTGTTCTTTTGCTGGTTGTGTTTCTTCATTCTCGACACCCTTCCACTTGTTTTGACTTGTTTGTCATCGTGAGTGTAAGTTTTTGGTGCCGAGTTCCCTTGCTGTACAACTGTATAGCTTATTGGTTAAAGTCAATATATCTCTTACCTTTTACCAAAAAAAAAAAAAAAAAAAAAAACGAACAATTCTTTGTATTCCTCCTCATCTTCAACTTTTTCGTTAACCTTCATCTTCAGCCAAAAATTTTACATTTTTCTTCTTCAATTATTTTCTTAACCACCGTCCCTTTCGAAGGCGATCAACAACACCAAAAAGAAAAAAGAAAAAAAAAAAGGTTGAAGCGTCGTCTCCTCCCAAGCGGTCGTTTCCAAAGTTGAAAGCAATTGTTTTGAGACACCAACCTCCTCGTTTGTGGCGGTAGGATGTAAAGGGATTCTTCTATCCCTTCCCACCAAGAGTTATAGGTGTAAAGGCTGACCTGCCTTCAGAATATCCCTCACTATCTCAACATCACCTCTAGCTAAAGCAATGTGCAAGTTATTGAACCGGTCTGTGGGGCTGAGCATAATTGGGATTGAATTGGTACAACACCTAGCCCAAAAATCAACTTGCATAGTGTTAATCTCCAATTTTTTAGATTAGAGGTCCCGTTGACCCTAAGACTGAGGACTAGATTGACTTGTGGATTTGGTTGGTTCCTAGGTCAATTGGGGAGCAACAAATTCTTTTTTTTTTCTTCTTTTTTTTTCATTTTTGTACTTTTTTTTAAAGGATAATCATACTCTTTGAAACTGCCTATCCATCAACAATGCAATATTGAGGAACCAAATTGCAAACATAGATACAAATCAAACGAGTATCTAAGATAAGGCAACAACACAAATCTCCATTTGCCAAAAGTAACAAACCATAGAAGACGAACACATGAAATAAAATTAAACAATAAAAAAGTTTAAAATACGTAATATAAATCATGAACTATACAATTTCATATCTTATTCATTCTTTGAAGAGTACTTGAGTTATTAACACTAAACAAAACGAGCAACAAACACAGTTAATACTTAACAATAGTTTTAAACTAAAATTCTTGTTAGTGAAATTGATGAGAAATCTCAATACTTATATAATCTGTGCGAGTTGAATTAAGAACCCATAATGCAACACTACTAGATTCGCAAATTGATCATCTTTGTTTCTAGTGTGAGAAGGGAAATTATGATATTACAAATTTTGATGGAGACCCTAATCACAAGCCCTGTTTTGTCATTTATTTTTTTGTTTTAAAAAATGGTAAGATATTGGTTAAAGTTAATGGTATTTATGTTGAAATATCAAACATTAACCAAAAAAAAAAAAAACTATTATTGTGATTGTTGACGAAGATGCAAAATAAATGCGGCCATTAAAGTTAAGATTCTTAGCCTCTGTTTCTCACAAAATTCAGTATAGAGGTATTTACCTCTAAGATGCAGATGTTGACTGCGAACGAAGATCAATTTAAATGGTCGAGATTCTAGAGTCTCCATTGCTGATGATCGACACTGGTGAAGAATAAACAAGCAGGGAGAGTCGTTGCTAAAACAAGAGAGAAAAAGAGATTGAGCCACTAAGAGGTCAAGAAGAATCTGAGATTGAGGGAGGGAGGGAGTGAAGGAGAGATTCAGAGAGAGGGAGATGTAAGGGGCAAAAGAAAAGGAGGAGCTAGGCACTTTAGGTTATACACCTAGTATTTGAAAGAAAAAAAATGAGAAAAGAATATCATAAGTACCAAAACTTAGCACAAAATGATACTTAAGTGCCAAAACTTACGAGTCAAAGCTTACGAACTTTTTATGAAAAATGGGACACTTGAGTGCCATATTGGGTGAACTCCATCGGAAATCCTACATGACAATTTTTTATTAATTTTTTCGCTTACGTGGCTCGCCAGAAGGCTGACTCAGTAAAACACACACAAAAACGACATCATTTTGATATAATTCGAAATTTAATACAAAATTAATTAAATTTAAATTTAAAACAAATAAATAATGATTAAAAAAAAAAAAAGAGAGAAGGAGAAGGAGGAGGGAGGTAACGGCGGCTAAGGGCTTAGCTCTCACCACCGGTCGGCTAGGCTCTCGCTAGCCCCCGGCCAAGGCTCGGCGGCCCCAGCCGACCCTCCCCCCCACCTTTCCGGCAATGGCGGCGGGGTTGAGCCCTCGGCTGCCGGTTGCCTCCTCCTTCTCCTCCTCCTTCTCTCTCTCTCTCTCCTCTCTCTAATATTTGTTTTAAATTTAATTTAACTAATTATTATATTAATTATTTACCACGTCGGTACCAAAACAACGTCGTTTTGGCATTGTTTAGCCACATCAGCATGTAAAATGATGTTGTTTTGCACTAAGCTTGCTAGAAAATTACCATGTCAGCGTTTTGATTGGATTTTCTCGCCATTAGTACTTAACTGATCCATTTTACTCCGATTTTAGCACTTAAATGTCACTTTCGTAAGTTTTGGTATTTAAGTGTCTCTTTATGCCAAGTTTTGGCACTCCTTGTGTCCTTGTGTCGAAAAAAAAATTATAGAGTTGGTCCAACCCTAATCAACCTTAAAGTCTTAGGATCAAAGACCAACTTGTACAATATAGGTTTTAAAGATCTTAGGGATCAAGGATCGACTCAATCCCCCTAAGAACGAACCAAGATCAATAGGATTGAGTCGGTCCAAGTTAATTTAGGGTCAATTCTGAATCGATATTCATTCCTATTTTGATCATAAA
This sequence comes from Eucalyptus marginata, assembly GCA_014182565.1. Taxonomy (NCBI): domain Eukaryota; kingdom Viridiplantae; phylum Streptophyta; class Magnoliopsida; order Myrtales; family Myrtaceae; genus Eucalyptus; species Eucalyptus marginata. Next base: position 35,235,250 of record CM024587.1, on the reverse strand, counting down.
TCAATGCTCAGCCCTTCTTCGAGGAACCCCATGACTGAAGAACCTATGTGCGGCTGCTTTTGTGGAGTCCTCGGGCGGCTTCATTTACTGAGAGAAACCTACACTTCTTTTTCCCTTCCGTGCGGCTACTCTAGGCTAAAAAGCAAAGCCAGGGCTTCTATGTTCCTTTCCTCTCTCTCTCTAATAATTTATAATTACTCCTGGGCCTCATGTTGCTTTCTTTTGTCCTAGTACAGTTCCTAGTCAAATAGTCAAACCTCGGCAAGATTAGTCATCGGTGCATATCTTGTGCTGAATTTTGGACATTGATCGAACGAATCAAACTCAAAACATAATTTTAATAATATTAAAATATCTAATAATGTTCCTAGTTTGCATATTATCCTACTATTGTTTGGGAATACTCATGTAATTGAATGATTGTCTCCTTTAATACTGTTACATAAGCTTTTTACTATAATATAATGATATCATTTGCAATTTGGTCATGTCTAGGGCTAGCTGGTCACAAGAAACTTTCTAGAGTAGCTAAAGAGCTTTTTGCACCTTATCGCGGCCTAGTCCTCGGTATCAAAGGAAATAGGTTTAGCAGTATTACTTAAAAAATTGGTCTACGGCCTATGATTTAGATGTAGGTTCTCTCAAACCCAAACTTCACGTGACATCAAACATTCAAATTGATGCAAAGAGAATTTCTTAAACAAGAGTCGTCACTAACTTATTAGGGTCAGCTAGAAACCAAATAAAGCATGGGAGTGTGCCACACTTTTTATTCAACCAAAAAATTTACAGTTAGGGATTTGATTAAACTTATTAATCAATTAGTGTCCTTTCGGTTTCTAATATTATTCATTTTAGCAAGATTTTTGTGAGCTAGTTTGGATTGATTTTAAATATATACAATTATCATGCGAGATGATCATGCAAATGTGTAATCATTAAAATAACAATCGGCAAAGGAAAACATTGAATAAATTGCAAGGTTTTAACATTACTAAATAGGGAGCATGCCATCTCTAATTAAACTGAAGGGAGGCCATAGCCAACACATTGAAAGTGTGCAATTACATAATAGTCGAAATAGAAATGCACAAACAATGACCTGTCATTTATTTCCAAGAATACTCAAATCGTGAAGCCCTTGGATCTTGTTTAATTTTAAGCACATATTTTTATCATGGATTTTCACTCCTTTTTGTTTTTGTTTTTTTATACTAAGCTAATTCTAAACTAGAACTAACATGAAAAATCTAATAAAGCTAGTTCAAACTTAATTCCAGGCTTTTTCCAAATATTTTTGAATTTTCGGAATTTTGTAATTATTTGTAATTTTTTAATTAATAATGCGAAAATATGGGATGAACTTGACTCACGGCTTAGGCTAAAGGGCACTAGTAATCTCATGCTGAAGCCCGCTCCGATTCTACACTTTCTAAGCCCAATTCGGAAAAACTCCCAAGTAAGCCCACTCTTCCACTAAAGCTACACCAAGCCCATGCTAAAGCCCTCTTTGCTTTAATGACTACTCCAGCCCAAGGTTCGCTAAGCCGAAATGAGCCTAAAGTGCATTATGCCTAAATAAGCCCACCAAACTCACTACTCTTGGAGTAAAAACGAAGCCCAAATCCACCCAAATTAACACTTCGAGCCCAAGGCTCACTAAGACTAAATAAGCCCAAAGTCCACTACTCTCCCTCGCCAATTTTCTAATCCCACGACTTGTCTTCTTCGAGCACGCTCAGAACCCAAAATTCCAGACCAGAACACCACCTTTCATAGTTGGCTAGACACATTCATTCCCCCGACCTTTACCGCCGTTGGGCACCACACACTCGGCCATCATTACTGGTCACCACCACAAGATCTTTACTCACGGAAACGCCACCATTAGCCCGCAGCTTGAGCCACCAACGTCTCCAAACATCACGATCACGACTGTAAGAATATTCACAAGGACAATGTCAAAGCACCAAGCAAAGGCAACTGAAACTTTTTAAGAGATTCGGACTCAATGGAAACGAAAGTTTTGACTGAAGGCGCACTCAATAATCAGGAACAATCTTGCACTGAACAGAGCAAATTCGAATGCCCCTTAAACAAGTCAGAATCTGAGACTATGTTGGACGGATTTTGTTCAGGCATTTTGTCGAACAGGTAGAGTGCACTACTGAAACGTGGGGGGTTTTCGGCTCAACCGGGACTCGAACGTGCGCCGGAAATCTCGACGCACGACGGACGAGGATTATGTAAACAAAATGCAAGGGTGACGATGGCCGGAGTTCGCACGAGCCGAACGGCCACAAGCGCCGGCCCGACGTCGCCCAAAACAGGGCAAAACAGAGGACTCGCATTAAAGAGAAAAACAGGGGCGGTCGAGGTAGCGACCCTACCCGGCTCGGCGGCGGCGAATGGAGGGCGAGCCTGACATATCGGACCACGCCCGATCGTCTGACACGCCTCCGACCCGAGATCCTCGGGCAATCAACACAACTCCAAACGAATCAAAAAGAAACACACCGAGACCTACCGTGGGAATAGGCACGCGTTCGGCGAGAGTCGGCAGCGGAGGTCTAGACACGTTGGCTATCGCAGGAGGCCCTTCACTCGCGGCCTCACTCTTCACTCTCTGCGTCTCGCTCTCTCTCAACTCTCTCTGTTGCTCTCCCCGTCTCCAGCCTCCCCTGAAGAACTTGAGAACACAATCACCTCTCTCTCCCGCTCAATCTTCACTCCCTCCCGGTTGGATCTCTCTGCCGATTTCTAGCCGAAGAACCCCCCAAAAAAAAAAAAAAAAAAAAAAACCAGAGAGAAGGCAGGTCTCACTTGTTCGTTTCCCTTTTTTTAATAATAATAATTTTTTAATTTTTTTTTGAAAATTTTAATAATTAATAATAGTAATGTAAATGTTCCTAATATCTATACGCGATGCATTTTAATGAAAATTATTTACTTTACTTTACTTCACTTCACTTTAATTAGGACTCTATATGATCAAGTCCTAAATAAAAAGGGCAAAATTTTGGTATCGACACACCTTTTTAGCAAAGATTCTAACAATTATTGCCCTAAAAATTTTGATCAAGAGTTTTTGAGATTGATGATGTGAATGCCTGGACTTCAGTTTTGATAACGGTGACTTCCTATGCATTGGGGTTGTTCGTGATTTCAAAAGCTCCATGGTACCTACTCCCTTTGGCGTGGGCATGGACAGGAACCACTATTACCGGGGGAAACTTCCTTTGCTGTTTTTCTCCTCTATGACGCAAATTTCCTTACTGGTCCTACACGGGTTGTCTTCTCCATTTGTAGCAGATGTTAGATTGACTCCCTGGACAACTCTGTTTATCCCTTCTCGTTTTCCCTCCCATTGTTAAGTTCTTTGTCATGGGGCATGATTGTGCTCACAACTCACAAGTCGTTCGCGAAGAACATTTAGTGGAAACTATAGTGGGAACACCGGCATTTCTACCGTAGATATATCCGTACGAGCCACGGAGGTTTAAGCACCACCACCATCATGCAAAAACTAACATGTCTGTAAGACAGTCCCTTTAGATATTTGTACTTGATAATCCATGCTGAATATGTTTCATATAAATAGAGGTAGACGGGCCTTTAACAACAATAGACTCTCATGACAGTGTACTCTCCTTTGTTTTTTGACCTTTAACAACAATCAGAGAGCTCTTGCATTAAGACAGTTTGTACTCTCCTTTGTTTTTTGACAAATGTTCAATCTTTAATGCATGCTTCGTTTGCCTTCTTTAATGAAGACAAATAATTCGTTGAAGATTTGTGCCCACGGGAATAAAAGGGGAAAAAAAAACGAATCTAGGGGTTTCTCGTCTTTTTTATTATTTTTTGTTCATTCAGGATATTCGGTCAAAAGTTACTCATGGTCGGTCATATTGCTAATTACAGTTGAGAACAGTGAATACCTCATTTTAGGATTGGGACTGTCTGAAAAGAAGATACCAAAATCATATTTGCGGAAAGCAATCACAAGTTGCATTTTGGCTGGATGTGTTTGTAATCTATTTTAAAGAATATTTAGATCCAAAAAATTATATTTAGACCAAGTAGCTTCTTTTTTTTTTAGCTATGTCAATGTCACTTAAAAGAGAGAAATAATGACAAAAAGTCATACCAGTGTCACTCGATTGTACTTTTTTAAAGTTTTAACAGTTCCTAGTGATAAGTTTTAGGATTTCAAGTTCACTTTTCCCTATAAATATTAAGTTGTTAATTACATTATAGATTAACATACCATTCAATTGGGGAATATATTTGGGTAATTTAGCAAATGATCTTATGAAAGTTAATAGCATGCAATCTTTATTTAGAGGGAAATGGATTGTCATCGGTGAGAAAGATAATATTTTGAAAAGAGGAAAAAAAGGATCTTTTTTAGCTACCCCTCTCAGCATTACCATATGACTCCCATTCCTATTGCTGAATTCTCGGTCCAAACTCTTTGTCGAATGGGAAATTTTTGTCTTCGAAATTTTATATTGAAAAAAGTCGTTAGCATTTGTCCCTTGATATTTTATTCGAAATGTAACATATATATAACATAATTTACTTAATTTAATTAAATGCAATAATAAAATTCTTTTGCAATAATAAAATTCTTTTTTGTTTTAAATTTGAAAAGATGATTATACGCATTAAATTTATTAAAATATGTCTCAACTTTTATCTCGTGATTGAAACTTGACCTGAAAAAAAGGAAAGCCAAAATTTTGAATATTTTGTGGATGTTCAAAATTGAGCAAAGCAAGGTAACGTAACTTCCTTTGGCAAGTTGAAGTTGGCGAAGAAAAGAATATAGGCCCGAATTGATTTCAAGATTGTCGCCCAAGTAAAGAAAATAGAAAAAGGAAATAACAAAAGTCAACTTCTATTAGGATTCGGCAAAAGGCTTGAAGACTTTGACTCGGTCAAAGTGGGCGCAAGAGAGAACGTTGACTTTGACTTGCACTTTCACTAGGACTAGCACGTGTCTGACAAAGAAGGAAATGAACTCCTACTTAAAGTTGGAAAAAGATCAAGGGGCTCGCTTTGACGTGTGTGTATGTCGGGGGATTTTTTGTCACGCCCCGATCTCAAGCACGCGCCCATCTCGGTTTGGTCGATTAAATAGCGACATCCCAGGACGCATTGCTGATCCATTCATTTTAATACGCATTCGGAAGCATATAAATAATCCCCAAACAATAAAATAATAGGATAAGAAAGTAGGGTCATATTTTTCGAACCTGAAAATATCCACACTCATAAACATACAAGCAACCCAAGTAGTATATATTACAATACGAACAACAAGTGTCAGGTTCTACAACAACCAGCATAGAAAACAAGTCTGCAAACAGGGGTGGGGGTTTCCAATCTACTTCGGGTCATCATCCTCCACGATTTCTCCTTCTTCCACACTCCAGTTGGAGCCCATTGCCGAGTACACCGGAGAATCTGGATCATCAAGCTTGGAATCCTTTGCGTCCACCGCCGAACCATCCTTAGAATCTGCAGTACCCTTTCCAAAAGTGATCTCCATCACATACAGAGGTATTTCAAATTCCGGTACTAAGCCCTCCTTTCGTCCATCATGATAATGGCAATACCATGCCTTGTATTGATGGGGCACATTTTTGGGTAAACCCGCATCAACCCAGACTATGGACTTCATCAATACATATTCTAATCCTTCAGGGTGCCCATGTATCGGAATGTGATAACTCTGTTCTGTGAACTTCTTCGATATGCCAAAATGTTCAGGAGGGGTTGGAGGGGCGGCCATCTGTGGACCTGAAATGTAATCTCACAACGAGGTGAGATTACGTCTCAGCAAGTTCAACCTCCTAAGACCTAACTAGGAAGAAAATATGCCCTAAGGGCTGCCTAGGCACACTCACGAGTCAGAAGACTTACCCTGACTTCGGTTTCCTTCCTGTAAGTCAATACAATTTATAATCATATCGAGTTATATTGACGAATCAAATCATCCAATCAGATCGAATCAACGATCAATCAACTCAGTCGATTTCATGTCATCGGACCATCACATGGTCAAATCAATACTATCTATAAAGTCCGACCACCTTGCAGATAGCTTACTCTAAGCTGAAAAATAGAGAGTAGCTTGCCTCAAAGGCTAAAAGAAAATAGTATACTGCCCTCTTTCTCTAGATGACCTATCAAGCCATCGAGCTGATATAGTATACTAACACTGCTCACCAAAGCTATGCGAACCGTACTTGCTGACCGAAGCTGTGCGGACCTTAATTGCTCACCGAAGCTATGCGAATCTTAATTGCTCACCAAAGTTATGCGAATCTTAAGGTATACTGTTACTCTAAATTGAGGTATCAAGCCCTTAGGCTGATACTGTATACCATTCTAATCAACCAATTATTTCTCAACTTTTATCATACCCGATAAAAATACTAATGTGTGGGTACACAATCGACCTTAGCCAAAATACAATAATTTCTCACTTGAAAATCTCACTAATTTCAGTAGTCTACAAATCCATTTTTGGCGCTGTAAACCGACACTTGGTGATTTTCCATTTAATTATTAAAATTAATTAAATTTAGGAATATATTCTAAAATCACAATTCACACCAAATCAATACAAATTAGAACTCAATTAAATAAACATACCACATCATTGCAATCAGCATAAAATTCCAATCACCGGCTATCCCGGTCTAATTTCCGGAAATTAATTAATTAATTAATTATGAAAATTAATTAATAAATGCAATAAATAGAAACTTAGGTCCATAAAGCCTAATCGGAAGCCGAGATGAGCCCGGAAAATTTTCAAACTACTCTAGATAAATAATAAAGCTTGTCTAGGCCCTAATTGCACTAAACTATCCACCTAACGTGCATCAGTAATTAATCGAATTGCTAATCTAATCTAACTAACCACCTAATCCAAGCTTAACTTAAACTAATCATCCCTTAAGCGTCATTAACCTACTAAGTGATGATTAGTGAGTTAAACTCACTTGTTTAGCGAACCGCTCGGTTCAAATCGATGAGGACGCAACGGGGCTCGATCTTCTCCAAAGCGGGCTTAGCAACCGGGGTCGGGAACGCCTCCAAAATGGGCTAAATAGCAACTTGGAAACCCACTCATTTCAGCTATTGTTCGGGCCGAGAAAGGTTGAAACAAGAGCGGGTTGAGGTGACAACGGGCCGAGATGGACTAAGGGGACCAAATCGGGTCTAGGTGGGGTTGCTTAGCGGCGGAACGGTGGTGCACATGCTCCAGCTGGGCTTGACCAAGCCTGAGGAACACCTACTAGGCAGCACATCGAATGGGACGGTGAGGATGCAGCTGAGGTGGAGGACATGCGGGGGCGGCGGTGGTGTCGCGACAGCGGCAGGCTTACGGCGATGGCGTGCGACGGCGATGGCTGCTCCATGGCTTCAGTTGATCTCCTCTGAGTTTGTTGGCCTTTAAACAACAAAATGGAGAAGAAGAAAGGGGGCTGTCGACCGGTTTGGGGGAGGGGGAGAAGAGAGGAGACAATGGGGCCTACCTGGGTCTCTCTTGTCTCAAATTGTCCCCTTGACTTAGCCCACCTTGTGTGCTGTCTTCCACCACCCAATTTCAGCCCTCAAACCCTTCTAGAAACCTTTTGAAGTGGTCCAAATGTTGTGGGTGGTGGGGGGCTACGAATTTGCATAGGTTTTCCTCCAATTGGAACTCAATTGCTTCTTGAATTTACCCAAATTGGCTCTTAAAAATTCAACCAACACCTCATCAATCAAATTAGTATTTTTCCTCGCCAAATGATTCCACTTGCATCCCAATTGCGTGATAAAAAACGATCCTCGACATTTTCTAGACAAAAACAACCCTACCTCGACTTTTTCCCAAAAAGTCTCGGTTTACAGAAAAATCTTCGGAGGCTGAGTCGATGTTCCTAAAATGATTTGTGATATGAAAGAACTTTCAATTTCTGAAATCGAATTCAAATTCACGGTTAATTTCAATTTGGAAAGATTTTAACGTGACTTAGACTACCGGGTAACTTTCAAAATTTTTTAATGCAAATGACTCGTGGTCGATTTTTTTCGAGCCACAATGAACCTATTCGACACATTGGCGACTCTCGATTGTTGTGACAATCTCGAGGTTTCGATTACGGACACAAGGTACCAAAACGATAGAAAAATCAATCTAGTGCCGGTCGACGAGAATTTTCCAATTTAGTGGAGTTACCCACGTTTAGCTACACATCTTAGTCGAACCAACCTATCTCTGATCTCTAATTGATTTTTAACTGTGCCGTAATGACCTCTAAAGATGAGCACGGTCGAGTAGCTGATTCCTAGTCGAATTCTCAAGTTTATTGCATTCAAATTCCTTAATGGATTTCCCAGATAGTCTAGTTATCTCGAGAGTGATCAGCTCTGAGAACACCCCTATAGGCACGTCGATGATTTGCTCGATTAATTTAATTGAAAGTAGAAGTGAAAAATCCATGATGTCACAACTCTTCCCCTCTTATAAAAATTTCGTCTTCGAAATTTAAACCATTACAATACTTAAGCAAAAAGGTGGAGGTACAAATGTCTCATTGACTCTTCAGTCTCCCATGTTGCTCCTTCAGTACCATGGTATTGCCAAACACTTTGACCAATGGGATGGTCTTTGTACGCAGAACTTGCTCTTTTCGATCTACGATTTGAACCGGGCTTTCAACATATGACACTCGGTCATCCACATCCAATTCTTCAAAATTAAGCACGTGGGTTGGGTCAAGCTTGTACTTCCTCAACATCGACACATGAAAGACATCGTGCACTTGCGCCAGTCTCGGCGACAACGCAAGACGATACGCTAGGGTCCCGATTCTCTCTAGAATTTCAAATGGACTTACGTACCTCGGATTCAGTTTTCTTTTCTTACTAAAGTGCGAAGTTCCCCTCATTGGTGACACCTTCAGAAAAACGTGATCACCAACTTAGAATTCTAATGGTCTTCGGCGCTTATCTGCGTAACTTTTCTGTCTACTTTGGGCGGTCTTTAATTTGCTTCTGATCACTACAACGGCATCCACTGACTGCTGAACCAACTCTGGGCCTATAATCTTTTTTTCCCCAACTTCATCCCAACATACTAGTGTCCTGCACGATTTGTCATACAACGCTTCAAAATGAGTCATCTGAATGCTCTGCTGATAACTGTTGTTGTAGGAAAATTCCACCAAATGAAGCTATTCTTCCCAACTTCCCTTAAAATCTAGTACACAAGCTCTCAGCATGTCCTCGAGGGTTTGAATTGTCCTGTCAGACTGACCATCCGTCTAGGGATGATATGCCATACTATATTGCAGCTTGGTACCTAAAGCACTCTGTAAGCTCTTCCAAAAGGTGGCGGTAAATCTCGGGTCTCGATCTGAAGTTATCGTCACCGGCACTCCATGCAAACGAATTACTTGACGCACGTACAACTCAGCATGGCTATCCAAACTGAGGTCTTTTCAAAGTGTAATGAAGTGAGCCGACTTTGTCAATCTGTCGACCACTATCCAAATGGAATCATTACTTCTCTGACTCCTCGGTAGGCCGATCACGAAGTCCATCGTGATATGCTCCAATTTCCACTTTGGGATCTCGAGAGGTTAGAAGTCCTCCTGACTTGCAATGCTGAGCTTTGACCTACTAACACGTCAAACACTTGGCGACATGCTTGGCAATATCCACCTTCATACCCGACCACCAATAGTGTTGACGCAGATTATGATACATCTTGGTACTACCAAGATGAATGCTGTAACTGCTACGATGTGCTTCTGATAAAATATCCTCTCTAAGCTCTACATCGTCAAGTACAACCAATCGTGCTCTTGTAGAATCTTCTAAACATCTGGATCTGTCGGTTAAAGTAGCCTGATTCTGATCCGGCCATCTGGTTCAATTTTGAGGGTGGCCATAAGGTTCGAAAGGTGGCCTACCTCAAATTTGAATACCGAATCTCGAGCTCTCTCGATTAGGTTCCGCCCCTTAATCAGTATATAAGCAACTGAAGACTTTCGACTCAAAGCATCGGCAACCTTATTCGCTTTCCTTGGGTGATATAGAATATCATAGTCGTAGTCCTTCAGCAATTCCATCCAACAACGTTGTCTCATATTCAACTCCTTCTGAGAGAATAGCTACTTGAGACTTTGATGGTCCGTGAAGATCTGGAATGTTTCTCCGCACAAATAGTATCTCTAAATCTTCAACACGAAAAAGATTACCGCGAGCTCTAAGTCATGCGTCGAATAATTTTGCTCATGGGGTCTCAACTGATGGGAGGCGTATGCAACAACTCGACCATGTTGCATCAGCACACAACCCAATCCTCTGAATGACACATCACTATAGATCTCGTATCCTCCAAGACCAGATAGAATGGTCAACACAGGTGCGGTAGTCAACTTCTGCTTAAACTCTTGGAAACTATGCTCGCACTTGTCTGTCCTTTTAAAATTCTTCCTAATGTGCTTTGATGACATGGGAAATATGACTTGTTGGATGGTTTAAAAATGGGAGCCATCGTGGCTTCATGTGAGCCGTCAGATCCAAATGATGGGAAAAGGCCTCCTGAACCGTTTGATCATGCTAAAAAGAGCTCTTGCGAGCCGTCAATTCTAATTAGTGGTAGGGCGCCCATGAGCCATTGGATCACACAATGACATCTAGACCGTTCATCCTTCTCTTGAAGTTTCTAGGATCTTCTCCAGGAAATCCTAGTTGCCTCCTTGCCTCTTTATTTGCCCTTTAGTCATGCCCCCTCTGTGAGGTGTTCGATGAGCTGAGAACACAACCCCATCTTCGGCCTTAGGGTAATCAGAAGCAGCAAGGCATTGGCTCTCCTCTTAAACGATGAGCTGATAAATCCAACAAAGCATTGGCATGGTCTGCACAATTAAGATTTGAGATCGAAATGAGAGTTAACATTCATTCAAAATGAGGAGAAATCTGGTCACTTTTCCCCTCTCCCTCATGGTTCGGTATTATTGCAAAGTCGATTCCGACCCTTTAGTTTCTCTTAGTTGCTTCTAACTTATTCCATAAGGTTGAGAGCTTGTTGTAGACCATGGCTATAGTCTTATTGCCCCGTTTCAAATCTGAAAGTTGTTGGGTTAGTGAAAAAATCTTAACCCAATCTAGTTTTCCATACATATCTTTGATATTCTCCCACATCTATCGCGAGTCCTCTGTCGGGGGTAGTTTGGCCGCACCTTTGGGGTTGATGCAATTTCTAATCCATGTTTGGACAAGTTGATTGCATTCCATCCATAGTCGCGCTAGACGCTCATCGAACGGAATTGGTATCATTCCGTCAATAAATTAGTCTTTGTCCTTGGTGACAATGCTCACCAAAACTCCTGCGACCAAGTCGAATAGTTGGTAGGACTGAACAATTGTTGGGTTGATGAGCCGCAGCTCTAATCCTTCAGTCATTGACATGTAAAGTGGGTCGTCGGACTCTAGGCGACCATTGGTGACAACGATTTGGTACAGTAGAAACCCAGGATGAGGAACTGGTTAGGGATTCAGTCTCGAACCCAAAGTACTCAGTTTGGGTGTATGAGGTTCATGAAAGAAATTTGGCCCAGTGGCTGAGCTTGCCTTGAACATGGTCGGTGGGCCTCCATTAGATCCACTAGGTTAAGCCTATTCTCCACAGCTTTGATTTATTGGCCATGGGCTTGTTCATACGGGCACATAGAACCATGGGTCAGGTGCCATCTAAATAGGTAGCCACCAGATGGATTGGCCCACAACGAGCTAGCCTACAATGGGTTGCCCAAAGTGGGCTGGCCTTTGATCGGCTGTCCCTAGTTTGGCTGGGCTTGGATTCCTTCTTCTTGATTCACAATCTCAGCAGGTGGATCCAAGGTAGGTTCTTGGACTGGTGCATCTTGTTGCACAATTGACTCCTTTGGAGTTCGCTCTTTAGAAGTTGACAAATGCTCTCTAGGCATGGTGTTGATAAGGAAAAATTGGGTTTTTTCTGGTTTCTTTTTAAGGATATTTAGATACCGATTCCTATACTGGAGTGTTAATCTTGTTTTGCAGGTTAGTGTTCCTAGAACAACAAAGGTGCAATACTATTCGGAGGACAATCAAGAAAAAGTGCGGAAGCTTAGCCAAGAACATTTACTGTGATACCATGTCACAAATTGGTATGGATGCAACAAGAAGAAGATAAATATTGTGGAGGAAAATTGTGTACTTTGCACTTCATTGATTGTATTCTCGATGTACAAGAGGATTAGTATATAATATAGAAAATGATCAATAAAAGGGAAAGACTATATTTTTTCTAATCTAGGTGTCAAATTTAATCTTAGATTGATTTAGACAATCAATTACAACCTCAAATCTATAAACTGTAATCCCATCAAATCTCCACTATCTCGAGCATATCTTTCAACACGGACCACCTTCAGCCCCACTTGTCCTCCTATACACCATCAATCTTCTATTGATTCGTTGAGAAGGCATTGGCAGAGTGATTAATTAATTATATTAATCTAAATAGATAAACTTTTTTATTGTTGTCGATGTTGCAGCGCCACTTTTTGTCTCCACTAAGTGGAAAGTTGGGAAAAGTATGGGGTGGGAAGTCGGTCCATTTTCCAAAGCAAAAGAAAGCATGATCACTTTGCTTTTGACCACTTTCTTGTCTTCTCAAGAGAATTTCCCTCTTTTTTTTTTTTTTTTAAAAAAAAAAAAAAAAGTTGAAGGGACGGTACTTCCATTACCAACTTTCCCATTGGTACTTGTTTTAAAGTTGGATTTTCAGTTTCGTCTCTGTCGTGTTTCAGCATTACGACACATAGTACATTTTGTTAGAGCAGCAATACGTCCTGATCCATATGCCGATATGATAGTTGCTCAAAAGGTGCACTTAATATCTCTTAATTTTTTTCCAATCAACTAAATGTCATATGACTTTTTAATCGATTAATCACTTAAATACCATAACTTTTTAAAAACGTTTAACACAAATGCTATGTCACATCGAATTTTCAAGACTTGGGTGAAAGTTAAAAAAAAAAAAAAATTGGCTTTTAAGTAATTGATAAAAAGTCATGACACACAAGTGAATATATTTTTTAAAGTTATTACACTTAAGTGGTTGGAAAAAAATTATAACACTCAAGTGAGCATCGTATGAGCATCGTATGAGAGTCATGACACTTGTGATGTCCTTATCCAATTAAGATTAAGTCCCACGTATGTGATGATAAGGATAATACTCCCTAGTTTATAGGACCAATGCTTATAGGCTAAAGAAATAATGAGCATCGTAAGAAAATCTTAATGTGAACGGAAGTACCTTCGCTTCACCGTAAAAATGGGGAATGTCCCCACCATTTCCAAGTTCCTTCTTCTTTTCCCACGAAATGGCCGAATCACTAAGATATTTCCCACCACTCTCCCGCTCGTCCATAAATCCTCCAAAATCACATCTATTAGATACAACTCTCATACCTCTCTCCTCTGTCAGTATACTTCAGCTTCTGAATATGGAGAGCAAGGAGTCATTGATTGGAACTACTCTGCCGACGGCTGTTAGAGACAACATCAAGCCATCTCTAGAGGCTGAATTCGAGGTGTTCTTAAATTTTAGAGGGCCTGACACTCGTCTGAATTTTGCCGATTGCCTCTATCACTCTATGGACGGAGCTGGGATTCGTGTTTTCAGAGACAACGAAGAGATTAGAAAAGGCGAAGTAATCAATGGCAAACTGGAGCTCACAATCAAGAGTTCCACAATCTATATGCCCATCTTTTCTAGAAATTATGCGTCGAGTGCATGGTGCCTTCGTGAGCTTGCATACATGATGGATTGCTCAAGAAACAGAGTCGGGAAAGCAATGATCTTGCCGATTTTCTTTGACGTGGATCCTGAAGATGTCAAGCTCAAAACCAGATTATACCAAGACGCTCTGCAGAGGCACGAGGAGAACTTTGGCTACGATGAAGTGCAGCGATGGAAGGAGGCTATGAGGGAGGTTGCTCATATCAAAGGATGGGATCTCAAATATAAAGGGTAAGGTTTTAGCTTTTCTTTCTTTCTTTTTGAATTAGATACTTGATATATAGAATATACAAGATAAAAATACACTCATCCTTGCATCAAAATTTTGAACTGGCTATTGCCCTCTCTTCCATTGACTTATTTATGACTCAATTCACAATATTAAATTACTACCTACTACACATTCACTCAATTAGATAATCACTCAATTCATTTCAAAACTAGATCAATTCTCTACAAAGACATGACAAATCCAATTTAAAAATTCCTTATTAGATTTGCATCTTTTGGCTAGAATAAAAATATATTTGCGTCAATTCTAAATCAATTTTATGTAGTCTAATATAGGTAACAAATGTTCTAGCTATCTCTATTTTAATCCATGCAAAACCAGAAAACAGAGAGCACACACTACATGTGTACGATAAAAAAGGAATAAACCAATGCTATGCATGTGTTTAAAGAGAGAAAATCCTAAGGTTTCGATTATTACAAGTTACGAATGTGAGAGTATCTTTTATATAATTTAAGATTTCATTCTTATATTAACGATTTACAGCTTTGACCATTGAATATAATATACAAAAGCAATTCATTTTAAGTAAATTGATATGGATTTTGATTTTTTTTTTAGATAAAAAAGAGTTAGAGCTTGAAACTCTGTATGAAATTTCTTTTCATATAATAGAAATCAATATTTTCTCGGAATTTTTTCCTATATATCTGCAGAGTATATATACAAAACTTTTCGGAAGCGGGGCAATCGCCCCCGCTCGGCCCCCTTCCTCCGTGGGTGGCTGTGTTTAATTATGATATTCCTGAACTTTGATAAGTTAATATTCTATCTGCAATACTTTTTACTAGACTCTTTGTGTCAAATTTGACAGCCAAGGTGAACTCATTAGATCAATCGTGGCTGAAGTTTTGATCAAGCTGAATAAAAGAGACACAAATTTGCCCGATCATATAGTTGGAATTCAGGATTGTGTTGAAGACGTCATGCACTTGTTAGATGAAGGTTTTCCTGATGTACGTTATCTAGTAATCCATGGTATGGGAGGCGTCGGTAAAACAACCCTTGCAAAGGTTGTCTTTAACCAAATTTCTAGTCGGTTTCATGGATGTAGCTTTCTTTCTAATATCCGAGAAGCTTCAAAAGGCGGCAAAGTTGTTCAATTGCAAAGGCAATTATTGTCAGAAATTCTTAACTTCAAACTAGTGGAGATTTCTGATTCTGATGTAGGGATTAACCAAATTAAAAGCAGATTCCGTGACAAGAAAGTCCTCATTGTCCTTGACGACCTAAATACATGGGACCAATTCGCAAAACTTGCAAAAAGCGTGATTGGTTTGGTCAAGGGAGCAGAATTATTATTACGACGAGGGACACAAACTTTTTGCCAATCGAAGAGGAAAACCAAGAAAATAGTGTCCCATTGCATTCCGAAGAGTTTAAAGTATATCAAATGAGAGAATTGCACCATTTGCATGCTCAACAACTTTTTTGTAGGCATGCTTTCAGAATGGATTCACCTCCACATGATTATGATGATATTTCTTGCAATATCATTCGCAAAGCTGGTGGACTTCCTTTGGCTCTTGAGGTTATCGGTTCCTCTCTTTATTGCAAAAGTGAACGATTTTGGAAAGACACATTAAAGAAATTAAATTTAGTTCCCAAGCAAGATGTCCTCGACAAATTAAAGATTAGTTTTGAAATGCTTGAGGATGCACAAAGAGAAATTTTTCTTGATATTGCATGTTACTTTATTGGTGAAGAAAGAACCCATCTACATTATATGTGGAAAGCATTGGATTTTTTCCCAAGAAGCGATGTCATTGTTCTTACCCGTATGTCTTTGATAAAGATTGTCAATGATAGACTATTGATGCATGATCTCCTCAGAGATCTTGGAAGAGAAATTGTTCGACTAGAAGACCCCAAATTTCCTATGAAGCGTAGCAGACTATGGTGTCCTAAGGTTGCGTTGGATGTAGTGCAGACTAGAAAGGTAAATTTTATTCATAAATATTATTTTCTCAATCAAGAGAACATCAGCTTGAAGTCTAGAGTATATGCCTGGATGTGTTCTTCTTTGTGTGTTGCGTATTGCACAAAATTAATTTTATTTAATATGAGTGAAATGAAGGTAAAATCACGATTTACATCTAGCAAAAGATGATAATAGCTTAAATTTACAATTTGAAAGTAGAATCAATCATGATAGTTTGGTGGAATGCGATCTATATTTTTTTTCACCATAGAAAGTTGGGCATATGCCTTTTCATGTTGCCAGGGAACAGAGAACATCATAGCCCTAAAACTAATCAGACTTTCCAAAGAGCACGACTTTACAAGTGATGAGTTTTCAAGGCTCCCTAGCTTGAGGTTCTTGGAATTAGAGGGGGGAAACTTGGTTGGAGACTTCAAAAATCTTCTCTCAAGTCTAAGATGGCTCTCTTGGCACCATTGCCCTTCAGAGTTGCAGGCGGTCAATCTATGTTTATGGAACTTAACTGTGCTTAAGATTTTGGACAGCGACATTCCAGAGAATTGGAATGGATGGGGCCCATTCTTGGTATGAATTTGTAACACATGTACCTTTGTTGCAATTTGCCTTGCATACTTTTCTAATTCTAATTTGTTTCCTAGGTGAATCATGACTTGAAAGTAATACATCTCATGAGATGTCATCTCTCAAGAACTCCTGACTTCTCAACATGCTTGAATTTGAAGATACTGGTTCTTGATGGACATTGTCCAAACTCACTGCAAATTGGTAGCTCTATCAGTAAGCTAGAGCGACTAAAGCACTTGGAAATAATTGCAGCCCAAGTTCAGCTATCAAGGCTGTCAACAGGCTTCCATTTTGACTTGTTCGCAGTGCCTCCTGCAATATGTGATCTAAAATACCTGTCAAGTCTAAAGCTAGAGGGGCAGTATATGCGAGAGCTTCATCCATCTATTGGAGAGATGGCGGGCTTGACATGCTTGTCTTTAAGGGGTTGTCATCGGCTTAGAAAGCTTCCAGAATCCATTGGGAAATTGAGATCATTGCTCCTCTTGAATTTGCTCTACACAAGAATCAAAGAGTTACCTGATTCTATTGGAGAACTCAAAAGGTTGGAGGAAATGAATCTAGGATTCACTCAAATAAGGGAGCTACCCAGCACCATTGGAGGACTAAAATCATTACTTGCCTTAAACTTGCAGCGTACAAAGATTACAGAACTGCCTCCTTCTATTGGATATCTTATAAGGCTTGAATGTTTATTAATGGCTGGGAGTAAGATAAAAGAATTACCGAAGGCCATAGGGATGTTGGAGAATCTTAAAGTGTTGGAATCCCGCAATTGTAAAAATCTGGATGGGGAAATCCCAAGCGAGATTGGACGAGTATCCACTTTGGAAGTGCTAGACGTATCAGGTAGCAAGGTAAGCAGGGTGCCAACCACCATTAATCAGCTGTCTCGTCTTCAAGAACTTCGTTTTGGAGATTGTCATAAGCTTGAAAGGTTGCCGCAACTTCCTGCAAGCCTAAAAGTTCTGTGTTTCGGAGCGGGGACTGCGCTTGGCTCCCCCGGACAAACTTTATCCAAGGGGATAGGGAAGTCAGCAAAGCTGGAGGATTGGAATATCACATGGCCCTCTCAGCTTTGGGCACTTAGCATATATTGTGATGATCCTCGATCTCTCACAAGGCTTCCCTCCAGTCTTTCTCTTCTGGAATTAAGAGATGTCCAGTCACCGATAAAACAGCCATTCTTTTCCAACTTGAGATATTTGAAACATTTGTCCAGGTTAACACTCTTTAGATGTTGGTTGAAAGAGATCGAGTTTGATCAGTTAGAGAATCTCCATTGTTTGAGTGTGGCTGAATCTGAATCTCTGGTGAGGCTATCAGGTCTATCAAACTTAGGAAAGCTCGAAGAGCTAACAGTGAGGAGTTGCTCGCAGCTAATCGAGATTCGAGATATAGATGAATTGCAATCGTTGAAGGAATTATTAATTAGGAAATGCAGCTCCATAAAAAGGTTACCTAATCTATCAAAACTATATAAGTTGCGGACACTGCACCTCTTTAACTGTGAATCACTGCAATATTTGCCTGATGTATCAGATGCATGTCATCCCTCTGTTCATGGATGCCCAATGTTAGGCGAGTCTAGCGACGACGGATGCGAATTGGAAGCATCATCATCACTTTCGGCACCGCGGCTCCATCGAAAAGGTCTATTGATCTATCAAAATCTTGAGGTGTAAGTCAAAGGTTGCGTGAGAGTGTGCACCTTCTCTCTATGGATATATTATAGCTAAATCTAATGTAACATTCTCTCTCAAAGTTGATTTTATTATTATTTTATCTCTTTTATTGTGCAGTATATATGGTCTAGCAAGTGAGTTTGATTAATGTCTAGCTTTTCAAGTTCCCTTTTAAGTTTGAATTG
The DNA here is from genome assembly GCA_014182565.1 of Eucalyptus marginata. Taxonomy (NCBI): domain Eukaryota; kingdom Viridiplantae; phylum Streptophyta; class Magnoliopsida; order Myrtales; family Myrtaceae; genus Eucalyptus; species Eucalyptus marginata. Next base: position 35,216,736 of record CM024587.1, on the reverse strand, counting down.
GGATCGTCATAAATAGTAGAAAAGCACAAAAGCTCTTTTTCTATGATTCACTTGCCTATCGACGGAGACGTTTACTAAATTAACGTTAAAAATAATCTAATCCTATCGGATAATGTCATCCATCTCATCTAATAATCTGAAAAGTAATTTGGTGCTTTAAGGGAGAGACAATGTATTTTTGACACTCGGTACTCTCCTCATTTCACAAGTACTTTGCCTAATTTTCTTCATTTTCCTTTTCCCTTCCCATTTTTTTTTAGATCATTGTCTCCTTTCAAACAATCAGCCAACCTTTTATTGTTTTCTTCCTTTTGGCTTCTAGAGATGCATGTCCACATTTTCTTTTTTTCTTTTTTTCTTTTCCTAAGCTAACTTGATAGGATAAACAAATAAAGAATTGGCAAGATTTTTTTAAAGAAAACTCGCATCAAGCTTCGCCGTAATAGTATTAAATAAAGAGGCAAAAACTCGTCTCCACAAAGTGACAAAATTACAGGGAATACAATTTATTGAGAAAAATCGTAACAAATTAAAGCTACACGGAAAATATCAATAAGGCACATGTCATTAACCAATTCAATGGTGAGATGAAATTAAACTAAAGTAGAATATTTTCATAGTTCGCACAGCATGATCATAGTAAACTCGGCTCTGAAATTAAAGAGGTTAAACTCAAATTATCTAACAAACAAAAATTTTTATGAATAAATATTGTATTAGGACTAAAAGACTATGGTATGCAAAAGACATCAAAAAATCTCCAAACTTTTGCAAAATATTTAATTGGGTCTCTAAACTTTTTTTGTACCATTTTGTTCATATTGTTCCTTCCATTAAAAAACTGTTGACAAGGCTGTTAAAACGCGGACAAATTCCATGGTGGCATCCTAGTTGGCTATTTCAATCATAAGAATACAACAAGTATTTTCCGGAAAAAAACAAAGAAGAATTCAACAAGAGCACCTGCAAAATGAGATCCAACCTTTGCCGTCATCCCGGGCACACGACATCAGCAAGCTCTCGGCAAAGCGAAACTGAAGGTGCCGAAGAGGTGGTAAAAAAATGATGGAGAATATGCTTAAGGAGATTCTAAGTCGAACTTGTCGATTCCAGATCCGCTGGGGCCATGGCCCCCGCGGGCTTTTTAGCTTTTGTGGTTGCTTAAATTGAAGCAAAGTATTTGGCTCCTAAAACTCTCTACTTGAGCATAGTGAGTGTTACAAAAGCAAGATATCAGACAATAAAATAAATTGAACAAGAAGATATATTGAACATAGTATTTAGGTGATTCAATTGGTGTGACCTATGGTTATAAGGAGAGGATAGCACATAATTCCACTATAGATCACACCATATAATAGAGATTACAATTATTCTCGAAACACTTAAATACTCTCATTATTTTCTAGCCCCCAATTGTGTGGTCTCAATTTTCTTTTATTAGCCGCTATTTCCAAGAGGTGCTTGTGCTCTTAAATTACATCTTAAATGTTTGAAATCGCGAAAATCTTGCTCGTAAATTACATCTTCAGTGTTTGAAACAGCAAAAATCTTATATTAATATTTGTGAATTTCTTTGTGAGATTGAGAGATTATTTTGTGAGAAAAACCCTTCTTATATATAGATATGAGTTGGATCCAAAATTAAAATCTCTTTTTTAGAGAACCTAGTTAAACTAAGAAACTACTTAAAGTAGAAACCACTCAAATTAGGAAATCTATTTAAATTAGGAAAGTTTCTTTATGGATAAAAACTAACAGTGAGCTTGCACTGAAAGTGCCAAAACAAAGAAGAACCCAAAAAGAACAATTCTAATTGATTGATTATAATGTCTGGTCTAATGAATTAATAATAAGGTATGGGTTTAAGAATTATTAGGCCCGATTTTCTTCAAAACGAAGACATATGGATGTTTGTACTCATTGGGTTCTCAAATCTCCATATGCCCACATTTAGGGGTGAGTATCGATCAAAAGTCGACCCAACATCAAGACCAACCCAATCTTGCTGAGCTTGGTCCAATTTCCAGGAGGACTAGGTTGATCCCTAGTCCTGAGGCCCTTGGAACTTGATCAACCCTATAATTTATTTTTTTTCAAATACTAGATATATAGCCTAAAGTGCCCAGCCCCTCCTCTTCTTTTGCCCTTTACCTTTCCCTCTCTCTGAATCTTACTCTCAGTTTCTCCCTCAATTCATGAGAAGGCAGATTTTGATATTATAGATTTGATGAGGACCCCAGTCACAGCCCCATTTTGTTATTTCTTTTTTCAAATGGTAATATTATTGTTCAAGTTAATGGTATTCATGTCGAAGTGTCAAACATTAACAAAAAGAAATTGTTACTGTGATTGTCAAGATGCAAAATGAATGTGGTCATTAAAGTTAAGATTCTTGGCCTCTGTTTCTCTTAGAACCAAGTAGGGAGGTACTTACCTTTAAGATGCAGATGTTGATAGTGAACTATGATCAATCTAAATTGCTGAGATCTTGGAGTCTTCGTTGCTAATGATCGGCACTGGTGAAGGATAAATGAGCAGGGAGAGTCGTTGCTAAAGCGAGAGAGAAAGAGATCGAGCCGTCGAGAGGTTGAGAAGAATATGAGATTGAGGGAGAGAGTGAGAGAGATTCTAAGAGAGGGAGACCTAAAAGGCGAAAGAAGAGGAGGGGTTGGGCACTTTAGGCTATATACCTAGTATTAAAAAGAAAAATCTTAGTGTCCGTCTAAATTGGACCAATGCTAAAGCCTCATGACTAATGACCAACCCACGTCGTACGGGTTTAAGGGGGTCCAAGGACCAAAGATTGACCCAAGACTGGTAGAGTTTGAGGAGCTCTTGGACGAAATTCAAATAGCCTGACACACAAGCATATGGGCCTCAATCTACAAGGGGCGGTTTGAAGAATTTCGGCTTCGAAGAAGCCCGGTTACTACAACATTGAAATTCGTTTTCCTAAAAGAACGAGTGAAAAAATGAAGGAGAAAAAAAAAAAAAAAAAAAGCTAGCTGTTTTTCACTCTTCGTCTGTCGATTGCCCCAAAAATTCAGAAGGTAATTGCCCTGATTTAAAGAATTAGAGTTGGGGTTCATACTAAAATTTCCCCATTTTGTTAACATGAGGTAAATAGGTGGCCAACGACATAGTTTAGGTTTAATAATGCTGGAGAGCCGCCTTACACAATTTATATTAAACAAATGCACGTTAGATTTTTTTACCACACTAATCAGTGATGGCATTGAAGTGAACTTTTTTTTTTTTTTTTATTACAAAAGTAGCACTCAATTGATCACTCAAAAAGTTTGGCACTAAAGTGAATATCGTATGGAATTTATAACATTTTTAGTTTCATTTTTCCTGAAAGAAAAGTTGATGAAATAAAAAAACGAAAAAATTAAACATTTGTAAGTAACCCGAATCATAGTTAGCACTTGAAACAAAAAGTTGACGAATCACTCTAAAATTTATATCGGAACTTTCACATAAGAGTTATTAAATTCAAAAGTTCAAAAGGTTTGTGACCTTTGAACTGTCCAAAATAGTTTTTTATTTCTTAAAAGTGTGGGTAACTTACTTAATAGTTAGCTATCTAGAAAAAAAAAAAAAAAAATCACCAATAACTTCTTTTGGTCGATAATTTTTTTGACACTTATCAATATTGATGTTACCAGTTTGCACTAAACAAGTTAGTTTCCTCAGATTTTGAACTAACCATAAAACGGGAGGCATTGTTTCCTGTAAAATCTTTACAATTTTGTCCTGAACTTCGAAGCTTTTCTTTCCTCCCCATCTCGATAATGGTAGCCAAACAAGGTGTCATCGCGGCGGCGATACGTTGAATTTCGTGAGCAATGTAATCCTCCAATTAATAGAGGAAGCTTCTCATCTCAGTTTCTCTACATTTACTTTTCCGTGTTTCGCTTTTACTTTTTTATAGTGAAGTGCGAAGACGTGTAGATCAGCGCTTGATTATTGCTATGCTTTTAAACAGTCTTTTCCCAGGATAACATTTCACCATCACACTAACCTAGTGTTGTTGTGGGGTTGGGTTATAACAGACATTAACATTTCATACGTGAAAAAACTAAGAAGTAGGGAACGTAATTAAAGAATCAAGCTAGAGAACAAAAAATGGATTTTTCCTTTCCTTTTTCCCTTTGTCGGGGAACGGAATTTGGTAATCCAAATTAAAAAAAAAATGGGTTTTTTCTTTTTTATGTAGTTATATGTTTCATGAACTCTTTTGTCCCTTCCATAGTTTGGATGGATAGGTTGGTCCATTTTGTGGGGTGATTTCTTGGACTCTAAATTGGACAAGGGAGAAATGTATCTTCATTTGACAACGAGAAAGAAAAGGACAGGCCCCAAAAACAAGCCCATTGGATTACAACCAAGTCTAGAAACCATGTCCATGATAACTAGGGCAAGCCTAACAATGGTTCGAAACGTCAGCCAAATCGAACCAAATAGTTTTTGGAGGTCTGGTTCAGTTCAAGAGTACTTCTATGAAGAAACGGTTTGTTCACAAGCCGAATCAAACTGTTTTTTTTTTTTTTTCTTGCTTTGAGAACCCATATCGCACGACTTTTAAAAAAAAAATTATAATATTTTTATGGTTCATACATGAAATAGCGTATCAAAATAGGTTTGATTTTCATTTTATAGACTTTGACTTCTTTCGTGAAGCTAATGCTCTTTCAAGCTAGCTTAGTGAATTGACCTCATAAAAATACAAAAAAGAAAAGAAGAGGAAACAGTTTGATTTAACTTAGAACCGAACCAAATCACAAAGATGGTTTGGTTTGGTTTGGTTTCACTATTCTTCAAACCATGTTTACCGATTTGATTAGATTTGACACCCAAGTCGCACCAAACTGTATTGCACTCACCCTTAATCATTACTTACTTATCAAGTTTCATATAGAAATCTTTTATATCACCACCTAAATTTGATATTTCATTGCCCCTCCTAATATACTGTCGTTTAGCCGGTACTTGTCACCACCTATGATGTATTATTGTTTGGGTAGAATTGCTTATTCTTTAGCATAGTCCCCTTTGGCTTCTAGTATACCATGCATTATAAACATAAGATACATTTATGAGTCGAAGATAAGCTATAGATCATAGCTACCTATCACCATATCTACCCTTTTGTCTTGTCAATTTTATTGCAAAATTTTTTACAATGTTTTGAGGCCAATAGTGGGTCTTGGCCGGCACAGTAGCATAGTAAATAGAACTCTTTTTCATTCCATGAATAGTCAACAGTCAACGCACATTATTACACCTATGACTCAGAAGGCACTTGACTGAAACACACACTTATATATGGCATGTAAATCTCCTACTGTTTTTCTATGTTGTTTTTGCTATTAGTATTTGCTGTATTTGTTATGAAAATCACAACATCGATTAGGGAAAGTTGGTAATACTAAATTACTAAAGTCATTATCACGGAATACTATCTCGTGTTTCGTGCTCCTTTTTAATGCCATCGTGTCCCACTTAATGAGCACTATGTATCTAATACTCCCCAAAATTAATTTTGCTGATTACATAAAGACAAAGTAAAGATCTATGCAGTTCGGATCCCAAGAAAACTAACCAATTTGACACAGCTCTATTTAAATTTCTAATTAATATAGATCCTAGCTACCTAAGTTCCATGAAATTAGCAGCGATTTAAGCACTCGAATCTTCCTCGATTTGAATGAATGTACCAAACCCCTTCTTTTGGCTTAGCCCATTAGCGGTAAGGAGATAATTGAGATAATACAACAAAGTTCTAATTAGGTGCAGAAATATGTGGAACTACTTGGAACTTTTGCACATGGTGGGGTTCATTCACTTCGTCAATTGTTGCCTTTAATACTAATCGCTAATTGGCTAACTTGATTACATGCTCAAACCAATCGCATTAAAGCATTCGATTTTCAGCTTTATCAGATAAAATTCTTTTTTCAACATGTACGATCACCGACACTCAAATGGAGTGTTAAATTGTTAAAAACTATCCTGAGTTCATATTAGTCATGTGAATTATGATCAAGAGAGTCAAAAATATATGCACGTGGTTGACACGCTTCCTAATCGAATGCTTCAGTTTGCGACCATCGAAGAAAATAAACTCTGAAAGAAAATTCCAAGGAGTCCCAAGGAAATTCAATCGTGGTGTCCAAGGTGCGCTTTCGAGGGGTTTTGAAAGGTCTCGAATAGGTACGATCGGGGGCACCTGGCCTGCGACTTCATAATAGAGAAAGGAATCGACTTGACCTGCTTTGGCTTTTGCTTTGCAGGATGAGTTTACTTTGACTCAGGACTCGGACCGAGATCGAGACTTGGATAGTTTGGCTCGGTCAAGACGTGTAAAACATGCATTTCACACGTAATAGGACTTAATAATAATTTTATTACATTGGACAATAATTTCATTAGGGATTCGTAGGAGGATGAGTCTTCTATTCATAGAACTATAACAAGGAGTGAGAGGAAGTGATTTCAACAATCGCACCATTCGACAAAGCTAATACATAGAAAGGTGCATGTTCCAAAACCGCAACCGCCAACATACACGGCAGGAAATTTCAAGAGAATAGTAAGTTAGAAAGGACGACTGGAATCGTTTTACTCTTGAAAACGTACATGAACTTATGTTTGAATTTTTCTAACCAAACTTTTGGGGGGTCAAATCAAGGAAAAGTAACTCTCTTGAATTTTCTAATCCAGTGACGCATTATACATCTTTTCTGAGAGTAGATAGATCGACTTAGGCTCATTGGATATGACTCGAGCTATGTATGTCAATTTTGTTGGAGCACGTGTGACGTCTCAATAGGATTGACGAGGGTGAAGTTCCCAAACGAGTACTGTGGGCGAGGCTTGCAGTATGCTATCTATCCATCCACTCACAGCGCCGAGGTCTTACTCATCATCGTCGCTTAGAGCCCAGTGACACGATGGTTCAATAGGCAATTTAATACATTCCCTCTTCTGTTATCATCCCATAAACTTGCCAAGAGCTATATCCTCTTAGAACCCGATTATTTAATAACCTAAAAAGACGGGGTTGCTAAAGTACCTCCATCTTGTGACATAATTTCAAAACTATAGCATCTGGATGCTTGAGATATGGAAAAAAATATTAAATTAAATTTCAGTATGTGTCTGTTAGGGAGGTCTCTCTCCATGAATTTAGTTTATATAATCCCACAAGGGACAATAGGACCGGTATGGAAAGGCTCGTATCACGGCACAAATTTAGCGGCCAGACTGGATAAAAGAAATAAATCGTCGTAGGTCCAAGGTTCTCTTCTATTTATCTTATTCCTTTTTATTTTCTCATGAATTGAAAATTCAAGGGTTTAGGTGTAACAATAGCCAAAAGGTCTGGAAATTCTTCTCTCTTTCTTAAAGTTCAAATGCGCGTTTTTGAAGCTTCTAAGCTTACATCAAATCCCAGCACAGTTTGAAAATGGGTTAACGGGCACAACGCACACTCACACTAGAATGTCAATGATAAAATAGTATACTAATTAGCAGCTTGGTGATGACTAATTTGTTGTTATATAAATGAAAAATTGATGATTTCGTTTGGTGGTATTTGCTGGCAAGGGACAAGAGCCACAGGCCAAGCAAGTCTATTTCGTGCGTGAGGCTGAAGTTAGCAAGGGTATCAATGCACATGGTGGGCCTCTTTGGGGACTCTTATGAGATAGCAAGCTTTCGGCTTTTTAAAAGAGGGTTTGGACAACACAGAAGCTGGCAATTTCCCCTTTTTTTTTAAGTTCACATTGGTTCAGACACGCGAAATCGAATTTTAAAATTACGTGCAAATCATTGGATGAACCAATCTACAATGGTACTTAGGCGCATGGAATGATTTAGTTGAGCTAGATTGTCGTCCAATTAAGTGTAACCATAGTAGACTCGACTAATCATTATGTGATAAAGGTGTTCTAGACCCATAAACTGAAACCCTAGAAAGAACGACCAGTGCCACGACAATGTCCAACCCTCGTGGAGGCGAACATAAACTGATTTGACAACTGTAGACTTTGCATATGGTATAATGTCGTAAGCTGTCGAAATTCATGTGGGTATTATTAACGCATGCTTTCGGAACAATTCGTGAGTAGTCAAATACCGGAAGCTCCGAAGGTTACAATGTTCAAAGAGCTGACTTGTCTTTTTCTGTTTTTTTTTTTTCCCTTTTCCGGTAGAAATTAGCATTTGTTTAAACAACAATAGAACGAGGTTTCATAAACGAAACAGCCGGCGTACACCCTGGAGAATCATTGCCCAAAGTAGCGCCAACAGAATTACTAACGTATAAAGGTTATTGTCTTTAGCCAAAAGGCCCCTAACACAAATAGGGGCAGAATTAAAAATTGAAAAAAAAAAAATGAAGATGTCTTCATGCATCTCCTCCAATTCGTGGAGATGGAATTCATCTTGTCGTCCATCTATCTAGCTGCTTTTGTAATCGATGGTGATGGCGCACTGCCGGCCGCGGCGAGTGCAGCGTGGTGAATCGGAGAGGGGAATGGAAAGGTAGCTGCTTCGGAGAGCAGAGGTGGGTTTGTGAGTCATTCTTTCTCAAACTAATTTGAGGTTATTTTGGCCATAGCACTAAGAAAATGCTGTGCTTAAGCCATTTTCGGCAGGGTTGAGAATGGGTCTAAGGTAGAATCAAGAATTCGGACTGAATTGGCCATAATGATAGGTCCTGATCCAAGTTCCCGTAATTACTGGTACTGTGGCTTGATAGGTTCCTGGGTAAAAAGCGATGAACTGTAATTACATATTTTGAACTTTTTATCATTTATTTTATTTTATGTGTTCATCTTTTATGGGATTATCGTTATTGATAAATGATGTTTTTATTATTGTATTTGCTTTCATTTTGCTTTACTAAAAATGAAAAAAAAAAAAAAAAAAAAAAATTGGACGGTTTTAGGGTAAACCTTAGAATCAATTAATAAGATAGATTTCAAATTTCACGGTACTTGAAGTAAATTTTAGATTCCAAAAATTAGGAAATCAATTGGACGAGCTTTTATTAAATATGCTCAACTAACGTGCCCGTGTGCCCGATGCAACAAATGGGAGTTAGTCCATCAATTTCAGAACCATCACTGAAAATCACAGATTCAAAGGAGGACACCGCTCTGAAATTCGTACCAAATCTCTTCTGCAAATAAAAATAAAAAGAAAAAGAAAAAGAAAATTGCTCTATAATTCTATCTAGTGACGTGTACAGATCGTTCTCCATGTATTTATTTTCGGCGAGGCGAAGACACGTTCCAAGTTTTCTGCATGAAGGTTTCGGAAGTCTAAGCAAACCACGTGGAACGTAGTTACATCCATGTCGACTCTTGTCTGTAGACACCCCTCGACGACGGTCGTGTGTCATAAATTGGACTTTTTTTTTTTTTTTTTGATCGAGAACCGCCGGAGACTCTCTTTGGGGGTCACAGTGTCACATTGCCTTATAAATTGGACTATTTATGCCGTTAAAAACCACTTATTACGTCATATCAAACATATGTTTATTTAAATTCTTATTTGCCTCTGATGCTGAAAACAAGGTCAAAAACTATTTCCCTTGTTGTCTCGTTGTCTGCCCGTTTGCAATCCCCTTGCATTCCCTTCCCAAAGCTTGCCGATAATTATAGAAACATCCCCAGTTCCCTAAAATGAATCCCAAAATCATGACAAGGAATCCGATATTATTTTCTCGAAACTTCTGCAATCCCATTATTTACGAACACGAATGTTCTTAATTAGGGCCAGGCATTAATAAGTTTAGTAAATAGAATTCTATTTAATAACATCAGTTAATTTTTCTATTTCCAAAATAGGAAAGTGGCCAAAGAATAAAATTATAATAGAAAGAAGAGGTAAAAAGAATCCACTTCTTTGTTCTTAGGAAATAGAAATGAAAAAAAAAAATCATTTCTAAATAGAAATTGTTCCTAAGAACAAAAATGTTACCAAACGCAACGAAAAAATCCGTACCTATTCTTTCCATGCATGATGAGAAAGTTAAACATGCAATACGTCACGAGTGCCTCTAAAGTACCAAGATCGGTCCATTTCCTCTTAGACCAATACCGAACTTAGTTGGCATGCAAAGACAATAATAGACCGATAAAGGAATGGCTAGGGTTTTTGCCTTTTGGGGCTGTAAGGTTGTCTCCTTAGCGTGTTGACGATTTGAGGAAATGGGACATGCTTGTCTGTTAGTGGATCCGAAGGGGCACATAATTCTGCTCAGCATCCTAATCCAGAGGCTTCGCATTCTTCGGGTGTCTGAAGATTGCTGGATGGAATTATGCCCGGTTCGATGGATTCCAGTTGTGCTTCTTTGCTTTTTTGTTCCGTTGTTCCCGCGAATGGCGGCCAGAATGTGCGACGTTTTCAAAGGGATTCTCAGCGTCAAGTGGCCGAGATTGCTTTGATTAGGAGCCATTCTGCTGTCCAACTGGTGTGTTAACTCCCCCACATTCACGACACACATGCCATGTTTGAACTGAAATTGGACGACCGTGGTCTCCCAACCGGAAAGGGAGACAGAGAGATCCTAAGATTAAGTCATTTACCATGTTCGATGAGTATCCAGCAAGGCAAACGCATCCTTCTTTTTTTTTTTTTTTCTCTCACCTTTTGTTTCGATGATTACGTGGTTATAAAGTTTACAGAATCGATGAGATTAGCTTGGAGACAACATAAGAGACGGCTGCGAGGCCAAACTACGGTCCTTATTCAAAAATGATTTTTCGTTAATGTTTTATTATAAATTTATCATGGCTCTTTCCTTGCACCAACAAACTTTAGGGTCTCACAATAACCTAATATTATATGATAGTGGAAAATCCATCAGCTTTCATGATCCTGGTAAATATAATAAGATGTTACCTACCACATTACCCAGATATTACGAGCAATATGTATTCAATGAAGAGCAGATCAAGACGCAAATAATCTCAGAACTACTCACATGCGTTCCGACCCTTTATGCTGTTATGATCAAGGTAAGTCAATTGCATCTCGATAATGAGCGATCGTGTGTCATGATAAGTTCCGACCCTTTATAGCATATTCTACGCGTTTCCCGAACGTACATGATACGTATACCTAATGAGAGATCTACGCTTGTGCGTTCCACGCAGCAACGTTTCCCGCGTGTAGGAGGTATAAAGTAAGTTCCCACTGCCTCGCCAAGGGAAAGATCTTTTTTTCTCCCCGTCTCCACAAACTGAACATTCTTCCAAAAAGGTTGAAAGGAACGGCACGAGCACGTCAAAACGCGGTCAAAAAAGCGGGTTCCTCGAGGGGGCCGGTACGAAAAGGACCAAGAAAATCGTGCAGAGAGACGCCAGACTTTACAGGCGACACGCTTCCCAGTTTTACAGATAGAAAGCACCAGCGATATTTGCATGTGCAGTCCAGCCAGGAATCACGTATTTGTGCAACTCGCCCGGCCAGTTTCCACGAGTTGGCCCCTTCTTCTGGGGCCTTCGAGCCTATGATTGGGGGTTTTTCATAAAAAAAACATATTTATATATATTTTTTCATTTATCAAGTGTTTAATTAGAGGAAATTCGGTGAGTATTTAATTTGGGAACTCCGTATTTTTGGGTTAATATCACGAAAAATCCTAAATTGTAGATATGTCTGACAATTTACTTCAAATTATTTTTTTAACATTAAAAAATCCAAAATTAATAAATTTATGACAAATTTACAGAAACTAGTTTTTGAATCACTAAAAACCATAAACAAGATATTTATAATAAATTTATCTTTCGTTAGTTTTTGTTAAATTGGATTAATATCACGAAAATCACCAATTGATACATTTGTAACAAACGAATGATAGAATCTCAAACTGGTATACCGATCAACTATTACGTGTCATCAAATTTAACTAATTTAATATAAATTAATTGATGTTAAATTTGTCATAGGTATATTAATTTATGATTTTTTGTAGAAAAAAAATTAGTTTAAGATAAATTTGTTATAAATATACTAATTTAAAATTTTTATGACATTAATTCTAATTTTTTTAATTATCTAAAGGTCTTAATAATGCAAAATCCAGTTATTTCTAGGTGGTATAACGATCCATCAGCAGGAGACGCGCGTTAATCATGCTCGTGCTACCTACCGTTGGTTGCCCTACCACTTCTGAGTTGTTACCGTGGATTTCTTCGAATACATTTTCGTGGTAACCACAAGAGTGTTGACTATTGGACAAACTGAAGGAAAAAATTGTCACTTGCACTCCCAAAAAAAAAAAAAAAGTAGAAAAGCACGACAAAGTAGAATGAAACGAACCAACGAAGGAACAAACGAAGCACGCTTCTTCCATTTTTCAAAAGTCTGCGCTCTCTTCCTAGTATGCGTGTCTTGGAAAAGTCTTTTCTAAATTTCTACAACAGTTTTTCTTTTTTCTTTTCTCGGAAATGTCCATTTTATAATTTTATTTCCATTATGTCCCTTTCATTCTGGAATAAAATAGAAAAACTTCTTTAATCTTTCCCTCTTTCTCTCTCTCTCTGTCATCCTTATATATATATAATCTCCACCAAAACCCTTGAAAATAAGCTCCGTTTCCTCCTCCCATATCGCAAGAAACCGAAACACCAAAACCCCACCAAACCAAATTGCACCATGGCCACCCACCCCCTCACCCTTCCCTTCTTGCTTCCGCCCTCCCGCCGCCGCCGACGACAACCTCCGCGCCGAGGCGGCTCCGCCGCTGCCCCCGCCGCCCCCGCCGCCGCCGGGGAGCGACCACGCGAACCTCACCACCTGCCTCTACCACACCCACCTCGGCCTCTTCTCCCTGACCTGGTCCAAGACCCTGTTCGGCCGCTCCCTCCACCTGAGCCTCCATTCCCACCAGGGCTCCAGCTTCTTGGACTACAATTCGTCGCCCCTCTCTCCTTCTTCTTCCACATTCTCCTTCCAGCTCCACATCAAGCCCTTGGTGTTCTGGAAGAAGCAGGGCTCCAAGGAGCTCGATGCCGACAAGACCAGGACGGGCGCGAGCATCCGGATCTTCTGGGACCTCGCGAGGGCCAAGTTCGGGTCCGGGCCCGAGCCCGAGTCCGGGTTCTACATCGCGGTGGTCGTCAACGGCGAAATGGCGCTCCTCGTGGGCGACGCGGCGAAGTCGGCTTACGGCAAGACCAAGGCCCGGAAGCCCGCGGAGAGAGGCCAGGCCTTGTTCTTGAGGAGGGAGCACCTGTTCGGCCACCGGGTGTACGCGACGAGCGCGAGGTTCGGCGGCAAGAACCGGGTGATCTCGATCGACTGCAACGTGCACGCCGAGGGGAAGCTGTGCATCAGCGTGGACAAAAGGAGGGTCCTGCAAGTGAAGCGGCTGAAGTGGAAGTTCAGAGGGAACGAGAGGGTCGAGGTCGATGGGGTCAATTTCCAAGTCTCCTGGGACGTCTACAACTGGTTGTTCGAGGACGCGAGGGATTCTCATGCGGTGTTCATGTTCAGGTTCGAGAAGCTAATTAACAATGATGAGGAGAAAAAAAGAGGCGGCGGCGGCGGCGGCGATGACGGCGTTCAGGCGGTGAGCAACCTCCTGCTGTGGTCGCAGCCCTCGTGCAGCTTCGGGATGAACGAGATCGAGCTAAGGAAGATGAGGAAGAGCAAGTTGCGGAGCGCGAGGAGCTCCTCCTCCTCCTCGATATCGTCGTCGGCGTCCTCCGGAGGCAGCTCCTCGATTATGGAGTGGGCGAGCGCGGAGGAGAACGAGCTGAGCGGTCCGTTCGTCGGGTTCTCCTTGCTCGTTTACGCTTGGAAGAGATGATGCAGATCCGATCCCGTCCCATTCCGCTCCATTAGCGAGAGCAATCGAATCCCTCCGCAAACGTCGGAATTCCTCACGAGTGCAAGCTAACCTTGCTCTATTTCTTCGAGGAACACGAAGTCAAAAAAATTTCATTACATACAGGTAGATAGGCGTGTAAATTCATAGGTAAATTTCATTGAAGAACTGAGATTGATGTCATTTTTTTTCCCGGGTTCACACTAGAGAAATTTCTTCCTCCTTCTCTACGGTAAACCATACCACAAGAAAAGGCGGATTGCACTGCACATACATGGTTGTTATTGTTTTGGCAACATGAATTATGGAGTTGCGCATCATAATTTAGGGTCGCATCGGAGTGTATTATACAACTGTCCCTCTTCGTATGTTGCTGGGTGGTCTAGTGAAAAGTGAGTTGTCTTCTTTGTTTGATACCGATGTCTGATGAGGAAAGGGCAGGGATCCTTTTCCTTCTCAAACCAGAATACAGGACACGATGCATGTGATCGTGGGTCATCCGTTTTCCTTCCCTTTTTCTTTTTTTGTAGCGTAGCTTTTGGTTCGGTTGTCTGGGGCTCGGCTGGCAGTGATTGGACGATAGGACAGCAGACAGCGCCACCTCTTTTTCCCCTCTCTCTCCATTCGTCGTCCCAACATCTGGCGAAACCGATCTCGTCCGTCGAACCGGACGACTGCTGCCTCGGGATCCGTCGCGAGGAGCGGTTGGATTTTCTAGTTCGCGGTGCGTTGAAGAAGGCCGGGGACAGGACAGTACCTGATCGAAAACGGCATCCGAAGGGGCTCGGAAATGAGCCGGCCAGAGAGAGAGTGAGAGAGAGGGAAATATGCGTTGGGGGTCGGGTAAAAGGGGAGGTTTGAAAAGTTGACCGTTTGACCGCGTGGCTCTGGCCCTGTCCTCTTTGGCTCCCCGTAGGACCACTTGACCAGACCAGTCAGTCTCGTGAACCAAAAGCAAAACCACAATTATATAAATAATCCGATTTTTGGTTAGGTGAAATCAGACGTTTTTGCTTTTCTGGGATGATGTTTAGGTGAATTATGAATGCTCCTAGAAATTAATGTTGCCTGAACTTTGTACTTCGAAGTTCGCTCGCTCTGCTTCTTCTATTCACAAAGAAGTCGCTTCCCTCTTTGTTACTGCTTTAGTCACGGCAAAAAGTGATTAAAATGCTTCGGCTTGGCACGATTGGTTGAGGTGTCGGAGATCTCCGGGTTAAGAACCAAAGGTCGCTCGTATGAATTCTATAAATTCTAGATTACTGATTCATAAGACTTGTACGGTGTTTGAGGGATCTTAAAGTAACCGAGTTTTCATACTTGAATCCTTGAATTATTAAAAGCGAAGCGACCTCTCTCGTGTCACCATGATAATTCATAGTCTATATATTATGATCGACGAATGCATTTGAATAAGCAAGAAACATCGCTCTCGTAAATTATATCCGAACCTTCGACTCAATTGATTTTAAGTACGCGCTTAAATTGTTCCGTCCTCGTGCATGACCCGCAAGCTCTCCTTGACTAAGTACAATCTCGTGTAATATTTTCCTTCTTAGTTTATGTGGTGCGACACAAATTTGATACTTCATCCCTTACTTATCTTGCGAAAATGGGTTTTCACCCGAGTTCTTCCGGTTCACGAACCACTCACTAGTTTCCAAGTATCCCGTGAACAAAGTTGGTGTTCCGAAGCCTTGTCCAGGATAGCAAAAAAAACAATGCAAGTAATCACCAATTAGTGCAAATCATGGCGTTTGCTTTGTCCTCTTTCTCAACATACGATTCCTGCCCATGATGCGGTGTCACGTCAACTCACTAAAGATATCGTAATGGTCGTTCGCTTTCCCTGGAAGAACACTTACGTTAGAAAAAAACAAAGCCACTTTGGAAAATCGAGATGGGGACTTTTTCTTTTTCGTTTCATTGACTCCATGGGGTCTGGTGTTGGTTGGAATCCAACCTGTAATCTAAATCTTCTCTAGGGTTTTCCCTATTTTATTCCACTGAACAAGTATTTCTTTAATTGACCCAACAGACCTAATGTCATAAAATAGTTGAGTTTGTGTTTCCGAAGTAAGGTTCGAGTATGCACGATGCACCAACTATGTACCGATGGTTGGGTTGAAACCAAATTTTGAGACATGAATAGAAGAATTCTTATGCCCGCATACCCTTGTCCTTACTCAATTACCTCAACAAATCACTGTCCGGGAGGACCCGCATGTCCTTAATTTAGCTGAATTCCGGAACATTTGGGAGTTGTTGGAACTAATTTTATCATTAAAGATTGATGCCCAACCGCAATTCATTGACAAAACAGAGTGAAGCCACCGGCAACATAAGTACCTCATTCTAGATCTATTGATGCACTTTTCATGTTCACGAAGAAATTGTCCAATTAATCTTATTATACGGATGTTAATTAAATCTTAATTTCTTTTATTTTGTCAATTTAGTATTAAAATTTTGTGCGAAATTCAAATATAGTCATTTCGGTCAATCTTCGCCTAAAATAGTTTACTTAACAATGTGCCAAATAAGATAAATGTCAATAACGGGGTTTCTTTTAGTGGCCACCCTTTTCCAACTTGGGGGGAGGTGGGAGGTTCAATCCCCACATTCTCGGGAAGGTTTGGGGTGAGGACGCCTGTAATTTCGGAGTGGGTTTCGACTCCCACGCTCTCGTAAGAAGGCAGGACAAAAGTCTGAAAGTGGGCGTTAAAATAGAAATAGAATAAGACCGACAAAAAAAAAACTGTCATGTCCTTAATTTTTTAACGAAAATTTATCGGAATGATTATATTGAAATTTCATGGAAATATTTAGAAAAAAATTGGCAAAACTGAAAAATTTAGATTGAATCGATCCGATTGAGTAATTTTCTCAAAAAACTTTTGAGTTGTTGAAACTGATTCCCATCATTAAATATCAAGGTCCAGCCACAATTCTTTGACAAAAACAAAGTAAGGCCTCCGGCAACATAAATAACTCCTTCTAGATCCTGCTGATGCGCTCCTCATTTTCCATGAAGATGAGCTGAACCGTTCACATGGTGGAAAAGTCGTGTGGTTGGAATGACAATGGACTACGTGTCCCCAATGAAATCTGTGTTCCACAGATTGAACGAGTCAAAATGAGAAGACTTCGCCCGTACGTACGTTTCCAAAGGTGTCAAAGTTCCACGTCCTTTTGCAAAATCTTATTGTGACTATGACTTGTAAGTTTCCTGTAATCTTCCGGGTACTGCGCTTTTCAGGCTTTAAAAGGATGCAATTTATGACCAGAATAAGGGTGTGGTGGGTTTGGATCTCCCCTCTTTTGCCACTGAAAAATCAAGTTTGACGGGCCATACAAAGTATTATATAACCCTAGAAGTATTAAAATTCATTAGAGGTACTCGCTATAGTGCAACAAGATCGCGATAGATATCGATATCGAGCCAACTGACCGTCTTTGTACACATGAATATATGGTGTATAAATAACCCACTTGAATTTTCATCTCGCTTTGTAAACAAGTATCAAACCTTGCATGTCTCGTGCTCGATATATATTGTCTCGATTTTTTTTTTAATTTGTACTTTTCATATTGCTAGGCATCATGAAAAGGGGTGTAATTCCTAAATTTGCGGGACAAAGTCAATGCCCAGTACAAAAAGATGAGCCAACATAAACTTCTGATTTAAGTTTTGCGCCCGACATGACGAATAAAGTTCAGGAATATCATGAGCTTTCATTGCAAGCAGGTTCTCTCTGGTCGAGTACTTCCAAAACGGTGATATGAGCAAGACTCCAACCACCATTATTAGGGCCAATAAGCAACTCCACCAGCAGGATCACAACCTAAAGACAGAGACCCAACTGAACAATATATAAAAAAAAGTAAAAAATAAAGAGAGCTTGTATTGACAGCAAACATCACACATGCATAGTGGATATAGTGCTGAGGCTTGATATGGTAAAAAGGAGAAATGGGGACTCTGCAGATCTAGGATTGAGGTTAAATGAATTGAATTTTCAGAAGAGGCATGCTGTGCAGGTTAAAACATGGCACATGCAAGCACAGGACAGTTCCATGATCTTGAAATCTGGTGACAAGCATCCAATGCTTGATGTGAAAGCTTTCGAATTGTTAAACCAGACTTTAGGGGGGAGTGGATTCAACAGAAGAATGAGGCACAACAACTGGTGTGATGTAGTGGGCTCATGCTTTCATATTCAATTATCTCACAGGGCATCAACTTCAGCCTGGAAAATGGCAGTGTTTGGGACCACTTGGGCCCTCTAATCATCTTGTGAATGTCTCCAACGGCACACCTCGATCAGTCTGAAGGCCACATTCTGCGGATCCTCAAAGCCCATCATGCTTACGACAAAGCATCCGAGCAGAGATTCGTAGGAGCAAAGTTTTGCATAATGATTAATGTACAGGAAAAGGAAAAGGAAGAACATCATTCCTCACTATGAAACATTCGATCACTTGTCAATCAAATAAGCTGATAAAAGGAAAACATTTTACATGGGAAAATATGCCTTAGCCGTCATAGAACCGGCTTGTCCACAACCCTAAAGCACAAATCAGCAGGTTCACCAGGATAAAGGGAGACAGGGAAGAACTTCATCAGAAAAAATTTTGCAATCTTCCCTTTTCCCTTCTGCAGTGATGATTCTAAGGCCCTAGATTATGAGTGCTTCTCTCTTATTGAAGCTTTAACGCTAGAGTTGCAGGTGAAGAAGTAGAATGGATCAAAGAAGAACTTGGAGGAAGACAGTGTCTCCTACTGTTTTTGCTAGCAGAACGCAGACGGCGAGATGATGGCGTATCAGCTGAACGACTGGAAGAGGGGAACCTGCTCGATTGGCTTCTCAGTTTCTTCTTCTCTCCTTCGAGCATCACTTGGTCCTCCGATCTGATTTGCCGAACCTTCGTCTCGTTTAATCCAGCAGGAAGCACGCAATTGCAGAAGAAACCTAATCATCCAAATAAACCAAAGCACAATCACTTTTTTATTGTGTTATACAACAATAAAATCAAGCAAAAATTAAGACATCTCGACCCCTACTCAATAAGATCAGACAAAATTTCTCTGACCCTCTATCTCTCTCCCTGTCTAAACAAAACAAGGTCTCAGAACATACAGGTAGTCACCTGGCATTCATCAAGCCATGACAACATGGCATATAGGCCAGCCGCATTGGTTCTACACCATGCAAATCAGATACTTAGACAATGCATCTGACATGACTAGAAAACAAGAAGCATCTTCTCTCTTGCAACTAGATTGGCTGATATATAAAAGGGGATTCAAGATGGGGATCCTCAACATATTCAGATCCTTTAGCTGGTAAAAGAAGGCAGGATCGTTTCGATTGGTATTTCCCTGTCAAAGATGAAGCATTTACCAAGAGCACTTTCAGATAATCTGTTCACCCGCAATTTTCCGTATTTTCTTCCCAATTAGCTATAAAAACACCCTATATAGCTTGATTGTGCATGGTAGATGTAGTAATTAAGATAATTCATGGTGCAAATACAGAATTCCATAGGCTAAGTAGCATCAGGCACTTCATAACAATCACCATGCAATGGAAGCAGGTGACAAGGATGGCAAATTTACTATTATAAAGACTCAACTAAAAAAGGGTACCTAGCTTAGTGACAGCAAGGCTGTACTTCTTGTTCTTGACAAGAGGCTAGCGATACTCACCCTGATGCCTTAAGGCCAATGATTCGAAGGAAAAGTTGTGAAATCAGTGAACTAAAGCTACAGCTGCTAATGGATCTGGAAATATAGTAACCGCTGTGGAGATCCTATTGTCAAATATATCGAGAAGTAAACTCGTGGCACTTCCAGAAATCAGTGGAATATGAAGAAAGTGTGAGGGATTGGATGCTTGAAGGATGCTGGTCCCATATGGTAGTAAAAGGATTTCAGCAAACTGCATTGCAGTCTAAGATCTCAGTACCATACGTTTCCCAATGTGTAAATGAGTTATAAGATAACACAAGCAAAATATTATCATTTACAATGAATACAAGGGAACTAGAACTATGGCAGGCAGGACAGATAATGAAATGACATTAATAATTGTATCACATCTTACCTAGTCGAGCCAGTCGATTGACCCAACGAGGGATCGGTTTCCCTGTCAATCTATTGCACACATCGTTGCAGAAGTGATTGCAATTTTTTGTAATAAGATGGTATGTGTTTCCAGAGTAATCTTCAGCTAGTTTCTCCATAAATGAGCGGACTTCTTTGGGGCCTAAGTCTGTCCTTCCAATCAAAATTGATTTTCTGAAGGTGAAACCAGGACAGCGCTTCGGTTCAACTTCAAATATTCCCGTTGTTGCATGTTCATGTGCTCCAAAACCATATTCAACATTGTGTACTGCAAATGGAACATAACAAAGACGAATATCCTTAACTGCAAACAGAACAACTTCATAGACATTCAAGTACACGTAAAACACAGAAAGTCAGAAGCAGTATACTATTCATATAATAGTATGCAATCCTCGTGAAGAAAAGAAAATTAAGATAAGCTAATCAGAGTATCGATCCACTCTAGCTTCAAAAAGTACGAACCAATTTTTTCTCTCAACTAACCCAACCTAACGAAGCTTTACATTGCACTAGTCCTTAAACTCTCCAGTCAAGAGTATCAGAAAGTCCAAGAAACCAAAGACCAAGTCTGCTAAATTAGGTCAGGGTCGATGGTAACAGCAGCGACTGCATCAGCAAATTCAACCACTTCACACTGCGTTTCCTCCGGTTTCCAGGGTAACCAAATAGAGCAAGTGCAGATCCTCGTCTTCAACTCCTGTCATCGGCCCAATCATAATGCAAGTCCAGCCTACGATTCAACAGGTTATGCAAACGCAAGTCCAGCCTACGATTCAACAGGGTATGCGAAAATGTACTAAACAAAACATAATTATACATCACAACGCAACTCCAGCCTATGTTTCAACAGGGTATGCAAAAATGCACTAACAAAATATTATTCTAAGTATATCTGCCTTCAATCACGCTAAGCTAGCTGCTCAAAAAAGAAGACGGACAATTTGGCCAATCACTAGCTACCGCGAGTTGCCTTCGCCTCCCCCAATATGCCTCAGATCACGAAGAGCACCGACAAGAACCAGCTGCTGCTAAAGCTCAAGCATTTTCTTCCCGTTCAGCCGACGCGAATCCGCCAAAACTCAAAACCCCACAAACTGGATCACCCACGAGAACCCAATTCCACCTTCCAGCTCACTTCCCCGTCGATATCCCCAACGACCCAAAAATCCAACAGGCAACGAGAACCCAAATCCCACGACCAAAGCTCAAATCTTTTACCTTGCACGCCGGAGTGATACACCCCGAGCCCGAGCCAATAGGCGTACCCGTTGATCGGGGTCAAATCGTACACGTTCAAGTAAACCGGGACGGACCCGTTCCTCTTCTTCCGGGTCACCGTCACCATGTTACACAACATCTCCGGCAAAAAAAAAAAAAAAAAAAGGCAACCTCCACAAGACTCCCACCCCACAAGACGAGACGGGAGCAAAATTAGCAACGGAGGGAAGCAGGGGGAGACAGGGCAGGGCAGGGAGGGAGGGAGGGAAAAGCAGAGAGAAAGTGGGGATCCGAAGAAGTGATTGCGCGTGCAGGGGCGTGGGGGCGCGGTGGTGGGGAGCCTTATTATATGGCAGACGGTAAAACGAACAACAGCAAAAGCAACACCAACACCAACACCAACAGCAGCAGCAGCAGCAGCAGCAGCAGCAGCAATTATGACCCGGGATTGGGAACGCCGCAGGAGGAGAAGAATTTCAACAGGAGGGCGTCGAGATACGGAAACGGGAAAAAAAGTTTGAATTTTTATGGGGAAGAGAGAATCCTCGGAAGGAGGGAAGGTGGAAGGAAGGGTTGGGTTGGTTCTATAGTTTCCATCGGCGGCCGAAAGCGTCTTGGACGGATTCGGATTCCCTCGGGGGTCTTCGTCTTCCCCCAAGATCGCTTTTCCTCGTTCCGGATTTTACCCTTTGCGCCTCTTTGGGTTGGTCTTTGCTGGAGAGAATCCCTTTGCCATTTCCAGCTGCACTTAGAAATAAATTAGGAGAAATTTCAGATTACATAATTTTCCCTTTTTTTTTTTGTTTACTAAAAAAAATAGCTCAGAGATTTTTCCGCTCGAGTTTGAGAAATTTTCCGGAAAATAAATTCAAAGAGATTGTGTGTCGTGTCAACGAGGAGATTGAGGGTATTGACTCTTTTTTTTCTTACCGATCCGCAATGGCATCTCTCTGTCCTTGTCGCGAGACAAGATGGCTTCTTTGAATTTTTGTATTTAGTAGTCATGATTAGTAATGGAACTCCGAGATCTATTACAAAGTCACCATTCACTTTGATAGGAGTTACAAGCTTTTATATGATTTTTCTTTTTAATGGAAATTTGACCGTCTATAACTGAGACACTAACAATGGTCAAGCTGATTAGATTGGGTTACATGAGATAATTGACAACAGTATTCGCTGTCTAATTCCATACGCATGTAAGTTTCTTGTCTATTTAAGCTAATCTCATGAGCTTTATTTGGCTATTGATAGAAAATTCTAATAACTTAGGTTATTGCAATTATTCACATTACTATCGAGAATCGATGATGACCGCGATAGTTGATTACAATATCTATATCAAGGGAGTAGTGGCCTACCCAACTTTTCCACAGTTCAAATGGCATTGCTTACATACAAATGACGCATTATAACTCGTCGCGACTATTAACCTTATTTTTTAAAGAAAAGAGGGAAATTTCACCAAGCAGCCGGTTGACTTGGGTGACTTTGGGAGTGATAAATGGAAACTAGTCAAACTAGACACGAGGGTTAGATAGCCAATCTTGTGAGTTAGGTAATGAGAGGGAAGAATGGACACTACATTGGATGGGCATATATTGAATTGGACTGCTCTTCTACTAATTAATGGTTATAATTATTTAATTAAGCAAAGTCCCGTTGACTTATGCAGGACTTGGGGAGGGAGTGCATTTAGGTTGTGACGGGCTTTCTCCACCCAAGATTCTGCGCCAATGCAGCAATGCACTACAAGAGTGGGAGTCCTACTCCCACTCCCAATGAGAAACCACTTTCAGTCCCATTCAACTTTTCATGATCTTTTTTAATGCACATATCACCCCTAAAAGAAAAGAAAAAAAATACCATTAAAGAGGTGGTATGCATGTGTGACAAAAAAATTATTCAAAAAGTCTTAAATTTATTGTACAACGGTTTCAATTTGATTAATTTAATTGTAAAAATTTCGATAATTTTCTAATATAGTATTTTTTTGAATCAATTCTACCTATAAATGTCTGATGTGGTGGTCTAGTCGGCATCAATCATCTTACTCGACATAACTGATGCTAATGTGAATAATTTTTGTAATTTTTAAAAAATTTTCTGATTTTTTTCCTTTTTATTTTTCTTGTATTTCTTTTTTTTTCTTATTTCTATTTGTAGGTCTTCGGGCCCTTGCCTGTGGCTGGTTATCTCTATCGGCCATCATTGAGGGCTTGACAACTGGTGAAGGGAAATAGGAAAAAAAAAAAAAGGAAAAAGAAAAAAGGAAAGAAAAGGAAAGGAAACAAAAATGAAGCAAAGAACTTATTTAGAAAATCTTTAAAAAATTTTGCAAAAATCTTTCACAGTTTATACCGGCTATGCTATGTAGGACGGCTAGTGTTCACGTGAGTGATTTTGGCCAAAATTGACTAGAAATGACTATATTGAAAATTCGTCAAAAGATTTAGAATTAAATTAATCAAATTTGTAAAAAAAAAAATAGTTAGATTAGATAATTTAAATCAGCCGCCGTAGACCAAGTTCAGGACTCTTGGACAATAATCCCATGCGTTAGAGTGATCAAATAAGTTACGTTATCCGATTGTCCGTCCTATACGCCAATGCATGTATAGTAGACACTACTCAATTAGTTTTTCCAAACCATCAAATGGGTCTAGAGAAAGGTCCAATATAATATATTTCAAATCGGAAGACTTGACGTAGAAAACAGTCAAAATCTTAAGAGCATCACATGCGTCCGGACTACCGAGATGACGGTGACGAAGAAGAGATTGTAATAATACAACCCCCTAGACGGGGTCACTGAATCCAAAAGGACGATAGTTTTTTAAGTCTGATGCAGACTGGTAAGTAACGAATGTGGCTGGGGGGGAGCGACCACGCCCATGCGCATAAAATTTCATGTTCCAATTGATATTTTAAAGCTACTGTTCTTCTGGTCCATCCAGTCGGGAGAGATGGGCAAAGCCCAAGAAAATTAAATAGTGAAAATAAATCAATAAAATTAAATTAAATAGTAGATAAATTAAATTAAAGTATACAAAAAATTGGATGGAATTGAGCATGTGGGGAGCAGCATGATGTGGACGTTTATCGAAAGGCGACAAGGCAGGAATAAATAAAAGGTGCCGTGCGTGTCGGAGGATGGCGTGGTGGGGGGACCGCGGTGGAGCTAACATCATTTATTCCCATGCTGGGCGGCCTTGTCCGTAGGCTGCATGGTCTGCTGAAATTCACCTACTGAAGAAAAGTGGCATTGCAAGTTGGCAAGTTCCATGGAATGTTGTGTTGGATGCAAATTATGCAATCCCTTTGATCGCCATAACCAGAACAAGAACGTCGTAATTAATAAGAAAGATTAACGCACCGCCTGTGATCCATCGTTCTTTGGGCGGAAGCGAAACACGATGCCCACGCGCAGCCCTTCTCCCCTATCGTCTCCTTATCACCTACCAACGAGACGCCCCTCACCCCTAGCGTTAGGTTAACGCCCTATGTGAGGATATGTGTGAATCGACAGGGTTAGAGGAAAGACTTAATGCCCATTTATGTAGTTCCATTATTTCATTACGGCCAGGCCAACTCTACCACACTACCCCCCATATTAAACTAATTAAAAAACCTTCTATCTCACCTTAGACCAAACCCCGTAAAACGGTAAACGTTAAACGGTAAATTACAATATCAATTAATGTAGTCCACATAAAGAAAACTCTTACATGTTGACCCGCTCTAGGTGTTTTTTTGGGGATCGCCGATGTGATCTGATCTTGAGATTTTTAGTGGGCTCTATAGATTTGGCTTGTCCAAGGGCATCACCTAACTCCAATTAGATCGGGAGACATTTGATTAAATTGTCTTCTTATTTGAACATTGAAAAACGATAACAATTTGATTAATTTATGCTTCGATCCCCGTATCTAATGTATCATTTTATGGAAATATTTCAAATATGACTCTAAAGTTGGACCTTTTTTTCTTAAATTTTTTAGAGTGAATCTTATCTCGAATAAGATTCTAAAATGGGTGCATCTCATGTGCCTCTTTTCAAGCTATGGTCGGTACCAATGTTTATCCAAAGCATTTTCTTTATTTTTTTTCTTTTTTGCCCTTTCTTCTATGCATCTACTCCTTGTTATGTCTATGAAAGTCGTGACCACAGTCAAAGATCGCACGCCTTGCATGGACATAAATTTGTGATTACGTGAGGTCGGCCACCTCCATGGCCCGACATTGGGGCTTAGCTTGGTCAATTCGCTCGATATTTGGCTGTGAGATGTCGAAGCTCTCGAGTGGCCATGGCCATGACCGAGGGCTTGGCGATTGAGTGACCATGGACACGAGTGAAAAGAGATGGAGAGGGCAGTGCGTGAGGAGAGAGGGAGCAACCATAGCTGTGAGCTCGAAGTTTGAGCTACCATAGTTTGAAGCTCGAAGATCTGGTAGCCATGGTTGCAAGCTCGAAAAAGAGAAAATGGCAATGGCTGCGAGTTTGAAGCTAGAGCGACCATGGTCGAAAGCTCGGAGATATGGCGGCCACGACCGCGAGTGAGAGGGGAGAGAACGGCCATTAGCATCGTCGAGCTAGCGTAGGATGGGGAGTAGTTGTAGGTGATGCTGGCACATAAGATTATTGCGCGACTTCCTCACGTCGAGCGACATCAAGCACTGGAAATGGGTTGGCAAAGTGCGGAATGAGGAAGAAAATGAGAGAAAATAAGAAAGAAAAAGAAAAGAAAGAAAACAGAGAAATGCTCGTAGACGAAAATGCCCCTACCATGGCTTAGAAAGCAGCATGTGAGATGTCTATTGGTGAAGATTGGCAGGGTCGATGGGTCGGGGGTGTGTTTTGAGACAAAATTGCCAACTTCAGTGCTTAATTTGAGACACAATCCACTTTGAAGACATTTCTAAGGTCCCATTTGAGGGCCCTATTTGAAATTTCCCTTCTTCTTTTTTGAGTGATAACATTAATTTTGCTCAATTATGTGGATTTTCAGCAAAAATGCATAGACGGGCCACCGCGTGCTAACTTGTGAAGAAACATAAAAGGATTGTTTTCAGATAGAGTGTCGATTGAATTGAAGCCCGTCATATAGTGATTGATTAAAAAATATATATATAATTCAATGTTATAGGATATTATATACATTTAATAGAAATTACGTACACATAATACCTAGTGGCCAAGGAGGGCGACTGCATTGCTAGTCGCTAGGACCTTCCTTTGATCCGTCATCGCTATCAGATGAATTTTTGCCACTACTTAAGTAAATCCATTTCATGTCTCCAAGGTGCATATCAGCTACCCTTTTTCAGCAAGATCTCTATCATGTACAATTAGTGTGGTAAAATTTGCTTGAAGAAAAAATAATGCACATCATATGAGATAAAATAGATAAAAAGAGAAATTCCAC
Source organism: Eucalyptus marginata (assembly GCA_014182565.1). Taxonomy (NCBI): domain Eukaryota; kingdom Viridiplantae; phylum Streptophyta; class Magnoliopsida; order Myrtales; family Myrtaceae; genus Eucalyptus; species Eucalyptus marginata. Next base: position 35,190,107 of record CM024587.1, on the reverse strand, counting down.
TTTCAACGACAAAAGGCAGATTCTATTTCCCTCTATGGTAAAGCCTTTTATAAATGTGTGCATGGGTAACCTTATTCCAAAGTGAACAGCAAAGCCACTTGCTTTTGATTTCTTCTTGACGAAGTTAAATGTACTCGCATATGCTTTTCTTAGCTTGGTTAGTGATGAATTGGAAGCAAAAGCAAAAGTAGATGGCAGCCTCTGATGGGAGCAATTTGGCTTTAAAGATTTCCTTATATCACAAAGCACATTGCAAATGCTAATAAAGTTGAGAAATCTGCTGCTCCGAATATCCAATTATTACTTTTTCTCTTTTCATTGATAAAGCTTGCTCACGGATGGTAAATGAGGACTATTGATTTTAACCATAATTGACTATCGTGCCACAAGTAAAACAAGTTTTCTTGTGATTTATAGACAAAGCGAAAATTTGAAAATGTGTCTATTGGTTGTTGTGAAATATTTTGAGAACCGCCTTTTCTATGATAAATGAAGATTGTCTAAGGTATACAAGCACTGTTTTAAATGATAATTTTCTCTCTTCAAAGAGTTCAAAGGGTAGATGCGTGGTTATCCTATAAGACTCAATAGACCTTTCGATTAGTGTATATTTCAATATTTAGGCAAAACAAGAACATCGAGAATTGTACTATCAATAGAGAATGTAAAAGAAGAGCATGTTTCATTTGTTAAATTGAACAATGAAGAACAGGTTGATATTTATAGGAGAAATAGGTTGACGAGAAGCTGGAAAGCAATGACTATTGATGTGAAAATGGCTCCAATGATGAAAAATTAAAGGTTTAGAAGTAAGGATATTTCGTTTGCTCATACATAGGCTTTTTCGGATAAGGCCTCTAGACAACAACAGAAGTTCAGTAAAAATGAATCATGGATTGGGTCATGTGTATACTTTGTGCACAGGATAAGCGAAATCTAACTTTACACATGATTCGATCTAAGTTTATATACGTAAATTCAATGCATTTTTCTTGTCGTTACCAAGTTGGTAAAGTGAACCCAATGATAAAGTGAATAAAAGAGAGCTTTCTAAGCAAGGTGAGACAAGGAAAAGAAATAGAAGCACGCTTTTTGAAGGACTTTTTCCAACATTATTTGCAGGATTTGGACAGTGACCGGGATTTTGGATATTTTTTCTTAGTTTTGGGAATGCTTTGATCTGTTTTGTTTTCTTAAAACTTGCAATGCAAAATGATAATATGGCCTGTGCGAGGTCCGTCCATGTCAGAGAATGGCCCATGACACGATGTTAGCCCTGTTTCATTTTGGGCCTTCAGCCTCGTAATGTTCACTTTAGGTAAAGTGGTATTCATTTTGCTGGGAAATTATATATTTTTTTAACTCCTGAACTTCAGACAAAAAAAAAAGAATTTTTTTATAGGTATATAGTCACCAAAGGCAAGCATTTCTTTTGAACTAACTGATCATCTTTTTGCTGATCATCCTTTAGATGACTAGTAGCTGATCGCATCTCTATTTTAGGTGTATAATTTCTTGGTCGTCCTCTTGAGCGGTTATTTGAGTAGCTAATCATTATAATTGCTACATTCTAGGGATGATGTTTGATAATAAAGGCGATTTAAATTGAATCACACGCTAGGTTCATTTCTTAGGGATCTGATTACAGAGTGGGAAATTCGAACTCACAACCCAATTTTTAACATAAGTACGATCAAAACATTGAGCCCCCTTTCTTGTCACATTGAATCAAGTACTTGATAGGATCGTAATGTTTTGCAGATCCATTTCATTAGATATAAGAAACATAATTAACTTTTAAGAGTACTCAATCTATTGAGAATCCAACTCCTCTTCCACTTGACTACATGACGCATGACAACTTAACTTAATCACGAAACTCAATTGATTCCTTGATTTGCCGGTGCCAACCTGTTTTATAGGTTTACCGAGAGGAAGTATCCGGTGAAAGCACTCAAGATTCCCGGGGGCAAACCTAGCCTCACGTGAATCCCCAGGTGACCATCACTAGGGTTTTGCATCAAGTAAGCAACTTGTGGGATTGGAGGGACCAAAGGGGAAACATAGGCTGCTTCTTCACTGAGGAAACCAGCCTTGTGGAATGGCATTCTGGTCCAGTCAGACACAAGGGTCAGCTCCTTCAATGGAGGCAAGGAAGCTGGTGGCCCTTCGAGTGCTTTCATGTACGCCGTCACGTATTCATCATTCACAGATCTTTTGGCCTCTTTTATCTTCTCGATTATGTCTGCATGGCTCGATTCCATCAGTTCTCCGGCCGTTAACGCCACCGAGGCGAGCACGTATGCATTACCGCTGAAACCCTTCGGGAGCGGAGGCGACAGCCTGTTCCTTGTGTCCACTGCAAATTGGAGGCACACCAGTGTTCCTTTGTGAAGTCCAAAAGCCTTGGTCCTTGCCTGAAGTGCGACAATCCATATAGTATAAAGTTAGAGTTGGATGTTGTAAGACGAAAATAGGACAATTCTACTTTGGTTTTTTATAAAGAAAAAATGGAGGGTTGGTACCCCAAGATAAGTTAGTAACTAAAGGTTGATTATTTTTGAAAGAGTTGGTTAAACTTAAGGAGTTACTAAGAAATGGAAATAAAAATTTGAAAACAATTGAAAAGGTTTGCAAAATAAACAATACTGAATAAATGCCGGTAAGTAACTCAAATGAGGGTTGATAACCCAATACTAGATGTTAATTTAATGGGAGAAAAGCGGGTGAATATGCCAATTTAGGTTGTTGCTTACCAAGGTAAATAAAAATTGGTAAATGAATATGAAAGTTGGTAACTAAGAAAAATAGTTAATGTTGGTAACTCAAATTAGAAATGATAATCTAATCCGTAGAATAATAAGATGTCACTACTAGCTATTGGTAACTTACATGGACATTATATGTTTAATTTGTTTTGCAAAAAATTAATGATTTGAAAAGCACTTTCCTAAAAATGATAAATTGTATAGCTTAAAATAAGTAGTTAATAGAAAATATTTTTATTATCGATAACGATTTATATTTAAACTTTTTTGTGGACGATGAAAATATTTTTCTTTTATTCATTATTCTAAACCATACAAGTAATCATTTTAAGTAAAGTGTTTTGCATATCATTCATTTCTCTCAAAACAAATGGAGCCTAAAGGATCCATTAATTGTAGGATGATCAAATGCCATTTCTATTTGTTCTCTGTAGCCCTAACTCCATGATAAGAACAAGAAGAAAATTATCAGCAGCAAAAATATACATAAGGTCTAAAAATCAGGAATTAAGGAAAATCGACCTTCCACAGGTGAGCTGAAACCACCTCAAAGGTTGAACATGAGAAGCTGCCATTCATCCCCTTGCACAACTCCCCTTTTAAGCTTTCTATGAACTCCCCACTCAAATCGAAAGTCTTGGGAACCAAACTCGAACTCTTCACATCAGACAAGATGTTCTGATTCACGGCTGATTGCATTATCAATTGATATAAATGATCTATAGCAGCAGCACTTTTCACTGGGTTAGCGATTGCCACTTGTTTCTGAGGATTCAGAAGCAATAGCCTACCTCGGTCATGTACCGGCATATTAATCTCAAGACGATATCCCTGTTCTTTGGTAACTGCAGAATTTGAAGACCAGGCATGAAGAAAGTCGTATGCGGCAGGTCCGTCAAATAATGAGTGGCTTGTACCCATTCCTATGGAATAGCCTCCGCATTCAAATTGGGTCACCTGCATAACCACGGTTCATTTCTCAGTCTGCTCCTACACTTACTCTAAACAGCACACTAAATCAAACTGTTGGACCGTTTGTACATTTGATCTAATCAAACCTCATCTATATACACTTCAAAGCCCTTACATGTCTGTATTTGTTGTGATTAAATACAACAGTAAGTACATTGATACCCTAATGAATGTGACATGATTAATCGACATCTAAATCTTTTGTACGGTGACCTGACCTTGCTAAGGGAGATATCAACGTTGAGAGAGAATTCTAATACCTTGGTCTGCTGAAGCTCAAAAGATTTAATACTCACCTGAGCAACAACTAGAGGCATCTTGGACAAGTCCCCATCAAAGTCAGGCTTGTAGACCAACTTCTCAAAGAACTCATTGTATTGTGATAGATCTCCAAGATCTGAAACCTTCACTTGAGCGACAGCTTCAGCTAAAACCACACCTTCATTGTTGCAACAAAGATTGAGCTTCCCATCTTCTGGGTTCAAGCTGAGCCTACCAGCAGCTGGATACCACAATGATAATGTCTCTTCTAGGTCAAGTCTTAAGCTATCAAACACACGACCAAGTGAAATTTCATTCTTGGAAAAGTTACTATTGAGAGGTGGTTTATAAAAGAAGACCAAGTACATGAGAGCTGGACACTGTCTGTCCAGGTTAGAGAGATTGAGGAGCTTTGGAGGTTGCAATGTTTTCGGTCGTACAATGATTGTCCTTCTAATTGAGACACCCAAATGATGGCTCTCATGCGGGGTGGCCATGGAAATTGTAGCTTTGAGAAAGGCTGATCTGCAATGTTTTCAAGGTCTTATTGTGAATGAAAGAAAAGAGGGGTTTGTGAATATAAAGAGAAGAGAGAGGCTAGAGATTCCATGAGGGTCATGAACCCCACTTGTATCTGTCTTCTGCACTTTTTTAAATTGTTAACCATTGAAATGGGATTGAGTTGGGGATTGTGAGCTAGGCTAATTTTATAAACTTAAATAAAAGCTTTGCATGGAGCTGTTCAGGAAGAGGGCAATTCCATGTATTTAATTGCTTGACTATGTTATCTGGATCACACTGGATGGGTAGATCAATGAAAATGACCTACTAACCTTGGTCTAACTATGTTGAGAAATCAATAGATAAAACAATGATCAGTTTGGCCCATACATCAAAATTTTATGAATCATTAATTTCTGGCTATACATGATGCACGATTCCGGGAATCTGGTCAGCCTCTCCCATTTCCTGAAGAAAACATATTGCATAAATTCATCGATTTGATCACTGAAAAATGATAAATAAAATCAATTTTTGTACATGATACGTACTTAATTTGTCCTTGGGAGTGAGATACAATGTATTAATCTCACCTGATTTATAGATTGAGTTTATGTTGTATGTACTCATTTTTCATGAACTAATTATAATGTGCGATATCAATTCAAGTAAATTTAATGCATTTAATTATATTTTATTTTTTCATTTCTAGGTGAAGTTAGAATAAGTAGCAGGTAAGCTCTTAACAAATGGGGAGACAAAACACATTACCGCATCGGCTTAATTACTAATAAACGTAATGATTAATCGCAACTTAAGAAATATAAAGGGTAATCATCTGAGTTCATTATAGAATTCATTTCTCTTTGATCCATAAATGCAAATTCGAATGTCTCCTTTTGCTCCATGAAACCTGCTTTTGTGCCTAGCCACATTGTGACAAAACTACAAAAATTGCCAGTTGCAACTCACCTTCAAACACCAAATTTTCTCTGACAAAGATAATGATTTTTCTAGAATAAAAAAGTGGGTTTTCTCTTTTTCACAATTCAAAAAGGAGAGACATGACAAAAACTTCTGTATTTATGTCATTTAGGAAAATGACAGAGCAAATGGAAGTAGAACGCATATATTATGAGTAATCATCTGATGCTAGAATTCCATGTCTTAGGTTTAACAATGAACACCACATGCATAATTAATACAACTTTCTGCAATAATGATAATTTGATGGAGCTTTAGTATTCCTGCCTTTCTTGTGCACTTGGAGCTTAGTCACTTCCTTTAGTTCTCAAGCTTTGCCTATAACAACTCGACGATCTCAAATTGGAGGTCAACTTTATCTTTTGAATTTTTGTTAAGTCACAAAGCATAACGAAAATGAAGAACTTGGCAGCTTTTGGACGAAAAAAGAAAAAAATGACCCGGTTCAGTGTAAAAGGCAAAACAGTTCATTATCTCATAACCCTAAGAGTGCTTGTCGCAGGTGGATGATGGCTTTTGCTTCTACAAAAGAAGAAAGAAAGGAAAAGAATGTCTGAAAAACCCCACCTGGGCACTGAAGGAGACATCTTAGGGTTTTGGACAAATTTCGAAGTCTTTTCAAATGGGACAACTATATGTATATGTATATATGCACAAGATGAATCTAATAATGCAAGCTTCTTCATCACATCTCATGAAGAGAGGACAAGCATGGAACAGGTCCACATTTCAGCAGGAATTGAACTCATGACTAAAACACACGTCTAAAATTTTGAAAGCATGAACTAACTCTAGTGTAAATCTAATTCAGTGTGAAAAAACCTTATCATTATTGAAGAAGACAACTCAGGTCTATGATCTAAATTTTCCTTTTCCTTGTATAATATTTAAATTTTAATACACCATACTGATGAAAGGATCAAAAAGTGAAGCCTCTGCTGGGTGTCCATGATCCTATCAATCCTTTCATATGGCAGAGTAATGAGATGTGAAACATGATAAACATAGTACACTAAGCGTTTGGTTGGAACAATAAATTGATAACGATCCTAAAAACCATCTATATAAATTGAGATAGAGGAACAAAGCTTGCATGATGTGGGAGTTTGAAAATTCGAAACAGATCAGAAGAAACAAAAGAGAGAAAATGAACTTTGTTCCGAGACAACAAAAGAAAAGCAGAAAAGTTCAATCAGGAACAGAGGCTAAGTGGGCTGAGCTTGCTGGAACCACAGGTTGGCATGTCTCTTGGAGGAAATTGGGGTGTAAGATTGAAGGAGAAGCATGCGTGAAGGTTGAAGCCCTCGACAGTTTGTCTCTCGTTGTCTCCACTTTCCCAGCATTTTGCCTCATTTCCTGGTTTTACCTTTGCCTTTGCTTCACTCCTTTTTCTCTCCCCTACACTTTTCTTTTCCACTCTCTCCATTATTTAACCAACAAAAGATGATCCACCACTATGTAACCAGCATATTATATTACTTATCATAGGTTCCATGTCTTCTAGAGTGTACAAGTGAGCATAAGTACTCGGCGCAGCTTTAGCAATCTCTTACATATTTTATCTTACTAGGCCTTGGAATCTTCCTTGACGATCACTTGTCTTTCGGTGCAAAAATCAAGATTTTATTAGAAGCAGTGCATGGTATAATAAATATATTGAAGAATGCCTACCATGTTGAGAGCTGATAGAGTTGTACACCACGAAATGTGAAGTCTCTTTGGTTCCTTTTCGTTTGTGACCTTTTTGACTTTTGTTCAGGGAGAGTAGCATGCAACAAAAGTCAAAATTCTCTGTCAATTATTAGTCACCTTTAGATATTAGAAGGGAATGAATCCAAGTAGGAAGAAAGTGTTGTTACATGGAGAGGCTACGTCGCTCCAAAGTGTAGAGAGAGAGAGAGAGAGAGAGAGAGAGAGAGAGAGAGAGAGAGAGAGAGAGAGAGAGAGAGAGAGCATATTGTCAATGTTATATTTGAAGTAGTTTTATTCATTAGTGATTACTTACTTTACATACATCAAAATCACTTTATATCTGTATGTTGGTGACCTTTTATAATAAGGAAAATTTGTTGAAAAAGTCATAAATTATTGTAGGGCTATCAATTCAGTCCTACATTTTCCAAATCTTTTGATTATTTTCCATATGGTTCATCAGGTCAATTTATGCTGGAAATCATTGATGGTGATTTATGCTGGAAATCATTGATGGTGGTGGTCTAATTAGAGTCAACAGTTTTATGTGGCGTGATTAATGGCTGATGTTGACGATCTCAAATAAAACAATGCCATTTTGCATTTTTTTTTTTAATTTTCTGAATTTTCCTTTTTCCTTTTTTTCCCCTTTCTTTTCTTTTCTTTTTTTCCTATTCGATTTTTCATCTTCTTCTTCACTAGTTGCGAAGGCCTTGGCAATGGCCGGTGAAGTTTGTTGGCCTTTGGTGAGGGCTGTATTGCCCTCACCTATGGCCAATGAGGGGCACTCACCATCGCTAAGGCCTGTGTGACTTCACTAGCCGACAATCCAGATAGATGAAGGAAAAAAAAAGAAAAAAGAAAAAAAAAAGAAAAAATTAAAAGTTTCTCAAAATGACGTTTTGAACTTTGTTGGATATGTCAGATTGCGATCGTCCCACACGGCGAGAATCTAGATCTAATCCCAGCCAACATTACTCCTTAAGCGAACAGTAAAAGACTCATTTTTGTGTCTAATTCAAAACTTGATTAGGGATAGTGTAACGAGATGTCATGTTGCCTAAATCAGTCGCGGTCGTGCCCTATCAATGCAAAAGAAGAGTAAAAACATGACTGTAGAATTTGAGCCCGTAACAAATCCAATCCAAGTGGACTTTTCAAATTCATATAGAATTTGTGGTTTGACACATGAACAAGTAAGAAATTATTGAAATACTTTCACGTTGGAATTGCGCTTTTCCCCATTAGTGAGCAGAGGAGCTTTTGGTCGTAAGTGTCAGAGCACAAGGGTTTTTGCCCATTATTGAGGGATTGTTTGATAGTTCTTGTGAGAGTATACTACGTGAGTTATTAGATGTGACTGGAGTTGAAAAAGGTTAAGAATGTTTGAGCTACTCAAATGTGGTTGATAAATAGGTCATATAAACCAAATCCTGTCAAGTTGATGTCTATTTTATTTCTTTATTCTATTTAATTTATTTGTTCAATTGCATGTTTTTCGTAATAGCCATCTAGTCAGTTTTGTATTTTAGATATGGCCACAACGCCAGCCATAGGCAAGAGCCATAGGCAAGGCCGCCTTTGCCTATGGCCTTCAAGGCCATGGCAATGCTTGTCAACCACTGCAGAGAAAAAAACCAAAGGAGAAAAGGAACAAGAAAAGGAAAAAAAAAATGATAAAAAATTCTAAAAAAATAAGATAATATTAAAAATTATTCACGTTAACATCAACCGGCGTTGATGTGGACAAGTATGTGCCGACTAGCCAAAATTAGCCGGATAGATTGAATTGTCACAAGTTTAGGGATTGAATTGACACAATTGTAATGGACTTATGACTTTTCTAATAATTTTCTTAACAAGCGAGACAATTGATTAGGGGCGAGCAAGATGGATCAATTGAACCGCAAACTACCTGAATTGGACCAAACTGGCTAGTTGGGTCAGATTCCTAGGAGTGCCGGTTTGGTTTCCGATTTCTAAAAGTGGAATTGGTGTTTAGGTGGTTCGGTTGTTTTTTTATATATTTATTTTCATCTTTTTAATGTCTCATGCACGCATTCTCTCCTCTTTTGATCTTTCCTTTTCACCCGTGGTGCTAATGCCTAAGCTCCTTTTTCGGTCTTTCCCTTTCTCTAGATTTCTTCACTTCTCATTGAGTTCGAGACATTCTCCCCTTTGACCTCGACTGGTTCCATTGGACCCTTGGGAATCGGATCTGATTGGGAACCAATCACCCCTGCAGTTGATCATTGAGCAATCCACATATACGTGTGTATGACAAGTGCAAGATCCTCAAACGGGAGAGCCTTCTAGCTTCATCAGGGATCTGACCCCTCAGGAACAGACAACCCTCCGCATACAATTCTTCGAGCATCTTGACCAATCCGATGGTGTCTGGTAACCTTCTTATCTTTGTATAGTCGATCCCGATCGCCCTCAGTTTCTTCAGGCAGGTTGACTATACCTGATGATGACAAATGCAACTCCACCAATGCTCCTAATTCCCCGAGTGAGCGTGGAAGTTTCTTTATCAGAGAGCATCCGCTTAGAGACAAATGCGTCAACTTCGTTAGTCCGCCAACTGAGCGCGGAAGCTCTTCGATTCTTGCATTTTCCATCTTTGGAATTGACAAAGAATTTAGACTGCCAACTGTCTTGGGAACCTTGGACAGATCCAAATCTAGAGGCAAGGTAAGCTCCGTCAAAGGTTCTAGAGAACCGATTTCCTCAGGCAACTCTTGAAGCGCGGGACATCCCTCTAGATTCAAAGTTCCGAGATGTTTTAGCGCACCTACAGAGCAGTCGATTGCAGTTAAATTGCGACAACTATCAAGAATCAATATATCCAAGGACACAAACTTTGAGAGGTCAGGTGTCCTTGTTAAGCATCTGCACCATGACAAATCCAGAACTCTCAATGTATTTGCCATCTGCAGAAGAATTGAAAGTCAAAAAAGGATGAGAGACGTTTTAGCACAACGACAGGGCAGTGAATAGGAAGAGACGTAAACAGCGAGGGTGAACCATACCTCGATGTCTCGCCATCCTCCCTAGTCTTCTATTATGTCACTCTGCGACAGGTTGAGCACGACCAAATTATTAAGGTAAATGTTTGTGGCTGAAAATTCGGGAGGACGGTAACACCAAGAAAGCCATCTTAGCTTAGAAAGAAGATTTTTGCGGGTGGCCTTCTGAGAAATAAAGGGGCGCACCACGTTAGGTTACAGAGTTTGGACTTCGGACTCACCAAAATCAGCTCTGGAAGTGAAATGAATATTCCATTGAACCCTTCACTAAAGTGTTGGGAAATAAAAAAGTATTGAAAGAGGAGGTGAACAGATATGAGTTCCCATTGTCCACTCGCGTAAAGAAGGTTTATGGATTAGGTCATTTACACTTTCATTTGATCGTAAAGTGATCAACGCAAAGAACTCAGATCCCATTCCTGGTGCAGAATTTTAGTGCTTCAGACCACTCTAGGATCAATGTGGTGTGAACAGCATGAGATGTCTTCAACCATCATTCACTGAGTTCTCGAACGGCTTGCGCCATTGGCAGTTTTGGTCGGATGGCATATTTATCAGGTCTTTGCTAAGAAATGAATTTCATTCATTACAAGGAAGTTACGGCCTGATTGGTAAAAACAGAATTGCAATTTAGCATTCATGATAGTGATAGTGGCAAATTCATAGTGACAAAACTAGATTGAGGAAGTCCGCTAATTCTTTGAGTGACTTGCAATTTATCATGATGTAAGCATAGGCCAAACAGAATTTGCTTACTCCAATGTGGATCACTAGCCATCTTTTTCATCATTAGGGTGGAATTCCCCCAAATTTGGTGCACTGACGTTGGTTGAATTCTCCGTTCTCCAGCTTTGCTAAAAACTAAGGTCTTCTGTCAATTCAAACTGAACCTTAAGTAATCTCCATAAGCAAAAACAGACCTACCCAGAACTGCAGCTGCATAGCAAATCCTGCATAACATTGTAGCTTTTTTCTTAGGTATAGAAGAGGAAAAGTCACAAGGAGAGTAAACTTGCAGATTACCAGGAGTGAATTCCTCTTACTTCTGACCGCATAAGTAGTTCAAAAAGAGGGAGCAAACTTAGCACATTCACCAAAAATATGAGCACAAGTCACAACCATTTTTCCATATAAAACTGTTTCAGAGAAATTGCAGAGTGCATAAAAAAACAGGACATTCAGCCATCTATGATTGTATACAAATAAATGTAAAGTCTAATTTTGAGACAAGAAAATTAGTGCCAAATTTATCTATTAATATCAAAGATATGAATCCAATCTCTAATTTTACAACTTGATTGCTAGTATATCTCCAACTCTCTCCTTCATGTAGATGTTAATTTGAGTGCCTAAGCAGTTAATCTCGAATCAAATGATGCAAAACTTGATTTCTTGAAATCTTCGAGGCTTTGAATCTTGATTCAATAGAATTCAGATGACACGACGGGGCTTCGAAGCTGGATCCAATGAGACTTTGTTGTTCTTCGCTTTCTTTGAATTTTCTTTTGAGTTTTTTGAAGTCTTCGCCTTCTTGAAACTTGAAGACGTTGATTCTTCTCTGAGAGTCAAGAGTCCTCAAACATTTTAAGGCTTGTTTTTAATCTCGCAATTGCTTTTAAAACTACCCGGCTTATGCTTTAGGATTCTTCTTACCATCCCAAGCATTGAATGATTTAGCTCCTTGTTGACTACCTCCTCCTTTTTCTTTGAGAGAATGCCAACCAATGATCTCTCAAGAGTCCTCGACTACTTGTCAAACACAAGACACTTTAAGAGGCCTCAACGAATTGCTTGGGTTTTTGAATCCCAATCCCAAGTTTTAGTTTTAGCTTTGTTCATCTCGGGTGTTTAGATTTATTTAATTATGAATTATGTGGTTAGTTAGATTAAATTAATGATTTAATTATTTAATTGAGCATGTTAGGTGGTTAGCAAATTAAATTGTATTATTTATCTAGAAGGGTTCGGGAATTTTCCGGGTCCGTATTGCCTAGGTTAGTATTTTTAGCTTTTTAACAATTGAGTGTTAAATTATGCAAATAGGACCTTCATGAACTGTTACCCCTATATGGGATAGGATTGTCCTTCCAAAAGAAATGCCGAATATGAGACCGCCAAACTAAGAGTTACCATCATGATGAATTGAGTATTGTGTCCAATTAATTGGCTCGGTGAGAATGCCAACCAATGATCTCTTAGCAAGAGCTGTGTCGGGTAATCCTCAGACTACTTGTCCTGATCTCCCATTTGAGTGGGTCACAAGACACTTATTGGCGTAGCAGCTGGTATAAACACAAGGGTCCGAAGTTTCTGGTGAATCCCAATCCGTTTTAGCTTTGTTCATCTCGGCGCTTTAGGACTATGAACTGGGCAAACTTTGCTGAATATGACAAGCACCATCCCGGGGACCCACAATTTTTAATCCTCGTCATATTGTCCCGCGAGTCAAACGTTGTAAGCTTTGTTCATCTCGGCAGATTCGGAGGCCTTCAACAGCTCTTAACCCTGGACAAAATTCCAAATCAAAATGCAGCAGCTTTGACGGTTTCGATAGGTTGGGTAATATTTCAATCGATCCACAACATGTAATTTTGAGGACTCCAGAGGTTCCAGTTTCCCCAGACCATGTACTTCTACAAGTCCTTGTAAGTTGGTTTGGCACACGGTTTCTAGATTCTTCAAGCGTGATAGATCAGGTGTTGTCACGAGGAATGAGCATTTTTCTACAGACAATTCCCTCAAATTCTACAGTTGTTCAGGAGCAGGAAAATGCACAGTGGAACAGCTTGAAATGGAGAGTTTTAATTGGTTCCTGAAGGTGGAAAACTGTAGTAGTAGTGTGGTATTGGTAAGTTTCAATGTTGACAAACTAGATGGAAGCCTGCGGATGGATTTTATGTTTTTCCAAGGTAAGAGAAGTTCCTTCCACTTGCTAGTTCACCCAAAATTATAATCCCTGTGGAACGATAAGCCCGAGTATTTTAAAGTAACTAGATTTATGAATTCGGGAGCAATTTGACAGTGATATGCATCAAGGGCAGGGCTTGTCAAGCTCGAGGGAAGCTCTGGCAATTGTCAAAGCTCATGGCAATCCTTCAACTCAAGTTCTTTGAGCTGAAGGAGACTACTAATTGTGGGAGGAAATTTAGAAATGCTAGTGCCCAAGTCGAAGAGATCCTTAAATGGGACAATTCCCCAATATCACACTGGATTTCACTGGATATGCCCTGACAGTCTGGGCAATGTAACTCTTCAAGCATCTCCAAATGCCCGATTGAGTCAGGTAACTTTCCTATCTTCGTGTTTCCCATCCCGGTGACTATGAATTTCTTCAGATTTCCGATTGAATCGGGTACATTGACTACTCCTGGGAACAATAGACCTAACTCAATCAGCAATGCTAATTTCTTAGGTGAGTGTGGAAGCTCCTCAAGTCCTTTGCAACATTCTATACACAAAAAAAGAGTGTCTTTTGCTAAGGCTCTGATAGAGTGTGGGAATATGCTTATTCTCTCATTCGGTTTGATATTCAAACTCAACCAAGATGTCAAATTGCCAATTGCCTTGAGGAAACTTGCAGGTCAAGGGTTTATGCTGGTTATGAAATACGTCTTTCATACTTTCATTTGTTTGCAAAGTTCTTTTGTTCATAAAAGGAATTTAGACCCTGTTCCTGATGCAGAATTTTAGTGATTCAAGCCCCATTGACCACTTTAGGATTGATGCAGCGTGAACGACACAAGATGTCTTCAAGCATCTTTCACCAAGTTCTCTAACAGCATGCACCATCAGCAGCTTTGGTCGGGTGGCATTCAGGATTGATGACAGACAGAATTTAGCATTCATGGTAGTGATAGTGGCAAATTCATAGTGACAAAACCAGATTGGAGAAGTTTGGTAATTGTTTTAGAGTATAGGCCAAATAGAATTTGTTGGCACAACTGTGAATTTGTTTACTCCAATCTGGATCACAAATCTTCTCTTTCATAATTGGTGTGGAATTCCACGAAAATTGGTACACCGATGGTGGTCAAATTTTATAGCTTTATGCTTATGATTTCCAGCTTTGCTAAAAGCTTATGCCTCCTGTCAATTAAAATTGAAACATGAATTAATCTACATAAGTTCAAATACAGACCTGGCTAGAATTATGACTGCAAATAGATCATAAGATTGTAGCTTTTCCTAGGGTATAGAAGAAGAATAGTTACTGGGAAAGTATAACTTGCGGATTACTAAGAGTGACTTTCTATTGCTCCTGACTGTATGAGAAGTTGTAAATGAAAAAAGGGAGAAAACATAGCACATTAATATAAAAAATGAACACAAGTTACACAACCATTCTGTCATATGATATCACGTTTCAGAGAAACTGCAGTGCAGAAAAACAGGACATTAAGCCATTTATGATTGTAGACAAACAAATATCGAGAAAATTAGTGCCAAATTTATATTTATTAAACGATGTGGATACAATCTCCAATTTGACACCTTATGCTATAGGACTATCCACTGTTCTGTAGACTTCTTGTCCTTACCTAAAAGAAATGCTGAATATGATGGTTACCATCCTGGCTCGGGAGATTGCCATCCAAAGATCTCTTAGCAAGAGCTGCGTTGTGTAATCTTCAGACTTTGTGTCCCGATCTCCTGTATGAGTGGATCCAAGGCTCCGATTGGTCTAGCCGCTGATATAAACACAAGGGTCCGATGTTTCTGGTGATTCCCAATCTGTGTCTAGCTTGGTTCCTCTCGGTAAATCTGGCAAACTTTGTAGGGACTCACAATCTTTAACAGTCACATGCGTCAAACGTTGTAAGCCACTTAGGCCTTCAATGCATCTTAGCCCCGGACAACATTCCAGATCGAAATGCTTCAGCTTTTCCAGCTTCTTTAGGTTGGGCAATATTTCTATTGACCCACAACATGTAATCTTTAGGGACTGCAGAGATTCCAATTCCCCCAGACCTTGTACTTCTACCAGTTCTTGTAAGTCGGATAGATACAAGGTTTCCAGATTCTTCAAGCTTGATAGATCAGGCATTCCCACGAGGGATGCACATTTTTCTACGGACAATTCCCTCAAATTCTCCAGGTGTTCAAGAACTGGAAAATGCGTCATCAAGCAGCTAGAAATGGAGAGTTTTGACAGGTTCCTAAAGCTGGAAAACTGTGGCAGAGGTGTGATATCGGTAAGTTTCAAGGTTGACAAGCTAGATGGAAGTCTGTGGATGGATTTTATGTTTTTCCAAAGTGAGAGAAGTTCCTTCCACTTGCCAGTGCCCCCAAGATAATCCCTGTGGAACGATAAGTCCAAGTGTTCCAAATTAACTAGGTTTGTAAGGTCTGGAGTGATTTGACAGTGATAAACATCAAGGGTAAAGCTTGTCAAGCTCGAGGGAAGCTCCGGCAATTGTCGAAGCTCATGGCACTCCTTCAACTCAAGTTGTTTGAGACAAGGGAGATGACTCATCGTGGCTGGCAATCCAGAGACGCGAGTGCCCGATACGTCCAAGATCCTTAAATGGGACAATTCCCCAATGCTACATGGGATTTCACCAGATAGGTGCTGACACTCTGGGCAATGTAACTCTTCAAGCATCTCCAATCGCCCAATGGCGTCAGGCAACTTTCCTATCTTGGTGTTTCCCATCCTGATGAATTTGAGCTTCCTCAGATTTGTGATTGAATCGGGTACATTGACTACTCCTGAGAATGACAGATCTAGCTCAATCAGCGATTCTAATTTTCCGAGTGAGTGTGGAAGCTCCTTGATCCCTTTGCAACCTTCTATAGACAAATGCTTGATTTTCGCTAGTACTCCAATAGAGTGTGGGAGTCTGCTTATTCTCTCATTCCATTTTATACTCAAACTTGACAAAGATTGCAAATTGCTAATTGTCTCCGGAAGCTTGCACAGCAGAGAATATTTGGGCATGATTAACTCCGTCAAAGATTTTAGAGAACCAACTTCTTCTGGCAATTCCTGAAGAGAATTGCATCCTTCCATATTCAGAGTGCTCAAGTTCTGTAGGTTAATAATGGAGCGATCTATGGTGACTAACTTGGAACACCAAGCAAGAATCAATATCTCCAGATACGCGAAGTTAGACAAGTCAGGTGTGCTTCTCAAGCAATTGCAGCTTCTCAAATCTAAAACTTTTAACTTTTTCGCCATCTGCACAAAAAATAAACATCATATAAAGAAGGACAAAAAATATTGTGTTCCAAGTATTAGAAGCATCAAAAGCCAATATGGGGAGACATTAATACCTTGATTTGACTCCACCCGGTCCAGTCTTCGGTAATTTTACTCCTGGAAAGGTCGAGCACCACCACATTAACTAGGCAAAAATTCATCGCTGTGAAATTTGGAGGACACTCATGCCAAGAAAGCCATCTTAGTTCACAGTGATCTTTGAAGTTGCCGACGAAATTCAACCCTTTCCCTCGGAGGAACCTTAGACTCCGTAGTCTCTGTAATTCTTCATCAGTGAAGGTATAGCCACTACCATCACTTTGACCATTATAGCTCAGACTCAGTGCTTCTATTTCTTCACTTGCCTGCCATTAGAGATCAAGCATGAATGAGAACAAATAATACAATAAAGGAAAAAGTTAACTCTGTGAGCCACTTGTGAAGTTTGTCTATTTCCTGGAAATAACTAGCAGAATGGCCTCTAAATTACATTCTGTTAAGTTATACCTGTTTATTCCTCAATAAGTTCAATGCCTCCTCAGGATTCCATACCCTGCTACGCTTGCCAGGAAATCTGCAATTCTCTTAGTAGACAATGTGCCTTCCAAGATCCCTAACTTGGTCATGCATTGAAAACTTATTATCATCTCCAATCTTTATCAAGGACCTAAGAAGGAGGACTCTGATTGCGTCAAGAGGATAGTATTCACAATCACTCCACATGAAAATCGGATATTTATTATTTTCTTTGATGAAAAAGCACGCGATGTCCAGAAAAACTTTCCGCTGCGTTGGTTCTAATCCCTCGTAACTTATCATCAACGTCTCTTGGACTTCCTTCGGAAGAACTTTCTGTAACTTCTTCAGCGTCTCTTCCCATAAGGCCTTGTCAGTGGAAACGCCAGAAAGATATGACCCTATCACCTCGATAGCCAAAGGAAGCTTCCCTAAAATCGAGATGATCTGTCTTGATAGGATATTGTAATCTTCTGTAGGAAAGTCTCTTCTAAAGGAATGTCGGCAGAATAGCTGAAGCGCTTGACTGAATCCCATTTCCTTGACTTCATATGTCAAGATTCCTTCATGTCGATTCGGGACAGCGTCGACCTCTAATCTTTCCGTCCGGTCAGTCAGGACGCTCATGTTCCTAGTTGTTATAATGACCCTGCTTCCGTTTTCAAACCAATCGCTCTTCCCAACTAGCTTTTCGAGCTGCTCTTTTTTTTCCACATCATCGAGCACAATGAGGATTTTCTTGTCGCAAAGTGCCTTCTTTATCATGCCAATCCCTTGGTCATTGTCACGAACAAAAATACTGTTGCTGCACGTCGAATGGAGGATGCTTGACAGCAGTTGCTTCTGCAAGTAGATGATACCGTCCGATCTTCTGGAGATCTCTCGGACATTTTCAAGGAAACTGTAGCGGTCAAAGCGAGAATATAATTTGTTGTAAATGACTTTTGCAAGTGTTGTCTTACCAATACCACCTATTCCATGGACTCCCACAAAACGCACGCCACTGTAGTCAACGTCCAACAGCTTCATTATCGTGTCAATCTGAACATGATCTTCGACTAAGTTTTCGGTCACATTCTTGTATCTGGCATTCAGCTTAATCAGGACCTCCTGAATTATCTCTTTAATGAGTTTGCCATAGCTGCACCGATGCGTGAGACATTTAATTTCACTCTAAACACAGAAATTGAAGAGCTTATGATGAAAATAAATCTAGTTTTAGGAGACTTATCGCCCTCCTATTTTCTCTAATATAACGGATATGAAGAGAAAATAAAGTTCTCCACGAAATTCCTTACCCTGTATCATCCTTCACGTTCCATCGCTTTATTTCCCCGACCTTTTTAAGGGCGTCACGCCACGACTCCACTCGGTCTGCTACGAAGTTCTTCTCGTGCTGCACAAACACATCACGGTACAGCGGAGTATTGAGCTTGACGTCGTCCGATTTCACATGGAGATAAATGGGGAGGATCTCTTTCATGCTGTCTGGCTCTGACACCATCTTGATCATCTCGGCAAGCTCGTCAAGGCACCATTTACTAGATGCATAGTTCCTCGACAAGATGGGCATGTAGACCCTGGAGCTCCGGATGGCCCGTGGGAGCTCTTCCTTGATCTTTTGCCCAGCACAGAGCTCGTTGTCGTCCCTGAAGACGCGGATCCCCGCATCTTTCATGCCTTCGTAGAGGCAATCAGTGAATGTTTTGCGACTGTCGAGCCCTCTGAAGCTCAAGAACACCTCGTATTCAATCCTCGAGCCTTTGTCTCTGTCTCTCTCCATTGCAGGAGCCATCGTCTGGGAAGTCAAGAACGCGAGCGTTTGCTTTCCAGCATCAGAGGGTCCGCAATTTATACACCAAACTCTCTGTGAAGTAGTACTATTGATTTTGTTGGTAATTTCATGATGATTAATGGTGGGGTAGTGCCCCTTCAAGAAACAAGCGACCCGTTGACCAACGTACCCGGCCCGTTGACACTTGCATGCGAGGGGGGCAAGTTCCGGAGATGCCGAGACCACACCCTGGATTTGAATTAAGAAATCCAGTCTTCGCGTTCGTCAATGTCGTTATTCGTGGGAAACGGCGAACGTCTGTATAATTATATTATATCACAACAGAGATTACCAACTTAATCAAAATTGCAGTTGCATCATTGACTAACATGTTCAATCAAATGACTCTTACCTAATTTAGCAGATCCGTAGCTAAAAAGCACTAGCTGACCCAATTAAAATATTACTCAACTACTTTATAATAAAACAATATGATAAATGTTGTTGGGATTGCTCAGCTCGAGAGAAAAAGATCAGCATTAAGATGGCCATTAAATGTGCGGTGAGTGGACATATTTGCATCTAATGCAAATAGTTTGAGCAGTGTTGCATTAACTAGGTGGTGCAAGATCAGGTTGGTTTTGCTGGGGAATTTCCTAGCTCATGGATCATCATAGCACTTCCTATTTTAGATTACGGAAGTCAAGGAAAATGAGATTTTATGTAGGTAATTCCATGTCATATTAATTTCATGATGCTACAGGTGAGTACAAGAAAGTATACATCTGCAGAACTAGAAAATACTCAGCAACCTACAATAATGGCGTCGACGACATAAGACAATTCATCTCTCGTTTACACATCTACCAACAAACACATGGCAATTATTTTACCTAAAAAATCAACTTTTCCTAAATGAATTTTCTTAACAAGTATCTAACTGGCATTTGTCAAGCAATTGATTGTGAAAATTCTTTAATTTTTTTATGCACCGAAATTTCTTGTAGTTTGAACGTCTTAAAAACTGAACTGCTGCGTGTCAAATATGACAAGTATCTGCAAAACCACCTGTTTATAATCAATTTTCCAAAATTAAGAATTGATTTTTTGTTTCACTTTGAGATGATAAATGACCAACTTTGACTCAGTGGTTGGAGTATTGCTATAGCATGGCAAGACTCGTCATTTCATATCCAGCAGTAGGTAGATCTTTTATTATAAAGTTGGAAGAGAGAGAGAGAGAGAGATTTTGGGCTCATTCAAATTGATAGCTAGAAGGTGGACAAAATACAGAAAGACGGAACATTAGAAACATGTATGCGCAAGGAAAAATAAGTTAAAATGAAAAGAATCTAATTCAAAGTTTCAAAAATATTCTTTCGCAACGAATGAGACATTCACATGAATATTGTTCCGTTCACTCAATACAACTTGGACTTTGATTGTTTCGTTTCTTGGCCTTTTTTTAATCTTTATATAGCTATTGCTTGAACTTCATGGAAGGAGGAGGGTGCCCTATATTGATATGCCAATGGAAAGTTAAATAATCGTAAAAATATACAATTATAACAAGACTCTCCGTTCAATATTTGACATCTATTTACCCGTTTATTAAGCTAACAAGAAACCTTAACCTTGAATCAAAAGTTTTCTCTGGAATTCACCCGTTTATTAAACTAACAAGAAACCTTTACCCATTCAACATTCGGTCACGCAAGCCATCTTTAGCAGGACGAGATCATCTATGGCCCCATCTATGTTTCCATTCGGTGCCTCATCCGTTAAAATTATTACTGCATGCAAAGAGACAGTCGTGAAATTTATGATAATTTTATTAACGGTGAGATTTGATTGAGGCATTAATGGAGACCACAAGCGGGATTGAGAATTCTTGTTATCTTTAGTACCGTGCAATACTTGAGGTTAGGGAATTGAATAGCCATAAAGTTTTCTGGGAAATATTTAAGGGCGAATGATAACCATTCTCCGAAATTGATTTCTGGAAGAGAAATAGATTTTTTTATTTTTATTTCTAGAAGAGTTTCTAAGCAAAAATAACTGTTTAATAATGACATAAAATTTCTACTATAAAAATAGAAATTTGTTTGATAACGACACAAAAATTTCTTTCTTTCGGGCGGCGGCAGCCGGTGGGCGGTGGTGGGCGGCGATCGGCGGCGGCCGGCCGGGCGGCGAGTGGCCGGCGGCGGCGGCGGGCAACCGACGAACGGTGGTTGGTGGCAACGAATGAAGGATTGGTTGACGAACGATGAGAAGAATTTTTATTTCTCATTTATGTTCTAGAAATAGAGAAATAGAAAATTTTTACTTCTGATTTCTATTCCAAACATATTTCTAGAACAAGAATCTATTTCGAAATAGAAAATTAGAATAATTTTATCAAATGGATTTCTATTCCGTAAAACAAGTTTGGAATAGAAAAATTGTTCTCGAACATGTAAAGCAAAATTGATTGTTTCCTCAGTCACATTTTTTTTTATTTTTGTCAAAAGGAAATTTCATTCTTTAGGCCCTATTTGGTAAAATCCATTTTTGTCCTTGGAACAAAAATTTCTATTCTTTTATTCCGGGGAACAAAAAAAGAATAAAAGCCTGATTGGTAAAATTTTTGTTTCCGAAAACAAAAAATATATTTTTTTGATCTCGGGAATAGATTTGGAACAGAAATAAGAAGTAGAAAAAAATAGCATATTGTTCTCGGAACAATTTTTAGAATCAATTTTTCTCTCTCTTATTTTATTTTATTTTCTTCTTCTTCTTCTTCTTCTTCTTCCTTTTGGCCGGTCGCCGGAGTGTTGCCGGCCCTCGGAGATACCAAGCCACGGCGAGGCTCGGCCTTGCCCAAATCTGGTGAGGCCAAGCTCGCCCAACCACTAGCGAGGCTTGGCCTCACCGGGCCACCTCTAGGATGGCGTCGCATGGTGGTGGCTCGGCAAGGCGAGGTCGGCCTCGCTAGATTTGTGTGAGGTCAACCTCGCCTAGCCAAGGTGAGGCCAAGCCTTACCGGCCGGCGTGAGGCCGACCTTGCGTAGCTTGGGCAAGGTCGAGCCTCGCCGGTGGCCTGGTGAGGCTCGCCTAGCCACCGAGGCCACCGGTGAGGCTCGACCTCGCCCGGATCTAGTGAGGCCGAGCCTCACGGTGGCTTGGCGAGGCTTCGACAAGCTTGCCGGACCTCGCCTAGCCGGTTCGTGGCCGGCGATCGGCACCAAGGAGGAAGAAGGAAAAAAAGAAAAAAAAAAAAAAAAAATGAATGAAAAAAAAAGAAAAATATAATAAAAATATAAAAATTAAAAGAAATAACAAAATTATACAATTTTACCAAACACATTTCTATCTTGAGAATATAATTTTTTTGTGGTTACTAAGCGCATTCTTATACTAAGAAATTGTTTCGGGAATATAAAAAAAAAAAAAACCATAAAAAACTTTCCCTTGGAACATAATCGTTACTAAATGCGCCATTATCATAATTAAACATTAGAAGAAGATAGAAAGCTTCCAAGCAAAGCAAAACCTAAAAGAGCTGCGAAACAAAATGTAACTCAAAAACCAAAAGATTACAGCCTGTAGCTATAAGCTCACTTTCATCCCAAAAGATAAGATAATCTGCTATATTAATGGACATGACGAGCCAGTTACAGAGATGCTTGCACATGTGAGGAAAATAATTATTTTTTTCCAAATAAAACAGGCATAGTGCATAGTGGGAAAAAGAAGGCAAGTTAAAGCTACTGAAATCAATAGATATGCTTTGAGTTGTAACTTGTAAGGCAAGCCACACACCTTGGGAAACAAATCAAGAAAATACATAGAAGAGTGAGTTTGAGAAATAAAGCTATGAGGTGTTTTTATCATAACCAGTTAATACAATATAATAACAATTCATTGATGCAAACATTTTGGAAAACGGAAGATCAACTCTAGCGTCAACATGTGTGAGCAATAATGCATGCATTGACATATTTATTTGTCTACTTCTTGGATAATTCTTTGTTATATCTGTTCCCCCATTTGTTATCTGCAGCCACCATCTTTCTTTCTTCTTTTTTCAACTTTCCAGCTACACAAATGAACTTTCATCATCCATGTGTGTGTATATATATTGTTGACTTAAAAAATGAACATCAGCGAGTTCAAGTCAAGTTGGAGTGCAGAGAACGAATGAATCTGGACTCTCCAAAACCAGATCTAGAAGATGGACAAATACAGATAGATGGAAACATTGACCGTTCGAGTAAAATAAGAGGAAGAAAAAAAAATGGTTTGGTTGTTTGGTCATTAAAGTGAATTGTCTAATGTGTTAGTTTGGAAATTTTCCACGCTTTTAGTTGAGAACTTTCAAGGAAAAGCTATAAGAAATGATGATGATCCTTCCTAATAACTTCGTTAGCCAATAATTTTCTCGTGGCCCATACACATTCATAGTGTAATGATTTCGTGATATCTTTGTCTTTAAAAATAGATGAGATAATCTCTTGAAATTTGACATCAAGGATGACGAATAGAAATTACTCCTAATGTACTCTTTTGCATATGATTGCTTGGTCAATTGTGCGATGTACCATTGCCATCAAAATTAATAATTCATTTGTAGACCTCATCATCTTTCTATCTCAGTAGATCATGAAGCTGTGGAGAACTTCTAACAAGTATTTTCTTGGGGAAAGAACTCCAATAAATAGTTTCACAGCTTGAAATGAAGCTTGCTATCCTCTTTCTTTTAAAACTTGCTTGGAATGAAGACATAGTAATATCATATTTGAATAGATAGGAATAAGAAATCATGATAGCTCTATCATAGTTACTGTGAATGACATTTTTAAGTCCATTAAAAGTGATGCCAGATTCAGATTATTAAATGTAGATATTACAAAAAAATTGGCTTTTGAACTTTTGAGAATGTTATACATTAGATTGATGGTTGAGGCATGAAATGTTTCATGGTGCTTAATAACTGGGTCCACCTAGAATTTCTTTGGTATAGAAATTCTTTACTTATAATCAATTACAAAAACTTCACAGTTCATTATTTTCCTTTCCAGTACTAAATTTAGTTTATGCCCAGAAAGAAGTCGACCTTTTAACAAAAAAGATATTTAAATTGTAGGAAAATAAGTTGAATTTAATTGGTTGTGAGTGATAATTTTTGACACAACATGTGAACACGGCTCTTTGAACACAAAAATAAGAATTAAGAAATGATTGAGAAAAATATTTCATTAACAAATGATGCATAGTAATTTAATTATGAATTAAGTTGATTGGTAACTTTTGACGTCATAAAACATGACTCAAACGCAGAAGAAATAAAAAATTTAAATGGGAACTAAACGAAAACAGAAGAAATAGAATTACATGACATTAATTAGTGGCTTCATTGGTGATCTGCAAATTTTGCATAATCATAGTTATCTTACACAAGAGCAAGTATCCGTCTTTTTCCAGTCAATAACTTTTCTCCTAATATAGGATGAAAAGCAACTGTACCAGTAATTACTAATTTCTTTGGATAGAAAGTAACTAGTAACATATATTTGAGAGGTAAATTATCCACATTATTATCTCACAATTAAGTTTTTATATGGAAAAATAACTTGTGATTTATAGTAACATATATATATACTAATAGCTTTTCCAAATATCAATAGTAACTTTTCACAGGAAAATGGAGAGTAATATATCCAAACAAAGAGGCCGTTGTTGCCAAATGCGCAATCGATACCGACTTGCACACTCGACTTGTGGGTCTCGTGTAGATTGATTATTTATTTCAAGTATTTTGAGTGTGCTGATAGGCTTTTATGGATAATTATAGGCAGTAATTTTTTATTTCGGGCTGATCATAGAATCAGCCATATCTTTTCTCTTTCTGTGATCGTAAAATTGACTGAATTATATATACGCTATGCATGGATGGAAATCTTTCAATAATTAATATGATTCATGTATTGTATGTGATGGGTTCTTAATCTTTTCGATAAAATGGCAATCACCATCCAAACAGGAACTAAAGCAGGAGCATAGAAGGTCACCAACTTTTCCTAATTATATATAAAAAAAATTAGCAAATATGATTTCCAGGAGTGTATGGAATATTCGAACTGAGCAAATTTTTTATTTTTAGTAATCCGCCGGGGCTCACTAGTGAACAAGAAAAGAAACTCCGTCGTTTTTTCATGGCTGCCTTCTCGGGGGCCGGGCTTGCTGTGTTTTTCTACATGCTCGCTCCTTCACACTGCGTTACAGTGTGCTTGTCTTGATTTATGTTTTTCTTTCCTATGCAGTTAATACATTTCTCATGTCTATGACAAAGCGTTTGTATTTTGGAAAACTACTGAACCTATACATGCGAACTTTTCAACGATTACTTCGTGGTTCATGTATGCATATACATGATTGTTGGCTTTGTTTTTTCGTTAGGTGCATTAAGGATGCTTGAAAATGGCACAGAAGAACCAAAGTCGGAGCTTAATTAACTGCAACTTCTTAAAGTACAATAAAGTGTGTGATAAACCACAGTCCTTGTTGTTACTTACGGTAGCATGATATGGTTTGCCTGGATACTTTGGTTTTGTACTTGCTCAGAGATTCGGTTATTGATGGACAAAATTGGAATATAATTGCAAAAGTTCTAGACCTCCAAAAGCACTAGATAGCTGGCAATAATTCACGATCTTGTACATATGACAAATAATTTCACACTTCATGCTAAACTTTCAAAAAAAAAAAAAAAAAGTAGCACAAACATAAAGAACGCAGTCCTACTAAAATTTTATTACTCGGAGTGGGAGCTCCTTTCTTTTGTTGCAGAGCACCTGTATAAACACTGACATTTCAAAGCTCCTCTATGTGCTAACCTCTCCAATAAAGCATGGGAGTTGATTGATATCCTCGTTTACGCATATGTGCTACCCTTGTAAAAAATCAAGTAATACACTATTCTAACAAATGACTCGATTAGATTACTCTTAATTGTCGATAAGATAAAGGACTAATGAAGAAACTCATTTATAACGAATGTTTGTCTACATCATTGTGGGAAATTTCTGTCACGACCTCTTTTCGGTGCCCTGTTTGTGCGGGCGCTTGCGGAGGCTAATGGCTTGCTAAGTCTATTAGGCTTAGCCCATACTCTCTCAAACCCACCAATTTACGACTTATAGTCCAAGTTTTTAATCTGTAAGTTAATTTTAAATAGGAGCCGCCACTAATCTATTTGGAGTGGGTTGATTAGAAACTCGAATAAAATATTGAGAGAAATATTTCATTCTTACGCAATCTGAGAAACTAGGATTGGGGACTTGATTACACTAGTTAATCACTAATGCCCTTTCGGTACCTAATCTTGTTTAAAACCTAAGGCTTTTTGGATTTTCAATGATTTTTCAATGCATTTGTGGAGAAAAACATTCTTTGGTCTTTTTATATTTTTTTCTAAACATAAAAAGCATTTTTTTGGGTTTTTTGTGTTGTAAAATATTGTGTTGCAAATATATAATAGAGAGAATAAAGAGATTGAGTAGAGAAAATTAGACACCATAAATCGTAGAAAGTCAAAGGAGAGAATTTTATTTCCAGTATCTCATAGTTGTTTTGTGTTGTGATTGTTGTTCTGACAATTGTTGTTCCTATACATCAAAACTAAACTCCTATTTATAGGAGAACAAGAATGTACTTATCATTAATATCAATGTATCGAATGATACATGTCTTGGATAGAGAGATGAACATTCATTGTATAGGGAGATGTACTTAAAACGTATGATACAAATGTACCATAATAAGTACATTAGATAAGATGAATATAGTGAATATTCATTCATGTATTTCATTTATTTATGTATTTCATAACATTTTGATTTTTTTTTTATAAATCATTTTTGGCTTTTTTTCTGATTTTTGGGAAAATGTAGAATATTTTTGGATTTTTTTGATTTCTGAAAAATAAATTATTATTATTATTATTATTATTATTATTATTATTATTATTATTATTATTATTACTACTGATTTTTTTAAATATTATTTTTTATGATAATAATATAAAATTATAAAAAATGATCCAAGTTGAGATCCTAGGTTGGGACCAACTCGAGTTGTCCACCCATGGCCCAGACGAGCCTGCAGCATGGGCCCAGCCCGTTCTCTTCTCCCCCCCTTTTTTTTTTCAAATAACAAACCAACCTTAAACCAATTTAGCCCATTTTCCATTAAAAGAAATGCTTGGGCCAAGAATCAGCCAGCCCAGACTCGGCCTAAGCATTTCTGGCCCGAATTGTCCAAAACCCTACCTGATTGCGATTTGCATCCAACTCGGCTCAGACCCAACTTGCGCCTCTCTTCCTCTTTGCTTCTTCGTGACGTCGAGGAGGCCGGCTGCGACGGGCGGCGCTAGTAGTCGCTGGGGAGACGCCATGGGTTAGCAACTAGCCAAGAATTCTGGTGGTGGGTTGCAGATCGGTGGGGACGCATCTGGAGGTGTGGCACGGTGGTAGGCGTCGGGCCAACAAGGAACGAGATGTAGGGGATGGTGGCGACTAGGGTTTCGGGGGCGACGCTGATGCAGACGGTGTCAGGCAACGACGACGCGATGTTGATGCGGACGGTGTCAGGGGATGGCGGCATGGCTCGAGGGACCAATAGCTCGGCATAGGGACGGCGTCGGTGGCTGAGCAGTGGTGGCGAGGTGAGTAGCAGCGGCCCAATGTGGTAGGGGTCGCGGCTAGTTGTCGGGGATAGAGCGGCGATGTCTACGAGAGTAGGCGGCAACTAGAGGGACATGAACGGGTAGTGTCGTTGGTGGCTAAACAACGCTTTTTCCCCCTCAGATCTGGCCCTTGCGACTCTCTCTCTCTCTCTCGGATCTCTAAATCTGCCCTCAGATCTCAACCCTTCTTCCTCCACAACTTCCTCCGATCTCCCTCCTCTCCAGCTTGCTCACTCTTGGGACTCCCCTGAGTCTCTCGGGGGAAGCTTTCGGAGCTTGTTGCCTTCATCTCTCTCTGCCTGCTCATTGCCTTCCCCCCCAACACCTTATTTATAGGCGTGGAGGCCGGTTGACAGAGGCGCTCGGACTGTTGGTCCTTCATGCTTCGAGTGGCCTCCGTCGGCCGAACCGGCGTCCCACCTATGGAGGTGGCTCTAGCTAGGCCGCCTCCTCTACCGCATTGAAAATGCGTCCCCTTCGTCTGCGCCGCTCCATGTGCATTGCCGTCTCCTCCTCCATCTAGCATCGCAAGCGTCTGACTTCTTGCGCGTGTTGCAGAGGCAAAGGAGGAAGGAGACAAGGAGGAGGGGGGCCAAGCCAAGGAAAAGAAGAAAAGGAGTGGGCCTCAAGCCCGTTGGGGGGGGGGGCAAGGAAGAAAAAGAGGGCTGGACGGAAAGGCCTAGCCCCAACGGGCTGTTTTCTCTTTTTTATCATCATCATCATCATCTGAAAAAGGGAAAAATAAAGGAAATAAAAAGGAAATAAAGCTCAATGGATGCAAAATAGAAATTAAGGCCTAAGTGATGCGAAAGATATTTTTGTTAAGGTCAAATTGATCCCTAATTTTCTATGCAAATTAATTTCAAACATTTAGTCAAAATTTATGTGTCAATAATTTCAAAATTTGTTCCGATCAAATTGTACTTCAAATCTATTTTTGTCAAACCTTCAGTTTTACAATGCCCTAAACTATCACTTCCCTATAAATCCACTGCTTGACAACTTCTCAATCAAATCTCATAGTTCAAAATTGGTATAAATTCAGATTTTTTTACCAAATTTCGAAAATTAATCCGATTAGGCAAACAAATGGTCAATTATATAAGGCCTAAGTGATGTGAAAAATATTTTTGTTAAGGTCAAATTGATCCCTAATTTTCTATGCAAATTAATTTCAAACATTTAGTCAAAATTTAGGTGTCAATAATTTCAAAATTTGTTCCGATCAAATTGTACTTCAAATCTATTTTTGTCAAACCTTACAGTTTTACAATGCCCTAAACTATCACTTCCCTATAAATCCACTGCTTGACAACTTCTCAATCAAATCTCATAGTTCAAAATTGGTATAAATTCAGATTTTTTTACCAAATTTTGAAAATTAATCCGATTAGGCAAACAGCGAGCTCGATTAAATAAGGGGTGCTAAGAAATGAAGCAAATCCGCGGCTTGATGAGGTCCTCGTGATGTGTATGCGCCGCCCCCCCGGGCAACGTGTGCGCACAATTTAGCATGATGAAAGTACAGGCCAAACAGAATTTCTTGGCACTCCTGTGAAATTTGTTTCCTCCGACCTGGACTGGAACCCAAGCCTTCTTGTTCTTATTAGCGTGTACACTGATAGTGGTCAAATTCCATAGCTTCACGTTTTACGACTCCGTTTTCTAGTTTTGCTGAAAACTTATGTTTTCTAGCACGTGAGGGAGGCAAGTTCCGGAGGTGCCGAGACCAAACCCTGGATTTGAATTAAGAAATCCAGTCTTCGTGTTCGTCAATGTCGCTCTATGTGGGATACAGCGAATGTCTGTATAATTATATTCGTATCACGGTAGATGATATCAATTTAAGTCAAGGAAAATGAGATTAAATGAAATTCCACGTCATATTAATTTAATGCGTCTCCATGTGAGTAGAAGAATGGATACATCTACAGAACCTAGAAAATACTCAGCAACCTACAATAATGGCATCAACAACCTAAGACAATACATCTCTTGTTTACGCATCTACCAACACACACATGGCTATCATTCCAACTACCCAAAAGAAAAAACCTACTCTCAAATAAACTTTCTTAACGAGTGTCTAAATAGCATTTGTCAAGCAATTAATTAAGAAAATTCTTTAATTTTTTAATACCCCAAAGTTTCTCGCGGTATGGAAAATAAATGTCTAAAAAATTGATTTGCCGTGTACTAAGACCCAACCATCGATAGATGCGTTAGTTGAGAGTCTCTCATTCATTGTCGAGGTCGAGAGTTCGAAACTTGCAGTTGCTAGCATTGTAAGTGGAGGCCATGGTGTTGTGGTCATGTGTTAGTCTCTCTCGAGGTATAGTCGCTGTAGGTCCTCCACCATGGAGGACTGTGAGAAACCCGAATAGAGTAAGTGAAAGGGAGCTCCGGCGGATCCTCAGTTACCAAAAAAAATATATATATATATATATATGTATGTATGTATGTATGTATGTATGTATGTATGTATATTTGACAAGTATCTAGCAAAACCACCCGTTTAGCATCAATTTTCTAAAATCAGAATCGGTTTTTCGTTTTTCTATGTGATGATAAAAGACCTTCTTTAACTCAGTGGTTCGAGTATCCTTTCATGCGGCAGGAGTCATCAAGTCAAATTCAGCAGTTGGTACATCTTTTATTATTAAGTTGGACGGAAGGGCAGTAAAATACAGATGGATGGAGCGTTAGAAACATTTACGTGCAAGCTGCGAACAGGTAACAAATGATGGCACTGTCTAAATCAGGTGGTCATTTGTCAAAGGAATGATTGTTTATTGAGGTCCCCACCCACATTAATCTTAGGACTAATAACATTATCTGAGCAAGCATGGACGTGATGCTTTGGGATTCGAGAGCATTGCCCTGTCGAAAACTTCATCAGTAGTAGTCACTTGACAAGCTACGTTTGTGGTCACTTGTATCTTTTAGTAGATTTCCTTATTCGGCTCATTTCATGTGGATCAAACTGTGCAACGAAAGTGGCGGACACCCGACGCGTTGTTCTCGAATTACAATGCATTGAAGGGGGCTTTTGTTCCTTCTAAGGAGAAACCTTCACCTTGAATCACGAGTTTTCTATCGAATTCACCCGTTTATCAAACTAACGAGAAACCTTGACCCGTCCAACATTTGGTTTCGCAAACCATCTTTTGACGGGATGAGATCATCTAGCCCTGTCTACGTTTCCATTCGGCGCCTCATCCATCGAAACTATTACTGCATGCAAATAGAGGCAATTTATGATGATTTTATTAACGGTGAGATTTGAATGAGGCATCAACGGAGACCCCAAGAGTCACACCCCAAAACCAATAAGAGTGGGATGACACAGTCGTCCTTCCTCCTGCAGGACGTAGCTGCAAACCACCAAATTAATATATGCATCTCCACCGAAGGTTAACTCACAAACTTATCAACTATATATAACTCATACCAAAAAGTCTTCACCACAAAAAGTCCTCCCCAATAACGAACACTCAGGCCTACTTGCGACTCATTGAAGAACCTGAAAAGCAAGTAGATGAGAGGAGTGAGCTACCACAACTTACTGAGTAACATATTTCTTCTAAGCAGATCGAGAAATCACTATGCACATTTAAAACGCAACCATAACTCACTTTAAAATAATATATATTCATAATACAATTACTGAAAACACCAATGGTCCAGTCCATTGGTCAATCTCATAAAAACCTGTATCAATGGTCTATTCTATTGATTAGTTTCATCAAATCATACATCGATGGTCCATTCCATTGACCAAACTCAAATCACATGTCAGTGGTCTACTCCATTGACCAAATCATACTCAAATGTCTAGCCATGGTCACGTGTAACGCCCGTGATAAGACGATCAAGATTTCCCCCTTGGCAAGGTCTTTAGCTATTATTAGTGGGTGGCTTGTCCCATAAGGATATCCTAGACTAGTATGAATATACCCACACATCCCTCAGGGTTCATAGAGACATTGAGCATCAACCATCAATCACAATATTCAGTAATCCAACATTAGAATGAAAGTCATATCACAACTCAAGCATTTGGTATATAAATATCAAAGCGTTCTTCGAAATGTTTCAAGATTCTTTTATAAAGAATTTTACAAACTCTTTCTTAAGACAATCATTCAAACACAATTCAAAGGATAATTATCTTTTTCAACAACAAAATGACATTGAAAGCTCGATCCTGTTTTATGCAACAAAAGATGCTATTTATCAACTCAATAATCCACTATGTTTTTCAAAACATGAGTTTAAATTACAAAAAAGAAATAGTGTCACTCACCTGGGAAAATCCAAAAACCAACTATGACGCTTATTTGAATCAACGCACTCGGATCTCTAACAATTAACGAAAAAACAATAACAAAAGGTTGAGTAAATAGGATATTTGTATAATGACTCGCCTATACTAGGCCTATTTGTCGATAAAACGACACCTACGCGCTAATGAAAGCTCGCATTTAGCGAAAACCTATTGTTGTTCACTAGGCACGACCTGCACGCTAAACTTCATTGCGCCATAACTTCCTTTACAAAATTCCATTCCAAGCCATCTTGTAATCTTTAGAAAGTTCTCTTGATGCACTACAATAACCCCAACTTAGCCACCCCAAAACCTCACTGAAAACTGCTAAAATTCAGAGCCAAAGCTTCTGTTTGGTACTTTACCAAAATGCGCGCCAAAATTGAAAATTCCATTCCGGGCAAACTATAAGCTCAAATCACGATCCGTAAAATGCTATATTTACAACACCCTAAACTATCATTTCTATAAAAATACACAGCTCAACGACTCAAAATCAGATTTCGCCGCACAAATCTCCAAGAAATCCGAATTTCAAGCCCTAATTGCGATGATTTGTTCGAATAGACAATTAAAGGCTTCGATCACTTATTGGCATTGCAAAATGGAGTTAAGTTGGATTGGTGAGGCGTCCGGGTTGTGAGCACGCCAAAAATTTTCCCTTCCTCCTTTATTCTTTTTCCTTTCTCTTCTTTTCTCTCCTCTTTTTTTTTTTTTTTTTTTTTTTTGTCCTTCCTTTCCTTTGTTTCGTTTTTGCCCAAGCCCTACCTCTCTCTTCCCTTTAAAAACAGCCGAAGCTTCCACTATCCTCCTTCAGCTTCTTTTGTTGAATTTCCAAACCCTCTTTTCTTTTCTTTCTTTTTTTCCCCCTCAAAACTCATATATTACACCAAGCGGGATTGAGAATTCCTGTTAATCTTTAGTGGCATGGAAGACTTGAGGTTGGTGCATTGAATAGCCATAAAGTTTTCTAGGATATTTCTAGTTTCCTCAGTCACTTTTTTTTTTGGTCAAAATAAAATTTTTTCATTTACCTTAATTAAATATGAGAAGAAGATAGAAAGCTTCCAAGCAAAGAAAATCCTAGAAGAGCTACAAAACAAAACATAACCCATAAAACAAAAGATTACAGCTCGCAGTTGTAAGTGTGCCCTCCAAGACCAAATATTTGCTATATTAACGGACATGATGAAGTTACAGGCTGTTTTCTAGTTATAGAGATGCTTGCACATGTGAGGAAAATAATTATTTTCTTCAAAATAAAACAAGCATAGTGCATATGGGGAAAAAGAAGGCAAATTAAAGCTACTGAAATCAGTATGTGTATATATGTATATATATGCTTTGAGTTATAACTTGTAAGGCAAGCTACACCCCTTGGGAAACTAATCGAGAAAATACACAGAAGAGTGAGTTTGAGAAATAAAGCTATGAGGTGTTTTTATTGGAACCGGTTAGTGCAATATAATAACAATTCAATGATGCAAACATTTTAGACAATGCAAGATCAACTTTAGCGTCAACATGGGGAAAAGTGTTAAAAAAGTCATAAACCTTTTGCATTTGTGCCAATTTAGTCCTAAACCTTTTTTTCGTGCCAATTTAGTCTTAAACCTTTTTACATTGTGCCAATTTAGTCATTTCTAACCAATTTTGATCGGATTTTGCTAACTGGACATCGGCCGGCTGACGTGGATAATTTTTAATAATATTTTAATTTTTTTGAATTTTTTTCAATTTTTCCTTCTCCTCCTCCTTCCTCTAGTCGGTCGTCGGCGACCGGCCAGAGGCGACCGTCGGTGAGGTCGACCTTGCCAGCCACCTCGCCAGTGGCCACGAGAGCGACCTCGCGCCGGGCGTTGAGA
The DNA here is from genome assembly GCA_014182565.1 of Eucalyptus marginata. Lineage (NCBI taxonomy): Eukaryota > Viridiplantae > Streptophyta > Magnoliopsida > Myrtales > Myrtaceae > Eucalyptus > Eucalyptus marginata. Next base: position 35,156,491 of record CM024587.1, on the reverse strand, counting down.
AGCCAGCTCAAGGTTGCCCAGGCCGTGAGGGCGGCCTTGCGTTGGGTCGGCAAGGTCGAGCCTCGCCAGCCATGGGCGAGGCTGGCCCTCATTGAATTGCCGCCTGTAAAGGTGGCCTCTTGAGCCTCAGGTCGAGCCTCATCGGCCATGGGCAAGGTTGCCCTCGAGGCCTGGGTGGTGAGGCTCGACCTCGCCAGATCCAGCGAGGGCTAGCCTTGCCCGCCCGACGTGAGGCCGCGAGGGCGGCCTTGAGTTAGCTTCTCGCCGCCCAGTGCGAGGTTGCCCTTGTGGCCACTAGCGAGGTGGCCGGTGAGGTCGACCTCGCCGGCGGTTGCCTCTAGCCAATCGTCGACGACCAGCTGGAGGGAGGAGGAGGAGAAGGAATAAAGAAAAAGAAAAAGAAAAAAAAAAAGAATCAAAAATCAAAAAAATTAAATATTATTAAAAATTGTCTACGTCGTGCCAATCAAGCCACATCAGCCTGCCGGCATCCAGTCAACAAAATCCGACCAAAATTGGCCAGAAAGGACTGAATTGGAATAACGTAAAAATGTTTAAGACTAGATTGGCACAAATGCAAAAGGGTTAGGACTTTTTTGACACTTCTCCCCGTCAACATATGTGCAATCACCACCCGGGTTGGATGGTAGAGCCTTTTCCTTTATCCCCGAGGGACAAGATTCGGCCCCCGCGGCGTGGAGGCTTCCCGGTGGCACCCCCCCTGGTTTACCTCCGTCAAAAAAAAAAAAAAAAAAAAAACATATGTGCACATCAATGCATGCATTGACATATTTATTTGTCTATGCTTCTTGGATAATTCTTTGTTATATCTGTTCCCCCATTTGTTATCTGCGGCCACCATCTTTCTTTCTTCTTTTTTCAACTTTCTAGCTACACAAATGAACTTTCATCATCCATGCACGTTATATATATAATTTGATTGTTGACCTAGAAATATGAACATCAGCGGGTTCAAATCAAGTTGGAGTGCAGAGAACGAAAGAATCTGGACTCTTCAAAGCCAGATCTAGAAGATGGACATAAACAAATAGATAGAAAGATTGACCGTAGAAGTAAAATAAGAGGAAGAAAGAAAAACGGGTTTAGTAGTTTGGTCATTAATGTGAATTATCCAATGTGTTAGTTTGCAAATTTTCCGTGCTTTTAGTTGAGAACTTTCGTGGAAAAGTTGTAAGAAATGATGATGATCCTGCCTACTGACATTGTCGGCCAATAATTTTCCCTTAGGGCCTTACACATTCATAGATGATGATTCTGTGATATCTTCGTCTTGAAAATAAACGAGATAATCTCTCCTATAATTTCACGTCATGAATGACTGTTGGCTAGATAGGGGCTTAGCATAGGACAGAAAAAAAAGAAATAGAAAAGAAAAGTCATAGAAGCAAAAAGAATTAGTGGGCTGTTCGTGCATGAGTGTGCCCATATGCCCGAAAGAAGAGAGAGAGAGTGAGAAAAAGGGAGAGTTCACCGAGAGCATTGTGAGAACAGGGCAATAGGTAGAGAAAAAGGGGCGCGACTTTTGCGGTCCCAATTTGAAAGCCAAATGTTAATGGAATTGATTCAAATTTGAGTATATTGTTCATGAGACCGAGAGCTATGAGTTGATTGGTTTTGTTTGTTAAGAACCTCCTCCGAATTCTCCAATCGTGACTGGGGTTTTCTTGCTCCGTTTATGTTAATCCACCTTTGTGATGAGGAAATATGATCATATTGTTGATGTTGAGTTTATAGTGTGTAACTAAAGAAGAACCCATTGTGCATCCAACTATTCTTAGTGATTAGTAGAAGTTTTTGGATGGTTCATGATTTTTTACGCGTTGGGTTTCCACGTTAAATATTGGCATTGTTGTTGGTTTTGTTTCATTTTCATTTGGCATTAAATATTGCAGGTTGTTGTTGGCATTGAGTCGATTTTGGTTGGTTTAGTTTCGAGGGAGAAATTGTCCTAGATTGGGTTTAGTTATTGGTGAATTGTTGTCACACCACAAACCTTGAGCATGCTAATATCTCTCAATAGGGGTGAGCATCGGTCTAGGGTTAACCCTAGACTGACCCTGGACCGGCCCAACCCTACCAATCTTAGTCCGATTCCTAGGGAGATTGGGTCAGTTCTTGGTCCTAAGATTCCTAGACTAGCATTGTGTGGGTTGGTCCTCGATTCTAAGAGTTCAAGGTCGGTCCAACCCGGACCAGCCCTGACTATATATATTATAATATATTATTTATAATTTTTTTATATAGAGAAAACCTTAAAATAAACGACGTCAACAACATTAAACAACTATTTAATGAGTAGTTCAAGTAATTTTACATTATTCTTTAATAACTTATATTTTTAATGTCTTTTACGGCGTCAACAGTCATAATTTATAAAGGAGGAAAATGTTTTTGTAAGAAGTCCTCATGGTGTCCAAAAGGGCATAAACAGCTCCTAACGGCATCCTTCTCTAGTACTCATTCTCTTACGTCTTATTTATCTTTTTAGTCTTCAATTTGCCAAAATCGATAGAAACAACTTCTCTGCTTGCCACTCAACACTTGCTTCGCTCGCTTTGGGTCACTCGTGCCGCTTGCTGCTCGATGCTCGCTTGGCTTGCTCCCCGCTTGACACTCGATGCTCACTCTGTTTGACGCTCACCCCATTCGACCCTCACCGCTTGCCTTTCTTAGCTGACCTCGCTCGTCATCGAACCCATTGAGTCGGTTCGGTCCTCGGTTGCCATTTCAAGTAGTACAAAAAATGAAATAAAAAATTATTTGTTGGTCTCGGGTTGATCCCAAATCGGACCAAACCCATTAGGTCGGTCCTGTTCTCAATCACTTTTTCAAGGAGTATTAAAAATGAAATAAAAAGTTATCGGTTGGTCCTGGGTTGACCCTAGAATCGGATCCGAACCCACTGGGTCGGTCCAGTCCTTGGTCCCAAACTCAATAAGGTCAGTCCTTTTTCCCAAAAATTGAGGACTAGCACTGTGCGGGTTGGTCCTAGGGTTAGGGGGGTGGACTGGCCCAACCCGGACCATGCTCACCCCTATCCCTCAATGGTCGATGAAATTGTGACGTCCTAGGACTTGTTGCTGACCGTTTTTTTTTTTTAATCTTTGAATTAAATATAAGCAGAAGCATTTAACATAAACACCAGTCAACCAATAAATAACATGAATAGTAAAAACATATCAAGCGATCCCAAAAGCACACTTTTATTTATTTACGGTTAACCTTAGGAAGTAAAAAAATTACAAGCCTATCTTAGAAGGCCACTTCCTAATCGACCAACTGAGAAAAATGGTCAGTAAGATTAGGGTTAACCTACTCTACTAACACGAGGGCCATCCAAAAAGATGATTCCCATGCCGGCCTTGGTCCACTACAGTAGGCTGTTGATCTTTGGGAAAGGATGAAGGAGATCCCTGTCAAACTTGATGAACTAGGTCACAAAATGGTGGGGAACAAAGTGTTCTAGGCCCTCCTGCACCCAAAAGTGGTGGTGTGCTTCACGACAGTTGTCTTGGTCCCTTGGATGGCATACTCCATCACATCCTACCCAAAAGACACGGGGACCCCGAAATGATCATGGTGCTCCATCACTATGGCCTGAAATATAATTATCAATAATTGGGTGAGATAAAAAATCTCAGCGAGCTAAAAGCCTAAGCCTCCACTAGGATGTGAATTTGTCTCGAAGGCAGCCTAAACTAACATGATATACAACTTACCTCACCTTGGCACATCCCTACACATTAATATATCACATATGGCAATATCAATACAACAAGCATCGACAATAATTACAACACATTCCACAATAACCAGGTGCATTGTCAACAGACATGTCCCAATTAATAAGACCCCTCAAGCCATAACCAACACATAAGTCGGTGGTCTTCCACATAATTGGGTATTGTCTCACTCCATTGGGCATGGCATTTTATAGAACCCCCATCTAGATGGCATTTCATAAAGGAGCATCGGTCCGGTCTCAATCACGACTCGGTATCTAGACCCCCGCTAGGCATTCGATAAACATTGCACATTGTCCCCAAACTTTCGTTGGGTGACAGGCTCAATTAGGTGACCACTCAAACATGCCAACACTTAAACTAATTTTAATTGCCATCAATTAATCTAGTACAAAAGAGTTCATACTCAAATGACAACTTTGGCCAAATTTTTACACTTAAAATTTCGGTAAAATATTCGCATGTATATCACGTATTAAAAATCCATCCGCCAAAACCTCATTGCCTCATTTAACACGTACAACATGGCGTCCAAGCTTGACACCTAAACATATGCCATTTTCTTACCAAATAAACCTTCTTTGGAAAGAGTAAATAAAGCCTATAATTGATCAATCCATAACATGGCATCACAAGCTCAAACGGCCAAAATTATGCACAAACTAGTCCAGAAAATCGAGTACAAAATTCTATTTAACGACTAATCTATCATTAATTTTCCCTAATCACGATTAATTAAGCTAACTGTGATTAATTAAGATTAACGATAATTAATTAATTTAACTGTGATTAATTAAGATAATCATCATTAATTAAACTAATCATCCTTAATTAAGACCAATTTCAATTAGCCTTAATCTAACCCATCCTTAACCATGGTTAACACTAAACCATCATTATACGCCACTAACCATCATTAGCCTAAAATAAATTTACCCTTAAACGTAATTAACTATCTAATCAAAGATTAAGAGTTAACTCACTGTTTTTCAGCGGTGACGGACTCACGGCAATGGCGGCATGACGGCATCAGGAATATGGCACATGAATATGGCATTCTCAGCTTGAATGAAGACTCATGGTGGTGGCAAAGCCTCTTGAAGTACATGGCCATGTAGGGGGAAATGTGTTCGATGGTGGTCACTTGAGGTGATGAGGACGGCGGTGGTGGTGGAGAGGGATGACGTGCGGTGGTGGTGACGAACTACGGTGAAGGATGGCGCGGGTTGCTCAAGTGGGTGATCGGTGGACGGCACGGGTGGATGGTGGCAACCAAGGTGGTAATGGCGGTGGCATTGGAGAGGAGGGGAAAAATGAGGATGAGAAGAAGATGGTGATGAAGATGAATGAGTTTGAGGGAAAATGGAAGCCAGGGAGGAGGAGGAGGAAGGATTGGCCCTCTTGGGGGGGGGATGGCGTGATAGAGAGAGTGAGAGAAGAGAAAGAGGGAAGAGAGAGAAGAGGTAGAGGGAGAAGAGATTTTTGGGAAGATTTTTCCCAAAATCTCATCATGCACTCCAACTACTATCCCCAAAAATCCTTCTAGCCTAGTTTCTTGTCCTTCCTCCACCCCCCCCTCCAAAAAAAAAAAAAAAAAATTCTTTTTATTTCCAATTTCTTAAAAATAAAGCTTTTTTGGCCCAAAATTTACAACTTTGCCATTTGGGCTTGCTTGAAGAATTGGGCTTGGTGGCCCATTTTGGCCTTCTTGGCCGATCCACATGGGTGCGAGGCCCAACGGCCTTTGCTTGGCCCAGCTTCTCTTTCTAACGTCCAATTCTCATTTGATTATTTCTTTTTTGAAAATTTTGAACGTGCCGATAATTCAACAGATAATAAGGTGACGTCCAATAGATTAATCTTGAAACCCTCAAGAGTTTGATACCCAAAATAGAATTAAATTTCATGGTTAAAATCGATCAAGTGCGACTTTAGTATAACTTAAACTATTGGGTGATTTTTAGGGGCTTTCGCGCAATTAACTGATGGTCGATAATTTTTTATTCATGTTTGTGCCTCTTCAAATCGTGGATGACTGTTGGTTGTCATATAATTGCGATGGTTTAATTATGTACTATTAGTACAAGATCAATAGAACATCGATTTATTGTCGTTCGACACGAGTATCATAGTCGTGGGAAACCACCCGCGAGTGAACTACGTACTTCTATCAAATTGATTTATATTAACTTACTAATTGACTTATAATAGTGCAATATTGACCCTTGTCGATCCTTATGGTCGAATAGTCGATCCCTGATTGAATTTTTGGTCTTTCGTGTTTTAACCCTTTATGACCTTACCCAATAGATTAGTTAACTCATGAGTGATCATTTTAGAGTAAATTCACTATCACTGCATTGATGAAATAATGGTTTCATATATTTCGAAATGGGCTAAATTTCGGGATATCACAATTGTTGTTTCAGGTTCTCCTAAAAAAATGGTATTAGAGCTAGTTTTGAGATTCTAGTGATTAATAGAGGAAACTAGCGACACCATGTCTAAGTTAAATGTCTCAAATCACTCTATTTAGAAGCATTGGATGTAAGACTTGTCCTATTACAAAGATTTATTTGATCCCATTGAGGGCGATGAGGCTAAAGGAAATAAGGAAGACAAAGAATGTGAGCAAATAAATTGGAAAAAAGGTTGGGTTTATTTGCCATTGGATTGATGATAATGTGTTTCTTCATGTTACTCAAGAAACAAAAGCGGATACTTCATGGAAGAAATTATAAGATCTATATGAGAGGAGAACCCCACAAAATAAGCTTTTCTAGTTAAAAGACTAGTGAATTTGAGATACAAGGAAGGGAATAGTATGTCAGAATACTTCAATAAAATTCAAGATGTTGTAAATCAATTGAGAAATCTTGAAATTGACTTTGGTAATGAATTGCAATCATGTTTATTGCTTGGTACTCTTTCCGATAGTTGGGACACCTTAATTGTGGCATTAAACAATTCGACTCCTTTAGGTGTGCTTTCTATGAGCATGGTTAAAGAAAGCGTGTTCAATGAAGTAACAAGAAGAAAAGGCTTGAATTATGCTTCTAAATTGGAGGCTCTTGTGATAGAAAATATGACAAGAAGTCAATCAAGAAAGTTTCAAAGTAACGATAAAAGAAGCAAGTCAAGAGGAAGGTCGAAATCAAGGTTGAGGTGGAATTTGAAGTGTTACAAGGGTGGAAAAATGGGACATTATGCTAGAGAATGTAGGCTACCAAAGAGAGATGGATCTCATAATAAAAATGAAGATTAAAGGAAAGAAGAGATGATGGAAATTTCTTATGCATCAGTTGTGGGTAGTTTGATGTATGCCATGGCTTGTACAAGACTTGATAATACTTATGCAATTGGTGTTGTCAATAGGTTTCTCTCAAATCCGGGTAAGGAGCATTGGGCCACTATTAAATATATTTTGAGATATCTTAGAGGTATTTCTAAATTATGCTTGTATTATGGAAATGTGAAGCTTGAGTTGAGTGGCTACTCGGATGTAGACTATATCAATGATGTTGATTCTCAAAGATTCACATCAAGTTATATGATGACCTTTGTAGAGGGAACTATTTCATGGCAATCAAGATTGCAAAAATGTGTTGTCTTTTCTATAACTAAAGTAGAGTATATCACTATTACCGAAGGAGGCAAGGAATTCTTGTGGATGCAGAAATTCCTACGAGAGTTGGGCTTAAACCAAGATAAGTTTTTCTCTATTTTGATAGCACGAGTGCTAGCTATCTTAGCAAAAACTTGGTATTGCATTTAAGATCTAAGCATGTTGATGTGAAGTAGTATTGAATCCAACATAAATTAAAAGAGAAGCTCTTCCTACTTGAGAAAATCCGCACTGACGACAATGGATCAAATATGATTAAAGACTTACCCATGGTGAAACTTAAATCTTGTAGAAGCAAAGTAGGCATGATGAAACTTCTCACATAAGGTAGAGGGGGAGATTTTGGTTGGGTTCGCTTATGTGAGGCCCAGCTAGTATTAAAAAAAAAAAGAATAAAAAGGAAAAGTCAAAGATGCAAAAAAGAAGAAGTGGGGCTACTTGTGTGGGTGCGCCCATGTGCCCGAGAGAAGAGAGAAAGTGAGAAAAGGGAGAGTTCACCGAGAGCAACATGAAAATAGGGGAGTAGGAAGAAAAAAAGGGCTGCGGCTTCTATGGTCACCAAGGCTAAATGTTGATGGAATTGACTTAAATTTGAGTGTTCATGAGATTTAGGGCTATGAGTTGATTGATTTCGTTCGTTGAGAATCTCCTTCAAATTCTCCAATTGCAATTAGGGTTTTCTTACTCCTTTTATGTTAATCTACCTTTGTGGTGAGGAAATGTGATTGTATCGTTGATCTTGAGCCTATAGTGTGTGATTAGAAAAAGAACACATTGTGTATCCGACTATTCTTAGTAATTAAAAGAAGTTTTTGGGTAGTACGTAAATTTTCCCGCATTGAGTTTCCATGTTAAATATTGGTGTTACTGTTGGTTTTGTTTCCTCATTATTTGGCATTATATATTGTCGGTTGTTGCTAGGGTTAAGTTGATTTTGGTTGGTTTAGTTTTGGGGGAGAAATTGATCTTGGATTGGGCTTAGTTACTAGTGAACTAGCCTCGGGTCCTTCCCAACAATGACAAATAGCTATTTCCCTTATGCACTATTTTGCATATGATTGCTTAATCAATTGTACAATATATTGTTGCCATCAAAATTGAAAATTCGTTCGTAGACCTCAGTAAATTGTGAAGCTGTCAAGAACTTTTAAATAAGTATTTTCTTAGGAGAAAGAACTCCAATGGACAGTTTCATAGCTTGAAATGAAAGTTGCAATCCTCTTTCTTTTGAAACTTGCTTGGAATTAAGACATAGAAATATCATGGATAGCTAGGAATAAGAAATCATGATGACTCTATCATAGTTACTGTGAATGACAGTTTTTAGTCCATTATAAGTGATGTTAGATTCAGATTATAAAATGTAAATATTACAAAAGAAATAACTTCTTGAACTTTTGAGAATATCATACATTAGATTGATGGTTGAGGCATGAAATGTTTCATTGTGCTTAATGACTTGGTCCACCTAGAATTTCTTTGGTATAGAAATTCTTCACCTATAATCAAATACAAAGACTTCGCAATTCATTCTATTTCTTTTCCAGCACTAAATATAGTTTATGCCTAGAAAGAAGTTGACTTAAAAAAAAATATTTAAATCATAAGAAAATAATTTGAATTTAATTACTCGTGAGTGATAATTTTTGACACAACATGAGTGCACGGTTCTTTGAACACAAAAATAAGAAATAATAAACGATTGAGAAAAACATTTCATTAACAAAATATGCAAATTAAGTTAATTGGTAACTTTTGAGATCATAAAACATGACTCAAACGCAATAGAAATAAAAATTTGGGATACATTCACTAGAAGTCCTAAAACTTATTAAATCAGTACATTTGAGTCATTTTGTTAACTATATCCATTTAGATTAATGAAAATGTTGATATGGCTTTACTCTCCCAACATGGTGATGACACAGCTAAAATTATAATTTATTTAACCAAAATATTAATTAAATAAAATAAAAAATATTTCAAAAAAAAAGAAAAAATTAAGGTAAATGCTTTGTTGTTGCCTCCGTCGCTGAAAATGGTCGGCGAAGCTCGGTGAAGGTCGCAGCCCTTCACCTAGATCTAGGCGAGGGTCGTTACCCTCGCCTAGCTATGGTGGTCCTCGATGAGGGTTGACGGCCCTCGGCGAGGATCGAGCGGCCCTTAGCGTGGTTTGGCGACCCTCACTAAGGGCCACAGTGGTGACCCTCGCCTAGAATTGGGTGGAGGGCCGCAATGCTGGGCCCTCACTTGTGGTCGGCAAGGGTCGTTGGCCTTGGCCGTGGCCCTCGCTGAGCCCTCATCGGCCCTTTCCAACAATGAGTGTGGCAGTGGAAGGGCCTTCGCCCTTGCCTTTGCTACTTTTTTGTTATTTTATTTTATTTTGTTAAGCTTATGGTTAAAAAATTGGGATTAAATCCAAAACGATGTTGTTGTAACCTAGTGTTCTATGTTTTAGCCACATCATCAAAATGTAGGAGAGACAATATTTAAAAAAAAAACACATAAGCTTTTTCCATTAGTCTAAATGGATGGAGTTAACAAAATGACTCAATTGTACTATTTTGACAAATTTTATGACTTAATTGCATTTTTTATAAATTTTAGGACCTCATTACACTTTCGTAACAAGTTTTAGCATTTTTGGTGCACATATCCCTAAAAATTTAAATGGGAACTCAACGGAAAAAGAAGAAAAGAATTACATGACATTAATTAGTGGCTTCATTCGTGATTCACAAATCTTGCGTAGTCTTAGTTATCTTCCAAGGGATAAAGTATCTATCTTTAACTTTTCTCCTAATATAGGATGAAATATACTGGTAATTACTAATTTCTTTGGATAGAAAGTAACTAGGAACATATATTTGATGGGTAAATTATCCACATTATTAACTCACAAGTAAGTTTTTATATGGAAAAGTAACTTGTGATATATATATTAAGAATTAATTACTTCTCCACAAATATCACTAATAAGTTTTCGCTGGAAAATGAAGAGCAATATATCCAGACGAAGAGGCAGTAGTTGCCACGCGCGCAATCCACGCCCACTCGCACGCTCGATATGTGGGTCTGGTGCAGATTGATTTTTTATTTCAATTATTTTGAGCGCGCTGATACGCGTTTACGAATGACCTATAGGTAGTAAGGTTTTATTTGGGGCTGATCATAAATTAGCCATATCTTTTCTTTCTCTATGATCATAAAAATTGATTATATATACGTTATGCATGTATGGGAATCTTCCAAGAATCTGTCGTTCATGATTGTTATCTTGTGGTGGGCAATCTTTTCGATAAAATGGCAATCGCCATCCAAACAATAACTAAAGCAGGAGCAAAGAAGATCACTAACTTTTCCTACTTATATATATAAATATAATTAGCAAATATGATTTGCTGCAGTATATAGAATATTTGAACTGAGTGAATTTTTTATTTTTACTAATTCACAGGTGCTTATTAAAAAATAAGAAAGGGTTAATATTACAAAAAATCTCAAATTGGTGCAATTGTGACAAATTTGCCCAAAATTAATTTTTTGATTAATAAAACCCTTAGACAAATTTATAATTTTCTTGGTCCCTTTTCTTTTGTTACTAATGAAGCTTGCCTAGAAGGAAAGAAGAAATACTCCTTAAATTGAGAAATGATTGTGTGACAAATGTACAATGTGAATAACAATCTATTCTGAATCATAAAAAATCAAATAAATAATTATAAATTGTTATGGGACCTATTTCTTCAAGAATTTGTGGTCCACTACAAACTTTTATCCTCATAGTATCTTAAAAACGGTTATGCTAGCAAAACCTCCTTAAATTATGTGGGTTAAGGCTAACATAATAATGGGCTAAAGTAGTAAATAACACCCCCATTATTACAGTGATAATGGCAAATTCATAGCGACAAAACCTGATAGGAGTGAACTGGCAATTTAGCATGATGTAAGTATAGGCCAAACAGAATATCTTGGCACTCCTGCAAAATTTATTTCCTCCAATCTGGACTGGATCCCAAGTCTTCTCGTTCTTACTGGCGTCCAAACTGATGGGGGTCAAATTCCATAGCTTCACGTTTTACGACTCCGTTTTCTAGCTTTGCTAAAAACATATGTTTTCTAGCATGTGAGGGGGGCAAGTTCCGAAGATGCCGAGACCAAACCCTGGATTTGAATTAAGAAATCCAGTCTTCGTGTTCGTCAATGTCGCTCTATGTGGAAAACAGCTAATGCCTGTATAATTATATTCATATCACGGTAGAGGATACCAATTTAAGTCAAGGAAAATGAGATTAAACGATGGAAATTCTTTTAAACCCTGAAGTTTCTTGTAGTATGGAAAATAAACGTCTTAAAAATTGAACTGCTGTGTATAAAGATGTTTGACAAGTATCTAGCAAAACCACCCGCTCAGCATCAATTTTCTAAGATAAGAATCGGTTTTTCGTTTCTCTATGTGATGATAAATTAACTCCTTTAACTCAATGGTTCGTGTGTCGCTTTCTTGCGGTAGGAGTCATCGATTCAAATTCAACAGTAGGTACATCTTTTATTATTAAGTTGAACGGAAGGTGGGCAAAATACAGATAGATGGAACGTTAGAAACATTTATGTGCAAGCTGCGAACAAATAACAACAAATGATGACACTTTCTACGTCAGGTGGTCATTTGTCAAAGGAATGATTGTTTATTAAGTTCCCCACCCACATTATTCTTAGGACTAACAGTATTTTCTGAACAAGCATTGTCGTGATGCCTTGGGACTACTAATATTCGAGAGGAAACACACATAGTATATCAGGACACTAAGCGTTGCCCTGTCGAAACCTTCATCAGTAGTAGTCACCTGACAAGCTTCGTTTGCGGTCACTTGTATCTTTTAGTAGATCTCCTTATCCAGCTTGTTTCACGTGGATCAAACTGTGCAACGAAAGTGGCGGACGCCCGACGCGTTGTTCTCGAATCACAATGCATTGGAGGGGGCTTTTGTTCCTTCAAATACCATTGTCTGTGATAAACGAGTCAAAACTTCTATAAGGAGTAATCAATTAATGACTATTTGAAATAATTCTTGTATAGTGTTATAGGATTTTGAACTTATGAAAGTAGATAACAAATCGCATTAGTGAAGCCTCCAGTAACTCTAGAAAAATCATGGCATTCATTAGTCTAGTATTTTAGACGAGACTACTTTGTCCATGTAGATGTAGATATAGTTTCTCCATCATCCAGCCCTCATTGAAACTGAATCATATCTATCAGCTTCTAGCAAGAATGGCATCTATCACCTTATTGTTTCCCGCCAATAATTTAAGTTTTTTCATTAGGATGATAAATATATCAATTTAAAACTTAGAACAAAAGCATGCACAATTGAAAATCAAAAGGAAGTATTATCTACTCCACAATAGAATTTAGGAAACTAAAATCAAAATAACTTCATGAATGCTATGGGACATACCATCATGCATAAGGTACTAAAGGTAAAACAAATTTGCCGATGTTCTAGACATTGTTGGTAATTTGTTTGTAAAACAAATTAAAATGTACCTTGTCGATGTGAGTACGCATGTGAACGAAATTTGACAATAATCAATGATCATTATTTTTTATTTATTATAATTCGAATTTATAATTTTAAAATAACCATCGTGTCATATTAAAATAATATGATTGTTCATAATAGAGTGACTATTATTTTTAATTATTTAAAGTTGAATTTATTATTTTTGCCTAATGATTATTAGGCACTTACACAACCTTTGAAAGGTTGTGTCTATTAGGACATGACTTCTTAACCTTTGGAAAATCATGTCTAGTCGAACATAACTTCTTTATTTTTAAAAAGGTTATATCCATTTAAATATATTTATTCAACATTTGTGTTCAATGCTTCAATAACTTCCAATTTCATTTTCTTTCAAAAGATATATAGCCATAGTTTCCAATAGTTTCCTTTTGAGAGATCTTGGATAAATTATTATTGTTATATGGTATTCTCATTGAGACTTTGTTGTATTTTGTAAGATTTTTGCTAGTAGCAATTAGCAATTGTTGCGACCTAAATTTCAGCTGCACTACCTAAAATTAGGTTAATGGACTACTAAGTCTAACTTAGCTCAAGCTCTCCCAAGCCCATACCAATTCGCGACTTATGTTCAAATATCTAGTATATAAAAGGGAGTCATCACTGATCAGTTTACGGTAGGTCGATTAGACACTAAGTAAAATAATGAGAAAATTATTTTACTTTTACGAACTAGAGACTTTGGGTATGGGGACTTGGTTACATTAGATTTTTCTAATGCCATTTCGATACTTTTCTCTTTTTATTTTGAAAAAAATGTTTTGCAGATAGCTTGAATTAATTTTAATTCACTTTCCTCATGCGGACGTGCAAACCACCAATTTAACACTCAATAAAGCAAATAAAAAAAATGTGGAATTTATCTCATAGCAACGAAAGCATCTGTGTTGTTAAATTAGAATTCATATCAATAGTCCTAGATATGATTTCTAATAAACACACAAATACTCTTCTTTTTTTTTTGATGATCTAGGGAAACCCGTACAGTCGGTGAGCAAACCCTGCGGGCGACACGAGGAAACCACCACCCCATGCCACCGGGTAAGGCGCAAAGTGACGTGCTGGGGATTTGAACTTCTCCCCTTCATGAGGGGGAGAGAGCCCGAAGCCAGCAACGCCACCGCTTACTCAATTTTTGTTTTCGCCTATTTAATGAAAATCTAATCTATATGCGATGCAATGTTACTAACCTAACATGAAATGATATGATATAGCAGTATAACCTAAACTATATGACATGAGTAAAATATTTTTTTTTTGTTTTTTTAATGAACATGCAATAATTAAATATGCAATCTAAATTAACCAAATAACCTAATTCTAATGACGAGCAATTTCTAATTAAATGAACCTAGCAATAGTCACTAGGTGACGGGCATTTCATGAACCTAATCTTACATGACATGTGCATGATTAGTTTTTTTGTATTTTTTTAATGAAAATTCGTAATTAAATCACTAAAAATAAAAATCTAACTAAAGTGAAATGTTATCTATTCTAAATACCTTCTAAACATGCATTTAAAAAAGAAATAATTAACCTATCATGCAATCAATTCTAATCTGCATGGAATACAAATGCAATTTTTTTGTATTTTCGAGATAAATAGAACAATTAGAAGATAAACACCAAATCATCCATGATTATCAAAATGTTATCCACCATTCGAATTGAAATTCAAACTTGATTATTTCATTAATAAAATCGATAAATTGATCTTAAGCCTTAAATATCAATATATCAATTTTACTTCCGCGTGATTAATTATTCCATCTAAAGTCTTATAGATGAAATAAAAATTCATGTGCAGGTTGCAAATTGAGATAATACACTGGACATTTCAACCATGCATCAAGAAATATTTCAAACAAAGAGACAAAATGTCAAAAATTAAAACAAGATAAAATAAATTTGCCTAATAAATCTACCTAATAAAATAAAACAAATCTCTACCTAAATTTGAATTTTTTCTAAAAATCCAAACGGTGAAGTGGACCGCGGTGGAAGCTCGGCGCTAAGGATGGGGCTGCTCTGATATTGGGTCAATCACGGGCTCCAGTGAGGGTCGCTGTGGGCGGAGCTCCGGCGAGGTCCAGCGAAGTCCGGCGAAGGCGGACCAGCAGCAAAACAGGGGAGTCCAGAGTCGCGGGGCTGCAGATCTGGCTCGGGTCCGGCTCTGGCGGAAGCTCAGCGAAGGTCGGCACGGCTCACGGATGGCAGGAGGGTCGCGGGCCAGCAGGTCGCAGGCGAAGCAGGGACAGCGGCGGAGCTGGACTGTCGTTCGGGTGGAGAAACCGGGTAGCAGGGAGCAGCAACGGCGAACGGGCCGCAGGCGGAGCACGGCGACGACAGCAGCGGCGGTGACTGCTTCTGGTGAGACAGAGCAGGGCAGGAGCGGCTCCGGCGTCGGGCAACAGGGGGTGTGCAACGGCTTCGGGTCGCAGCTCCGGTGCAGCAAAGATGGCGTCGGTCGGCACAGGAGACGGCAGGGTGTGCTCTTGTGGCGGCCGGCGCCGGGGGGAGGGGGTTCGGTGGCTGCGATGCGGTGGCCTGCAGAGACGCGGAGACCAGGGTGCAAAGGAGCCCCCGCGCGAAAAAGGAGCCCTCCGAGAAGATGAACAGTGCTCCCTTTTGTTTTGTTTTGTTTTTCCTTTTTTCCTGTTGCTGGGTCACACTCTCTGTACGTTTCTGTCCCCTTTCTGTGTCTCCTCTATTATGCTCTCTGCTACTTCCTTTTGCTGCTGACTTTTGCTTTTTCTCTTTTTTTTTTTTTTTTTTTTTTTTTGTTAATTCTTCAAAGGAACGAAGGAAACTCCCCAAAGAAAAACCGAAGCAAAACCCTACTTCGACCTCCCCCAACAAAGGAACAAAAGGAAAAATCAAGGGAAAGCTTTTTTTTTTTTTTTTTTGTATTGAATTTTTTTACCTAGAAAATCGAGAGAAGATGCCCTCAAAACCCAACGCGTTTAACATTTTTATAGATCACTGATTAGGGTTCTAATTTTTTCAAATTGATATTCATGAAGATTTCTTCTCCAAAACGCAATATTTGCTTTACCGAACACAATATTTACTTTTTTGAATGCAATATTTTTCACACTTGTTCTATTCGAAGATATTAAAAAAAATCCCAACATATTTCGGAAAAATTTCAAATATTTATTTTTTACGAGATAATTTTCGATCATTAAAAATAAACAAGCTTAGACCAATTTGCTCACTTTGTGGACTTAGTCTGACCTGCCAAGTTAAAGCTCGGAACTACTACGAACTCATTCATCACCGATCCAATAAATAAAATGAAAAAATACAAATTTAAAATAAATACACCTAAATCTATATGTTATGCAATTAATATTTTTTTCAAAAATAAAATTACTCCATAATTTTTAATGCGATAAATGACTAAACGGGTTGTCAAAATTTAGATATCAATAACAATGTTTTGAGGCAAATAAACAACAGCAATGTTTCTTCTTTCCAACGTTGATTGAAATTTCCTTAGACATCATATGACAACGATATGTTTTAGTTGTTGGTTTGTACTTTCATAAACAAACTCCCAAATGTGTTGCAAAGGTGTTGTATATGAAGATTGATCTGCATGAGACTTCCAAGAGCTTCAGATGAAAAGGCTCTTCTTCCCTATTGAATACCCAGGTCAAATTAATATAATAATGGACAATCCAGGCCTGTCATTATCAGGACTACGGGTGCACAAAGAAAATAAGAGACAGGAGTTACATGGGAACGAAAACAAAGTAACACGCCTAAACAAAAGTAAAGATATCTCTTCAAGAGGTGTGTTAGGTAATTTTAGACCACTTGTCCTAGTCTCCGAAATGAGTGGATCGCAATGCACTCTTTGGTCTAGCTCTTGATATAGACACATGGGTCTGCTGTTCCTGGCAATTCCTAATCGGCACTTGATGTTTCTGGTTCTTTCCAATCAGTGTCTAGCTTGGTGGACCTCGGATAATCAGGCAACCGTTTCAGGGACACGCAACCCAGAATAGTCAAATGCTTCAAACGTTGTAAGCAACCGAGACCCTCGATGGCTTGTAGCACTTGGCAATCGTGTAGCTCAAAAGATTTGAGCTTTACCAACTTTGATAGTTGAGGTAATCCTTCTAATGACTCACAGCAGATGATCTGTAGTGACTCCAAGGATTCCAACTCCTCCAGACCTTGTATCGCAACAAGACTTCCTAGTTCAGACAGATACAAGGTTTCTAGACTCTTCAAGCATGATAAATCTGGTATTCTCTTGAGGGATGGACACACTTTTATGGACAATTCCCTTAACTTCTTCAAGTGTTCAAGCTCTGGGAGATGTGCCATTGAGCAGCTAGAAATGGAGAGACTCGACAGGTTCGTGAAGTTGGAAAATTGCTGTGGTGGCAGTATATCCGTGAGATGCAAGGTTGACAAACTAGACGGAAGTTGGTGGATGGATTCTACAATCTTCCAAGGGGACAGAAGTTCCTCTAACTGGTAAGGAGCCTTGAGCTTATACCTATGGAAGGACAAGTCCAAGTGATCTAAAGTAACTAAGTTCGAGAGGTCTGGGATGATTTCACAATGATAAGCATCAAGGACAAGGCTTATCAAACTAGAGGGAAGGTTTGGCACTAGTCGAAGCTCCTCACACTCCTTCAACCAAAGTTCTTTAAGGCGAGGGAGAAAACTGATCGTGGCAGGCAAATCAGAAATGCAAGTACCAGAGAAGTCCAAAATCCTCAAACAGGATAGTGTGCCAATTGCATCTGGGATTTCACCCGTAAGATCCCTACAATCCCGGACATGTAACTCTTCTAGGTGAGATGGATAAGTGATTGTGGTTGGCAATCCGGAAATACGAGTACATGACAAGTCCAAGATCCACAAATGGAACAGATTCCCAATAGAATTTGGAACTTCACCTGATAGATCTAGACACTCTGGGCAATGTAACTCTTCAAGCATCTCCAGCTGTCCAATTGCATCTGGTAGACTTTTTAACTTTGTACTTCCCATGTCGATGACTTTGATTTTCTTCAGATTTCCAATTGAATCTGGGAGACTTTCTATTCCTGAGAATGACAAATCCAACTTAACTAATGATTCTAATCCTCCGAGAGAGTGCGGGAGCTTCTTTATCCCCTCACATCCTTTTATAGAGAAATGTGTGATTCTTACTAATCCTCCGATGGAGTTTGGGAGTTTGTCAATTCCCTTGCAATACTTTACACTGAAGCTTGACAAAGATTTCAAATTGCCAACACTCTCGGTGAGTGTGACCAATTTGGAAGATCTAGGGAAGATGAACTCTCTCAAAGATTCTAAAGATCCAACCTCTTCAGGCAACTCTTTAAGAGAGTCACATCCATCCATATTCAGAGTTTTTAAGAGCCATAGCTTACCAATGGAGCAATCAACTGTAATTAACCTGGAGCAGCCAGCGAGTATCAATATCTCCAAGTCCACGAAGTTTGACAAGTCAGGTGTCCTTGTTAAGCATTTGCAGTTTCTCAGGTCTAAAGCTTTCAGCTTTTTTGCCATCTGCAGAAGAAATGTATATGATGAGAAAGAATAAAAAACATTTCGGACAGGAACAAAGCACTGAGGCGTGCCATACCTGGATTTGAGTCCATCCACCCCATTTTTCTGTGATGTCGCTACTGGACAGGTCGAGCACAACCAAGTTGATGGGGCAGAAATTTGTTGCTGTGAATTCCGGAGGACAATGATGCCAAGAAAGCCACCTTAGCATTGGAAGCAGATCTTTGAAGTTGCCAACAAAATTTAATCCCGTCCCTTGAAGGAACCTTAGATTTGGTAGATTGAGTAATTCTTCATCTGTGAATGTATGGCCACACACTTTTAGTGCTTCTACATGTTCATTTCCCTGCCAGTAGAGACTACATGAGTGGACCTCAAATCAAGTTAACAAGAAAAAGTTGTAACTCCTTGAGGACTGAAAGATTACTCGTAAATTGTACCTGCTTACTCCTTAATATGTTTAAGGCATCCTCATGAGTCCACACCCTGCTAAACTTCTTAGGATACTTACAATCCCCTTCCTGGACAATGTGCCTTCCAAGGTCTCGTACTTGGTCATTCAACCGGAATTTGCTATCACTTTCAACTTTTATCAGGGACCTATGAAGAAGGACATCAATTGCATAATTAGGATAGTAGTTACAATCACTCCACATGAAAATTGGGTAAGTTTTATCTTCCTGGACAAAAAGGCATGCTATATCCAGAAACACTTGTTTTTGTTCTTTCTCTAATTCTTCATAACTTATCATCAACGATTCTCGGACTTTCCCCATAGGAGCTTTCCTTAACTTCTCCAATACTTCTATCCATAAAGCTCTATTGTCATGCTTGCAAGAAAGAGAAGATCCTATCACCTCCACAGCTAACGGAAGGTTCCCCAAAGTAGACACAATTTCCCTTGCAAGACTTTCATAATCATCTGGGGGAAAGTCTTTTCCAAAAGCATGTTTACAAAACAACTGAAGGGATTGATCGGATTCCATTTCCTTGACTTCATAATCCAAGATTGTTTTTGGTTCATTTCGAATGGCACTTAAGTTCCTAGTGGTTATGATGACTCTACTACCAGATTTCAGCCCATCACACTCACCAACTAGCTTTTCCAGAAGATCTTTCTCTTCCATATCGTCAACAACAATGAGAACCTTTTTATTTGAAAGCTGTCTTCTTATCATGTCAATCCCACAATCAACATCATAAAGTTCATTATTTCTTGATCGGTGAATGCTTGATAAGAGTTTCTTCTGCAAGTACACAAGACCATCTGACCGTCGTGATATTTCTCGAACATTTTCGAGGAAGCTGCAGCAGTCAAAGTGAGGGGATAATTTGTTGAAAATAACTTTCGCAAGTGTCGTTTTGCCGATTCCCCCATCCCACGGATTCCCACAGAATGAGTGCCGCCAGAATTAATGTCCAGCAGTTCCATTACAGCGTCGACCTGCTTGCGATCTTCCACTAAATGTTTGGTCAGAATCTTGTTTCTGTTGTTCAGCTTAATTAAAACATCTTCAACGACCGATGTGATGAGTCTGCCATGGCTGCCAATTACACAGAACATTTCAGCCAAAGGGAAAAGAAATTTGATGAAGAACTTCTCGTTCTTAAATTTTGAAATTTCGAAGTAGAAGAGAAGACATCAAGCCTTGTGACATTGATAGTGTGTCCTGACGATATTGTGTGCCATTATACCGGGAAGCACAACAGGCAATTACCATTTGGGACTATGCCCATAAAACTGACAAATTGCTAGCTCATAACAGAGAGATGATGATAACCTATAGCAAAGAGATGACAATAGCTCGCTTCCTTGTATGACTTATCATCTTCAGTATGAAGAGTTTAGGCAAGACTTTCAAGGTGAGAAAATCGAAGCAATTCCCAGAAATTAATCACCTAATCGCGAGGAGGTAGTTTCTTTGGAATCCTTTTTTTTTTTTTGATCTGAAATACGATTACTAGATTTACTTAGCAAAGTTTTGAGGAAATACATCAAAAGCTTCGGAAAAGGTCTAGTAGAGCATTAAAGGGAAGATAATTTAAGCGACATGCTTTGGCAAGCCAATCTGCTGACCGGTTGGCGTTTCTGTTGCAATGGGCCAAGGAAATGTGCTGGAACTCCTTCTCTTTGGAATCCATTAAAGAACCACGATTAATTAGGGTCAGCTGAAAAGGCTAGGAAGACCGGAAAGCCACGAGTGGGCTGCACACACTGAAAACCCAGGATCGAGAGAGTAACGATTGAGGCGCGTAAGTATTTGTGATAAATAAAAGTCTATTAATATTACCTT
The DNA here is from genome assembly GCA_014182565.1 of Eucalyptus marginata. NCBI lineage: Eukaryota > Viridiplantae > Streptophyta > Magnoliopsida > Myrtales > Myrtaceae > Eucalyptus > Eucalyptus marginata. The sequence continues at coordinate 35,135,676 of CM024587.1, read as the reverse complement.
TATTTGGAATATTTGATTCTTTTTTTTTTTTATATTAGCCTATTTATTCTTTTAAACAATATTTAAACTAAATTAATTTTCTAGAAGAAGTCTGAGGTACAAAATTATAAGTGTGATATATGATCGGTCATATGATCATGATTGCATAGATATTTTTACGCAACAATTTTAACTCAGGATAATTATAAGTTCAGGATTCTATAAACGAAACTTTGTAAGCTCTTTGTTTTGCAGCAGTTTTCATCTTTTGATAGGCATGGAGAGAAAGTTAAAGTCTGAGGGAGGAATTTCTTTACCCTAAGTTTCTCGATTTCCATCCCTTAAGCTTGCCAACCTGCATGAGCGCCTTTTCCCACGCTTTTACTTTGTCAGCTTCATACTCCTTCGCATGATTGGATAGCTCATTTCTGTAAAGTGAAGTTTTAAGCTTGACATCACCTGGGCTCACGTCGAAGAAAATGGGAAGGATGTCTTTCGTTCCATCTGGTCGGGATGTAATCTCTACCATCTTCGCCAGCTCCTTGAGGCACCATTTACTTGACGCGTAGGTCTTAGAGAAGACGGGCATGTAGATTTTGGAGCTCTCAATAGCTTGCCAAAGTTCGTCTTTGATGTTTTGCCCTCCTTGGATTTCATCATCATCTCTGAAAACACGGACTCCAGTACCTTTCATGGCTTCATAGAGACAATCGGTAAATGTTTGGCGTGTATCAAGCCCTCTAAAGCTCAAGAACACGTCGAACTCATTTCTTGAGCCAGTTGCACTCTCCATCATCATAGGAACTACTTTTACCGAATGAGCATAGAAGTGTTTGTTTTTGCTTGTTTGCTCGGTATCTGAACTGCTTTGGTTTTAAACACCATCAAGTCAGTCTGGATCAAAGGAAAAACAAAATAAAGCCAAAAGAATATATTTCAATATATTTGTTTGGCTTCTTTGCCTTTTTTAAATCCTTATACAGCTGTCGCTTGAACTTCATGATAGGAGGAGGGTGCTCAATATTCATGTGCCAGTGGAAAGTTAAATAATCGTCAAAATTATCCAATTATAACAACACTTTCTGTTCAATATTTAACATATATTTACCCGTTTATTAAACTGACAAGAAACTTTGACCTTGATTCACCAGGTTTCTACTAGCAAGAAACCTTTACCCGTTCAACATTTGGTTACATAAACCATCTTTAGTGGGATGAGATCATCTAGCCTCGTCTGCGTTTCCATTCAGTGCCTCATTCATGAAACTATTACCTACAAGTCGTGAAATATATGATAATTTTATTAATGGTAAGATTTAATAGAGGCAACAATGTATTGGGATACATGAATAAGTTGTGCTAGAGAAGTCTTACATCAGAAAATTGGTATAGTATGAGTAGTTAATATTATCCCAGTTAGCCCCTTACTCTTTGACTTAACTGAATATGTAAACAGACTTAAACTTGGGTTCTCTCTTGGCTATCTTTCCAAGTGAAGGTATCAAATTTCTGTTACGTGCTCCCACCAAAAAGTATCAAAGCTGATGGTAGATTGGTGGGCGTTGTGGTGTAGCAACACGGGTGTAGGCAAGACGGACCCAATGACAGGCTCTGTGGTCCTGTCTTGAGAAAGTGACCAAGAATGAAGTTGGGCGTAAATGGGGATTCGAGTCGGGATACCTTTGACGTAGAGGAGCACTCGGATTAAGGAGAAGCATCTCTAATGATCGGAGACGCTAAGTGGGATAGACAGTTGTCGTTAATCTTTGGGAGTACTTTGGTAGGTTGGGGAATTGAGTAGCCATAAAGTCGGGTAGACGAGGATTTCCGGTTATAGATCATGGAAAATTGAATGCGAAGTAAAAGTTGTAATTTATTTCCCTCAGTCTTTTTTAAATTTTTATTTCACTTGAGAATATAGCACAGTTCTTTTTTATGTACTTGAAAAAAAAATGCTTGTGCCCGAGACACTTGCACGTGCGGGGGAAAATTCCGGAGATGCCAAAGATAAACCATGAATTTGAATTTAGGAATCCAGCCTCGGTCTTTGTCAATGTCGTTACATGTGAAAAATGGCGAATATCTATATAAATAATACATCAAAAGAGGCATACCAATCTAAGCAAATCGAAGTTACGTCTCCGACTACATGTTAAATCAAATGACCGCCTAACTAGCTGAACCAATTGAAGTATAAACCTACTACTTTCTAATGAAAGATCAGCATCCATAGATGAGCATTAAATAAGCGGTAAATAGACATATGTTAAATAATGTCTCGAGCTTGAATTCGGAAATCAAGTTTTTCCCAAGTAGATTATAAATCAGATGAAAAAGAATCTTGGGCACACTTTGTATAAGAAAGCAAAAGAGGAAAGAAGCTTGGACGAAACCTCTCTGCACGTGAAGTCCTCTGCATGCATCCGTAAGAATTCGAAAGGGAATCAAAAGTGGTGGGGCCCAGGTCAATTGTTTGACCTTTTGGGGCACGCGTTTTCTTACAGCGAGGCGGTTTAAAATAAAACCCTACGAATGCAGAGAACCTGAGGAACCGCGAGAAGAAATAAAAGGCTGCACGTCCGCGCCGCTGCACCCGTACGAGAAAAAAAAAGAATAGCCGTGCGAAGCTTGAAGTGGTACGCGATTTCGTACGTACGCGAACCAGGCGTATGTAAAGCGTTGTGTTTTGAGCTTGAATGTGAGGTAATTTTGTACCGTTAGTTTATCTCCAAGTGAATTGTTTATTTATAAACATTTAGAGTTTGGGGTTAAATTTAAGTGTGGGAAATACTGAAGCGATTGAAATGATTGTAAACTTCGATTCTCCGATTTTAGTGGATTATTTCTTCTTTGGCTTTCCCGTGGACGTGGTATCGATACTTTGGATCGAACCACGTAAATTTCTGGTGTCCTTATTTTTCTTGTTTATTTCTCTGGTGTTGCAAGATCTTATCGTTTCCGCGTATTATATCCCAACAATATATCTGCAATGAATGCTCCCACGTTAGTAAAAGAAAAAATCAATTACAGAACTCTAAAAATACTCACCAACCAACAAAATGGCATCAATGACTCAGATAATCATCTCTCATTAAGAAATTTATCAACAAACGCACAAGGCGTTCAGCCCCCAACAACATAACTTTTCTTGCTTTTTCTTCTCTCCTCATTTCGTTTTGGGATCTCTCTTCTCCCAGTCTAGTTCTCGATTTGAGGATTTAAATTCTGCCATTTAGTTCTAGATATGAATGCTATTATCTCCCAATCTAGATTTGAGAGTTTAATAAATATGCTTCTGGAGATTCGATGCCCATCTACTCTATTTGTATACGGGTTCTCTGTCTCCAATTTCAATAATGATGGTAAGAGTTTTGTCGTCTCGTTGAATTACGAAGATTTGCTCCTCCATAAGTTAGATTTGTGTTTGTTCAACCTATTTTTGTTGTCTCCGTATGATGATGGTATAGAGGAAACCAAACCTAGGTGAGCACCATCAACTAGCAACGTCATAGTTATTGGAAAAGGAATTTTTGGCATGTGCTCATCACTAACAAAGACACGAGATGTAGTGATTGACTGCCGATTTTGCTTGATAGATCCATTCTTATGAAATGAGCGTGTACTTAATTTTGTTGACGTTTCATTAATCCCTCTTGCTTTTTGGATCTGTTTTTTTTTTTTTTCTCATTCTGTTTTGATTTGCTTTGTCATTATGTATTTTTATATCCTTTTGAGTAACAAATACAATTTTTTTTGATAAAAAAGAGAGCATTTATTAAGCTATCGAATTTAGAAAGATTCTTTTAGTTTCAATGGAACTAATGATTCTTTATTTAGGTCCCCGCGTACATAATTTTTAGGACTCATAATATTTTCTGAACAAGCATTGTCTTGATGCCTTGGGAGTAATAACGTTGGAGAAGAAACACACAAATTGTATCAGGACACTGATTATCATCCGATCAAAATTTTCACCAGTAGTAGTCACTCGTCAAGCTCCGTTCGAGGTCACTTGTAGATTTCCTTATCCGGCTCATTTCATGTGGATCAAACCGTGCAACGAAAGTGGTGGACACCTGACACATTGTTCTTGGATTGCAATGCATTGATGGAGGCTTTTGCTCTAATACCATTTGATAACAATCTATCTTAATCTAAACGAGTTAAACTTCTATAAGGAGTAATCAACTAGTGACCATTCGAAATAGGTCCCGGATAATGTTGTAGGATTTATAACTTTTTAAAGTAGATAACTAATCGCATTAGCGAAGCCTCCGGTAACTCTAGAAAATCATACCATTCATTAATTTAGTATTTTAGACGAGACCACTTTGTATATGTAGATATAGTTTCTCCATCATCTAGCACTTGTTGAAACTGAATTATATCTATCAGCCTTTCAAACCTTATTGATTGCAGGGTCCCTTTTTAGAAAAAAAAAATTGCATCTATCACCTTTCCCTCCAATAATCTAACTTTTTCGTTAGGATGACAAATATATCGCTTTAAAAGTCAGAATAAAAGCATGCACGATTGAAAATCGAAAGGAAGTAATATCTACTCTAGCAATAGCATTTAGGTAACTAAAATCAAAATTACTTCATGAATGCTGTAGGACTACCATCATACCCATGATACTAAAGGCAGAATAAATTTGCCGATGTTCTAGATATCATATGACAACGATATGTCACAGTTGTTGGTTGGTACTTTCATAAACGAACCCCTAAATATGTTGTAGAAGCGTTATATACGAAGATTGATCTGCATGAGAATTCTACCTAGAGTTTCAGATGAAAATACTCGTCTTCGTTAATGAATTTACAGGCCAAACTGATATATCCTGGACAATCCAGGCCTACCATTATCAGGAGCTTATTGTGCACAAAAAAGGAGAGAGGACTTGCATGGGTACGAAAACAAAGTAACACGCCTTAACAAAAGAAAAAGATCTCTTTCAAGAGGTGCGTTAGGTAATTGTTAGACTACTTGTCCTAGTCTCCGAAATGAGTGGATCGCAACGCACTGTTTGGTCTGGCCCTTGATATGGACACAGGGTTCCAAAGTTGCTGACGATTCCCAATCGGCACTCGATGTTTCTGGTGCTCTCCAATCGGTGTCTAGCTTGGTCGACCTTGGACAATGAGGCAACCTTTCCAGGGACATGCAATCCATGATAGTCAAATGGTTCAAACATTGTAGATGACCGAGACCCTCGATGGTCCGTAGCACTTGGCAGTCGGGTAGCTCAAAAAGTTTGAGCTTTGCCAACTTTGATAGTTGAGGTAATCCTTCTAATCACTCACAGCAGATGATCTCTAGTGACTCCAAGGATTGCAACTCCCCCAGACCTTGTATCTCAACAAGACTTCCCAATTCAGACAGATACAAGTTTTCTAGATTCTTCAAGCATGACAGACCGGGTATCCTCTCAAGGGATGGACAAACTTTTATGGACATTTCCCTCAACTTCTCCAAGTGTTCAAGCACTGGGAGATGTGCCATGGAGCAGCTAGAAATGAAGAGACTTGACAGGTTCCTGAAGTTGCAAAACCGCTGCGGCGGCGAGACATCCGTGAGATGCAAGGTTGACAAAATAGATGGAAGCCGGTCGATGGATTCTATGATCTTCCAAGGGGAGAGAAGTTCCTCAGACTGGCAAGGACCCTTGAGCTTATACCTATGAAAAGACAAGTCCAAGTGATGTAAAGTAACTAAGTTCGAGAGGTCTGGGATGACTTCTCAGTGATACGCATCAAGGGTAAGGCATGTCAAACTTGAGGGAAGCTCTCGCACTTGTCGAAGCTCCTGGCACTCCTTCAACACAAGTTTTTCGAGGCCAGGGAGACGACTGATTGTGGCTGGCAATTCAGAGATGTGAGTGCCTGACAAGTCCAAAATCCTTAAACGGGACAAATTCCCAATGTCACATGGGATTTCTCCGGATAGGCTCTGACACTCTGGACAATGTAACTGTTCAAGAATCTCCAATTGCCCTATTGCGTCAGGTAACTTTTGTATCTTAGCGTTTTGCATCCTGATGACTTTGAGTTTCTTCAAATTTCCGATGGAATTAGGTATGTTGACCACTCCTGAGAACGAAATATCTAACTCAGTCAGTGACTAATTCCCCGAGTGAGTGCGGAAGCTCCTCAATTACTTTGCAACCTTCTATAGACAAATGCCTGACTTTCACTAATGCTGCGATAGAGTGTGGGAGTCTGCTTATTCTCTCATTCCATTTTATACTCAAGCTCGACAAGTTTTTCAAATTGTCAATTGTATCGGGAAGCTTACGTAGCAGAGAACGTTGGGGGTATGATTAACTCCGTCAAAGATTTTTGAGAACTAACTTCTTCAGGCAATTCCTGAAGAGAATTGCATCCTTCCATATTCAGAGTACTTAAGCTCTGTAGCTTACTGATGGAGCGATCGTTCGTGACTAACTTGAAACACCAAGCGAGAATCAATATCTCGAGAGACACAAAGTTAGACAAGTCTGGCGTGCTTCTCAAGCAATTGCAGCTTCTCAGATCTAAAACTTTCAATTTCTTTGCCATCTGCAGAGATTTTTGAACATCATTTAAAGGACTAAAAACCCTGTCATAAGAATTAGAAGCACCAAAAGCCAATATGGAAAGACATCAGTACCTGGATTTGACTCCATCCAGTCCAGTCTTCTGTAATTTTTACTCTTCGAAAGGTTGAGAACCACCAAATTAATTAGGCAAAAATTCGTCCCTGTGAAATTCAGAGGACACTCAAGCCAAGAAAGCTATATTAGCTCAAGAAGAAGATATTTTAAGTTACCAACGAAATTCAACCCTTCCCCCCGGAGGAACCTCGGATTCCGCAGGCTCTGTAATTCTTCACCAGTGAAGGTATAGCCACTACCATTACTTTGATCATTAAAGCTCAGACTCAATGCTTCTACTTCTTCACTTGCCTAGCATTGGAGATCAAGCATGAATACAACAAATCATACAATAAAGGAAAAAGTTGACTCTCTGAACCACTTGTAAAGTTCGTCTACTTCCCGGAAACAGCTAGCAAAATGGACTCTAAATTACATACTCGTAAGTTTTACCTGCTTATTCCTTAATAAGTTCGATGCATCCTCAGGAATCCATGCCCTGCTACACTTGCCAGGAAATCTGCAATTCTCCTCATAGACAATGTGCCTTCCAAGATCACTGACTTGGTCATGCATCAAAAACCTATTATCATCTCCGATCTTTAACAAAGACGGGAGAAGGAGAACTCCGATTGCATCATGAGGATGGTATTCACAATTGCTCCACATGAAAATGTTATAATTATGGTTAATGGATTAACGAAAACCAACAAATTAAGATATGTCTTTTCTGTTCACGTATCTATTGAATTCATGAATTTTCTAAACTTTTCTGTTCACATATTTATTAAATTCATGAATTTCCTAGATTTATGTTTCTTTTAGTTCATGTATTTATTGAGTTTACAAATCTCTTGAATTTACGTGTCTCTGGATTCATGAATCTCTTGGATTTACATATCTCTTGATTCATGAATTTCATGGATACATGGGTCCATTCTATTTCATGTATCTCCTCTGTACATAAACTAAAAAGCTCTATAAATAGATAGGTGCATAGAGCTTCATGAAAGAGTTTTTTTTTTTTTTTTCCGACTCGATTCCAAAAGAGATTTGATATACTATTCTACTCTTCTAATTTTTCTAGGGGTGCTGGTTCAATTGAACAGTTTAACCGAGTCCTGTTTGCATAGTGCTAATCCAAACGGGTTCAAGGTGTTGTATTTTGGGAGGCATAGTTCATGAATTTGTGGAGTACCATTGACAGGAACTAATTGCCTTAAGGAGATTTAGATATCCGTACCTCACTTCCATTACATTGATATTCTAATTACAACGAACAATTTGTTTTCTCTGGATTATATTCCAACATAAAATTGGATATTTCTTGTCTTCTTTGATGAAAAAGCACGCTATGTCCAGGAAACACTTTCCGCTGCATTGGTTCTAATCCCTCATAACTTATCATCAATGTCTCTCGGACTTCCTTCGGAGAACTTTCTGTAACTTCTAAAGCGTCTCTTCCCATAAGGCCTTGTCAATCAAACTGCAAGAAAAAGATTAGCCATTAGTCACTGCCATTGCCATTAGCCACCGTCGCCGCCGGTTGCCAAGGACCAGTTGGGTGAGGCCGAGCCTTGCCAATGGCTAGGCTGGCCTTATACCTCCCTTGGCCATTGGTGTGCCTCGCCGAGATTTGGCGAGGTGGAGCTCGGCTAGCGGTTGGGTGAGGTCGGCCTTGCCAGATCTAGGCGAGGCCGCTCACCTAGCCAAGGCTCAACCGAGCCTCACCCAGCTGCCAACGAGGCGCTCAACCGACGAGGTGTGCCTCATTGAGGGCTGGTGACGCTCCGGTGAGGTCGCCGGCCCTCGTTTGGCTAGTCGCCAATCATCCCGAGGTTGGCAAACAACCAAAGCTTGAAGAAGAGGAAGAGAAAGAAAAGAAAAATTAAAAAAATTAAAAGAAAATTATTTAGAATAGAAATTTTGAAAATGGTACTAAACGTAATTCTATTATGAGAATATGAATTTTGGGCAGTTACTAAACACCTTAATATGCTTAGAAATTGATCTTGAGAATAGAATAAGAATAATTTATGATAAAATTATTATCGGGAAAAGAATAGTTACCAAACGTGCCCTTAGCATGATGTACGCATAGGCAAAATAGAATTTGTTTACTCCAATTTGGATCACAAGCCATCTCTTTTATTACTGCCATGGAATTTCCCCTAAATTAGTACACTTATGGTGGTTGAATTCCTTGTTATCCAGCTTTGCTAAAAACTAAGGTCTTTTGTCAATTCAAGCTGAAACCTTAATCGAAATCTTGCATACGAAATCGTTCAAGAACTTTTATTTATATATGTTTCTTTCGAAAGAGATAGCGACCTCTTGAGCGATCTCTTGAAAATCTTAACCAAAGGATGTATGTAGCCTCACCTATATCTTTTATCTCAAAAGTTGGAAGATAACCAAATATTAACAAACTCTATCAACATATAATGATATGATCACAAATTGATCTTTGTAGATCCTCATCTATCATTGTAAAATCATATGCCATTATGGTATTATGAAAACGTATATACCACATTGATGAGAGGCCATATCGATTTCAAAAGTCGGATAATGGAAACCAGTAGATGGATCCATACTGTGGAGAAATGTTTCCTCATAATCAATTTCTTCTTGTTGATCATACCCGGACATATCTTAAGTGTTTATTTTGAGAACTCAAATAGCTTTGCGTCCTTTTGGAAGATCAACCAATTCCCAAACATGGTTTGACTTCATTGACTCCATTTCCTCTCCCATTACATGCATGGAATTTCCCTAAATTAGTACACCGATGGTGGTTGAATTCCTTGTTATCCAGCTTTGCTAAAAACTAAGGTCTTTTGTCAATTCAAGCTGAAACCTTAATCGATCTCCATAAGCAAATACAGACCTAGCCAGAATTACAACTGCAAATAGTCCCTCATAGTGTAGCTTTATCAGCTTAGCAAATCATGCACAACACTGTAGCTTTTTTGTTAGGTAAAGAAGAGGAAAAGGAGGTACGGACACCTGGAGTGTCAAAACTTGGCATGGAGGGACACTTAAGTGTCAAAAGTTTGGAAAGTGACACTTAAGTGCCAAAATCGGAGCAAAATGGATCACTTAAATGCCACTCCGGTCAAAATCCAGCCAAAATGTCGACGTGGCGATTTTTTGGCGAAGGAAGTGCAAAAAGCACACCATTTGGTGTTGACGTGGTAAAAAAATTAATAAAATTAAATTTAAAACTAAATTTATTTAAAATATTTAAAAATAAAATAAAAACATTAAAAAACTAAAATTTAAAAAAAAAAAAGGGAAAGAAGGGGGGACAAGCGGTTAGGGCTAGCCCCGTTGTCGCCGGAAGGGCCGGCGGAGGGGGGAGGGTTGGCCGAGGTCGCCAAGCCCGGCCGGGGCCCGGCGACCCTGGCCGATCGGCGCGAGAGGACCTACAAGCCCTCACCCCGCATTTGAGTGAGGGTCGCAGCCCTCGCTCGGTCGGGCCAAGGGCTAGTGGTGGCTAGGGCCTAGCGAGGGTCGGCGGCCCTCGCCGCCGGTCGGCCAAGTTCGCCGGCCCCTAGCCAGGGTTCGGTGACCCCAGCCGACCCTTCCCCTCCGCCGCCGGCCCTTCGACGGGGCGGCGAGGACTCAACCCTCGCCGCCTACCCCCCCCATTTTTTTTAGTTTTTTAATATTTTTTTTTTATTTTTAAATGTTTTAAATAAATTTAGTTTTAAATTAAATTTATATTAATTTTTTTACCATGTCGCACCAAAACGACCCCGTTTTTGTATTGTCTAGCCACGTTAGCGTGCAAAACGGCATCGTTTTGCACTTCTTTCGCCGGAAAATCACCACATCGGCATTTTGGTCGGATTTTGGCCGAGTGGCACTTAAGTGATCTATTTTGCTTCGATTTTGGCACTTAAGTGTCACTTTCCAAACTTTTGGCACTTAAATGTCCCTCCGTGCCAAGTTTTGGCACTTGGGGTGTACTTCTGCCAGAGGAAAAGTAACAAGGCAAGTAAACTTGCAGATTACCAGAAATGACTTTGTATTACTCCCGACTGCAAAAGATGTTGGAAAAGAAAAAGGGACCAAACTTAGCACATTCACCAAAATTATGAGCGCAAGTCACACAACCATTTTGACATATAAAACTATGTTTCATGGACAAATTGCAGAGTGCATAAAAGACAGGACATTTAGCCATCTATGATCGTATACAAATAAATTTTGAGTCTAATTTTGAGACATCAAATTAGTGCTGAATTTATTAATATCAAAGATATGAATCCAATCTCTAACCAACTTGATTACTAGTATAACTCCAACTCTCTCCTTCGTATAAATGTTATTTGAGAGTCTAAGCAGTTAATCTCGAATCAAATGATGGAATACTCGACTTCTTGAAATCTTTGAGGCTTTGGATCTTGATACGATAGGATTTAGATGAACAATGATGATGATGACGGGGCTTTGAAATGTGATCTATGAGACTTCAATGTATGTTGAAGAAGACGATGGGGCTTGGAAGCTTGATCCAATGAGAATTTGTCGTTCTTCTCTTTCTTTGAGTTTTCTTTGAGTTTTTTGAATTCTCCGCCTTCTTGAAACTTGAAGACATTGATTCTTCTCTTCGAGAGTCAAGAGTCTTCAAAAATCTTATGGCCTGTTTTTCATCTTCGCACTCCTTATGCTTTAGGACTATGAACTATTCTATAGGCTTGTCCTAACCTAAAAGTAATGTCGAATATGATAGTCACCATCCTGGCTTAGTAGAATGCCAAGACGATCTCTTAGCAAGAACTGGGTTGGGTAATCTTCAGACTACTTGTCCTGATCTCCCATAAGAGTGGGCCATAAGACACTGATTGATCTAGCTGTTGACACAAACACCAGAGTCCCATGTTTCTGTGATTCCCAACCCGTGGTTAGCTTTGTCCATCTCAGTAGATCCAGCCAACTTTGCCCGGACTCACAATCTATAACAACCACATGCGTTAAACATTATAGGCCATTGAGGCCTTTAATGGCCCTTGCCCCTAGACAACATTCCAAGTTGAAATGATGCAGCTTTTCCAACTTTGATAAATTGGGTAATATTTCCATTGACGAACAACACATAATTTTAAGGACTCCGAAGGTTCCAATTTCCCTAGACCTTGTACTTCTACAAGTCTGTAAGTCAGTTTGACACAAGGTTTCTAGATTCTTCAAGCGTGATAGATCATGTATTGTCATCAGGAATGCACATTTTTCTACTGACAATTCCCTCAAATTCTACATTCATTCAAGAGCTGGAAAATGTGCAGCCGAGCTGCTAGAAATGGAGAGTTTCGATAGGTTCCTGAAGTTGGAAAACTATGGCAGTAGAGTGATATTGGTAAGTTTCAAGGTTGACAAAGTAGATGGAAGCCTATGGATGGATTTTATGTTTTTCTAAGGTGAGAGAAGTTCCTTCCACTTGCTAGTTCCCCCAAAATAATAATCCCTGTAAAACGATAAGTCCAATTATTTTAAAGTAACTAGGTTGGAAGCAATTTCACAGTGAAAGGCATCAAAGGCTTGTCAAGCTTAAGTGAAGCTGCAGCAATTGTCAAAGCTCGTGTCACTCCTTTAACTCAAGTTCTTCAAGATGAAGGAGACTACCGATTGTGGCAGGCAATTTAGAGATGCTAGTGCCCGATAAGTCCAAGGCTAAATTGGGACAATTCCCCAATATTACACTGGATTTCACTAGATAGGCCCCGGTAGTCTGGGCAATATAACTCTTCAAGCATCTCCAAATGCCGATCATGTCCGGTAACTTTCCTATCTTCATGTTTCCCATCCTGATTGCGAGTTTCTTCAGATTTCCAATTGAGTTGGGTACATTGACTACTCCTGGGAACGACATATTTAACTCAATTAGCCATGCTAATTTCCCAAGCGAGTGTAGCATCTCCTTTATTCCTTTGCAACATTTTGTACGCAAAAAGGGGCGACTTTCGCTAAGGTTATGATAGAGTGTGGGAGTCTGCATATTCTCCCATTCCATTTTATACTCAAAACTCAACAAAGATGTCAAGTTACTAATTGCCTCGGGATGCTAGCAAGTCGAGGGTTTATACTAGTTATGAAATACATCTTTTACACTTTCATTTGATCACAAAGTTCTTTTATCGACATGAGGAACTCAGAACCTGTTCCTGGTGCAGAATTTTAGTGATTCGAGCCAAATTGAACCACTCTAGGATTGACATAGTGTGAACAACACAAGATGTCTTCAAGCACCGTTCACCAGGTTCTCCAACAACATGCACCATCAGCAGCTTTGATTGAGTGGCATTTTTTTCGGGCTTTTGCTGAGAAATGAAATTCATTCTTTTTAAAAGAAAGTTACAATATAATTGGTACAAACACAATGGCAGTTTAGCATTCCGGATAGATGACAAACAGAATATAGCATTCATGGTAATGATAATGGCAAATTCATAGTGACAAAACCAAATTGGGGAAGTTTTGGTAATTGTTTGAGAGTATAGGCCAAACAAAATTTGTTGGCATACCTGTAAAATGAGTTTACTCTAATTTGGATCACAAACCTTCTTTTCATAATTTGCGTGGAATTTTCCCGAAAATTGGTACACCAACAGTGGTCAAATTTAATAACTTTACGCTTTATGTGTGACATCCCGAAATTTGGCCCCGTTTCGAATATATGAAATTGTTGTTTCGTCAACGCGCTTATGTTAATTTATTCAAAATTGATCACTCACGAGTTAACTAATCTATTAGGTGAGGCCATTAAGGGATATAAACGCGACAGATTAGAGAATTCGATCAGAATTCGACGCTCAACCATAATAATTGGTAAGAATCAATACGACACCGTTATAAATCGATTAGTGAATGGATATAAGTCAATTCGATGGAATTGCGTAGTCGAATTGTGGGTGGTTCCACACGATTGCGATATTCGTGTCGAACGGCTATAACCTGATTTTCTATCGATATTATACTCGGGACATGTAATTGAACCCTTGCAATTTTTTTGACAACCGAGAGTCGTCTACGATTTGGAGATTCATAAACGTGGATCGAAAAATTATCGACCACGGGTCAAGCACACTAAAATCCCTAAAAGCTACCCGATAGGTTTAGGTTATGTTGTACTAAAGTCGCGTTCGGTCAATTTTAACCACGAAATTAAATTCAATTTCGGGAATCGGATGTTCGAGCGTGTCATGATTCATTTATAGGATGTCGTCTCATCTTTTGGAGAAATTTCGTCGAGTCCGAAATTTTGCGGAAAAACGATTTTCAAACAAAAAGAAAAAGAAAATGAAATTCGGATTAAGAAGAAAAATGGGAATTTGCTTCCCAAAAAGGATTTATTTGGGGGAAATGAGAGCTAAATGGTGATTGGATGACCATAAGACTTTAGAGGCATAAAGACTTTGGGGGCAAAGTGATGAGTGCTTAGATATTTTTCCTAAGCTTCTCATTGGCTAGCCTTTCCCTTTCATTCTCTCTCTCTCTCTCTCCATGCACGTTCACCCCCTTTCAGCTAACCCTCTTCTTCTTCTTTCCCTATTTTCCCTTCTCCTCTCACGTATTCCCTTCCCCCACCAGGGGAGAGCAGCCCCTTCACTTCTTCTTTTCTCCCCCCCGCTAGCCCCTTCTCCATTTTCCCTTCATCCTTGCTGCCGCATCACATCCCACCAGCCCACCACACCACAGTCGCACTTCCACCATCGAATCACCAACATCCAGCAGCCGTCCAGCCGCCCGTCCAACGCCACATCCAGCAGCTCCTTCTTCACGCCTGCTGCCCTCCACGTCCAGCCCACCACGCACGCCACCACACCACCACAACACCACAACACCACCAGCACTTGCGCCTTCCAACCGCAGCCTCCACCACCAGCAGCTACCGAGCCCAACCTAGCAGCCCCCAAGTCGAGCTACTTCCCCCGTTGGCCGAGAACTTGGTAGGACAGCCACCACCTCCGTCGAGCCCTCGTGCAAGACACGGTTGTTTCATGTTCTCGACGCCATCACGCATTATTGTCGAAAACGGTGAGTTAACTCCCTAATCGTTGATTATGTCATTAATTGCGCTTATGGGGTGTTTAGATTTGCTAATCATGGTTAGATTAGTGCTAATGAGGATAGTTTAGTTAATCCTAGATTAGTGTTAACTAAGCTTGGTTAGGTTAGTTAACCATGGTTAGGTTAAGTAACCATGATTAGGTTAATTAATCATGGTTAGGTTAATTAAAATAAGCTGAGTCTGGATTCCTCTTCGGATCTGTTTACTGGACACTCACTGTTAGCTATTTTCGTGGGTTAAAATGTGCTATGATTTTGAGGTTGCTTCCTTCTTGAAAAATATTCTAAACATCTTTAGTTATGACATATATTTTACTCAAGAATTTTTGGATTTAAAAGAACAAGATTTCAAGTTTGTTGCATGCAAAGAAGAATCTCATTTTGTGCTGGAACCCGTGACCTTTTGGTATTTAAAGGATTTTTATCAACTCTTAAGGTTCGATTCTCGAAATAGTTTCTTCATAAAAGTTTTTCATCACATCTTGAAGTTTAATAGAGTCACATTTCAAAGCAAATGGACAAGTTTTAGACCTCAAACCAAGCTGGTTTTGGAAAACATAACTTTTGGACACGGACATGGTTTTGGTAACGATTTGAGCTCTTTACTGCTCCCATTCTAGAAAGATCTGGGTCAAGTCGTCTTCAAGAAAAGTGTTTATTTAAGTGTCCTTTACAACATATTTAAATTTGAAGATTTTCTGAACTCATCTGGTTATGTTTCTCGAATTAATCTTGGAGACGTGTGAGTAGACTTGGTTTCTGCCGGTGAGGGCCGGTTGTAGACTTGTGGTTGTTCTTGGTGTCTTGCTTGCTGGAAAATGTATATTTTGTGATTTAGTTGATTTTTGGCATGCTGAGAACTTGTGCGTGATACTGAGTGTTACTCATGTGATATTATGTGATGGGTGTTCTATGATGATTCTCTATTATTATTGCAAAAGATGATGTTATGAGCTATTGATTTAAAAAAAAAAAAAAATGAGGTGTCGGGTTAGACGCCAGATTTTATGTGTTCAATAAAACCATGGGGCTTTAAACTAAAAGTGTGCAAATTTTGACGGGTTAATTTCAAATACATGGCCCCATACGAAATTTTTACCGAGAGTGTTGAAGAAAGAAAAAGGGCTTGCCCAAGATTATTTCCAAAAAAGGGTGATTGGGCAAGAAATTAGAAAATAAATGGGGTATTAGGTTTAGATATCGGATTTTATTTGCTCAATAAAACAATGAGATTTTAAATTAGGTGCGTGCAAAGTTTGACGGATTAATTTTGAGTATGGGAGAATGTACGATTTTGTTTTAGAAATTTTTAAAGAAAAAAAAAAGGGGGAGTTGCCAAGTTGATATTCAAGTTGCTTTTGAAAAGAGATTTTTGGTGTTCTTGGCTAATGAGAAAGAAAACGATGGACTTGTGTGATGATATGCTTGTGTGATCACCTAAATACCTTGATGCGTATGATTATGCGGGGTAGTGAACCCGTCTTGATGCGTATGATTATGCAGGACGATGCTCAATTAAGTTCGAATGCCTCCAAGTCAATGGGATGCCGTTCGCGGATGGATTTCGGAACGAAGCTCCTTATTGGAATGCCGTCCTGAGGCGTATGCATACACGGGATGATGCTGTGCCCGATGGGGCGGGATGATGCTCAGTTATGCCGGAAGACCGCCGACACTTGTGTTGGCCGTGGCCCAAGGGGTCGTAATAATCGGAACACGTGTATATGATTGTGTTGTATTGCGATTGATTATGGGGCAAAATTGTTAGGCATGGTATGTGACGTGCCAAAACGGTTTTACCTTATAATCGGGACCCGTGTGAGTATTTGGAGAGTGAGAACTTTGTGTTCCGGTTGTTGATTATATTTATGGTTTTGATAACGGCTTATGTGATGTGCTAACCTGCAGGGGTGTGCCAAGGCGTGTGAGTTTGTTTGTGGTGCCTGTTTAGGCTGCCTCTGAGACGAATTTACGTCATAATCGGGGATTAGGGGTTTTATCTCGTTGAGATTTTATCTCACCTCGTCGTGAGTTAACATTTTTCAGGGCCGTAGCATGGAGATCTGCCGAGTGCGGATGTGGTGGGTGCGAGATGCGACACCTTTTTGGCTGGCCCTATCGTTAGTGAAGTAGGTTGACCCTAATCCCTAAGGATTTTGAGAGGGTTGATAGGAAGTGGCCTTAAAAAAGCTTGTACTATTAAACTTTATAGGGGTAACAGTGAATAATTGAATATGTGGTTTTCTGCAACATTTGTTGCATTTCTACTATCCCTATTGTTGTTGGTTGATCGGGTGTTTATTTAATTCGCTTCTGTATGCGTATAATCAAAAGATAACAAGAATGGGTCGGCGACATGTCCGATGACGTCGCATTTTTTATCGACCGCCGAGGGATGTGTGCGCGCTCAAGGTTCGGGGCTTGACATTATGCTTTATGACTAAGTTTTTTAGCTTTGCTAAAAGCTTTTGCCTTTTGTCAATTGAAAGTGAAGCTTGAAAAAATCCACACAAGTTCAAACAAAGACCTGGCCAGAATTATGACTGCAAATAGATCATAAGATTGTAGCTTCTCCTAGGGTATAGAAGAGGAATAGTTACTAGGAAAGTGCTAATGGGAGAACAGTAACAATCCGGACAATATCGAATTAACACAGTGGAATCAAATAATCTCCCATCTTATGTAAACCTAATAGGAATCAATATAGTAGAGCAAAATAAATATCAAGCACGCAAACACAATGAGATTTTTTACGTTGGAAAACCTCCTCAGTGTGAGGAGATAAAAACTCATGGGACCGGAGTCCATCCAAAAATCTTCACTATCAACAAAATCAAGTAAACAAAGTTTTTCTCTAGTAAATACTAGATGTACGTAGCAACAAAGATCTCAAGAACATCATTTTTGGCAATACGCATAAATTTCACAAGAGATCAAGGATGAATTTGACCCAAAACACAAGTTTTATCAATCCACGAAAAACCTAGTGTAGAGAGCTTCAAACGAAAATCAAACTATCCAGATTTGAGAAGCATGTGCCACGAACATATTGATAAAATTTCGGCTTAATTAGACCACGGATTGCCCTCCAATGCGAGTTTGATGTAAATCAAACTGATTCTAAACCCCAGATTTTCTGCTTTGTCTTTTTTTCTTGTTAATGTGTCTCTACTAACTTCTTTGCGGCTATCACTTAAAAGATAGTAAGAAACCCTATTTTTCCATATGACTTATCATATGGGCTAAAGTCCTTTATGGGCTTGCTATTTATTGGGCTTCCTCCACATGGAAGTGAACCTAGCTAACAAATTTTCCCCTCACAACAATGTGGAGGGATTCATCATCCCTGCTGTCAATCAACAATGTTCAAGCTTCTCCCTTGGTAGAGTCTTCATCATCATATCGGAATCATTTATGGTATGTATGAATTTTCTCAAATTCCAATAGCTTCTCATCTAGAACATCTCTTATCAAATGATATCCAACATCAATGTGTTTTGATAGAAAGAAAAGATGAATTCTTACCAAGATGAATCGCGCTTTGATTATCACAAAATAATACTTACCTCTTTTGCTTGAACTTGAGTTCTTCCAAGAATTTCTTCAACCATAGCATCTCTTTACTTGCTTTAGTTGCCGCAATAAATTTAGCTTCTATTGTAGAAAGTGCAACACACTTCTGCAATCTTGACTTCCATGACATAACCCTACCAGCAAAAGAAATCAAATAACCAGAAGTAGATTTACGAGTGTTAATCTCTTCTGCCAAGTTGCAATCTATGTATCCAATTAACTCAAGTTTTCCGGTTTTGAAACTGAGTTTCAAATAGGAAGTTCCCCGAAGATATCTCATGATCCACTTTATTACATTCCAGTGCTCTCTACTTGGACTTGATAAATAACAACTAACAACGCCAACTACGTGTGCTAAGCCTGGACGTGTACATACCAGCGCATACATTAAGCTTCCTACAGTTGAAGCATATGGAACACTTTCCACGTCTTTCTTCTCTTTATTAGTCATAGGACTTTGCTTTGCATTTAATTTAAAGTGGGCAACAAGAGGAGTACTAACCACATTAGCCTCGTTCATATAAAATTTTTGAAGAATCTTCTTGATGTACTTCTTTTGCAACAAGAACAGCTTTTTTGCATCTCTATCTCGAGTAATTCTAATGTGAAGAATTTTCTTTATTGCACCTAAGTCTTTCATGGCAAAAGACTTACTCAATCGTTTCTTCAACAACTCAATTCGTGAAGCATTCTTGTCAACAATCAGCATATCATCAACATAAAGCAAGAGAATAATAAAGTCATCATCTGGAAATTTTTGGACAAATATACAGTTATTTGACAAAATCTTCTTATAACCTTGTTCCGTCATAACTGACATAAACTTTTTGTACCACTATCTCGATGCTTGCTTTAGGCCATAAAGACTCTTCTTCAACTTGCAAACATAATCCTCTTTTCCTTTCACTTTGAAATCCTCTAGTTGTTCCATATATATATATATATATATATATATATATATATATATATATATATCTCTCTCTCTCTCTCTCTCTCCTTCCTCCAAGTCACCATGTAAGAAGGCTATCTTGACATGCATCTGCTCAATCTCCAAATCTAGGCTAGCTGCCAAACCTAGTACCACACGGATAGAAGACATTTTCACCACTAGAGAAAATATATCATCAAAGTCAATACCCTTTCTCTAACCGAATCCCTTAACAACCAATCTAGCTTTGTATCGTGGTTGTGAAGTCTGTTCATTTTGTTTCAACTTGTATACCCCCTTGTATACCCACTTGTTCTTCAAAGCTCTTTTGCCTTAAAGCAACTTCACTAGTTCAAAAGTATGATTATCATAAAATGACTGCATTTCATTTTGCATAGCATCAAGCCATTTGCTTTTGCACTCATCTTCTATTGCTTCTGCATAACACTCTAGTTCTCCTGCGTTTGTTAATAATACATACTCATCTTTAGAATATTTGGTGGAAGGTCGACGATCTCGATGGATCTCCGAACTGGAATATTTGGTAGAGCATCCAATGGAGCTTCTAGTTCAAGAACAATATTATTTGTTTCAACATGTTCAAGAGCAGGTTCATTATCTAGAACATTCACTTCCTACTGCTCCTCATCAACCTATGCAAGAATATGTGTGAGAGGAATTGGATTCAAGTCAACCAAATCATCACTAACCTATGGCATTGAAATTATCTTTGATTTCTCAATATCTTGTATTGTCGATCTTCCATAAACACAACATCTCTACTTCTTACAATTTTCTTCTCGACCGGATTATAAAATTTGTAGCCAAGCATTTCCTATCCATAGCCAATAAATATGCATTGTCGTGTTTTCACATCAAGTTTAGACCTTTCATCTTTGGGGATATGCATGAATGCCTTACAACCAAAGACACGCAAATAATCATAAGAAACATCTTTGCTTGTCCATACTCTATTAGAAACATTAAACTCTAGAGGAATGCATTGAGTAAGATTTAATACATGTGTAACTATACTTAAAGCCTCACCTCAAAAGGATTGTGGCAACTTTGACTGTGAAAGTAAACATCTTACTTTTTCAACTAATGTCTTGTTCATTCTCTCAGCTAAGCCATTTAACTGAGACATCTTGGGAGGTGTCTTTTGATGTCGAATGATTTGTTGTTTGTAATATTCATCAAAAAGTTCAATATACTCTCCCCATTATCAGTTCTAGAGCATTTAATTTCTTTCTGGTCTGTCTTTCAACTGAAGCTTGAAACTACTTAAAAGCATCTAGAACTTGATTTTTAGTTTTCAAGGTATAAACCCATATTTTTCTTGATCATCTATGAAAGTAACAAAATAAAGAGAACCACCAAGTGATTTTATCTTCATAGGAACACAAATATCAAAATGCACTAGATCAAGTATACCTAACTTTCTTGAATGAGGAAAACTTTTGAATACAACTCTATTTTGTTTTCCCGCTAAACACTTAGCACACCTCTTCAGCACTGAACTTTTCATACCTGAAAGAAGCTTCTTCTTAGTCAATAGTGACAAACCCTTCTCACTGTTGTGACTGAGTCTCTTGTGCCATAATTCAACTCTCTTCGTTGTCTACTATATTAATTTTGTTTGTGGACAACTTTGCCTGCATAATACAAACGAAGAATGTTTTTCACCTCTAGCCACAATTAGAATATCTTTAGTGAGCTTCCATCGACCATCATTAAAGGTGCTGCAATACCCCTCATCATCTAGCTTGCTTGTAGAAATCAAGTTCAAATGAATATTAAGTATATGCTTAACATTATTCAATACTAAACTCGTGTCATTACTGGTCTCTAGGCACACATTACCAATGCCTACAACTTCAGCTAACCCATTGTTTCTCATCTTCACAGATCCAAAGTCACCCGACATGTATGATGTAAAGAAATCCCTAAAAGACGTAGCATGAATAGATGTACCACTATCAATTACCCAACTGGTTTCATGACATACAAAATTCACTGCATCACCATTAAAGATAATGAGAAAGTCTTATTTAAGTGCAGCAACACGATTGTCTTCATCGTCATTATCACTTTTCTACTCTTTACCTTTCTCCTTTTGAACTGATGGAAAAACCTTTGAATATGTCCCTTCTGATGGCAGTACGGCACTCAACATTAGCAAATCTATTGTATTTGCCTCTGCTTTTATCTCTGCTTTTGTCTCTTTTTCTCGGATCTCGAGATTCACTTCTTCCCATTTTTCTCAATAACCAAGGCATCAGAATGTGAAGAGGATGATCCCTATGTCTTTCTTTTCATCTCTTCATTCAAAACACTACTCTTGAATAAATTCATGGTAATCGTACCATCTGGGGTAGAATTAGATAAAGACATTCGCAATGTCTCTCACGAGTCTGGCAAAGTATCAAACAACCATAATGTTCATATCTCATCATCAAACTTGATTCCCATTGCAACTAATTGATTGATAATTCTTTGAAAAGAATTCAAATGATTAGTCAAACAAGTACCATCTAGATATTTCAAAACCATCATCTGTTCTATCAGAAATAACTTATTATTCCCATTTTTTCGAGCATATAATTATTCGAGCTTATCCCACAAACTACGTGCATCTATTTTCTCAATGATATGGTTCAAAACATTATCATTTATCCACTGCCTAATATAACCACATACTTGACGATGAAATATAGACCATTCAGCATCAGTTTTAGTCTCCGATTTTTCTTCAGCAAATACGGGCAAATAAGAATCCTTTACATATAAAAGATCTTCCATTTTTCCTTTCCAAATATGATAATTCGAACAATTCAATAGAACCATTTTACTTGTATTCGTTTCTATTGTTCAACACAAGGCAGAAAAATCAAGCAATGACCAAAACTCTTATACCACTTTGATGTGAGAATAGTAATAATCTAGACAATATCATATTAACGCAACAGAATAAAATAATATCCCCTCTTGTGTAAACCTAATAGGAACCAATATAGTAGAGCAAAATAAATATCAAGCATGTAAATACAAGGCAATTTTTTACGTGAAAAACCTCATCTTTGTGAGGAGATTAAAAATCACGAGACTGGAGTCCACTAAAAAATCTTCACTATTAATAAAATCGGGTGAATAAAGTTCTTCTCTAGTAAATACATAGTAGCAAAGACCTCAAGAACATCATTATTGGCAATACGCATAAATTTCACAAGAGATCAATGATGAATTTGACAAAAAAATGCAAGTTTTGGTCAATCTACGAAAAACCTAGTGTAGGGATCTTCAAACGAAAATCAAACCTTCCAAATTCAAGAAGATTATGCCACAGACATGCTAACAAAATTTCAGCTTAATCGGACCATGAATCGACCTCCGATACTAGTTTGATGTAAATTAGATTGATTTTCAAACTCTAAATTTTCTACTTTCTCTTTTTCTTTTGTTACTGCATCTTTGCACCTTTGCTAACTTCTTTACTACTTTCACTTAAAAGATAATGAGAAACTCTATTTCTCCATATGCTTATCATATGGGCTTGAGCCTTTTTGGACTTACTATTTATTGGGCTTCCTCCACGTGAGAGTGAACCCAGCTAACAAATACAACTTGCACATACCGGGAGTGACTTTCTATTGCTCCTAACTGCATGGGAAGTTTTAAAAGAAAGGGATAAGTGTAATAAAAGTCCTAAAACTTGTCATGAAAATGCAATTAAGTCCTAAAACTTGCAAAAAGTGCAATTAAGTCTTAAAACTTGTCAAATTGTTTCAATCGAGTCCTAAAGTTAACACCGTCAAATTTACCGACGGAAAATGCTGACGTGGCTTTTTTAATTATTTTTTAAAGTCCACATGGATTTTTTATTTATTTCTTATAGTCCATATGGCTTTTTTAATTATTATTTTAGGACTCGATTGAAATAATTTGACAAGTTTTAGGATTTGATTGCAATTTTTGCAAATTTTAGGACTCAATTGCATTTTTGTGACAAGTTTTAGGATTTCTATTGCACTTATCCCTAAAAGAAAAAAAAGGGAGAAAACTTAGCACGTTAACTCAAAAAATGAACACAAGTTACACCAACCATTCTACCATGTGATACCATGTTTTAGAGAAACTGCAGTGTAGAAAAACGCAGGACATTTAGCCTTCTATGATCGTAGACAGATAAATATCAAGAAAGTAAGTGCCAAATTTATCATTATCAAACGATGTGGATACAATCTCTAATTTGACAAATTGATTACTAGCATATCTCCAATTGTCTTCTTGTGCTGACGTTAATTCAAGTGCCTAAGCAGTTGATCGTGAATCAAATGATGGGAACCTGACCTCTTGAAGTCTCCAAGGCCTTGAAACTTGATCCGATAAAAATTCAGATGAACAAGGACGAAGACGACGGGACACTTTATGACCCATTTTTAATCTGCCCACACCTTACGCCTTAGGATTATCCACTGTTCTGTAAACTTGTTGTCCTTTCCTAAAAAAAATTCCGAATATAACAGTTACAATGCCGGCTAAGGAGATTGCCATCTAAAGATCTCTTATTAAGAGCTGTGTTGTGCAATCTTCAGACTGTGTCCCGATCTCCTGTATGAGTGGATCCAAAGGCTCCGATTGGTCTAGCCGCTGATATAAACACAAGGGTCCGACGTTTCTGGTGATTCCCAATCTGTGTCTAGCTTGGTCCCTCTCGGTAGATCTGGCAAACCTTGCAGGGACTCACAATCTTTAACAGTCACATGGGTCAAATGTCGTAAGCCACTTAGGCCTTCAACGCATCTTAGCCCCGAACAACATTCCAGATCGAAATGCTTCAGCTTTCCCAGCTTCGATAGGTTGGGCAATATTTCTATTGACCCACAACATGTAATCTTTAAGGACTCTAGAGATTCCAATTCCCCCAGACCTTGTACTTCTACCAGTTCTTGTAAGTCGGATAGATGCAAGGTTTCTAGATTCTTCAAATTTGATAGATCAGGCATTCCCACAAGAGATGTGCATTTTTCTACAGACAATTCCCTCAAATTCTCCAGGTGTTCAAGAGCTGGAAAATGCGTCATTGAGAAGCTAGAAACGGAGAGTTTTGACAGGTTCCTGAAGCTGGAAAACTGTGGCAGCGGCGTGACATCGGTAAGTTTCAAGGTCGACAAGCTAGATGGAAGTCTTTGGATAGATTTTAGGTTTTTCCAAAGTGAGAGAAGTTCCTTCCACTTGCCAGTGCCCCCATGAGAATCCCTGTGGAACGATAAGTCCAAGTGTTCTAAATTAACTAGGTTTGTAAGGTCTGGAGTGATTTGACAGTAATAAACATCAAGGTTAAGGCTTGTCAAGCTCCAGGGAAGCTCTGGCAATTGTTGAAGCTCATGGCACTCCTTCAACTCAAGTTGTTTGAGACAAGGGAGATGACTCATTGTGGCTGGCAATCCAGAGATGCGAGTGCCCGATACGTCCAAGATCCTTAAGTGGGACAATTCCCCAATGCTACATGGGATTTCACCAGATAGGTGCTGACACTCTGGGCAATGTAACTCTTCAAGCATCTCCAGCCGCCCAATGGCATCAGGCAACTTTCCTATCTTGGTGTTTCCCATCCTAATGAATTTGAGCTTCCTCAGATTTGTGATTGAATCGGGTACATTGACTACTCCTGAGAATGACAGATCTAACTCAATCAGCGATTCTAATTCCCCGAGTGATGGCGGAAGCTCCTTGATCCCTTTGCAACCTTCTATAGACAAATGCTTGATTTTCGCTAATACTCCAATAGAGTGTGGGATTCTGCTTATTCTCTCATTCCATTTTATACTCAAACTTGACAGAGATTGCCAATTGCCAATTGTCTCCGGAAGCTTGCACAGCAGAGAATGTTTGGGCATGATTAACTCCGTCAAAGATTTTAGAGAACCAACTTCTTCCGACAACTCCTGAAGAGATTTGCATCCTTCCATATTCAGAGTGCTCAAGTTCTGTAGGTTAATAATGGAGCGATCTATGGTGGCTAACTTGGAACACCAAGCAAGAATCAATATCTCGAGAGACGCGAAGTTAGACAAGTCAGGTGTGCTTCTCAAGCAATTGCAGCTTCTCAAATCTAAAACTTTTAACTTATTCGCCATCTGCACAAAAATTAAGCATCATATAAAGAAGGACGAAAAACATTGTGTCCCAAGAATTAGAAGCATCAAAAGCCAATATGGGGAGACATTAGTACCTTGATTTGACTCCATCCGGTCCAATCTTCAGTAATTTTACTCTTGGAAAGGTCGAGCACCACCAAATTAACTAGGCAAAAATTCGTCGCAGTGAAATTTGGAGGACACTCATGCCAAGAAAGCCATCTTAGCTCGCAATGATCTTTGAAGTTCCCCACAAAATTCAACCCTTTCCCTCGGAGGAATCTTAGACTCCGTAGACTCTGTAATTCTTCATGAGTGAAGGTATAGCCTCTACCATCACTTTGACCATTATAGCTCAGACTCAGTGCTTCTATTTCTTCACTTGCCTGCCATTAGTGATCAAGCATGAATGAGAACAAATCATACAACAAAGGAAAAGTCAACTCTCTGAGCCACGTGAAATTTGTCTACTTCCTGGAAATAACTAGCAGAATGGCCTCTAAATTACGTTCTGTTAAGTTATACCTGTTTATTCCTCAATAAGTTCAATGCCTCCTCAGAATTCCATACCCTGCTACGCTTGCCAGGAAATCTGCAATTCTCTTCATAGACAATGTGCCTCCCGAGATCCCTAACTTGGTCATGCATTGAAAACTTATTATCATCTCCAATCTTTATCAAGGACCTAAGAAGGAGGACTCTAATTGCGTCGCGAGGATAGTATTCACGATCGCTCCACATGAAAATCGGATATTTCTTATTTTCTTTGATGAAAAAGCACGCGATGTCCAGAAAAACTTTCCGCTGCGTTGGTTCTAATCCCTCGTAACTTATCATCAACGTCTCTCGGACTTTCTTCGGAGGAACTTTCTGTAACTTCTTCAGCGTCTCTTCCCATGAGGCCTTGTCAGTGGAAACGCCAGAAAGAGATGATCCTATCACCTCGATAGCCAAAGGAAGCTTCCCTAAAGCTGAGACGATCTGTCTCGATAGGCTGTCATAATCTTCTGTAGGAGAGTCTCTCCTAAACGAACGTCGACAGAATAGCTGAAGCGCTTGACCAAATCCCATTTCCTTGACTTCATATGACAAGATACCTCCATGCCGATTCGGGGGAGGGTCGATCTCTAATGTTTCCATCCGGTCGGTCACGATGCTCGTGTTCCTTGTCGTTATGATGACCCTGCTTCCATCTTCGAACCAATCGCTCTTCCCAACCAGCTTTTCGAGCTGATCTTTCTCATCCACATCGTCGAGCACGATGAGCATTTTCTTGTCACAGAGTGCCTTCTTTATCATGTCGATCCCTTGGTCAACGTCGCGGATAAAAGTATCGCTGCTGAACCTCAAATCGAGGATGTCTGACAGCAATTGCTTCTGCAAATGTACAAGACCGTCCGATCTTCTGGAGATCTCTCGAACGTTTTCAAGGAAACTGCGGCGATCGAAGCAAGAAGAAACTTTGTTGTAAATGACTTTTGCTAGTGTTGTCTTCCCAATACCACCTATTCCATGGATTCCCACGAAACCCATACCGCGAGAGTCGACACTTAACAGCTTCATAATTGCATCGACCTGAACATGATCTTCGACCAAGTGTTCAGTCAGGTTCTTGTATTTGGCATTCAGCTTAACCAGGACTTCCTGGATGATCACTTTAATGAGTTCGCCATAGCTGCGCCCAATGCGCAAGTCAATTGATTATGCTCGAAACACGAAATTGACGAGCTCATCATGAAAATAAATCTAAAAAAGGAAAACTCACTACTCTCCTGTTTTCTAAAATATAATGCATATGAAAAGAACTCAAAGTTTACTACGAAATTCCTTACCCTCGATAATTTTTCAAGTTCAATCTCTTGATTTCCTCGACCTCCAAGAGGGCATCACGCCACACCTTCACTTGGTCGGCTCCAAAGTTCGTCTCGTGCTGCACAAACACATCACGGTACAGCGGAGTCTTGAGCTTGACGTCATCTGAATTCACGTCGAGATAAATGGGGAGGATCTCTTTCGTGCCATCTGACTTTGATGCCATCTCAACCATTGTGGCGAGCTCGATAAGGCACCATTTGCTGGAGGCATAGTTCCTTGACAAGATGGGCATGTAGATCCTTGAGTTCTGAATGGCCCGTGGGAGCTCTTCCTTGATCTTCTGCCCGACTCGGAGCTCGTCGTCATCCCTAAAGACTCGGATCCCTGCACCTTTCATGCCTTCATAGAGGCAATCGGTGAATGTTTGGCGACTGTCAGATCCTCTAAAGCTCAAGAACACCTCGTACTCAATCCTCGAGCCACCGTCTCTCTCCATTGTAGGAGCCATTCCTTTGCTTTTGAGCGTTTCAAGGTCTGAAGCCAGCGAACGTATGAAGTTATACTACTGATTTGTTGGTAATTTCATGATGTTAATGATAATATAGAGCGATTGAGACATGTAACCGTGTGGTCCCTCCAAGAAACAAGCAACCCCTTAGCAACCCACCAAATGTAGAACAATAGACTGCGCGTTTATATCTCAAACATTTGTTATGTTTAAATAAAGGGTTGTGATTGTCTTTAGTGTCCCGTAGAGTTTCTTATTTTAAGACCAAATCCCTTTTCTAGTTCGGTTTTCTTCTATTAGTTTAGTGGCAATTTGTTTGCTTGGTTTCCTGTGCCTATAGAATATTGATCACCAGTTAACTTATAATACTTGAATTGCTATTTTCCCCTAATTGCCAGCTCAATAAAGAAATTAATGCCACGTCTAGATTCATTGAATGGCCAAATTGATATTTAATTGTCAAATTGATTGGCATCATGACCATTTAACATTTGGTCTTGTGCGGTGCGTGGGAAAATGGGGACTCCCTTTTTCAGATAGGGCAATTGAATACGAAATAAAGTTGTAATTTATTTCCCTTAGTCTTATTTAATTTTTGTATTTGACTAGAAAAAATGGCATGGTTCTTTTTTTATTGACTCAAATGCTTGTACCCGTGACACTTGCATGTGAGAGCTGGGAAAATTCCGGAGATGCCGAAGGCTAAACCATGGATTTGAATAAAGAAATCCAGTCTTCGTTTTCGTCAATGTTGTTATAAGTGGGTATTAGCGAATATCTATATAAATATATAATACTACAATCGAGATTCCAATTTAATCAAATTGCAGTTACATGTTTAATCAAATGACCTCCACCTAATTAGCAGATCAACTCAAAACAAGCTCAAGCAATTGAAATATAAACCGACCACTTTTTAATAAAAGAATACGAGATATATTATGGAACGAATAAGAGAACTAGCGAATAGAGTAAGATCAGAAAACATATCAAAATCATAAAATTTAGTTAATACGTGATAAAATTGACCTTGAGGAAATCCATGATCTGTTCATAATTATCTAAAAATATATGTATATTTGGAACATTTGGAACGATGTGAAAAAAATAAAAAATAAAAATCCTTTACTTGGTTTTAGAGTCAATTTGATAAGGTAGTTATGCTTCTTAACTAATAATTTCTTCCCACAATACAACACAGAATACTATTTTTCAATTGTTTTCAACTCTCAAAGTGTAAAAAGATTAATCTAAAAGTCAGCATCCATTGATGACCACTAAATACTCGAGAAATAGACATATTCGCATTTAGTGCAAGCAGTTCGAGCAATGCACCATCAACTAGATATGTTGATGAACGTAAATAGGTGGCACGAGATTTGGTTGGTTTTCTTGGGCAATTTTTTTTAGCTCATGTAATATCATTGCACTAACTATTTCAGACTACAAAGGTCAAGGAAAATGGGATTATATATAAGAAACTCCACGTTATATTAACTTAATGTGTTTCCGTACGAGTAAAAGAAAAAATACTTCTATACAACTCAGAAAATACTTAATAATCTAAAATAACGAAATCAAAATCTTGAATAACTCATATTTCATTTACACATTTACCAACAAACACACATGGTATTCATTATTATTCTCAAATGGAATTTGTTAACCAATTCTATCGAGCATTTGAGTATGTTTAATAAGTATTTAGAAAAGCTTTCGTTCATCATCAATTTTCTAAAATGAGCGCTGGTTTGGTATTGACATCAAGTTGGATGGAAGAGGGAAGGAGATTTTGAGCTCATTCAAATTGCTATCTAGAAGGTGGGAAATACAGATAGAGGGAACATGGGAAACATTGACCATTCGAAGTAAAATAATGAGAGAAAAGAAAACAAAAACGTGGTCATTTGTCAAGTAATGATTGTTTATTAGAGCCTATCCATTTATTATTCCCGGCACCTTTCGTGACGTCTTCTTCTTTGAAACATAGACTAGTGATATATCTCTTGGATTTGATGTCATGGATGATGACAAATATCAATTTATCCTGACGTACATATTCTTTTTTTATCTTTTTGCATGTGATTGGTTGGTTCATTAAAATAGAAAAGTTATCCGTGGATCCACTTTTACTGGATATATATAAACTAACAAGTTCTAACATAATTGTATAATCATGCATAATTTCTATATATAATTGACAATATAATATTCTCTAACAACATGACTTGCTACAATTACAAGACCCGGATATAAAATGCAAACCCAAATTACTAGCCTTAGATTTTTATTACTTCCAAAGAAGCCTATAAACTTTCTTTCCCCCTTATCACGACCCTAGTCACAATGCCACGAACTTGATATTCGAATCCTAGCATTTGAGGTTATGCTCTTCGCTGTATGAGTGAAACCTCATTTAATGCACTTTTGATAGGATGACGTAATCGGATCTATAAGGACTAGTGACCTACATATTAGGATGCATAATGTTACCCGAAAAGAATTCGTTTTAACATGTGATAATCATCTCTTATTTCCAATGAGCCTGACAAAGAGAAGGCCCCGCTCTCTCTTTCTTCTTTTTCAACTTTCAAGTTATACAAATCAACTTTCATCATCGATGCACGTTATATCAAGCAGTGCAACTTGTCTCGTATTCTGAACCCTATGTGCTAAGCAGCACATTGAGCGGTGTGTTTAGGAAGACATGTTTGTTTTTAAGAGACCAGCGAATGCTTTGCCGTCTAATGAAGAACGATTTGGACCAAAATCATAAGATCCTAGGGTTCGATTCGTCTAATGCCTGTACAAACTACAGGACGAAACTTTGGTGAGGCTATCCCGTGATATTACATTTGTTTTCTTGTAATGTTACATCTAGATCAGCAAGTCAAAATTTACCCAAAGACCAAACAAATCCGTACATTTCCTTTTCTCACCCCTTCCCCTTCCTCCACCGCACCACACCGCCATTGTTTCCATGCTGCCAGCCGTGCCTCCGCACTGTTGCTGGCGGTGGAGGTTCGGCTGGGCATCGTGACCGGTGTTGCTTGGGGTTGTATATCGTCATGCACAGTGAGTTGTGTGGGTGGTCACAGTCGATGCGTGGACACCTTAAAGAGATACACTTTAAACAGAGAGGATCCCAAGCGTAGAGGATCACGGCCTCATTACCTCCTTTCTCTATCAAAAACAGGAAAGAAGAAACAAAGACTAATTAGTTTAATATGCCGTGCCATCACGCCTAACATCTCACAAGTCAAGTCAAGTTGGAGTGCAGAGAACGACAGAATCTGAACTCTCCAAAAATCAGATCTAGAACGGGGACAAATTCAGAAAGATGGAAACATCGACTGTTCGAGTAAAATAAGAGGAAACAAAAATGAGTTTGGTAGTTTGGTCATT
Organism: Eucalyptus marginata; assembly: GCA_014182565.1. Classification (NCBI taxonomy): domain Eukaryota; kingdom Viridiplantae; phylum Streptophyta; class Magnoliopsida; order Myrtales; family Myrtaceae; genus Eucalyptus; species Eucalyptus marginata. The sequence continues at coordinate 35,104,618 of CM024587.1, read as the reverse complement.
AATGTGAATTGTCTAATGTGTTTGAAAATTTTCCACTCTTTCAGTTGAGAACTTTCATGGGAAAGCAGTAAGAAATGATGATGATCTTGCCTAAGACGTCATTAGCCAATAATTTTTCTCTTGGGGCCCGTACCCATTCGTAGAATAATGATTTCGTGATATATTTGTCTTTTGAAAATGGACGAGATAATCTCTCCTTTGACATCATGGAGGACGAATAGCGATTTCCCCTAACATACTCTTTTGCATATGATTGCTTGATCATTTGTACGATGTACTGTCGCCATCAAAATATAAAATTTGCTCATAGACCTCATCACCTTTCTATCTCAGTTGATTTTGAAGCTATCAAGAACTTCAAAACAAGTATTTTCTTGGGAGAAAGAACTCCAATGAACAGTTTCACTACTTGAACTGAAAGTTGTTATCCTCTTTCTTTTGAAACTTGCTTGGAATTAAGACATGGTATTATCATGTTTGGATAGCTAGGAATAAGAAATTATGATAACTCTATCATAGTAACTTAGTGTGAATGACATTTTTTAGTCTATTAAAAGTGGCGTTAGATTCAGATTATTATGTGTAGATATTATAAATAAAATAGTTCTTGAACTTTTGAGAATGTTATACATCGTATTGATGGTTAAGGTATGAAATGTTTCATGGTGCTTAATGACTTGGTCCACCTATAGTTTCTTGGTATGGATATTCTTTACTTATAATCAAATACAAAGACTTCGCAATATATTCTATTTCCTTTCTAGCACTAAATATAGTTTATGCCCAGAAAGAAGTCGACCTTTTAACAAAAAGGATATTTAAATCTGAGGAAAATAAGCTGAATTTAATTACTCTGGAGTGATAATTTTCGACACAACATGCGTACACAGTTTTTTAAACACAAAACTAGGAATTAAGAAACGATTGAGAAAAACTAATCACTAACAAATTTGCGGACATTAATTTAATTATGAATTAATTTGATTGGCAATTTTTGAGATCATAAAACAGCATGACTCAAACGCAGCAGAAATAAAAATTTAAATGGGAACTCAACGAAAAAAGAAGAAAAGAATTACATGAAATTAATTAATGGTTTCATTCGTGATTTGCAAATCTTGCATAATCTTAGTTATCTTCCACAAGATAGAGTATCTATCTTTTTCCAGTCAATAACTTTTCTCCTAATATAGATGAAAAGCAACTATACTAGTAACTACTAATTTCTTTGGATAGAAAGCAACTAGTAACTTATATTTGATTTGTAAATTATCCCCATATCTCACTAGTATGTTTTTATATGGAAAAGTAACTCATGATATATATATAATTTTTTTGACAAATACTAATACTAAGTTTTCACAGGAAAATGAAGAGTAATATATCCAGACAAAGAGGCCATTGTTGCCACACGAGAAACCGATGCCCACTCGCACGCCCGACACCTGGGTCTCGTGCAAATTGATTTTTCATTTCAAGTATTTTGAGCGTGCCGATAGGCATTTATGGATAACTTATAGGTAGTAATTTTTTTATTTCGGGCTGATCATAGAATTAGGCATATCTTTTCTTTTTCTATGATCATAAAAGTTGACTGAATTATATATCCGTCATGCGCGCATGGAAATCTTTCAATAGTCTGTCGTTCATGATTGTCATCTTGTGGTGTGCAATCTGTTCGATAAAATGGCAATCACCATCCAAACAAGAACTAAAGGAGGAGCATAGAAGATCACTGACTCTTCCTAATTATATAAAATAAATAGCAAATATGATTTGGTGGAGTATACGGAATATTTAAACTGGGCAATTTTTTTACTTTTCGTAATCGAGAATAGGAAAAGATCCGCGTCGTTTTGGCACGTGCAGCGCGTGAGGTTACTCCACCTTTGGTTTCAGTGCTGAATTATCGATAGCAGGCCACGGCGATGGGCGAGCTTGAGCCTCATTGGCCTCATGTGGGGCTCCATCTCGCCAAATCCAGCGAGCTCAGGGTCACCAGAGGTTGGAATCGAAATCAGGAATTAGCAAGTCTCGGGCTTGCCTCAACCTCACCTCAAGCTCGACCACGCCGAATCTTGGCAAGGTGGAGTCTCGGTCGAGGCTGATGACACTTGAGCTCACCAAGATCCAACAAGGCTTGAGTTCGCTGGGTTAAGCTTGACCCTTGTTGGTTGTCGCTAAGGCCAAGCGGCTGGTGAAGAAAGAAAAAAAAAGTTAGAAGGAAAAAAGAAAGGAATAAAATTAAAAATTTAAAAATTGAATTTTTTTTCTTATCAAATGATGAAATAATTTTATCGGAGTCTTTTTCAAGTGTCAATTAAACAGCAGAAAATATTGTCATTTTCCTAGAAAATAACTTTCTAAAAAATATTTTTTGTGAAACAAATAGAGCCTTATTAACAAATAAAAAGACTTCACAGTCCGTGCTATTTCTTTTGCATGAAACTTATCGGTGATTGGATCTCACCGAGTTGTTGTTAGTATGTCTTGTCCTAGCAATTTTTCTTAGGTTATGGCTGGGTCTCTGATTAAGCGTTGAGCGAAGACTTGTCCGGGAGAATGTTCATCAACAACCCATATGAACACATGAATCTCCATCCTCGATTTGTCCTAACCAAAAGTTGACTTGATCACTGCATATGTCATTTGAGGCCACCATTTTTCCTTTTTCTTATTCAACTTTTGAGTTATACAAATGAAGTCTCATCATCCGTGCATGTTGCAGGGCCGCCAATCAATATAAAATTGAACGAACAACTGCACAGGAGGAAAGAAAGCTTGCAGGAGATCATCCAGAGAAGATGAGAAATATTTCCTCGCCGTGGAAGATATTCATTGGTTCTTGGATTGATTATTAGCTCAAATATGAACATCAGTAGCTTGTTGCATGAGTAACAAATAAAAGTATATATCGTTGACCAGGAAATGTAAACATCCGCGGGTTCAAGTCAAGTTGGAGTGCGGAAAGAGAGAATCTTCACTCTTCAAAATAAGAGGAAAAAACAAAAATGTGTTTGGTTAATATGAATTATCTAGCGAGTTTGTTCGGAAATTTTCCAAGCTTTGCTAGGCAATAACTTTATCTTAGGGGCCCATTCACGTGCATGATATCTTTGTCTTTAAAAATGGATGATGTCATCTTTCTTCAAATTGACATCATGGATGACGAATAGCTATTTTCCTCAAAATACTCTTTTGAATACGATTGCTTGGTCAGTTTTAGGATGTGCCATGGCCATCAAAATCGAAAATCGTTCGTAACACCTCATTGTCTTTCGATTTTAACATATAGATTTTCACCTTTAATTATCTTAATGAGCTTGTTGTCAAATTTATGATAATATTCTGGAAATAATTACTGTTGAAGTAATTAAAGCAATTGAGTTCGATTTTCACCTTCTTTATGACTTGTTGGCATTGCACGAGTTGGTAATTAAGGCACTTGTTGTTATTCTCTTCGTTTTGAATCCCTCTTATAATTCATATTTGGATTGCTAGGAATAAGAAATCATAGTTACTTACTGTGAATGACAATTTGTTTTTGTCAAGATGTCAAATTCAAATTATTACGTGTAGATATTAAGATATTATACATCAGAAGGATGGTTGAGGCATGATATGTTTCATGGTGCTTAATCACTTGGTCCACCTATAATTTTTTTTTTTTGTATATAAATTCTTACTTTGTATAATAAAATAAAATAAAATAAAATAAACTAAGACTTCGTAGTCCATGCTATTTCTTGTGCATAAATTTATCAGTGATTGGATATCACCAAGTCGTTAGCACGTCTTTTCCTAGCATTTTTTTATTAGAAGCGAAGGCTCGTGCAATTTGGACCAGTTCGGCCCATCACCTAAGTCCTCGCCCTTGCAATCCGGATTTATTCAATTGAGCCGAGCAATGCAGGCCCATAGAATTGACAAGTGAGGCCCAAAGTTGGAAACCCAGGAGAGACGGATACAAGGCCTTGAAGCCGGGCTCTCTCTCTCTCTCTCTCTCTCTCTCTCTCTCTCTCTCTCCCCTCACAGGTGCTCTCCTACCGATATTTCAGAATCGCTTGCATTGGTCGTGAGATTCGTGATTTTCGTTCAATTAAGCCTCCCAGATAAATCGGTGAAAGTTGAAAGTTTGATTGGTTGAAAGAGAGTTCACCGCCTATAATGTGTTTGAAGAAATTCCTAAGTCAGCAGCATGCTTGGCTATTGATCGTTTGTTCATATAGCATGTGTGCTTGGTTGTCGTTAACGATCAATATATACTCATAAACCACGTAGTATCACTGCTTTTTTTTTTTTTGGATTATTTCTGATTCAATCATGAGATTTCCATAGATCAAGCTTGCTTTGTTCTAGTATCATTTCATCTACGTGTCGTGTCTTCAACTCTGTTTCACTTTGCTATTTTCTCTACTACGTATGGATCAATATATGAAGCAAGTTAATCTGCCACGAGTTGCATAGCATAACTGACTGAACCATTGAAAGATTTTAATGTAATCGAGGTTCTTGTTTGCTGGGAATGAAGGAAAGAGTGAAAGGATGAATGGGAATAGATGATTGAGATTAAGCAAGTGTTTGTTTTCTGGAAATGAATGTCTTAAGTGTCTCTCCCTGGAGGTGTTTGGTGTGAAAGAGAGCAAGAACAATGGAAGTTTGTGAAAGCTTGGACCTGAGTGTGGTTTAATGGAGGTTTTGTTCCCATAATATGTATTCACGTCCCAGAATGAAAGAGCAAAGGAAAGCGGAACAAAGAGAAATCTGCAGGAATACTTGTTCTGGAAACATTAGACCAAAGAAGATAAGAAAAAAAAAAGGAAATGAGAATCCGATTGTGCGTCACGTATTTGAACGCTGGAGAGAAATAAAAAATATAAATAAGATTTAGAAAATAATAATAATAATCGTAAGAAAATAAAGGTCTCAATCGGATAGTTAGGATCTTGTATTGTGATTGGTTGAGTTTCCTTTAGATCATGTTCACATATTTTAGGATGTCTCCTTTTTCTTGATTTTTAGGGCTATTTGAACTTTTTAGATAGTTCCTCCTTAGATAAAAAATAAAATTAAAAATTAAAAAATGTAGAAAAGTGAAAAAAAAAAAACTGGAGAATTTATGTTAGGTTTATTTTCAACAAGTATCTCTTTGAGCCTTTAATATCATTAGAGAATTCCTAGTGTCTCTTCTTTAGTCAACAAACTAGAATTTGTATTTTATGATTTAACTAGAGAGGGTTGTTGTCTTGGCTCTCAATAAAGATGTCATCTATATTCTTTGCCCGATATCGTATCGTGTTTATTTTTGTGAGATTTAGTAGGATTAATATCAATTATTTTAAAATTTTAAACTATTAGATAAATGCGTGATTTAATATTTAATTATTCTAACACTCCTCCTCACACTTAGTTCGGTCTTTTTGTCTAGTAATAAATGTAGAAATATAATTGAGAAGGCAAATGGGGTCTCATAAGATTCAAACTCGGGACTTCCTTACTCTAATATTATGTGATATTTTGGTGAGATCATTGCCAACTGTTCTAAAAGTTTAAGTTATTAGATAAAGTTATGGCTTAATATTTAATTACTCTAATAATTTTCTTGCACTTTACATTTATCACATTAATTGTTGTTGTTTACTTTTCTAATTGCACACCAATGTACATCATTTAGTGGATAGGATAATAAATGGTTGGAGTCATAAATGGACCTAGGTTTAGAATCAGAGAAGACGGAGTCAGTTTCTTGCAAATATGCCTTCCCACTATAGGCGAACATCTTGTTCAAGCCTTTCAGAGACAACTTTTTAGTAGAAAACTATTCAGACTTTTAGTTCAGAACCTAGATACACTCAAAGATTTCGGATGGTAACATTTCTAACTATCCAGTTAATAAACAATCAAATTATAATATCGAAAGGGCCTTAGTTAGATAACCGATTGCATAAGAAGTGAGACGTCTTCTTATGTTTCACTTGACTTATAGTTGGCTCCAACAAGTTAATGACGACTCCAAGTTAGACAGAATTTCATAGATGCATCAATCATATGAATTTTCCAACGTTGTATGAGGTAAGGATTTGGGGAAACCTATGCCGAATGAGGATCATTGATCCCCGCACGACATTACCTCTGAACACGCTCCCTCGGACTCCAATCTGGTAGGGTCACAACAGCAGCACGGGCTATTGGTTTGGATCAATGTTCCATTCTATGAATTGGGAATTCCGTGTATTAGTGCCTTTTCAAGGTTTTCTCTCTCGGGCCATATTCAGCTCAAAACTAAAAGTGCTACTCGCACCCACCCCTTCCCTTTCTAAGCAGTGTCTGAGATTGAAATGTGGATAGACGTCATAGATTGTTTTTGTTTTCCCCCCCAAAATTGAAAAATTAAACGAAGAACCAAAAAAAAAAAAAATTGAACACGTCTGAGAATGGTTTGAAATCCTCTCGGATATGGTGGTGTTGAGCGGCAAAATGTTTTCCTTCTTAGCAAAGGACTAATTTTACTCTTTCAATTTTGCATGGTCCATAAAAGAACTCCAAATTGAGAAGAAACATGTTTAAAGGGAGAAAAAAATCTAAAATGGACAATCATGGTTACGGTCTTGTTAAGAAGCTCTTCAAAAGCATTTAACGTGAACATATTGGGGACAATCGAGCGAGTCAAAAGAGATGCTGACGAAAACTAACGTGCACTAAGGTAATCCAGAGTTTTGAAGATTGGAAAATGATCGAGATCGCTGTGTAGTTCCGAACTCAGGGACAAAGTACGCAAACGAGGCTTTGATGGAGCATGAAACTACCAACATAAATGCGATGAAAAGCTAATTACATTGGACTTGAAATTATAAGGAAATGAAATATATGTTTGGAATTAAGATGAAAAGTAAATCCAAGGAATTGAAGGATACAATGAAATATGGAGCTCTGATGGAGTTGAGTGATATCTAATGGCTAAAGTACATAACAAGTGTTAAAACTTGGCATGGGTAGACATTTAAGTGCAAAAACTTTAAAAAGTACACTTAAGTGTAACTTTTTTGAAAATTAAGACACTTAAGTGCCAATACCAACGAGGGTAACCGGAAATCCAACATAGCTTATTTTTAACAATATAAGTGATTTTATGTGGCTTGCTAAAATACTCACTCATTAATTAATGTGCAAAACAACGTCGTTTTGCTCATAAATTTATTAATTTAATATTAATTAAAAACAAATTTAAAAACTAAATTATTAAAAAAAAAAGGAGGCAATAGCATTAGGCGAGAGCCTCCTCAGCCTTCATCGTCGCCGCTCCACCATCCCTGGAAAGAGCCGACAATGGTGGGGTGAGGGTCAACAAGGGTTGCCTAGCCCTAGGCAATGCCTAGCGACCATGGTTGACCACCAGCTAAGGTCACTAGCTACTATCCAATTAAGTGGCATCGACACCAACATACGATACGTGACATAACACGACACGCTGACACGTTGTTTTTAAAAAATAGAGAATTTCGACATATTGAGACACGTTGTATATTAAATCTATATTTTTATATATACATTAACAAAACTAGCATGATTCAAATTGACAAATAAATAAATAATGAGGAGCATAGAATGAATTTACATTAAAAACGTTAGTCCGCCATTAGTTAATATCATTTATTGTTTTAATTTGACAAATTTAACTCCAATCTAATAATCTATAAAACTTAGAGGAAAAAAAATAAGTAATCCATATTATGGACTCACATGTTAGAGCGTGTTCCGAAGAAAAGAAAAGGAAAAACAAACTTAGGGGTAAATTGTGATGGGAAAACAGTAACAATTCGAACAATATCGAATTAACACAATGGAATAAAATAATCTCCTCTCTTGTGTAAACCTAATAGAAATCGATATAGTAGAGTAAAATAAATACCAAGCATGCGAACATAAGACGATTTTTTTTACATGGAAAACCTCCTTGATGTGAGGAGATCAAAAATCACGGACCGAATCCACTTGAAAATCTTCACTATCAACAAAATTGGGTGAACAATATTCTTCTCTAGCAAATACTAGAGGTACATAGCAGCAAAGATCTCAAGAACATAATTCTTGGCAATACACATGAATTTCACAAGAGATCGAGGATAAATCTGACCAAAAACGTAGGTTTTGATCAATCCACGAAAAACTTGATGTAGGGAGCTTTAAACGAAAATCAAACCGTTCAGATTTGAGAAGATTGTGCTACGAACATGCTGACAAAATTTTAGCTCAATTAGACCACAAATCGACCTCCGATGTCAGCTTGATGTAAATCAAACTTTGCCCTAACCCCAAATTTTATGCTTTCTCTTTTTCTCTTGTTACTACGTTTTTTTGCGGCTACTACTTTTTAAAGATAGTGAGAAACCCTATTTCTCCATATAACTTATCATATGGGCTCAAACTCTTTTTGAGCTTGCAACTCATTGGGCTTCCTTCACATAGGAGTGAACCCAGCTAACAAATCTCCCACTCACAACAATGTGGAGGGATTCACCATCCCTGCTATCAATTGGCAATGTTCAAGCTTCTATCTTGGTAGAGTCTTCGTCATCATATCCATTATGATCCGTATGAATTTTCTCAAATTCCAACAACTTTTCATTTAGAACATCCTTTATCCAATGATATCTAACATCAATATGTTTCGATCTAGAATGAAAAGATGAATTCTTACCAAGATGAATTGCGCTTTGATTATCACAAAATAGCACATACCTCTTTTGCTTGAACCCAAGTTCTTCTAAGAACTTTTCATTCATAACATCTCTTTACTAGCTTCAGTCGTTGTAATAAATTCAGCTTCGGTTATAGAAAGTACAACACACTTCTATAATCTTGACTTCCATGACATAGCTCCACCCGCAAAAGAAATCAAATGACCAGAAGTAGATTTACGAGTATCAATATCTTTAGCCAAGTCAGAATCTGTGTATCCAACTAACTCAAGTTTCTTGGTCCCGAAACTGAGTTTCAAATTTGAAGTTCCCCGAAGATACCTCATAATCCACTTCATTGGATTCCAGTGCTCTCTGCTTGGATTTGACAAATAGCGACTAACAATGCCAACTGCGTGTGCTAAGTCTGGGCGTGTACATACCATCGCATATGTTAAGCTTCCTACAACTGAGGCATATGGAACACTTTCCATATCTTTCTTCTCTTTATCAGTCGTAAGACTTTGCTTCGTATTTAACTCAAAGTGGGCTGTAAGAGGAGTACTAACCACTTTAGTCTTGTCCATGTAAAATTTCTGAAGGATCTTCTTGATATATTTCTCTTGCGACAAAAACAACTCTTTAGCATCTCTATCTCGGGTAATTCTAATGCCAAGAATCTGCTTCGCCAAGCCCAAGTCTTTCATGGCAAAAGACTTGCTCAACTATTTCTTCAATAACTCAATCCTTGAAGCATTCCTGCTAACAATCAACATATCATCAACATAAAACAAAAGAATAATAAAGTCATCATCAAAAAAAATTTGGACAAACACACAATTATCCGAAGAAGTCTTTTTATAGCCTTGTTCTGTTATAACTAACGCAAACTTTTTGTACCACTACATCAGTGCTTGTTTTAGGCCATAGAGCATTTTCTAATTTGCATACATAATTCTTTTTCCCTTTCACTTTAAAATCCTCAGGTTGTTCTATGTATATCTCTTCCTCCAAGTCATCATATAGGAAGGTTATTTTGACATCCATTTGCTCAATTTCCAAATCTAGGATAGCTGCCAAGCCTAGTACCACACGGATAGAAGACATTTTCACTATCGGAGAAAATATATTATCAAAATTAATACCATTTCTCTAGCCGAATCCCTTAACAACCAATCTAGCTTTGTACCGTGGTTGTGAAGTATGTTCATCTTGCTTCAACCTATATACCCACTTGTTCTTCAAAACTCTTTTACTTTTAGGTAATTTCACCAACTCAAAAGTATGATTATCATAAAGTGACTGCATCTCATCTCGCATAGTATCAAACCAATTGCTTTTGTACTCATCTTCTATTGCTTCTGCATAGCATTCTGGTTCACTTGCATCAATTAATAATACATACTCATCTTCATAATACCTGGTGGAATGTCGTCGGTTTCTAACGAATCTCCAGACTGGAACATCCAGTGGAATATCTAATTGAGCCTCTAGTTCATGAATAGTATTATCTATTTCAACATGTTTAGGAACATGTGCATTATTTGGAACATTGACTTCCTGCTGTTCTTCATCAACCTGTGTAGGAATATTTGTAAGAGGAACTGGATCCAAATCAACCAAATTATCACTAACCTATGGTGCTGAAATCATCTCTACTTTCTCAATATCCTCTATTGTTTGATCTTCCATAAACACAACATCTCTACTTCTTACAATTTTCTTTTTAACCGGATCATAAAATTTGTAGCCAAACATATCCTGTCCATAACCAATAAATATGCACTGTCGTGTTTTCACATCAAGTTTAGATCTCTCATCTTTGGGAATATGCACAAATGCTTTGCACCCAAATACACACAAATAATCATAAGAAACATATTTGCTTGTCCAAACTCTATTAGGAACATCAAACTCTAAAGGAATGCATGAAGTAAGATTTAATACATGCACAACTGTACTTAAAGCCTCACCCCAAAAGGACCCATGTAGCTTTGACTGTGAAAGTAAGTAGCTTACCCTTTCAACCAGTGTTCCGTTCATTCTCTCAGCTAAGCCATTTAACTGAGGCATCTTGAGAGGTGTCTTTTGATGTCGAATACATTATTGTCTGCAATATTCATCAAAAGGTCCAATATACTCTCTCCCGTTATCAGTTCTGATGCATTTCAATTTCTTTCCAGTCTGTCTCTAAACTAAAGCCTAAAATTGCTTAAAAGCATATAATACATGATCTTTAGTTTTCAAGGTATGAATCCAAATTTTCCTTGTAAAATTATCTATGAAGGTAACAAAATAAAGAGAGCCACCAAGTGATTTGTTTTCATAGGACCGCAAACATCAGAATGCACTAAATCCAGTATACCTGACTTTCTTCAAGGAGAGGAGCTTTTAAATGCAACTTTGTTATGTTTTCCTATTAAACAGTGAGCACACTTCTTTAGCGCCAAACTTTTCAATCCTGAAAGGAGCTTCTTCTTGGGAAATATTGACAAACCCTTCTCACTTATGTGACCGAGCCTCTTATACCATAACTTAGCTGCATCTTCGCTGTCCACTGCATTAATTTTGTCTGTGGACAACTTTGCCTGCATAATGTACAACGAAGAATATCTTTCACTTCTAGCCACAATAAGAGAACCTTTGGTGAGCTTCCATTGACCATTACTGAAGGTGCTGCAATACCCCTCATCATCCAACTTGTCTATAGAAATCAAATTCAAGCGGATATCATATATATGTTTAACATTATTCAATACTAACCTTGTGCCATTGCTGGTTTCTAGGCACACATCACTGATACCTACAGCTTGAGCTAGCCCATTGTTTCCCATTTTCACGTATCCGAAGTCACCTGACCTGTATGATGTAAAGAAATCCCTACGAGACGTAACATGAATAGATGCACCACTATCAATTACCCAACTAGTCTCATGAGATACAAAATTCACTACATCACCATAAAAAATGATGAGAAAGTCTTATTTAAGTGCAGCAACACGATTGTCATCGCTGTCATTATCACTTTTCTTCTCTTTACCTTTCTCCTTTTGTTTCTCCCTTTTTAACTGGCAACAAAACCTTTGAATATGTCCCTTCTAATGACAATAATGGCACTCAACATTAGCAAATTTATTATACTTACCTCTACTTTTATCTCGACTTTTATCTCTATTTCTTGGACCTCGAGACTCACTTCTTCCCATTTTCTTAACAACCAAGGCATTAGAATGTGAAGAGGACAATCCTTGTGTCTTCCTTCTCATCTCTTCATTCAAAATACTATTCTTGACCAAATCCATGGTAATCGTACCATCCGGGGTAGAATTAGTCAAAGATGTTCGAAATGTCTCTCATGAGTCCGGCAAAGTACCAAGCAACCATCTTGTATAGAATTATCAAACTTGATTCTCATCGCAGCTAACTGATTTATAATTCCTTGAAAAAAATTTAAATGATCAGTTAAACGAGTACCATCTTGATATCTCAGAGCCATCATCTGTTTTATTAAAAATAACTTATTATTCCCAGTCTTTTGAGCATATAACTGTTTGAGGTTATCCCATAAACTACATGCATGTGTTTCCTCAATAATATGGTTCAAAATATTATCATCCACCCACTACCTAATATAACCACACACTCGACGATGAAATATAGACCATTCGGCATCAGTTTTATTCTCTGATTTCTCCTTGGCAAATACGGGCAAATAAAAATCTTTCACATATAAAATGTCTTCCATATTCCCTTTCCAAATATGATAATTCAAACCATTCAGTGTAACCATTATACTCATATTCATTTCCATTGTTTAACAAAAGGGAGAAAAATCAAGCAATAACCAGAAGCTATGATATCACTTTAATGGAAGAATAGTAACAATTCGAACAATATCGAATTAACACAGCGGAATAAAATAATCTCCCCTCTTGTGTAAATCTAATAGGAATCAATATAGTAGAGTAAAATAAATACCAACATGCGAACATAAGACGATTTTTTTTTTTACGTGGAAAACCTCCTCGATGTGAGGAGATCAAAAACCACGGGACTGGAGTCTACCTAAAAATCTTCACTATCAACAAAATTGGGTGAACAATGTGCTTCTCTAGCAAATACTAGAGGTACATAGCAGCAAAGATCTCAAGAACATAATTCTTGGCAATACACATAAATTTCACAAGAGATCAAGGATAAATCTGACAAAAAATGCAGGTTTTGATCAATCCATGAAAAACCTGATGTAGGGAGCTTCAAACGAAAATCAAACCGTTCAGATTCGAGAAGATTGTGCTACGAACATGCTGACAAAATTTCAGCTCAATCGGACCACGAATCAACCTCCGATGCCAGCTTGATGTAAATCAGACTTTGCCCCAACCCTAGATTTTTTTGCTTTCTATTTTTCTCTTGTTATTACGTCTTTTTGCGGCTACCTCTTTTTAAAGATAGTGAGAAACCCTCTTTCTCCATAAAACTTATCATATAGGTTCAAGCCCTTTTTGGGCTTGCAACTCATTGGGCTTCCTTCACATAGAAGTAAACCCACTAACAAATTGGGTGTCATGGGAAGAAAGAGTAAAAAAAAGATATTACTAGATTTTTCTTTTTTACCCTTTATTATTTTAATTATTTTTATTTTGTTACATATTTACATTTTAACCCATCATCTATTGAAAATTTTAAAAATTTGATCCCGTGCATGTCGGAATCATATGTTGGAATCTCGAACTAACATGTCGAAATTCTCGACTCTCGTGTTGAAGAGCGTCAGGAAAGTTAACCAAGTGTTGAATTTTCCTACAAATGTTAATTGAATATCGAAGAGTATTGGACACTTATCAAAATGTTCAACACGACATAAAAGCTCCCAAAGAGTGTCGATACTTTCTTGTCATCTAAGGCCCAACTGATCCTCGCCCCACATTCACTAGCTCTTTTTGAAGATGGTGAGGCAACGACAGCGAGGGCTATGGAGGCCTTTGCTGAAGCTGTGGCTTCCTTTTTTCAAAATTAGTTTAATTAATATCTATATTAAAAATTAATTTTTGGGACTTATAGCGCCATGTGGACATTTAAAAAAAAAAAAAGAATTTCCACGTCAATATAAAAAGTTGCCGGAAAATGTTACATCAGCAATTTGGCCATAATTTCTCATCATTAATACTTAAATATTCCATTCTTCTTCCATTTTTGTATATTTTTGAAATTTTGACATTTAAGTATCTACCAATGCCAAATTTTGGCACTGTGGTGTTCAGCACTCAATATCCAATTACCCGCGCACACTTTAATTTGGAAAATCACTACTTGCACTCTTATCCCGTGAGCTTCCATTTTGCTCGCTTCTTTAGCCAAATAACTTCCATGTAATCTCATCCACATGTTAGATTTGTGTTTGTTTAACCTATTTTGATTGTCTCTGTACGACTATGGTGTAGAGGAAATCAAACCTAAGTGCGCACCACCAATTGGCAACGTCATAATTATTGGAAAAAAAAAATTCAACGTGTGCTCATCACTAACAAATACACAAGATCCAGTTATTAGCCACAAAGTTTGTTTTCACAAATCTATTCTTGTGAAATGAGTCTGTACTTAACTTTGCTCGTGCTCCGTTGATCCTCCCTATTTTCTGAATTCGGCTTTATTATTCAACATTCATGCTTTATTTTGTTTTGCTTTATCATAAAAATTATGTACTTTTGCATCCTTTTAAATAATAAATACAATTTCATTTCAAAAAAAAAAAAAAAACCTCCATCCACCAAGTCAGAATTACAACAATTCAACTCTTTTTCCTTCGCCTTCACCTAACATTGTTTCTCCAAAGTGCAAGTGGATTCAATTATTTCCTCAAGAGGTCGAGTTTCCTCTTTCCCTTGGTCAGGGATTCTATTCGGTCAAATTTCATTTAAAGCTTCATTAAGTTGAAAGGGCAAAATCTATATCGTTTTTCTTTATTATGAAGATCATGTACTTCTATATCCTTTTGAGTAATGAATACAAATTTTTTTACTAAAAATAAAAAAAAAATCTCCGTCCAACAAGTCAAACTTACAACAATTCAACTCTTTTCACCTCCCAAAACCTAGCATTGTTTCTCCAAAGTGCAAGTGGGCTCAATTATTCCCTCAAGAGGTCGAGTTTCCTCTTTCCCTTAGTCGGGGATTCTATTTTGTCAAATTTCGTTTAAAGTTTCATTAAGTTAAAGGGAAAAATCTATCAAAAACTCTAAATTATGTCCACTATGAAACATTCATTCTTAACTTTTTTCTATGATACAAAAAATCCCAAATTTGTACATATGTGATACATTTGCCCTCCATCAATATTCTGTTAATAAGTACCATTAAAAATCTGCCTAAATAGACTTTAGAAAGCAAACAATATTAACACAATGCCCATGTGACTTAAGTGAAACGAAGTTGTTTTGGTTGGAAAATTATCCGACAAAATATTGATGGAGGATAAATATGTCACATAAACACATATTTTGAGTTTTTTTATGTTATAAGAAAAAGTTTACGGTAAATGTCACAGTGAACATAATGTGGATTTTTTATGTAATAAAGAAAAGCTCAGGATCAACGTGTCATAATGGATATAAATTTAAGATTTTTAGTAGTTTTTTCCCTTTAGTTAATTTGTTGGTCAAATCCAACACATGATATAAAAGGTTACCAGCAATTTATATGCTTAAAGTACATGACAAAAACTTAAAGTTGCTTTAGTCAACAACTTGTTAAGTGAAGACCAAGACCCGCGGGACATAAGGGCCTGGGCTGACAAGTGCAAAATAAAGCTAACCCATCTCAATTTTATTCGGCTATCCTATTGTCCAAGAGGGGTAAATATGTTAGCAGATTGGGTAGTACAGGCCCAGTAGAAAAGAGAGCTCCCCTCTAATTGGCTTTTTTATCCCTCGAAATCTATGTTGGATATATTATGTTCTAATGTTCACAAACTTAGTTAATGAAATTCTCAGTATTTCCAACCCATTAAAAAAAAAAACAATAGTACTCAGTTTTCTCAATGATATCGCCAAGAAGAAGACCTTGGAGGTGGACAAAGAGACAAAGAGGAGTCGATGATAGAGGGCACAGACAAAGTCCTCTAGGTGAAAATATCATTCCATGCTTCGGGTACACGAGTCTAGTCATATTACACCTCTAACGCGGCAGGGCTAGTGGCCCTCCGCTTGCTAAAGTGGAAATTCGTAAATCTACTGGGCAATCAGCTTCCAATCTCCCCATTGCTGTCACCGAAGAACGATCATCACATTGAAAGCAAACATTCTAAAAGTATCAAACTGCAATTTCACATATGGTTATTGCACACTAAGTAATCTAAGTCTCTTATAGGGTTAAACTCATGAACATCGAGGACCATAAAGTTCTCCAGGATTGAAAGCATTAGCAATATGTCTTAAGCGAAAGTCGCAATAATGACAAACTACATGGAAGTCGATGGAAATATTGCTCGAGGGAAACGTCATATGTGTCCGGAAAATCTAAAACTAACTAGATTCATGAGGCCATGAGCAATCTGGATGAGAGATGCACCAAAACAAAGATCGATAAAAGAAGCTTGGGTGACTGTCAAATTTGTTAGTGTTTCTGGGAAAAAAAAAAGTTTCTGAACATGGGAGAGAGAACAAATTGTCATGGGCAATTCGAAAATAACGTGATTGAATGTAGGCCCAAGATCCTCATATGATATCATCTCCCAATTTCACCAGAGATTTTCCGTCCAACCCATAGACTTGGAAGGTAAACCTTGTTGGAGAAAACTTTCCTATTTGTTTTGAAGTTGACAAAACGTTTCCATCAGTTTAATCTGAAGACTTGTAGACTCTATCGTCAAAGTCTGAAAACCTCCAGACTCAAGATTTAAAGTCTACCCTCACTGATAGTCTCCAGACTGACGAAGAAAAGATTTATTCGATGAAGAAGATTTATTCAAATGCGAGTATATCTTTAAGGATTTGGTTCGTGCGGTTGAAGAAGACCTCACGACAAGAGATAACATCTTGTGATCGATTATTCTAATTAGAATCAATTTGGATAATTAGATCTTTTGATTGGCGGAGTATACTTGGAAGGTTCTACTTATGGAAACCTAGATCCTGATTGTATGGGCGAGCATGATTGGTGGACTATCATCACATTCCTTAAATAACTCGAGATCTCCCTAATTGATTATGTCCAACCGGTAGATTGAAAGAACTCCTTTGAAAGGTGCCAACGGTTATGAAGGCATGGAGGAGTATATAAAGAAGATGCTCAAGTTATTCGAGTGTGTACGTGAGAGAAAAATTCCAAAGTCTAAAGCTACTAGTTCTTTGTTATTTCAATTGTTGAGCTTAAATTGTACTCAAAAGAGAGATTAGATACTTGTGAGACCTTGAGGAAGTGTAGCAGAGTCTCTACATTATGGAATCAATGATGTGAAACTGTAAAATCTCTTTTGGTTCATAGTGGAATCCAGCCGATGGGCTGTCAGTGCGGGAGAGTGGATATAGGTTTGGTCTAAGCCAAACCACTATAAACTTGTGTTTCAATTCTCTTTCCCTTATCTCTTTACTTTAATTCGTAGCTTTATAAAACTACTTATAGTATTTTACACCTTCAGTTTATTATTCTTAGAAGTTGATTTATTCTATTAAGTTTAGCAAAAACTTCTTTGATCACCTATTCCCCCCCTCTAGGTGCTTGTACTAGCCCTTTTCAATTGGTATCAGAGCTTGTGTGCTCATTTAATTGAAGTGTTTTTACTTATGAGTTAAAGATCCATGGTAAGTATGTTGGCTCCAGGTTTGGTTGAAGGCCAAAGCAACGCCAGACCACCTTATTTCGATGAAAAGGAATACAGTGTATGGAAAAACAAGATGAAAGCATTCCTAAGATCGAAAGATCCTCTGGAATGGGATGAGGTAGAAAAAAGAATCATTCCTAAAGCTACATCAGTCTCAGAGAGGGGAAAGGAAGTTGCAGAGGCTAGCGAGATGACTCAAGAAGAGATAACCAAGAGACAAGCTCTTGATGCAAAAGCAATTTACTTCTTATATTGTGCGTTATCTCCTACTGAGTATAATAGAATATCTTCTTGTGAAATAGCTAAAGAAGTCTAGGATAAACTGCACATTACCTATGAAGGAATTGATCAAGTGAAAGAAATCAGGATCAATATTCTATTCGGACAGTATGAAGCCTTCAAGATGAAGCCAGGAGAATCTATCACTAACATGTGTCGCGACCTCCCCGAAGCGGGTTGGACCACCTAAGGGTTCAGCTAATGGATTGTTAAGCCTAAACTTAACTCGGGCTCTCCCAAGCCCATACCAATTCGCGACTTAGGTTTGAGTTCTTAACATGCAAATGATTTTCAATTGGGAGTCGCCACTAATCAGTTTACGGTAGGTCGATTAGACACCTAAGTAAAATAAATGGAGATTTATTTTACTTCTACGAACCAGAGACTAAAGGTACGGGGACTTGGTTACACTAGAATTTTCTAATGCCCTTTCGGTACCATTTCTCTTCTTTTTTTTTTTTTTTTTAAATGTTTTTGCAGGCAGCTTAGATTTATTTTAACCTAGACTTCTAGTATGTCAAAAGGTAATCACACGGGTGCTCAACCATTATTGAATATTCAAATAAGAAAATAAATAAATTGCATCACACAAAGCAAACATTTTTTTTTTGGGTTTTCTTAAGAGTTAGAAAAATGCATTTTTTAGCTAAATGACATGATTTTACTAACATGCAAATTCAAATTAAATGGGCCTAATATGCAATCTAGTTAACATGCGCCTCATGACCTAATTTTCTAATGAACATATTCTAATTAAATAATCCTATTATGTAAACTAGTTAATATGCACCTAGTATTTTTGTATTTTTTTATTGAAATACAAAATAAATAAAAACCCTAATAAAGCTATCTAAAAAAAATAATTTTCTAATTCATTTTTGGGATTAATTTTGACTTAAACCCTATTATGTCTTAGAAAACTATTTTTTTTTTTTGTTATTTTTTTTTTTAAGAATATAAAAATATGCCAATTTTATCTAAGACTCTATAAAAAAAGGTTGTTTAAGATTGACCCTAACCTATTTTAAAAGATGTCTAAAAATGCAATTCTAAAAATATAATCAAAAAAAAAAAAAAAAACTAAACCTACGTGTCCTATTTATTAAACCTACATGTCCTATATGCTCATGCAAGATTTTGATTTTTTTTTTTATCTAAACTTATAATAAATTAAAAACTATGATCTAGAATTACGTACAATCTTACACTAATATGCAATTACATGCAAAGAACGCCTTAATTCTACATGAATTATGCATGATGGTTTTTTTTGGTTTTTTACTAATTGCGAAATTAAAATTTAACATGCAAATCAAATAATAATAAAACTAACAATCTAAATGAATATGCTTTCTTTTTGTTTTCTTTTTCATGATTCAAAATAAAATCTCAACCCTAAACATGCAAAATAAGAAAAGCAAACTATAATTTCCCTTTTCCTTTTTTTTTTTAATTTTCGAAATTAACAAACGCCTAATAATTAAACATGCAAATAAAAAAAACTAACCACCTAAATCAATTGATTTTTTTTTTTTTTTACATTTTTATTATTAAAATGGAATTTCTATCATGAGCATGCAAACCCTAAAACTACATTTTTGATCTTTTTTTTTTTTTTTTAAAAAGAAAATTAATTCAGATAACATCACAGCAAATCAAGCAATATTAATACCCCAAATTGACGAACCATATCTCGCACGTGAGATCGGGTTGGCCAATTTCACATAAATCACGAATCGGATCTCGGGCGGGAGATCGGATTGGCAATTTTTAAAGTAATTGCGAGTCGGATTTCGGGCGCGAAAATCGGACTGGCAATCACTAGTTTCGAGGCAATTTCATGTTTGAAGTCTTAATCATGTATCAATGAATGATCACACTAAAAAACTATAAAGAAAACAAACTATAAACTAACATAAAAATAACAAAGATAAAATAATAGAAAACTACCTAATCTGATTTTTTTTTTTTGTTTTCTTTTCTTTTTTTCTTCTAAGTCACGTGCTGTGCAGCTGGTCTCCAAGGGCAGCCGGTCGGAGCTCCGGCAGGGGGAAGACGCCGGCTCAGGTTCCGGCGAGATTGGGCAGAAACGACGCGACGGCGGCGCGGCACAGGGAGCAGCAACAGCAACCTTGCTCGGGCTCGGGCAGAGAGCGTAACAGTTCGACTCAGGCTCGGGTCTAAGCGTCGGGTCGGAGATCTGCTGCAGGTGGCGCGGTGCTGAGCGATCGGACGCGGGCAGCGCAAGAGTGCAGGAGCAGTGGCGTCGTGGCTGGGTTGCGAGGCGGAAGGGCGGCGGCGGGCGGAGATCTGCTGCGGAGGCGCGATTGATCGGCACGGCGGGGGAACCTTGCGAGTTGCCGCGGCGTCGGGGCTGGGCGCGGAGGCGCGGGGCGGCGACTGCTGCTGGTGTCGAGTCGGAGCAGAGGCCGGGAGAACTCGTGGCTCGGGTGGTTGCGCGCGAGCGAAGGCGGAGGCGTCGGCAGCCGCCGCAATGGACTCCGGGTGCGGGCGTCGCGGATCGGATTGCAGCAGTGACAGGAGCGGCTCGGAGGTGGGCTCTAACGTCGCGGGTCAGTGGTGGCGGACGCACGAGCCAACGGGGAGCACGCGGATGCGCGTCTGGACCGAATCGGAGGCGCAGCGACGACGGGGTGGAACACCGGGACGGCTGCAAGGCGGTGGTGGCGCGGCGAAGATGTGCCGGTGGAACCAAATGCACAGCAAAAGGGAAAAAAAACCTTTGGAGAAGATGAACAGTAGGGGTCAAATCACCCCTACTATTCCTGCTTTTTCTTTCCTTCTACGCACGGATGGCTTCCCCTTTTTCTTTTTTTAATCCCTTCCTTTCTCTTCACTCGTGTGTCTCTCTATGGGCTCACTTTTTTTTTAATACTTCTCACAACCCTCTCCCTTTTTTTAATCGAAGGAGAAGCCTCTCACCATGCAATTTCTTTCCTCCTCCGACTTCACTCCCCCCTTGCGTATTTATAGGCTCTTGAAGTCCAACCGACTTTAGTGTGAATAGGAGGCGGCCGTAATTTTCCTTGCTATTCACGTCCGGTTCTTTTTTCAAATAAAGAGGCCACGCCTGACACTCATTAATTTTAGCCACACTTATTGACTTTTCTTTGCTTGTTACTTGCCTCTTTCTTGAACAAATTTTTCGTTGCTTCTCCTGACAACCCACACTTGAGAGAGAGCATATTATATAATATATCAATGGGCTCATTTTGCTTCTCTGAGGGTTCCTCTAGAATTCGCACGTCCGCCGAATTTGTGCGTGCATGCGCATGCATTAATGAGGGAGAGACAACGGACGTGCAAGAACTTCCTTCCTCCTTTTTGACTTTCGGTCTTTTGCGCGTTCACACAAGTGGAGAGAGGGACCGTCCTTTTTTGAATATTATCGACCACGAGCCGCTGCGTCTTGTTGCCCTTTTAGTATCGATGCAAAAATGTGACTTCATGAAATGCAATTTTACTTTTTTTCTTTTTTATTTTTATTTTTTTATGTAACTAATTACTAAATGATTGGGCAAATTTTAGGTGTCAACAACATGTTTAGTCGTTTTACAGAAATTGTAAATGGTCTAAAGTATCAGGGACAACCAATCTCAGGACCCATGAAGGTTAACAAATTGATGTGTGGACTTTCCAGAGACTGGAATCACGTAAAGACTTCAATAAGGGAAACACAAAGGATCATGCCACTCTCCGCAGATGAATTGATTAGCACACTTCAGTCCCATGAAGTGGAGCAAATCAACGAATAAGAAGATCCCAAAGGTAAGAAGTCTATTGCCTTAAAATCTAACGATGACTCTGATGTTACAGACTCTGAAGAAGATATGGACGACGAAGAGCTAGCACTTATGATAAGGAGGTTCAGGAAACTGAACAAAAAGGGAAGAAGATTCAATTGGAAGAAACAAAACACTCGAAAGTTTCGAAACAAATCAACCGAAGATGATGAATCCAATAAAGATGTGATTTGCTTTGAATGCAAGAAAAATGGACACATCAGACCCAACTATCATTTGTTGAAGAAAAAGAAGGGAAAAGCTAGAAATACAGAAAGGCTCTCAAAGCAGAAACTTGGAGTGATACTGAATGCGAAGAAAGTGATGATAATTATGCCAATATTTGTTTAATGGCAAAATCAGAATCAGAATCAGACTCAGACTTTGAGACAAATACAGACTCAGACTCAGACAGCGAAATTGAGGTAAGTAATTTAAAAATTCCTACTAAAATCTCGAAATATATTGATGAACTTTGTCTTAGCCTCAAAACTTCTCTTAAGAGGATTTCCGAGCTAAAAAGAGAGAATTCTACACTAAAGCAACAGGAAAACTCTTGGAAAGGAAAGTTTGAAAAATTAGACAAAAGTTTTGCTATTTTAAAAGAAAATGCAGACTCTCTTTCAAAAGAAAATACATGTTTGAAAAATAACATTTCAAATATTTCAAAAAGGTTTTCAATAGGATTTGAGAAGTTGGAAAATATTATTTCAATACAAATACCTTACTTTAACACATCAGGCTTGGGAATGACTTCTGAAACCATTCCTATAATTGATTTTCCAAAAGTAAAGGAAAGAATCAAACAAAGACCTTCAAAAGCCTTTTATAGAAATCATTTTCAAAAAGTCTTTGTAAAACCTGTTGGCCGAAGTGCTCTCAAATGTTCTCAGTGTAACAGCTTAGAACACTTTGAAAAAGAATGTCCTATAATTTGGAGACCTGTTAAGAAGGATTGGGCAAAGACTGTATATTGCACTAACTCCACTAGACCCAAGAAAATGTGGGTACCAAAGAAAGCTTGAGTTTCTTTTTTAATTGCAGGTCACTATCAAGAAAAATGTTAAATGGTATTTGGATAGTGGTTGTTCAAGACATATGACAGGAGATTCAAGTTGTTTTATAAAGTTTGTTCAAACAAATGGAGGAAAAGTCTCTTTTGGTGGAAATAACAAAGGAAGAATTGTTGGATGTGGAACAGTAAAGATTGGAAGTCTCACAATCAATAATGTCTCCTTGGTGGAAGGACTAAATTACAATCTCCTCAGCATAAGCTAACTGTGCGACACTGGTTTCAAAATCAATTTCCAAGAAGGAGTATGTTCGGGAACTAGTAAAGATCTTTCTCAATCTTTTACTGGATGAAGACATGGGAACATCTATCTTTTGGATATCAAACCAAAAAGATCTCAATGTCTAATATCAATTCAAGATGAAGCGAATCTCTGGCATCGAAAGCTTGGCCATATCAACATGAAGCAAATTGCCAAGATCTCTTCTAAGAAGCTTGTTCGTGGACTACCCAACCTGAAATATCAAAAATCTGACTTATGCACACCATGTGTGTTGGGAAAACAGGTTAGAAGTTCTTTTAAACCAATAAATCAAGTTTCCACTAATCGTGTACTGCAGCTCTTGCATTTGGATCTCTTTGGACCAATCAGAACTCAAAGCATTGGTGGAAAGAGATATTGCCTAGTAATAGTGGATGATTATTCACAATTTACTTGAGTTTACTTTCTGGCAAGTAAGTCTGAAACATTCTCTCATTTTTCAAAATTTGCCAAGAAAGTACATAATGAGAAATGGTATGCTATTTCAAGCATACGGACAGACTATGGAGGTAAGTTTGAAAATCAAGACTTTGCCAAATTCTATGATGAATCTGGTTTTTAGCATGTGTTCTCCTCTCCATACACTCCTGAATAGAATGGAGTTGTGGAAAGGAAAATAGATCTTTGCAAGAAATGGCAAGAAATCTTTTAATTAAAAGTAATATTTCTTCTCGTTTTTGGGCTGAAGCAGTTTTTATAGCATGTTATATTATTAACAAAGTATTCTTAAGGCCTATTCTGGAGAAAACTCCCTATGAGTTATTCAAAGGAAATAAGCCAATTGTTTCTTATTTTCATGTGTTTGGTTGCAAATATTTTGTCTTGAAAAATACAAATGATCGAATTGGTAAGTTTAAAGAAAAATTAGACAAAGGAATCTTCCTTGGATATTCAACCTCTAGTAAAGCCTACAAAGTATTCAATAAGAAGACTTAGTCGATGAATGTCAAATTTCAAGACTCTTTACAAAATCAATTGATTCAGACTCAACCTAAAGAATCTAAACCTGCTCCAGACTCTACAAAGTCTACCTCCCCTGAAGCAACTCAGACTTCAGAAGAACAACAACGAACGGATGTTGAAGAATCAATTGAAGAAGAAGATCAACAATCTGTCAGACTGACCAGCAACTGGAAGCAATGCAAAAGGCAAGAAGAGTCCAGCGCTGTGGCACTTATTTCTGAAATCGAACCCAAAAGCATAGAAGAAACTTTAACTGACGAAAACTGGATTGAAGCAATGCAAGAAAAACTCAGACAGTTCAACATTAATGATATTTGGGAATTAGTATCTAAACCAAAAGGTAAATCTATTATTGGAGCTAAATGAGTTTTCAGGAACAAGATGGATGAAAAAGGAAAAGTGGTAAGGAACAAAGCAAGACTCATGGCCAAAGGATATATGCAAGAAGAATGGATAGACTATAATGAGACCTATGCTCCAGTAGCAAGGTTAGAAGCAATTAGATTATTACTTACTTTTACTTGTTATAAGAATTTTAGGTTATTCCAAATGGACGTCAAAAGTGCATTCCTGAATGGATTTATCCAAGAAAAAGTCTATGTCGAACAACCTCCTAGTTTTGAAGACCCAAAGAAACTAGACTCAGTACTCAGACTGAAAAAGGCTCTATATGGATTAAAGCAAGCACCTCGAGCTTGGTACGACAGGTTAAGTAAGTTTTTAATTTAAAATGATTTTGTCAAAGAAAAAGTGGACACTACTTTGTTTATTAAAAGAGAAGGTAAAAACTTTCTACTTGTTCAAATCTATGTTGATGATATTATATTTGGATCATCTAACGAAAGCCTGTGGAAGAAGTTTTCTAAGTCTATACAAGATGAATTCGAGATGAGCATGATGGGTAAACTATCCTTCTTTCTCATACTACAAGTGAAACAATTGAAGGAATGAATTTTCATTCACCAAGAAAAATATGCAAAAGAACTTGTTAAAAAGTTCGGATTGGAGAATTGCAAAAAGACTGAGATACCAATGTCTAGTTCTTCGAAGCTGGACAAAGATGAAGGAGGAAAGAAAGTTGACCAAAAGCTCTACAGGAGTATTATTGGTTCACTTCTTTATCTTACTACTTCTAGACCTGACATTTTGTTTAGTGTTTGCATTTGTGTCAAATTTCAATCAGATCCCAAAGAATCTCATCTAAGTGCTACAAAATGCATCATCAAATATGTTGCAACAATCTCAAAGTTAGGGCTGTGGTATCTCAAAGAATGAGACTTTACTCTCATTGGATATTCAGACGTAGATCTAGCAGGTTGTAGAGTTGATAGAAAGAGCACTTCGGTACCTATCAATTGTTGGGAAACAGGACAGTATCTTGGTTCTCAAGGAAGCAAAGCACTGTAGCTCTTTCAACAACATAAGCCAAGTACGTGGCTCTTGGAAGTTGTTATTCTCAAATCTTATAGATAAAACAACAACTAAGAGACTTTGGAATCGAAGACTCATGCATCGAGATAAAATGTGACAACACCAGCGCAATTAATCTCACAAAGAATCCAATTCTTCATTCAAGAGTAAAGCACATAGAGATTCGACATCACTTTATTAGAGATCATGTCCAAAATGGAGAAGTTATGATTCAATTCATTGATTCAAAGAATCAACTAGCGGACATATTTACAAAGCTACTAGAGAAAAGCCTATTTGAGTTTATTTGCATTAGACTAAACATCACATCTTTTATTCAGTAAAGTCTGAAGAAGCTTAGACTCAAAGATACAGTTTGAAGGGGCTCAGACTAACAATACCAAAAGTTACAACTGTAAGTTATTTTGGTACTAGTAATTTAATTTTTGGTTAAAAATTTGAAAAGGTACTGTTACTCATTAATCGCTGATTGATTGAAATTATCTTTCCGAGTTTTTGAATTTATAGCAGTTATTCATTTTCAAAAAGGCAGTTATTCATTTTTTTGAAAAAGGCAATTATACATTTTTTTGAAAAAGGCAGGTATTATTCGAAAAGGTATTTCTTATTTTTTCCTTTTATATCGCTTCGTTTACCTCGCTTCACTTGCTTTATATACTGTTGAAATCCGTCTTCTTCGTTTTCACTCTCAAACCCTAAAAGCTCTAAACTCCCACTTGCTCTCAATTTCCCTGTTGTTTAATCCAAAAAGTTTTCACCTTTCGAGCATGATTGTGAATTTCTCCCTTGAAAGAGACAATGTCTTCGAGAAAGTCATCAAGAATTACAAGCAGGGGACCACGGCACATGCTCGAGGGTCCTACCCACTTCGACTTGACCGAAGAAGAAGTTTCTACTCCTCAACAACAACAAAAACAGCAACAACCTTCTCGGCAGCATCAAACTCCACCACCGACTCATCCAGAAGAAGAAGTGTTAGAAGAAGTGGAACTTGTAAGAACATTAACTCCTCAAGTTGCTTTCAAGCTTTACTCTAATTTGAAAAGAGGAGGAACTCCTATGTCCTTGATTGATTAATACCTAAGAGAGAGAGTTTATAAGAATGAGACTCTTTTTATGTGTGATATGGAAAAGATAGGTATTGCCGAAAAGGGATTGGTTGAAAAAGTGTTCGCTAACTTTCCTAGTGACCCACGCTTTGGGACTGCTAATCAACCACAAGGACAGGATGACGACGAACGTATGTTTACCCATTTTCAGCCTAGATCGGGAGTGGCTGTAAATGTTGCTTGTGTTGGTTCAAGTCTTTTCAATCGAAAAGCCACAAGAGGGTTTACTTGAATTTGATGAAGAGAGGGGTCATGAACCCTAGGAGTGTCGATTTTGATTTCCTTGATTCGGTGAAAGTAAATCTGCGAGAGAAGTTTGCTCTATTGCAATTGGAGTGATTTTGTTCTAATCTACTACTGTTTATCCTAAACTCACAACATACTTTTACTTGAACTTATCTTTCCTAGATGCAAACAGTTTCTCCTTCACAGTGAGGGAGAAGGAGTTTTTGGTGAATATGGACACTCTGGCTAACATAATTGGGGTGGAAAGATCGAGTTTCCAATCAATTAGTGTCTCTGCTGCTCATGCTACTTTGTCATTGGTGAAAGATCGAGATGTTGAAGGCAAGATTTCCTATTCTAGGATGAATGCCTCTAACATCTTGTTGCACAAGATAGTCATCAACTGCATCCGTCCAAAGTCGACATCCAAAATAGATGTCTCTCGGTCTGAAGCGAAATTGATGCATGCCATCAACATTGACTACAAATTCTCTCTGCCTCACACCATATTGTTTCACATGTACAGAATGGTGGTGAAGGATAAGGGACAACTCCCTTATTCTGCTCTTATCACGCGTCTTTTTAGACATTTTAAAATTCACATCCTTGCACCATTATGTTTGACAACCATTTCTCCAATGGTGATTGGATTTAAAATGGTCACCAAGATGCAATTGAAAGAGCTGAACAAGGTGTTGGAACGTATGAAGGATAAGTCTCCTATGAAAGCAAAACAAGACTCTGCTGCGGCAAAGAGGAAAGGTAAGGAGTCTATGGCTGCTCCAGTGAAAAGGAAAAGAATTCTCATCTTGCAGGATGAAGAGGATGAGGATGAAATGACTCTTTCAGCCTTATGAAATTTGAAGAGTTTTGTCAATTTTGAAGAGACTCGAGAAGAGCCAGAAAAAGGAGAAAAAGAGAAAGGAGAGACAAAGAACGAAAAGGAAGAACAAAGGAGGACAGAGGAAGAAGGAAGAAAAGAGGAAGAAGAAGGAAGAGAAGAGGAAGAAGAGGAAAGAAGAGAAGATGAAGGAGAAGTAGAAAGAGAAGAAGAAAGAGGACAAGAAAGAGAAGAAGACCAGGGTCAAAAAGACTCTTTTGAGCCAACTTTGGCTGTCTCCTTGTCTAGTGCATCTAAGATGGCAGGAACTGGAACTGGTGACGCACATCACTCTAAAGCTAAAGTCAATCAAGAAGAAATCTTACCTACTCCACCTGAAGGCAATCAAACAAGGGGAGCTGTTGGACAGAAAGGTATTTCTTCGCCTATCTTTACTAGTGATGTGAGTCGTTCTGCAGCGGATCCAGAGGATGTGTATGCCTCTCATTATCCGGAAGCCTCCACTCATAGTCATGGTGGACAATTTGCTGAAGTTTCATCCATTCTCAAAACCCCTGGATTTGACTCGGTTGGTCCTAGTAATGCAACAGAGCAAACAGCAGACTTTTCGAGGCTGCTTGAGATCTTATTGGATGTGAGGAAGCAGAAATATGCTATGGGGTATGAGATGCAAGATCTCAAGAATGCTTTCATGGCCACTTCAATGTCTTTGCACGATCAGTTACAAGCCCTGAAGAATCAAGTACAGTCTACTGTGCAGGGTGAAGAGTTTCAGTCACCGAAACAAAGTTTTGCAAGGCTTGAGAAGACAGTGAACTCTATGGGAGAGTTTGAGCTTGTTCGCCTTCCAAAACAGCCATGATTTTGACTCCATTTTTAAACATCTCTTTTATTTGTTCTCCACTTTTTGCTGTTGACAAAAAGGGGGAGAAGTTGGTGCAGATTTGACTTTGATTTTGATTGGTTTTGATCTTTGGACTTATCTATCTTTTGTTTGGTTGTGACTTGGACTGGTTTGGACTGTTTGGTTTTGATCTTTTAATGCTTGCAGTATCTTAAGCTATGATAATGATTATGGTAAAGATAGTTGTTTTTACAGGACTAACTCGTTTTCTTTGGATGCAAAATTGCTACTATTCTTATCCTAATCTACTTATCTTTTATGAGATATTTTGGTTTGCTTAAGTGTTGTCTTATAGGTCAAAAGTACCCAAATTTGCGGGAAAGTTTTGTCACCATCAAAAAGGGGGAGATTGTTGGAGAAAACTTCCCTATTTGTTTTGAAGTTGACAAAACGTTTCCATCAGTCTAGTCTGAAGACTTGCAGACTCTATCATCAAAGTCTGAAGACCTCCAGACTCAAGATTTAAAGTCTGCCCTCACTGATAGTCTCCAGACCGACGCAGAAAAGATTTATTTGATGAAGAAGATTTATTCAAATGCGAGTATATCTTTAAGGATTTGGTTCGTGCGGTTGAAGAAGATCTCACGGCTAGAGATAGCATCTTGTGATCGATTATTCTAATTGGAATCAATTTGAATAATTAGATCTTTTGATTGGCGGAGTATACTTGGAAGGTTCTACTTATGGAAACCTAGATCTTGATTGTATGGGCGAGCATGATTGGTGGGCTATCATCACATTCCTTAAATAACTCGAGATCTCCCTAATTGATTCTGTCCAACGGGTAGATTGGAAGAACTCATTTGGAAGATGCTAACGGTTATGAAGGCATTGAGAAGTATATAAGGAAGACGCTCAAGTTATTCGAGTGTGTGCGTGAGAGAAAAATTCCAAAGTCTAAAGCTCCTAGTTCTTTGTTATTTCAATTGTTGAGCTTAAATTGTACTCAAAAGAGAGATTAGATACTTGTGAGACCTTAAGAAAGTGTAGCAGAGTCTCTATACTATGGAATCAAGGACGTGAAACTGTAAAATCTCTTTTGGTTCATAGTGGAATCCAGCCGGTGCGCTGTCAGTGCGGGAGAGTGGACGTAGGCTTGGTATAAGCCGAACCACTATAAATCTTATGTTTCAATTCTCTTTCCCTTATCTCTTTACTTTAATTCGTAGCTTTATAAAACTACTTATAGTATTTTACACCTTCAGTTTATTATTCTTAGAAGTTGATTTATTCTATTAAGTTTAGCAAAAACTTCTTTGATCACCTATTCCCCCCCTCTAGGTGCTCATACTAGCCCTTTCAAATCTCAGTCACCTCTTGCGATCCAATAGCATCGGGTAACTTTCTTATAGATGAGTTGACTATCCTAGTTAATTTCAATGCCTTCAAATCTTCAGTTGAATTAGGTAGATCAACTATCTTTAAACGTTGCGAATCCAACTCAACCAACGATTCTAATTTTCCCAACTAAGTATGGGAGCTCCTTTATTTTGTCGCAGAGGGCCTCCGTGAACAATGTCGTACGAAGCTCAATTAACCCTCCAGTTGAGTTTGAAAGCTCCTCTATGCCCAGATACAGCTTATAAAGACAAACATGAAAGTTCCACTGACCCTCCAACAAAGCATGGGAGTTTCACGGATATTCTCTTTGAAACAGATACACTACCTTGTAATAATGCCCCAAAGGATTAGAATTGTGAACTAACTTCATTACAAAATGAAGTATACATATCCTCTAAAGATTCGAAACAAAATGCGGTTGTACATAATTTTATGACATAGAAAGCAAATCCATTCTTTTTCTCTTTCACATCAAACCAAAGGAAGCTTTCGGGAGTCCATCCTATAATTGCCTTGCTCTTGATAGCCTTAACCTTCTGAGGTTTTTCTCTTGGGCTGCGAAAATGCACAGTGAAAGGTGGTTAATTTTAGTCTGACTAACAGAATTAAAAAGGATATCAAAATGACGTTCTCATTGTTGATTTGATGTCTCAAACAAACTGCAATTTGAAGATCTTTAACTCTATGCACAAAAAGGGAAAAAAATATACGATATCTTGGTTGTTGAGAATATAAATAAAGTGGCCATTTGCATAAAAAATTGTGCACATGCCGCCATTTCGACAAAAAATCACTAGATATTCAAATTTTAAAGATGAGCTTGGAGTGGAACTAGAAAAGGAAAGCGGGCAGAGTTATGTACATGTTGGCCGATGATGCAAGAACTGAAAGACGAATGGGACGCACTGATAACTCTCGTTGCTTAAGGAAATGATGCAAAGCTCCAAAAGCAAAGAACGGCCTTTTACCCATCACTCACCAGAATAATAATCACGAGCCCACATTTTGTGAATGTTCTGCCGACAATCTTGTAATTGGATCCACAAAAGCCGATCACAGAAACAAGGACGGGCGAGGAGGATCATTACTATATGGTTTGAAAGCAGAATGTAATGGTCTTATTGCAAGGACACGCGGACGGGCTACCCCACCGAATCCCAAGTGCGCTAATGCAGTGTTAAAGAGGATATTGAGGTAAATCATGTGAATGGAAGGGAGATTCGAAGTAAATCCTAAACTAGTATGAACTCCTAGAGGGGGTGAATATGTAGTTAAAAGAAATCCTGACAAATAAATGCGGAATAAAATAAGTTGCGAACAAAGTCTGAATAAGCATCAAAGTCTGATAAACGAGTTACCAGACTTCTAGTAAATATTCAAAATATGTTATGCGATGGAACAAACTTCTGAAATAACCTGTAAGTGTGTAATAAACTTAAATAATGAGAGTTAACAAAAGAGAAGAATGCACACGGAATTTATAATGGTTCGGCTTAGATCAAGCCTACGTCCACTCTCTCTCGCTAACAACCTATTGGCTGGATTCCACTATATGATCAATAAAAGATTACGACTTTGAGTGTAAACACTCAATGGTAGATCACACTATCTTACTAAGTCACTATTTTGGTATTTCTCTCACGATCACAAATGTTTAAGCTCACGAAAGACAAATGTATGATCGAAGTTCACTCAGACTTTGGAATTCTAGATTCTACACTCCGTCTCTTACTTACTCATTGATCCTTAATCTCCTTAAATACTCCTCCACTTTCAAATTAGCCGTTGGACAGTATCTAGAGGATCGCCTTCCAATCTATCTATTGGACAGATCTGTATCAAGAAGATTAGGTAACCATTGAGTGACAAAAGTAAAATCTCAAGTTGATTCTGATTGCCCATATAAACAGAATCTTAGTTTCCATAAGTATGGCTTATTCGTTTAGAAAGTTTTCATCTTTAAGATCCAATTGTCAATCAATTAGATTGAGTCAATCAAATATATCTTGATGTAAAATCTAAATCAGATCACTAGCTATTATATGTTTGGGCTTATGTCTTGTTCTATCAAGTTGTTTCGTTCTGAACTTCCTTCGTTCTAAATCTACTATGTTTTGAACCTGCTACATTATGAACTTGCTTCATCCTAAACTTGTAATGTTTTGGATCATGTTTTGCACTTGTGTCATTCTGGACATATCACGTAAGATGCTGACAACCTTGGACACATAACTCTTCCAGGTGAGAGAGATGAGTGATCATGACAGGCTAACTAGAAATACAAGTACTAGAGAAGTCCAAGATCCTCAAGCGGGATAGTCTGCCAATTGCATTTGGGATTTTACCTATAAGATGCAGACAACCTTGGACACGTAACTCTTCCAGGTGAGAGAGATGAGCGATCGTGGCAGGCAAACCAGAAATACAAGTACCAGAGAAGTCCAAGATTCTCAAGCGGGATAGTCTGCCAATTGCATCTGGGATTTTACCCGTAAGATTCCCACAATCTCGGACACGTAACTCTTCTAGGTGAGTGAGATGAGTGATCATGGCAGGCAAACTAGAAATACAAGTACCAGAGAAGTCCAAGATCCTCAAGCGGGATAGTCCCCCAATTGCATCTGGTATTTGGCTCGGTAGATTCCCACAACCTTGGACATGTAACTCTTCTAGGTGAGAGAGATGAGCGATCGTGCTAGGCAAACCAGAAATACAAGTTCTAGAGAAGTCCAAGATCCTCAAGCGAGATAGTCCCCCAATTGCATCTGGGACTTTACCCGTAAGATGCAGACAACCTTGGACACGTAACTCTTCCAGGTGAGAGAGATGAGCGATCGTGCCAGGCAAACCAGAAATACAAGTTCTAGAGAAGTCCAAGATCCTCAAGTGGGATAGTTCGCCAATTGCATCTAGGATTTTACCTGTAAGATGCAGACAACCTTGGACACGTAACTCTTCCAGGTGAGAGAGATGAGCGATCGATACAAGTACCAGAGAAGTCCAAGATCCTCAAGCAGGATAGTCTGCCAATTGCATCTGGGATTTCACCTGTAAGATATTGACAACCTTGGACACGTAACTCTTCCAAGTGAGAGAGATGAGCGATTGTGGCAGGCAAACCAGAAATACAAGTACCAGAGAAGTCCAAGATCCTCAAGCAGGATAGTCTGCCAATTGCATCTGGGATTTCACCTGTAAGATACTGACAACCTTGGACACGTAACTCTTCCAAGTGAGAGAGATGAGCGATTGTGGCAGGCAAACCAAAAATACAAGTACCAGAGAAGTCCAAGATCCTCAAGCAGGATAGTCTGCCAATTGCATCTGGGATTTTACCCGTAAGATCCCTACAATCTCGGACACGTAACTCTTCCAAGTGAGAGAGATGAGCGATTGTGACAGGCAAACCAGAAATACAAGTACCAGAGAAGTCCAAGATCCTCAAGTGGGATAGTCCGCCAATTGCATTTGGGATTTTGCTTGTAAAATTCCGACAACCGTGGACACGTAACTCTTCCAGGTGAGAGAGATGAGCGATCATGGCAAGCAAACCAGAAATACAAGTACTAGAGAAGTCCAAGATCCTCAAGTGGGATAGTTCGCCAATTGCATTTGTTATTTTGCTCGTAAAATTATGACAACCGTGTACACGTAACTCTTCTAGGTGAGAGAGATGAGCGATCGTGGCAGGCAAACCAGAAATACAACTTCTAGAGAAGTCCAAGATCCTCAAGCGGGATAGTCCGCCAATTGCATCTGGGATTTTACCTGTAAGATGCAGACAACCTTGGACACGTAACTCTTCCAGGTGAGAGAGATGAGCGATCGTGGCAGGCAAACCAGAAATACAAGTACCAGAGAAGTCCAAGATCCTCAAGCGAGATAGTTTGCCAATTGCATCTGGGATTTTACCCGTAAGATCCCTACAATCTCGGACACGTAACTCTTCTAGGTGAGAGAGATGAGTGATCGTGGCAGGCAAACTAGAAATACAAGTACCAGAGAAGTCCAAGATCCTCAAGCGGGATAGTCCCCCAATTGCATTTGGTATTTGGCTCGATAGATTCCAACAACCTTGGACACGTAACTCTTCTAGGTGAGAGAGATGAGCGATCGTGGCAGGCAAACTAGAAATACCAGTTCTAGAGAAGTCCAAGATCCTCAAGCGGGATAGTCCGCCAATTGCATCTGGGATTTTACTCGTAAGATCCCTACAATCCTGGACATGTAACTCTTTTGGGTGAGAGAGATGAGTGATCTTGGCCGGCAAACCAAATATACAAGTACCAGAGAAGTCCAAGATCCTCAAGTGGGATAGTTCACCAATTGCATCTGGGATTTCACTTGTAAGATCCCTACAATCTCGGACATGTAATTCTTCCAGGTGAGAGAGATGATTGATTGTGTTTGGCAAACCAGAAATACGAGTACATGACAAATCCAAGATTTGCAAATGGAAAAGATTCCCAATAGCATTTGGGACTTTGCCTGATAGATCCGAACACTCTGGGCAATGTAACTCTTCGAGCATCTCTAGCTGTCCAATTGCGTCTGGTAACCTTTTTAACTTTGTATGTCCCATCTTGATGGCTTTGAGTTTCTTTAGATTTCCAATGGAATCAGGGAGACTGTCTATCCCCGAGAATGACAAATCCAACTTGACCAATGACTTTAAGCCCCAGAGAGTGTGTGGGAGCTTCTTTATCCCCTCACATCCTTTTATAGAGAAACATGTGATTTTTGCTAATCCTCCGATAGAGTTTGAGAGTTTGTTCATTCCCATGCAATAATTTACACTGAAGCTTGACAAAGATTTCAAATTCCCAAAACTCTCTGTGAGTGTGACCAATTTGGAAGATCCGGAGAATATAAACTCTGTCAAAGATTCTAAAGAACCAACCTCTTCAGGCAACTCCTCAACAGAGTCACATCCATCCATATTCAGAGTTTTTAAGAGCTGTAGCTTACTAATGGAGCAATCAACCGTAATTAACTTGGAGCAGCCAGCAAGTATCAATATCTCCAAATCCAGGAAGTCAGACAAGTCAGGTGTCCTTGTTAAGTGTTTGCAGTTTCTCAGGTCCAATACTTTCAGCTTTTTTGCCATCTGCAAAAGTACGTGTCTCATAAGAGAACTCCATAACGGAAAGACTAAAGTATCCTTGCTATGAAAACACATAATGCTATAATCCCCAAATTACCCACAAACCCCAAATACCAGCACGCTAAGTTTTTCTCCTCCCACCGCCACTGGGCACCAGCATACCACCTCCGACTACAATCTTAACTCTCTCTCTCTCTCTCTCTCTCTCTCTCTCAAATGTAACGTAAAGCCTACTTAATAGTCAAAGATGTAAAGTGAAGCATTTAAAAATTGTTAAAAAATCAGTCCAATTTATAGAAAAATCGTGTATAAGATATTTGTAGGATAGGTATTTGCAGAATAGCCTGCACGCATACTCACACTAGCACGTTAACAACCAAAATTAACAAAAATGATTGATGCAAAGTGAAGTTGATATAAAAGGTGAGAATGATTTTTGGTATTCTACCTTCAACCTAATACGAGCATCCATTTTAAGTTGAAAAGTTGTAGAAAGATCACAAGAGGTGACTAAATGGCAACCGTTAGCAGGGAGGGTTCCCAATCGAGCTAAGTTGATTTCACACAATTTTTGTAGCTCAAAAACTAACTGAAAATTAAATTTT
Source organism: Eucalyptus marginata (assembly GCA_014182565.1). Classification (NCBI taxonomy): domain Eukaryota; kingdom Viridiplantae; phylum Streptophyta; class Magnoliopsida; order Myrtales; family Myrtaceae; genus Eucalyptus; species Eucalyptus marginata. Next base: position 35,069,181 of record CM024587.1, on the reverse strand, counting down.
GCAAACGGACAAGGAACTCCATTACGTTTGTTCTCTACCCTGAATCTATACCATAGATTTCTCTGAGATTTGATTTGATGCTGTAGTTAAAAACCAGATTTAATGTAGTACTCCAGCCTTCGCTCATTGACTCGAGCTAATTACAAAAGTGTAGGTAATGTGATTTTCATTTATTTGTCAGTTTTGGACCTGAGCAAGTCCTTAAAAGGCTCAAGAAGGAAACAGGCTGCGAGATCCGCCCTGGGGTGGGAGACCCCGCATTGTTCTTCATATTTCCTCTCTATCGAAAAGACAAAGATAGACAAGGAATTAAGGGGCCTCACGGTGGGAAAAGTAGACTCCACGTCAGGGTGTGCTTGCATGCCCCGACTACTGCCGGATAAGCTGGTATAGTACCCACCCGCGCTTGGGGTGAGTGAGAATGGGTGAAAAGCCCACAGCAAAGCTAGCACGTCTTATGACACTGCCCGAAACCGCAAGCTAGCTCTATGCCCCTAGTTTATTTGACAATTCATTAATGCAATTATAAAGAAAAACTTAACTACTAAATTAGGTTAGTAAGCCCCTTGAATAAAGTCTCATGGTGGTCAAGCTCACCTTAATTTAAATCATCAACTTAGCTATTCCAAATAAACTTGTGATCCTTTACACCATTCAAGTTGAGTATTACCAATCTCAAACTTAATTCCAATCAACTTTTGTATTACTGAGCTTGACTCAAAACTTTTATAGCCATGCAAATCATATTTGATGCATATTGATGCAAAACAGCTACTTTATTGGAGTACAATTCCAAATCCTAAGCAACTTTCAAAACCACGAAACCAAGGTTATAAACCACATGAAGCATTTTTTATGTGGGATATAATTGTGTTTTACTTTGATTCATGCAAAACATATTCTACACTCAGACGAGATGGGGAGTGCATGCAAACTTTGTGTCAATCGCATAAGGTAATAATACAAAGAAGTAAAATATGTCTTCCTTCTATCATCACGAGTGAGGTGATGATAGAAAGAAGTATATAGAGTAAGGCATATCATACCTTCAATTGGCTCCACCCACGCCAGCCATCTCCAATATTGCTATCCGAAAGGTTGAGCATGACTAAATTACTAAAGTGAAAATTATTTACATGGAAAGCCGTTCCCCATGTTTCCCCAAAAAGCCCTTTTGGCTTCGGAAGAAGATTCTCGAAGATGCCATTCAAGCCTTTCATTCTAAGGAACCTTAATTTTGATGTAGCAGCTAATTCTTCAGCCGTATAGATGCTCCTCCAGCCGCCACTGGAAGTCAGGCTTAGCGCTTTCAGACCTTGATTTCTCTACCAACAGAGACTCAAGATTAGTTAAGCATACAATTGAAGATATCTTACAAATCATTTGTCCATTTCCCATTTTCTACTATTCAAGAAAAATAATACGCATATTAATTGCAATCTTCATAGTTTTTTTGTTTTTTTCTCTAATTGTGTTTGAAAGTAAGTTAAAAACTCTTCATACTATCAGTTTTCTTTTGACTTTGCTCGGATTGCTCGTGAAACGGCGCTTTGTTGTTTAAAAACTTCTAGAAAACTATGTACTATTCTACAGAATCTAGAAAAATCTATCTGGTCTCTCCCCACCAATTTATAAGACCTTTTGACCCAAATGTTTGAGAGAGCTCTCATGGGAAGTTAAACAAAGCTAAAAATAAAATAAAAGCAAAAATGCAAGAAGTTTCTCTTTCCAAATAAAAATTATGAGACATAGTCTTCCATTTTACCTCTTTTCGCTCCCACAGCATTGCTACAGCACACTCATGAATCCACACCCTCGTACATTTGTGAGGATATTTTTCAACTATGATGTTCCTTCCCAAATCTCGCAATTGGTCATGCATCCAAATTTTATTATCTCTAATTTTTATCAAGGAACGTTGAAGGAGGACACTAATTGCACTCTGATAGTCATCCCACATGATATCTGGATACATTTGGTCCCCGTTGGTGAAAAAGCAAACAATATCCAAAAATACTTTTTTTTCCTCATCTGCCAATCCTTCGTAACTTACCATTAATGCATCGCAGACAACCTTCAAAGGACCTTTATTTAACTGCATCAACTTATCTTCCCATTCTCCAATTTTTTGACTGGAACTAAGACTTGAACCTATCTCCACGACAGCCAAAGGAAGCATTCCCACTCTACGGACAATTTTCCCTGCAAGATGCTCATATCCTTTTATAGGAGAGTCTCTTTTGAATGCGTGCTCACAAAACAACTGAAGTGCTTGACCAAATTCCATTTCATAAACTTCATAAGCCAAAATTCCTTTAGGTCGATTTAGGACCACTTCACCAAATGATTCCGCTTGAGTCATCAAGATACTTTTGTCCCTAGTTGTGATAATGATCCTGCTACCCAAACCAAACCAATCAGATTTTCCGGCTAACTTTTGGAGCTGCTCTTTCTTGTCTAGATCATCAAGAACAATGAGGACCTTTTTAGTCCTACATACTGTCTTGATTTGAGCCATCCCATCACCTATGTCTTTGATTTGGACAGTATCCCCGGAACCAATAACATTCGATAATAACTTTTTCTGCAAGTTTACAAGACCATTAAGACTATGTTGGGATGATTCTCGAACGTTTTGGAGGAAACTAACACTGTCAAATTGAAGAAGTAATTTGTTGAACACGACCTTTGCAAGTGTTGTTTTACCGATACCACCCATTCCATGTATCCCAACAAAACGCACACCACCAGAGTCAACATCCAACTTATCTATTATTGCTTTTATCTGACTGTGATCCTCAACCAAATGTTCAGGCACATCCACATTTTTGCTCTTGAGCTTCCGTGAAACGTCTCTAACAACCGATTCAATTAGTTCTCCATGGCTGCAGCAAAGCAGGAAATATTTTTTTCGTCAATGACATGAAAGAAAAGGGTATAAATTTCTTCTGGATATGACGATCTCTGGGTCTCTAGGGACCCTATGGTTGAATAAGTAAACCATTTCTGTTTCTATGGACGGAAATTAAGCATGATAGTAAGCTGACACGTAAATTGGAATTTCATGAAAAGCCGCTCAATTTGATGTATTGGAGATGCTTTAGATAATGCATGAGCCGATTGATATGAAGTATACATTCATGATGGAATGGATGTAGTAAGATTAACAAAACTTAAGAAGGTAATATTTTTTTCATAATGCTTGGATTTTTTTCATGAAATACAAAGTGCTAAGCACAACAGATATTCTTCATACGTAAAACTGTTCTATTATTTTCTTTGTGAAAAATTTTTATTTTTGGCATAAAAAAGTGAACAGATTTTATTTGGTAAGTTAACGCTAGATTTATCTGAATATTGCATAGAAGAACCTAATTTTTCATTTTTTCTTCATATCAAAAATTTGTAGATACATTTAATAAACAAAAATTAGCTTATATGAAGCCAAATAAATATTCTCCCTTGAATTATGCATCCGTTACATTAGTTTCACTTAACTGTCTTCCCTTGAATGCTAGAACTAGATAAATCTTCTTTCTTCTATAGGCAAAATTGAAAGTCGGGAAAGAATCTAACCGAATATTCCTCTCATAAATGGCGTTAAATGGTTTGGAATATAGTTTTCATACAAATTAGAAAGATTTGGCTACTTTTCTGGTAGGCTTAAAAGTTTAGGATAAAATTGAAAAGTGTTAAAAATATAGAGATTTACTGTCATTTGGCCTTTAAGTAATAACCATATCAGATAATTTTTCCTAAATATTCATACTTATTTATCATTTTTTTCAAGGGAAATTTCAAATAAGAGCCCGAAGTGCTCTTTACTTCTCAAAAAAGGGCCTAAAGTAAGCCTTGCTTCAAATAAGGACTAGAAATAGCCATGTTAGTCTCAAAGAAGGACCTTACCTCATTGACTGGTCAATGGCATTTCTATCTTTTATATGTTCTTATTTTCTTCCCTTTTTTTCTTTCTTTTTTGCTTTCTCTATTTTTTCCATAAAAAAGACTAATACTTAAAATAAAATAAAATAAAAACAGACAGTAGGGCTGGCCTAGCCCTCTTGCTTGTGGGTTGGAGAGAAAATAATAGAAAAATGAAAGAAAATAAGAAAAAGTAAATGATGAAAACGCTCTCACCAATAGATGAGGTTAAGTCATTCTTTAAGACTAACCTAGTCACTCCATGCCCCTATTTTAGAAATTGAGGGCACTTCGGACCCTTCTTAAAAACTTTCCCATTTTTTCATCGTTAACTTTTTACCTTTTAATTATTTTTATTAATAAAATTAGATTAATCCTAAGGTTAGTGATGGGAATTTTTTCTTCTCATGTATTTTATTTATTATTTGAATTAAAGAAGACAAGGGCATTTGACACAAAATTCAATTTTAAAAAAAAAAAAAAACCACTTTAAACCCATTACACACACCCCCTTCCAAGGGTACAAAATAATAGAAACATAACACATAACAAATACAAATAAATATAATTCAAAGACTTAATCTTCTTTTTGGTTGAAGGGCACATTTCAAGGTAGAAAAGACCATCACATTGACAATTCTACATTAGTTGTTGCAAAATTCAATTTATCATTCAATAGGAAGCTCTTGGAAGAAAAATTACCAAAACATTCCAAAATATATTACAATGATACCAATTTAGTCTTGAACTTTTTTTCTTTGGTCAATCGAGTCCTAAAACATTTGTAGTTGTGTCAATTCAATCCATCTAACCAATTTTGACCATTCGGCGCTGACATAGATACCAACTATTGTACATGACATGAACTACACTAATATGGACAATTTTTAATAAAATTTTAATTTTTCAAACTATTTATTTATTTATTTTCATTTTTTTTCTTTTTTCTTTCTCTTTTCTTTTTTTTTTTTCCCTTTCTTCTTCTTCTAGTTGGTCGCTAGACCTCGATGACCAACCAGAGGTGAGGGTCGGCAAGGTTGACCTTATCGGCCTCGCACCATGGTGAGGCTCACCCTCGCCAAAGGCTACGAAGGTGGCTTAGGTTGGGCCGGGCTGGGCAAGACTAGCCCTTGCAAGAGGTCATGGCCTTCAACCTAGCAGCTCTAACGAGGCTCAAGCCTCACTAGTGGCTAGGCAAGTCTCAACCTTGCCTCACCAACCAAGCGGGTGGCCTAGGTGAGGCCAACAAGCTCACCAACCCTCGCCTTTGGCCAATCGTCGAGGTCCAATGACTAGCTAGAGGAAGAAGTGAAGGGAAAAAAGTGAAAGAAAATAAATAAAAGGAAAAAAAAAAAAAAAAAAAAAAAAAAAAAAATTAAAATATTATTAAAAATTGTGCACTTTAGCATTGGTTGCGTCACGCAGGACGACGAACGTCCATGTTAGTGCTGGCCAACCAAAATTGGCCAGATAGACTAAATTGACTCAAATGCAAATGATTTAAGACTTAATTGGCAAAGAAAAAAAATGTTTAGGACTTAATCAACACAATTGTAATAAGTTTATGATTTTTTTAGTAATTTTTCTAGCTCTTGAAGGGTGTTATCTAATTTTTCACAATGTATATATGCTTCAAATTGATCATTCTTAGTCACTCCATCTATACATAAATTTAGGAGTCTAATTTCATTTCACTCCAGGAACTACTGCATTTATTCTGGATAAACACTTTTGCACTACCTTTTATGTTCCTATTATGGAGACACTTGAAGTGATTATTTCAAAGCACCTTTTATCATCACCCTATATCATAAAATGCACTCAAAACGACTTTCAATCTCAAACATTTATTAGAAAATTCTACAGAAGCTCATGCACTGTGTTACCTCGATAAGAAAAAATGATAATTGTGTAACATCAAACATATGATAAATTGGAAATTTAAAATGGCCAAGAGAGTTAAATGATTTACCTCATGAATCTCATATGGGTTCTAAACTCCAATGAACTTCTTTCCATCTCGTGACAATTTAAATCAATTTCCTAGAATAATTTTAAATCACACCTTTTCTCCATTTATAGAAATTTTCTTCGTTATTTTTTAGTGCCTTGTTTTCTATTCTTTAGCTGTATCCTAAACAAAAACACTCCGTTGGAAAGCAGGATTCAGAGTGGAAAAATTTATTGTGCCTGGCTTGAATCCTAAAATGCAGACGCTGATATGGAAGTAAAATAAATTTTTGCCGGGTCAACCAATTATGTTTCTCGCCGACGTGTGAAGAAAGCAGGGGAGAAATTCCCACTTTTTTCTCTCTTTTCCAAATGAACTCTCAAAAGTAATAAAAAATGACAAAATTGTGAAGGATTATATAGTAATTATCCAAAGCCTATTTCAATACTTCACTTTTCATAGGAGGATGAGATGTCCAGCCCAGGAAACCTTCTTTGCTTTAACAATAGGCTTTCTATATACATCGTTCAGAAAACGAATTTGATCGGCTGTTGCAAAGAAATTAACTTCATAGAAGTCAAAATACAAAGAAATATATATGCCAATTTTCAATTTTCATTCTTCATTTTCACATCCCTACACTATCTTCACCTCCGCACCCTACAACTCCAGCCAACCCAAAGAATACATTTTCTTCACCTCAAATTTCTTTGCCTTCTTTTTCTTCACCAACCTAAGAAACACTTTCAAAAAAAGCATAAGAATTCAGTTGGTGTCCTCGACTGTTTTTGTGCAGAAGTTTACATTTTTTTATCATGAAATTCTATGGTGCTAAAGTTCAATTTGGTCCAGTTAATAAAAGATAGCAGCATTACCTGTCACTATTCATGTTGAACCGCCTTATGTGTGCGATCTCTCTTAGAGCCATTTCCCATTCCTCCACTGCGTTGCCAAATTTCCACCTGTGCTTATCTAGGGCACTTCTGTACAAAGCGCTTTTAAGATTAACATCATCAACCTCCACACCGTAGAAAATGGGCAGGATTATTTTTTTCCCATGTGAGTTTGACGTGCATTTTACCATGTGGGCTAATGCACGGAGACAGCACCAGTTAGAAGCATAGTTCTTAGATAAGAAGGGTATGTAGATATGGCAGTCGTTGAGTGCTTGCGGAAGCTCTTCGCCAATTCCATCACCAAGGCTCAATATGTCATCATCCCTGATAACCGAAATTTGGTTACGAACTAAATTCTTGTAAAGGACATCCACAATGTTATAAGAAGTGTCCAGTCCATTATAACTCAGGAAAACCTGGCACTCTGGTGTTTTGCGGGAAATCCAAGTCGATCTTGAGACATCCAGCAATCTCTCTAGTACAACGCAACCACGATTATCCCACACCAACCTATCTAAGCCCTCAATGCCCTCGATCGCTTTTATTTTTGGACAAGCTTCTAGTTCAATGTGTTGCAGCTTATCTAACTTTGATAAGTTGGGTAACTTTTTTATCCTATAGCAGTCAGAAATACGAAAGTACAACAAGGATGCCAATTCTGACAAACCTTCAATATTAATCAGCCTGTCCAATCTGTTTAGTTCCAGGTGCTGTAGATTATTCAAGCACGACAGTATTATCTCAACAAATTTGCACTTACTTAGTTTCAATTCCCTTAAATGATTTAGCTCCTGAGAGATAGAGAAGCATGGCATTGGATATTCAATGACACACAGAACTGATAATTTTCTTAAGTTGGAAAGAGATGGTAGTAGCCAGATGCCCCTGCATTTCAAAGTTGACAAGCCACTTGGAAGCGGATGGATCAGTTGTTTTACTGGCAAATTGTTTGTCCAACTTGGGTCTGGTTCCCCTCTTGAAACAGTTAATCTAGATAATTCCAGATAATCTAAATTAACGAGACTTGAGAGGTCAAGGATAGATGGGGACTGACGTGCTTGCATGTGAAGGCGTGTCAAACTTGAGGGAAGATCAGGTACTTCCTGAAGGTCACTCAAACCCAATTCAAGTGTGTGGAGATGAGAGAGACAACCTAGCACCGTGGGGAATCTAGATACATGAGTATATGATAAGTCCAATATCTTCAAATGGGATAGCTTCCCAATTTCCTCTAGATTTTCATCTGTCAAATCCCAACATTTCTTGGCATGTAACTCTTCAAGCATCTCCACCTGTCCGATCGTACGAGGAAACTTTCTTATCATTGTATAGCTTACTCTAATGACTTTTAGTTTCTTCATATCTCCAATGGAATCAGGTAGTTCAACTATTCCTGACATTGATAAATCCAACTTGACCAACATTTCCATTTTTCCAAGAGAGCATGGAAGCTTCTCTATCCCCACACACCAACGTAAAGATAAATATGTAACTTTCACTAACCCTCCAATATAGCTTGGAAGTTGGCTGATTCCAAGGTGCTCGTCTAATATCAAACTCAACAAAGATTTCAGATTGCCAAATGCCTCCGAAAGTTTGAAGCATTGAAAAGTTTGGGGCATGATAACCTCTGTCAAGGATTGTAGAGCACCAACTTCTTCGGGTAACTCCCCAAGCAACCTGCATCCCTTGATATTCAAAGTAGTTAGGTGTTCTAGCTTACCAATGGAGCGGTCAATTGTGGTTAACTAGACACACCCAGCAAGAATTAGCTTCTCCAAAGACATGAAATTAGAGAATTCGGGTGTCTTTTTTAACCTTATGCAACCCGTCAGATCTAGAATTTTCAATCTATCCATCTGCAGAAAAAAAGTCGACATGAAAAAATAAATGAGAAACATCAGCATGTGTCGTAATATTACTAATAAGCTTATTATCCATAAGTCATTATTTAGGATGATCTAGGTAATTTGAATTTCCCAAGTATTTTTGGGGTTGCTGCAAATAACTCTCTTACTTCAAATTTTTTAGAATAATCCCCGACCTGAGAGTTAGGCCCCTGTTAGGAGTCAAATTTATACCACAGGTAACAAAGGACCATCCCAACTTTTACTTCACGCGCTTTATTTTCAAAAACCCTTAGTTCCCTTCTTAGAACAAAACTCCATAAACTAAAGGCTAAAGTATCATTGCTACGAAAATACAGAAGACTCTAATTCCCAGATCTCCCACAAGCACCAATTACCAGCACCCCTAGTTTTTCTCCACCCACTGCCATTGACCACCAGCACACCACCTTGGACAACAATTTTCAACATCACCACATTCAACCCGTGTGAGATCTAATTTGATTCAATGTAAAGCTTGAGCCTTCGCTCATTAACTCAGGTAAAATAGAAAAGTAAAAGTAATGGAATTTTCATTTATTTACAGTTTAGTAACGTAATCATAAACATAACATAGACAATCAGCTATTAAATTAGGCTAGTGAGCCGCTTGAATCAAATATTATGAAGCTCAAGCTCACCTTGATTCAAATAATCAACTTAGCTATTCCAAATAAACTTGTGATCATTTATGCATCAAGTTAAATGTTACCAACCTCAAACTTGATTCCAGTCAACTTTTCTAACTCAACTTGACTCAAAGTTTATGTCATTCAAATCATATTCTGGTGCATATTGAAGCAAAATGGCACTTACACTTATTGGAATACACTAATTTTATTGGAATACGCCATTTCCAAAGCTTAAGCAACTTTCAGAGATAAAAAACCAAGGTTGTAATCCACATAAGCCTTTTTTTATGTGGGACACATAATTGTATTTTACCATGATATGAAAAGATTTGCGATTTACTCATTGCAAAATATATTCTACACTCAGATGGAACAAGGAGTGCATCCAACCGTTGGGTCAATTGTATGAGGTAATGATACAAAGAAGTGAAGTATATATGTTGCCTCTATTATCACGAATGAGGTAATGGCCAGAAAGAAGTGTATAGAGTAAGGCAAATCATACCTTCATTTGGCCCCACCCACCCCAGCCATCTCCAATATTGCTATCTGAAAGGTCGAGCACGAGCAAATTGTTAAAGTGAAAGTTATTCGCATGAAAAGTTGTTTCCCATGTTTGCCACGAAAGCCATCTTAGTTCCAAAAGAAGATTCTCGAAGTTGCCACAAAAATCAAACTCTTTCACTCGAAGGAACCTTAAATTTGGTAGAGCAGCAAACTCTTCAGGTGTAAAGTTGCGGCTACAGCCATTGGGAGTCAGGCTTAGTGCTTCTATGTCTGGATTTCTCTGCCACCAGAGACTCAAGATTATTGAGTTCATAAAACTTTAAACTCTCGAAAAGCTATAAAGAAAAGAAGCATATGAGCGCTGGTAAACAATTTCTCTAATAGGAAACCAACCTGGCACACACCTTCTCCCAAGTTGACTTAATACGTTCACATGACTAACAGAAAATTTCAGCTCCATTTGAACATATCTCCTAAATTTATTCTCCCTTTCTCATTTGCTACTTTTCAAGAAATATAATTGCCATATCAAATCCAATCTTCATAGTCTTTAGTTTTTTGTGTAATTATGTTTAAAAATAATTTAAAAATTCTTCATACAAGTTTTCTTCTGCCTTTGCTCGGATAACAGGTGAATCAGCCCTTTGTTCTTTCAGAATTTCCCAAAAGCTGTTTTCTATTCTACAGAATCTAGAAAACAGAGCTAACTATTAGGCAATCTATCTGGTCTCTCTCCACATATTTACAAGACCTTTTGACCCAAATGTTTGAGAGAGAGCGGCCTCACTAAGAAGACAAATGGGAAGTTCAACAAAACTAACTGTAAATTAAAAGAAAAAATTCAACAAGTCTCTCTTTCTAAATAAATATTGTGTGACACCATTTACCTCTTTTCTCTCCAATAGCTTTAAAGCATCCTCTTGAATCCATACCCTACTAAATTTGCGAGGATTTTCTTTGCAAGGATATTCTTCGAGGACAATATACCTTCCGAGATCTCGAACTTGGTCATGCATCCAAAACTTTTTATCATCTCTAGTTTTTATCAAGGACCGTAGGAGGAGAATACTAATTGCACGGTGAGGACGGTAATTATGGTCACGCCACATGATAATTGGATATGTTTGATCCTCATTGGTGAAAAAGCAAGCAATATCTAAAAATACTTCTTTGTGCTTAGGCTCCAATCGATCATAACTTATCATTAATGCATCTCGGACATCCTCGTAAGGACCTTCATCTAATTGCTTCAACATGTCTTTCCATAGCTCTATTTTATCAAGATGTTCCTCCTGGACCAAGCCCTCACAATAAAGAGATGAACCTATCACCTCGACAGCCAAAGGAAGCATCCCCACTCTACGGACAATTTTCTCTGCAAGATGGTCATATCCTTCTACGGGAGAGTCTCTTCTGAATGCGTGCTTACAAAATAACTGAAGTGCTTGACCATATTTCATCTCACGAACTTCATAAGACAAAACTCCGTTGGTTTGATTTTGGCCTTGTTCATTAGATGATTCCACTTGAGTCATCAGGATACTTTTGTCCCTAGTTGTGATAATGATCCTGCTACCAGAACCAAACCAATCTGATTCTCCAGCTAGCTTTTCGAGTTGCTCTTTCTTGTCTAGATCATCAAGAACAATGAGGCATTTTTTAGTATTGCATACTTTCTTGATCCAATGCATCCCATCCTCAATGTCTTTAATTTGGTGAGCAATCACAAAACCAACAAAACTTGATAGTAACTTTTTTTGCAAGTCTATAAGACCACACTTCGATGATTCTCGAACGTCATTAAGGAAACTAACGCCATCAAAGTGGTGAGATAATCTGTTGAACACAATCCTTGCAAGTACTGTTTTACCAATGCCACCCCCTCCATGAATACCAAGGAAACGTACACCATTAGAGTCAACTTCCAACTTTTCTGTTATGGCTTTTATCTGGGGATGATCTTCAATCAAATATTTAGGCACATCCACGTATCTGGCATTAAGCTTACAGAATACCTCTTCAACAACCAAGTCTATTAGTTCCCCTTGGCTGCAGCAAAATAGAAAATTTTTGTTGTAGTCAATGACATGAAAGAAAAGGGTAAAAATCCTCGCGGAATGACGATCTCTCTTTTTCTAGGGACCGTATGCTTAAATAAGTCAACAGTTTCATGTACTATGGATGGAAATTAAGCGGCATAATCAGTTAATACACATGCTGGAATTTGATGGAATGTCACTCAATTTTATGTATGAGAGATGATTCAGATAACGCATGAGCCGATTGACGTGAAGGAGATATTCTTGATGGAATGGACGGAGTAAGATTTAATATTTTTTTCATAATGCTAACATGCAGCAACATATGATCCAAAGTGCCAGTATTGTTGAGATACATTTATAGGATTAAGCTGATGTAACACTTGAATTCTGAGATAAAAGAAAAAATTCGGGGACTCGAGCAAAATCGAAAGAAGCACTACTTTTTGGCAAAAAAAAAAAGGAACAGATTTTAGTTGGTAAGTTCTCACTAGACCTATCGGACCAGATTCAAGTAAGAGTCATCGGATTCACTCATAAATTGAATTAAATGTCGCGTTGCTTTATTCCTAAAATTTTGAGGACAAAATTTCTTCAAATGAGAAGTGTAACTACTGCGTTTATTAACAAGACCAAAAAATTTGAGGAAAATTACCCTTTCCGTTTAAGATCCCATCCCTTGAAACGTGCAACCTTTACAAGAGCAGCCTCCCACCGCTTCAATTCATCAGGGCCGAATTTCTCCTCGTGCTTGGCTATGGCATTTTTGTATAATTCGGTTTTGAGTTTAACATCATCAGGGTCCACATCATAAAAGATGGGAAGTATCTCTTTCTTCCCATTTGATTTTGAAGTGCATTTTTCCATATGCGCAACCTCACGGAGACACCACGAACTGGCAGCGTAATTGTGAGAGAAGATAGGTATGTAGATTCGAGACTTGTTAAGTGCTTTCAAAAGCTCTCCACCGATTTCTTTGCCGACTCGGAGTTCTTCGTTGTCTAGAAAGACATGGAATCCAGCGAGTTTCAACCTACGGTAAAGGCAATCGGTGAAGTTGTTGCGTGTGTCTGGTCCCCGAAAACTCAAGAACAGGTCGTACTCTGTTCCAGATGTGTTGAACGCCTCGTTCTCTTCTCCCGACACATCGTCCGTTCTTGAGGTTGACTCCGAGTCCCTCCTTGGCGCCTCGTTCTCTTCTCCAAACGCATCATCCGTTCTCGAGGTTGACTCCGAGCCCCTCCTCTTCGATTTCGAAAGTTTTCCCCGAGCAAAGTTTCTTCTTTTGCCCATCATCTGCCAACAATAGCTCGAACAGAAGCCCAATCAGAGCACTTACAGTCCTCCTACGGTCAAAGCAAGGATGATCATTAGAGCCTGACTTCCGTCGAATTCCATCTGTAGGCCGATCCTCTCAGCTTGTGTTCATCCACAGAAGAGAACCGCTCTGCGAAAAGAGCTAGCTGGGAGGGTGCAGAGGAGTAAGATCGACTATGACCTGTCAAGTTGAAGAGAAGAAGGGCAAAGTCAACGCAGGGAGGTTGAAGGCGAGTTACTGGGAAACGAAGGGAGTCGGCAAAAATCAGAACATGGAGGCGCACAGAGACGGAGAGTTAACGATATAGGGCAAAGGGCAAAGTGCTCCCCGAGGAAAAATTTTGAAGACCAAGTCACGTGGGACGCACGTGGCCCAACATCAGGGAGTCAAACATTAGAAAAGGAAAAATCTTACAAACAATTAAAAAAAAAAAAAGGAGGAAAGGGGCAAAATTGAAATTTCGGGAAGAATTTAACAGAGCATTCCGTGTTTTAAACGGCTTTGGAAGGACATTGGCTAGTTTAAGTAAATGGTAAATAATTCGAGTTTTTTTTTTCTTCCAGTCTATTCATGCTTTTCACCGTTACTTGGCAAAAAAAAAAAGTACAGGGGTAAGACAGAGAAAGGTGGTGGGTTTTTCTTTTCAGCAAGACAATAACGTTAAGTAAAGTGATTGGATATTGAATAGTCGTTAAGTAAGGTGAATGGATAGTGTTTTTTAAGTCAACTAATTAGTTTGTTCAGATTTTGCACAAAAAAAAATTAGTTTGTTCAGATTGACTTTCACTTTTTATTTTTTCTCTAAAACTTGCCAATACACATCTTGGTTTTTCAATCTTAGATCTGAACCTTTACATTAGTCCAATATTGGCCGGTGTGTCAAAATACATTTTTCACCATTTTTTTAATAATCGAAGGAACATTGATTATCTTGTATGGTGTTGTTTAGGAACATTGGTTATCTTTTAATAATTCAAGTGTTGTTGCGACCCTTTCGAAATAAGATAACCAATTCATATGAGAAATGAATTACATAGGTCGTTAAACCAACCATCGGTCAATCTCATTTGGCTCTCTCTACAAACTATTGAGACCTTTAATTTGCAGGTTTGATAGAGGGATACCACAAACACATAATTATTTGTGGACAATGTAGGCTTTATCCAGAAAATGAAGAGATTCGTGGGTATCGGCCGCTCAAATGATTCTTTTCTTTTCTTTTTCTTTTATGATAAAACTTTACGCGATTTTTTCCATTTCGCAAGATTTGGCCCCACTCCCAAAATTTTGTGATTTCTATTAAATAATTTCCAGTCTTTTGTTTTTTCAAGTTACACCCGCACCCTATCCTAGTCCATTCTTGTGCTGATCGTGTTTTTAGTTTCTCTTCACGCCAGCGAAAATTCGAGCCGCTGCCATCTGGGCTCTATTGAACGTTTTGACTTGGACCCGATTTTCCTTTTTACCTTAATATTTTTCATAACTAATCTTTTGACTAAGATTTGCGGTTTAAATGCAATTACAATTTGCGCTCTATTGAACATTCACTAGTATAATAAGTCACTTACTAAACAGATGAAGAGATATTACTTGGAATGGAATTCCATTTCTTTTTGTCTTTGATAGCAATTTAGGTATTTCCGTCCTACTTATTGCATTGGCATATTTCAAATGTCTAGAATTCTCTTCAGTAACCGATTCAAGTACTTCTTCGAGGCTGTAGCTTTGCACAATAAAAGAAAACATCTGTTTTCATTAGGCACAAAATACAAAAAATATCAAAATGACAACCTAATTGGTCTATATCTACACTGAAATTTGGTCCGACATTGCTCAAATTGAAAAGAGTTATTAAGATGCTTATCACAGAATAGGAAAAGAAGCGAATGTATATAATCGATTTCCCGTGACATGAGTATGTGATGGTGGACTCCTTTGTTTAATGGCTCCATTCTTGTGGGCTTGGCTTCATTTGTCTTTGAGTATGTGATGGTGGACTCCTTTGTTTAATGGCTCCATTCTTGTGGGCTTGGCTTCATTTGTCTTTTGTTCTTACTTGCCTGCCCCAGTCACTGCTGTGAGTTGGTCCATGCGTGCATTGCATGAGGCTTCTCCTTGTATTTTGTGCTGAATTATTTACAATTACAGTGTGCTTGTCTTGATTTATGAATTTTTTATACACGAATTCATAATATGCAAAAACTTCTCATATTTTAATATCGCGCTTGCATTTCAGAAAAAAAAAATCAATTTATCCATAAATCACCTGTGCAGCCTGTAAATATGAACTTTTTAAACTATTGCTTCATTTGTCATGTGTATATATATATTATAGATCCTTTCTTGTTGGTATGCTTTTTTTTTTTCCAGAAAGAGGAAAGAGAAAGATGGCTAGAGTTTACCGTAGAAGAACCAAACTTGAAGCTTAATCATCCAGAACTTCTAGAAGGACGTCAAAGTGTGCGACAAACCTTGTCCCTTCTATTACTGAGTCTAAAATGATATGGTTTTCTGAATACTTGTTTCTGTGCTTGTTCTGCTTATTAATTAAATACAATGGCTTACAAGTTAGTTATTATTATTATTATTATTATTATTTTGGTCGGTAGTTAGTTATTATTGAACGTTGTATTATTTATATGCATCTTATTCCAAGTGGGACTTCCAAGGTCGCTAGGTATTACGGGATGTACAGAAGATTTTGTACAGTGAAATTATATTTATAATTGGAAAGGTGTTAGTACCTCACATAATAATTGCATTTGTAGTACCATGACAGTGGCGATTCTGATAATCTTTCCGATTGATTAAAGATAGGGCGGATCACATGTTGACACCTAAATTTTGATAACCTGTTTAATCATTCATTAATTGTATAGAAAGGGATTAATTTTTTAACCAGTAGCAAAAATAACTTACATTAAATTTTAGGAGCATTTTCATTGATAGTAACAGAAATTTTTAAAGAAAAAATGGGCAGACCGGCCCGGCCTCTTCCTTTTTACTTTCCTTTTTCTCTCTCTTTGCCTGGGCCGGCCCACTTTTGCTTTATTTACCCCAAGATCGGCTCAGCCTTCTCTTTCTCTGCCTCTCTATCCCTCGCGTTCTGCAGAAAAGAGAACGACGAACGTGAACAAAAGGACAGCACGGAGGAGACAAGCGTCGCGCGAGAGGTCCGGTTGGGTGCCAGGCTGGCAATCGCAGCTGGCAAGGCAAGAACTAAGAAGCCACGCGCACAAGCCGATGCTTCAAAGGGATAGAGGGGGCGTGTGTCGAAAGGGGGGATTTTGGGGGCTTTGGAGAGCTTGAGACCGGGATGGGGAGAGAGAGGGCAAACGGAGAGTGACAGATCCAAGCGACTGAGAGTCAGAGAGAGGGAGCCTCGGCCAACGCCTTGGCCGCGCGAGGACCCGTACGACGACCTTCCTGGCGACGCCCTTAAGCCGAACAGGTAAGCTCGGCTCTGCTCTTGTCCTGTTTTGGGCGCGCCGGGCCGGAGCTCCCGGCCGTCCGGCTCCCGCGAGGTCCGGCCGGCGTCGCCCCGCGTTTTGTTTCCGATATCTTTTTCGTCGCGTGTCGAGAGTCCCGGTACGGGTCGAGCTTCGGTTGAGCCAAAAATCCCTCGTTATAGTAGCGCGCCCCAAGAGTTTGATATAATGCCTGAACTAGATCTGAAAGTTTGTGTCGGGAATATTCGTTCTCGTCGTGTTGTTTCGTCCGTGGCCGTCGCTGCCCCTTTCTTTGGTCGAGCCGACGGGGGCAAGCGTCGCTGAGGCGTGGCTTTCGGACGGTAGGGGTGTGTCGAAACCTTAGAGTGGGTCTCGGTTTGGCCGTTCGGGGCAAGGTTGGCCCCACCGTGAGGGGGCCAGCCAGGGCAAAGGGTTCCGGTGGCCGCCGCGGTTGTCGGCCGTGACTCGCCGAGCACCAGGCGTAGTCGGACGTGGAGGTCCGGGCGCCGTTACTGGTTCCCGGCTGGTCTAGGCGGTGGGGCTTTTTGGAGGCTCGGTCGTGGGAGAGAAGCTGCTGTTCAGGGGATGAGATGAGTCCATCGTGGACTCAAGGCGTGGGGGGCCTTGTGTTAGGTACGGGCTGAATTTTGTTGTTGGGCTTAGGTTAGTTTATTGGGTATAAGGTTATTTTTATGTCTAGGAAGGAGTTTGTGGATAGGTTAAGTGAGTGGGCTAATTTCGGAGCTGGGCTTTTTTTGACGTGCTGGAAGTTGCTTAATAGTGACCTTAGTGTAAGTAAGCTTAAGTGTTTTCCTTTGATGTTTTCCTTAGATGGCCCTTGTCCGAATGGATTTGAGTTATTGAGCCCACTTCTTTGATTAGGCTTTTAGTGTTCATGACCCAAACCCATGAGTCCTTACCCGACCCACATTTGAACCGGGCCGAGGGCCCTGCCCAAATCCCTATTTTTGGAATAAAAATTACGAAAAACAAAATATTTTTAAAAAATTAAAAATATATTTTTTTGAAAAATTTCGAATATATATTTTTTATAAAATCAGAAAAAAATTAAAAATTAGTTTTTGAGTAGTTTTCTCTCTTAAAAGGTGGGAAAATCATTGATAAAAAATCAAGTTTTAGGTCTTTTCAATAGGGCTCCAATGTTTCCCTTTTTGAGATAAATTATCAATTGATGGCGTGCTTTCAATATATCGATTGTGATTTCCCTTTAGATTAGTTGGGAATGGCATTTTTCTTATATCTTAGCATTAGTTATTTAATACTTTCTTGGTTGCTGATTATTACTTTAATATTTGCATATCTACATGATCACCTCATATGTTAGTGGATAGGTCTAAAAATCAATCTAGACTGCCTGGCAAGCACTTTTTTTTTAAATGAACAAAATTAAGTACTGAAAATGTATTGGTTGATCAATTAGTGTAATCAAGTTCTCAGCCTTAGATTCTCTAGTTGCGTAGGCAATGAAGTATACTCTCATGTCATACTTGGTTTCTAACCTACCTCAATAGGCTCGTGGCGACTTATCATTAGAAAATTCTTATAGCATCAGTGTGAATACCCTAATATTGCGCAAGATATGAGTTTGGGAGAGCCCACGTCTATAATAAGGTTCGTAGATTCATTTTTTAGGTAATACCTCTAAACTTATGTCTTTTTCCCTTCGGACGAACATGGTAGGTCATGACATAACGTATCCCCAAACGTACAAACTAGGTGTGTTGTGAGGGGAAATAATAGTCACTTAAATGTGTCTCAGTTGTGCTATCTTATCATGGCTACTAGAAATATGGTCTTTATTCGATTACGATTATTCTCATTGGATTAGAATTTATAAAATATTCTTATCGGATAAGAATTCATATAATATCTTCATCATAACGCAATGAAATAGTCAAGGGATCATGTAATACAACTTTATCCAGGCTCCTTGATTGTTTTTGAAATTCATTCCATAAGGGTTGCTATTTAATGTTCCTTTCTGAAGTAACTTAATTCTTTGAATAAACATAGCTGATTGTTGAAATTGTCTCGATCACATTGTGAGAATTTTTTTAATTTTTTTAATTTTTTTAATTTTTTTTAATTTTTTTATTTTTTGTGAAAATGTTAAATATGATTAGAAGATTTTACTCAGCTACTCGAGCCCCTAAGGATAAATAATAAACTTAAGCTAATGTTGGATCTTTCCTCCAGACATAAATTTAATAATATGAAAGTTTCTTTTTCACCGTATTTATCCTTTCATGGCGTTGGAGACGGACAAGCGCTAGATAGCTGCCAAGTCTCCATATATGTAAGTTCATGCGAAGGCTTCCCTAGACAGTAACCCTACAATAAAGCATGAGAGTTCAAACTCTATCTCTCACTCGTTCATAGCGATATGCTAACCTTTTGTAAATTGTGCACCAAAGCTTTAGAACTGTAAACCAATTTCATGACAAAATGAAATATCTAGATCCTCCAAGCAATCGAAAGAGAATGCAGTTGTATGGAATATTATTAGCTATAAAGCAAATCCATCCTTTTTTTACTTTGACAAAGAAAAAAAAGATGGCTTCAAGTGTCAACGTCTAGTAATCCCCTTGCTCTCAGAACCTTTCAACAACCTTCTTGACTAGTTCTCCATACCTACCAATGATGCACAGTTGAAGGATAGTTCATTTTAGTCAGACAGACAGAAAGTAACAGGATATCAAAATAACAATGTAATTATTGATCTGATGTCCCAAAAAATGATGACTTGAAGATCTTTAACTCGCTACACAAAAGAAACGAAACAATGAAAAAGTAGATGGTAAATATACGGCTATGCAATTTTGTTCGACCACAAAATTCCTCCGGATATATTTAACTATAGAATTCTACTTTTGAGAACATAATCCGTAAATGAAAACTTAATGGTTTTATGACTAGAGATTAAGTATTAGCACCCATTAATCTACGGCTACACCAAATTTTCATCGAATGTTGCTTGCACGAAGAAATTAAGATGCTCTAGAATTCAAGAACCAATGCGAACTAGCTATTCTTGATAGAATGAACGAAATTGGATCCACCTACCAAACTTGAGGAGATAATCTCATTGACAACATGTAAAATCCAGGGATCTATATTATTGTAACATGTTGATCGCTACAAAAAATAATTTGGAATATTAGATGCAGGTTCCAAGCAAGATCTTGAGAATTCGGGACATATTCTTTTAAGATATTTTTAGGGCTATTCTAAAAACAAAATTGATGGTATTAAATTAACATATGATGAAAAGAGGTGCTCCTCTTTCTTTGAGCATTTTCTTCTTCTTTACATTTTAACTGCGGCAATTTTTTTAGGGGAAAAGCCACCAAAAACCACAAACTTTGCCCAAAGTGACAAATTTACCCCAAACTTTTTTGTGACATGAAAAACCCTAAAGTTTGCTAAATCCGTGACATTTACCCCAAACTTTTATTTGTGACACAAAAAACCCTGAACTTTCATTTGTGTAACACATTTACCCCAAATCATAGCGGCATTTTGGTCTTTTTACTTTTTTTAAAAAATTTTTTGTTTCTTTGTTTTTTCTTCCCTCCGCCGACGTCCGGCAAGGGCTGCCCTCGCCAGCATCGAGCGAGGGCTCCGCCATGGCCGGTGGAGGGAAGAGAGAAGAAAAAAAAATAAAAAAAAAAAATAAAAAACAGAAAAATAAGACGAAAATGCCATTAATTGGGTAAATGTGTCACGCTTCAAAGTTTGAGGTTTTTCATGTCACAAAAAAAGTTTGGGGTAATTTTGTCACTTTGGGCAAAGTTTAGGGTTTTTGGTGGCTTTTTTTTTTTTTTTTTATTATTATAAAGAAGACATGAACTTAAATCTGGAGGACAGAAATATCTTCACTTTTCAAAGGCCCCAAAAAGTGCACGGACCATTACTTAATATACAAATCTGTGCACCATCAATTTTTTTGTCCGTGCAAGCTAATGTGGCATTTAACGTGGCTAATGGTGTGGGTGAGTACAATAGAAATGCCAGCAAGACAAAACAACGTTGTTTCTCGCCAATGAATAAAGATGTCGTTTTTTAGACTGCTGAATCTATGACTCGTCTGTTTCAACGAGAGAGAAAGAGAGCAAAGCCCAAATTGAAAAAGTCCGTTGTTAATAGAATTCGTTTTGCCCCAAACCGAAAATTATTGTTGCAAAGAGACTATTTCGAGCGTATACATCAATTTTTTTTTTGGTCAGAATTCATCAACTTGATTGGATGGAAAACTTAAAAGTTGGTTTTTTCCTCCCTCAAGTAGAGATTCATAGGGAAAATTACCATAAAATCCTAAACCTATTATAACTACATCAATTTAGTCATAAACTTATGTTTTTAGTCAATAGAGTCCTAAATCTTTTGATTTTACACCAATTCAGTCATTCCGGCCAAAATTGGCAGACTCGACGCCAAAGTTATCGTGGCGACAATTTTTTAATAATATTTTATTTTTCGAATTATTTTATTAATTTTTTTTATCTTTTTTTCTCCTCCCTCCTCCTCCTTCTTCCTTTGGCTCCAGCGACCGGCCAGCCAAAAGAAGAAGAAGGGATGAGAAGGGGATGAGGAAGGAGGAAGGAGGAGAAAAAAGGGGAAAAAAGATAAAAAAAATTAATAAAATAATTCAAAAATTAAAATATTATTAAAAAAATTGTTGCCAGTGCCAAGTAGGCTAATTTTTAGTAGGAGAGGGACTAAACCGACACAATTTCAAAAGGTTTAGGACTCAATTGATCAAAAAAATAAATTTAAGATCAATTGACAAAATTACAATAAATTTAGGAATTTTTTGATAATTTTCCCGTAACTCATATATCTTTTTGGGCCATTTGGAAAGTGGGTATACTTTTGTCTTGTAGATATAAGTTCATACAGTGTTTTTGGATTTGGCCTTCAAACTAGTAGAACACCTGCGTTAAATTTTAGAAATCCTCTTTGTTAACTTAGAGATCATAAAAGTGTTCTAAAGAATAAAAATTTGCTTGAGTGTACGGTTATTTGTATGCAAAAGGCTGCACTGTAGTTACTTTGAAATTCTATGTATTGTTTAAATCAATTGAATGACATATGTTGTCATAATCGAAATGGGAGCAATTACCCGTAAGTTTTCTGTCGACTCCCTCGATGTATGCCTTTACTTAGAGGGGTGGAAATTCTCCCCATCGCTTGATATGTGCGGTCACTTGGAATGGAATTCCAGTTCTTTGTTCTTTTTTCTTGATGCTTATTTCCGTGCAGATTCCTATCGACAACCACTAGTCTTCAACTGCTTGAGGCCTCCTTATTTCGGCACCTTCCAGATCTTTCAAAACATCTTCAGTAACCGATTCAATTAGTCCTTCGAGGCTGCAGCAATGCACAACGAAAGAAAAGGTTTATTTTCGTCAGGCACGCAATAAAAGGATATCAACACCTTATTGGTTTACAGCTATGCTAGAATTTGGTCGGACATTGCTCAGTATGAAGAAATTTAAGGTGCCCTAAAAATTCGCAAAACCAATGTGATGTTGCTGTTCTTGATAGAATCAGTGAGATTGGATCCAACCAACTGAAATGATATGTCGCTCTCGACAGAACTTGAATTCTGAGATAAGAAAATTAGGCATGGGTTCTAAGCAAAATCTTGAGAAGACTATATTTTATAGAAGAAATTATTTTCGAATGCCCTTTTGGCCTTTTTAGCTTTAGGTACTTATAACATTGCACTGATGACTATGCTTTATAGAAGAACCCATTTTTCTTTATTTTTTTCTTCATACTAAAAAATTCAAAAATACTTGGAATAAACCAAAAAAAGGCTGATATGGAGCGAAATAAATACTCTTCCTTGAGTTATACATACGTTAAATTATTTTTCCTAATATATTCTCTTTTGAATAATAAGTCAAGATAGATTTTTTTCTTTTAGTGGCAAAGTCAGAATTCGGGAAATAATCTAATGGAACATTCCCTCCTATTAATGGTGTCGAAAGACTCGTAATAGATTCAAACAAATTCGAAAGGCTGGACATTTTTTTCATAAGTTTAAAAGGTAGGGATAAAAATGAAAATCATTTAATAATCATATTAAATAATCTTTAAACATTCTTACATATTAATAATTTTTTTCTTTTTAACTTTTTAAATTTTAATTATTCTCTTAATAGAATTAGACTAATGCAGAGGTGAAAATACCTCATTTATTCCATCTAGCACTTTTGCAGTACATTTCATGTTCTGTTATGGAGATAATTGAATTAAGAATTTCATAGCTCCTTTAATTAATGTTATTACACTCAGTAACAAATTTTAATCTTAAATATTATGAAAAAGTTCCACGGAAGCTCGTGCAAACAAACAGTAAACTTGGATGAACTTTTACCCATCTCGTAACAATTTTAATCAATTTCCTAGATTAACATAAATCACACTTTTTCTCCCTTCACCAAAATCTTCTTCGTTTTTTTTTTTTTTTTTTATCTATTCATTGCAATGTTGTAAGTACTTAAAGCTAACACTCTGTTTGGAAAGCAAGATTCAGAGTGGAAAGAATTATAGGGGAAGGAATGATTGTGAATGCAAAACCAATGTTTGGAAGAGCAAGAGAAAATGAAGATACTGATTTGGAAGTGAAACGAACTCTGCTGAGCCCACTAAATTTTGTTCCTCGCGGAGGTGTGAAGAAAGCAGGGGAGAAAGTCACACTACTTCTCTTATTTCCTAATATACCATCAAAAGTAATAGAAAGCGACAATTGTGAAGAATGATATAGTAATTGTTCAATGAGATGCAGTCCAACTTACAATGTAAACATGCCAATTTTCATTTTTCTCTCATCATTTTTCAAATCCCTATACTGTCTTCCCCTCCGTATCTTAATACTTCCAACCAACAAAGGATGTGTTTTCTTCACCTCAGATTTCTTTACCCACCTAAAGAGCTCTTCCAAAGAGAGTGTTAACAATCTACTCGAGTGTACTTGATTATTTTTGTGCAAAAGTTTGCATTGCAGTGACTTTGAAATTCTTTGGTGGTAAAGTTGAATTGAATGACTTATTAGCTCATGATTTAGAAGGTAAAAAGCAATTAATAAAAAAGCAGCATTACCCGTCAGTTGTCAAGTGATACCCATCCATGTCCCCGACATATTTAAGAGCCTTTTCCCATTCCTCCACTTTGTCGCCGTGGTTCCTCCTGTGGTCACTTAGGGCATCTCTGTATAAATTGCTTTCAAGCTTAACATCTTCCTTCTCCACTTCAAAGAAAATGGGCAGGATTCTTATCCCATTTGACTTCTTGAGTTCTACAATGCGGGTTAGTTCACGGAGACACCACTGACTAAAAACATAGTTTTTAGATAAGAAGGGTATGTAGATATGAGAGTCATCAAGTGCTTGTAGAAGCTCCCAGCTAATTCCACTTTCATGGCTCACCGCCTCATCGTCCCTATAAACCAGAATTTTGTTACGAACAAGGTTCTTGTAAAGGATCTCGACAATGCGATAACGAGTGTCCGGTCCCCTAAAACTCAAGAACACATCATAAGTAGGTATTCTGCGAGAAAGCCAAGTTGATCCTGGGTCATCCAGCAACCTTTCCAGGACAGTGCAACCACGACTATCTAACTTCAAGCTTCCTGTGTCCTTGACACCCTCGATCTCTTTTATCTTCGAACAAGCTTCTAGTTCAATGTGCCGTAGCTTATCTAACTTTGATAAGTTGGGTAACCTTTCTATCTCGTTACAATGGGCAATACGGAAGTGCTCCAACGATTCGAGTTCCAACAACTCATGAATCTCAACCAGACTTTCCAATCTGTTCAAATCCAGGCACCATAGGTTCTTCAAGAGTGCCAGACCAGGTATTTTCTCCAGCAATTTACATTTTCTAAGTTTCAATATTCTCAAATGTATTAGGTCTTCAGAGATGGAGAAGCGTGACATTGGATGTTCCATTATGGACATTTCCGACAATTTTTTTAGGTTGGAAAAAGGTGGTAGTAGATGAATGCCCCTTAATTTCAAGGTCGACAAACTAGATGGAAGCAAATGGATCAATTGCTCTTCCGGCGAATTGTTCATCCGAGCTATGTCAGGTTCCTCCATTGAACCAGTTAATATAGATAATTCCAGATAATCTAAATTGACAAGGCTTGAGAGGTTAGGGATAGATGGGAAGTGAGGTGCTTGCATGTGAAGGTGTGTCAAACTTGAGGGAAGATCTGGTACTTCTTGTAGGTGACTTGAACTCATTTCAAGTGTTTCGAGACGAGAGAGACAACCTAGTACTGTAGGGAAACTAGATACACCTGTATATGATATGTCCAATATCCTCAAATTGTATAGGTTCCCAATTTTCTCTAGGTTTTCATCTGTCAACTTCCAACATTTCTTGGCATGTAATTCTTTAAGCTTTTCCACGTGTCCAATAGTTTGAGGAAAGTTTGTTATCACTGTATAACTTATCCTAATCACTTTCAGTTTCTTTAGAAATCCGATGGAATTAGGTAATTTAACTATTCCCGACTTTGATAAATCCAACTCAGCCAACATTTTCATTTCTCCAATAGAGCCTGGAAGCTTCTTTATGCCCACACACCCGCATAAAGATAAATGTTTAAGTTTCACCAATCTTCCTATAGAGTTTGGAAGTTTTTTTATTCCAGCGTGCTCATCTAATATAAGACTTGACAGAGACTGCAAATTGCCAAATGTCTTTGGAAGCTTGAAGTGTTGATAATGTTGGGGCATGATAATCTCTGTCAAAGATTGTAGAGAACCGAATTTTGCAGGCAACTTTCGAAGAACCTTGCATCCATTGATATTGAAAGTTCTTAAGAGTTTTAGCTCACCAATGGAGCCGTCGATTGTAGTTAACTTGACACACCGAGCAAGAATCAACGTCTCCAAAGACATGAACTTGGAGAAGTCAGGCGTCCTTGTTAACAACTTGCAACCCGTCAAATCTAGTACCTTTAACTTATTCATCTGCAGAAAAAAGTTAAAATAAAAAAATAAACAAGAAACATCAGCATACATTGTAGTGTTATTTATAAGCAAATTATCAATAAGTCAATAATTTAAGATAAGCTGGGGTAATTTGAACATCGAAAGTTTTTTGGGGATGTTGCAGATAATCTCCAACCTGAGTTTTTTTAATTGGAGTTAGGCCCCTGCTAGAAGTCAAAGACAAATCTCTATAACCTCGCCATGAACACACAGAAAACTCTAATTTCCTCCCAAATCACCCACGACGTCCCACATACCAATACACAACCCTGCTTGCTACCAGCACACCACTTGAGACCACATTCTTCAACATCACCGCATTCAACCCATCTGCTCCGTGTCCCCAACTCAACTCTCTCTTACTCTCTATGCCGAGTGAATGTATAACCTATAATAGTCAGATATAAAGTGATGGATTTAAAAATTAATTTTGGTATTCTACCTTCAACTTAATTCGACAATCCATTTTAAGTTGAAAAATTTCAGAAAGAATCTGAGATGGAGGGAAGGGTTTGCAAGAGGTGAACTCATAGCAACTGTCAGTGGGGCGGTCCTTTGACGGGGGGGAGGAAATAAATGTTAGAAATGGACAATTTTTGTAGCCCGTAAATTGACTTTAAACTAAATGTTAGAAATGGACAAGGAACTCCGTTACATTTGTTCTCTACCCTGAACTGAACTATAGATTTCCATGAGATTTGATTTGGTACTTTAGTTTATAACTAGATTCAATGGAAAGCTCGAGCCTTCGCTCATTAACTCGAGTTACATAAAAAAAGAAGTAAAAGTAATGCCATTTTCATTTATTTTACAGTTCATTAATTCAATTATAAAGAAATACTTACCTATTAAATTAGGCTGTGAGCCCCTTGAATTAAGTATTATGAAGTTTAAGTTCGCCTTGATTCAAATCATTAACTTAGCTATATAACAAATAGACTCATGATCTTTTACGCTGTTGAAGTCGAGTGATACCAATCTCATACTTGATTCCAATTAACTTTTTTATTATTGAACTTGACCCAAACTTTACATTCATTCAAATTATATCTGATGCATGTTGAAGAAAAATGGCACTTTTACTAGAACATACCAATTACAAAGCCTAAGCAACTTTTATGTGGGACATAATTGTGTTTACTTTGACATATAGAAAGATACTGAATGTTACTTATGCAAAATATACTCCACACTCAGATGAGTAGGGGAGAGCATGCAACCATTAAATCAATCACATGAGGTAATGATACAAAGAAGTGAAATATATATCTTCCTTCCTTCCATCATTGCGAATGAGGTAATGACAAAAAATAAAAATAAAAATAAGAGTAAGGCATATCATACCTTCATTTGGCTCCACCCATCCCAGCCGTCTTCAATATTGCTATCCGAAAGGTTGAGCACAACCAATCCTCCAAAGTGAAAGTTTTTTGCCTGGAAAGCTGTTTGCCATGTCTGCCAAGAAAGCCATCTTAGCTTCAAAAGAAGATTCTGAAAGTCACCAGAAAAATCCGAGCCTTTTGCTCGAAGGAACCTTAGTTTTGGTAGAGCAACTAATTCTTCATCTGTGAAGTTGTGGCTGCTGCCACTAGAAGTCAGGCTTATAGCTTCTACATCTTCATTTCTCTGCCAACAGAGACTCGAGATTAATTGAGTGCACAACAGGTAACACTCTTAACAGAGCTATAAAAAAGGAAGCATTTGAACAACGGTAGACAATTTCTCCAACAGGGAACCTACCGTGGCCCATGCCTTTTCCCAGCAAGTAGATTTCTATGTTTTCGTTCACACCATTCTCGAAATTTTTCAGCTTCTATTTGAAGATATATTCTAAATCATTTCTCCATTTCCTGTTTCTTTTCTTTTTTTTCATGAAATATAATTATCATATCAATTCCAATCTTCATAGTTTTTTGTTTTCACTGTAATTCTCTTTGAAAATAATTTAAAAACTCCAACCGGATAGCACGTGAAAGGGTGCTTTATTGTTTCAGAATTTTCAGAAAACTATTTTCCATTCCATAGAAACTGAAAAACAAAGCTAACTATTAGGCAATCTATTTGGTCTCGCTCCACCAATAAACTAGACCTTTGACCCAAATGTTTGAGAGAGAGACAGCTATCTCCCTTTCAGAACAAATGGAAAGTTAAACAAAGCTAACTATAAAATAAAGGAAAAAATTCGACAAGTATCTCCTTTTAAATAAAGATTATGTGACTTGCTGTCCCATTTTACCTCTTTTCTCTCCAGTAGCTCTATGACATCTTCATGAATCCACACCCTACTAAATTTTCGAGGATATTCTTCAAGGACAATTTGTCTTCCCAAATCTCGAACTTGATCATGCATCCTAAACTTATTATCTCTAATTTTAATCAAGGACCGTAGGAGAAGGACACCAATTGCTCTGGTAGGATGGTAATTACAGTCATCCCACATGAGAACTGGATATGTTTGGTCCTCATTTATGAAAAAGCAAGCAATATCGAGAAATACTTCTTTTTGCTTATTCTCCAATCCTTCATAACTTAAAATTAATACATCTTGGACATTCTTAACAGGACCTTCACCTAACAGTTCCAATGTGTCTTTCCATAGCTTTGTTTTATCAAAATGTTGCTCCAGGCTTTGGCCTGCGCAATAAAGAGATGAACCGATCACCTCGATAGCCAAAGGAAGCATATCCACTCTACGAACAATTTTCTCTGCAAGACAATCATATCCCTTTATGGGAGATACTCTTCTGAATGCGTGCTTACAAAATAGCCGAAATGCTTGATTAAATTCCATTCGTTGAACTTCATAAGCCAAAATTCCTTTGGTTTGATTTAGGACCTCTTCACTGGATAATTCCACTTGAGCCATCAAGACTTCTTTGTTTCTAGTGGTGAAGATGATCCTACTGCCTGAACCAAACCAATTAGATTTTCCGGCTAGCTGTTCGAGTTGCTCTTTCTTGTCTAGATCATCAAGAATAATGAGTACTTTTTTTTTACTTAACACTCTTTTGATCATCCCGATCCCATCACTAACATCTTTAATTCGGTCAGTAATTTTAGAACTGACATAGTCTGATAAGAGCCCTTTCTGCAATTCTAAACAACCACCAGGAGATTGCCAACGTACTCGAACGTCGTGAAGGAAACTACAGCCATCAAAGTGAAAAGATAATTTGTTGTGCAAAACCTTGGCGAGAGTTGTTTTTCCAACACCACCTATGCCATAGATACCAACAAAACATACACCATCAGACCTAACATCCAACAATTTCATTATGGCTTTCACCTTAGCACTATCTTCAACCAAATGTTCAGTCACACTCTTGTGTCTTTTATTAAACTTACGGGAAACCTGTTCAACAATCGAGTCAATTTCTTCTCGATGGCTGCAGCAAAGCATGAAATTATCGTTTCAGTTAGAGACATGATAGACTACAGGACTCTAGGAACATATGGATGCATAATTCAGCTATTTCAACAACTTTGACAAATGGACATTAGGCATTATAATAAGTTGAACTCGAAATTATATTTTGGGTACAGATTGGGTTTGACATAGCTTTTTGCGGGCACCCACACCTCATTTCCTTTTGTAGGTTTTCGAGCACAATTCCAGGCTAGATTCCATTATGTTCTAATGTAATGCCATGCACAGTTTCTTCCAGACAGATGTAGTTTGCAACTATTGACCATGAGAAAATGTGCAGGAAAAAATCCCCTTTGCCTAAAACATCCATCCCTTTACATGGGCAACCTCTACAAGAGCCTTCTACCACCGCTTCAATTCATCGGGCCAAATTTCTTCGTGTGCTTCGATATCGCTTTTTTATACAAACCGGTTCTGAGCTTAATATTTTCCTTTCCGTACAAATCTTGAAATATTGTTTTCTTTCTCGTATTATGTTCAATTTTCCGCATGGTGTCGATAAATTATTTTCATTAAATAGTAATTCCAATAATTCATAATAGAGAAATTCTGTAAAAAATTTTAATAGTCAATTTTTTGCATAAATGCATTGTGCGTGCACTTTTGTAATTTTAATTATGCACTCTTTGTGGAAACAATTCTAATCATGCCTTGTATTGCAATATTCCTATCAATTCAACAATCTAACACGAGATTGTTATTGTACAGAATTTTGTGATTATCATGGGAGGGGAAACATACACAAAAACGCATGATTTCCACTATATTTATTGTGATAATATGATTAAATAACTAAATTGATCGAGTAAAAAATATGATCAAGTAAAAGTTGGTCTTGTCCGTCGTGTCATATTGGGTTAACCCGACATGAATCGGAAAATACATTGTGTGGGTTGGGTTTGACTTGGTTTGTTGTGCTTAAAAATCAGACATATTCTATTTTCCATTGTTGGGTCTAGCTTCCATTAACTTGTAATGCAAATCTTAAATAAATGCCCAAATTCGCTATATTCGGAAATTTCGAGAGACTAATTTTCATCCAATGAAATGTAAATATTGTGCTTATTAACCAATAAAAGTTCAGGAAATTTACCTTTTGCCTTCAAGTTCCCGTCCTTTTATACCTCCAACCTCTATGAGGGCTCTTTCCCACCGCGCCACTTCATGGGAGTCAAACTTCCCCTTGTGCTTCAGACCAAAGAAAGAGAAAAAATTCCTCTTGTGGTTGCGTATGGCTTTCTTGTACAAATCTGTTTTGAGCTTCACATCATCAGCCTTCACATCATAGAAAATGGGGATGATCTCTTTCTTTCCATTTGATTTTGAGGTGCATTCTACCATACGAGCTACCTCACGGAGACACCATGAACTGGTGGCAAAGTTTCGAGAGAAGATTGGTATGTATATCCGAGACTCATCAACTGCCTTCAAAACCTCATTGATTCTTTTACCATCTTCGAGTTCTTCACTATCAAGGAAAACTTGAAGTTTTGCAAGTACCATGCTGTGGTAAAGGTGATCAGTGAAGTTTAGGCGCGTGTCGCTTCCCCGGAAACTCAAAAACACATCGAACTTCTCTCCATATGCATCATCCGTTCTCGAGGTTGACTCCGAGTCCCTCCTTAACGCCTCATTCTCTTCTCCAGATGCATTGTCCGTTCTCGAGGTTGATTCCGAGTCCCTCCATTTCGTGAGTTGTTTGAAAACCCTGCCAAAAATTACAAACTTTTAACCTGATCAGGACTTCAAAACAGAAACGCAAATCGAACAAGCAGGCTGAACTGCATCAAACATGTAAAGGAACAATTTTTCTTCTTTTTGCGCGTTATCTGCCTTAAAGAGCTCGAACAGAAGTCGAATTAGAGCACTTACAGTCCAACGGTCAAAGCAAGGACGATGATTAGAGCCGGAATTCCGTTGAAGTCCATCAGTGGGCCGATCCTCTCAGCTGTATTCACCCACAGAAGAGAACCGTTCTGTGAAGAGAGCTAATTGGAAGGGTTCAGTGGAGGAAGATCGACTCTAACCTCTCGAGGTGAAGAGAAGAAGGGCAAAATCAATGGAGGGAGGTCGAAGGCGAGTTTCTGGGAAACGAAGGAAGGTCGCCAAAGATCAGACCTCTGGAGGTGCACAGAGACTGAGAGGAAATTTAAAACCCAATATCACCAAGTCACGTGGGACGCACGCGGCCCAACAGGCAGTATAATTAAACGACAGGTCGTTGAAGACTAAAGAACAATAAAAAAAAAAAAAGGGAGGGGTCGTGACTCGGCCAAAAATGTACGTTTTAGAAGCCTAGAAGGCAGGGAAGAGGTAGTTCCTCGGCAAAAGAATAATGTGATTGGATATCGAATAGTGTTTTTTGGTCAACTAATTGGAGATTAATTTTTTTCTTTTTTTTTGTAAAATTTTCCAATGCACACTTTGATTTTTCAATCGGGACCCAAAACTTCTACGTGATTCCAATATTGACAAGTATATCTAATTACAATTTTCACCATTTTTTAATATTTGAAGAAACATTTTATTTTTTTGGCAAGAGAGAAAAGAAACTTGATTTTCGCTTTTTTAAGCCAAAATAAAACAGGATTAGGTAAGTTTTTTGCTTTTCAGCCACAAAGAGTTGAAAGAAAAACATAATCGCACCCTTTCTTTTGTAATCAACGTGGAATTGTAAGGAAAACATTTGTAGTCATTATATTATTGAAAGTGTCAGAATGAAATCGATAACTTCATCTATAGTATTAAATATACTGAAGAGGTCCTGCTTGATCATAATTACTTATTTCTTACTTAAAATATTCTCAACTAATTATTTCATAGATATTTTCTCAAATGGCAAATGCCTAAATTGATAATTATATTCTATCGTCCATGCTTTCAATTTTAACATTTGAACCGATTCTATCTTACCAACAACTTTACTAAAGAAAGTTCAAATCATAAAGTAATTTTCCCTTTCCACATATATAGGATCAAATTCTTCGTGTTATGTCAGTAATTTCTTCTCATTAATTAAATAATCTAATATTTCATAAAAGGAAAATTTTGTAAAATCTTTTCAACGGCCATATTTTCACACATGCATCGGACGTGCACTTTTGTTATGTGCACTCTTTCTAGAAATAATTCTAATCAAGATGGTGGAGTCCAATTTGTGGCCGATCCTTTACGCTGCATTCACCAACAAATCCCAAAACAACCCGCATTTGAACCACGGCGTGTGAAAAAAGCTAGTTGATTCTCAAGAGCGGGTGATTTGGACCTTTGATTGCTCTCAGTATGAAGAAAACATCAAGAGTCGTGGGGAGTATTAAGGCGATTTTCTGGGGGAAAGAGGAACCACAGAATAATAACTCTAAGTTAGGTAATAAAATATGCAAATGACTAAAGCCTGATGAAAAGAACGATTGAAATTAATTTGTGTAGCTGGGTATCGAAATGTTAAGACTTGACCCCATTACACTATAAATTATTATATAAACTGTAATGTAAAGCATAATAATATTGGGGATATAAAATGACGTTTCAAAATTAAATGATGCTTGGCGTTGATATAAATAGCGAAAATAACTTAATATGAGCATCCGTTTAAAGTTGAAAATTTTTAGAAAGAGTCAAAGATGGAGGGAAGATCAGCATCCATTAAATTTGTTTTCTATCCTGAACTGGCCTACAGATTTACATGAGATTTGATTTGACACGGGAGTTGAAAACTAAATTCAATGTAAAACTCGAGCGCTCTCTCATTAACTTTAGTAAAACGAAGACGTAAAAGTAATGTCATTTTCCATTTGTTCTACAGTTTATTAATGCAACTATAATAATCTGTAAAGAAATACTTAACTATTAAATTAGGCTAGTGAGGCACTTGAATTAAGTATTGTGAAGCTCAAGCTCACCTAGATTTAAATAATCAACTTAGCTTTCCAAATAAATTTGTGATTCTCTATGCCGTTCAGCAGGTGATCATAATGGGTAAATG
Organism: Eucalyptus marginata; assembly: GCA_014182565.1. Classification (NCBI taxonomy): domain Eukaryota; kingdom Viridiplantae; phylum Streptophyta; class Magnoliopsida; order Myrtales; family Myrtaceae; genus Eucalyptus; species Eucalyptus marginata. The sequence goes on along the minus strand of CM024587.1, from coordinate 35,036,138 downwards.
GTTAGCAACATTTGACTTCCGAACAACGGTTCTTCAATTGCTATAGCTCCAAGTAGATCTGCGGTATTATATATAGTCTATGACAATCTTAGATCTTAAATCGGGATTGTTATAGCTCCATTGTAATATATAATATCAACAGTTATTTAACTTGTAACGTGTTAATAAGATATCTACCCTTTGGGAAAATGTCGTCAGTCATTTGACTATTCCAAAGTATAACACATTACCAATGTTTACTCGTGTAACTTAGCGTGTATTAAGGTTACCAACTTTTGTAGAAAAATACCAATTCTGATTTGAGTCCGTTACTGACTTTCATTTTATTGTTTCAAAATGAGCGACCGTTCCAAGACTTGCAAATATTTATTTGCTACAACAACAATCATATTAAACCTATCAACTCTTATAGCAAATTACTAATGTTAATTTAAGTGATTTATCAATTTTTCATGGATTAAGTTATCATCTAGTTTTAGCTTTCTTAATATTTAATTGAATTATCAATGTTTATTCAATTGTTTCGAAATCACCGCCTATCTTGAGAATTTTTATTTTTTTTGAGAATTTACTGACATTTATTTGCGGTTTTTTTCTGCATTTTAAAGGTACTAGAAAATTAGTAGCTCTTACGTGAGTCCACGTGCTAATGGTCATTTAATTGTTTCGAAGCACCAAATACTTCAATAATCTATCAAAATTTATTTTGGAGATTACCAATGAGTTAAAGTTAACATTTCTATTTGATCATAGTATAACGTATTTGATATTCATCTTGATTAATCTCTAGTTAAATGTATTTAATAAGGCCTTAAAAAATTTTAAGCTTCGTAATTGTTTCCTTAGCGGTGTATTTGCGAAGAAAATTCTAAACATAACAAATAAGGATAATAATCAGAGGAAGGGCGGTGAATTTAGTAATGATAATCGATTGGAATTGACAACATATTTCTTTGGTTTACCCCGCCATCCCACGTGTTTTCGAGTATTACGAAGCCATCGAACCTTGTCTAGTGCTTCCCATAGTGTTGCTCCTTTCTCGATATAATCGATCCTTAAAGGGAGATCAAAAGAGTTGAAAGAATAAAGATGACAGCTAATTTGACTTGTAATTTATCAAATTTCAACAATAAATATGTCACATAGGTATTATAAGAAGAAATTTGAAGAAAATGTATCACATAAATATAAATATAATTTTTTTATTTTTTATTATAAAAATTGAGATAAATAGTAATTTAGAATTATTTATGACTTTCATCTTTAGTAATGATATCAGCTTGGATGAGAGAGAGAGAGAGATTTGGGGCTCATTCAAAATTTGTAGGCTGAAGTTGGGACGAATAACAATGATGACATTGCGTAAAATCACACGGTCATTTGTCAAGAAAAAATCTATTGTTGCGGCCCATTTTCATCATGATACTGACGTCTTGCGGGACCTCTTTGTCATTGAAACATCACGTCTTGGAATTGCCTTCATCGATGGTGACAAATATTACCGTACGATCTCATTTGACAAATTTACTGGCACCTCCCGTGACCCTTGTGGAGAAAACTACTTGTGGGACTAGACGACCTAAATATTAGGAAATGCCATGTTATCCACAGAAGTCATCTATCTAACGTTTGACAGTACAATAATTAATGTGGCCCAGCACGAACATTTGAGTCATCTAACATATGCCATGTTACCTAAAGGAGTCTCTTTCTTCCACCTCGACGTTTGTCTATATGTGTAAATATACAGAGCAATTATTTAAATTCCCAAGTCAATTTGATTACCTTTACATGATCGGCAACAAAATTGGACTCCATCAACATGTCGCTTTAATCACCGTCCGAACTTTGTCGTGCTAGGCCATGAAACGCCAGGGAAAGCAAAGGTGAATTTCCGAGAAAGAGAGGATTTGCAGAGTAATCATGCAAACCCCTAAGGTCAAAAAACTCCACCGACCACCTAGCAAGTGGTAGACACATGGCAACACGGCTTTGACCGATCGGCAGGTGCTGCTTTTGCTTTAAAGAGTAGCCTCCACTTTCCTCTTCTCATCCTCTTTTGAAAACACCAATCTGGTTTTATAAATTTAAAGCTGAAACTGGTTTCTTTCTTTTAAAATGGCGTTCAGAGTTACGCTCAATTGAAAAAACACCATTGAGCGAGAAGGGAGGCTCATGGTTGCAGATTCTTTTTGAAAGAAATCTCTCATTTTTAGGACTAATCGCACATCATCTTCTCTATCAGAGCACAAAGCTCATCTTAAGCTTCTCAAAATCTCTCACTGCAATCTCCCTATTTGCATACGCACTCAATTTTAACTCACTCTAGAAGTTGCTCTCCAACATGTTGAAAAAGTTCAAGAGAAGTTGCTCTTGAACCTCCCCAACAAGTTACCACTATAGACAAGTTACAGGTGGCCCCAAACTAGCTTTTGTTGTTTGGTCTGAGGGTCATTTTGATAATGTATTTATGCTTCTTAACCAATAATAACTTCCCACAATTACAACATTGAATCGCTATATTCAAGCTGTTTTTACCGCTCAAAGGGTACAACGGATGGACATTCTAAGAATAGTGAACGATAAGATGCAATGATTTTGAGCCATGCACCATCAATGAGACATGTCGCTGAGCATAAGTAGGTGGTGAGAGGTTCCGAAGGATAATTTCCTAGCTCATGAACCATCACTGCACTAAATATTTAAATTACAAAAGTCAACGAAAATGGGATTATATACAGAAAATTCAACGCCGTATATTTTATGTGTTTTCATACGAGTAGAAGAAAGAGGGCATCTATAGAACTTAGCCATCTGGGCTCTATTAACATTCTGACTCGGACCCAATTTTCGTTTTTAGTTTAATATTTTTATAACTAATCTTTTGATTAAGCTTTGCAGTTTAAATACAACTACAATTTGGGCTCTATTGAACATTCACTCGTACAATGGTCATTACAAAATAGATGAAGAGATATTACTTGGAATGGAATTCCATCTCTGTCTTTGATAGCAATTTAAGTATTTCCAAGCCTTGATTCTTGCATTGGCATATTTCAGATGTCTAGAATCCTCGTCAACAACTTATTCAAGTACTTCTTTGAGACCGCAACAATCAACAATGAAAGAAAAAGTCTGTTTTTGTCGGGCACGCAATAAGAAGGATATCAAAATGAAAATTTAATTAGTCTACATCTACACCAAAATTTGGTCCGACATTGCTCAAATTGAAAAAAAAGTTAAGATGCTTATCACATAATAGGTAAAGAAACGAAATTTCGCATGTATATAATCAATTGCACTTGACATGAGTACGTGATGGCAAACTCCTTTGTTTTATGGCTCCATTCTTGTGGGCTTTGGCTTCCGTAGTCTTTTGTTTTTACTTGCCCGCCCATTCACTGCTGACGGTTGGTCCAAGTGTGCAGTACATGAGGCTTCTCCACTTTGTTATTAGTGATTATATAATATGTGCTGCAACCTATCTTTTCCGTCTGGAGGGAAAAGACAAAGAATTAGGGGTTATTGCCTAAAAAGTGAAAATATAGCCCTCAATTATATATGGGCTTTCCTAAATTCATACCTCATGTGACGTTGGGATATTCAATGCTAAGTCAAATTGATGCTCTAAGGATTTTCTAATGATAAGTCACTACTAACCTAATAGGGTTAGTTAGAAACCAAGTAAGGCATGAGAGTATACCTCATTTTATACAAAACTAGATAATTTAAGGCTATGAACTTGGTTATACTAATTAATCGACTAGTGCTCTTTTGGTATCTAATATTACTCATTTCAAGATGTTTGTTAGGTAGCTTGGATTTATTTTAAACATATTCACTAACATGTGAGGTAATAACATAGGTGCACAATCGTTAAAACAATAATTAGAACTAATGAAGCATTAAATAAATTGCAAGAAAAAACAAAATCCAACACTAAGAAATAAGACAAATGCCATTCCTAACTAGACTAAAGGGAAACCGCAATCATTATATTGAAATTGCACAATAAAGAGTATTTGTCTTAAATCCTATTATAAAATGTTAAAAGCTTATTCAATTTTGAGCACAATTTTTTATCAAAGATTTTCATGTATTTTAAGAAAAAAATATTCAAAAACTAATTTTTAGATTTTTCTTAGTTTTAGAAAAATAGAATTTTTCGGAATTTTTAAATTTTTAAAAAGAAAATTTGATTTTTTAGATTTGGAAATAGGCACCCAGGTCGGATATCCGGATCCGGCCCGGGTCGCCAGGCGCTCACCCGGACTAGGCCTGATGTGCGGGCCCAGTCCAGCTCAAAATTGAGGCCCCACCAGCAAAACAAAAACGGGCCTTCTGGGCCCGGTCCGGATATGGGACTGGGCCCGGAAGGCGAGGGCCTAATTCAACGGTCAGTGTCCAAAATGGGCTTACTACTTAGGCCTATTTTCATTAAAACTTCACAAGCCCACTCATCCTAAAGCAAACACCAAGCCCGTTACTGAAGCCCTCTTTCAACTGGTCAATCAAAGCCCGAAAACACCAACCCGATTATAATTAGAACTCCGCCCACCTGCTCTAAACCCATTTTTGCCCTTATCTCCTTCCACGCTTGCTCCGTCACGTCTTCTCCAGCACGCCCAGAAACCAACGACGTCCATTAAACCCAGAACAACCAAACGCCAACTATCCTATTTTAAACCAAGAATCACTCGATCATCCAACGACCACCATCGGCTACCGGAACGTCTTCGTGAGCGATTTACGCTCGACAGACCCGACTCAGACCAAACCGTGACAGACCCCGACTCCTCCATTAGTCGAAGTCCGAGCGACACGGAGTTGTCCTCGGCCAAGCCGACTCCCATCCCCCGCAAACGTTGCCCCTCCACGAACCTGTCGCGGCGCAAACAAAGGATGCACGAAACGACATATGTTTCCCAAAGCAAATCGAACTCAAGAAAAAGTTTGCGGATCTAGTTGAGGCATTTTCACAAACAGGCGACGTGCGACACTGGTAATGGAGTTTTCGACTCGAACGGGACTCAACCCCGCGCTGGGTTCTCGACGGACAAGCAGATACTAATGACAACAGATCATAGGACTGACGGGGCCGGAGATCGCGTGAACCGGACGGCCACGAGCTCCGGCCTGGCGCAGTCAAAACAGGACAATAGCAGAGCCGAGGCTTATTTGTTCGGCGCCGGGAGAGGTCGTCGGACGGGTCCGCGCGTGGCCGAGATGTTTGAAGCCCTCACCCTCTCTCTGTCGCCCCTTGTTATAAAAAAAAAGAAAAAAAAAAAAGTACAAAAAAAAAGCTCTCCTCTCTCCGTTTCTCAAGCTCTTCCCCGAAACCCTTTTGGCTGATTTTCTTTCTCTTCAAAGACTACAGGCAGGCGCACATGGCTTCTGCCGCCGCCAGCCTGCCATGGCCGACTGATCCCTGAGCCTAGGATTGTGCCGCGGCCTGCTCTGCTTCTGTTCCTGCTGATATGCTTCTGTATGTCGCTGTTGCGCGATGTGAGGAAAGAAGAAGACCCGTGCGTGGGCCGGCCTGCTTGGGGAAAAGAAAAAGAAAAAGAAAAACGAGCCAAGCCAGGTTCCATTTTTTTAAAAATAATAATGTGTTATTTTTTTCTAACTAGTAATGCAAATACTTTTAATATCTATATCTATATGTGACACTGAATTTTGGTAGATTTTGCAATTATCCTACCACTCATAGCACTATATCTTCTTTTTTTTTTTACAATTGATATACTTTTTAACCACAACGATCACTTTTCCGCCGATGTATTAATGTGGTGGACACATGATAGTGAAGGGTGAACATGTGTAGCGGCATGGCATCCGAAAAATTAGTCACAATTTCACCATATCAGCATTTTAATGGAAGATTTCCAATTTATGTGGAATCCAGCCAAAATGCATCATTAGATAAAAAAAATGGTAAAGTTTCCTGCTCTTATTGAAAGAGATCAAAATTCAATCGGCTCGATAGCAAGTACGCTAAAGTTTAGTAAACGTCCATCAAATTTGTGTTGAAATTCCTCAAGATATTTGTGCTAGGAAAGTTAGATAACTTTCTAGAAGAGATCCTATGCCCATTTGTGTTCTTCCAAAATTCTGTACAGGCTTACAACGTGTATCAACTATAGCCCATCTTGAATTACACTTTTGTCGAAATTTGGCATTGACATCCATCAAATGTCTCGAAACCTCTCAATAGTCAATTCGATCACTTCTTCAGGGCTGCGACGATACACAAAGAATGAAAAGTTCACATTAGTGACTTGAAGAAATGTAACCCGAAGGTCATTTTAACTCATACACCAAAGAAGAGAGAAAAAGAAAAAAGAAAAAAGAAAAACAAGAACTTATGGTCTATTTTCCCCCACTCGATGCCTCTGGCTATGATGAACTACAAGGTTCTGCTTGAAGGGATCATTTGCCATTAGCTCTTTGACGAACATATATTTAAAATCCATGGATCTATTTGAATTAATATGTTGATTGCTACAGAACTTGAATTATGAGATAAGCAAATTGGACACGAGTTCCTAGCAAAATCTTGAGACATCAGGAAATTTCACCGGAAATTTCACCTGTGGGACTTATATATGACCCACGTAACTTTCTTATTACTAAAGAGTCCATTCTAGTTACTTTCAACTTCTTCAAATTTCCAATTGAATCTGGTAGATTGACCATCTCTAACATTACAAGTCCAACTAAACCAACAAGTTTATTTTTCACAAGGGTATGGAAACTTCTTTATCATAGAGCACCCACATCAACACAATTGTGTAAGCTCTAAGCCCTTGAGGAGAGTGCGGAGGCTCCTTTATCTCCTAGCATCCCCATTAACGACAAACGTGCAATCTTCACTAACCTCCCAATGGAGTGCAGAAGTTCAACAATTTTCTAGATCCGACACATGAACAAGTTACTTGCATTTCATTCTAATCTTCCAAACAACGTACCAAGCATAAGAATCTTAATCAATCTTCATTTTAAAATGAAATTTCTTGTTCCTCCACAATTAGAAAACAAATACAGTTCTAGAGAACATAATTTCGTGGAATGGATCGATAGAACACCATTTCTTTTTTCTTCATCAATGAACCAAACAAAGGCTCAAGAAACAATTTCCTTACGGCTGGTATCAGCTGTCACTGATCTTCAGCTAAACTATAGTCAAATTCTGGGACTGTTATTCATCAGATGATTCAAAATCTCTGCAATAATCAATTCAACCACTTCTCCTGGGCTGCAACAATTCTTAGAGACAGAAAAAAGTTCATAATAGTCCGATGGAAAACAAAGTGATGCAAAATGACTACCTAATTGTTGATTCAATGTCTCAAATGAACATAAGCTGAATATCTTTTAACTCATACACCATAGAAGAGAACAAAAAATTATTAATAATAGAACAAACCCTTAAGGTCTTTCATGGTACCGTTTTGCAACTTTGTTTCCCCACACAATGGACTATATGGATTAACTCCTGTGAACATATCTAGGGCAGGGGCCATGTAGTGAAATAAATAAATAACTTCCATGAATCTTTTTGAAATTACATGTTTAGCTTCGAAATGAAATCTCGAGAAACCCGGGATCATTCTTACAAGCTATTTTTAGAGATATCCTAACAAAAACAAATTAATTGGTAAAATTGTATTATCATGTTTACCTATTCTATACATAATGAAAAGAGGTTCTCCTATTGTACATTTTCTTTGTCTTCACATTCAAACTAGTAGAATACCCGTGAGACACAGAATTTTAAAGTCCTTTTTGTTACTGTCGTTAAGTCAATCAATTTTTTTTTTCCATTAGCATGTGTCCTGTACATAACTTTTAAAGGTATTTACTGCATTTTCACCTTAAGTTTCCTATTTAATGCCTATTCTACCTAATTTCAAATTCAAATAGACAATAAGCCGAAGTACAGAAAAGGAAGTTTGCCACTATTACTTAATCTTTTTATTGATTAAAAAAAAGAGAAGCCTAGAACATAAATAAAACTACCGGGGTAGTATAAGCGATAACAAAAGAATGACTTCAGATGAAAATAATGAGAATATAAAAACTTCAAGAAACCCAAAAGTAATACTACGAGGATAAGACTGATTTGAAGGAATATGAATGCTTTGTTTATTTTCTCTTAAGTTAAATTAGTAAAATAATTACTAATAGTGCTAATGAGCCATAATAGACAATCAACGAAAATTTCAAACAATTGATTTTTTTTTTCTTCTAATGTATTTTACTTCCAACCAACACAAAAAATATATTTTCTTTACCTCAAATTTCTTCACCCACCTAAAAAACTTTCCCTAACATAGCGTAAGAATCAACTTGAGCGGTCTCGAATATTTTTAAGCAAAAGTTTGCATTGCAGTGACTTTGAAAGTCTACGGTGGTAAAGTTCGGTTGAATGACAAATTACCTCATAATTTAGTCAAAATGGCGGCATTACCTGTTAGTTTTAAGGTCGAACCCCCAGATATCCGCAGCCTTTTCCCATTCCTCCAGTTAGTTGCCAAATTTCCACCTGTGCCGATCCAGGGCATTACGTATAAATCGGTTTGGAGCTTATCATCATCAATCTCCACATCGTAGAAAATGGGTCAAATTCTTTTTTTCCCATTTGTCTTTGATGTGCAATGTCCCATGTGGCCTAGTCCACGGAACCGCCACATAGCTTTTAGATAAGATAGGTATGTAGATATGGCAATGGTCAACCACTGGCAGAAGCCGCTTAGCAATTGCATCACCACATCTCAATTGAACATTGTTTGCAAAAAGAGGAATTACAGTGCCCACCAGGTTCACGTGAAGGAAATTGACGATGTTATAATAAGTGTCCGGTGGCCTAAAAGTCAGGAATGCCTTGTACTAAGCGGCACTGCGGGAAAGCCAGGTCCATGTCTTGCCATCCAGCAATCTTTCCAGAACATTGTAGCCTTGATTATCCAACTCCAAACTTTCTAAGCCCTTGAGACCTTCGATGGTTCTTATCTTTGGACAATCTTCTATCTCAATTTGTTGTAACTTATCTAACTTTGATAAGTTGGGCAACCTTTCTATCCTACAACAATGGGAAATACAGAAGTACCGCAAGGATTCTAGTTCCGACAAACCATGAATCTCAACCAAACTTTCTAATCTGTTCAGATCCAAGCACCGTAGACTTTTCAAGAGTGACAGATCAGCAATTTCCACAAGCAATTTGCATTCACTTAGTTTCAATTTCGTCAAATGTATTAGGTCTGGGGAGACAGAGAAGTGTGACATTTGATATTCAACGACACACAGATCCGCCAATTTTTCTAACTTGGAAAAGGGTGGCAGTAGACTAATGCCCCTAAATTTCAAGGTTGACAAACCAGATGGAAGCAGATGGATCATATGCTCTTCTGACAAATTGTTCGTCCAAGTTGGGCTAGGTTCCTTTGTTGAAGCAGTTAATCTATAAAATTCTAGATAATCTAAACTGAGAAGCCTTGAAAGGTCAAGAATAGATGGAAAGTGATGTGCTTGCATGTGAAGGTGTGTCAAACTTAAGGGAAGATCAAGTATTTCTTGGAGGTGACTTGAACCAAATTCAAGTGTATGGAGACAAGAGAGACAACTCAGCGTCGAAGGGAATCTAGATAAAAGAGTATATGATAAGTCCAATATCCTCAAATGGGATAGGTTCCCTATTTCCTCCAGGTTTTCATATGTCAAATGCCGACAATTCTTGGCATGTAACTCTTCAAGCATCTTCAACCGTCCGATAGTATTGGGAAACTTTCTTATCTCTGTATAACTTACCCCAATCACTTCTAGTTTCTCTAGATATCCAATGGAATCTAGTAGTTTAAATATTCCTGAATGTGATAAATCCAACTTAACCAACGTTTCCATTTCTCCAATAGACCATGGAAGTTCCTCTATGCCCACACACCCACGTAAAGATAAATGTGTAAGTTTGAGTAACCCTCCAATAGAGTTCGGAAGTTGGATGATTCTAGGGTGCTCATCTAATATAAAACTCGATAAAGATTTGAGGTTGCCGAATGTCTCAGGAAGCTTGAAGGGTTGAAAATTCTGGGGCATGATAATCTCTATTAAAGATTGTAGAGAACCGATTTCTGCAGGCAAACTGCAAAGCCACTCGCATCCCTTGATATTTAAAGTTTGTAGGCGTTTTAGCTTGCCAATTGACCTGTGAATTCTGGTTAACTTGACACACCGGGTAAGAATTAACATCTCTAAAGACATTAAATTGGAGACGTCAGGTGTCCTTTTTAATTGCATGCAACCCGTCAAATTTAGAACCTTCAATTGAATCATCTGTGGAAAAAAATTGAAGTAAAAGAATAAATGAGAAACATCAGTGCACATGGTAGTAATAATAAATGAGAATCATCTATAGAAAAAAAGGTGTTGAAAATGACCCTCGTACTTTAAACTTTTCAGAATAATAGCCAACTTCATTCCTTTTTTTTTTATTTTTTTTTTTTTTTTTTATTTTTTATTTTTATTTTTGGAGAAAGATCCCTGCTAGGAGGCAAATTTATACCACGGGGAATATACGGAGAACCATCCCACCCTTTTCGTCACATCTTTTATTCCAAAACCCACGGTGTGCAGCTTAGAACAAAAATCCATATAAACATATACTAAAATACTAAATTAGGCCAGTAAGCCGCTTTAATCAATATTGTCAAGCTCAAGCTCGCCTTGATTCATAATCAACTAAGCTATTCCAAATAAACTTGTGGTCCTTTACACAAAATAAGTTGGGTGTTACCAATCTCGAACTTTATGTCATTCAAAGCATATATGATGCATACTGAAGCAAAATGGCACTTACTGCTGTGGAAATTCACCATTTTCAAAGCCTAAACAACTTGCAGAACTACGAAATCAAGGTTGGACAGCACAAGGAGAAATTTTTTAGGTGGGACATAATTATGCTTTACTTACGTGTATAACGATAGAAATAAGTAAATTGTATATATTGCTTCTATCATTGCCTCATTCATCATGAATGAGGTAATGAAAGAAAGAAGTACATTAACTAAGGTATATCATACCTTCATTTGGCTCCACCCACCCCAACCATCTTCAATATTGCTATCTGAAAGGTCAAGCATGACCAAATTATGGAAGTGAATGTCATTTGCACTAAAATTGCTTGCCACCTTCGGGAAAAAGCCATCTTTGCTTCAAAAGAAGATTGTCAAAGTTGCCAAAAGTACTAATGCCTTTCACTCGAAGGAACCTTAGATTTGATAGAGCAGCCAATTCTTTGGGTGCAATGTTGCGGCTATCGGAAGTCAAGCTTAGTGCTTTTACATCTTTATTTCCCTACCAATGGAGACTCAAGATTAATTGAGAGCACAACTCTCAATACTATTCCAGAGCTATAAAGAAAAGAAGCACATGAACACTAGTAAACAATTTCTCCAAGAAAATACCTAACATGGCCCACACCTTTTCTCAGCAAGTAGACTTATATGTTTACGTTCACACCATTAACGAAAAATTTTCAGCTTCTATTGGAAGATATCTTATAAATCGTTTCTCCATTTCCTAAATTCTACTTTTCAAGAAATAAATTAGCATATCAATTCAAATCTTCATAGTTTTTTTCATTTTATCCATAATTGTGTTTGGAAGTAATTTTAAATTCTTCATATAGCTAGTTTTCTTCTGACTTTACTTTAATAGAACGTGAAACTCGTTGTTTCAGAATTTCGAGAAAATTATATTGCATTCTACAAAATCTAGACAACAATGCTAACTATCAGGCAATCTATCTATCTGGTCTCGCAAAACAAATGGAGAGTTAAACAAAGCTAACTATAGAATAAAAGAGAAAATTCAAGAAGTTTCTCTTTCCAGATTAAAATTATGGGTCATACTTTTCCATCTTACCTCCTTACTCTTCACTAGTTTTGTGACATCCTCATGAATCCACGCCCTACTAAATTTGCGAGGATATTCTTCGAGGATGATGTACCTTCCCAGATCTCGAATTTGGTCGTGCATCCGAAACTTATTGTCATCTCCAATTTTTATCAAGGACCGTTGGAGGAGGATAGATATTGCAATGTGAGGACTATAATTACAATTATCCCACATGATAATTGGATGTGTTTTATCCTCATTGGTGAAAAAGCAAGCAATATCTAGAAATACTTCTTTTTCCTCATTCTCCAATCCTTCATAACTTATCATTAATACATCCCGAACATCCTTAAAAGGACCTCTATCTAACTTCTTCAACGTGTCTTTCCATAGGTTTCTCGAATCAAAATGTGGCTTCAGGGTAGAGCCGCAGCAACGGAGAAATGAACCGATCACCTCAATAGCCAACGGAAGCCTATCCACTTTACCAACAATAGCTTTTGAAAGAGCAATATAGTCTTCCACAAGAGAGTCACGTCGAAAAGCATGCCTAGAAAACAACTGCAGTGCTTGATCAAAGTCCATTGCATGAACTTTAGAGCCCAAAATTCCTTCGGGTTGACTTAAGTCCTCTTTACTGGATGATTCCATTTGAGTCATCAAAATACCTTTGTCCCGGGTTGTGATAATGATCCTGCTACCATAACCAAACCAATTAGATTTCCCAGCTAGCTTTTCAAGTTGCTCTTTCTTGTCTAGATTATCGAGGACAATGAGGACTTTTTTAGTATGACATACTCTCTTCATCCATTGCATCCCATCTCTAATGTCTTTAATTTGTTCTGCATTCCTAAAACCACCAATACTTGATAATAGCTTTTTCTGCAAGTTTATAAGACCATGTTGCGCTGCTTCTCGAATGTCATTCAGGAAACAAGCACCATCAAAGTCATAACATAGTTTGTTGAACACAACCTTTGCAAGTGTTGTTTTGCCGATACCCCCCATTCCATGTATTCCAATGAAATGCACACCACCAGAGTCAACATCCAACTTCTCTATTATGGCATTTATCTGATGACGATCTTCAACCAAATTTATAGGCAGATCCACATATTTGTCACCATTCTTACGCAGGACCTCTACAATAATTGCTTGAATTACTGGTCCGTAGCTGCAGCGAAGCAGGAAGAAGTTGTTTCAGTCAAAGGCAAGAAATATAGTGCATAGATAATGTCCTTCGGCTTGGCACAGTATGGATAAATTGATGCTTGCGTGGAAATTTGTGGAATTATGTCGCTGATCAGTTTAACAAATTTGAGATGTTTAACAATGCATGAGCCGACAAAAGGAGATATTCTTGATGGAATGAACGGAACAAGATTCATAAAACTGGACAGGGTAATTTGTTTTACTAATGCTAGAATCGACTAACTAAAATAATGCAGTGACATAAAATCCAAAAAGAAATAAGCACAATACAAAGATATGCCCGTGGCTCCAGCAAAATAGGAAATATATTGTTTCAGTCAAAGATATGGTTAAATGTATTAAAATATGTCTCCAGTTTGAACCTTAAAAAGGAAAATTTCCTAATTCAAGTATATTTCCTATTTTGAATAGATTTCCTAATTGGAGAAGGTTTCCTAAAATGAGGTTTCACATTTTAGATCCAATTCTTGTTTATATATAAGAAGTGGATGTTCTTTGTGACAACTATCAAAAGAGGAGCTTTTGCTTGTGAATTGCACCATGAAGATGTCCAAGGGTCATTGAAGTGCCATTTTGTCAAGTGCTTGATAGTGGGCTTTCTTTGTGCAATTACACCAAGAGCTTTTATGTGTTGAAGCTGATTAAATTCTTGTGGTAAGAATTTGTGTATAATTTTTTCGTGAGATTGAGAGATTATTTAGCGAGGAATTTCGGGCTAAACACTGCATGAGTTATTGGGTGCAATTAAACTTGGGAAACATTGAGAGTGTTTAAGTGACTCGAGTATGGTTGTAATCTTCGTTGTATCGCTTGATTTGTAGTGGAATTCGTTGCTGATCTCCTTGTGGATGTAGGTCACTATGACGAAATCACGTAAACCTAATGTCCGATTTATTTTCTCGTTCTATCTATTTTATTGTTCAATCACTCGTTTTCCGCAACAAAATAAGCTGACTATTCCAATGACCTCTCATGCAAATCAAGCGTCATCAGTTGATATGTCCGTTGAGATTTGTATTTCATGGAAAGGCCCCCAATTTCAAGAATTAAGAAGAGAAACTAACTTTTTAATATGTCCACAAATAGAAAAGGTGATGGCTTCAAAATAGGCTCATGACATACACGACATTCCATCTCTTGTCGTGATTTTAACTTTTTCAATAGTTCTAATATTTTCTTTTGACATAGCAAGTAAGGTTGACTAAACCATATTTCAGTTAACGGAATGATGAAATAACATAATTGATATCATTTTAAATAAATGTGATTTGCAATATTGGATAATAACATCGAAGTGGGAACATTTATTATCTAAGGTATGAGAAAAGTACAAAATTATACTATAAGTAAATTTTTAAGGGTTAATCTGAAAAAAATTAAAGTGGAAAAGAAAGGTTAAGCTTATAAAAGGACAAGCTAGTCAAGGTGGATTCTCAGGCTCTCTCTCTTTGTATCCCCCATCAAGCTTAAGACGATGTGAAGAAGATATTTTATGGAATGGACGAATAAGATTCACAAATTAAATTATTTGGGAAGGAATACGTTTTTTTTATAGTAATACCGAGGTTGACTACTAATTAAAATGTAAAGTCATAAAATTGATATTGGATTGTCATAAACTTATACTATTGTTGCTGTGGAAGTTCTGTAGAATTCTTATATAAAACTACAATATATGGGGTCTAGTGTAATAGCAAAAGAAGCACGATTCGTGCAAGGTAAAAGTATTTTCTCGTTTCAGGAAAAAAAGTATATTTTTCTCGTTTTCTAAGTTAGATCAAAAGAAGCACCATATATTATCACAATAGGGCGTTTTTTTTTTCCTTGTAAGCATTTTAAACTTTAAAAAAAAAACAAAAACAAATGTACATCTCTGAGTAAATGAAAAATACAGTACTTCATCTAAATAGTTAACAAAATAAATCATAGAAAGATCAGAATGATATAACTCATTTCAATATAAGGCAACTAGTGTTAGGTTGCTGTACATAGTTTTTGTTTTTCAATCTGTTTAATAATGAAGAAACTAGATAAAAGTCTAACCTCTTCAAAATAAAAATGTAAGGGTGGTTCCGCTCTTTTAGTGATATGGTTTGTAGCTCTGTCCTTTTTCCAAAACAAATAAACTTCTCCCTTTTGTTCTCGACTCTTTCAGGGTGAGTAAGTTAAAATAAGAAGTGAGCAGTGAGTGATTTATATGGTCTCTAGCATCATCAGCTTTTTCCAAATGGCTAAAATGGTGATTTCCCAATTATGCCTATGTAAAATACAATAAAATAAATCATATACAAGTCCAATACAATTGAAGATACATGCATTTAATCTAATTATATAAAATTGACAACAACAATATTGTAATCATAAATATAAGCTATCTTATTTCTTAGTTTGTCAATTTGTTTACTTAATATAAATACACGAACAATTGAAAACATTGAATAACGATCCAACTTGTTCAAAGAAATTTAAATCTATTTTGGTATGCAATTCATTGCACATTTTTTAACTGCACTTATTCATAAACGTCACAGAAATATATTTAGCTACAAAATGATAAGATAATTCATTATCCAAATAAAATTTGGCTAAAAAGACAAACAAAAGGTGTAATTAGTGATAACTTATAATACATCATATTATAATTAGTGATTATAATACATCATATTAACTCAAGCAATTTAACATAAATTTCTATATACCAACTTCTCAACTGATAATTGCTATTTAATTGACCATCATGTAGTTTCAACAATAAAAAGTACTAAAGTGACATCTGATTCTATATGTAAATTGTTTATCGTCTCAAGTTTTACAACCTTGTTTTGGTGTGCTTATTACAAATACACAAGAAGATTGAAATGTCAACTTAATCTTACTTAATATATTAATTTAGATTTCAAATTTCTAGATACATATTTGATTTAATGTTTTGGAACTTCAGTTAATTTTAGAATAAATTTTTTTAGACAACTAATCTAATTTACTAAGAATAATGTAATGACTAAATTTATTTGATATAAAGTTATGTAAAACTTGTGCTTATTATTTTGGTCTCTAGCCCGATACCGCCACCACAAGAATTTGTTAAAGATTAATAAGTAGATTGCTAATATGTAATTTTTCTTTCTCTTCGAAGTGTCGTCTACCATATTCTCTTAATGGCCAAAATGTCGCTTTGCAAGTGCAATTGCGGCCGTGCACATGAGATCAGATGTGTACTATAAAATTAAGATTAAGGTGTGTTATGTGCTAGAGCGTATTTCTTGGTGCTTTTAGGCCTTTACAATGGAAAAATTTACTAAAATGACAATATTAAATCTAACCAAGTTCTTCCATTAAGGAAAAAATATACAAGTACAGGGTGAAAGTAAATGTATAGAGACTTGTAGCAAGACTGCCGTTCTGCCAACGAAAACATTTTGGTACGTTTATTTCACGGAAAATAAGTGATTTGAAAAAATATTTTTCTAAAAATGATTGTTTATATCGTTTAGAAAAATTAATCAACAGAAAATATTTTCATTGTCGATGACAATCTATGCCTAAATATTTTCGCGGGTGGTGAAATTTTTTTTTCATTCATTTATTTTTCTAAACTATATAAATGATAATTTTTCGAAAAATATTTTTAAATCACTCATTTTTCGCTAAACGAATGCCTCCTCTTATTCTAATGCATTTCCTCCTTATTTTGATAAGGGTTGTCTATTACGATAGTAATGGAGAAAAATAAAATATTGACCCAAAACTTAAGAATAATACTTTTGTGATTGGCAGCTAAAGCCCAATATCACCAGTTCAGGTGCAACGCACATGGTCCAACAGTCGTACAATTAAACAAAATCCCACCAACAATAAAAAATAAAAAATAAAAAATAAAAAATAAAAAGAAAACACAAAGGGGCAAAACTGATATTTCGGGAGGACTTTAACAGAATATTCCATGTTTTAACGGCGATAGAGGGATATTGGCTAGATTTGTCTCAAATTTGAAAGTACTTTACTTTTTTTTTTTTTTTCTGACTTATAAGTAAACGGTAAAATGGTTTGGTTTTTTCTACTTTTGACCTATTCATGCTTTTCAGTGGGACTTGGCCCAAAAAAGTGCGTGAGCACAGAGAAAAAAAAAGGTTTTTTGTTTTCCTTTTTGCAACAAAAGAATCACCTTAAGTAATGTGGCTGGATAAGTCCGAACAAAAAAAATTATACATGTGGTGGGATAATGAATGTTGTTTTTTTAGTCCGCTAATTTGCTTGTCCATCTTAACTCTCATCTTTTACCTTTTTTTTTTTTTTCAATTGTGCAAGGTTAATTTTGATTTTATTTTTTCAGTCTTACCTAAAAATTTCAGGTTATACTAATATTAACATGTAAATTTAAATTTAATATTTGAGTAAATACTTTAGTTTATAGAGAGAAAGTGAAAAAAATTATATTTACCTTTTTATGCCAAAATGAATGGATTCGGGTGAGTCTTTTACTTTTCATCTAGAAAGAGTTCAGAAAAAGTAGGCACACCCTATCCATTTTAATCAACTCACAATTGTAAAGGAAACCTTCGTCATAATTTTTATTGGCAGTGTTGGGATATAATCGATAACCTTATCTATATTATTATATAAATCAAAGAGGTCCATCTTGATCATAGTTATTTTTACTTCCCTAAATTGGTTATTTCATAAATGTTCAATAAATGGACAAATACCTAAGTTAATAATTCTATTTTATAAATCACGTATTTCAATTTTAAATTTTTTTTTTTTCTATTGTAAAAAATAACTTTACTAGAGAAAAGTTCAAATCTTGAAATATTTTTCTCTTTTCACATATATGTGTTCGATTTCTTCATATTATGTCAAAATTTGTTTCATTAATCAATAATTCTAACTTTTTATAATAGGGAAATTTGTAATATCTTTTTAAACGTCCATTTTCTGCATACAAGCATCGTGCATGCACTTTTGCAATGTTAAATCATGCACTTTTTCATGGAAAAAAAAATCTAATCATGTCTTGCTATAGTTATAAAATTGCAATATTCCTATTGACTCAATAATCTAACACGAGTTTGTTATTGTACGATATTTTCTGATGACCATTGGACGCAAAAATACACAGAATCGCCAGAATCGCTTGTTTGCACTACGCTTCTGTTGTGGTGACGTGATTAAGTAAAATAGTCGATTAAGTAAGAAGTTGGTGTTACCTGTCGGGTCATATTGGGATAACCCAAACAAAAATTGGAAAATGCCTTGCTGGGTTGGGTTTGACGTTTAGTTGTCCTTAAAAAGAAAAAAAATCGGCCATATTCTATTTTCTACTGTGGGTTCTCGGGTGTTCGGTCTAGCTTTAATTAACTTCTAATGCCAATCTTAACAAAAAAAAATTGCCAAAATGTTTAGAAATTTCAAGGGACCAACTTTCATCCAATGAACTGTAAATATTGTGCTTGCCAACCCAAAAAGTTTAGGAAAATTACCTTCTGCCTTTAAGATCCCATCCCTTTATATGTGCAACCTCTACAAGGGCATTTTCCCACCTCTTCAATTCCTCGGAGGAAAACTTCTGTGCTTGGACATAGCTTTCTTGTATAATTGGGTTTCGAGCTTAACATCAGCAGGATCCACATCGTAGAAGATGGGTAGTATCACTATCTTCCCATTTGATTTTGATCTGCGTTCTACCATGTGTGAAACCTCACGGAGACACCATGAACTAGTAGCGTAGCCCTTGGAGAAAATAGGTATGTAGATTTGAGACCTATCAAGAGCTTTCAAAAGCTCTCCGCCAATTTCTTGACCGACTCGGAGTTCTTCATCGTCTCTGAAAACACGGATTCCAGAGCGTATCAAGGAGTGGTAAAGGACATCAATGAAGTTCAAGCGCGTGTCTGGTCCCCGGAAACTCAAAAACACATCGTACTCGTCTTTTGGCTCAATTTCCATGCTCAGGATTGCCTATGAGCTGCTCTTCGATTTTGGTCAATCGTTTTAGAACCCTGCCAATTATTATAGACTGCAACCTAATGAGACTTGGAAACAGGAATACTATCAAACAAGCACAGCCAATGGCTTCTCAAGGACATGTGATTTTTGGTCTGCGACTGCTCTCAATATGAAGAAAAAATCAAGAAACGTGGGGAGGACGAGGGTGAATTTCTGAGAAAGAGAGGAACAACAAGAGTTAGGAGGCAAATCACTGGGGAAAATAAGTGTAAGAATAGAATATAAATTTGAGCATGAGTTTCGCTTATCCTTTAACTCTTGGATGGCATTTGTATTTATCTACTAGCTGTTATAATAATTATATGAGATATAAATGGACTAATTTAAATATTTTAAATTAATCCATTATAGTATACAATAATAACTAAACTAGATAAGCATTGACTAATTCAAATATTTTGAATTTGAACGAGTCATGCGTTGTTATCCTTGACACTTTGTCTCTAGTCGCGTCTCCGCACTAACGCACTATTGTCGGTGAAGGGAGTGCATCAAATTTTACTGAGTCAAGCTCGAACTCACGAAGCAAGTTCCTCTCTTTTTTTCCTCATCTGACCATCCTTGGACTCCACTAATTGAGTTCAGCCCATGTTTTCTTTTTTCTTTTCTTATCTTTTTTCCCCCTCATTTGACCATATGGTGCACATCAAGTGGATGTAAAGGCTATCAGCTAAGGTCAGGTGCATGTCCGGTCCTCTGAAACTCAAAAATACATAATTCCTGTCTTTTGGCTCAATATCCATGCTCAGGATTGCCTTCGAGTTCCCCTTCCTCTTGATTTTGATCAGTCGTCTGAGAACCCTGCCAATGCTTATAGACTACAGCCTAATGAGACTTGGGAATAGGAAGACCATCAAACAAGCACAATCAATTGCATTAATTATATGTGCAAGTTTCTTTGCCGTGCCTCAAGGTCTTTCAAGATTTGGACATATACTTAGCACTTATTTAAATTTGAAGTCAAGTAAATTTCGTACTTATAGTCCACCTACCATGACATAGACCTCATCATCTTTCGATATCAATAAACATATTTTCACTCTTGATTATCTTAGCGAGTTGTCAAATGAATCATAATTACTACAATTTTCCAAAAAGTATTACGGCTTAATTAATTAAGGCAATTGATTTCAATTTTTACCTCTGCATCTTGAAACTTTATGACTTGTTCACATGTCACAAGATTATTATGTTTTGTCCAAATATTTGGTAGCATAATTTATTGTCCTGATTGTTTATTCATAAGAGATGTTAGATTCAGATTATTCTATATAGATATTACAGAGAAATTGATTATGGATTTTTTCAAACTACTACGCATTAGAAGGACGATTGAGGCACAAGTTTCACGGTGTTTAATGACTTGGTCCACCTACAATATTTTTTGGTGTTTAAACTCTTACTTAAAAACAAGCTCTTACTTAAAAACAAATAAAAAAACTTCGCAAGTCCTCGCAATTTCTCGTGCATGAAAGTCATCGGTGATTGGACAAGCCATGTGAATGGATGAATTTCGCTCCTCGGCAGGTCCTAATCGAAAGTTTTTCCCGGTCCTTTGTTTCAGTTGCGTCTTTCGCACTGAGCCGTTATTATTGGTGGAGCAAATGCATGGAACTTTACTGAGTCAAGGTAGAACTCACGAAGCAAGTTCCTCTCTTTTTTCCTCATTTGACCATCCTCGCTAATTGACTCCAACCCACTTTTTCTTCTTCTCCTTTTCCTTTTCTAATTGGACGAGTTTTAGTTTCCTTTAAGGGTTTGGTCAATTAAAATAAACAGTTTTCTGATTTTATTGAGAATTTCTGAGAGCTAAGCAGGCCTTAATAAATCATCAATCGTGCATGTAATCGAGTGATTAGTAGTGTAATCGAGCTATTAACACAAGATTTAGAGGGAAAAAATTCTGTTTAAAGTCCCTAACAAACATGTGTGAGGGGATTAAATGCACAAGTTAGGTTAGATTTTTTGCATGATCAAAAGTTTAACATGCCTTGTCTTGACATATACCTAGCACTTATTTAAATTTGAAGTCAAGTAGATTACGTACTTACAGTCCACCTAGCACGATGGAGTTCAGAATGTGATTAAAGCGACACCTAGATGGAGTCCAATTTGTGGTTGATCATCTATTCACCAACAATTTAACCACTGCATGTAAAAAGAGCTAACTGCGACAAGATTTAGTGAAAGAAGATCGACTAACGCTTCTCGAGGATTGGTGATTTTTGGCTCTGCGATTACTCTCAATATGAAGAAAACATCAAGAAACGTGGGGAGGATGAGGGTGAATTTCTGAGAAGGAGAGGAAAGGCAGGAATTAAGATGCGAACTGCTAGGGAAAAGCAGAACGATATTAATTGGGCAATTGGGCATTTGAAAAAATGTGTAAGAGTTTGTGGTATTACACTATAAAATTGTTACGTATTTGCATACTCACTCACCTAACCCTGCTCTAAATAACCTCTCGGTGAAATCAATTTTTAACTCCTATAGAAATTGGTCTCTAACATCTCAAACAAGGTGAATGAATATTTTACAACTAAATCTGCACTCGTTCGAACTCTGCAAGAAGTATAGATAGTGGCTGTTTCTATCAAAGTTCGGCTAAGTACAAAGAAACAACTTACCTTAAACTTGAGAAAGGGGAGCGTGTGGTGCTTGTGAGTTATGTAAGAAAAGTCTCACATTGGAAAATTGATATGGTGTAGAGTGGTTAATTTATCCTAGTCGGCTCATTATTCATTGGCTTAAGTTTTTGAGTGAAACTAGTGCCAACTCTCCTCAAATGAAGATATCGGGCTTCTAAGGAGTGAGTAAATTATAGAGGTCTCATCCGTTTGTAATTTTATCTGTTGAAAAATAACATCTAATCTCTTTCTTTTTTTGCACATCAATGCTATGCTTGACAAGTAGTATCAGAGCTTTTCCGATTCAACAAGTAATATTAAAACTAGACAGTAGAGACTATCTACATGTTTTAGACGTGCATATAAAACTACCTACAATATTCAAAATCCATTTAAGAAATATAGAGGCATATTATTTTTTTCGAATGAAATAGGCATTACAGGGAAAAAAAGAGGCAAGTGAAAGGTACCGAAATCAGTAAATATGCTTTGAGTTGTAACTTATAAGCCATGCTACATACGTGTGACTAATCAAGACAATACGCAAAATAGAGTTTGAGAGATAAAGCTATTAGGTATTTTTATTAGAACAGCTAGCATAATATGATAACAATTCACTGGTGCAAACATTTTGGGCAACGCAAGATCAACTCAAGAGTTAAAATTTTTAATGAACTGTACGTCAATGCATGCATTACCATATTTAATGACGGAAAGGGCCTGATCTAATGAGCCCAGTTCATGCGGCCCACTGACCCAGGTCCACGAACTCAATCCATCAGCCCAATCAAGATCAGAATTCGGATTGTTCAGCCTGTCTTCATTCCGGCGGATTCCTGCGTTCCTCAGCTCTGTTCCGACGAATGCACCTACTCCTTCCGGTTCAGTTCTTCGATTACTGCAATGGCATCGAAGCTCAGTCACCTCTTCTTTTCTGATTTCCATATGCGATTCGATCAGTAGTATCGATTTCTCCATGTTCTTGCTTGTGTCATTATTTCCGATTCCCTCTTTTCCCAGCTTTGCCTTCGATTCTTTTGGAATTTTTTAGATTGTTGCTGAACTCTGGTCTCTTCAGATTGTCAAACATCTCGTCGAATGGGACTTTCTCGGTTCTGCTCTGTTAATCCAATCAGAGTGTCAAACACTCACGGCCCGTTCGATTCTCCTTCACTGGCTTCAATCATCATTGCCAACGCATCCAAGACCTCCTCTGGCTGGTTGAACAAACGACCGTGACCGATGATTGCTCCAAGCTAAGGTAAAAGCTCTCTGCTCTGTTTTTAAGTGTGATGCATGTAAAATAGAATCCGAGGCCTTTGTTGCTGCCAGCATGAAAATTGTTCACGATCAACATTATATTAATGACTTCGATTCAATCGTGATGATCTTTACTGATTGGGTTGTGAAAGCCATCTCATTGTTACACTGTGCCTTTTGATTGAATGCTCATCAAGGTTTGATGAAATGCCCGAGTCACATTAAGTATGAACATGACTTCGACTCTTCTTGTGAAATGCCCGAGTTGTATTTTTTTTTTTTTTTTAACTTACAAAAAACCAGAATAATACAGGAACTTGATTTTCATTTTTGCCCTTTGGTACTCCTAGTATATCTGGGAATCTTAAGTTCGCGAATGAAAGAGAAAGATGTTGTAAACCTTGTAATGCACAACTCTCATCACAGGGTATGGAAGCTCCTTCCAATATAGAGGGTATTATCATTACCATATTTTTTTTTCCTTTTTGGCCAAATAGAGTGGAAGTTCAATGGCGTTCTATTTCTTACACATGAACAAGTTATTTCACACTTTATGCTAATCTTTCAAAAAAAAAAAAAAAAAAAAAAAAAAAGTACTATGCATTAAAATCACAAACATAAAGAACACCGCTTTACAGAAATTTATTACATGGAATGGAAACTCCTTTCTTTTGTTGCAGAGCATCTATGTAAACGCTGATGTTCGGAAGTTCCTCCATCTCCTGGCGTCGCTGCAAAGACAAATGTGAAACCTTCACTAACCCTCCGATGAAGCATGGGAGTTTACTGATGTCCTCATCCAGACAGATTTGCTAACCTTGTATATGATGCACCAAAGCATTAAGAATCGTAAACCCATTTCATTACAAAATGAAATTTCTAGATCCTCCAAACGATTGAAACGTAACGTAGTTGTACATAGTTTTATTACCAAGACAGCATATCCATTCATCTTTTCTTTGACAACGAACCAAAAGAAGGTTTCAGAGTCAAAGACTAACAATGCCATTGCTCAAAACCGCTGCAACAGCCTTCCGAATTAATTATCCTTCGTGGCTGCACAATGCACAGGTAAAGCACAGTTCATTTTTGTCAAATGGACAAAAAATAAAAGGATTTCAAGATGACAATTGAAATGTTGATTTTATGTCTCAAACAAAAGAAAAGAAAGAATCAAAAAGTAGACGATAAAGATGTGTTGCTATACTGCCATCATTTCTGTTTGACCTTAGAGTTCCACCAGATATGATAAACTATAGGGATTAGCTTCTGTGAATAAAATATGTAAACGTGAAACTTAATAATTTTATGAGCCCAGTGGTTATGTATTAGCAGCCATTAATATTCAGCTATACCAAATTTTCATCAGATATTGGTCATTTGGATAAATTAATATGCTCGAGAATTCAGGAACTAATGCGAAGTAGCCATTCTAAATGGAATGGATAAAGTTGGATCCACCTACCAAACTTGAGGAGATAATTGATCGTCAACAGCATTTAAAAATACAATGAATCTATCTGAAAGGACATGTCTAACGCCAAAGAAAATAATTGGTAATATTAGACGTGGGTTCCAAGCGAAATCTGGAGAAACCAGGGCATATTCTTACAGGCTGCTCTTATGATTCGTTCATGCAAGCGAATTTGGCATTTGACGTGGACAATGGCGTGGACATGTACAATAGACATTTTAGTAAAACAAAAATCAGAGAAGCATAGCAACCTCATTTCTGGCTAATCAATAATGACATCGTTTTTTGGACTTCTATATTAATGTCTCGTTTGTTTCAACGAGAAATGAGAGGAAAAAATGAGCAGATTAAAATTGAAAGAGTTTGTCAAAAAAGAAAAAAAAAATGATAGAGTTAGGTTTCTTGAATTGAGTTCGTTTTGCCCCAAATAGAAAATTACCATTTCAAATTGACTATTGGGAGTGAATTCATTAATTTGGATATTCGAAAAACTTAACAGTGAGTTTTTTCAATCATTAAGTATGAAATTTATATATTTTCATTGAGGTCATTTGGAAAGTGGGGATAGTCTAATGGGTACAAGTTCATGCATTTTTTGGAGATTCGTCCTCCGAGTTAGTAGAATGAATATGCTAAATAGTAAAAATCCTCCCTTTTTTTGCACTTAAAGATCATAAAAGTGTTATAAAGAATATGAATCTACTTGGGGATACGGCTATTTGGGTGCAATAGGCTGCACTAAAGTGACTTTGAAATTTGTATGGTGTTTTAAGTCAATTGAATGACCTATATTGTCATGATTAATCGAAATGGAAGCAATTACCTGTTAGATTGGGGCATGACAATCTGCGTCAAAGAATGTAGAAAACCAACTTCATCTGGTAACTCCACAAGAGAGCTACACCCCTCTAGATTCAAAGTTCTTAGGAGTGTTAGCTTACCAATGGAGCTATCAACCGTGGTCAAGTTGACACACTGAGCAAGAATTAACATCTCCAAAGTCATGAAGTTAGAGAAGTCGGGTGTTTTTTTTAATTGTTTGCAACCTGTCAAATCTAAAACCTTCAATCTATTCATCTACCAAAAACAAAGTTGAAGTTAAAAAAATAAATAAGAAACATCAGAATATACGGGAGGACTAGTTATATCCTCATTATTCATAAGTCGTTATTTACAATAATCAAAGGTAGTTTGAATATCCCAAGTCTTTGTGGGGATGTTGCAAATAACCCTCGTACTTCAAAGTTTTTGAAAATAACCCCCAAACCTTTTCTCTCTGTTTTTTTTTTTACTTCACTTCACATCCTTTATTTCCAAAACCCACAGTTTGCGTCTGAGAACAAAACTCCATAACCTAAAGACTAGAGTATCGTCGCTAAAAACACAAGAAACTCTGATTCCCAAATCATACACAAGCCCCAAATACCGACACCCCCCTAGTTTTTCTCCACCCACCGCCATTGGCCACGAGCACACCACCTCCGACCACAATCTTCAACACCGCCGCATTCAACCCCTCTGCATCTCCAACTCGACGCTCTCTTAAACTCCATGTCAAGTGTAATGTAATGCCTAATACTAGTGAGGATACGAAGCGACGGTTGTAAAGATAAATGAAGCAAAGTGAAGTTGGTATAAAAGGTGAGAATGAATTCGATACTTTACCTTCAACTCATTACAAGCATCCATTCTATGTTGAAGAGTTTTAGAGAGAATCTGAGATGGAAACTTGATTCTAATTAACTTTCGCATTACTAAATATGACTCAATCTTTATGTCATTCAAATCACATCTGATGCATATTGAAGCATGATGACGTTCACTTATAATGAAATACACCATATCCAAAAACTAAGCAACTTGCAAAACCAAGAAACCAAGGTTATAAACCACATGATGTTTTTAAGTGGAACATAATTGTGTTTTACTTTGATACATAGAAGGATATTGAATGTTACCCATGCAAAATATATTTTAAACTCAGATGAGATGATAAGTGCCTGCAACCATTATGTCAATCGTATAATAAGGTATGGATAGAAAGAATTAAACTATGTATTTTTGCTTCTATCATTGCATCATTCATCACAAATGAGGTAATGTCAAAAGAAGTATATAGAGTAAGGCATATCATACCTTCATTTGGCTCCATCCGCCCCAGCCATCTTCAATCATGCTATTCGAGAGATCAAGCATGACCAATTTACTAAAATGAAAGTTACTCATGAAGGAAGTTGTTTGCCTCACTTGCCAAGAAAGCCATCTTAGCTCTGAAAGATGATTATGGAAGTTACCAAAAAAATCAACGCCTTTCACTCGAAGAAACCTTAGATTTGGTAGAGCAGCTAATTGTTCGGCTGTAAAGTTGTGGCTACAGCCACCGGATTCTAGGCTTAATGCTTCTACATCTTCGTTTCTCTGCGGAAAAGAGTTGAGATTAATTGAGAGCCCAACACTTTACACTCTTATAGAGCTATATAGAAAGGAAGCATAAGAACATCGAACACACCATTAAAGAAATTATTCAGGTTCCATTTGAAAATATCTTATAAATCATTTCTCCATTTCACATTTTCTGCTTTTCAAGAAACATAATTAGCATACCAAATTCCAATCTTCATTGTTCTTTATTTTATCTGTAATTGTGTTTGAAAGTAATATAAAGATTCTTCAAACAGAGTTTTCTTTTGACATTGCTAGGATAGCACGTGAAATGGCGCTCTGTCGCTTTAGAATTTCCAGGAATCCATCTTCTATTCTACATAATCTAGAAAACAAATCTAACTATTAGGCAATCTATCTGGTCTCTCTCCACCAATTTACAAGACCTTTTGATCCAGATGTTTGAGAGAAAGCTACCTCACTCACCAGACAAATGGAAACTTAAACAAAGGTAACTATAACATAAAATAAAAATTCAGAAAATTTCTTCTTCCAAATAAAAATTATGTGACATACTCTTCCATTTTACCTCTTTTCTCTCAAGTAGTTCCAAGGCTTCCTCACAAATCCACACCCTTCTGCATCTGTGAGGATATTCCCGCTGATGATGGACCTTCCCAAATCTCGAACAAGGTCATGCATCCAGAACTTATTATCATATGTAACTTCTATCAAGGACAGTTGGAGGAGGACACTAATTGAACTGTGAGAATGGTAATTACAGTCATCCCACATGATAATTGGATATGTTTGATCCTCATTGGTGAAAAAGCAAGCAATATCTAGAAATACTTCTTTTTGCTTATCCTCCAGTCCTGCGAAACTTATCATTAATGCACTGTCAACATCATTGACAGGACGTTTCTTTAACTGCTCCAATATTTCTACCCATGAGCGGTGGCAATAAAGATATGAACCTATCACCTGGACAAGCAAAGGATGCCCTCCCAATTTACGGACAATAAGTTTTGCAATATAATCATATCCATTTTCGGGAATGTCTCTTTTGAATGCGTGCTTACAAAACAAGTGAAGCGCATCATTAAAATACCTTTCGGGAACGTCATAAATGAAAATTTCTTTGGTTTGTTTTTGGTCCTCTTCACCAAATGAATCATCTAGAGTGTGTAGGATATGTGGGTTCCTAGTTGTGATAATGATCCTGCTACCAGAACCAAACCAATTGGATTTTCCGACTAGCATTTGAAGTTGCTCCGTTCCATCTATATTATCTAGGACGATGAGGACTTTTCTAGTTTCACACACTCTCTTGATCCGATTCATCACAACCTCAATGTTTTCAACTTGGTTAGCAATCACAGAACCCACAAAACTTGATAATAACTTTTTCAGCAAGTTTATAAGACCATGTCGTGACGATTCTTGAATGTCGTTGAGGAAACTAATGCCATCAAAGTGAGAAGACAATTTGTTGAATAAAACCTTCGCAAGTGTTGTTTTACCTATACCACCCATTCCACATATTCCAAGGAAACGTACACCTCCAGAGCTAACGGCCAACAAATTTGTTAGGTATTGTACGTCCTCTTCAGATGCAACAAGATATTCAGTCACATCCTTGTATCTGGCGTTAAGCTTACACAATACCTCATCAACAACCAAATCAATTAGTTCTCCGTGGCTGCAGCAAAGCACGAAATTTTGGTTGCATCAATGACATGAAAGAATAGGTTATAAATATCCTCTAGATATGATGATCTCTGGGTCTCTACGGACCATATAGTTAAATAAGTCAACCAATTATATTCATATGGATGGGAAATTAGGCGTTGGAGCAAAATCGAAAGAAGCACAACATATTTATTGATAGGTAAAGGTTATTTTCTAAGAACAAGGTTTGTTTTCGGCGAAAAAAGGTGAACAGATTTTATATGGTAAGTTTTCACTATACCTGTTGGAATATTTAGAAGAACCTAATATTTCATTTTTTTCATACCTAAAGTTGAAATATACTCTTGATATTAAAAAATTAGCTGATATGAAGCCATATGGATATACCCCTTTGAATTATTCATCCTTTTATAATTTTTCCCTTAAATATCCTTCCTTAAATAATAAAACTAGATAAATCTTCCTTCTTTTAGGGGCAAAATTCGAATTAGGGAAAGAGTCTAGTAGAATATTCCTTCTCATAAATGGCATTAAAAGACCTGAGATAGATTTGAAACAAATTCGAAAAGTTGGCTAACTTGTTAGGATAAAATTGAAAACCGTTTAAATGTTAAGATATACGTTGTCATTTAACCTTTAAGTAACAACCACATCAGATGGTTTTTCCTAAATCTTCATACCTATTTATCATTTTTTATATTAACTATTTAAATTTCTGATATTTTAGAGTAATAATTGAGGAAAACAAGGGGCATTTGACACAAAATTCTAATAAAAAATTGCACATTAAACAACGAGAAACCACTCTTCCCAAGGGAGTGGGAGGATAAATATGTAACTTTTTAAAGTTAGGATTTTAATGTGCACCATCTCGAAAGTTCAATGAGTAAAATGAAATTATACCTAATTTTTTGAACATAACATTTTTTTTTTTTGGCACAGATTTGATCTAACGTTCAATGGCAAACTCTTTGACAGCGTTATCTTATTTTTTATTTCCATGTCTACGTACTCAAAGTACATTGTTTTTAGTGATTCCATCTAAATATCAATTTATGAGTCAACAATTTCATTTCTCTCCAATTTATGAGTCAAACGAGAGCAAATACTGCAATCATTCCGGACTAACACTGAGTGCCTTTTATGTTTATGGAGACAATTGAAGAGTGCATTCAATAACAACTCTCAATCTCAAACATTATTAAAAAAATTTCCACAGGAGCTCAGGCCCTCTGTCACCTTAATAAGAAAGAATGATAACTGTGTAAGGACAAACAAACCCTGGATTGGAAACTTAAAACGGCCAAACTTTCAATGTCATATGGGTTCTAAACTTCAATGAACTTTTACCCATCTTGTAACAATTTAAATCAGTTTCCTCGGACAGTGGAAACCACATTTTTCTCCCTTTATTGAAATCTTCTTCGTTTTTTTCGCATGCCATTTATTATTCTTCTTTAATAGTATCCAAAACAATGATACTCTGTTTGGAAGTAAAATTCATATTGGAAAGAATTGTTGTGTAAAGAATGATGGGGGTGGCTAATGCCAAACCATTGTTTGGAAGAGGTAGAGAAAGTGGACGTGCCGTTTTGGAGGTGTGAAGAAAGCAGGGGAGAAGTCACATCTTTTTTTTTTTTCAAATATTTCCTAAAAATAATAGAAAATGACAAAATTGTGAAGAATAATATAGTAATTATCCAAAGAAATACAGTTATGCTTACAATATAAATATAGCCGAGTTTCATTTTTCCCTCTTTGTTTTTTGTCAAATCCCTACGCCTATCTTCACCTCTGTACCCTACAACTCCCAACCAACCACAGAGAATATCCTTTCTTCACCTTAACTTTCTTCAAATCAAATGTCTTAACCCACCTAAAAAACTTTTCCAAACATAGGCTAAGAATCTACTTGAGTGTACTTGAGTATTTTCATGCAAAAGTTTTCATTGCGATGAATTTGAAATTCTATGATAGTATAGGTCAATTGAATGACTTATTACCTCACAATTTAGACGGTAAACTGTAGTTAGTCGAAATACAAGCATTACCTCTTAGTTTTCAGGTCAAACCCCCTCATACTGGCTACTTCTCTTAGAGCCTTTTCCCATTCCTCCACTTCGTTGCCAAATTTCATCCTGTGCTTAGCTAGGGCACTTTTGTACAGATCACTTTCAAGCTTAACATCATCAACCTCCACGTCATAGAAAATGGGCAGCATTTTTTCCCCCGTTTGACTTTGATGTGCATTCTACCATGTGAGCTAGTTCACGTAGATGCCACCCACTAGAAGCATAGTTCTTAGATAAGAAGGTTATGTAGATGTTAGAGTCGTCTAGTAGAAGCTCTTCGCCAATTCCACCACTAGAGCTCAGTTCTTCATCGTCCCTAGAAATTGAAATTTGGTTATGAACAAGGTTTTTGCAAAGGCAATCGACAATGCTATAACAAGTGTCGGGTCCTGTAAAACTCAAGAACACCTGGTTCTTGGGTACTTTGTGAGAAACCCAGGTCGTTCTTGTGACATCAATCAATCTTTTCAGGTTAGTGCAACCACAATGATCCAACCCCAAGCTTTTTAAGCCCTTGATGCCCTCAATGGCTCTTATTTTTGGACAAGCTTCTAGCACAATGTGCCCTAGCTTATCTAACTCTGATAAGTTGGGTAACCTTTCTATCCGACCACAATGAGAAATACGAAAGTATTGCAAGGATTCCAATTCTGACAAGCCATCGATCTCAACCAAACTTTCCAATCTGTTCAAATCCAAGCGCTCAAGATTTTTCAAGAGTGATAGACCTGGTATTTTCTCAAGGAATTTGCATTTGCTTAGTTTCAATTCCTTAAAATGTATTAGGTCTTTAGAGACGGAGAAGCCTGACACTGGATATTCAATTACCCATAGAACCGACAATCTTTCTAAGTTGGAAAGAGGTGGCAGTAGATTGATGCCCCTAAGTTTCAAGGTTGACAAACCAGATGGAAGCGGATGGATCAGGTGCTCTTCTCTCGAATCGCTTGTCCAAGTTGGGCCAGGTTCCTCTATTGAAGTAGTTAATTTATATAATTCTAGGTAATCTAAGTTGACGAGGCTTGTGAAGTGAAGGTTAGATGGGAAGTGGCATGCTTGCAAGTGAAGGCGTGTCAGACTTGGGGGAAGATGTCGTACTTCCGGAAGGTGACTTGAAGAGCCCCATTCTAGTGATTGGAGACAAGAGAGACAACCTAACACCGCAGGGAACTTAGATACCTCGGTAGATGATAAGTCCAATATCCTTAAATGGGATAGCTTCTTGATTTTCTCTAGATTTTCATCTGTTAGGTACCAACAATTCCTGGCATGTAACTCTTCTAATACCTCCACCTGTCCAATAGTACAAGGGAACTTTCTTATCACCATATAACTTATCCTGATCACTTTTAGTTTCTCTAGGCATCCAATAGAATCAGGTAGTTCAACTATTCCTGATTTTGATAAATCCAACTCAACCAACATTTTCATTTTTCCAATAGAGCATGGAAGCTTCTTTATCCCAACACAGCGCCGCAAAGATAAATGTGTAACTTTCACCAACTCCCCAATAGAGTTTGGAAGTTGATTGATTCCAGGGTGCTCGTCTAATATCAAACTCGGCAAAGATTGTAGATCACCAAATGTCTTTGGAAGCATGAAGGGGTGAATATTTTGGGGCATGATAATCTCTATCAAAGATTGTAGAGAACCGATTTCTACAAGCAACCCCCTTAGAGAACTACAACCCTTGATATTCAAAGTTTTGAGGAGATTTAACTTACCAATGGAGTCGTGAATTTTGGTTAACTGGACACACCGAGCAAGAATTAACTTCTCCAAAGACTTGAAGTTAGAGAAGTTGGGTGTCGTTTTTAACCGTATGCAACCCGTCAAATCTAGAACCTTCAGTTTATTCATCTACAGAAAAAAGTGAAAGTAAAAAAATTAATGAGAAACATCAGCATATATGGTAGTATGATTAGTAAGCTAATTATCCATAAGTCATTATTTAAATAAAAAAACTTGGACAATTTGAATTTTGGATTTTTTTTTTTTTGGAATGTAACAAATAAAGGTCCTACTTTAAATTTTTTGAATTAATCTCCAAGCTGAGTTTTGTATATGGAGTTAGGCCCCTGTTAGAAGTCAAATTAATACCGCGGGGAAAATACAAAGATCCATCCCACTTTTATTCCACTCCACATCCTTTATTTTCAATACGTACAGTTTTCGTCTTAAGAATAAACTCCATAACCTCGCTATGAAAACACAAAAATCTCTAATTCCTATCGGCCAGCAGCACACCACCTCAGACCACGATCTTCAACATCACCACTTTCAACCCCTATGTCAAGTGTAATGTAGATCTGGCAAAATAGGTCATATTAAGTGGGTCCTTGCATAATGAGCAATTTATTTGACAATAAAGTGGGTCGGTTAACAAAAAATTCAAAGCCTAGTAAAATGGATCATGAGGTGTTGGTTAAATGACCCAAATTTTGCCCTACTCCCAGCATAATTTTATTTGTTCAGTTCATTGTTTTTATTTGGTGATCCTGCCATTGCATTATTAAAGCACGTGTAATGGGCTCATATAACTGCTGGGATCTCTGGTTGTTAATTAGAAATAGTGGTTGTGATTTGTTGATTAATTTTTAAGTTATTCCATGTTATGTGTTAACCGGTAGTTTTTGTCTTCATATTTTCATTTATTTTCAGATAAATGTTGAATGTATAGTAATTCTTGAACCTAAACATTATATTTCCTAGTACGTTTGATGTCGATTAGACCAATGAAATAGCTGAAGCTAGTAACTAGCTTTAAATCTTACAATTAAATATAAACATCATAAAGAAAGCACCCAATTATCTTCCAATTATAAATGAATAGCCACATTAGATATTCTTTTTGTTCATGGTGATGGTCAAAAGCGACTCCTCTTCATTAGGACAGGAACATTTAACTTATTATACTCTCACCCTTCGATTTTTAAAAGTAAATTCATTGTACATTTCTACACTCTTTTACACACCCTTAGACTGTATTGGCTGAGTTGGGTGAGGCAAGCGACAATAAGTGATAACTTTTTTTTTTTGTTAATTTACTTTATTCAATTTGATATAAATTTAATTTACATAACATATTCAGCCTAAAGTGGGTTAAATGGCAAGCATGAGCTTTCATAAGTTGGGATAAATATGAATGTGTCTTGTTAATATGGATCGGGTCGGATATGAGTTGCTAAAATTGTATTGCATAATAATAGGTCAATTTGGATCGAACCATTTTCGACCCAACCCTAACCCGTCTTGACTCACTGATTTGACAGGTCTAGTGTAAAAGGAGCCTAATAATAGTCAAGGTATGAAGTGATGGTTTTAAACATAAGCGAGGCAATGTGAACATGATATAAAAAGGGACAATTATTTT
This sequence comes from Eucalyptus marginata, assembly GCA_014182565.1. Lineage (NCBI taxonomy): Eukaryota > Viridiplantae > Streptophyta > Magnoliopsida > Myrtales > Myrtaceae > Eucalyptus > Eucalyptus marginata. The sequence goes on along the minus strand of CM024587.1, from coordinate 35,002,145 downwards.
TGGTTTTCTGCATTAAACTTAGTACGAGCATTCATTTTAAGTTGGAAGAATTTTAGAAAGAATTTGCGATGGAGGCTAGGGTTTGCAAAAAGTGACTAATGGCAACAGTTAGGGGGTTTGGCACCCATCATTTTTTCTCGTCATTTTGTTTCTTTTGAAAATGGTAAGTAAACATAAAAGCGCGCCCACAAAGAGAGAGAGAGAGAGAGAGAGAGAGAGAGAGAGAGAGAGAGAGAGAGAGAGAGTTCCCTCGACAAGGGCAGAGGACTCATATGTCAAAACGAGCTAAGTTGATTTCACACTATTTTCGAAGTCAAAAAATTGACGTGAAATTAAATTTGAAAGGGGACAAGCAACTCCATTGCACTGGTTCTTTGTCCGGATCTGAATTACAGATTTGTATGAGAATTGATTTGACACGGTTATTCGTAACTACATTCATGTAAAGGTCGAGGCTTTGCTCATCAACTCAAGTTAATCGAAAAAGTAAATTCAACGTCATATTCATTCATTTTACAGTTCATTAATGCAATGATAAAGAAATACTTAACTATTGAATTAGGTTAGTGAGCCCCTTGAATCAACTACTACGAAGGTCAAACTCACCTTGATTCAAATCATCGACTTAGATATGTCAAATAAACTTGTGATCCTTACGCTATTCAACATGAGTGTTGCCAATCTCAAACTTAATTCCTAACTTTTTTATAACTTGACTCAAACTTCACAATCACTCAAATCATCTCCGCGGCATATTAAAGCAAAATGGCCCTTACTTTTGCAAGGCCTGACCAACTTTTATGTGGGACATAATTATGTTTAACTTAGAATATAGAAAGATAGGGAGTGTTCCTTGTGCAAACTATATTATAAGCTTAGATGAGATGGGAGCGCATACAACCATTATGTCAATAGGAATAAGTTAATGATACAAAGAAGTAAAATATATATCTTGATTCTATCCTCACTATGTAGGTAATGACAAAAAGAAGTGTATAGAGAAATGTATATAGTACCTTCATTTGGCTCCACCCATCCCAACCATCTTCAATATCGCTATCTGAAAGGTCGAGCACGACCAGTTTACTAAAGTGAAAGTTGTTCGCATGGAAAGTCGTCCCCATGTTTGCCAAGAAAGCCATCTTAGCTCCGAAAGAAGATTCTCGAAGTTGCCAGAAAAATCAGACTCTTTCAATCGAAGAAACCTTAGTTTTGGTAGACAAGCTATTTCTTCTCGCGTGAAGCTGTGGCCATCGAACATTAGGCTTAGCGCTTTAACATCTTCATTTCTCTGCATATCATAAACTCAATATTGAGCATGCAACATATAGTTCCCAGAACAATGGCTTACTCTTTTTCCCCCATAAGAAGTTGTTTCTTCTTCTTCTACATTAATTAATTTTCGATCCATTCCTGACTGATGATATCACATTTTCGGTTTCTGCTTTCAGGAAATATAACTACTATATTAAGTAAAAAATCTGTATAACTCATTCTATAAAATTGGGGTTGAAAATAATCATAAAATTCTTCATAAATCTAGTTTTCTTTCCATTTTGCCTGAATAACACGTAAAGTGCTCTTTGCTTTTTCAGTATGTCCAAAAAACTACTTTCCATAAACTAGACACCGGAAAATAAAGCCAACTAGCTGGCAATCTCTCTTGGCTCCTGAAAACTTTCGAGATCTTTGACCTGAAGATTTGACAGAGGAATGTAAATCCCGCAAGAGAAAAGCGACTTAAACAAAGCCCTCTATTACTACCAAATTGCTGCTTTCAATGGGAAAGAAAAATCCGAAGAATTTCTAGCACCAAAGATTTTCACACATATTCACTTCCCGTTTACCTTTTTTTGCCTCCAGTAGTTCCAGGGCTTTCTCAGGAATCCACACCCTACAAATCTTGTGAGGATATTTTCGAAGAACAATATCCCTTCCAAAGTCTCGAACTTGGTCATGCATCCAAAACCTATTATCATCTCTAATTTTAATCAAGGACCTATGAGAAAGAACTCCCATTGTAGTGTGAGGATAGTAACCACAATCCTTCCACATGATGAATGGATATGTACTGTCGTCATTGGTAAAAAAGCATGCTATATCTAGAAGTACTTCTTTTTCCGTATCCTTTAGTCGTTCATAACTTATCATTAATGTATCTTGGACATCGTCAAAAGGACCTTCCTCTAACTTCTCCAACGTCTCATCCCATACTTCTCTTTTCTCCAAATTCCTCAAATGATTGCCCAAGTCAAAAAGATGGGACCCTATCACCACAATAGCCAAAGGAAGCATGCCCACTTTACGAACAATTTTGCTTGAAAAATCCTCATATTCTTTTACAACAGAGTCACTTCTAAATGCATGCTTATAAAACAGATGAAGTGCTAAACCAAAACTCATGGGATGAACTTCATAAGCCAAAATTCCTTCGGATTGGTCTACTTGAGTATTTAGGATGCTTTCTTCCCTAGTTGTGATAATGATTCTGCTACCTAAACGAAACCAATCAGATTTTCCAGCTAGATTTTGGAGTTGCTCTTTCTTGTCTAGATCATCAAGTACGATAAGTACTTTTTTATTAGAAAATACATCTTTGATCCTCTTGATCCCACCACCAACATCTTTAATTTGATCAGTAATCCCTGAACTAACAAAACTTGATAAGAGCTTTTTCTGTAAGCTCAAAAGACCATCATTAGGTTGTGATGATGCCCGAATGTCTTCAAGGAAACAACAACCTTCAAAGTGAAAAGATAGTTTGTTGAACATGATTTTGGCAAGTGTTGTTTTTCCAACACCACCCATGCCATGGATACCGATGAAACGTACACCATCCGAGCCAGCATCCAACAATTTCATAATGGCTTCCACCTGAGCATTATCTTCAACCAAATTTTCAGTCTCAATCATGTGTCTTATATTAAGCTTACGGGAAACCTCTTCAACAATCGATTTGATCTGTTCGGCTTGGCTGCAACAAAGCATGAAACTTTTCGTTTCAGTCAAAGATGTGATAGACTTTGACCGAAAAAAAGAAGAAGAAAAAAGACATGATAGACTAGAGGACTCTAGGGAACATGTGGATACATAACTCAGCTATTTCAACTACTTGAACCGATGGAAATTAATCATTATAATCAGTTGAACTGGAAATGTTTGCGGGTTTGGAAATGCAAAGTTTCTTCCAAGCAGATCCGGGTTGCAACTATTGAGTATTGACCAAGAGAAGTGTCAAGAAAATTCTCCTTAGCCTAGGAGATCCCATTCCTTTATACGTGCGGGGCCAACATTTTTCTTGTGCATGGATATCGCTTTTCCGTGCAGACTGGTCTGGAGCTTAACATTAACTTTTTCCGTGCAATACTTGAAATATTGTTTTCTTTCCACGTATATGGGTTCAATATTTTCATATTGTGCCAATAAGTTCTCTTCATTAATCATAATTCAAATATCTCATAGTAGGGAAATTCTGTAAAATCTTTTAAATTCCATTTTTCACATAGATGCATCTTGCGCGTGCACTTTTGTAATGTTAATTGTGCACTATTTTTGGAAACAATTCTAATCACGTGTTGGTATAATTTTTAATATTGCAATATTCCTATCAACTCAACAATCTAACATGAGATTGTTATTTACAAAATTTTGCGATTGTCATTAGAGGGGAAACATACAAGAAAACGCATGATTTCCACTATACTTATTGTGATAATATGATTAACTAAATAAATTGATCAAGGGAAAAGTTGGTCTTACCTGGAGGGTCATATTGGGTTAACCCCGACATGAATTGGAAAATGCCTTGTCTGGATTGGGTTTGGACTCAGTTTGTCGTGCTTTAAAAAATACTCTATTTTCCATTGTGGGTCGTCGGTTATTGGGTCTAGCTTTCATTAACTTGTAATGCAAATCTTAAATAAATCCCGAATGCTTTATGTTCGGAAATTTCGAGGGACAAACTTTCATCCAATGACATGTATAAATTGCACTTATTAACCACTAAAAGTTGAGGAAATCTACCGTTTGTCCTGTCTAATTATACCTCCAACCTCTATAAGGGCTCTTTCTGACTGCTTCAATTCATGGAAGTCAAATTTCTCCTTGTACTTCAAAACAAAAAAAGAAAAAAAGTCCTCTCGTGCTTGTCGATGGCTCTCTTGTCCAAATCTGTTTTGAACTTCACATCATCGGCCTTAAGGTCATAGAAAATGGGAATGATCTCTTTCTTCTGATCTGATTTTGATGTGCATTTTACTTTACGGGCTACCTCACAGGGACATAATTGGTGGCGAGGTTCTAAGAGAAGAATATTGTTATGTATATCCAAGACTCGCCAATTGCCTTCAAAACTTCATTGATTTTTTTACCATCTTTGAGTTCTTTGCTATCAAGGAAAATGCAGATTCCTGCATATACCATGCTATGGTGAAGGTAATCAATGAATTTTAGAAGCGTGTCGCTTCCCCAGAAATTCAAGAACACATCATACTTTTCTTTGGACGCATCGTCCATTCTTGAGGTTGATTGCAAGTCTGTCCTTAATATTAAGAAAACTCCTAGTAGATTTTCAGGTTGATAAAACTATCCATAAGATTGTAGTTGGTCTAAGAATTTTCTTGAAATATGTTGATTTAGGAAATCAATCCAATATAAAGTCTACTTCAAACAGAACAATCTCAGACCTAAGTCTAGATCTTATATTGAAGAAATAGACCGAAAGAATTGTTGTCATTCCCATCCTGATGCAAGTTCATAATTTAGCAACTTCAAAAAGAAGCAAGTCTAGAAAGTGACAAGTTCAGAATGAGACCAATCTATAATGAATAATGGCTAGTGATCTACTTTGGATTTCACACCTACAAAGATTTGATTAACTCAACTTTATTTGATTGAAAGATCAATCTCAAGATAAGTTCTTTTTAAACGGAGAAGTTTGACTTATGAAAACCAAGACTCTAGTTGTATGAGTGACCAAAATCAAATGGAGATTTAGTTTTTATCACTAAACGGCCACTCAATTTTCTTGATACAAATTTTCCCAAGGGGTAGATTGGAAGACGATCCTCTAGAGATTGTCCAATGGCTAGTTCGAAAGTGCAAGAGTATTTAAGGAGACCAAGGTGCTAAGGAGCAAGTAAGAGATGAGGCCCATAATCTAGAATTCAAAAGTCTGAGCAAATTTCGATCATACACTTCTCTTTTGTGAGCTTAAAAATTTGTGATTGTGAGAGTAGTATAGAAGGAGAGTGAGGTGGTGTAATCTATTAACGAATATTAACACTCAATATTGTAATCTCTTGATGATCATTTAGTGGAATCTAGTCAGTAGGCTGTCAGTGTGGAAGAGCAGACGTAAGCTTGATCTAAGTTGAACCACTATAAATCTTGTGTAAAAAATTCTCTCATCCCTAAATTCTTTTTTATTTTATTATTATTGTTATAGTTTATTGCACACTCGCAAGGTGCTTCTAAAATATGTTCTATTGTACAATTGATTCTAAACTTTGTTCTAGAATCTAACCGTTATTCAAACTTTGTTTTTGACTCTTCCTTGGACTTCAAGTCAAGCAAACCAACAATGGTACTCTCATATGCCAAGAAAAGTATGCCAAATAAATTGTGAAGAAGTTTGGATTATAGAATAACAAGAAGACAGATACTCCTATGTCCTATTCATCCACACTTGATAAGGACAAGCGGGATAAAATGGTTGATCAAAAGATGTATGGAAGCATGATTGAATCTTTCTTTATCTTACTGCTTTTAGACCTAAGATTCTTTTTAGCGTTTGTATGTGTGCTCAATTCCAAGCAGACCTAAGAGAATCACATTTTTCTGTTGTAAAAAGAATTATCAAATATGTTGGAACTCATCCTATGCCAGGATTATAATATTGAAAAGATTTAGATTTTACACTTGTTGGATATTCAAATGCTAACCTTCTTGGATGTAAAATTGATAGGAAAAGCACATTAGGAACATGTCAATTAATGGGATACATGCTAGTGTCTTGGTCAAAGAAACAAAGCACAATTGCACTATCAATTGCAATGTGGCCCTTGGAAGTTGTTGCACTCAAGTTCTATGGATGAAACAACAACTGGGAGACTTTAGAGTTGAAGAATCAAGCATTAAAATCAAGTGTGACCACACTAGTACTATCAATCTGACCAAGAGTCCAATTCTTTACTTAAGGGCAAAGCAAATTGAAATCAAGCACCACTTTGTGCGGGATCATGTTCAAAATGGTGATATGCATATTCAAAGCATCAACTTGTAGATATTTGTACAAAGCCTTTGGAAAAGATTTCATTTAAGTTTATTTGCGAGAAATTAAATAATGCTCATCCATTTGCATAAGTTGTTTAAGCAGGTATAAGAAATCTTGCTTTGAGACTTAAAGTTAGAACTCTTGCGTCTAGAATAGGGGTGATTGGGTCCGGGGTGGATAGGGTCTAAACTTGGATCTTGTACCAACCCTGTTATAATCGGTTCCCCTTTTTTGGACTCTGTAATCGACCCCATTTGTATTGAACCCTGTACTCGATCCACCCTATTTTTCCAGTCCGGTTCCAAGGTTAATCCTGTTTCTACTAGAATCTATTTTGCAATCTCCCGATATCTTATACGACTTCAAATTTTATATTAATACATGAGAAAATAACGTAATCCTTCTAATTTGTATCGAAACATTAAGCACTTGTAATAATAAATACATGAACTTTTTGATTAAATGAAAAATTAAGGATCCACATTGCTAATTATAATAAATAAAATCATAAGGTAAAGAATTAGCAACAAACAAGGGTCTGATATTAGTCTTATTCCCACAACTACTACATGAAGCTACTCATTTATGAAAGCATAACTCCTTCTACAAAAGAGAAGTTAGGCGAGCCAATCCATGTGGTACACAAGAATTTGGTAGAGACGAACACCGTCCGTCCGTTGGATGGTGCGAGAGGGAGCCAATGAGGGAGGGAAGCAAGTGAGGAAGAGAAATGACGAAGGAGTGTTGTGCGTGTTTGAGAGAGCCAAGAGGAAAAACGCCGTGTGATTGCAGGAGTAATAATAGAAAAAATAGGGTTTTGGACCTATACTTACAAAACCGGTTCCCAAACTAGTTCCAAAACTGGTCCGAGAACCAATTCCTGGATGGGTAATCAATCGGATCCGGTTCTCGGACCGGTTTAAACCAATTCCAAATTTTGGGAACCGGTTCCTGACCTTTTTTCCGAATGGGCCAATTTGGTTCCCAGTATATCCGGTCCGGTTGCACACTCCTAGTCTAGACCTCTCTTATATATTCAAATTTTTAGTGCATAAGTTCTTATTTAGCAAGAAAATTAGGTATCCATCCAAAATCTCTTTAGTATATAATTAATTGGATGTTTGTTTATTTTTTTTTTAACAAAATTTTTCATAAAACTGTCAATTACAGTTATTTGCTTATTTTTCGAATTTATTATAAAAAACTGCCAAAAATTCAATTTTCTCTTCCCTATTAATATTGTGTTGACTCATTCTCCTTTTTAAACTCTAAGCCAGACTTAGCACCATTTCACTCACTCTCTTGAACTCGTTTTTTTTTTCCCCTTTCTAAAACCCTCTCAAAATTCATCATGTCTTCCAGATTTTCTAAATTGGCATTTGTCCCCTCAAGGACTCGATGATCCTTACACATTGCAAGCATAGGGCTAAAGGACACAGAAGCACATTCTCACTATGACCTCGCAAGATTTTCTATACACGAATTGCCAAGGGTACTAGACTTCAAATTGGTAATGTAGAAATTTCTCTAACTCCTGATTCTACATCCCCTTGCACTTTCAAGGTGAAAGACACTAGGCTCGTGTTGAAATTTTATCACTTTCTTAAAAGGAGTGATGCTTCGATGTCAACGCTAGATGATTTTTTAAAGGAAAATGGGTACAAAACCGAAAAGAAGTTTCTTATAGCTTATATGTTTGAACCACTTAAAGTTTTGTCTCCTAAAACGGAAAAGGAGAAAGAGGAAGGGCTATCGAGGAAAGGAAATGAGAAAGTACGAAAGTCGATTGTCTTGGTAGAAGCAATTACTCAAACTCCAAAACCTAAGAGTGGTTTTGAGTCTCATTTAAAAGGACAAAGAGAAGACAATGATGAAAGACCCTACAAAAATTTTCAAGTTAAGATGGGTATTGCTGCTATAGTAGATAAACTTGAGCAAAAGTTGTTCAAAACAAAAGAATGTCATGATTGCTATATCTCAAAGTTAAGTAGGGGCATCATGAATCACAGTATAGTGGTTTTTCCACTTTTGGGGGGTATTAGAGTTTCTCTCAGGGAACATTTTGTGAAATTCAAAATGGAAAACTTTTATTTGCAATCCTCCCCTGTTTATCTAGAACTTACAACATACTTCTAATCAAATTTGTCCATTTTTATCTCCAAGCTATATTTAGTTTACAGTGTTTGATGATGTTGATGTATCTGAGTTGGCTGAAATTTGAGTGTGGAGAAATGTGCTTTTAGACCCATGAATAGTACAACTAAGGATGTTTACAAGGCTCTTACTGACACCTCACATTATACTCATTCTACAAGGACACACATCTCTTACTCATGTCTGCCTACTAAGAATATTCTAGCTTATGAGATTGTAATAAATTGCCTCGGGCATAAGGCATCTTCAAAGACAAACGTGTCTAAGTTTGAAGCCAAGATGACATGGGCTATTATGAATGATGTTGCTTTCTCTCTACCTCACGCCATTTTCCTGCACATGTATAGAACTGTACTCAGAAGCAAGGGTTAACTTCCTTATGGTTCTCTAGTCACCAGGATTTTTGAGTACTTGAAGATAGGTATTCTTTCGAAGCTAAGTATAAAGACACTTCCTACTATGTCTATTGGAGAGAAGATGGTCTCCAAAATGAGTCTCAAAGATATTAAGGAAGCTTATAAAAGCGGAAGAAGAGAATTAGTTAAGTCTACCAATCTTGAAGTCTTGGGGAAGTTTGTCAAGAAAATAAAAGATCAGTTTGTAGAAGCTTCAATGCCCTCAAAAAAGAAAAAGGCTGCTGTAAATTTACTTGAAAGAGTAGAAAAAGAAAAACAAAAGTAATAAGAAGGGGAAGCAACAAAAGCAACAAAAAGGAGTTGAAGAAGAAAAGGTAAAAGAAGAAGAAGTAGAAGAAGTGATAGAAGAAGAAGAAGAAGAAGAAGAAGAAGAAGGAAGAAGAAGAGGAAGTAGGGAAATAAGATATGGAAAAACAAGAAAAAGATGAAAATATGTTGATGAAGAGAAAGAAAAGGAAGAAAGCGGAGCTAATCTTGTAGCAGATCTTCCTACATGAATCGGTGTTGAACTTACTACTAAATTGGGAGAACTTGAGTTAAGTCCTGTAGAGAAAGAGGAAGAACTAGAAAATACTCAAATTGTTGAGTTTTATGAAACTCAAACTCAAGAAAGTAGATCTCTGTCTCTGGCTAAAGATTTTTATGAGATACATGAAAAAATGAGGATTCCAATGGGGATTTTGATGGGGCAAGTAGCATTTAAGTGTACCTTTTGGAACTTTTGGCACAAAAGTGTACTTCTGTGCCAAGTTTTGGCACTTCCAGTGAACTTTATCCAATTTTAATGAGGGTCTTGAGATTTAGGGGGAGCCTCAACAAGAAGAAGGAACGATAGAACACATTCAAGGTACACATATTCTAGTTCTACCAGTGGTATAATTTGTAGAGCAAAATTTGTAGAGGTAGGAATCCAAACTCAATCTTTGCCTGACCAAAAGTATGAGAAAATTCTTGAGCTGCTTATAAAAATTATTGGGTTGCTTATGAGAAAACTATGGAGGAGGACATCCAAAAGTTGCAAACCACCTTAAATGATCAGTTGTAGAATGTCAAACACCAAGCATACATAACATTTTAGTAATAGAAACAACTTTTGGTCAATGCATGTGGAAGTTTGAGGAGGCTGTGCAAAGTCGGAAGAATTTTCAACTTGTCTAAGCCCCTTTCAAGCCTTACAAATCTCCATCTATTTGAAAAACTTCCAAGTTTATTTGTTTTTTGAACTAGAAGTATGTTTCTAGTCAAAAAAAAAAGAACTAGAAGTCTGTTTTTTATTTTGTTAAGATTGTTTGTGTTTGATTGGATCTTAATGTTTGAACTATTGAACTATTATCTATAAATTATTATATCTTGTGGTGATGACCAAAAAAGTGGAGAAATATGCAAATATAATAAATATCCAGGATGTTATGTAATGCAAAATATATGCAAGACAAACTGGAGTTCAGTTTGTACCATTCAGATCGAAGTATAGACTTTGCAGTTTTTTTCAATTCAAGCCTTATGCTTCATTTTACATACTTTGTGTGCCTTGTCTTATTTAGAATTAAAGTACAAATATCTCATATAAATTAATATTTTGTATTTTGCGTGGAAAGTTTTGTCATCATAAAAAATGAGGATATTATTGAAAAAATTCCTAGTAGATTTTGAAGTTGACAAAATTGTTTATGAGATAGTAGTAAGTTTGATAATTATCTTTAAGTATGTTGATCTAGGAAATCGATCTGGTACATATTACAAAGTCTACTTTAGATAGAACAAGCTCAAAATTAAGTCCAGATCTTTTATTAAAGAAATAGATTGAGAGAATTAGTCTCATTCCCATCCTGATGTAAGTTCAAAACGAAGTAAGTTCAAAACGTGACAAGTCCGAAAAGAGACCAGTCTAAAATGAATCTAACAATCTGGTTGGGATTTCTCACCTAGATGTATTTGTTTAACTCAATCTTATTTGATTGAAAGAACAATTTTGAGACAAGTTTTTTCTTAATACAGAAGCTCTACTAATGGAAACCAAGACTCCAGTTATATGGGCAACCAGAATTAAGTGGATGTTCAGCTTTTGTTACTCAACGGCTACTCCATTTTCTTGGTATAGATCTATCCAATGGGTAGATTGAAAGACAATCCTCTAGAGACTGTCCAATGGCTAATTTGGAAGTAGATGAGTATTTAATGAGACCATGGTGCCATGGAGCAAGTAAAGATGAGGTCCAAAGTCTAGAATTTCAAAGTCTAAGTAAACTTTGATAATTCACTTGTCTTTTGCAAGCTTAGAAGTTTATGATTGTTAGAGAAGTATAGAAGGAACGACTGAGTGAGATAGTGTAATTTATCACTGAGTATTAGCATTTAATATTGTAATCTCTTGTTGATCATTTAGTGGAATCTAGCTAGCATACCTATAGTGTGGAAGAGTGGACATAAGCTTGATCTAAGCTGAACTACTATAAATCTTGTGTACAAAATTCTCTTATCCCTAAAGTCTTATTGTTTATTGTTATAGTCTATTGCACAATCGCAGGGTGCATGTAAAGTTTGTTCTACTACACAACTAATTTTGAACTTTGTTCTAAAATCTGACTATTATTTAGACTTTGTTCTTGAGTCTTTCTATTCCACTTTAAGTTGTCAAGATTTTATAAAATCACCTATTCATCCCTCTTTATGTGATACTTGCTAGTTGCTTCACTTAACACCTTGTTCTCTTCTCCATATCCATCATCTATTCTCAAGGTTGATTCAAAGTCCCTCCTCCTCTTCCATTTTGTGAGTTGTCTTAAAACCCTACCAAAATTTATAGACTTTTAACCTGATCAAGTAGGTTGATTTTCTTGAGTGCCCTAAATTCAGCCGGTGTCGGTATACTTTAGAAAGTGGAGTTCTGAAGGTTATTCATGGTGCTTTGGTGATAATGAGAGGAATCAATTACAATGGCTTTTAAGAACTTCAAGTGGGACAATGATGGATTTCCAATTTTTGTATATATATAAGGAATGTGACTTTTGCAAAGAGTATCTGAAAGGCAACATTTTCGTGAATTACACCTTGATAGCTTTTAGTGTTGAAGCCAATCAAATCTTATGAGTAAAATTTTTGAATTCTTTCGTGAGATTGAGAGATTATTTCGTGAGGAATCGTGGAGCTAAATAATGTGTGAGTTATTGGGAGTAATTGGGAGCTAGGAAACACTAAAAGTGTTTGATTAAATTGAGTGTGGTTGTAATTTTCATTATATTGCTTGATTTATAGTATAATTCTTTGCTGCTCTCCTTGTAAATGTAGATTACATTAATCGGATCACATAAATATGCTGTCTGATTAATCTTCTTATTTTGTCTATTTTTTGTTCAATCTCTTGTTTCCACAATAGAAAAACTGTAGGAAACTTCCACTGTGCAAGAGCCTTCTTCCACCAATTTAATCCACTAAGGCCAAACATCTTCTTGTGCATGGTGACGCTTGTCCGTAGATAATAGTCTTGAGTTAACATTACTCCTTATTTTTCTCTTTTCAAATTTATGTGTTCATTTTCTTCATACTATGCCAATAATTTCATTTCATTAAATAATAATTTTAATATTTCATAAGAGGAAAATTTTGTAAGATCTTTTAAACGTCCCTTTTTTGCGTTGATGCATCGCATGTGCACTTTTTTAATTCAAATTACACTCTTTTTAGGAAAAAAATTCTACTTATGTCTTGGTTTAACTTAAGAATTGCAATACTCCTATTAATTCAACAATTTCACATGAGTTTGTTGTTGTAAAAAAAAATTGTGATTACCGTGGAAGGTGAAAAATACAGAAAATTGTATGATTATCACTATACTTATTGTGTGAATATGCTTAAGTAAAATATTTGATTAAGTGAAAATATGATTAAATAAGAAGTTGGTCTTACTTGTCGGTCATATTGGCTTAACCCGACATGAATTGGAAAAATGCCTTATTTGGGTTGGGTTTGACCCGATTTGTTGTGCTTTGAAAAAATTAGCCATTCTTTATTTTCTATTATGGGCTATCGGTTGTTTTGGTCTAGCTTTCATAAACTTCTAATGCAAATCTTAAATAAAAATGTCCAAATGCTTTATGTTTGGGAGTTTTGAGGGACAAACTTTCATTCAATGAAATGTAAATACTGTGCTTATTAACCATAAAAAGTTGAGGAAATTTACCCTTTGCCTTTAAGATCCCATCCCTTTATATGTGCAACCATAACAAGGGCATTCTCCCACCGCTTCAATTCATTGGAGCCAAATTTCTTCTTGTGCTTGGTCATGGCTATTCTATACAACTTGCTTTTGAGCTTAACATCGTCAGGATCAACATCATAGAAGATGGGAAGTATCTCTTTCTTCCCATCTGATGTTGAGGTGCATTCTACCATGTGTGCAACCTCACGGAGACACCATGAACTGTTAGCGTAACCCTTGGAGAAAATAGGTATATAGATTCGAGATTTGTCAAGTGCTTTCAAAAGCTCTCCACCAATTTCTTTACCGACTCGGAGTTCTTTATTGTCGAAGAAAACACAGATCCCAGCATTTCTCAAGCAATGGTAGAGGCAATTGGTGAATCCATTGCGAGTATCTGGTCCCCGGAAACTTAAGAACACATCATACTCTTCGCAAGACACATCATTGGTTCTCGTGGTTGACTTGGAGTCCCTCCTTCACGCCTCATTCTCTTCTCCAGACCCATCATCCGCTCTCGAGGTTGATTTGGAGTCCCTCCTCTTCCATTTCGTGAATTGTCTCAAAACCCTGCCACAAATAACAAACTTTTAATCTGATCGAGACTTAAAAACGGGAATGTTTATAGAACAAGCAGGCTGGATTGCAAAAACATGTCCAGGAGCAAAGTTTCTTTTTCTTTTTCTTTTTTCTTTATTTGCGCGTTATCTGTCAACAATAGCTCTAACAAAAGTCCAATTAGAGCACTTACAGTCCTCCTACAGTCAAGGCAAGGATAATCAGTAGAGCCTGACTTCTGCTGAATTCCATCTGTGGGCCGGTCCTCTCAGCTGCATTCACCCACAGAAGAGAACCGTTCTGTTAAAAAGTGCTAATTGGGACGATCCGGCGAAGGATCTGGGAGACGAGGGAAGTCGCCAAAAATCAGAACACGGAGGTGCACAGAAACTCAGAGGAGTCAACAATTCAGCCTGCTTGCTCGATAAACCTTCCTGGAGAAAATTTGTTAGACCACGTCGGTAACCCTTGGAGCAAAGTCCTGGTAGAAAATTTGTCAAGCCCAATATCACCAAGTCACGTTGGACGCACGTGGTCTAACACTATCTAAATAAGAGTTAGTTGAAGATTAAAAAAGGAAAAGTCTCGCAAACAATAAAAAAAGGAAAAGAGGCAAAATTGAAATTTTGTGCGAATTTAACAGAATATTCCATGGTTTGAGGGCGTTAGAAGGACATTGGCTAGATCAGGTAAATGGTACATGGTTTGGTTTCTTAATCTTCCAACCTATTCATGCTTTTCATTGTGACTTGGCCCAAAAAGTGCAAGAGCTAGAAGACTCAGAAAAGTAGGTTTTTCTTCACAACAAAAGAATCGCCCTAAATAATGGGATTAGACATTGAATAGTTTTTTTCAGTCAACTGATTAGCCTGTTCAGCTTAACTATAATTTTTTACTTTTTTCTAAAAAAAATTATGCACACTTTAATTTTTCAATCTCATATTGACAAAAAAAAAAAAAATCAATCATAGGACCGAAACTTTTACATTAATTCAATATTTACAAGTATATCTATAAATAATTTTCACCATTTTTTAAATATTTATAGAAACATTTCCACTTGGCTAGTGAGTAAAAAAGTAGATTTTCGCTTTTTTTTTTTTAAGCCAAAATAAACGAGCTCAGGTGAAATTTTTTGCTTTTCAGCCACAAAGAGTTGAAAGAAAAACATAGCCACACCCTTTCCTTTGTAATCAGTAAAATTTTGATAATCATTATATTATTACAAGTGTCAGGATAAAATCAATAACTTCATCTATAGTATTGAATAAATCAAAGAGGTCTTACTTGATCATAATTATATATTAGTTACCTAAAATATCCTCAATTAACTATTTCATAAATATTCTATAAATGGACAAATACCTAAATTAATAATTTATTTTTATTTTATATATATTTCAATTTTAATATTTGAATCTATTCTATATTACAAAACATTTTGCTGAAAAAGTTCAAATTTTAAGGTGTGTTTGCTTCAGGGAGAATAAACTATTTAGAAAATATTTTCCTCAAATTGATTGCTTGTATAGTTTATAAAAATAAATGACCGAAAAATGTTTAGAAATAAATTATTATCAATAATAAAAGTATTTTTCATTAACTAATATGAGCAATCATTTTTTAAATATTTTTAAAATTATTCATTTTTAGCCAAACAAACAGAGTATTAAAAAATATTTTTTTTCACATATATACAATCAATTCTTCAGGTTATGTCAATGATTTCTTTTTAGTAGTTAAAGTATCTAGTATTTCATAATAGGAAAATTTTGCAAAATCTTTTTGACGACCATTTTCTCGCACATGCGTGGTGTGTGCACTTTTGTAATGTTAGCAATCTTTTTCGAAAAGAATTCTAGTTAGACGGTGATTAAAGCAACGTCTTGATGTAACCTCTCCAAAAGCAATCTATACAATCTTAAATTACATCATTCTTAGTCACTCCATCTCAATAATTTAAATTATACTTCTTCTCCCTTTATAATAATCTTCTAATGTTCCTTTTGCACGCCATTTTTTTTCTTGTTCATAAGTAATATCCTAAACAATAACACTTTATTTGGAAAGTAAGATTCTAGTTATAAGAACACTAAAAGTGCCAAAAGTTTCGTATAGTGCTCACTTTAGTGCCAAAATTTTTCGCCAACTCATTTAAGTGACAAATCGAATAAAAAAATAATCACTTAAGTGTCTCTAATGACAAATTCCGACCAAAAGATCTATGTTATTTTTTTAAATTAAATGATAATTCACAAAAGGCGTTTTTATTAAAAAAAAAAAAAACAAGTCCAATGTGGACTATGATATGGCTGAACTCTCCATAAACAATCTCGTATGAGCTGATTTTGAACGTTATTCATTATTCTTGTTCCAGTCAAGCCATATGTCCAAGTTTGAAGATTACGTGATAGACGATGATGGTAGATGAGTTGCAGCGTCAATGGCCAGAAACGGTGATGTTAAGAGAGATTGAAGATGAAAATCATTCTCTGTCGCCTCCCGTTTTCTGAGAAAAAATCGTGTTCTCCCCCCTTAGTCTGTTTACATCAGAACCTTGGCCGCATAAAAGAGAGATTTTTCTTTCACTGCAGTTCAGATTTTCTCCTTGGAGTTCAATAAATTCTAAATATGACTTTGATTACTTCCTGATTTGTCTTCTATTTTCTGTTTGTTTCATTTTTTTCTTTCCGTTCTCTTGCTATCTACCAAACTCCCTTGCCCTTAGTTGCTTTGTGGACGGGGAAATTGAGTTGGCAAAAAGGCTCTGGTTGAACCACCGTTGCCATGGCTATAGATTTGGAGATGGATTAGCAACGGGTTCCTGATATGGAGATGGAGCTCTTCATGGCCGTGGAGTTGAGAATCGATGGGGTGAAATTGGGATGAGCCTGATCGGAGGGGTCGTTGAAACCATATCCGGCTTCGACTGAAGCACACCTCATCATCTTCCCCTTTCTCTTCTTCTTTGATTGTTTGCGAATTGAAAAAAAAAAATTCCTAATTTGGACTAAACCCTAATTTGGCCTAATTTTGTTTGCCAAAAACAATGGGGTTTATATTTGGGACAAAGATGTAGATGATGATGTCGTAAGCACTATTATTGTTGATTGGGTACGCCAGCAAGTTACATCACTCGGGAAAAATAAATAAAATATTATCATGTCAGATTTCTCGCAATCCAAATTGGAGTTGACACTTAAGCGATTATTATTTTTTTATAATGATACTTTAGCAATCTAACGAAAACTTTTGGTACCAAAATGAATTTCAATGAAACTTTTGACTTTTTAGTATCTTTATATATAAAATTCAGAGCTGGAAGAATCATGGTGGAAGGAATGATGCGGAGGGTGAACGCAAAAGCATTGTTTAGAAGAGGTAAAGAATATGCGGATGATGATGTGAAGTGAAAAAAGTTCTGTTGGGCCAGCAAATTGTGAGAAAAAGCGGAACGAGAAGAGTATATGAAAGACAAGCATTTGAAACCCCAATGTGGTGCGATTAGTAGACGACGTACTCACAGTTGGCCTAGCGCAACGAAATCCAGACGGTGATTAAAGCAACGCCTTGATGGAGTCCAATTTGCAGCCGATCCTCTACGTTGCATTCACCAACACTTGAATCACTGTGTGTAGAAAGAGATTGTGAAAAGATTTACCGGAAGACTATTCTACTGCTTCTCAAGGACAGGTGATTTTTGGCCCTGTAATTGGTCTTAATACGAGGGAAACATCAAGAAACGAGGTTGGGTTGAATATGAACTTCTTAGAAAGAGAGAAGAACAAGAGGTATATGAAAATAAAATGGAGGAATGAAAAAAGAGTAGGGTACGTAATAAAGCACGCAAACCACTAAAGTTAAAAAGCTCCACCAACCGTCCTTCGCTGTATTGGGGTTTGAAAGAACACTTTAAATTAATTGGTGTAGTGGAAAAAAGTTGGTGGCAATAACTATGTACTTTTATATAAATGAACTGTTAGCACTCGTCTTTGATCATCGAATGAGGTGCATCCACTTTAGTTAGAGCTTCAACATTGCTAGGTGCTGCTTGCTTTAAAGAAGATCCTCCACTTTTCTGTTCGCAATTCTCTTTTGAAAACCCCGAACTGGTTTTGTAAACTTAAAGTTGAAACTGGTTTATTTCTCTTCAAAGCAAACAAAAATGGCGTTCAGACTTCTTCTCAATTGAAAACATGCCATTGAGCAGAAAGGCGGGTTGATGGGTGCAGATTTTTTTTTTGGAGAAATTTCTCCTTTATAAGACTAATTGTAGATCATCTTCCCTACCAAAAACACAAAGCTCATCTCAGCAAACTCCGGTATTCATGTACTCACTCACGCTAACTTTGCTCCAGATAAACTGATGTAGCCCAAGCTTGACTACCCAAACAATAGGATTGGGAGAGTGATGTATACAAATGAAGACTCCATTCACCAACACAAGCATAAATTTCAGTTCTATGCTAGCTCAGAGAAGTGGTCATAACTTTCTCGATACAGATTGAAATGATCTTATTCTAAAGCCCGAAGTACGAAAACTCTTGGACCTACAACTTTTTTGTGTTGAGTTTTTGCAAATGAGTGCTTTAGGAAAGTTGAAATTGGGGAGGAAGTAGACAAATGGGAATGGACAGAATGAGGCAAACGATAGGAACTTTAGTGGTTGCTCTCCTAGGCCACCAAGGAAGTTGAAAGGGCATCAATTCTTCTAAATTGATGATTACCACTCTTTAAGGATGCAGACTTTAAAAGCTCCGACTCTTCAAAGATGGAGTAAAAACTCTTCCATATTTTGAGGGGGTTTAAACTCTTCAAGGTTCAAGGGAATCGCACAGAGTAATTTTCATTAGTCAAATTTGATGTCTTTTATAGAGACTTGATGGCCTTTTATAGCAAAACAAAATAGAACAATAGACTAAAGTCAATTCTAGAAACTAGCGGTTATTTAAGTACATAGAAACTAGAAATGCATAGTAACTAGGAGTTATTAAAAGAACAATATTTCCAATGCTAATACTTGGCCCAAGGTGTCTTGTTGCAAGCTTCCAATGCATTGGAAATGACAAAGTCAAGGATGATACTCTTGTTGGTGAGGGACTAGCCGATGAAGGCTTATCGATGTGATGAGAGGCTGGTCAAGCTTGAATACAGGCCGATCTTCTTGGTGGAGGGAGCTGATCTTGAATACAACCACATCATTTTCCCCTTTTTTAGAAGAATTTGTCCTAAAATGTCGAACTTTGAACACATCATGTATCTTCATATGAGAAGGAAGCTCTAATCGATATGGATTAAGATTGATGTGAAAGCGCTAGTATGAACACCTAGAGGGGGGTGAATAGGTGTGAAGACAATTTTCACGAAAAGCAGTAAGAATATTTGCTTTTGAAACAGAGTATGATAAATAGCAGACTTTGAAAGAGTTTAGACTTTAACTATTAAAATGAAATATGAATAAAGTAAAGGAGTTCAGGGAAGAGAAAATGAACATAGAATTTATAGTGGTTCGCTTAGATTAAACCTACATCCACTCTCCCATGCTGACAGCCTTCTGACTTGTTTCCACTATGAATCAAAAGAGAATTTACAATTTTGCAATCTTGACTTCTCAGTGAAGAGTCTCTATTGTTCTCACGAAGTCACAGTATAAGTCTCTCTCTTTTTTGAGTACAAATTTGAGCACAACATAAGGAATAACAAGTAAATGGAAGCTTCAGACTTTAGAATTCTTCTTTCATGCACTCTGTCGAATGATTGGAGAGACCTCCTTAAATACTCCTTCATGCCTTCTCGACCGTTGGCACTTTCTAAAGGAATTCTTCCAATCAACCTGTTGGACAGAATCAATCAAGGAGATCTCAAGCCGTTTGAAGATTGTGATGAAAGCCTGTCAATCCTGTTTACCCATACAATCAAGATCTTGGTTTCCATAAGTAGATTCTTTCCAAAATAACTTGCCTTCCGAAATGATTTGATGTATCTAAATTGATTCCAATAACCAATCTCGTAGGTGATATTTCCAACCAGAAGGCTATATATATCTTGTACAAACCGAACTTTTGAAGAAAGAAAGATAATCCCGAGTCTGGTCAAGTCTTCATTCTTCACTTGCGTTCAGTCTGAAATTTGTCAGAGTGGGCAGACTTCTGTTATAAGATAGATTTTGACACAAAAGTCTAGCAATCTTCAGAATAAAACTTAAATAAGTTTTGTCAGCTTCAAAACATCATAGGAGTTTTCTCCAACAATCTCCCCATTTTTTATGGTGACAAAACTTTCCTACAGATTTAAAGACTTATATCCTGCAAAACAACACTTTAGCAGTACATGATAACTTATAAAAACATATTGTTGAGGATCTGGATAACATCGATTCTACAACCACAGAAAACACGTTAATCTTGAAAATTTAGACAAGATTCAATCATCCACATCCATAATCACAACCATAAAAGGTTACTGTAGAATATAAGTGTTCAACACACAACCAGTTCAAACAAATTAAATCTGCTTCTCATTCTCCCCCTTTTTGTCAACAGCAGAAAGAAAGAGAATTTCAAAAAAAGATAGAATTGAAAAGATGAAGTCAATTAGGTTTGTCTGGGAGCTCGAACAAGTTGGAAATCCTCAAGTGATTGCACTACCTCCTCTACTTTGGCTACAGCCTGGGACATATGTTGATTCAAAGTTTGAACTTTAGTGTCAAGAGACTGTACCTTGCCATTGAGAGAGTCTATCGAAGACTTTAAGGCGGTGTAAAGTTTCTGAATCTCGTACTCCATTGCATATTACTAAGTTTTAACCTCCAAAAAGAGCTCAACCAACCTTGGATAGTTGGGATCAGTTTCGGTTTGAACACTCGCTTAAGCGAAGTGAGTTTGTGGAGTATCAAGAGATGGAGGAACATCAACTTGAACACGAGCAGCTTGTTGCTTGTCCTGATTGGGAGTTTCTTCTTCAATATCAGGGAAGTTAGATGCAAAGACATCTTTGAGATCTGCAGGAGATCTGCTAATGCCATCACTAGCAGTTGGTGCTATGAAAAAAGTTGTCTCATGATCTCCCCTTGACTTGTTGCCTTCAGGTTGGGATGAGACTTCGCCTTCTTTAGCCTTTTCTTGGTCGGCACTAGATCCCTTCCCTTGTGGATTGTCTGTTCCTTTAGATGCAGCATCATCCCTTTCTTCTTCAGAATCTCTTTTCTCAGTCTCGTCTGATAGTGGTATTGCACCACTTGCTCCATTAGAGTCTTCATCTTCATGGTCCTTCTCTGTTGATCTTTTAGGCTCATCTTCTTCTTCGTGCCCATCTTCTTCTTATGTTTCTGCTTCGACTTCTGTTTCTACTTCAACTTCTATTTTTGCTTCAACTTCCTCTTCCTCTGTTTCTTCATAATCAACTACTCCTTGAAGATTTCTCAAGGCAAGAGCAGAGATGGTAAGATCATCCTCCTCTTCTTCATCCATAAGGAGGATAGACCTCTTCTTCTTCGAATTTGTTTGGGCAACATTCTTCCCTTTTCTTTTCCTTATAGCAATCGATTCTTCCTTGGTTCTGCTTGTGGATTCCTTCTTCAAACACTCAATGGCCTTGTTAAGATCTTTTAGCCTCATCTTCGAGATCATCTTTAGTCCTATCTCCATAGGAATAATGGTTCTTGAACAAAGCTGAGAGGGAAATTGGATCTGAAAGTGGCGGAACAACTTGGTGATCAAGGCCGCATAAGGCAATTGCCCTTTTTCTTTCATGATTGTCTTGTACATGTGCAAGAAAATGGTGTGTGGTAGAGAAAAATGAATGCCATTGCAAATGGCCCACATGATTTTTGCCTCGAATCTGGACACATCAGTTTTGGATGCTACCTTAGGTCTGAAGTAGTTGATGACAATTTTGTGCAACAGAACACTAGTTGCTGGCAATTGAGAGTAAGTGATACTCCCACAAGGCACTCTATCCTTCACTAAAAAACGAGTTGCTTGACCAATGGAGATGTTGATCAGTTCAAAACTGCTTCTTTCTACTCCCAAAATGTCAGCTAGAGTGTCAACATCCACAACAAAGGCTTTGTCACACACAGTGAATTGTATGTGAGTCTAGTCAAGGAAAGACAGATTATAATAGAAATATGTTGTCAACTCAGGCTAAGCCATAGCAGTCTTAGCACAAAACTTCTCAAGTTGAAGAGCAGCCAACTTTGCCCTTAAGTCAACCTTGATCGAGTCCAAGAAATCGAAATCAATTATTTGAGGGTTTATCACCCCCCCTGTTCAACATCTATGTATAAACCCTTTTGTGCTCCTTAGAACGAAACAATCTCATTCTCTCTCCAGGAACATCAGCAGCCACACCCATTATGGGTTGGAAATTCGTATAAATCCACTCATCATCATCCTTATTTTCAAGCTGATGCTCAGAACTGAATCTAGGATCATAAGGAAAATAAAGAAAGGCTTTTTCTGCCGAACCTTTCGGCGTTATACCCAAATGTTCCATCGCTCTTAAGAACACTATTTCATTGCCATGCCCATGTCCTCTTAGGAAATTAGTGATAAAAGTCATTGGAGAGCCACCCTATTTCAGATAAGTATAATGCTTGTAAAGAACTTGGGGTATCAAGACTCTGAGAGGAACTGCTTCTTGATCAACTTCCTCTTCCAATGGTTGGCGCGGAGGGTTCTGTGGAGAGTTCTGCGAAGAGACGTGCAGAGAGTCTTCACTAGTGAGATCAAAATACGTTGGTCCTTTAGGCATGCTCCAAGGATCTTGACTAGCAATTCGAGAGGACTTTCACTGGTGTGACAAGGATGTAGACTTGGAGGATTTCATTGACATTTTCAGTGAAAAATATTGAAACTTGCAGAAAATTTTTTAGAGCAAAAGTCGAGGGAGAAGAGAATCACTATTAGGGTTTTGAAAGACAGTACTCGAAATGAATCGTTTTGGAAGATATAAAGCATTCGAGAATAGGAAGTTGAAACGACACAAAAGAAAATGCATTTTTGGAATAAATTGAAAATGGAAATTGCTAAAAATTCCAAAGTCGAATTTTAGCAGGAAAAAGATAACTTCTAAAAATAAAATAGGCAAGCAATGATTCGAATAAAAACATACCTGTTCAGAAATTTCATACTAAAATTAAAATACCTAGATTGAAGAGATTTCCTCAAGATGAAGTTCTAAGTCTGAACAACTTCAAATTTTAATCGATAGGAAAGATAATATTCAGCTTGCTAAATAAACTCAAATAAACTTTTCTCCAGAGGTTTCATGAAGATATCTACCAATTGATTCTTTGACTCAATGAATTGAACCAGAATCTCGCCATTCTAGATATGATCCCTTATAAAATTTTGTCGAATCTCTATATGCTTCACCCTTGAATGAAGAATTGGGTTTCTAGTGAGATTGATAGCCCTTGTGTTGTCGCATCTGATCTCGGTGCAGGATTCTTCTATTCTAAAGTCTCTTAGTTATTGTCTTATCCATAAGATTTGAGAACAATAACTCCTAAGAGCAACATATTCTGCTTTTATTGTTGATAATGCTATAGTACTTTGCTTTCATTAAGAACCAAGATACTAGCATATTTCCCAACAGTTGACAAGTGCCAGATGTGCTCTTTCTGTCGACTTTACAACCGACTAAATCAGCGTCAGAATATCCAAGTAGATTAAAGTCTCATTCTTTTGAATACCATAGACCCAGCCTTGGAGAAGTTGCAACATATTTGATGATGCGTTTTACAGCACTTAGATGAGATTCCCTTGGATTAAACTGAAATCTAGCACATATGCACACAATAAATAAAATATCAGGTCTAGAAGCAATAAGGTAGAGAAGAGAACCGATCATGCTTCTGTATAGCTTATGATCTACTTTCTTCCCTTCTTCATCCTTGTCCAGTTTCGATGAACTTGATATAGGAGTTTCTATCTTCTTGCAATTCTTCAACCCAAATTTTTTTATAAGATCTTTGGCATATTTCTCCTAGTGAATAAATATACCTTTTTTCGATTGTCTGACTTGCAATCCCAGAAAGAAGGTTAACTCACCCATCATGCTCATTTCGAATTCATCCTGCATAAATCTTGAAAATTTCTTGCAAAGATTTTCGTTAAGAGAACCAAAGATAATATCATTTACATAAATTTGTACTAGTAGAAAATCTTTCCCTTCTCTCTTTATAAACAAAGTAGTAGCAACCTTTCCCTTTTCAAAATCATTATAAGTTAGAAACTTACTCAACTTTTCATACCAAGCTCGAGGTGCCTGCTTCAGTTCATACAAGGCCTTTTTCAATTTGTAAACTGAGTCTGGTTTTCTTGGATCTTCAAATCCTGGTGGTTGTTCCACATAGACTTCTTCTTGTATGAATCCATTTAGGAATACACTTTTGACATCCATCTGGAATAACCTGAAATTGTTAAAACAAGTAAAAACAAGTAATAATCTAATTGCTTCTAACATTGCTACTAATGCATAGGTTTCGTCATAGTCTATTCATTCTTCCTGTGTATATCATTTATTCACGAGTCTTGCTTTGTTTCTGATCACTTTTCCTTTCTCATTCATCTTGTTCCTGAAAACCCATTTTGTTCCAATCACAGATTTGCCTTTGGGTTTTGGAATTAGCTCCCATACATCGTTGATGATGAATTGTCTAAGTTCTTCCTGCATAGCTTCTATCCAGCTTTCATCAGACAAGGCTTCATCTACTCCTTTTGATTCTATCTCATAAACAAGTGCTAGAGCACTGGACTCTTCTCTTCCTTTGGATCTGGTGCGAATTCCCTCATCAATGTTGCCAATGATGAGTTCTTTGGGATGACTTGACTTGTGTTTCCAATTACTATTTGGTCTAAGAGTCTATTGATCCTCTGCTTCGTTTGAATCTTCTCGATCTGCTTGTTGCTGTTCTCCAAAAGTCTAAACCTCTTCGAGGGACATAGACTTTGTTAAGTCTAGAACTGGTTCAGACTCTTCAAGTTGAGTCTGATTTGGTTGATTCTGTACATAATCTTGAAACTTGACGTTCATAGATTCTTCCATGGATTGAGTCTTCTTGTTAAAGATCCATGTAAGCTTTACTTGAGCACTCGCCGATCTAACGTGTCACACCCCGATCCTCAAGCACGCGCACATCTCTCGGTGGTCGACTAAATTACGACGTTCCCAGGATGCATCGCCGACCCTTTTTATTTTATGCACATGCAAAAACGAATTAAACAATCCCCAAACAACAACTCACTTGGGATAGAAAAGAAGGATAACCAATTTTTCTCAAAACACACTTTATAAACAAACCGAGTTAAACCTACAGGTTCATATACAAAGAAACCACTAGGCCATCTACACTCTGGACCCTTCAGCCTTGGGCTCTGAATCCTCCATGCTACAACCTTGAAAATGGTAACCCACGACGGGGTGAGATAAAAATCTCAACGAGTTAAACCCTAAGCCCCGACTAGGGCAAGAATTCACTCAAAGGTGTCCTAAACATGCACCATCCAGAACTCACCTCGCTTGGGCGCATCCCTGCACATCAGTACATCTCATATGCACTCATAAATGCAGCATGTGTAATCAGCAATTGGAACACTTCATAACACCCATCGAATATTCATAGAAGTCCCAATTATAGGGTCAAATCGTTTTGACACGTCCCATTCCATGCCACACAATTTCGTCCCATAATCAGGCATGGATAACTCATATCGGTGGTTTAATCCACACCCGATATTCACTCTCAATATCCAAACTCCACATTCCAACTCAATATTCCAACTCAATACTCAAACTCAAGGTTCTAGAGGTGACCCCCATGAAGTTCCGTTATCGTGTGGCACTTAGTCCCTAACCACAATCAGCAACAATACAAGGTACTCGAGGTGGCTCCTACGAAGTCACGCTGTCGTGTAGCACTTAGTCCTTTTTCCACATATAGAATAGTACAAGGTACTAGAGGTGGCTCCCACAAAGTCACGCTATCATGTAGCACTTAATTCTCGACTATGCAAGATAGTAGTATAAAGTTCTAGAGATGGCTCCCATGTAACTCAGTTTACCATGTAGCACTTAGCCCTTGATTACGATAAGCAACGGTACAAGGTACTAGAGGTGACTCCCACGAAGTTTTGTTATCATGCAACACTTAGTTCTTTACCGACTCACCACCCATTCGATTTCCTCAACACATCTCATTCTCTTTCAAAAGTCGCCACATAAGGCAATAACAATAAACTACAATCATGGCACAACCATTCGCGCCTTATCACGCATGACTTTTAAGCATATCACAAAACAACCACATCACCAAATAGGCATGGTTCAGCAAGCATAGCATCAAGAACAATCACAAAAACCACTACCGATCCTAATCGGCAGAAACGGTCCACTCACGCGTCTCCAAGTTTAAATCCGAAAATCTAATCAAACGAGTATGTTGTAAATGACACATAAACAAACATTTTTTATCAAGAACAATCAAATTTGACACCTTTTTCAACACCTTAGATCCTTCTAGATTAAGAGCA
The DNA here is from genome assembly GCA_014182565.1 of Eucalyptus marginata. NCBI lineage: Eukaryota > Viridiplantae > Streptophyta > Magnoliopsida > Myrtales > Myrtaceae > Eucalyptus > Eucalyptus marginata. The sequence continues at coordinate 34,976,009 of CM024587.1, read as the reverse complement.
CTAAATTGCTCAAACGTTAACAAAAACTGTGTCCATTTTCAGAAAGTCTATTTTCCAAACCAGCTTGGTTCGAGATCCAAAACTTGTCCATTTGATCTGAAATTTGACTATGTTAAACTACAAGATGTGAAAAACAACTTTTATGAAGAAACCATTTCGAAAATCGAACCCGAAGAGTTGATAAAAATCATTTGAATCCCAAAAGGTCACCAGTTTCAGCACAAACAGAGGTTTTGTTTGCAAATGAGGAAGCTGATATCTTATTCTTTTAAATCCCTAAAAATCTTGAGTAAAATATATGTCATAGCTGAAGATGTCTAAAACATTTTTTAAGAAGGAATCAACCTAAAAATCTTAACACATTTTGATCCACAAAAATGGCAAATGGCAAGGGTCCAGAAATCAGAACTGAAGAAAGTCCACTGAATTGGACTAATCAAACCTCATTAGTACTAATCTCACCAATTAGATCAACATTAATCCACCTTAAGGCTAACCTAACCATTATAGATTAGCACTAATCCATCTTAAGACAAATCTCACTTAGTACTAATCTAACTAAGCTAATTAACACTAAACTAACCTCTTAAGTGCAGTTAACAACCTAATCAAGGATTAGAGAATTAACTCACTGGATTAGCAAGCCAACGGGTTCATGGCGATGGCGACGGCGACGGCGACACGAAGGCGGTGAAGACCCGTGTCTACGGTGGCTCCAAAGGAGGCTTGGATGTGGCTGAAAACGGCCACAAGCTCATAGCTTAAAAGGAGAAACCGGTTCTACTTTTGTGGTTGCTATTGGCTTTGGTTCTAGAGGAAGCTGGTCGAGCTTCTGTGGGCTGAGACGGATGACCAAGGACGGGCAAAGAGGTGGAGGCTGCTCAGCTGGGACGGTGGCTGGCTGGACGAGCAACGACGGGCTGAGCGGACTGGCAACGATGGGCGGTCGAGCGACACGAGGAGCTGGTCGCGATTGTTGGCTAGCGCTGTTGGCTCGGTGGCTGAGAGGCGGTGGCTTCGGTGAGGTGAATGGCAGCAACAACCATGGAAGAAATGGAGGAATGAAAAAGAAAAAGAGCTAAGGAAGAAAGATGAAGTTGCTGGTTCTCTGCTCTTGTTTCAGCAACCATGGAGAGGAATGAAGCAAGGAAGAAGAAGAAGGAGGGCTGCAGTTGGAAAGGAGGGAACCAAGCCTTCAATGCACTCCAAAATGTTAAGAACACTCAAGTGGCTGCCCCCAAAGTCTTCAGCCTTATCCCTTGCCCATTTTCCTTCACCAAGCTTCCCCTAGAAGCCACCCAAGAAGTCCAAAAGGTTGTAGTCCCATGGCATATGAATTTCCAACATTTCCTCTTCAATTCCAATCCAATTTAACTCCTATTCCATCCAATTAAGTGGCCAACTTGCCAAGGTAGGTGCCCACTTCAAATTCCACATTTTTCCTTACCAATTAGTTCAACTTGATGGCCAAAAACGCACTCAAAAACAAGCCTCCGAATTTACTAGTCCAAAATCATCCAATTTTGATTTTTCGCCGAAAATCTGGACTCGCCGAAAATTCTTTGAAGGATGAGTTGACATTTCTAAATTAAATTATGATATGATAGAATTTTCAATTTCTGAAATAGGGTTCAATTTCGTGGTTAATTTCAACCGGACGGGATTTTAGCGTGACCTAACCTATCAGATAGCTTTTAGGAATTTTTAGCGCATTTGACCTATGGTCAATTATTTTTTAGCCACATTGTACATCTTCGACTCATTGGCGGCTCTCAGTTGTCATGAAAATCTCGAGATTTCAAATACGGGCATATGGTACAAAATGATAGAAAAATCGGTTTAGTACCGTTCGACGAGAATTTTGCAATTAGGTGGAATCACCCACACTTTAATTACATGCCTCTGTCGGACCGACCTATCTCTGGTCTTTGATTGATTTTGATAGTGCTGTATTAACCCTTACAAATTAGCACAGTCAAACAGTCAGTTTCTAGTCGAATTCTCATGTCTGTTGCGTTTAGATTCCTTAACGGCTTCACCCGATAGACTAGTTATCTCGTGAGTGGCCAACTCAGAGAAAAAAGGCCATAGGCGCATCGATGAAAAGCCCATTTCATTTAGTCAAAAGTAGGGTCGAAAATCAGGATGTCACATAACAAGCCTTGAGCTCGCCAATGTCGGCAAGCCGGGCAAGCTTGAGGCTTGCTTGTGGCCGGTCGCCGGCTATCGTCGTTGCCAGCCAAAGAAGAAGAAGAAGAAGAAACATGAAAAAGAAAAAAGAAAAGAGAAAAAGAAAATTAAAAAAAATTAAAAATTATATTCTTAAAAAATAAAAATAATTAAAATTTTAATTTTTTTTTAAAAATAAAAAATAACGATTTTTTAAAAATATTTATTTAAAATTATAAAAGTTGTCCATTAAATTTGTGTTGTATAAAAATATTTTTGCAATACCATTATAAATATATATAAGAAATAAGTTTTATTAGGTTTAGTTAAATAGGTTGGGTGTGGGTTGACTATAGATCGGGTCAAGTATGGGTAAAAAATTTTGTATTATAATAAATGAGTCATAAACGGTTAAATGGGTCGATTTGGGTCGGACCATTAATGACCTGACCCAAACCCGACCAGACCCACCCGTTTAATGGGTCTAATCAAAATATAATTTATGAGTCAATCATTTTTATTTCAACCCCAATTTTCATGAGCTATAATGAGATGGAATACTGCATTTCTGCCAGACGATACTTTTGCAGTACTTTTATGTTATGTTATGGAGATAATCAAAGCAAGAATTTCATGGGCCCTTTAATTAATGTTATAATAGCTCTATACCAAAGAGTGCACCCAAAAAGAACTTTTAATCTCAAGCATCATTAAAAAATTCACGGAACCTCGTGCACTCTGTTATCTTGATGAGAAAGAATGATAACCGTGTAACGTCAAAGACAGGAAAGATTGGGAACTTAATATGGCCGAAAGAGGTAAAACATCACCTCATGTATCTCATAGGGGTTATAAACTTCAATGAACTTTTACCCATCTTTTAAAAATTTGAATCAATTTCCTAGAATAATGCAAATCATACTTTTTCTTCCTTTATGGGAATCTTCTTCATTCTTTTTCCATGCCATTTATTTTTCTATTCATTAGTAGTATCCTAAACAATAACACTCTTAGACTTCATTTGTTTAGCAAAAAATATAACGTTTTTTGAAAATATTTTTTAGGAAGCTATTTTCTAGGAAAATGACAACATTTTTCGATATTTGGTTGAAACCTGAAAATTAATTAGGAAATATTTTCTGCTATTTGGTATCTTATTTAAATTTCTAGGGAAAACTTTCAAAAAAATGAAAAGTTTTAATTCTTTTTATTTTGAAAATCTTTTTCCTTTTCTTCTTCCCAGCCAAACAACTGGCCAATGAAGAAAAAAAAAAAAAGAAAAGAAAAAAGAAAAAAAATTCCAAAATAATTAAAAACTCGATTTAAAAAAAAAATAAAAAATAAAAATAAAAGGAAAATATGCTTTGAGAAAAAGAGTGCTTGGTCAAAAGGTGAAAGAAAGAGAATGGAAATGTTTTATACTTTCTAAAAAGCGGAAAATATTTTCCCCATTTTTTAGGGTGTACTTTTTTTGGTGCGAAAAATGTTTTTCTTAACTAGTCTATTTTTCGTAAATCAAACGCCGAAAAATTCGAAAAAAAAATGTTTTTTTGGAAATTATTTTTTATGAAACAAATGCAGCCTAAACAAAAAGCAAGATTTAGAGCGGAAAAAATCATACTGGAAGGAATGATGGGGTTGGTGAATGCAAAAACTAATCGGGAGAAAGAGGCAGGATATATGAAAATGAAATGGATGAAAGAGACCCTAGTGGATGATTAAGATGCAAAACCACTACGAAAAAGAGAACAACATCAAATTTTTGGTGGAGAATTATGCAAACCACTAAAAGTCAAAATGCTCGAAGAGTTCCTTTTTGACCATGGAATGAGGTGCATCTGGATTAGTCAGGTTTCCTTTCCGGCCGATTGCAAGGTGCTGTTTGCTTAAAAGAAGATCCTCCACTTTCTTTTTCTCCCTCTCTTTTGAAAACACCAAACTGGTTTCATAAATGTAAAGCTGAAACTGGTTTGTTTCTTTTATAAACAAGCAGAAATGCCATTCAGATAAAATTGATGGTTGATGGTTGATGCAGCATGAACCCTCGATTCAAACAATTCTTATATAGCTGCAAAAAATCTGACTCACCCTCTTCCCTTTCCTCATTCGGATTCTTTTTCATTTATTGAAAAACCCTTTTAGAGTCATTTCAAAATAGGAAAGATTTTTTTTTTAATGAAAGACTCGACTCTTATTCCAAATGAATTTCTGAAAATTCTTTTTGATTTTTGATTTCGAGAAACCATTTTGTTTATTGGTGTCAAAATAGGATATGGGGTATAAAAATGGAGAATCTATTCTCTTTTTTTTTTTTTCTTTTTTTTTTTTAAAAAGGTCTTGGAGATTGTGTAATGCTTACTCTATCGTGTATCCAATTGAAAACATGCCGTCAATGTAGAAGGGAGACTGATGATTGCAGACCATCTTCTCTATCGGAAACACGCAGATCTGTATTTGCATATGCATTCACCGTCTCTTTGCTCTATATAATTTCCTGGTGAAGCCAATTTTCAACTTCCTCTAGAAGTTAGTCTCTAACCTCTCAAAGATGTTAAATGAATAGTTTACAACTAAATCTGCACTTGTTTCAAATTCCATGAGAAGTTGCTCTTGAACCTCCCCAACGAGTTACCTCTACATGAAGTTATATGTGTGCTTGTTTAGACGTGACTTAAGTGAGCCAGAAAAGAACTCTTGTGAGTGTGCTGGGTCTGTGAGAGAATGAACGAATCAGATGCACGTGCTGCAACGAATCAGATGCATGTGCTGCACAAGTTTGACGTGTAAGATATAAGAGCTGGTCTGTGAATACTTTGTTCTCTTGAGAAATAAAATCGAACTCCTTCGCTTTCGTGCCTATCAATGCTACACTCAACAAGTAGTATCAGAACTCTCCTGATTCAACAAAGGATATCCAAATCAGACTATTGAGATTGTCTCCATATTATTAAACGTGCATACAAATTACCTGCAACATTCAAATGAAATCATTATTTTCTCAAATGAAGTAGGCATAATGCATACAGGAAAAAAAGGAGCCAAGTAAAAGATGCTGAAATCAGTGTATACCCTGAGTTGTGACTCATAACTTGTAAGCCATGCTACATAATATGATAACAATTCATTGGTGCAATCCTTTTGGACAACGCAAGATCAACTCAAGTGTCAACATATTCATGAATGTGCACGTCCATGCATGCATTGCGAGATTTCTTTCTGTGCTTCTTGGATAATTCTTTCCTATATTTGTTACCCAATATATTATCTGTGGCCGCCATCTTTCTTTCTTCTTTTTCAACTTTCAAGCTATACATATGAACTTCCATCATCCGTGCACGTGATATATTTAATACGATTGTCGACCTGGAAATGTGAACGTGAGGGGGTTCAATTCAAGTTGGTGTGCAGAGAACGAAAGAATCAGGACTCCCAAATCAGAACTAGAAGGTGGACAAATTATGATAGATAGAAACGTTGGCCCTTCGAGTAAAATAAGGGGAAAAAACCAAAGTGGGTTTGGTAATTACTATGTATTATCTAGTGCGTTGTTTGAAAATATTCCATGCTTTTAGTTGATAACATCAGCAATCCAATTGGCCTCAGCCAAGCATTCCTGCCGACACTACAGGATTCTCCCAGAATCAAGAAGAAGCATCCTTGTCAAACCAGATCCTTTCACCGGACTCACTTGATGCATTTGAACAAAAATATGAAGAAAATCTTCTGAGGCACACAGATTACTCGGACTACGATTACAATGCTCGTGATGGACGAGACTGCTGAATGAACAAGACCACTGTCCGTACAAGATCATTGTAGCAAGTTACTGTTCACGTTTACTGTAGCAGTAGGCTAAGGAAATCACTATTCACTGTCACTGTTCATACCGTGTAAATAATTCCCTACCGAAAGTTTCGGACGCCTATGTTTGTTTCAGGACCCGTGAGCTTGGTTCTTGTTTGTGTTTGACCTCTTATTGCCTATAAAAGGCAATTAGGATATAATGTGTTGGGTAGAGTCTCTTGAAGTAAAGTGAGTGTTTTGTGCAAACTCTCCATGGCTTTCTAAATTTCTCTTCTTCTTTTCCAGCCCGGTAGGATCCTTTGAGAAATACAGCTTGGATAGTTAGAAATGTTACCATCCTAGCATTTCTGAGTGTCTCTAGGCTCTGAACTAAATGGCAGACTGGTTTTCTGCTAAAAAGCTATCCTTGAAGAGCTTGAACGGGAGGTTCGCCCACTGTGGAAAGGCATACCTGCTAAAAACTGATTCCGTCTTCTTTGGTTCTAAGTCTAGGTCCCCTCAATGGTATCAGGCAATAATTTTCTCTGAACCACTCACGATTACATTAATTTTGAGATAACTTCATCTTTAAATATGAACGAGATAATCTCTCTTGAAATGTATATCTTAAATGATGAATACATATTGTCTTGACATACTTTTTCGCATATAATCAATTGGTCAATTATATGACATGGACCTTGCCACTTATGATCTCAATAAATAGATTTTCACCTTCATTATTTAAGGAGTTGTCAAACGAATCATAATTACCACAGTCTTCCAAAAAGTGTTAGAGCTTAATTAATTAAGGCAGTTGACTTTAATTTTCACCTTCGCATATTGAAGCTTTATGACTTATCTGCATGGCCCAAGATTATTAAATTTTGTCAGAAATATTCGCTAGCATAGTTTATTTCATAAGAGATGTAAAATTTAGATTATTTTGCGTACGAAAAAAAATTGATTCTTGAACTTTTGAAAATACCATACATTAAAAGGATGGTTAAGGCATGATATGTTTCATACTATATTATTATTTATTGGTGGAGTGAGCGCATGCAACTTTACTGAGTCGACGTCGAACTCACGAAGCAAGTTCCTCTTTTTCAACTCATATGGCCATCCCTGGGCTCTGCTAATTCCGTTCAACCCACGTTTTCTTTTTCTTTTATTAGAAATGAGTTTTATATTCCAAGAAAGAAAAGGTTTTTGCCAATTATAAATAAACCGTTTTCAGGTTCAGATGAGAATTCTCCAAGGGTAAAGCAGGCCTTAATAAATCATCAATTGTGCATGTGATCAAGTGATTAGTGATGTAATCGAGCTATTAACACAATATTTAGCAAAAAAATTTTTAAAAAAAATTCTATTTTGAGTCCCTAACGTGAGAGGGGATTAAATGCACGGGTTGGGTTACATTTCTCACATCATCAAGTTTAACATCATGCAATGTCCTGGCAATTGCGAAATGAAAAAGTTCAGTAAATTTTAGATAAACCTTTCAAATAAAGTATTACCAAGTTTGAACTTAGTCCATTTCATATTTGAGCGGCCAAAACTTGAGCCTCTCAAATCACACGTGTTGACGTCTGAGTTTTTACTAGTAAATCGAGCGCAATTTTCATAAAACGGCAAGAAAGATGGAAATAAAATATTAGTAAGAAGGCTAAAAGAAATATATGGTACAATAAATAAAGAAATAGACAAGTATATTAAAAAAAAGTAAAACAGAGAGTCCCGATATGGGCTGTTGGGCCCATCACCTTAGTCTTGGCCCTTGTAAACCGGATTAATTTGATTGAGCCCAGCAGCTCAGGCCCATCAGACTTCAATTTATGATTCAATCTATGGTTTTCAAAGATTCAGGTATTGAGGTCGAGTCTAAGTTCGTGTTAGGCTTCGTACTTCTCTACCCATGATTCCATGACCAAGCTTTTCCTTATTTCTCTTCCATTTGTTAATGATGTATATGTTTGTAATTCGGAACATGCGCATGGGCTTTATTCAAACTTGAATTGTTCCAGTTTACTTGTATGACAAAAAAAAAAAAAAAAAAAAAAACTGGAATCATCCTATTACTGAGAACATATTGAAATGGAAAGCCTCGATGACAAATATGTGAAACTTGTAGGTTTGATTGGTTGCGAGAGAGTTCAGTGCCTATAATGTGCTTGATGAAATTATTAAGCCAGAAGCGTGCTTGGCTATTGATTGTTTGTTCATATAGCATCTGTGCTCGGCTGTTGTCAATGATTGATATGTATTCATAATCCATGTGGTATCGCTGCTTTATTTTGGTTTGTATGTTTCTTATTCAGCCATAAGATTTCCACAGTTCAAGCTTGCTATATTTTATTCTCATTTCATCTGCACGTTGTGTCTTCGACTCTGGTTCACTTTGTTACTTTCTCTGCTGTATATGGATCAATATAGGAAGCAAGTAAAAATGCCACGAGTTGCATTGTATAACTGAGTGAACCATTGAAACATGTGAATGGAATCGAGATTCTTGTATGCTGGGAATGATTGGGAATAGATAATAGAGATTAAGCAAGAGTTCGTTTTCTGGAACTGAATGTCTAAGAATTTGTCCCTGGAGGTGTTCAGTGTCAAAGAGAGAAGGAACAATAGAAGTTTGTGAAAGATTGGACCTGAGTGTGGTTTAATGGAGATTTGTTCACATAATATGTATTCATGTTCCAGAAATGAAAGAGCAAAGGAAAGCTTAGAGTTAGAGGGGAATTAGTGTTCTGGATTTAGGGGCTTTCTTTGTTTGAACATAAAAAGAAAAAGAGTAAAAGAAAGGAAAGAGAAAGAAGGAGAAATCTGCAGGGAAACTTGTTCCGGAAACAGTGGACCAAAGAAGAAAAGAAAAGACATAAAGAAAGGGGAAAGGAAAATCTGAAAATCTGATTGTGCGTGTGTCATGTGTTTGGTCGCAGGAGAGAAATAAAAATAAAAATAAAAAAAAAATAAAAATAATAAATGAATATCCGTTTAGGAAATCTAAAGATATAATTTTTTTTTTATTGAAATAGGCATAGTGCATATGGGGAAAAAAAGAGGCAAGTGAAAGATAGTGAACTCAGCATATGTGCTGTGAGCTGTGACTTGCAAGGCGTGCTACATACATCTCGAGACCAATCAAGAAAATACGTAGAGAGTTTGAGAAATAGAGCTATAAGGCGTTTTAGTTATAAGAGCGAGTCTAAGATGATAAAAATTAATTGTTGCTAACATTTTGGACAACTAAGCATCAATTCCTATCTTTCACATTGTAATAATGAACTAAAAAAGATCTATACCTCTTATAATGAACTAAAAAAGACCATTCACATTGTAATAGAGTTGTCATAATTTCTTATTCCTATCTTTCCAAACATGATACAACTAAGCATCAATTCCAAGCAAGTTTCAAAAGAAAAGAGGATAAATATTCCCGTTTCGAGCAGTGAAACTTCCATTATAGTTACATACTCTTAATGGTAGTTTTTAGTGACATTATAAGATATGTTGGATTCAGCTTATTATGCATAGATATTACGAAGGATTGGTTATGGATTTTTTGAAAATAATAAACATTTGATGGATGGCTGAGGCACGATGTGTTTCGTGGCACTTAATGACCTAGTCCACCTACAAACTCTTGGTATGTGAATTCTTTACTTATAAACAACTAAAAAGGCCTCGCACTTCACACTTTTTCTTTTCCAGAGTTGATTCAGTTTATGCCCGGATAGAAGTCGATTTTTAACCCAAAAAACAAGACAATCAAATCATAAGTTTGAATTTAATTACTCGTGAGTGATAATTTTCGACACAACATGCACACATGGCTTTTTGAACACAAAAAGAAAAATTTAGAAATGATTGAGAGAGGTATTTAATTTACAAAGCATATACATTAAAATTATTATGAATTGATTTGGTTGGAATTTTGGAGATCGTGCAACAATGCGAGTCAAACACAATAGAAATAAAAGTTCAAAGAAGAAATACATTACGGACCAAAAAAAAGAAGTTATATGACACTAATTAGCCGCTTCATTCTTTCACTGACCAAAAGAAGGCTTCAGGAGTCGACTTCTAACAATTTCCTTGCTCTATAAACCTCTTCAATAACCGATTGAAGAACTTCTTCGTAGCTGCAGCAATGCACAATTGAAGGACAAATCATTTTAATTGGAAAGACAAAAATTCAAAGGATATCAAGGATACCACAAGTGTCGTAACTTTTGTACAGCATTCACTTAATTGTTATAACTTTTTTTTCGACCACTTAAGTGCCATAACTTCTAATAAACGTTCACTTGATACTCATAACTTTCAATCAATCATTTAAGTGCAAAATTTTTAAAAATGTTCACCCAAGTTCCAAAAATCCAACGTGACATGACACTTGTGATGAATATTTTTAAAAAGTTATCATACTCACGTAATCGATTTAAAAATTATATGGGATTCAAGTAATCGAAAAAAAAATTATGATACTTAAATAAGCATTGTAGATAAATTATGACACTCAAGCGAGTGCTATACGAAAGTTATGACACTTTTGTGGTGTCATTTTCCCTCAAAATTATAATCTAACTGTTGATTTGATTTCTCAAACTACTATAACCTGAAGATCTTTAACTCAGACAACAAAACAAAAGAAAAAATTTATATGCGCGTCTTTACCAGTATGCAATTTTGTTCTGTTTGACCACAAAGTTCCACCGAAGATTACAAACTAGAAGGATCCGCTTCTTATTCTATAGGATTGAATTTGCTTGAGTGGACAGCCATTTGTATGCAAAAGGGTTGCATTGCAGTAACTTTGAAACTTTGAAACTGTGTGTTGGGAAAGTTCAATGGAATGACTTCTCTACCTCATAATTTAGTGGCGAAATAGCAGAATTACCTGTTATTTTTCAAGACGAAACCGCTCATTGCTGCGACCTCAATTAGAGCCTCTTTCCATGACTTCACTTCGTTGTGGTCAAAGTTTGTCCAGTGCCTGTCTAGGTCGCCTTTGTATAAATCAGTTTCGAGTTTAACATCATCAATCTCCACGTCGTAGAAAATGGGGAGGATTCTTCTTTTCCCCTTTGATTCTGACATGCATTTCACCATGTGGCCAAGTTTGCGGAGACACCATTGACTGGAAGCATAGTTTTTAGAGAAGACGGGTATGTAGATATTAGAGTTAGCGAGTGCTTGTAGAATCTCTTCCCCGATCCCTTCATTGGACCTGAAGTCATCATTGTCACTATAAACAGGAATTCGATCTTTCCACATCCGTTCATGAAGATAATCAACAATGCTATGATGAGTTTCTGGCCCCTTATAATTCAGGAACACATCAAATATGGGTAATCTGTGGGAAAGCCAAGTCGATCTCGAGATATTCAACAATCGTTCCAGGATAGTGTGGCCACGACTATCCAGCACCCAGCTTTCTAAGCCCTCAATGCCCTCAATGGGTCTTAAATTTGGACAAGCTTCTAGCTCTAGATGTTGTAGCTTGCCCAACTTAGCTAAATTGGGCAACTGTCCTATTAAATCACAACTGGAAAGAAGGAGGTACTGCAAAGATTCCAGTTCCGACAAACCTTGAATCTCAACTAGCCTATTCAAGCCCTTCAGTTCCAAGCGCTCCAGACTCCTCAAGAGGGACAGACCAAGTATTTCCTCAAGGGATTCACATCTTGTTATGTTCAGTTCCCTCAAATGTGTTAGACCTGGAGCAACAGGTAGGTGTGATATTGGACATTCAATTACATGCAGAACTGTCAAATTTAATAAGTTGGACAAATGTGGCAGTGGACTAATACTTTTGAGTTTCAGGGTCAACAGTTGAGATGGAAGCTGATAGAACGGTTGCTCCCTCATCAAAGCTGCTTTAAGTTTTGAGTCATAGTCCTGCCTAGTCGAGTGATATCTACTTCTCAAATTGCTGAATCTATGTAATTCCAGATGTTCCAAATCGGTGATGCTTGAGGGTTGGGGGACAAGGGAGAAGTCCATAGCTTGAACCGCAAGGACTTTCAAACTTGATGGAAGAGCCGACACTTGTTGAAGCTCAATCGAACCCACTTTAAGATATTCGAGATGGAGACAACTTATCTCTGGAGGCAATCTAGAAACACTGGTAAATGATAAGTTCAATGACTTCAAATGGAATAGCTTCCCAATTTCCTCCAAGTTTTTATCTGTCAAATCCCAGGATTTGTTGGCATATAAACCTTCAAGCATCTCTAATCCTCCAATAGTACGAGGAATCTCCTTTATCTTCGTTCTACATAAACTCAACACCCTTAGTTTCTTTAAATTTCCAATAGAATTGGGTAGTGCAACTAGGCCCGACGTTGAGACATCCAACTCTACCAACATTTTTAACTCCCCAATTGAGTTTGGAAGTTCCTTTATCCCCACGCACCCACGTAAAGTTAAGAGTGTGAGATTCGCCGCCCTTCCAATTGAGTCTGGGAGTTGGCGGATTTTAGGGTTCTTGTTTAATCTAAAACTCGACAAAGATTTCAAATTGCCAAATCTCTCCGGAAGCTTCAAGGGTTGAAAATTTTGGGGCATGACGATTTGCTTCAAAAATTGTAGAGAACAGACTTCTTCAGGCAACTCCCTGAGAGAACTACACCCTTTGATATTCAAAGTCTCTAGGAGTTGAAGCATGGAAATGGAGGGGTCAATTGTGATTAAGTTGGAACACCGAGCAAGTATTAATGTCTCCAAGGATGTGAAATTAGAGAAGTCAGGTGTCCTCCTCAACTTTATGCAGTCTGTTAAATCTAGAACTTTCAATTTTTTTGTCATCTGCAGAAAAAGAAAATGTCGAATTAAAAAGAATAAAACACACAAATCATCCTACGTTTTTTATGGAAGTAATTATTCTCATTTGATAATTCAATATACTCCCTCGTTTACTTGCAATGGCGCAACTAGGTGGCTTCTAACACTTCCTTCGGGGAAAATGGAATAATCTTCCATTTATGGTAAACATGTATTGTCAATGTAATTGGAAACTATCAAGTCCTTTTTCTATATATATATAATTACTGCTTATAACTAAATCTTAGAGGTGAAATAGTAAGTAGTGAAATTCATAAGCTACAAGAGATTTATAGTGGTTAAACAGTTTGTTTGTTTGTAAAATATCACTTGTAACCGATACAACTAATGAAGTATATAAGTAACTAATTCATACTCTACAAATGGAAAAACCTGCTCATTTGTAAAAAAAAAAGAAAGGCTGTTCATAATCTATTAGGGAAAGCCCAGTAAATTTATTATTTGTCTAGTCTTTTACTGATTCATAAGTGTTTGTACTTGTAAAATCAAAATAAATCTAATAATCTACTACGATATTATAGTAAAAGGATAGTTTTTTTGTTTATTGTTTACAATCGTTAACCAACACTACTAGTAAAGTACGTCAGCAATTCATAGTCTACCAGCTGAAAAACGCGCTCCCTTGTCAAAGCAAAGGACAGTCTGTAGTCTACAAGGGTATTTCAGCCTGATAACTCAATTATTACGGTTGTATGCTACTAGAAAATAAAACTCGGTAAAATTGAAGTGTTGGCCATAATCTGCTAGCCATTTACCATGCTAAATAGTATTTTGTTTGTAAGTTATGACAGTTAAACAAAACTATTAGCAAAGTACATAAGAGCTTTTCTAATGTGAGCTACATTAATCATAGTTGTAATTTACCGTTTTACGAGCTTTGTTTAATAAGGCAAAATATAAAAATTCTTAATTAGCCTAATATTTGGCTTGCTTGTGCGGGCTATGGTATTGGAAATATAGGGCGCGTTTGGTAACGATTCTATTCCCGGGAACTGATTCTAACTAGAAATGATTATTTTTTATTCTGTTCCCGGGAACTGATTCCGAGTAAAAAAACGCGTTTGGTAACTATCCAAAATTTTTTATTTTGAAATAGAATTGTGTTTGATAACGTGCTAATTGATTCTGTTCCAAATTAATTTCTTTTGATTTTTAAATAATTTTTTACTTTTTTTACTTTTTTTTTTTTTTTTTCCCTTTTCTCTTATTATTCTTCTTTTTCATGTGGTGAGCATCGCCATCGGCCCCGGCGATGCTCATCGGAGTCGCCGCCCCTCGGCGAGCCTCGTGGCCGAGCCTCGGGCAAGGGTGAGGCTCGCCCGGCCCCGCCGGGCTCGGCCACCGGCGGCTAGGCCGACCTCGCCGGGCGGGCAAGGCCGGCCCATCGGCGAGGCTCGGGCAAGCCTGTCTTGGCCACCGGCGATGGCTTGGCCTCGCCTCCGACGAGCCTTGGCGGTGGCGGGCTTGCCTCCCGGGCGAGTGGCGGCGGCGAGTGGCGGACGGCGGGCGAACGGCGGCAGGTGGTGGTGGACGACAATCGTAGGATATGATGGAAGGGAAGAATGAAAGTTTCACTGTTTTGATTCTTTTTTTGATTCTCGGACGAAGAATCATATTTTTTTTTTATTCTCAATTCTCTTCCCAATCTATTCCCGGGAACAAGTTTGTTTCCAGAAACAAAAATTTTACCAAACGCGATTCTCGTCCCAAACTGATTATGGAAACAAAAAATTAGAATTAGGCATTGTTTGACACGTTACCAAACAGCACCATAGATGCTGGCTCACATGCATATGATCACATACACAATGTGTAGAGCGTGATTCATTTATGGCATGTAAAAGGTGTGACATGTATTGATGAATGGACTAATATAATTGGTAGGAAATATGATTTTAGTGACAAATTACTCTTGTTTTCAAGTCTAAAATTACATGCATATAGTAAATGTGAGATATAAAGTTTATATCCATGGTGTGAGAGAATTCCAAAATTTAATTGGGCACACTTGATTAATTCTAAGAAATATCGATCTCCTATTATGGTAGGATATCTCCCGTTTTGATGCATAGTCATACTCCCAAATAAGGTAATTGTTTATTGGTTCATGAGGCATGTACAACATATAGGTGAGGAATAACTGATCTAGAGATTCATACACCCAAAAATAGTGAATTCACGATGGTTGAAAAATATTCTCATGGTCGTGGTCATATGGACAGTATATAATTGTATATCATATATTCTGCCCAAAGGTGATTAATATGATGATGTATACAACTCTCAAGATGTGTACTCATATAATACTAATAGTATACATTGCTTATTTTTTAGCCACATTCTTTGTAAACGATAATTCCATTCCAATTGAGGCTTTTACTGGTTGAAATTTTAAGAAATGGGAGAGAATTTTTTGTTTGGGATTAAGCTGGTGAATGTTCATATTGCTTTTACTATAGATAAGCCGACAAGTCTTACTAACACCAATGCACAAGATTGAAAAGCACACTTTACTATCAGGGAAAAGAGCAATTGGATTTGCATGTTGTCTATAAAGAGATCCATTCAGGAACACTTGAAGAGTAGTTTGTCAGTTGACTACACTACTAGAGAGATAAAGGCAACTTGGAGGCTACGAACTGCATCTTGTCTAATGATAAGATTGGGACGCTTCTGCAAGGACTCTTAAATATGAGGTATGATAGTTCTAGTGAGGTTAGAAATTACGTCGTAAGGATCGTAGGCCTACAGACAAAACTTCAAGTTCTTCAAGTTAGTATTCATGTTATTTGCATTGTGCATCCAACCCTAAATACCATTCCACCTGATTTTGGATTATCAAGACTCTCAAAATGAGGCATAGTCAATTAATGACTTGATAGCTAGGGTGGTAGCTAAGGAAGAGAAATTGAAGAAAAAAGAGGGCATCTTATCCTATATGCCTCTAGTTCTAGCAACAATAAGAGTAAGAAGGTCCAAAATCATACTCATAAAGATACTCATGAAATCACCGGTCATTCTGACAGTTTGGGTCATAAGAAAAATTCCTTCAAGAAGGATGGTGACCACTGCTTCTTTTGTAAGAAGAAATGTCACATAAATAAAGACTCTTATAAATGTAAAACTTGGCCATCCAAGCATAAACCTACAGGTAATGATTTTTTGGCATTTGTCTGTGAATCCAAACTATCAAAAGCCCCTTCCAGTTCATCATGGTTAGATAGCGATGCAACCAATCATGTTGCCTTCACCATACAAGGATTCATAAACCAAAGGAAGCCAAATCAAGACGAATCAAAGCTCACCATAGGAAACAACAATAAAGTCGACATTGAGTTCATGGAAGATGTCATTTTAATTCTAAATTCTAGTTTTAATTTGATGTAAAAAAAAAAAAAACACATTTGATGTACCTCACTTTAGATGGAACTTAGTTTCCATATCATGCCTTGACATGTGTGACTACTCTTTTGAAATAAGGAACAATATTATTTCTATGTTTTTTTTATTCAAATAAAATTGAGTGCTGCAATATGTCCAATGGATTATATAAATTGTCTTTTAACTCCCAATGATATATGTCGCTTATATAATTAAAAAAGTTGTTTCCAAAAGACCTTTATCTAAAGAACAATCTTATGTGTTGACATAAACAACTTAGTCATGTCTCTAGGGAAAGAGTAGAAAGTTGATAAAGGCCAACATTCTGTATACTCTTTAAAATGACCTAGGGTGTGTTTGTTTATGTTCTTTTTTTTTGTTCTTAAACAGTTTTTCTGTTTTTTTGTTCCCGGGAACAAGAAAAGAACAGAAACGCGTTTGTGTGCGTTTTTGTTCCAAATCTGTTCTTTTGTTCAGGAACAAAAAAGAACAAACAAGAAACAAAAAAAGTTGTTTCTTGTTTACTAACAAAAACAAAGAAACACTTCTCTTTTTCTTTTCTTTTTTTTTCTTCTTTTTTCTTCTTCTTTTCTTCTTTTCTTCTTTTCTTCTTCTTCTTGCTTTGGCCGGTCACCGGCCTCGGCCATGGCCGGCGACCGGCCGACGAGGGCCAGCGGCCTCGCCCAGCCACGGCGAGGCTCGCCGGCCCCCGGCGAGGCCGAGCCTCGCCGTGGTTAGGCGAGGCTCGGCCTCGCCTTGGCCGGGCGAGCTCGGGCTCGCCAGTCCCGGCGAGCCGAGCTCGCCCCGCCATCGGCGAGGCTCGGCCTCGCCCGGCCACCGCCGCCGCGACGCCGACTGCGGTGGCCGGCGAGGCCGAGCCTCGCCGGTGGCGGGCGGCTCGGCCTCGCCGGATCTGGCGAGCCCGAGCTCGCCCGGCCGGCCGCGAGGCTCGCGAGCTCGGGCTCGCCCGGATCCGGCGGGAGGCCGAGCTCGCCCGCCACCGGCGAGGCCGAGCCTCGCCGGTGGCTGGGCGAGCTCGGCCTCGCCGGATCTGGCGAGCCCGAGCTCGCCCGGCGGTGGCCCGGCGAGGCCGAGCCTCGCTCAACCAAGGCGAGGCTCGGCCTCGCCGGGGCCGGCGAGCCTCGCCCGGTGGGCCGGGCGAGGCCGCCCGGCCCTCGTCGGCCGTCGCCGCCATGGCCGAGGCCGGCGACCGGCCAAAGCAAGAAAAAAATAAAAAATAAAAAGAAAGAAAAATAATGAAAAAAAAAAAAAAAACATTAAAAAATTAAAAGAAATAAAAAAAAAAAAAATTTACCAAACATATTTCTGTTTTTTTTATTTTAAGAACAAGTTTACCAAACGCTCATTTTTGTTCAAAAAATGTTCCCCCGGAATGTAAATAGTTTTTATTTACGTTTCCCAACAAAAAAGAATGTAAAACAAAACAAACGCACCCCTAGAGACTTACGTAGATTGTCGTAAGTAGGGGTGTGCAAAAGAACTGGGATCCGCCCAGACCGCTCGGAACCGGACCGGAACCGCCCGGAACCGGTGGTTCTTGAGGGAACCGGTCCGGTTCCCGGTTCCAATTTATGGGAATCGGTGGGTACCGGTCCGGTTCCCGGTTCCATGGGCGGATCCGTCCACCCGCCCACCCGGACCGGACCGATTAATTTTTAATATTAAAAAAATTTTGAAATTACATGGAATAGAATCTCCATCATTGTTTTGCAGCCAATCTTCCATAGTAATGTATAGCGACCTTCGCATCCAAAACCTTAAGTAAGCTGATCAATTTCTTGCCACGATGGTGGCTCCCGGGCAGCTTCTAATTTATCATGCAAGTTTACCAACACATCGGAACATGATCCGCGAAAGCAAGACCACGTATACAGAGGATTCTACTACACAAATTATCGGCAGTGCACACTGCACAACACTTTCCTATCTAAAAATATTATTAAAAGCAACAGATTGCAATTGACATTCAAAAGACATCATCCCAAAATCATCAAAAACCGAAGTTTATCGATCTAATTTGGGTAACAACAGATCAAATTGCAATTGTAGTGCACGATGCTAATCTTCACTGGTTCTTACTTTACTGGGTTTTTTTAACACAAGCCGTGCAAGTCCAAGAATTGCTGCGAACTAGGCATATAATTTGGAAACGAAAGATGGGTCCTTTGCTTTCGCAATACTGAACTTCCCAGGATTCATTTGCATTTCTGTTAACCTTTCCATCAACATCCCTCAAGACCATCAAGACATTGTATGTGTGAAAGAGAGAGAGAGACCTCATTGCTGACGGAAGGAGCCTCGCCGGAGCCAATTCGAAGGTCCAGCGCCCTCACGCCGCCGGAGTTCAGGAGGTCGGAGAACTCGGGCTGCGCGGACTTGGAAGGGGGAGCAGGGACGAAGAGCGAGAGCGCGAATGACCCAAACAAGGCGCTCGAGCTAAGGAGGGAGACCTCCCTACGATATTTTCTAGTTATATGGCTACATATCGCTGGCGTATGACTTATGAGGCTAATTATTATTGTGAGACCGGTTCCATGGATCCACCCGGGAACCAGACTGGACCGGCGGTTTGGTTCTCGGGTGGATCCATGCAACAAATGGGTGGATCCCGATTTCAATTTTTCAAAATCGGTCCTTAGCGGGCGGTTTCTGATTCTAGGTCGAGAACCGCCCGCCCAGACTATGCACACCCCTAGTCGTAAGGATAAGATAACTAGAAAAAAAGAAGAAAAATGCAATCTATGATTCTGACATGTTGGAAGTCATTCACACTGATATTAGTGGACAATTTACGGCAACCTTGTACAAAATTTTTTTATTTCTTCACATTTATTGATGACTATTCCAAATATGGTTATCTGTACTTGATTAAGGAAAAGTCTAAATCTCTTGAAAAGTTCAAGATTTTTCAGACTGAAGTCAAGAGATAGTTGGGAAAAGTCATAAAGGTTATCGGATTTGACCAAGGTAGTGAGTATTTTAGTAAGCATGGTAATGATGAACAGCTTAAAGGGCCATTTGCCAAATACATAGAGGATTCTAAAACAGTAGGACAATTTATTACGCTAAGGAGTCCTAATCAAAATGGTGAGGCTAAGAGGCATAATCACATTCTTATGAATATGATCAGGCATATGATTAGTAAAACCAATTTACCAAGTTTTCCATGGGGTGATGCTTTCAAAACAGCCATTTACATTCTAAATCATGTTTTTATCAAAGCTATTCCATTGACTCATTTAGAGTAATGGACTGAATATAAACCTAGCTTGACCTTTGTCCCATAAAAGTGAGGTTATATAATTCAACATTAAATAAATTGGACTCCAGAACATGTGACAAAGCGGATGTTGTCGTAGAAATTTGACATGAAAGACCTTGGTGATGCGTCTTTTATCATTGGCATTAAGATCCATAGAGATCGTTATCGCCGTTTTTGGGTTTATCTCAAAGAACATATGTTTAAAATGATTCAGTAGACAACATTGTGAGGTAAGAATTGCTTATGTTGTTAAAGGTGATAAATTGAGTCTGTCACAATATTCTCTTTTAGATATTGAGATAACCCAAATGAAGAATGTACCTTATGCTAGTATACTTGAAAGTATCATGTATATTTGAGTTTGTTTTAGACCAAACGATGCTTTTGCAATAGGACTACTAAGTAGATTTCAGTCAAAGCCAGGATATGATCATTAGGTTGCTGCCAATAATGTTTTGAGATACTTAAAGAGAACAATAGATTATTTACTGATTTACAAATATTTTCAAGACTAACAACTACCAGCGTATTTGGATGCAAACTTTGATAGCTGTTAGGATAAGTTGGAGTTGACGACAGGATATATCTCTATGCTAGCATAAGGTGTAAGATCATGGAAAAGTGAAAAAAAAGAAATCTATGTCATCATCTAACATACAAGCCGAGTTTATAATGTATTTTTTGGCCACTATTCGGGCTATTTGGCTCTGGAACTTCATTGGATAGTTGACCATATTTGACTTTGTGAATAGCCTCATATGGTTATATTTTGACAATAAGTATGCATTTTTGTTTATCAACAACAACATAAAGGTCTAGACATATGGTAGTCAAGTTTTTAATCATAAAAGAAATAGTTCAAAATGGTGATATAGTAGTAGAGCATATTTCCACATATGATATAAATGTAGATCCACTAACTAAAGGTATTCGCCCTTGTATGTTTGAACATATTATTAACATGGGCCTAGGAGCATCATAGAATTCTATTATTTTGTGAGAGGTGTTTTATTTTTGCTTTAGTAAAGTTTAATATGTCTTTGCTACATTTAGTAACATTTTAATATGTATCAATTTTTTTGCATTCAATAAAGTGTTTATGGATGTATGATTATCATGTTGAATAAATAAATGTAACGAAAATCTCAAGATATTTTGTAAACCTTCAACAAAGGTTAGGGGGATTCATTTATTAGCCGTAAGGATATATCTTGTTATATAAAAAGTAAAGTTAACTATAAGGATTACATATGTAGGTTTATTGGAATTATAAGGATATTCTCTAGTGGCGCATCAAGTTTGTGACACTTAAGGAGAGAATGTAGACTGCAAAAGGATGACATATAAGGTATCACTTTATATGAGGTGTTATCCATTTGTCACACTACCGTATTGAATTCATATTAGTAAAGTTAAAAGTATTCATGACTATGAAAGGTTCTGTATGTATTCATGCAATTACCGCCATGATTTGATTTTTAAGACTTTATGGGATCGGATTGACTGTTAAGAATAACCTCTAGATCAACACAAAGGTGTGCACATACTGTACAATTTCAATTAATATAACCCAAGTAGGATAATGAAAGAGTTCTACATTAATTGGGATTGTAATTTACAATTTTACGGGCTTGGTCTAATAAAATAATATATAAATATTCTTAATTAGTCTAATATATGAGTAACTTGTGTAGGCCAAGTGAAATCAGGCATGTGATAAGATGGCTTGTGGCTAAAAATTCTATAAATAGTGCTCATATCTATCATCTAACTCTGATGCACAAATAACCTCATAAAAGAAGTAGCTACAAAATGTAACATGTGAGGAGCAATCTTATTAAGCTAATGATATACAGAGGATAAAAGATGAGAAGCACTTGAGCTCTAGATTATAACTATTTCGCATCAAGAGTGATGAATTCTAAATCAAGTGTGCAAATCTGCTTACCTCTATTATTGTATTCTAGTTGTCTAGCTATGAAAATCTCGGGTTACCATTTACGTGACTTACAAAGTATCTACGCAAATCATAATCTACTAACCAATGAAGGTGACCAATTGTAATATTCAACAACAATTGTTTAATCTAGTATGAGGTTTGATGATGGTAACTTTGTTAGCTTGTTGATTATTTATCAACAAAAGTTGTCAATCAGTTCTTTTTTATCAACGATATTTCAAATTTACCATTTACCATTCAAATTTATAATGTATACATAAGTTCCGTTTCGGTAATCAATTCATAGAAATATGCTTGCAAATAGCCCTTGAAGTTTAAATGTTCCCATGGTTTAAAAAAGTTACAAATGGAACTATTTTTGAGTCTCTCGTAAAGCATCATGAAAGAAAGTTACGTTGTTACAATATTTTGTCGTGATCAAGTTTTAAAAATATTGTAGTAAAAGAGATGTACAGTACAAGGTTGCACCATAGGAGCACCAAAGTTTGCTCCTTGGTTAAAATGTTCTAGGAGACCCATGGAATTTGACCACAGCACATGGGGTTAGAGGCGCATACACAAAAGGGTTAGTGGTGGATCTAATATCATATTAAAAAGTCCAATCCAAAAATTTAAATTTATGGACGGAGGGAGACCGCATAAATACAAAGAGCATATAAGACCCGTTGTCAAGTGATGTCGGACAATATGTTAATATTTAGCTATTAGAAATGCTACAGCAAGCCATAAGGCATCTAAAGTCCAAACTTTAAAGTAGGTCAACCTTGAGTTCTCAAACCAAGGCCATGATAAATGCTACTAATGATTCTTGCTAGTAAATCATATTTATCCGTGGCTTGATTACGAAAGCAGTCTGAAGTGAATGGATGAAATATAAAACGATAGTTATATTCCGCTCCTAGTATCATTTACTTAGATAATATATTGATGCCGTGTGTTTCTATCGCTTCCTCTCCGCTTTTACAGATGAGTTTAGTTGGTTGTAGTGGATTCTAGAAGTTAGGCTAGCACAAAATAATTTGGATCAGGGGAGGACGCCATCTATGTGTACTGTGCATCGAATGATTCGTAAAGATGGAAGGTGAAAAGAGCATTTCATACCTGAATTTGGCTCCACCCACCCCAGTCATCTTCGATATTGCTCCTTGAAAGGTCTAGCACAATCAAACTAGCAAAATGAAAACTCTCTGCGTAAAATTCCTTATGCGTAATTTCCCAAGAAAACCATCTTAGCTCCGAAAGAAGATTTTTGAAATTGCCAAAAAAATCAATGTCTTTCACTCGAAGGAATCTCAGATTTGATAGTGCAGCTAGTTCTTTGGATGCAATGTCACGGCTGCGGCCATCGGAAGTTAGACTTAGCGCTTCAACATCTTCACTTCTCTGCATATCAAAGACTTAATTGAGTCCTTACCAAAAAAAAAAAAAAAGACTCAATTGAGCATGCAACATACAGTTCACAGAGCTACAACGGAGGGGACGCAGAAGCGCTGCCAAACAATTTCTATAATGGTTGAGCTCGCCAGATACGCTTTTCAGAACTATTGTACACTCTTTTCCCAACAAGGAGTTGTTTCCTCCTCTTCTACATAAACTTCTTTTCGAGTCTGAAGTTCTTGATAAAGCAAGTTTTCTCTTTACCTGGATAACAATGAAACTGTTCTTTGTATTTCACAATACTTTAAAAGAACTGCTTTCCTGGAACCTAAAAAGTAAAGCCAACTATCAGGCTATCTCTTTTGGCTCTCTCTACAAATTTTGAGACCTTTGACCTGAAGGTTTGATAGAGAGATGTAACCCACGCAAGACAAAAGCGATGTTAAACAACGCTATCTATCGGATGCATACTTCAACTAAAATGCTGCTTTAATTGAGAAATAAAAATTCAAAGAATTTCTTGCACCAAATATTTCCAAACATATGCAGTTTCCGTTTACCTTTTTCCCCTCCAGTAGTTTCAAGGCATCCTCACGAATCCACACCCTACAAAACTTGCGAGGATATACTCGAAGAACGATGTACCTTCCAAAGTCTCGAACTTGATCATGCATCCAAAACCTATCATCATCTCTAATTTTGATCAAGGACCTTTGAGAGAGAACCCTCATTGCAATGCTAGGAAAGTATCCCAAATCCTTCCACATGATAATTGGATATGTTTTGTCAGCATTGATGAAAAAGCATGCTATATCAAGAAATACTTCTTGCTGCTTATCCTCTAATCGTTCATAACTAATCATTAATGTATCTCGGACATCCTCAAAAGGACCTTCCTTTAACTTCTTCAGTGTCTCATCCCATACTTCTCTTTTATCCAAATGCCCCAAATCTTTGCCCCAATCAAAAAGATTCGACCCTATCACCACAACGGCCAAAGGAAGCATGCCCACGGTACAAACAATTTCTCTTGAAAGAGCATCATATTCTTCTACAACAAAGTCACTTTTGAATGCATGCTTATAAAACAAATGAAGTGCTAAGTCAAATCTCATCTCATGAACTTCATAGCGCAAAATTTCTTTGGGTTGGTTGAGGACCTTTTACTAGATGAGCCCACTTGAGTCATCAAGATGCTTTCGTCCCTAGTTGTGATAATGATTCTGCTACCAGAACAAAACCAGTTAGATTTTGCAGCTAGTTTTTCGAGTTGCTCTTTCTTGTCTAGATCATCGAGAACAATGAGTACTTTCTTATTACTTAATGTTTTTTTAATCATCCTAATCCCACCATCAACATCTTTAATTTGGTTAGCAACCCCATCACCAGCCAAATCCGATAAAAGCTTTTTCTGCAATTCTAAAAGACCACCATGAGGTTGCGATGATGCTCGAACGTCATCAAGGAAACCACTGCGTTCGAAGTGAATAGAAAGTTTGTTGAACATGACTTTGGCAAGAGTTGTTTTTCCAACACCACCCATCCCATGGATACCGACAAAACGTACACCACCAGATCCAACATCCAACAATTTCATTATGGCTTCCAACTGAGCAGTATCTTCAACCAAATGTTCAGTCACAATCCGGTGTCTTGTACTAAGCTTACGGGAAACCTCTTCAACAATTGATTCAATTTGTTCTCGTTGGCTGCAACAAAGCATGAAAATTTTGTTTCAATCGAAGATATGATAGACTACAAGACTAGGGAACATGTAGATACATAACTCAGCTATTTCAACTACTCAAACAAACGAAAATCAAGAATTATAATCAGTGGAACTGGAAATTTTCGAATGCAGGTTGGGTTTGACAGTTTTCTGCGGGTTCGAGAAAAGCTTTTCACGCACACCTCGTTACCTTTTGTAGGTTCTCGAGCACGATCTTAGTCAGGATTCCATTCCATTAACTTCTAGCGTAATGCCCCTTTTATATGAGTTCGAAAATTTGGACACGCAAAGTTTCTTCCAAAGAAAAAGTGCAGGAAAATTCCCCTCTGCAAGAGCGTTCTTCCACCGCTTCAATCCATCAGGGCCAAGCTTCTTCTTGTGCATGCAGACGCTTGTCCGTAGACATTGGTTTTAAGTTAACATTACCCCTTCCGTATAAATCTTGTAAATATATTTCACTTTTCCCGTCTATGTGTTGAATTTCTTCATACTATGCCAATAATTTCTTTTCATTAAGTTATTCATTCTAATATTTCATAATAGGGAAATTTAGTAAGATCTCTTAAATGTCCCCCTTTTTTGCATAGATGTATCGCATGTGCACTTTTTTACTGTTAATTATTCACTCTTTTTAGAAAAAATTCTAATCATCTATTGGTATAATTTTCAAATTGCAATACTCCAATTAATTTAACAATCTCACAGGAGTTTATTATTGTATAGATTTTTTATTTTTATTTTTGGTAAGGTATTGTACAGAATTTTTTATTACCACCGGAGGTGAAAAATACAGAAAATCACATGATTTCTACTATACTTATTGTGGTAATATGGTTAAGTAAAATAGTCGATTAAGTGAAAAATATAATTAAGTAAAAAGTTGGTCTTACCTATCTGGTGATATTGGCTTAACCCAACATGAATTAGAAAAATGCCTTGTTTGGGTTGGGTTTGACCCGACTTGTTGTGCTTTTTAAAAAAAAAATTAGCCATTTGCTATTTTCCATTGTGGGTTCTCAGTTGTTTAGGTCTAGTTTCAATTACTTCTAATGCAAATCTCAAATAAAAATGTCCAAATGCTTTATGTTTGGGAATTTCGAGGGACAAACTTTCATTCAATTAAATGTAAATAATGTGCGTAACCATAAAAGGTCAAGGAAATTTACCCTTTGCCTTTAAGAACCCACCCCTTTATACGTGCAACCTTAACAAGGGCATTTTCCCACCGCTTCAATTCATGGGAGCTAAACTTCTTCTCGTGGTTGGTCATGGCTTCTCTGTATAACTTGGTTTTGAGCTTGACATCATCAGGATCCAAGTTGTAGAAGATGGGAAGTATCTCTTTCTTCCCATCTGATTTTGAGGTACATTCTACCATGTGCGCAACCTCACGAAGACACCACGAACTTTTAGCATAACCCTTAGACAAGACAGGTATGTAGATTTGAGAATTGTCTTGTGCTTTCGAAAGCTCTCCAGCAATTACTTTACCAACTTGGAGTTCTTCGTTGTCCAAGAAAACGCGAATTCCAGCATCTCTCAAGCCATTGTAGAGGCAATTGGTGAATCCATTACGAGTATCCGGTCCACGAAAACTCAGGAACACGTCGTACTCTTCGCAAGAAGCATCGTTGGTTCTCGAGGTTGACTCCGAGCCCTTCCTTAACGCCTCCTCCTCTTCTCCAGACCCATCATCTGTTCTCGACTTTGAGTCCCTACTTCTCCTTGAGTTCGCAGGACAAAAATTACAGACTTGCAACCTGATCAAGACATAATATAAGGAACGTGAATTGAACATGTAAGGGAGCAAAGTTTTATCTTATTGTGCATTATCTGTCAACCGGAGATCGAAAAGAAGTGAAGTTAGAGCACTTACACTCTCGCTACAGCCAAAGCGAGGATGGTGATTAGAGCCGGACCTCCGTCCGATCCCATCTGAAGGCCGATCCTCTCAGCTGTATTCACCCAAAGAAGAGAAGCGTTCTGTAAAGAGAGCTAAGTGGGAGGGTTCAGCGAAGGAAGATCGACTATAACTTCTCAAGGTGAAGACAAGGAGGCGAACTTGAACAGAGAGGAGTCAGCAAAAAGAGGGCAAGGGCAGAGTCCTCCTGGGGGATGATAAATTACAGCCCAACATCACCAGGTCATGTGCGACGCACGTGGTCCAACACTAGTAGAAGTAAACAGCAGATAGTTGAAGATTATAAAAGGGAAAATTCCCGCAAACAAATAAAACAAGAAAACGGGAAGGAGGCAAATTGAAATTTCGAAAGATATTTAACAGAATTATTGCACGTTTTAACGGGGTTAGAGGGTAGCCAAAAAAAGGGGGTTAGAGGGTTCCCCACCCAAACAAGATTTTTTCCTATGGAACCTATGCCATGATGCATTACCCACAACAGAAAACCTCTGCAGGAGAAGAGTATTACCTATGCCCGCTGTGTAAATCAAGTCCAGAAACCCCAGAACGCATGTTCCTCTTGTGCCCCTGGACGAAATGAAATTTGGGCGAACTTCACATTACAGAATCCGATTTCAAGTCACGGCCTCTCGAGCATAGATCAGTGGCTCTTGAATTTCATCCAAAACCGGATCCGCAAGGAGTAGTAACAGCGGCCCTAGCCTCATGCATTTTGTGAGAGATGGAGTACAAAGACCAAGAAAAGCCGCAACAAATCGGAGCAAATTTACCTCCGAATTGGGTACCGCCTGCCGTGCGGATCTCTGAAACTCAACGTCAACGGCACCTTCCTTGAGAATCAAACTCCGGCGCCGTTGCTGGTGTATGCGGGGACCCAACAGGTAAGCTGATCGGGGGTTTTGCATGGGAGGTGAAGACACGGTCAGCCTTTCAAGCTGAAAACCTGCTGCAAGGTCTTCGGTAGGCTTTGTCGCAACCTGATAAAAAGTTGGTCGTTGAATCTGACAACCTGTCCTTAGTTCAGCAAGTACTTGGTGTTGAGCAACCCACCCACGTGGGAGGGAAGACAACTGCTCCAAGAATGCGGTGCTATTTCCAATTCATATATCACTAAATCCACTCAATTTTCATCAAAAAGACAAAATTACCCTTCATCATTCAATTGCAAGTTAGATTTGTGATCTCAAATTTAGTTACTTTCTTTTTTTCTTAATTTTTCTATATCTATGTAAGATCTACTTACCATAATCAAGAATTTCATATGTCTAATTTTTGTTTATTGTAGATTTTTCATGTATATTAAAGGCACCAATTTTTTTATTGTTAGAATTACTTCCATAAAAATTTGTTTTGTTGAAAAGAGAAATTTCCAAAAATCTAGTTCTTTCTATGTTGTTGATCATAATTATGGATAAATCGCTAAGTGGATGAAATTTAATTAAATCAAAACATTGCATGAATTAATAACTTTTTTTTGGAAATGCCAATAAAATATTGTTTTTTTTATTGACAATAATATAATTTGTGAATTGGTTACCAATAATATTAATATAATTTGTATATATATATATCAAGACCCTCATTATGCATAATGTTTGTAGTGTTACATGCTATGTATGAAAGTATCTCAACAATATAATAAGGAAAAAAGATAAATTTTTAATATAGTATATAAAGAGACTTAATGTACATGGTTGACTAATGAAATTAATATAAAGTTCACCAGAAAAGTGAGCTTTTGAATTAAGAGAGACAAAAAAAATCGGTAAGTTGTTATAAGATCAATGATGAAAAAGAGATTTTTTAGTTTTATACTATATCAAAAGTGTCTTTTTTCCTTACTACTAGCAAAATGATTTTAAGTGGAATATGTAAAATATTATAATAATATCCGAGAATGCATTTTTTCCTTAATACGCTATAAGCCAAAACATGTGAAATGCTTAATTATTATAACCATCATTAATAGAAAAAGAAAAATAGAAAAAGGAGGAGCCGGGCCATCACTTTAAACTACAATTGAAAAAATGAGGGCAATTTTGTCTTTTTGGTATTAATGAGGGTGGATGTAGTCATTTAGGGTGTACAAATAGCACCGTCCTTATTTTTTTGAGGTGCATACTTTGATTTTATTTTTTTTTTTTCATTCTCGGACCTGAAAATTTCACGTTGTACAAATATTGACATGTAGATTTTAATATAATCTTTCATCACTTTTGAAGATTTACAAAGATACTTCAGTTTTTGGCAAGAAAGTGAAGAGGTTGAATTTTGCTTTTTTAAGCCACCATAAATATATTCCAGCGAGTTTACTTTTCAGTCACACCTTTTTCCCTTTTTATCAACTCAAAATTGGGAATAAAACATTCCTCATCATGAAATTATTAAAAGTGTCAGAATGAAATAGATAATTTCATTTATATTATTAACGAATCAAAGAGGTGCCACCTTGATCACTATCACATTTTCCCTTACCTAAAATAGATGAGACAATGAAACAAATCTCGAGAGTAGATTCGGTAGTAAAATACGCAAACCACTAAAGTCGAAGCTCTGGCGACCGGCCGGCTGGTGGTCAGAGCATTCAAGTCTAAAAGAACTTGCAAATTGATCTATACAGGAACCGTGGGCATCTCTAGACAGTTTGTTATCAACCGTTGGATCCACTGGTTCAACTTTCAGCTCTGGAAGGAGGACAGACAGAAACATAAAAACAAATGGGAATGAAACCAAAGCAGGTTAGACAAAGCTCTCGCTCCGAGCTAGTGATCACCCGGGGGAGGTGCGAGGTTCGGCGTGGAAGACAAACTCGAGTTTGGATTCTGAACCGTCATATTTTTTTATTACATGATGCAATTAGCAATGATTAGTATTTAAAGAAGGGCTCCTAGTCAGGGCCATATGCGCTGCATGTTCCTCCTCAAAGCATCTTCAAGTGTCCGAAAGCATCACCTAACTTTCTCATCGCTGATGAGGAGTCCATCCTAGTTTCCTTTCGACTTCTCTAAATTTCCAATCAAATTAGGTAGGTCCCCTATCTTTAATCATTGCGAAAATTATCCATGTCAGCACTAGCTATTCCACGTGATATGGTCAGCATCCATATCAGCAATTTCGGGTCAATAATTAACAAATTGTCACAAGGTTTATAAGTAAATTGGCTAAATTGAAATGTTTAAGATTGAATTGACATCCATACAATAGATTAGGACTTTTTTGGCAATTTTTCCATTTTGCTTTTGTTGCTTATTAGGCTAGCGTGTATTTCTTGGTAAGTTTAGGGTTTACTAATATCCGCATGATATATGCAATCAAAATTAATATAGCCTAATTCTTACATTAAGGACTAGATATATAGGTTTTTAGCAAGGTTATTGCTTCTTTGTTTGTGCCAAAAATATTTCTAGTCATTTACGCCAAGACAATTTTCTTATTGCTACTTTGTACAAAAACTTTCTAATATAAATGCATTTCTTCCTTATTCTCATAAAAGTTGTCTATTAAGAATAGTACTTTCTTGATTCACAATTACAGCCGACTATGACCGGATTATGTTATGGGGAATTAGTTCCTACCTTGAAATCGAGGATTAGATTAGACAAGTTAATTCCCACCCTTTGGAAATAAGTGTAAGTTAGGAAAGATTTCAAATTTTAACTTGAAGTACGTGAATCATAATATAAAATTAGTAATGTAGGTAATCGTTGATAGAATATATATGACATAACCAATTGAAAATGTTTTAGGGAAAATAATTATTATTAAATAACCAATTCAAATCTCACATTGCAATCCGTAGCTGCATTGTCACTCATCTCTCTCTGCTCTATATAATGTCCTGGTGAAGTCAATTTTTGACTTCCCCAAGAAGTTGGTCTCTAACCTCTCAAAGAAGTTACCGACCAAAAAAAAAAAAAAAACCTCTCAAAGAAGTTAAGTGAATAGTTTAAGGCTACATCTGCACTTGTTTCAAACTCCACAAGAAGTGCTCTTGAACCTCCCCAACAAAGTTACCTCTACATGAAGTTATATGGCCCCAAACTAGTATAGATACAGTCTCAGATTTCGACGAAGTACAAAGAAGCAAGTTACCTTAGACTTGCAAAAACAAGAGAGTGCGGTACTTGTGTTGATGTGACTTGAGTGAGCTGGAAGAAGAGCTCTTATGAGTGTGCCCTGTCTATAATAGAATGAGTGAATTAGATGTGTGCATGGCGCGAGTTTGAAGTGCGAGGAATAAGAGAGCTAGTCTGTGAGTACTTTGTTTTCTTGAGAAATAAAGTCCAACTTTCTCGTTTGTGTGCCCATCAATGCTACACTCAACAAGTATTATCAGAACTTGTACAACTCAACTAGTAATATCAAAATCAGACATTTGAAACTCTCTCCATATTGTTAGACGTGTATATAAATCTACCTACAACATTCAATATCAATTTAGGAAATCTACGGGAACAATTATTTTGTCAAATGAAGTAAGCATAGTGCATACAGGGAAAAACAAGTGAAGAGAATGATACCGAAATTAGTATATTCTCTATGAGCAATAACTCATAACTTGTAAGCCATGCTACACAATATGAAACAATTCATTAGTGCGAACATTTTGGAAAGGCAAGGTCAACTTGACAGTGAACAAGTTTAGGAACTTTTTGTCAATGCATGGATCACCATTACTTATTTGTCTATGCTTTTTGGAATATTTTGCCATATATGTTATCGCGACCGCCATTTTTCATTTTACTTCTTCAACTTTCAAGCTATACAAATGAACTTTTATGATTCGTGCACGTAGCATGGTCCGATGAAAGATTCGATCTAAAATTGGAGCACAACTACGACAGGAGGAAAGAAAGCTTGCAGGAGATCAGCCAAAGACTATGAGAAATACTTTATTACGGAGGAAAATACTCATGGGTTTTTCGATTGATTATTAACTTAAAACATGAACATCAGGGACTTGTCGAGCTCGTAAAAAGTGGATAATATAATTAGAACTGCGATTGTTGACCGGCAAATGTAAACACATCAACAGGTCCAAATCAAAAAAAAGAATCTGGACTCCTCAAAATTAGATCTAGAAGGTGGACCAAAAAGAGGAAAAAACAAAAGTGGGTTTCGAAAATACTATGAATTATTTAGCGTGTTTGTCTGGGAATCTTTCCGTGCATTTAGTTGAGAACAGCCAAGCACAGATGGTCATGACTATCAATGTTTAGTGGGCAATAATGTTCTCTTAGGGCCCCATTTGCAATCATGGTATATTAATTTTGTGATAATTTCGTCTTTGAAAATGAACGAGATAATCTCTCTTGAAAAGACATCATGAACGACGAAATAGAAATTGCCTTGGACATATACTATTTTGCATACGATTGCTTGGTCAATCGTACGATGTAGATATCATCACCTTTTGATCTCAATAATAGATATTCACCGGGAAAATTCCAAATAATAACCTAAAGTACCCTCCACTTTCTAAAATAAACGTTTGAACTGGACATTATTTCAAATAAAGACCCAAAGTGCCTTTATTTTTTTTTCAAATAAGAGACTGAAGTATATATTGTTTCAAATAATGGGTGACCCTCGTCGACTAGAGACGAGGGCCAGCAAGCCCTCACCAGAAGCTGGAGAGGGTGGCAAGGGTCACCCGCCCTCACCTAGCGCCCCTATACTTGGGCCGAGGTCTAGAGTTGCTGGACAAGGGTTGCCAAGCCTGCGCGAGGGCCAATGACCCTCATCCAAATCTAGGAGAGGGTCACTGCCCTCTCCTGCTTCTAGCGTGGGCTACGGCCCTCAACTCTAGTCGACAAGGGTTACTGACCCTCACCTAGGCTCTAGCAACCCCGCCAGCCTTAGCCACTGCCCCCACTGGTGATGGGGCGATAGCCAGTGATTTCCATTTTTTATTTTTATTTTTTGATCTAATTTAATTTTAATTTAACTTGAATTTGGATAAAAATATCCCTGATAAGCCATAATATTTTGCCAGCCAATGAGGCTAAGCTCCTATTTGAAATAGCCATAACTATTTTCGGGCTCTTGTTTGAGGCAATGTCCACTTCATGTCTTATTTGAAAAAATAAGAGCATTTCAAGCCCTTATTTGGAGTTCTCCTGATTTTCACCCTTGATTAACCTAATGAGTTGTTGGCAAATGAATCATAATTACTACAGTTTTTAAGTATTATGGCTTATTTAATTAAGGCAATTGACTTTGATTTTCACCTTTGCATATTGAAGCTTTAGAACTTGTTTGCAAAGGCACAAGATTATTTGGTATTGTCCAAGTATTAGCTAGCATAGTTTATTGTGGGTGATTATTGATAAGAGACGTTAGATTCCGATTATTGCGTGTAGATTGTACAAAGAAATTAGTTCTTGAACTGTTGAAAATGCTATATTATTAGAGGGATGGTTGAGGCATTTTATGTTTCATGGTGCTTAATGACTTGGTCCATCCATAATATTTTTTAGGTATATAAATTCTTACTTTTATAATAAGATAAAAAGACTTCACGGTCCACGCTATTTCTTGTGCATGAAACTCATCGGTGATTGGATATCACCAAGACGTTGTTAGTACGTCATTATCCCAGATATTTTTATTAGAACCGAAGTTTTGTCGGAGAGACGAGACCACAAACCAATGTCCATCGACCAGCCATATGAACACATGAATTTCCTTCCTCAGCTTGTCTCAATCAAAAGTTGACTTGACTTGGCTTTTTCACGGTCCTTCGTTACCGAGTCAAGGTCGAAGTCACGAAGCAAGTTCCTCTTCTATTTTTTTTTCCTCATTCGACCATCCTTGGTCTCTGCTAATTTAGTTCAACCCATGTTTTCTTTTTATTTTATAAGAAATAAGTTTTATTTTCCAGGAAAGCAAAGGGTTTGGTCAATTAAAATAAACCGTTTTCAGGTTTTATTGAGATCTCTGAGAGCAAAGCAGGCCTTAATAAATCACTAATCGTGCATATAATCGAGTGATTAGTGATGTAATCAAGCTATCAAAATTACATTTAGTGAGAAAAAGAAAACGATTCTGTTTTGCGTCCCCAATAGATGTGTGAGGGGATTATATGCACGGGTTGGGCTACACATTTCACATTATCAAATGTAACGTGCAATGTCCTGACAACCGTGACATGTAAAAGATTAATAAAGTTCAGAGAAGCCTATCAAATCAAGTATTTACCAAGTTCGAGTTTAGTCCATTTTTTACTTTAGAGGCCCAAGCTTGAGCCTCTCAAATCACATGTTTTGTCATTCCAGCAAATCGAATGTCCATTTTTGTAAAACAGTAAGAAAAACAAAGATAAAACAATTGTAAGAAGACTAAAAAAATATATGATACAATAAATAATGAAATAGAAACGAACATAAAAAATAAATAAAAGATTGAGCCCCCATTTGGACTAGTTCGGCCCATCACCTAAGTCCTAGCCCTTGCAATCCGGTTTAATTTAATTGAGCCCAGTACCTCATGCGCATCAGACTTCGCTCCTTCTGTTTAATTTATTTTTTTTCCCACACGGTTTAACTCAATTGAAAAATCGAAGTTTGCGTTGCTCTCACATGCATCGCGAGCTCACAAGTTCAATCTCTAATTCAATAGATCAGATAGCATTTCCTGTTATATAAATATGGTCTGTAGTGATTCGGGTGTATTAACGTTGAGTTTGAGTTCATATTTGGTTTCTTTCTTCTTCGCATGGGAGTCCATGAGCACGCTTCATGTTGTTTCTCTTCCATTTGTTAATGATGTGCGTGTTTGTAATCGGGCCAAGCACATGAGATTGTTCAAACATGAATTGTTGTTTTCTGATATATAAAAAAAAAAAAAAAAGCAAAAAAAAAAACAAAAACAAAAACAAAAAACAACCTGCAATTGTCCTGTTATTGAGAGCAAATTGAAAGTGAACTATCAATATTTCAGAATCGCTTAACTTGATAGTGAAATTCGTGATTTTCTTTCAATTAAGTCTATCAAATAAATTCTTAAGTCAGCAGCGTGCTTGGCTATTGATTTTGCTCATACCATTTGTGCTTAGTTGTTGTTAAGGATTGATATGTGTTCATAATTCACACGGTATCACTGCTTTGGATTGTTTCTTATGTAGCCATGAGATTTCCATAGATCAAGCTTGATTTGTTTTAGTCTCATTCCATCTACGCGTTGTGTCTTCCAGCTGTTTATGGATCAATATATGATGCAAATAAATCTGCCATGAGATACATTTGTATGGCCAAGTGAACCATTGGAATCCGTCAATGGAATTGAGGTTCTTGTTTTCTGGGAATGATTAAACGAATGGGATTAGACAATTGAGATTGTGTGGGAAAGGAGTAGATATGATTGATAATTGAGCTTGGTATTGTCAAATTCGAGATAGCACTGGTGAAGTTTTTGTTGGATATATAAAACGGTTTTGTACCTTTTGCTTTATTTCTTCCTAAACCCCTTAGGTTACGTTTGGTCGTCCGCATTTCTAATTGGGATAGGATTAGATAGGATAGGATATGAAATCCCTAATTTTTTATATCATATCCATTTGTTTAATGAATCGCATTATTAAAGTCGGATATATTCATATCATATTATGTATATTTTTTTTATATAAACGGCATATTATTATAAATGAATTTAAATGTTCATAAACGGAGATGGTAAAAATCTCTCGTAACACTATTCCTTAATTTATTTTAATTTTAATTTTATTTTAATTTTCCTATTTCTTATATTATTTTCTTTATTATTTTTTCCCCTTTCATCATTCTTTAATAAAATTTTATCAAATAGTAAACTGTACTAACATACCTAAATATATAATAAATATAAATATTTAATTTATAGATTGAATGTTTATTATAAGATATAATTAAAATTGAATATATAAATTAAAATAAGATTAATTATAAATATTTTTATTTTTATTTTTAATTTCTTAAATTAGAATTCAAATATTATTTATATTAAAATATAATTTCAATTTTGTTAATTTAATAAGTTTGTTATTCGAGAAAAATAACTTTCCTATTATGGACGTTAGAAATTCTATCCACCTTTATCTCACCTCCCCCATGGGATAATTTTATCCTACCTATATCTCCTCTATATCCGATTTTATTCTGTCATAAACGAGCACCAAACGTAGGATAGGATAAATTATATCCTATCCCGAATTTTATCTCAACTGCCAAACGCTTATTTTTCAACAGATTTATAATGGTTTCTTAATAGCTCTCTTTTTCTCTTGTTTGAATATAAATTAAATTTCAAACCAACAATCTAATGAAGATACATTGAATTCTCATATCTTGTCTTTTCTTTTTTTCAGGTTATATATATAACGTTGTCATTCTAATATTTAGTGCGGAATATGGAAGAAAGTTTGTTATATCTTGGGAGGATAGCCACTAAAGCTTTGCGCATCGAGTTTCATACTCCAAAAAGTGGAATTATCTTTCAAAATGGTGTTTGCATACCTCAGACAATTGATTTTATTCTCTAATTTTTTTCAATATATTTCCAACAATTATTATTAGTATCATGTTATCTAACATTTTTCCATGCCACTGCTACTGCTGCTGGAATTGAAGGAGGAATAGTGAAGGACAAGAATCGCCCATTCGTGAGCGGTTTCTCGTGGCCATTACGAGATACCTTTAGAAAAAAGAAAAGAAAGAAGTTCTCTGGATCCTGGGACGCTGCAACATCATCATCATGGAGCAGCGCCAGTTTCTCTGGCGGCTTGACGTTGGCTCCGCGGTTCCACTGTCGTGACACCTTGATCATTGTCATTTCGGCTCTTCTTAATAGACCGCGACTCAGTTCATTCCTTCGATTGCGATTCCAGTGGTGGTAACGATGACTTCGGTGGCTTTATCTGCAATCTTCCGCCACATCTTCAGCTCCGCCGCCATTTACCCTGCTCCATGACGCTCCGGCGATGACGAAATCCATCGACTAAGAGGCAAACCTGCCTGGTCGCTTCGTCTCCAATTAATTTTGGAATTGATTTCGGTTCCTTTTAATTTCTTTTTCTTTTCAACTTGCCACTAAAAACAGTTTTGCGCACAATTGTTGGTTCAGAACGGAGGAAACAAGGCCTCTCAGTGGAGAGAGCAAAAGAGCCGGTCAACTAAGCACACCTTTTCTTATATATACTTTAAAGGCTTGCTTCATTAGGTTTTCCATCTTTATTTCTCCTTCACATTTGCTTCTTATTATGGATTTTAATTGAGTATATTGATTAAACACGACACCCGGACTCGAGGTGCAAAAGCTACGAAAGTGACATTTAAGTGTCAAAATCGAACAAAATTGATCACTTAAGTCGCCACCAACGAAAAATCCAATGAAACGCCAATGTAGCAATTTTTCTAAGGCGAGCTGCACGCAAAACAACATCGCTTTGCATGCTGATGTGGCTAAATAGTGTCAAAATGATGTCGTTTTGGTATAATTCAAATTTTAATATAATAATTAATTAAATTAAATTTTAATTAATTAGTTTTTTTTTTTTAAAAAGTAGGGGCGGGGGAGGAGGAGGAGGAGGAAGGAGGCAGTCGGCAGCCGAGGACTTAGCCCTTGCCGCGCCGCCTCCCTCCGTCGTCGGGAAGGCGACGGTAGAGAGGATCGAGCCCTCAGCCACCGGCACCTCCCTCCTCCCCTCCTTTTTTTTTTAATTAATTAATTATTTATTTATTTATATTTAATTAATTATTATATTAAAATTCGAATTATACCAAAACAGCATCGTTTTTGTGTGTGGTTTGCTGACTTAGCCTTCCGGCGAGCCACATAAGTGAAAAAATTAATAAAAAAAATGTCACGTAGGATTTCCGGCAAGGTTTGTTGGATGTGGCACTTAAGTGTCATATTTTTCATAAAAAGTATCACTTAAATGTCACTTTCGTAAGTTTTGGCACTTAAGTGTCATTTTATGTCAATTTTTAGCACTTGAAAGGTTCTTTTGCCAATTAAACACACTTGGCTAATTACAATCATCTAAGGGTGCATTTTGTTAAGCACACAATGAATGATTTTGAAAATATTTTCCTAAAAATGATCCTTTTTGTCGCTTATAATAATTAATCAATGAAAAATGTTTTCATAATCGAAAACAACTTATATCTAAACATTTTTGTAGAAAATGAAAATATTTGTTGTTCATTCATTTCCGTGAACAATACAAATAATATTTTCAGGAAATTATTTTTCAAATCAAAAGAACCAAAACCTAAATCAATTGAGGAATTTTTTAACAATATTCAATTTGAACTAGTTATGTACATGGAAGATCCACATGCATAGCGTGGTCATTTATTCACTTCAATTGTTCTAAGGGAGATAAATAAACGCAACTTCATGGCGCTTATGAAAGCGAGAAAATCACGTCAACATCGACTTGTTGCCCGGTGCCTAATGACTTCCAACGGCCAAGTGAATTTTAGCTGATCTTAGCAATTATGTCACTTTTCAAATTCTGATTAATTTCACCTAAGAACTTGTGCTTCGAGACGATGCAAGGAGGCATATATGAAGGAGGTGGCCTCATACTCGTCTCTTCGATGTCTCCATTATTCACTGTAAAAGCGGTACTCTTCCCAAGTCATATGTCTATCAAAATGACAATACGATACGATGCACCTGCCACATACCAAGTTAAAATGTTAGTCGTAGAGGGAATTTTTTTTTTTTTTTTGCTATTTTCCCAAGTCTTTTTATGTATATTATGTGTTTTTTGTGTGTGTGTGTGTGTGTGTATTTTTTTTTTTTTTTTTTTTTTTTTTTTTTTGCCCCCAACAGATAGACAAATCTATTAACATTTGATCTCAAGCAAACAATGTCTTAATGTTTCTTGTTAAACTGATGATCGGGAGTTAGACGTTAAAATTACATTAAAAAAAAAAAAGGAAAAGAGCATGAAGATATACTTGGATTACTTGCCCTGAATCTAATTGCAAGCCAACCTCTTTTAGGAACTCCAAATGTACTGACTTTAGGCGGATCGACCAGATTGTACACTTGAGGATTGGTCTCGTTGTTGAAATTTCCTAAGCTGAAGCTGACCACATAAAAGCTATATTAATGCGTATGCATTGGATGAGTTCCTAATGCATTCAACAAATTAGGGTGTGTTTGATGACGTTTTTGTTAAAAAATTATTCCCGAAAACAGAAATAGAAAAAAACTATTTCTATTTCAGAGAATAATTTTTGAATAGAAGAACGCAAAGACAAGAAAGATGAAGAAACAAGAGTTCGTAATGAGATGATTTAAGAAAAAAAATTATCAACAAACGGGTTTACTCAGTCTAGATGACTTGGAAGTCATATGATAAGACATAAAGTTAAATAAAAATGATGTGATTCTATAGCTCCCCCTCCTTTTTTAAATGTATTTAGCCGGTTATTGTCAATTTAAATGTTCCTCATGTAGATTAATTTATGTTTTCTAGACTCAGGTGAGATTAGGATAGCATAAAATCAACATATGCAATGCATGAATGATTGATGAAGATAGAAAGAGAGGGGAAACAAATTCTTTACCCATCCAATGCTCCCCGTAGTGCCTCAATAAATCTCAATCATAAGGTAATTAGAGTAAGGCATCTCGTACCTTGATTTGGCTCCACCCACCCCAGTCATTTTCGATACTGCTCCATGAAAGGTCAAGCACGACCAAACTAGCAAAGTGAAAATTCTCCGCATACCATCCATTATGCAACTTTTCCCAAGAAAGCCAGCTTAGCTTCAAAAGAAGATTCTAGAAGTTGCCAAAAAAATCCGAGCCTTTCAGTCTAAGGAACCTTAGATTTGGTAGAGCAGCTAATTCTTCAGGATGCAAAGCTGTGGCTACAACCATTAGAAGTTAGGCTTAGTGCTTCTACATCTTGATTTCTTTGCCAATGGAGACTCGAGATTAATTGAGTGCACAACACTTTGCATTCTGACAGAGCTACAAAGAAAGGAAGCATATGAACACTAGCAAGCAATTTCTCTAACAAGGAAACTTACCTAGCACAAACCTTTCCCCGGCATGCAAACTTACATGTTTTCATTCACTTTATTAACGAAAATTTTCAGCTTCCATTCGAAGATATATTATAAAACATTCTCCATTTCCCATTTTCTTCTCTCTAATGGCATTTGAAAGATATTTAAAAGTTCTTTATACAGCTAAGTTTCGTCTGATTGTGATCGAGGCTTTGTCGTCTCAAAATTTCTAGAAAACTACTTTCTATTTTATAGAATCTAGAAAATGAAGCTAAGTGTTAGGTTATATAAGTCTCTCTCCACCAATTTACAAGACATTTTGACCAAATGATTGAGGGAGAGCTATGA
Source organism: Eucalyptus marginata (assembly GCA_014182565.1). Lineage (NCBI taxonomy): Eukaryota > Viridiplantae > Streptophyta > Magnoliopsida > Myrtales > Myrtaceae > Eucalyptus > Eucalyptus marginata. Next base: position 34,936,199 of record CM024587.1, on the reverse strand, counting down.
TACTGACAACACAATTGGGATATTAAACAATGCTAACCATAAAAATAAATAAATAAATAAAAGATTCATGAAGTTTCTCCTTCCAAATAAAAATCATGTCACATACTCTTTCATTTTTCCTCTTTTTTCTCTAGTAGTCCTACAGCATCCTCATGAATCCACACCCTACTAAATTTGTGAGCATATTCTTCATGGATGATGTGCCTTCCAAGATCTCAAACTTGATCATGCATCCAAAACTTATTATCATCTCTAATTTTTATCGAGGACCATAGGAGGAGGACACCAATTGCACTATGAGGAAGGTAATCACAATCATGCCACATGATTACTGGATATGTTTGGTCCTCGTTGGTGAAAAAACAGGCAATATCCAGAAATACTTCTTTTTGCTTATTATCCAATCCCTCATAACTAATCATTAGTGCATCTCGAACATCTTTAAAAGGACCCTCATCCAATTGCTTCAACGTGTCTTCCCATAACTTTCTATTATCAAAATGTTGCCCCAGGCAATGCTCTGGCAATAAAGAGATGAACCTATCACCTCAATAGCCAAAGGAAGCATACCCACTCTACTGACAATTGTCCTTGCAAGATGATCATATCCCTCTACGGGAGAGACTCTTCTGAATGCATGCTTACAAAACAATTGAAGTGCTTGACCAAATTCCATTTCATGAACTTCATAAGCCAAAATTCCTCCAGGTTGATTTAGGACCTCTTTACAGGATGATTCCACTTGAGTCATCAAGATATCTATGTTTCTAGTGGTGAAGATGATCCTATTGCCTGAACCAAACCAATCAGATTTTCCAACTAGCTTCTCAAGTTGTTTTTTCTTGTCTAGATCATCAAGAACAATGAGGACTTTCTTAGTATTACATACTCTCTTGATCCAATTTATCCCATCTCCAATGTCTTTAATTTGGTCAATAGCCATAGAACCAACAAAACTTGAAATTAACTTTTTTTGCAAGTTTACAAGACCGTGTTGTGATGATTCTCGAATGTCATTGAGGAAACAAATGCTGTCAAAGTGAGGAGATAATTTGTCGAATACAACCTTTGCAAGTATTGTTTTACCAATGCCACCCACTCCATGAATACAAAGAAAACGTACGCCATCAGAATCAACATCCAACTTCTCTATTATGGCTTTTATTTGACGATGATCTTTGACCAAATATTCAGGCACATCCACCTTTTTGACATTAAGCTTACACAATACCTCCTCAACAACCAAATCAATTAGTTCTCCATGACTACAACAAAACAGGAATTTTTGGTAAGGGTATAAATTTCTTCCGGATATGATGATCTTTGGGTCCCTAGGACCGTATGGTTAAATAAGTTGACCATTCAGTTGCTATGGATGGAAATTAGGTGTTATAATCAGTTGATCACGATGTTGGAAATTCGAGAAAGGACCCTTAATTTGGAATGACTCTCAATTTGGTGTATTGGAGATGCTTTAGATAATGCATGAGCCGATCTATGTGAAGGGGATATTCTCAATGGAATGGACAGAGTAAGATTCACAAAACTAGTTTCATAATGCTTGGATCAGCTAGTGCTAACCAACATGCAGTGAGATAAAATCCAAAACGCATGTATTATTGACCTAAATTTTATAGGATTGTGTTGACATAGAGTTTGAATCCAGAGAAAAAAACAAAAATAAAATCGGGGTCTCGAGCAAAATCGAAAGCAGCACAACTGATATTCTGATATTTTATATTGTTTAGTTTATTTTCTAAGTAAATGGTGAACATATTATATTTGCTAAGTTCTTCCTAGACCTATCGGACAGGTAATCGGACCGGATTCAGGTACAGTCCACTCAAAGTAAGAGTCATCTGAATATGCTCATAAATTAGATCAAAGTGGACCCTTTTGCCCTACTCTGTCAGGAATTGCTGTCATGAACTTATAATGTAATTTCAAATGAAAACACATCGCAATGCTTTGATTCTTAAAATCTGGAGACAAGAGTTTGTTCAAATGAGAAGTGCATCGATAGCCTTTTATTAACGATAACCAAAAGGTTGAGGCAAATTACCCTTTCCCTTTGAGATCCCATCCCTTTAGACGTGCAACCTTGACAAGAGCAGCCTCCCACCGCTTCAATTCATCAGAGCCGAACTTCTTATTGTGCTTGGGTATGGCCTTTTTGTACAAATTGGTACTAAGCTTGATGTCAGCAGGGTCCACATTATAGAAGATGGGAGTATCTCCTTCTCATCTGATTTTGAGGTGCCCTCTACCATGTCCACATTATAGAAGATGGGAGTATCTCCTTCTCATCTGATTTTGAGGTGCCCTCTATCATGTGTGTGACCTCACGGAAACAGCATGAACTCATAGCGAAGTTTTGGAAAAGATGAGTACGTAGATTCGGGACCTGTCGAGCGCTTTCAAAAGCTCTCCACCGATTTCCTTGCCTACTTGGAGTTCTTCGTTGTCTAGAAAGACGTGGACTCCAGCGAGCCGCAGCCTACGGTAAAGGCAATCGGTGAAGCCGTCGCGCGTGTTCGGTCCCTGAAACTCAGGAACACCTCATACTCTATCGCGGGATCAGGATGGTCGGTTCTACAGTATGAATCCGAGTCCGAGTCCCTCCTTAACGCCTCGTTCTCTCCTCCAGACGCATCGTCCGCTCCCGAGGTCGGCTCCCAGTCCCTCCTCTTCGATTTCGCGAGTTGCCTCGGAGCCCTTGACAAAATTTACAGAGTTTCAACCAGAGCGAGACTTAAAAAACAGGAATGGAAATCTAACGAGAGCAGGCTGGAATTGCATCGTACATGTCCGGGAGCAGGAGTTTCTTCGCTTGTGCGTTGTCTGTCAACAAGACCTCGAACGGAAGCCGAATCGGAGCACTTGCAGGTGCTAAAACTCAGACCTTGAAGGTGCCAGAGAGAGAGAGAGAGAGAGAGAGAGAGAGAGAGAAGAAAGAGAGAGAGAGAGGAGTCGATAATGGTGCATGGCAAGGGCAAGATCCTCCCGGTGGAAGAACAGCCACCTTCAAAATTTCTTCTTCTTCACTACCCAGTTCAGAAACCTCTCGCTCTCCTTCCATGGGCACGGGGAGAACCACCTCCAAGCTCACCAAGACCTTCGCGGCCTCGGCGCCTCCGAAACGGTCCTCCGCCGCCGCCGGAGCTGCCTATGCCCTCTCCCGCTCTCGCTCTCTCTCCGGCTCCGCTCCCGGTTTCGGGAACTCCGTTCACCCGTTGACCGGCCCACCGCTTCGCGAGGCTAATGTTCTCGCCTCGGTATCCGCCGGGGCTGTCAAGCTCCGCGGCGTCGTCGGCTTCGGTTCGCGGGGCTTTGGCTCATCCCCTCCAGCTTACTCAACCGCCATGAGCGCGTCTCAGGTTGGAATTCGATCGATATTCATTATGTGAATGCGGGTATTTTTGTGATATTACGGAAAGGTGTGATTTTGAAGTGTTTTGGTCGGTTGGTGTCGGCCTGATGCTAGGGGCTTATGTCATTTCCATTTTATTTGAGGTTTCTATGTTAGAGTTGGGAATAGTGCTCGTTTGTGAAAATTGAGTTTAGAGCAATTTGTCTGCAGTCTTCTTCTGGTGTTGCTGAAGCTTTTGGGACTTAAGTTTGGTGCTTCTTGCGTTAAGTTTGTTACACGTTAACACAGTTCCTTGAGTTAAAACTAAGCGTTTGATTTTCAACGTCCAAAGTCTAAAGCTGGTTATTTAACTTTTTCGTGTATTGGTGATGAATCTGTAATTGGCATATTTTTCTTTTGATTTCCTTCAAAGTTCAAGATATGTTGGAATGGAGTTTCGTGTGATAAACGCTTACCAACCAAGTGAGCATCTCATATTGAAGAATTCTGTCCCAATCCCGTTAAATTTACTTTATCCTTTGTGCTTAATATAGCAGGATTGACCTGGCAAGTTTCGCCTCATCATCCTTTTATTGGAATTTCTGGAAGAGAAGTCAACCTGTTTCATTTTTTTATGTTTTTTCTAATAGAAGTACTTGAAGTCTGGCTTGGGAGGGCATTGTTGGCGCTGTTGATGCAGCTCAAGTTTGCAAACAACAAGTGGTGGAAATTGAGCATCTCATGAAAGCTCTTTTGGAGCTAAAGGATGGTTTAGCCAGGAGAATTCTCACCAAAGCAGGTATTGACAACATATAATTCTGCAGACTGTGGACAACTTCATATCCCAACAACCAAAGGCATGTATTCAGTTATATGTTTGTTTTTCAATTCAATTTTGTCCTTCTCCAAAGGTTATTTGGGGTTTAATAACAATCTGTGATTTTGTGCCAGGTTGTGGGTGATACCAGCGGCCCTATAATGGGCTCACGTCTTGCCTCCCTTTTGGAAAATGCTCGGAAGTACAAGCAAGAAATGGGGGATGATTTTGTTTCTGCGGAGCATCTTTTACTAGCATTGCATTCTGATAAGAGGTTTGGGCAGCAAGTATTTCAAAATCTCCAGCTTAGTGAGAAGGATTTGTGGGAGGCCATTTGAGCTGTTCATGGAAATCAAAGAGTAACAGATCAATGTACGTCCTATTTTTATTCAACTGCCGCAACGACTTTATTTCTGAATCACATAACTCTATGGAAGGCATCAGTCCTTATATAACATTGCTTCACATGTTTTCTCGGAGGTTTCTGTATGTTAGGACTTGAACAGGCTAACTCTATCCATGACACAGGCTAGCCATTGTTTTCATAAAACTTCATTAATCAATGAATTCTACATAGCCACCACTTGCTGTTGAACTAAGTACATGGGGGTTTTTGTTTGGATGGATTTCTGCTTTCCTGATGGACTTCGCTTGTTTACTTTGTCGATTAGAAGTCCATAGGGACAGTGAGAGTTTGCTTGTCGGTTGTAAGATGAGAGAGCAGTGCCACTGGCAGCTTCTATGAAACAATTCTGCATCCTGCAAAGAACCATCTGATTTGAGGGAATAATCATATTGAAACTTATGATAATATTCAACTATTAGAAAAAGATATGTTTTCAGAATCTCAAAGTGGTCAGGATATCTTCTCAGGGATATTGACATACTTAACTGAAGCTTCCAAAACTTTATCTCAAATATTTCACTGTTTTTATCAGCTTTATCTCGGACCTTTCACGATGTTTCTCAGCTGGCTGAGTATTCCTTCTAATATGCATGTTGTAGCACATGATTTGTTATTGTCCTGCCAAAGCATGAAGACCTTCTTTTGTTGATTCCTGGTCTATTTCCTTTGCTTCTTTGACTACTAATGCATTAGTCATAACATTTTCTTTGGTCTCCTATAAACAGACCTGGAAGTAAAATATGAAACTCTTGAGAAATATGGCAATGACTTGATGAAAATGGCTCGGCGGGGCAAGCTTGATCCTGTTATCGGTCATGACAATGAGATCCGGCATCGCATTCGAATATTATGTAGGAGAACTAAGAATAATCCAGTAATTATTGGTGAGCCTGGTGTGAGGAAAACTGCAATGGCTGAAGGGTAGGTTTCTCAGTTCAATCTTATTTTCTTAAGCTTAGTATATTAGTCCCTGATGTTTTGTTAGACTTGTTCTTCTCTTTTGCTTTTGTTGTTTGTGTGTGCTGCCAGCATGTGTAATGAAGGATCATTCATGGAGCTCCCAGTGTAACATTGCTGTTATTTAGTGTCATATAAATAGTTCAATGTTTTTAACCTTTTCTCAACTTTAGTACTGTCTGAGGTATAGTTATTAGGATCAAATTACTCGTGCAAATCATTTTTCTGATGGACCAAAAACTGGCTTCCTTTCTTCTATGACGATGTCATAATGTAGGAAACTTTGTTCATGGAGATTTAATTGACCTTCAAGCTGATAAGGTGCAGTGGTGTTATTCTCAAGTGAAATATTCTATTGGATTCTGCAAATCATAGTGCTAAGCTGGGCTCTATAGGTTCTTCTACAGATCTAAATCTAGAGCTAAACTAGTTCAAAAGAGTGCTGGTGGTACTCAGTGTGCTGGTTCCATTTTCTTAGCTATCATGTAACTTTTGCTTTGCAGTAAGTATTCCGAGAGTATAGCCATTGTTAAATTATGTCCACGTTACTGTCATTTTGGGAGTGAGCATGTCTAGTGACATGGTTTCTAGTGTGAATGTTGCAACTTTATGGATTGCATGGTAATTTCTTTGGCGTAATTCTCACTCTTAACAGGTTGGCTCAGCGTATAGTCTGTGGGGATGTACTGGAGCCACTGTTGAACAGAAAGGTCATAATTGTTGGCTGTCTGATCAAGATAAGTTGGTTATATCATAATGTGATCTTTCAGAGTGCTTTCTGCTAACAGGATGTCTGCTTGATCTCGACCTAGGCAGTCGATTTCCTTGGATATGGGAGCACTAGTTGCGGGTGCTAAGTTCCGTGGAGATTTCGATGGAGGACTGAAAGCTGTCTTGAAGGAAGTAACAGCTTCAAATGGGCAGATTATATTGTTCATTGATGAGATCCACACTGTAGTAGGTGCAGGTGTGTATCCTTCTTGCTTTTTTTTCCTGGTTCCGTCTCTATCATTGTTATCAGGGACTATGTAAAACAATTTTTCAACATGCATGGAAAAGTCATTTATCATATTATTAAACTTTGTAATCATGCAAATTATAAAAGGTTTAGGACTAAATTGGCCAAAAAAAAAAATGTTTACGACTGAATTGGCACAATTGCAATAGGTTTAGGACTTTTTTGGTAATTCTCTCACTCGTTATTAATAGATGCCAAAACCCAATTTAATAAGATCACTCAATGATTTAACAAATATTAGAATATTCATTAATTCGATTATTTAAAATAAAAAATCAATTAATTAATGTAAGCCCGTATTATAGAAAATTTCCAACACAACAAACTCTCCACCAGAGTCTGAAATCTCCCTTATCTCCCATCGGGAGAATTACCAAAACAAATCTAAACCTATCGGTGTTGTACTCAATTCCGGGGCCTAAACCTTTTTTTTTGTCAATTTAGTTCTAAACCTTTTATAATTGTGCCAATTAAGTTCATCCGGCCAAAATTGGCCGACGGCCGGCGCCGAGGACAGCCGGCGGTGAGGTAATTTTTTAATATTTTTTTTTTTTTCAAATTTTTAAATATTTTTTTAAAACTTTTTAATTCTTTTTTTTTTTTTGGCCTTCTTCTCCTTCCTCTGGCCGGCCGACGCCGGCCGAGGTGAGGGCCGCCGAGGTCGCCCTTGCCGGCCACTAGCGAGGCTCGCCCGGCCACCGGCGGAGGCGAGCTCGCCCGGTGACGGCCGCCTCGCCGACCACCGGTGAGGGCGAGGGTCGACCTCGCCCGGTGGCCGGCAAGGCTACCGTCGCCATCGCCGCCCCCGCCGCCTCCACCACCTCCCCGTCCCCCTAATCGTCGGCACGATCTCCCCTCCAAGCTCAAGCGGCCCTCCTCGACCGTGACCGTCGCCAAAATCCCGTTCCAGCGCCTTTGGACCAACGAGGACGAGATCGAGCTCCTTCGCAAGTTCCTCGACTACACCACGCAGCGCGGCGGGGCCTCGCCCTCGCCAGTGGCCGGCGAGGCTCGCCTCCGCCAGTGGGCCTGCGGGCGAGCCTCGCCAGGGCCGAGGAGGCTGACCTCGCAGACCCTCACCTCCGGCCGACGAGAAGAAGGCCCAAAATTTTTTTTTTTTTTAATTTTAAAATATATATTTAAAAATTCAAAAAAATAAAAATATATATTAAAAAATTACCTCGCTGTGGCCGGCCAATTTTGGCCGGATGGACTGAATTGGCACAATTATAAAAGGTTTAGAACTAAATTGGACAAAAAAAATGTTTAGGATTGAATTGACACAATTGCAATAGGTTTATGACTTTTTTGGTAATTCTCCCATCACCGCTGCAAATACAAATCTGAAAGCTTCCCAACCCTCCAAGAAAGCATGGGAGTTCACCCATATGCTCGCTTATACAGATATGCTAACCTTGTTAATAATGCACCAAAGCACTAGAATCGTCAACCAGTTTTGTTACAAAATGAAAGATTTAGATCCTCCAAAAAAAAAAAACAGAATGCAGTTGTGCAAAATTGTATTACATAGAAAGCAAATCCATACTTTCTGTCTTTGACAATGAACCAAACGAAGGCTTCACGAGTGGATGCCTAGCAAATTCTGTGCCCGCAAAACCTCCACAATAGCCTTCTGAACTACTTCCGGCCTGCAGCAATGCACAGGTGAAGGGCAGTTCATTCTAGTTGGATAGACTGAAAGTAAAAAGATATCAAAATGAAGCGCGGCTGCACTGTTGATTTGATATCTCAAACATTTGTAACGTTAACTCAGTACGCAAAAGAAAACACAAAATCCAAAAATAGATGATAAAGACGTGCGGCTGCACTGCTACGCGATTCTGTTCGACCACAAAGTTCCTCCGGACATGATAAACTATAGGGATCTACTTCTGTTAATATAATATGTAAATGAAATTTACTAATTTTAATGACTCCAGCAGTTAAGTTAGAACCCATTTATCTATAGCTACGCCATATCTTCAATGGGTATTGCTCGTCTGAAGAAATTAAGATGCCCTAACAATTCAGGAAGTAATGTGAAATAGCTGTTCTAGATGGTAATGGATGAAATTGGATCACCTACCATTGAGGAAATAATTTATTGGTAACTACATTTATAACCAGGGACCAGTCTGAAATGACATGTCAATGGCAACAAACCTTGAACTCTGAGATAAGCAAATTAAATATGGGTTTCAAGCAAAATATTGAGAAACCAGGGCATATTCTCGGAAGCTATTTTAGATATTCCAGAGAAAATGATTGGTAGTATTATATTAACAGATGATGAAAAGAGATGCTCCTCTTTCTTTGAGCATTTTCTTCATCTTTACATTTAAACTAGGGACAAATTTTAGATTTTTTTTTTTAAAAAAATGACCCTCCATCCACGGGACACAAAAATCTCCACTTTTCAAATGACCGAAAAAGTGCAGGAATTATTATTTAGTAGACGAATTTGTCCACCATCAAGTTTTGCGTCCATACAAGATTATCGCATTTGCCGTGGCTAATGGCGTGGACATGTACAACAGCCAAATCACCAAGGCAAAACAACATCGTAATCAATTACGACGTTGTTTCTTAGACTTCTATATCAATGACTCATCTATTTCAACAAGGAAGAATTAGGAAAAATGAGCAGCCCTAAATTGAAAGAGTTAAGATTCTTGAATCAGGTTCTTTTTGCCCCAAATAGAAAATTAGTGTTCCAAATCGACTATTTCAGGTGAATTCATCAACTTGAATGGACCAAAGACTCAACAGTGGATTTTCCTCCTTCAAGTAGAAAATCATACTTTTTGGGTCGTTTGGAAAGTGGGGAAATTTTTGTCTCATGGTCATAAATTCGTGCATGTTTTTGGGATTTGGCTTTCGCACTACTGGAACAGTTGTGCTAAAATTTTTATAATCTTATTTTTTAACTTAAAGATCATGAGATTACTTCTAATGACTAAGAATCTGATTGAGTGTACGGCTATTTGGATGCAAAAGGCAGTATTGTAGTAATTTGAATTCTATATGGTGTTTAAGTCAATTGAAGACTTATATATTGTCATAATTAATGGAAACGGAAAAAAGTTACCCTTCATCTTTCTTCACTTGGAATCCCCCGATGCGCGCAGTCTTTTTAAGAGCCTCTTCCCATGCCTTCACATCGTCGTTCTCGAAATTCTTCCAGTGCTTGTCTAGGGCTTTTTGGTATAAAATGCTTTCAAGCTTAACATCATGAATCTCAACGTCACAGAAAATGGGAAGCATTCTTTTTTGGCCATTTGACTTTGACATGCATTTTACCATGTGGGTGAGTGCACGGAGACGCCACTGATTGGAAGCATAGTTCGGGCTGAAGATAGGTGTGTAGATGGGAGAGGCGTCAATTGCTCGCTTAATCTGTTCATCAATTTCATCATCGAAGCTCTTTTCATTATTGTCTCTACAAACAGAAAATCCACAATCAACCAGCCCATTGTAAAGGGCATCTGCAAAGTCATGAGCAGTGTCTCGTTTCAAAAAACTTAGGAACACATCGTACGAAGGTATTTTGTGGCAAAGCCAGGTCGTTCTTGAGACATCCAACAATCTTTCCAGGACAACGTGACCATGATCCGACCTCCAGCTTTCTAAGCCCTCGACTCCCCCAATTGCTCTTAAATTTGGACAATCTTCTAGCTCAACATGTTGTAGCTTATTTAACTTTGATAAGTTGGGTAATCCTGTAATTAAACCACAACTGGAAAGATGGAGGTACTGCAAAGATTCCATTTCTGACAAACCTTGAATCTGAACTAGCCTATCCAACCTGTTCAAAACCAACCGCCGGAGCCTCTTCAAGAGTGACAGACCAGGTATTTCCTCAAGGAATTCACATCTACTTATCTTCAGTTCCATCAACTGTACTAGGCTTTGAGAGACGGGTAGGTGTGATATTCGAGACAGAGCGACATGCAGAAGAGACAAATTTTCTAAGTTTGAAATATGTGGCAGTGGATCAATGCCCGTGAGTTTCAAGGCTGACAAATGAGATGGAAGCAGATTGGTCGGTTGCTCTCTTATCCAATCTGCTTCCAGTTTTTGCAGATCATAGCTCCCAGTTGAGTAGGGCAAAGTTGATTTATATAACTTGAGATAACGTAAATTGATGAGGTTTGAGAGGTCTATCAAAGAGAAGTTACTGATTCGAACTTTAAGGCATGTCAAATTTGATGGAAGACCTGTCACTTGTCGAAGCTTAATCGAACCCAATAGAAGTTTTTCAAGATGAGAGAGACGACCTATCGCCTCAGGCAATCTAACAACTTCGGTATACGATAAGTCTAATATCCTCAAATGGGATAGCTTCCCAATTTCCTCCAGATTTTCTTCTGTCATAGACCAGCATTTCTTGGCATGTAGTTCTTCAAGCATCTCCACTCCTCCAATAGTATGAGGAAACATTGTTATATCCGTATAATCTATCCTGATCACCCTTAATTTCTTTAGCTTTCCAATAGAATTGGGTAGTGCACATATTCCTGACTTTGATACATCCAACTCAACCAACATTTGTAACTCCCCAACGGAGCATGGAAGCTCCTTTATTCTCACACACCCACGTAAAGATAAGTGTCTAAGTTTCACCAACCCTCCAATAGAAGTTGGAAGTTGGATGATTCTAGGGTGTTCGTCTAATATAAAACTTGACAAAGATATGAGATCCCCAAATCTCTCTGGAAGCTTCAAAGTTTATCATTTTGGGGCATGAGAATCTGTGTCAAAGAATGTAGAGAACCAAGTTCTTCCGGCAATTCCCTGAGAGAACGACACCCCTTGATATTCAAAGTTCTGAGGAGTTCAAGCTTACCAATGGAGCAGTCAATTGTGAACAACTCGGAACACCAAGAAAGTATTAACATCTCTAAAGACATGAAGTTAGAGAAGTTAGGTGTCCTCGTCAATTTTGTGCAGCCTGTTAAATCTAGTACTTTCAGTTTTTTCGTCATCTGCAGGAAAATAATTTGAATTAGAAAGAATGAAACACACCAATCATCCTAGGACGTATATCTGGAGGCAAAGTTAACCTAATTATCCTCATTTTTATAATTCAATTAAATCTGACAGTATTTGCAAATAGCACAACTTGATGAAGAAGAAAATGGTAAAAGATTGCTGATAAGTTTGTTGAAGACGAGAAAGATGAAGAGATGGGAGTTCATAATGAGATGATTGAAGAAGAAATTTTATCAACAAATGGTTTTTCCCTTTTTTATCAACAAATGAGTTTGTTCAGTTTAGATGACTTGGAAGTCGTAGGATGAGACAAAGTTAAAAACGATGTGATTCTATAGCTCCCCCTCCTTTTTTAAATGTATTTAGCCGGTTGTTGTCAATGCTCAATGTTCCTCATGTAAATTTATTTCTGCTCCAAGACTCACGTGAGATAAGGAGAGCATAAAATCAACATATGCAATGCATGAATGATTAATGAAGTTAGAAAGAAGGCAAAACGAATTCTTTACCCATCTAGCGCTTCTCTTAGTGCCTTAGTAAATCTCAATCAATAGGTAAATAGAATAAGGAATCTCATACCTTGATTTGGCTCCACCCACCCCAATCATTTTCAATACTGCTCCACGAAAGGTCTAGCACGACCAAACTAACAAAGTGAAAATTCTCCACGTACAATTCTTTATGCAATATTTCCCAAGAAAGCCACCTTAAATTTGAAAGAAGATTTCGAAAGTCACCGGAAAAATCCAAGCCTTTCACTCTCGAAACCTTAGATCTGGTAGAGCAGCTAATTCTTCAGGCGCAAGGTTATGGCTACAGCCATTGAAAGTCAAGCTTAGAGCTTCCACATCGTGCTTTCTCTGCCAATGGAGACTCGAGATTAATTGATTGCACAACACTTTGCGCTCTAACAGAGCTTCAAAGAAAGGATGCATATGAATACTGGTAAACAATTTCTCCAACGGGGAAGATACCATGGCACCCGCCTTTCCTGGCAAGTAGACTTACATGTTTTCATTCACATCATTAATGAAAATTTTCAGCTTCCATTTAAAGATATATCATGAAACATTTCTTTCTTCTCTCTAATGGCGTTTGAAAGAAATTTAAAAGTTCTTCATACAACTAGTTTTCTTCTGACTGTGCTCGGCGCTTTGTTTTTCCAAAATTTGCAGAAAACTACTTTCTATTTTATAGAATCTAGAAAACGAAGCTAATTATTAGGTTATATATTAGTCTCTCTCCACCAGTTTACAAGACCTTTTGACCAAATGATTGAGAGAGAGCTATCGCACTCACAACACAAATGGGAAGTTAAACAACGCTAACAAGATAAAATGAAAGATTAATGAAGTTTCTCCTTCCAAAATGAAAATCATGTGACATACTCTTCCATGTTACCTCTTTTCTCTTTAGTAGTTTAACAACATCCTCATGAATCCACACCCTACTAAATTTGTAAGCATATTCTTCTTGGACAATGTGCCTCCCCAGATCTCGAACTTGGTCATGCATCCAAAACTTGTTATCATCTCTAATTTTTATCAAGGACCGTAGGAGGAGGACACCAATTGCACTGTGAGGAAGGTAATCGCAGTCATGCCACATGATAACTGGATATGTTTGGTCCTCATTGGTGAAAAAGCAAGCAATATCGAGAAATATTTCTTTTTGATTATTCTCCAATCCCTCATAACTAATCATTAGTGCATCTCGGACATCTTTGAAAGGACCTTTATCTAACTGCTTTGACATGTCTTCCCATAGGTTTCTTTTGTCAACGTGTTGCCCCAAGGCAATGCTTTGGCAATAAAGAGATGAACCTATCACCTCGATAGCTAAAGGAAGCATACCCACTTTACGGACAATTTTCTTTGCAAGATGATCATATCCTTCCACAGGAGAGTCTCTCCTGAATGCATGCTTACAAAATAATTGAAGTGCTCGACCAATTTCCATTTCATGAACTTCATAAGCCAAAATTCCTTGGGGTTGATTTAAGACCTCACTGCCAAAAGATTCCACTCGAGTCATCAAGATATCTATATTTCTAGTGGTGAAGATGATCCTACTACCTGAACCAAACCAATCACATTTTCCAGCTAGTTTCTCGAGTTGCATTGTCTTGTCTAGATCATCAAGAACAATGAGGACTTTCTTAGTATTACATACTCTCTTGATCCAATTCATCCCATCTCCAATCTCTTTAATTTGGTCAGCAACCATAGAACCAACAAAACTTGAGATTAACTTTTTCTGCAAGTTTATAAGACCATGTTGTGATGATGCTCGAACGTCATTAAGGAAACTAACACCGTCAAAGTGAGAAGACAATTTGTTGAACACAACCTTCGCAAGTATTGTTTTACCAATGCCACCCACTCCATGAATACCAAGGAAACGTACACCATCAGAGTCAACATCCAACTTCTCTATTATGGCTTTTATCTGATGGTGATCTTCAACCAAATGTTCAGGCACATCCACGTTTTTGGTATTAAGCTTACGCAATACCTCTTCAACAACCAAATCAATTAATCCCCCATGACTGCAGCAAAGCAGAATTTTAGTTAAGGGTATAAATTTCTTCCGGATATGACGTTCTGAGTCTCTAAGGACCATATGGATATATAAGTAAACCATTTGAGTTACTAATTATGGAAATTAGGCGTTATAATCAGTTGATTACATATATTGGCATTTCGTGGAATGTCACTCAATTGATGTATTGGAGATGTTTTAGATAATGCACGAGCCGATCTATGTGAAGCAGATATTCAGAATGGAATGGACGAGATTCATAAAACTTGAAAAGGTAATATTTTTTCATAATGCTTGCATCTGCTAACTAACATCCAGACGCATAAAATCCAAGATGCATGTATCATTGAGCTAAATTTATAGGATTGTGCTATATGATTGTGCTGACATAGAGTTGAATCCAGAGATAAAACCAAGATCAATTCATGGTCTCGAGCAAAACCGAAAGAAGCACAACAGACATTCTTGATAGGTGAAACTGTTAAGTTATTTTCCAAGTAAACAACTTTTTACTTTTGGCAAAAACAATGGTGAAGAGATTTTATTTGTCGAGTTCTCACTAGACCTATCGGACGGGTAATCGGACTGGATTCAGGTTCGTTCAAACAAGAGTCGTCTGAATTCCCTCATGAATTGGATCAAAGCACCCTTTTTGCCCTATTATATTCTCTTCCTCGAATGAATCCCCACTGCTGAGTATACATATCTTCACTCGTTATTATATTTCTTTGGTGGTTTCTCGGATCTGATATAATTTCTGTCAGTCTGGCTGTCATTGACTTCTAATGCAAATTTCAAGTGAGAAAATTTCGCATTGCTTTAATTCTTAAAATGATGGAGAGGCAAAGTTTCTTCAAATGAGAAGCGTAAGTGGTGCGTTTACTAAGGATAACCAAAAGGTTCGAGGAAAATTACCGTTTCCCTTTAAGATCCCATCCCTTTAGATGTGCGGCCTTTACAAGACCAGCCTCCCACCGCTTCAATTCATCATAGCCGAACTTCTTCTTGTGCTTGTGTATGGCGTGTTTGTACAAATTCGTTTTGAGCTTAACATCGTCTGGGTCCACCTCAAAGAAGATGGGGAGTATCTCTTTCTTTCCATCTGATTTTGAGGTGCCTTCTACCATGTGTGCAACCTCACGTAGACACCATGAACTGGTAGCAAAATTCTTGGAGAAGATGGGTATGTAGATTTGGGACTTGTTGAGCGCTTTCAAAAGCTCTCCACCGATTTCCTTGCCTACTCGGAGTTCTTCGTTGTCTAGAAAGACGTGGACTCCAGCGAGCCGCAGCCTACGGTAAAGGCAATCGGTGAAGCCGTCACGCGTCTCTTCCCCTAAAACTCAAGAACACCTCGTACTCTGTCGCGGGATCAGGATGGTCGGTTCTACAGTATGAATCCGAGTCCCTCCTTAACGCCTCGTTCTCTCCTCCAGACGCATCGTCCGATCCCAAGGTCGGCTCCCAGTCCCTCCTCCTCTTCGATTTCGCGAGTTGCCTCGGAGCCCTTGACAAAATTTACAGAGTTTCAACCAGAGCGAGACTTAAAAAACAGGAATGGAAATCTAACGAGAGCAGGCTGGAGTTGCATCATACATGTCCGGGAGAAGGAGTTTCTTCGCTTGCGCGTTATCTGTAACAAGACCCCCAAACGGAAGTCGAATCGGGGCACTTGCAGGTGCTAAAAATCAGACCTTGAAGGTGCCACCACAGAGAAAGAGACACAGACACAGACACAGACAGAGGAGTTGACGAAGATGGAAAGCAGGGGGAAGATCCCCCGGCGGAAGAAGAACTACCGCATGATGCTTCGGGTGCCGTGCGTGAGAGCCCAATCTCTTTTGTAGATAATATTTGGTGGTCCCGAGCGTCAAGTCAGCGTGCGTCCCGACTAATCAGAAAGTGAAGCGTGCTCCACCTGTGCGTAACTGGTCCCACTGATTTAGTAGTTTATGTTTTTGGGAAAAGGAGCTATAAGGCAATGCTTATTTGAATCTCCAAATGTTGATTAATTGTGTCAAGCAGTATTGTTATTGTTTACATGTCAGGACTCGAAGCTTAATTATCCGGAACTTCCAGAAGCACATCAAAATGTGTGATAAACCACAGTCCTTGTCATTGCTCTGTAGATATGGTTGGCCTTGTTTTTGTACTTGTTCTGAGATTTGGTTATTGTTGGACTCAAATGGCATATAATTGCAGAAGTTCTAATAAACCTCCAAAAGTACTAGAAAGCTGGCAATAATCAAAGGCCTTATACACATGAACAAGTGGTTTTGCACTTCATGCTAAACTTTCAAAAAAAAAAAAATCAAAAAGAGTAGCACAATGATATAGAACGCGATGGCACAAAAAATTTATTATTTGGAGTGGAAGCTCGTTTCTTTTGTTGCAGAGCACTTTTATATTCACCGATATTCTCGTTTGTATAAATATGTTGACCTTGTAAATATTGCACCAAACGCGTTAGAATTGGAAACCATTTTCCTTGTAAATGAAATATCTAGATCCTCGAAACAATGGGAAACAAAATGGAGTTGTACAAAATTTTATTATCTAGAAAGCAAATCATCTTTTTCTTGTCTTTGACAACAAACCAAAAGTATCGATTGACGAGTCGACGGCTTACGATTGACTTACTCTTAAAACCTCTTCAGTAACATATTCAATTAGGGTAAGTTTGTTTGTGTTTCTATTCTTTTTTTGTTTCGGGAAACAAAATAGAAAAAATTATTTTTGTTCTCGAGGAACAATTTTTGACCAGAAAAACACATTTGGTAAATTTGTTCCGAATAAAAAAACATAAACATGTTTGGTAAATTTGTGTTCTTTTTTTTGTTTCTTTTAATTTTTTAATATTTTTATTTTCTTTTTTCTTTTTTCTTTTTTTCTTCTTTTGGCCGGTTGCCGACCTCGACCATGGCCGGCGACCGGCCGATGAGGGCCGGCGGCCTCGCCCAACCACGGCGAGGCTTGCCGGCCCCCGGCGGCTCGGCCTCGCCTTGGCCGGGCTGGATGCCGACCTGGCGATGGCCCTGACGGCCGGTCACCGACCATGGCCGAGGCCGGCAATCGGCCAAAGAAAAAATAAGAAGAAAAGAAGAAGAAAGAAAGAGAAGAAAAATAGAAGTGTTTCTTGAAAGTGTTTCGAACAAAAAACAACTTTTCTTGTTTCTTATTTACTTGCTTTTTTGTTCCTGAACAAAACATATTTCAACAAAAACACAAACAAACGTGTTTCTTTTTTTGTTCCTCGAACAAAAACATATTTTGAACAAAACACAAACAAACGCTAAGTGTTTTTTTTTTTTTTTTGTTCCTGAAAAAAACAGAATTTTTGTTCAAAAATAGAAACAAAAAACATAAACAAACAGGCCATTAGTTTCCTGTACCTACTACAATGCATAGATGAAGGATAGTTCATTTTGGTCCGACAGGCAAGAAGTAAAAGGTTATCAAAATCGTAATCTAATTTTTTTTGTAATGTTCCAAACAACTATAACCTGAAGATCTTTAACTCCATACACAAAAAAATGAAAAAAAATTAGAAAAGTAAGCGCCAAAGATTTCCGGCCGCACCGCAATGCAATTATGTTCTACCACGGAGTTTCTCCAGATATCTACTTCTTTGAACATAACATGTAAATCAAAACCTAATAAACTTATGGCTCCAACAATTAAGTATTAGCACCAGCTAATTTGCAGCTACACCAAATTCTCATTTGATGTTTCTCGTTTTAAGAAATTAAGATGCTCGAGAATTCAGGCAACATTGGAAGCCGCTATTCTTGATGGAATGGATGAAATTAGATGTCAATTTAGTCCTAAACTTTTTTACTTGGTGCCAATTTGGTCCTAAACAAGTAAAATTGGTGCCAATTTTAAAAAGTCCTAAACTTTTTACATTTATGCCAATTTAGTCCTAAACATTTTTACTTTGTGCTAATTTGGTCCTTTCCGGTTAATTTTGGCTGAATTTTGCTGACTATGCACCAATCGGCTAACGTGGCACGATCAGTATTGATGTGTACAACTTTTAATAATATTTTGATTCTTTTTGTTTTTTTGTTTTTGTTTTTTTTTTCTTTTTTGCTTCTCCTCCTCCTTCCTCCCGGCCGTCAAACCTCGACGACCGACTAGAGGCAATCTACTGGAGAGGTCATCGACCTCGACCTCGACAACCAACTAGAGGCAATGGCCAACGAGGTCGAGGTCGACCTCGCCAACCTCCTCGCCAGTGGCTATGAGGGCGGCCTCACGCAAGGCAGTGAGGCCTTGGCCACGAGGGCGACCTAGCGTCGGCCTAGCAAGGCTCGCCCGCCGGGATCTCGGTGAGGTCGAGCCTCACAAAGGCCCACAATTGGCTGGAGGAAGGAGGAGGAGAAGGAAAATGAAAAAAAGAAAAGGAAAAAAGAAAATAAAAAAATTCAAAATATCAAAATATTATTAAAAGTTGTACACATCAATGCCGATCGTGCCACATCAGCTGTCCAACGCCCAATCAGCAAAATACGGCCAAATTTAGCCAAAAATGACCTAATAATAAACCATAGGTATCTACTTCTTTGAACATAGCATGTAAATCAAAACCTAATAGACTTATGGCTCTAATAATTAAGTATTAGCACCAACTAATTTGCAGCTACACCAAATTCTCATTTGATGTTTCTCGTTTTAAGAAATTAAGATGCTTGAGAATTCGGAACAATTGAAGTCGCTCTTCTTGATGGAATGGATTGAATTGGATGCCAATCTAATCCTAAACATTTTCACTTGGTGCCAATTTGGTCATAAACAGGTAAAATTGGTGCCAATTTTAAAAAATCCTAAACATTTTGCATTTGTGCCAATTTAATCCTAAACATTTTTACTTAGTGCTAATTTCGTCATTTCTAGCTAATTTTGGCCGAATTTTGCTAACCAGGCACCAGTTGACTGACGTGATACAATCGGCGCTAATGTGTACAACTTTTAATAATATTTTGATATTTTTGAATTTTTATTTTTATTTTTTTTTTTTTTCCTTCTCGTCCCTCCTTCCTCTAGTCGGTCGCAAGACCTCAAAGACCGACCGAGAGGCGATGGCCGGCGAGGTGAAGGTCAACCTCACCAGCCTCCTCGCTAGTGGCCGTGAGGGCGGCCTCGCGTGAAGCGGCAAGGCCTTGGCCATGAGGGCAAACTAGCATCGGCCTAGCGAGGTTAAGCCTCGCCCGCCTGGGTGAGGCCTTGGCCGCGAGGGTAGCCTCACACCGGGCTAGCAAGGGTCGCCCTTGCAGCCACTAGCGAGGCTTCTCAGAGGCCGACGACTGGCTGGAGGAAGGAGGAGGAGAAGGAAAAAGAAAAAAAAAAAAAAAAAAAGACAAAATAAAAAATTTAAAAATTTAAAAATATTATTAAAGTTTCAGACTTTGAAATTTCTTTTCACGCACTCTCTCGAACAACTAGAGAGTCCGCCTTAAATACTATTTCATACCTTCACGACCTTTGGCACTTTTCAAAGGAATTCTTCCAATCTACCCGTTGGACAGAATCAATCAAGGGGATCTCGAGTTGGTTGATTGATTATGATGAAAGCTCGTCAATCATGTTCGCCCATACAATCAGGATCTTAGTTTCCATAAGTAGAACTTTCCAAGTTTGCTTGCCTTTCAAAAGATTTGATTATCGGAATTAATTCCATTAAGGATAATCAATCATGTAGGTGCTATTTCCAACTAGAGAATTATCCATAAGCCATACGAATCGAATCTTTGAATAAATAAAGATAATCTCGCATCTTGATAAGTCTTCATTTTTCAGTAGCATTTAGTTTGGAATCTGTCAGAGTAAGCAGACTTTGAACCTAAAGTCTGGCGGTCTTCAGACTTTGACACTTCAATATGGAAGTCTTCATACTAGACTATGGAAAGGTTTTGTCAATTTCAAAACAGTAAAGAAGTTTTCTCTAACAATTTCCCCATTTTTTTATGGTGACAAAACTTTCTTGCAGATTTAAGAACTTTTGACTTACAAAACAACTCTTAAACAGTACATGATATCTTATGAAAAATAAGTTGATTAGGATCTGAATAGTATCAATTATGCAACCACAAAAATAGGTTAATCTTGAAAAGATAAAACAAATATCAAGACTAAAACAACTATCCGTTCATAATCACCACATCATCACCACAAAAGTAAGTTGTTGCAAGCGTCAGTGTCAAACAAAATAATAGTTCAACAAAGTTCAGCAAGGTTCAAAAATTAAATCAAACAAAAGTTAAATCTACACATTCTCCCCATTTTTGTCAACAGCAAAAAGTGGAGAAAGATAAAAAAGTTCAAAGAAATTAAGAATGTTTGGGAATGCGAAAGAGCTGGAAATCCCCCATAGACTAAACTGTCTCCTCTAGCTTTCTCACAGACTCCTTCAGCTTCTCAATATCTTCACCCTTGGCAGTCTCTTGAACTTGAAACTTAAGGGCCTATACCTGCTCGAGAAGAGAGTCTAAAGTAGATTTCAAAGCTGATTGGAGGTTCTTGATCTCAAACTCCATACCATATTGCTGTGCCTTTAACTCCAGAAGAAGCTCTAGCAGAATTTGAAAGTTTGCAGTTGTTTCTGTTGGTGCACTAGGTCCGACCAAATTAATTTAAGGAGTAGTGAGATTTGAGGGAGCATCAGCACGTCAATCACCAAGACTTGGGGAGGATGCCTTAGTATTAGCTTCAGGAAAATGAGAGGCATAGACATCCTTTGGATCAGCATGAGATCTACCAACATTATCACTAGTAAAAATATGAGAAGAAGTACCGATTTTCTCATGAGCTTCGCCTGTTTGTGTGGCTACAGGTGGAGAAAGGAATTTTTCTTCTTGTTCCTTCTCAGTTTCAGCTTCCAAGTAATGTTCTTTTTCTCTTCCATCTCCTACAGTTCCACTCCTAGTCTTCTCAGAATCCTCTGACAAGGATATTGCTAAAGTGGGCTCAATAGAGTCATCCTGACCCTCTTCTTCTTCTCGCTTCTCTCGCCTGCTTCTTCTTTTTCTTCTCTTCTTTCTCTTCCTTCTTTTTCCTGCTCTGTTTCTCTTCTTTCTTGTTCTCCTCTATCCTGTGGTTGCTCAAAACTTACAAAACTTTGAAGATTTTTCAAGGCAAATGCAGAGTGAGTAAGATCATCCTCATCTTCTTCGTCTTGCAGGATAAGGGCTCTTCTCTTCTTGATAGGTTCACTCATAGGCTCCTTGCCTTTTCTTTTCTTTGCAGTAAAGTCTTGTTTTGTTTCGCTGGGGGACTTCTCCTTCAAGCGCTCTAAAGATTTGTTAAGTTCCTTCAGTCTCATCTTTGACACCAACTTCAATC
Source organism: Eucalyptus marginata (assembly GCA_014182565.1). Taxonomy (NCBI): domain Eukaryota; kingdom Viridiplantae; phylum Streptophyta; class Magnoliopsida; order Myrtales; family Myrtaceae; genus Eucalyptus; species Eucalyptus marginata. The sequence goes on along the minus strand of CM024587.1, from coordinate 34,914,778 downwards.
CTATAACCATAGGAGCAATGGTTCGAATATAGAGAGAGGCTGGAATTTGAATGTGAAAATGTCTGAACAATTGAGTAACTTGTGCTAAGTAAGGGAATTGTCCTTTATCCTTCACAACAGTCCTGTACATGTGCATCAGAATTATGTGTGGCAGCGAAAACTTCATTTTATTACTAATAGCAAACATCAGTTTGGCTTTAAAACGAAAAACATCTGTCTTGGAAGTTGACTTTGGTCGAATGCAGTTGATCACGACTTTGTGCAGCAAGATGTTTGAGACAGACAGTCTAGAATAAGTAATGCCGCCTTCAGCAAGTCTATCCCTAATAAGAGAATTAGTCGCATAACCAACAAAGACATTTATTGGTTGGAAACTTGATCAGTTCTATTAGACTGGATTGGATCGGACTGGACTAGACTAAACCGGTGGTGTGGTCCGATTCCCAATTTTGAAAACCGATCCTCACGGTCTGGTTCCACCTTCCCCCTTGAAACTAGAATGGACAAAGAACCGATCACCTCTAAATACAACTATTGTTTTGTCACCAAAAACCCCTACCATGTATTAATGTGACACAAATACCCTTTCCGTGAAAAACCACCGTCCTCCATGGCTGCTGGCATCTCATTATAAACGTTTTCTAGGACAAGTGGCGATGATGTGGTGCCACGCAAGCGCCACATCAGAAAAAGGTTTAAAAGAAAACTAAAAACTAAAAAAAACCAAAAAAGCAAAAAAGAAAATTCCAGTTACGCAAACCTCGAATCTCAACTAGCCTATTCAAGCTATTTAAATTCAAGCGTGGTAGAGACTTCAAGAGTGACGACGACCAGGTATTTTCTTGAGGAATTCAAATTTAATTATTTTCAATTCCCTCAAATGTATTAGTTCTGGAGAGACAAGGCTTGACGTTGGACGTCCAAGGACCCACGGATTTGCCTTTGAGTTTCACGAACTTCGGGAACCAGAAAATTCTTCAAGATTGAAAACTAGCAATATTCTTAAGCCAAAGTAGCAAGAATGACAAAGTACATGGAAGCTGTTGGATAATGGTCAAGGGAAATGTCAAATGTGTCCAGGAAATCTTAATTAACCAGTTCATGAGTTCATGAACAAACCGCATGTAGATGCATCAAACAAAGATGGATTAAAGAAGCTTGAAGTGACTGTCAAATTTGGTAGTAACCGTCCAGAAGAAAGTTCATGGACATGAAATAGAGAACATATGTTGTTGCGAATCCATAAATAAATTAAGCACGAGATCCTCAAACAGACAAGATGGTCTCCCAATTTCACTGGAGAATTCACCGGTCAGACCCCTATACTGGCACCTAACCCCTCAATCATTTTTAGCACTCCAATAGCATCGGGTAACATTCTTATGGATGAACAGTCCATCCTAATTAGTTTCAGTTCTTTTTAGATTACCGATTAAATCAGGTGGATTAACTATCCTTAACTGTTGCCAATCCAACTTCACAAGTGATTGAAATTTTCCCAACTGTGAATGGAAGCTTCTTTTCTTTTATTGCAAAGCACCCTTCTAAACACTTATGTATGAACTTAACTAACCCTCTAATTAAGCATGGGAGTTCAATGATATATTTGTTCATACAGATATGTACATCTTCCGAACAATAGAAACAGAATGCAGTTGGGGAGAATATCATTACATTGATAGCAAATCCACTCACCTTTTCTTTGACAACTGACTACAAGAAGGCTTCAGGAGTCAACGTCTAACGATTTCCTTGCTTTAAAGACCTCTTCAAGAACCAATTGAAGTACTTCTTCGTAGCTGCAGCAATGCACAATTGAAGGACAGTTCATTTTAGTTGGACAGATAGAAATTTAAAGGATATCAATATGACAATCCAATTGTTGATTTTATTTCTCAAATCACTGTAACCTAAAGATCTTTATCTCAGAAGACTGAACAAGAGAAAAAAAAATGTGCGGCTGTACCAGCATGCAACTCTGTTCTGTTTGACCACAGAGTTCGGCCAGATCTTACAAACTAGAATGATCTACTTCTTATTCTAAAGGATTGAATTTGCTTGAGTGGACAACTATTTGTATGCAACAGGGTTGCATTGCAGTAACTTTGAAACTCTCAGTTTTGGGAAAGTTCAATTGAATGACTTTTTACCTCATGATTTAATGGCGAAATAGCACAATTACCTGTTATTTTTCAAGACGAAACTCCTCATTGCTGCGACTTCAATTAGGGCCTCTTTCCATGACTCCACTTCGTTGTGGTTGAAGTTCATCCGGTGCTTGTCTAGGTCGCTTATGTATAAATCAGTTTCAAGCTTGACATCTTCAATCTCCACGTCAAAGAAAAGGGGGAGGATTCTTCTTTTCCCCTTTGATTCTGACGTGCATTTTACCATGTGGGCAAGTTCACGGAGACACCAATGGCCAGAAGCGTAATTTTTGAGAAGACAGGTATGTAGATATTGGAGTTAGCGAGTGCTTGCAGAATCTTTTCCCCAGTCCCTTCATTGCACCTCAAGTCATCGTCATCACTATAAACAGAAATTTGATTATGTAGCATCCAATAGTGAAGATAATTAACAATGCTATAATGAGTGTCCAGTCCCTTAAAACTCAGGAACACATCATACATAGGTAATATGTGGGAAAGCCAAGTCGATCTCGAGATATTCAACAATCTTTCCTGGATAGTATGGCCACGACCATCCAACGACCAGCTTTCTAAGCCCTCGATGCCCTCGATGGCTCTTAAGCTTGGACAAGCTTCTAGCTCTAAATGTTGTAGCTTACACAACTTGGATAAGTTTGGTAACTTTCCTGCCAAATCACAACCAGAAAGAAGGAGGTACCGCAAAGATTCCAGTTCTGCCAAACCTTGAATCTCAACTAGCATATTCAAGCCCGTCAGTTCCAAGTGCTCCAGTCTCTTCAAGAGTGACAGACCAGGTATTTCCTCAAGGGATTCACATCTCCTTATGTTCAGCTCCCTCAAATGCGTTAGACCTGGAGTGACAGGTAGGTGTGATATTGGACATTCAATTACATGCAGAACTGTCAAATTTAATAAGTTGGAAAAATATGGCAGTGGACTAATAGCCTTGAGTTTCAAGACCGACAAATGAGATGGAAGCTGATAGGACGGTTGCTCCCTCATCAAAGCTGCTTTAAGTTTTGCGTCATAGTCCCGCCGAGTAGAGTGATGTCTATGTCTGAGATTGCTGAATCTTTCTAATTCCAGACGTTCTAAGTTGGTAATGCTTGAGGGGTGAGGGACAAGAGAGAAGTCCATAGCTTGAACCGCGAGGAATTTCAAACTTGATGGAAGAGCAGGCACTTGTTGAAGCTCAATCGAACCCACTTCAAGCTTTTGGAGATGAAGACGACTTATCTTTGGAGGCAATCTAGAAACACTAGTAAATGCTAAGTTCAATGTCTTCAAATGGATTAGCTTCCCAATTTCCTCCAAATTTTTATCTGTCAGATCCCATGATTTGTTGGCATATAAACCTTCAAGCATCTCCAGTCCTCCAATAGTACTAGGAATCTCCTTTATCTCCGTTCTACATAATCTCAACACCCTTAGTTTCTTTAAGTTTCCTATAGAATCTGGTAGCTCAACTATGCCTGATGTTGATACATCCAACTCTGCCAACAATTTCAACTCTCCAATTGAGCTTGGAAGTACTTTTATCCCCACACACCCGCGTAAAGTTAAGTGTGTAAGATTTGTCGCCCCTCCAATTGAGTCAGGAAGTTGGTGGATATTGGGGTTATCATTTAATGTAAAACTCGACAAAGATTTCATATTGCCAAATCTCTCTGGAAGCCTCAAGGGTTGAAAATTTTGGGGCACGACGATCTGCTTCAAAGATTGTAGAGAAGAAACTTCTTCAGGCAACTCCCCAAGAGAACTACACCCTTTGATATTCAAAGTCTCTAGGTGTTGAAGCTTAGAAATGGAGGGGTGAATTGTGATTAAGTTGGAACATCGAGCAAGTACTAACGTCTCCAAGGAAGTGAAATTAGAGAAGTCGGGTGTCTTCCTCAATTTTGTGCAATCTGTTAAATCTAGAACTTTCAATTTTTTTCTCGTCTGCAGAAAATGAAAATTTAGAATTAAAAAGAATGAAATACATCCATCATCCTATATTTTTTATGTAAGTAATTATTCTCATTTTTTAAATTCAATATACTCCCTCGTCTACATGCAAATGGCGCAATTAAGTCGCTTCTAACACTTCCTTTGGGGAAAATGGAATAATCTTCCGCTCATGGTAAACATGTACCGTCAATGTAATTGAAAATTATTAAGTCATTTTTTTATAAATATACTGCCCATAAGTAAGACTTTGTGGTGAAATAGTAAGTTGGTATTGAAATTCATAAGCTACTAGAGATTTATAGTAATAAAATAGCTGGTTTGTTTGTAAAATACTGGTATTCGATACTACTAGTAAAGTATATAAGCAATTAATTCATACTGTACAAAAGGAAAAACCTGCTCATTTGCAAAAAACAAAAAGCTTTTTATAATCTACTAGTGCAACCCTAGTAAATCGATTATTTCCTTAGTCTTTTACTGACTAACAAGCATTAGTACTTGTAAAATCAAAATAAATCTAAAAATCTCCTACGATTTTATAGTAAAAGAATTTTTTTTTTCATAAGTTACAATCATTTGACCAATACTACTAGTAAAGTTTGTAAGCTATTCAAAGTCTAGCTGTTGACAAACGCGCTCCCTTGTCAAAGCGAACGATAGTTTGTAGTCTCTAAGGGTATTTCAACTGGATAAATTAATTATTATATTTGTCTGTTACTAAAAAATAAAACTTGGTAAGTAAAATACTAAAATCGAAGCGATGGTTGTAATCTACTAACCATTAACTATGATAAATGGTCTTTTGTTTGTAAATTATAACAGTGAAACGACGCTATTAGTAAAGTTTCTATGAAAATTGTAATCTACTAACTGATGGAGGGGATCACTTGTAATATTCAAAAACAATTGGAAATCTGCTATTAGGTTTGATGATGGTAAAATTGTTATTTTGTTGATAATTTTCGAATTAAAAAGTTGCCAATCAGTTCCTACTTATCAACGATATTTGAAATTTTTATAATGTTCAAACAAGTTTTTGTTTCGGCAATGAATTTATAGAGAATCTTCTTGCAAATAGCTCTTGAAGTTTAAATCTTCCAATGGTTTAAAAGCGGTACCCATGGAACTATATTTCAAGTCTATCAACTAAACGAGAATGAGGCACTTATGTATATCCCTCGCTCATGCATCTTCATGATTTAGAGTGGTAATTAAGCGACAAAAAAGATAAAGTGTCAAAAAAGAAATTTACAATGTTACAAAATTTCGTCGTGATCAAATCTTAAATGAGTCATAGAAAGACATGACATGTGAGGATGGACGCACATACATGAAAAGGGTAGCATTTGCTCAGATATCATGTTAGAAAGTCCAATACAAAATATTAAACTGATGGATGGAGATAGACCGCATGAATAAAAAGAGAATATAAATCCCATTGTTAAGCGATGCTGACAATTAGCTATTAAAAAAGTGACTGCAATAAGCCATAAGGCATCCGAAGTTCGAACTCCAAACTAGGTAAATCTTGAATTTATCAGATCAAGGCGATGATGGATGCTTGGATGATACAATGGACTGGAGAGCGCGGCTAATGATTCTTGCTAGTACGGATATTACACGTATCATATTCATCTGTGGCTCGATTACTAAAGCAATCGGTCGGGAATGGATGAAATATAGAACAACAATGATATTGCGCTGGCAATATCATTTAGTAGGATGATATGCCGCTACCTATGTGTACATTGCACTGAATGATCTGTAAGAATGGAAAGAGGGTGAATAGAGTATTAAAATATGTCTCGAGTTTGAGTCCAATATGAAATTCCAAATATTCCGAATTGGATATGTTGCGGACGTTCGAAATTGAGTAAAGAAGATCCGAAGATCAACTTCCCAAAGTTTGAATCCGCATTGGAGAATTCGGCCGCTGAAATAGGAAAGTTCAACTTTGACTTGGATTTGGATTTTGTTTAAAATATATAGAGATATGTTTTGGATAGAATCGTTTTAGATAGGAAATAGAATCCTATTAGAAGTTGGCATAATAATAAGGGTTTTACTTATATATAGACTTGTGGTCGTGGGTGGTAGATGTGGATCACAAATTGTCTTGAAGCGCCACGTGAGTGCTTAGTGTTCCGCCGTTGATCATGAAGAGTTGGTCTTGAAGCATCGTCTAGTTGTCGAGTGCTTGTGAGGGATTTTCTTTGTCGTTCTTACTCGTGAATTACATCCAAGAAGTTTAGTGTTTGTAGCCGATTAAATCTTGAGGTAAGATTTGCGTGTAATTCCTTCGTGAGATTGAGAGATTATTTCTTGAAGAATTTCGGGGCTAAACACTGTGTGAGTTATTGGTTGTAATTGGGGCTTGGGAAACATCGAGAGAGTGTTTGAGTGACTTGAGTGTGTAATCTCCTTGTATCGCTTGATCTACAGTGAAATTCGTTATTGCTCTCCCCGTGGACGTAGGTCTTTACGACTGAATCACGTAAATCTGGTGTCTGATATATTTTCTTCTTCTGTCTATATTATTGTTCGATCGCTCGCCCTATCGCAACAATTGGTATCAGAGCCAGGCTTGGCTGAGTTGAAGCGAATCGATGGCAACAGAAGAAGTAAAATTGAGAATCGACAGATTTGATGGGAATGATTTTAGTTTTTGGAAGATGCAGATTAAAGATTATCTTTACCAGATGAAACCGCACTTGCCCTTATCTGGGAGAAACCGTAGACGATGAAGCAAGCTGATTGGGATTTGCTGGATAGACGAGCTATGGGTGTTATTCGGCGACGTTGGCTCGTAACGTCGCGTTTAACATCTTGAAGGAGAAGACCACCGCTCGATCGATGCAAGCCTTGTCGGATATGTATGAGAAGCCCTCTGCGATCAACAAGGTCTATTTGATGCGACGTCCGTTAATTTGAAGATGAGCGAAGGTGCGTCGCCTGCGATCATATCAATGAATTCAATGTGATTGTTAGTCAATTGAGTTTAGTTGAGATTGATTTTGAAGATGAGGTACGTGCTTTGATTCTCGCTATCCTCATTGCCTAATAGTTGGAATACTACATTCTTGCTGTTAGTAATTCCTCCGGGTCAACAAGTTTGACGTTTGATAGGATTCGAGATTTAATTCGAGCGAGGATATTCGTAGAAGAGAATCTCGAATACAGACTGCTACTTTAGTAGATGAAAATAGAGGAAGATCTATAACACGTGTGGGTAATAGTAGTACTAATATAAACAGCGTAGTCGGTCTAGGACCGCTAATGTTGTCTGTTGGATCTGTGGCAAGAGGGGGCATCTTAGAAGGGATTGCCTTAAGCTGAAGAATGAGAAGGGTAAGGGAATTATGGTTGATTCTCGCGAGATAATGTTGCAGCTGTAGCAGATAATGCCGATTATGTCTTGTCTGTCACTGATTATTCATCGTTTGATGGATGGATTATGGATTCTGGTTGTTCTTTTCATGTTACACCAAATAGAAACTGGTTTTATCACTTATCAGTGCACGAGTAGTGGTAAAGTCCAGTTAGGGAACAACGCTAAGTGCGATGTTGTGGGTGTTGGTGATGTTAAAATCAGAATGCATGATGGTATTGTGAGGACATTGACCGGAGTAAGGCATGTTCCAGAGTTGAAAAGAACTTAATTTCCTTGGGTGCCCTAGATTCACTGGTTGCGGTATTCTTCAAAATGTGGAGTTTTGAAGGTTGTCCGAGGTGCCCTGGTGATAATGAAAGGAATCAAGCATGGAGGCTTGTATAAACTTCAAGGTGAGACAATAACAGGTTTCGCCCCGGAAACGTCGGATGCATCTGTTTGAGAGTCTTTTGTCTGCTCGAGGAAGATCTGGGTGTTTGTGCCAAGGCACAAGTTTGATGCTGGTGTCAGGATCACGCAGTCAAGAGCTTTGATCGAGATGGAGACTGGTAAGTTGATCAAGCATGTGCGGACTGACAATAGCATGGAGTTCTGCTCGAAGCTGACAAATAAATTCTGCATGAAAGAAGGTATAGTGAAACACCGCACTAGTGCCAATAAAACACAACAATTTGCAGAATTGATGAGAAGAACATTACTAGAGACGGCCCGTAAAATTATCTCTAGAGCTGGTATTGCTAGGAGAATCCTAGCTGATGTGCTAAGTACGGTAAGCTACCTGGTAAATAGATCCCCATCAACTGCTATTGAATGGCAAACTCCTGAAGAAGTGTGGTCAGGTAACGTTGCTGATTATTCTATTTTTAGAATGTTTGGTTGCCCGTGTTATTTTCGAGTGAGTGATGGTAAGCTTGATTGGAGGGCAAGGTGCATATTCCATGACTATGCACAAGGTGAGTGGGGCAATCAATTGTGGTGCCCGAATATAAATTCACTTGTTGACAGCAGAGAAGTTACTCTTGATGAGTCTCTAGTACTTTTGGTTAAGAATGATTATAGCAGTATTCAAACGGATCTGAACGGTGTTCAGCTTGAGGTGGAGTTGCGACCAGAAACTCTTGAGGTAGCGTATACGGGTACTAGCAAAGTAATCGACACAGATGGTGCTCATAGCTAGGTGGAGCTTATAGAGCCAACGGTTGCTGTAACTGCTGAAATTAACAAGGTATGTATTCGATTTCCTGACAGATATGGATGCAACAATGGTTTTGCTTTATCTGTGGTTAAGGAGGTTGCGTCGGAAAATCATTGCGGAGCAGTTAAAGGTGCATGTGGAGTTGGTATTCTGATAAGGTCCTCGGTTTTGGCGAAGTTCAAGCGAGGCTTGGATTTGGATAATATCTATGGCGGTTGAGCCCATCGGGGGCTATGGGAAAGTAGCAGTAGAGTTTGAATTTTTGCGAAGCGATTGCAACTTGGCTCAAACGTCGAGCCAAGGTGGAGATTGTTAAAATATGTCTCGAGTTTGAGTCCAATATGAAATTCCAAATATTCCGAATTGGATATGTTGCGGACGTTCGAAATTGAGTAAAGAAGATCCGAAGATCAACTTCCCAAAGTTTGAATCTGCATTGGAGAATTCGGTCGCTGAAATAGGAAAGTTCAACTTTGACTTGGATTTGGATTTTGTTTAAAATATATAGAGATATGTTTTGGATAGAATCATTTTAGATAGGAAATAGAATCCTATTAGAAATTGGCATAATAATAAGGGTTTTACTTATATATAGACTTGTGGTCGTGGGTGGTAGATGTGTATCACAAATTGTCTTGAAGCGCCGCGTGAGTGCTTGGTGTTCTGCCGTTGATCATGAAGAGTTGGTCTTGAAGCGCCGTCTAGTTGTCGAGTGCTTGTGAGGGATTTTCTTTGTCGTTCTTACTCGTGAATTACATCCAAGAAGTTTAGTGTTTGTAGCCGATTAAATCTTGAGGTAAGATTTGCGTGGAATTCCTTCGTGAGATTGAGAGATTATTTCTTGAAGAATTTCGGGGCTAAACACTGTGTGAGTTATTGGTTGTAATTAGGGCTTGGAAACATCGAGAGTATTTGAGTGACTTGAGTGTGTAATCTCCTTGTATCGCTTGATCTATAGTGAAATTCACTGCTGCTCTCCCCGTGGACGTAGGTCTTTACGATTGAATCACGTAAATCTTGTGTCCGATATATTTTCTTCTTCTGTCTATATTATTGTTCGATCGCTCGCCCTATCGCAACATAGAGTAAGACATATCGGACCTGGATTTGGGTCCACCCACCCCAATCATCTTCAATATCACTCCTTGAAAGGTCTAGCACAACCAAATTAGCAAAAAGAAAACTCTCCGCGTGAAATTCCTTATGCGTGATTTCCCAAGAAAACCATCTTAGTTCCAAAAGAATATTCTCGAAGTTGCCAAAAAAATCAATGCCTTTCACTTGAAGGAACCTTAGATTTGGTAGAGCAGCAAATTCTTCAGATGCAATGCTGCGGCTGTAGCCATCTGAAGTCAAGCTTAATGCTACCACATCTTCATTTTTTCTGCATAACAGAGACTCACTATTGAGCACGCAACACACCGTTTACAGAGCTAGTAACAGAGAGGACCCAAAAGCACGCTCAAACAATTTCTCCAATGGTTGAGCTCGCCACATACGCTTTCTAGAACTACGGCACCTCTTTTTCCCAACAAATAGTTGTTTCCTCCTATTCTACATAAACTAATCTTCGAGTCTCACGGTATCATAATTCTGGTTTCTAATTTTCCGGAAATATAATTTACACATTAATTCAAAATTCTTCTTAGTTTATTCTAAAAAATCGAGGTTGAAAATAATCTTAAAATTCTTGATAAAGCAAGTTTTTTTCATTATACCCGAATCACACGTGAATTTTTTTATTTTTTTTCAAAATTTCAGAAAAGCTACTTTCTATGGACTAGAACAAAGAAAATAATGCCAACTGTCGGGCAATCTCGTTTGGCTCTCTCTTTAAGCTTTGAGATCTTTGACCTGAACGTTTGACACGCGCAATACAAAAGCGACGTTAAACTAAGCTGTCTATTGAATGCATATTTTAACCAAAATGGGAACGAAAAATTCAAAGATTTCTTGCACCAAATATTTTCAATATGCTGTTCCTTTTTACCTTTTTTCCCTCCAGTAGTTTCAGGGCAGCCTCACGAATCCAAACCCTACAAAATTTGCGAGGATATACTCGAAGAACAATGTACCTTCCAAAGTCTTTAACTTGGTCATGCATCCAAAACCTATTATCATCTCTAATTTTGATCAAGGACCTTTGTGAGAGAACCCTTATCGCAATGCTAGGAAAGTATCTACAATCCTTCCACATGATAATTGGATATGTTCTATCAACATTGATGAAAAAGCAAGCTATATCCAAAAATACTTCTTGGTGCTCATCCTCTAATCTTTCATAACTTATCATTAATGTATCTCGGACATCTTCAAAAGGACCTTCCTTTAACTTCTTCCGTGTCTCGTCCCATACTTCTCTTTTGTCCAAATGCCCCAAATCTTTGCCCCAGTCAAAAAGATTAGACCCTATCACCACGATGGCCAAAGGAAGCGTGCCCACTTACAAACAATTTCTCTTGAAAGAGCATCATATTCTTCTATAGCAGAGTCACTTATGAATGCATGCTTATAAAACAAATGGGGTGCTAAATCAAATCTCATTCGAGAAACTTCATAACACAAAATTTCTTCAGGTTGGTTAAGGACCTCTTTATTGGTTGAGCCCACTTGAGTCATCAGGATGCTTTCGTCCCTAGTTGTGATAATGATTCTGCTACCAGAACAAAACCAATCCGATTTTTTGGCTAGTTTTTCAAGTTGCTCTTTCTTGTCTAGATCATCAAGAACAATGAGTACTTCTTTATTACTCAATGCCTTTTTTATGGCCTTGATCCCACCATCAACATCTTTGATTTGGTTAGCAATCCCATGACCATCCAAATCTAATAAGAGCTTTTTCTGCAATTCTAAAAGACCACCCTGAGGTTGTGATGATGCTCGAACATCTTCAAGGAAACTACAACGTTCAAAGTGAGAAGATAGTTTGTTGAGCATGACTTTGGCAAGAGTTGTTTTTCCAACACCACCCATCCCATGGATACCGACAAAATGGACACCACTAGAGCCAACATCCAATAATTTCATTATGGCTTCCATTTGAGTAGTATCTTCAACCAAATGGCCAGTCACAATCATGTGTCTTGTATTAAGCTTACGGGAAACCTCTTCCACAATCGATTCAATTTGTTCTCCTTGGCTGCAGCAGAGCATGAAAATTTCGTTTCAGTCAAAAGACTTGATACACTACAGGACTTTAGGGAACATGTAGATACATAATTTAGCTATTTCAACCGCTCAAGCAAATGGAAATTAAGCATTATAATCAGTGTAACTGGAAATTTTCAGATGCAAGTTGGGTTTGACCTTGTTTTTTGCCAGTTTGAGAAAAGTTTTTCACCCACACCTCTTTATTTTTTTGTAGGTTCTCAAGCACAATCTTAGTCCGAATTCCATTAACTTCTAATATGATGCCACATTGATATTGGTTTGAAAATTTGGACACACATAGTTTCTTCCAAAGAAAAAGTGCAGGAAAATTCCCTACATGTTCACACCTAAATTTTGATTAAATATTTAACATTATAATTGTATAGAAAATTAGGAATCAATTTGGCCCTAGCAAAAAAAAAAAAAAAAAAATCATATCACGTAGGTATTAATATTATTTGCATCAACTAATTTTTTTTAATTTAATTTAATTTTTCTTTATTTTGAATAAATAGAAATTAAAAAGGGGGGGGGGGGGTGCTCGGAGGCTAGGCTTGCTTGGGTGCTAGGCTTGCTTGGGGGCTGGGCTTTCGCCCCAGCCTCCCCCTCGTCTTTTCTTCCCCACGACGCAGGCCCAAGCCTATCTTGTACCCCAACTCTACCTATCGCTGCTTGGCTCGCTCCCCTCTTCTCCTCTTTCCTCCTAGGGCCATCAGATGGGTGGGTTAGGTGAAGTTTGGGTCGGGTCGAGAATGATCTAACCCATATTGACCCATTTAGCCCATTTTACCTCATTTTCATGTAATAAATTTGATAACCTATACCTTACCTTGCCCATATTAATGAAACACATTAGTATTTAACTCAATTTAGGTTAATCCACTCCCACCCATTTAATTTACTTTAAGTTCTTCACATATATGTTACTTGAATAAAAATTCACATCAAATTTAAAAATTAAATTAAACAATAAAAATTAGTAAATAAAATAAATAATGTGAAAAACCTTTAGCTAAACATATGAAAGCTTATTTCTTATGATATTTAAAAAAAAAAATGGTAATGCTAAAACACTTTAATGCAATGAAAATTTAATGGAAAATTTTTATAATTTTTATAAAAAAATATTTTAAAAAATCGATTTTTAAATTATTTTTTATTTTTAAAAATCAAATTTTTAATTTTTTTTCCTTTTTCTCTTTTCTTGTTTCTTTTTTTTTTTTTTCTTCTTCGGCCAATCGCCGGCTAAAACAAAGGCCTATGACCAGCCACAAGCGAGGCTCCAAGCTCACTAGAATGATGAGATCAAGCTCGCCGCGTCGGGTGAGCTCGAGTCTTACTAGATCGGCGAGGCTAACTCGCCAAATGTCGGCGAACTCAAGCTTGCTCGACGCCGGCGAGCTCGAGCCTTGTCGGTCGTCGACGACCTCAAGCTCGCCCGCCAGTGAGCTTGAGCCTCGTTGCGATCGCCGGTTGTCACCATGTCAACCACCAGCTAAGGAAGGAGGAAGAATAAAGAAAAAAAGAACAAGAAAAAATAAATATAAAAAATAATTTTGATTTCGATTTTTATATTCAAAAACATTTGTAACTAATGGAGAGTGTGAGGCTTAGGTTGAAAATGGATTTTTAAATTCAATCCATTTAAGATCCATTTAACTAGTCTCTTCAAAATATAAATAACTCATATATGACCCACTTCAAAATATAAGTAACTCGTATATGACTCATTTATGATTTAAATGAATCATATATAAATCTAAAATTTGACAGCTCTACTTCCTCCTTCCTTCTTTGTTTCAGCAACTCATGTAGGTTGCCAAACACCGAGGCAGAGTAGAGTGGCCGGCGACGTCTTGCAGGTGCCATTAATGCCGTCGAACGGAGCAGTGCAAATTCCAACGAGAAACCCAAGCGAAGGGGACATCTAGGAGGGCACCCTCAATGTTGAGCAAGCCTCCGTGGACAAGAGGGAAATGGGACCCTGGTTCGGCCACACCGGGGCCGGTCGGCGTGCCAAGGACCGGCAGCCGAGCCCCCTCCGGCGTCGACCGGACACTCCTCGCCTATAAATAGAGGGCTGCGAGGAGGTCGAAGGAGGAGGGCAGGGGAGCCAAGGAGAAAAGAAAGGTGGAGGAGAGAGGGGTTTCTTGAGAGAGACATCCAAGAAGCCCGAGAGAGGAGGTTCTAGTAAAATGGAGAACTGAAGGGGGAAGGAGGGTGAAGTCGAGTGGCCAGATCTGAGGGAGAGAGAGAGTCGCTAGGGCGGCGAGATCTGAGGGGAGGCCTTCGGAGAGACATCCGCGGGACATCAAAGAGAAAATTTTCGAGCGAGAGAGATCTGGGCCGGGGGGAAAGAGAGAGGGGCCCAGGAGAGAAAGAAAGCCAGATCTGGGCGGTGAGTGAGAGAGCCGTCTAGGCGGGGGAAGAAGGTGAGATCCGAGAGAGAGAGAGAGAGTTCTCGGCCAAGTCGCGGAGACCCCCGCCGTGCCGCTGCCGCCCGACGCCGCCTATCGCTGCCGCGACGCTGCCTGCTGCTGCCCCGTGAACCAAGATCGGCCGCTGCACCGGCGGAGCTCTAGCAACGAACCGTAGCCTGCGTCACCTCTGGCCGAGCTGCTGCCTTGCTGCAACCAAATCAAGTCGTGCCGTCACTGTCCCCGCCGGGCCGAGACGAGCAACGCAGCTCGTGGCCAAGAGAGGCGCGAGTCGGGTCAGATCCGGGTCGGACGGGTCGGAAGCAAGATCCGATCGGGCCTTCGAGGTTTGGCTTTTTGGGCTGAAATGAATTAGGCCTGTTGGGCTCATTATGTTCTCTTGGGCCGGACTTGGTTTTTGTTTAGCATCTAGGCTTGACTAATTCTTCTCTTTATTTTCAGGTATTTCCCTCGGGCCAGGTGAACTGGGCCCATTAGCCGGACACTAGGGCTCCGAAAAGGAGGTCGCGACATGCAAGAGCCTTTTTCCACCGCTTCAATCCATTAGGGCCGAACGCTCTTGTCCGTAGATATTGGTTTCGAGTTAACATTACCCCTTCCGTTTAAATCTTGAAATAATTTTTCTCCTTTCACATTTATGTGTTCAATTTCTTCATACTATATCAATAATTTCTTTTCATTATATTATACATTATAATATTTCATAATAGGGGAATTTTGTAAGTTTTTTAAACGTCCCTTTTTTGAATAGATGCATCGCATGTGCACTTTTGTAATGTTAAATATGCACTGCTGTACTCCTATTAATTCAATAATTTCACCCGACTTTGTTATTGTAAAAAATTTGCGATCATCATGGGAGGTGAAAATACAGAAAATGAAATGTTTTCCACTATACTTACAGTAGTAATATGGTTAAGTAAAAGAGTTGATTAAGTAAAAGTTAGTGTTACCTATCAGGTCATATTGGCTTAACTCGACATGAATTGGAAAAATGCCTTGATTGGGTCGGGTTTAACCGGATTTGTTGTGTTTTAAAAAAATTAGTCATTTGCTATTTTGGGTTCTCAATTGTTATGGTCTAGTTTCATTAACTTATAATGCAAATCTTAAATAAAAATGTCCAAATGCTTTATGTTTGGAAATTTCAAGGGACAAACTTTCATTCAATGAAACGTAAATACCATGCATATTAATCATAAAAAGTTGAGGAAATTTACCCTTTGCCTTTAAGATCCCATCCCTTCATCCGTGCAACCTCGACAAGGGCTTTTTCCCACCGCTTCAATTCATCGGAGCCAAACTTCTTCTTGTGCTGGGCCATGGCATTTCTATACAATTTGGTTTTAAGCTTAACATCGTCAGGATTCACATCATAAAAGATGGAAAGTATCTCTTTCTTCCCATTTGATGTTGAGGCGTGTTCTACCATGTGTGCAATCTCACGGAGACACCACGAACTGTTTGCGTATCCCCTAGAGAAGATAGGTATGTAGATTCGAGACCTGTCAAGTGCTTTCAAAAGCTCTCCACTAGTTTCTTTACCAAATCGAAGCTCTTCATTGTCCAAGAAAACGCAGATTCCAGCATCTCTCAAGCGATGATAGAGGCAATTGGTAAATCCATCGCGAGTATCCGGTCCCCGAAAACTCAGGAATACATCATACTCTTCACGAGACACATCATCAGTTCTCGAGGTTGACTCCGAGTCCATCCTCAATCCCTCGTTCTCTTCTCCAGACCCATCATCCGTTCTCGAGGTTGATTCCGAGTCCCTCCTTCCCTTCCATTTCGTGAGTTGTCTCAAAACCCTGCCAAAATTACGAACTTTTAACCCGACCGAGACTGAATTGCACCCAACATGTCCAGGAGCGAAGTTTCTTTTCTTCTGTTCGTGCGTTATCTGTCAACAATAGCTCGAACAGAAATCGAATTAGAGCACTTACAGTCCTCCTACAGTCAAAGCAAGGATGATCAGTAGAGCCTGACTTCCGGTGAATTCCATCTGTGGGCCGATCCTCTCAGCTTTACTCACCTAAAGAAGAGGAGCGTTCTGTAGAAAGAGGTAGCTGGAGCCTGGGACAGTTCAGTGAAGGGAGGTCAACCACTATAATTCCTCAAGGTAAAGGCAGCTTTCTGGAAACGAAGGAAAGTCGCCTAAAACGACAAGTCGTTGATTGGAGGTGGTCAGAGACGGAGAGGAGTCAACATCGGAGGTCAGGGCAAGTGGAAAATTTATACATATATACCACAGTGTAGAAAATCTCCATACAAGCACATAGGCGCCAACCATGCTTCACTCAAAGCCTCCATGCGGCCACACACGCCACTAAAGTGTGTAGCGTGTGTAGCCCACACGTGGGTGTACTGGACGAGCTTGAATAGCGGGTCCGACCAAAGGCTAAAACAACATCGTTTTGATCTAAATGTAATATTTTAATCTAAAAACTGTTTAAATTAGATTTAAAATTAAACTAAATTAAATTAAATAAACAGGACCGTTGGGAAAAATGGCGAGGGCTTGCAAATTGAACGTTCATTTTTGTAAAACAGTAAGAAAAATAAAAATAATATAATGCTAAAAAGGCAAAAAAAAAAAAATTGAAACGACGTGGTTTTGATTTCTCTAAAGCCACGTTGGATCCACATCAATTCCATTTGCCTATCATTATCCACGTAAGCCACCACATATGTTTTTTAACGGCCATCTTGGATGAAACTATGGTAGAGGGTATATTATTTGTGAAAATGGTAAATGTTTGGGATTTTTTTGTGACATAAGAAAATAAGAATATAATTAAGATTTTCAGTGATATTCTCTGTTTTTATTTTCAACGTCCACATAATGAATATTTTATACATTCATCATTGAATACGTGGCATATCTAATTAGATATAGTTGTCTTACCAAATCCATTTATCTACTACCGATTCAAAGATGGGAATGTAAAAAATAAGTTTTATATTGATGATGGATTTGACAATTATTCAATATAAATGGGCAAATTGGCAACTTTTTAGCTCACCCTCATGCGTGCATCACACATATTTTATTCCCAATTCGTCTTCTTTTTCCTCGAAAGCAATGATGGCTGCGAATCTTACCACAATCACTACCTCATTCTACGCGTCTTTCTTTTTGGCTTCAAAAGATATGCGCGACCTCAAAGGTCGAGGGTTGCATTTCTAGGAAATGAACCGAGGTCCCACCTTCTTAGACTCTAACACAGAAAGTCACACAAACTCGACACTTTTTCTTAGTAAATTTATTTGTTAAGATAGCAGGAAAATCCCCTTGGTACATGGTCAAAAGTTGGCGGGCTCCCATTAAAATCAAATGTAATTGTCTATTTCCCACCTAATGTTCTGCATTAGCAAGTGGATACTATTAAAGGTTTGCACCGTTAGCGCCTCCTAGTATGCACCCTCCCACACTGGATCGTTGTCCCTCTTGTTGGTAAAATATGGCTTCGAATAAAGTAGAACAATGAAGACGGATCTTTTGAGTACTCGAGTCGGACTTTGAGGCGTGATATCACTTTGTTTAAGGATTTATTTGCCCCACAAAGTTGCTAATGGTCACCGCAAATATCCTCCAGGGATACAACAAAGTCTCAAATTGAGAATACTGTATTTCTCCAGGATCTCTCTAGGAAACAATTGGAAATGATGGCTATCGTTTTTTCAGAAAGAAGACTCGAAAAGATGAAAAATGATCACTCCGATTCTTCCTCAATCTGACAAGTATATATAAAATAGTCTTACAAAAAAACAAAGACAACTCTTCGTGAAAAGTTGCGAAATGAACAAACACATTCTTTCGAAAATTTGCTCAAATGAACAAAGGTGTCTATTCGTAAGTTAAAACCGAACCAATCAACCCTTCGGAAAGGTTGCAAACCGAACGGTATCAAATGCAAAGGTCGCCTTGAAAAGACACAAATAAAAAATTCGGAATAAAATAATAATTATTATTTAATAAATATTGAAAGGGATTAATGCTAATTAAATTGCGGGCGTGCTAAGTGCGCCAAAATCGCGCACCAAGACGGGTATGGTGGGGTCTAGCCCCACCCAATCATTCCTTTAAACCTACAAAGGAAATCCCACACTTTTAAACTGGTTTACTTCTTCCCACATTTCTCATGTGGGACAAGGTAAAAAGCACTTATTTTTTGTTTTAACAAACAAAAACAACAACACCGCTCCCTCGCATCCTCCCGCCCCCACACGTCCCCCGGGCCGACCCCCCTTGGCGGCAGGTACTTGTCGAAATATCGGTCGAACTCAGGCACACCTATGGCCTTCCTCAGCCCGGCCCGGCCCCCTGGGTCAGTCCGGTGCAGGTCGTAGTATCCGGCGAGCTCATCGAAAGCGCCCATGCGGAGCACTCTGTCCACGCGCTTCGGCAGGCACTTGTTCAGGATGGGCAGCAACACGTCGACCCACAGAATGCAACAGTCGTACCTCAGCTTGGGTCTTGCCGGCGGGCGGAGCCTGCCGAACACGTCTGCCTCCGGTTCAAACCGACCACCAAGAGAGCGTGGATGAAGGAGTTGGAACCGCCGACGAGGATGGTGAGATTCCTGCAGGAGGCGACGTCGGAAATGGCGGCGTTAGAGAGGGAGCGGAACTGCGACGGGGTCATCTCGCCATCGTCCGGGTCAGGGAGCTGAGGGGGGATCCCGCGGCGCTCGTCTTGGGGGATCTTGTTGGTGGTGATGTCGAGGCCCTAGTAGACTTGCATTTTGTCGGAGTTGATGACCTTGGCAGAGCGGAAGTGAGAGGGGAGGTTGATAGAGAGGCGGGACTTGCCGCGACCGGTGGCGCCCATGGTGTCGACCGCCTTCGGGTGGCAGTGGGAGGCTGCGGAGATCTAATTAATTGCATGAAGTCCATGCAAAATTTAGTTTGTGATAGGTTGTAAGTTGTTCTCAACCTGCTGCGGGTGTACCTATATTAATAGGGTTTCATAAAGCAAAATCATAGGGAATTTTGGCAATAATATAATTCCAAAGTAAAGTAATTTTATAATCCCGTGAAATTATTCCAGTGAATTTTATTATCGAAGTTTGTTATTATCTATAAACAATATAATACGAAGAAGAGGTAAGAGGATAGATTTTTAAATAAAAGCAACTATGCTAATCTAATTCACACACGCCTTTTGTGTATGGTGTTTTTAGATTTGCATTTAGTATCTAGGACTTTAATTATAAGAGTACACAAAATCTACAGCATATGTTTAGTATCTGGTGGTTGTACGTATTAGGGAGCGGCTTTGAGGAAAAAAATTACATTAATTTCCCGTGAAAATTTAGAGCAGTACACATGTACACCCAAAATTTCACCCTTTATGCAAAAACTCCCTTAGTCGTTAACCCTTCGTCTTTTTTTCCGTTTGCGAGCGCCTAGTGTGTGAATTTTTCCAATGGTAAGATTGTAATTCTTCTCAAATTTTTTTCAAATTACTCTTTGGCCACTAATGATTGTTCTCTATCACGGCATCTCTCATTTTTTTTTTTTTTTTTTGCATATATTTTGGAACATTGTAATTTATTTTAACGCATGAAGAGGCCGAAGGATCATTTGACTAAAACAAATACAGAAGAATTGTAACATTTCCCTTCCAGACCAATTTCTCAAAGCTTCAGCCACCCGCCGCTTGGACTTTCTTTGTTTGACCAAAGATCCGTCCTTTCGTCTATGTTCATGGAGGCATAATGAATTGGAGGAGATGATTAGGGTGCGTATGACAAAATTTCTGGAACAGAAATTGATTTTTGGCCAAAAATTGATTTCTCAATTTCTGAAATAGAAATTGAGAAGTTAAAAATTTTAACTTCTGATTTCTTCTTCAAATCTATTTCTGGAATAGAAATCTGTTCTAAAAATAGAAAAATCAAATTGTATTACTAAACGGATTGCTTCCAAACCTATTCCGGAGAATAGAAAAACAGATAAATAGAGAAGTAAAAATTTTTACTAAATAAAAAAAGAAATAGAAAAGTAAAAATTTTATCATGCGCGCCCTTAGTGAAAAGATGGTGATGATGATGGTGATTGGAAAGATGACGGGAGGTTTCAATATCATGGGGACTCCCCGGACGTGAGATGGCCTTTTTGCGTGAACATGCTTGCTCGACGTTTCGTAGAGAGAACAGGGCGATTCTCTTCTTTGGTAGTAAAAAATAGCTGAGCCGTATACTTCTATACAGCATATCCAGAAACCACGGAGGTAGTAAAATATTAGGTGAGATCAATCTCTTTCCCGGGTTGACAGAAGCAAAGACTCTTTAAGTCTGCGGGGGCAGTGGAGCGACACCGGCGATAAGAAGGACGTTCCATTGTCATGCACGGAATGCCAAAACTTATAAGTAAGAAATTTGAGAGTACAAATTTTCTTATTTCTCCTTTATTTTTGTTATTTTCATTATTTTTTCATATTTATATATTTTGACCCCTCAAGTATTGGAATTTTTTAAAATTGACCTTGTACATATTGGAGTCACGTGTCGGAATTTCGAACTCGCGTGTCGGGAAGAGTTGACCACGTGTCAGAACGTGTCAGAGCATGTCAGACATATGTCGGAGTGTCGGACACGACACGAAGGCTTCCGGAGAGTGTCGGTTCTTCTTAGGCAAAGAGAGATTTTGAGCGGGCTTATAGGGGAATAACGGGAAACGTGTAATTTCTTCCTTCTAATTGTCTTAATTAATAAAAAAAAATACTAAACTGCGAATATCAGTAAAATAATTCCCAAGATTTGCGCTTCACACCTTCTAATTTTATTTCAGACCTTATATTGCCTAAATTGTCAATTATTTCTTACGATAATGAATAACTTATGTAAAAAAGAATTATCTACTATGAAATTTAAAAACTAATCCATCCAAGTAACAAAACTCAAAAAGATTTTATGCTTACGAGTTATGTCTTACCAATTTCCGCACTCAAAAGAGATTTTAAAAGGTGGTGCCTAGCTTGCGAGATTCTGAGTGATCGATTCTAGCTGTGCAGTCATTACTATGTGCAAAGAGTGCTTGAAAGTTCATCAGGCGAATGGATAAAAATCGTCATCTTGCTTTCCCTTAGTTGCATTATTTTCCTCGAAGATTGACGACTATCCTGTCTTCTTTCCTATTTTGTCTTTCGCTTCGCCCTGGCACTTGTGAATTGTGACGAGGCCACAAAGCATAATTTAAAATTGAGAGCGTAGGTGGTAGGGGTGTCGGGAGTAGATGAAGGGCTGGAAAAAAATGCGAGCGCAGTTAAAATTAAAAATTTCGGTACTGCTAAAGTTTTCCAAAAGAAGAAGTGATTCCTTCCCACATAATTAAAATTAAAATTTCGGTATTGCTAGAGCTTTCCAAAGAAGAAGGTACTCCTCCCCACATGAAAGAGCAATACCGGAGGAAATAAATAATCAGGCCAAAAGCAAGCCCATGGAAAAAAAAAAAGTCAGCTTCATGTGTGGGACTGATTGGAAGGTTGGTGTCGCGACTAAGTGAGGTTCTTAGGTCTAAACTAATTATATAAAAAGAGCACCTCACCTTCTTCCATTTCGAGGGCAGCTAAGCTGAGCTGAGAGCTCTGGAAATTTGTGAACAAAGCTTTAAGTTGTAAATTGCGAAAATGGTGCTCAAAATCTCTATAGCTAGAAATAAAAATACATATAATCGAGCAAAGAGATCTACACATCTAATTTGGAATCCATCAATCTTAACGCAAAACAACGACGATGCAAAATTCAAGTACTTTTGCTCTATTATTTTATGTATCACTAGCTCAATGAAACTATTTCTTATCATTAGCGTTTTGTAGCCAATCCTTTGTTGGTAATTTGTTTATAAAACAAATGAAGAGGTGCCTTGTCCCACATCGAAAAGATGTGAGTGCGCACGTGGACGAGATTTGGCACTAATCGATGATCATTATTTTTTATTTATTGAAAATTCGGATTTATTTCTATAAAAAATTAATTATAAAATCTTGTTGAAACAGTGCAACTGTTCACGAAAAGTTACGGTTATTTTTTTTTATTTATTTAATTCCGAATTTTTATGTCTTTTCAACGTAACCTTTGAGACGTACTTGTTCATTTTGCAACCTTTCCCGAAATGTTGTCTTTGTTCTTTTGCAACCTTTTGAAGGGTTGCCTCTATTCGAAAGACGAAGATAAGTACGTATGTTTTGATATCAAACA
This sequence comes from Eucalyptus marginata, assembly GCA_014182565.1. Lineage (NCBI taxonomy): Eukaryota > Viridiplantae > Streptophyta > Magnoliopsida > Myrtales > Myrtaceae > Eucalyptus > Eucalyptus marginata. Next base: position 34,892,297 of record CM024587.1, on the reverse strand, counting down.
CATATCTTCTTCCATCTTTTCGTTTTTCTTTGGAGAGAAACTACAGCCATTGTTTCCAATTGTTTCCCATGAGAGACCCACGGAGAAATACTAGAATTGCTATCTAGTATTCTTATTTGAGACTTTGTTGTATCCTGGAGGAAATTTGCCGGTGACCATTAGCAACTTTGTGGGGCAAATAAATCCTTAAAGAAAGTGATATCACGCCTCAAAGTCCGACTCGAGTACTCTAAAGATCCGACTTCATTGTTCTACCCACCGAAGCCATATTTTCCCAACAATTTTAAGGATTTATTTGTGCAACAATGGAGTCGAAGGGAAGGAATTGATGGCAAAAAATGAGAGAGGCTGATCTGCGCCACTACCGAGAACCAGGTTTCTATGAATCCCGCCGACACCATCTTTGATGCGAAGCAATTGATCGGGAGGAGAATCACCGACGCTTTGGTCTAGAGTAATATGGGGTTGGTCGTTCAAGATCATTGCTAGTCCCGGCCACTAGCCCGTGATTGTCATCAATTTCAAGGGCGAAGAGAAGCGGTTTGCTGAGTAGGAAATATCATCCATGGTCCTCACGAAGACACGTGAGATTACTGAGGAATACCTCCAACAAGCACTGGAGAGACAAGAAGATCCCTCTCGTGTCAACCTCAAATTGAAGACTGCCCGCTTTTGCATTTACTTGGTCGAGCCACAACAACACGTTCCAAGCCAGTGGTTTAACGATCATCAACATTAAAATTATGGACTTTAGGGTTGATCCTAGCAACTGGAGGATTGTCTACCTTCATGGCTAGTTTGTTCAATGTGATTATCACTGAGAACAGTTTCAAAGTAATGGATTTGTGTCTCCATCTTGAAGTTGTCTGAAGAATTATTTGGAGAAGCCCCATGCCTAAACTGCAGCCGTGACTCTGGCATCACATCACACCCACAACTGCTCCCCAGCGAACAGCCACGACGCTTCACCATACCCACGCCATCGCTGCTGGGTCTCATCCCATGCCACTCCCAGTTTTGGGGTTTGCACCAGCGTTGTTTCAACAAGTTTCGTGAACAGTCACATTGTCCGTTTTAGTCCAGTTTCGCCGGTGCCGCTCTAGTCGCTCACCAACAATCATGATGGTTTTGTTTTTCAAATTCTCGCGACTAATGTTTATGGAGTGAGTTTGGCCTTCGACCCTTCTAAATCGTCTCACTATGATGTCATTTGCGTTCGAAGCACCGTCGAATCCGCGTACTATTATCAAATTGAGATTTACTCGTCTCGGGACCGCGGATGGAGGCTTTCTGGGTCTCCTTTGTCGCTCCGTTCGATACGGTGTTCGACAATGGCGTCTTTGAATGGTGGGGTTCACTGGATTAGCCCAACGGGGCTTCCCTGTGTTTCGATGTCAAGAAAGAGCAGTTTCGGACGATGCCAAGGCTTCCCATTTCGAGAATCGGGGGTGTAGGAGGTTCAGGATTATTCGGGGTGGTTTGTTAAATACCATGTGGAGCTTGATTCTATCGTGAGTGCTTTCCCGGAGGTGGTGCGCAATTACATGGATCCGGACTATATGAATTACTATGCGTTCGTTATGCTTCATCTGGTCAGAGAAGGGAACAACGAGGAGTCATCGCTGTTAGTTCATTTGCCAGGTAAAATCTTAACATATAATGTTGGTAACAAGACTTTCAGGAAGCTTTATGAGATACCGGCGGATCGATCTAAAGGGTATGGCTCATTACAATATGGGTGGCTTGATGCTTATGAATTTATCGAGACATTAGCTCCTGTTTGATGCAAATCGCTTTCCTTGTCGATATTTCTGATCTTTTAAATCTGCAAGTTTCCTTTCCATGCTTCAACGTAATGTAATATATGTGGCTTGAAGCATTACCATGTTAAGTATTAAAATTAAGAAAAAGGTGGGGATTGAACCCGACGTGAATCGAACACGCAACCTTCTGATCTGGAGTCAGACGCGCTACCATTGCGCCACGGATCCACGGCTGTGGATGTGCGTGGTGCAATTGACGGTCTTGGGAGAGACGTGGGGGCCGAGAGTGTTGCTGGGTTTGCCTTCTTGTCTGTCTCAAGAATCTGCGGTCTTGGACGACAAGGCTTCCGCGGTTCCTGTCAGGCTCAAGATGAGAGTGGATCGAGGATTGACCTTTCAAATGCCACCAATTAGTTGGTCAGATATTTCCTACTATCAGAACCAGATTCTTCCATTGATACAGATAAGTATATTTATTTAAAATTCACTAAGAATATGCTGTTTTAGTGTATTTGATGAAAAATCGCAGTCAGTTTGCAAACATGAACAGGTTTGAAGGTAGGAGTTGTATGAGGAAACTAAAGTGAAGAAATGAATCCTGAGAACATGAACTTCAAAATGTCAAGTCCAACTTTTATGTCTGGATTGTGCGTAAGTTCCTCTTTAAGGACTACTGTTGAAGTATGTATATTCATTTGTACATTCCTCAATTTTTGCATGTTCAATTATCATTTGCTGATACCTTTGACGGTTTGGCCTCTTGAAGTGGCTGCATTTGTTCAGACAGCTTATATAGTGTCAGATATGTCTCGGTTTATGCCTTGTAATGCTTAATAGTGATGCATTGCTTTCTAGAGTGCATGCATGACGAGAAGTTGCAAAGATTGAGAGAATGTCTTCTTATGGTCTCGTAAAATTATAAATTTATTGGTTTATGAGAGTGGTAATGGTCATTGTAGTGGCATCGAATTTTACGGCACTAGAACTTGGCATTTTTCCGCATGAACATTCGTTGATATTTAGTGTAACAGATTTGACATAATTCTGTGATCAGTGAAGAACATCAAAACTAATGTAGTCAACCCGGGGCACTTTAGGATGTCTGCGTTGACTCCAAGTTATGACGAAATGATGCAGTCTTGCATGCCAAACTCTTTAAGTATTAAATGTGCCATCATCAATGGTTAATAGCTTGCTGGAAATTAACCATGTGAATAAGTTTGCACTCTTTTTGAGCGGGTTGAATCTTTTGCTGTGGATTTTCATTGAAGAGGAGTAAATATGTTGCACGACCTGACTCCATTCTTCTTCGTGTCATCGGATGCTTCATCCCCAATGGGAAAGGCGGAGTCGATATAGATCTCTTGGATGCCTCTTAAAATAGTCTTGAAGTGGGGATATTTGAAGGGGACTATGGAGCCAATGTGATTGGAGTCATTGAGACAAAAAAGGTATCTAACTTTCATTTTAAAATGAAAGATTTGAGCGAAGTAGATACCTTATTGGGTGTTAAATTTAAAAATAGTGGGGGTTATTCTTTAAGCCAAAGTGATTACATGGAGAAGATGTATAAATTTAAACATGTTTTCAAATATATGAGTACTCCATTTGATTCTAGGTGGAGAGTTTTTAATGTGAGTCCTATGGGTCTTTAATGTATGCGATACATTATACTAGACCTGATATTACTTTTTGTATATGCAAGTTGAGTAAATACTAATAATCCAAATATAGAACATGTGAGAGTTATCTTATTGTTCTATAATAATCCGTCTATATTAGAAGGATACGCCGATGCTACTTGGATTACAAGTGTGGGAGATGAAATTTCTGGATGGATTTTCACATTACGTGAATGTGTTGTTTCTTGGGCGAGCAAGAAACAAATGTGCATAATTCACTCAACTATGAAATTTGAATCGTTGCTTTAGCAGAACTGGAAAAGAGGCCGAATGGATTAGGAATTTGTTGTTGGATATTAAATTATGGCCTAATCCTATGCCTCCTATTTCTATCCACAGTGATAATCAGGTTACTTTGGCAAGAGCCTATAATAGCAACTATAATGGTAAGTCTAGACATATTAGTCTAAGACATGAATATGTGAGACAATTGATTAAAGATGGTACCATAACAATTGTCTACGTGAGGTCAAGTAATAATCTTGCCGATCCCTTGACGAAGGCTTTACCAAGACACATGGTAATAATGATCTCACAAGAAACGGGGCTGAAACCCTTTAATTAAAATCACCAATAATGGTAACCCGACCTTTTCTAGAACATCACTAGTTACAAGGTTTAATGGGTAAGAACAAGTTATTGAATGTGATTGTTTGATACTGACGTAGCCCTGATATGAGAAGTCAGTATCGTCTGTTACGTTTAGTAGGTTGAATTGAATTCTTAATGAAGTATAGTACAAACTTGTAATGTGTTGATAGTAACAGAAACACATGGTAGATACTTCACCTATATGAGTTTAGAAGTGGTGCCGCTTCTTACGAAAGTTAGGGTTGCTTTCTAGAGAGCTCATGAAACAGGATCAAGCACAAGGCCATAATAGTGCGGAGTAATATAGAATTTCTCGCTGAGACAAGAGGTTAGTGTATGTGCGGTATGTCCGGTTCTATTATATAAAAGTACAAGTTTAAAGCCGAGCTACTTGTCACTTTGATAGAGCTTTGAGATACTTGTACTAAGTAAAGGTTTAACTCGAAAGAGACCTTTATGTATGTATATTAATCTTACGGAAATTTTGGCTGTATATTTCTAACGTTTTATTTATTGTTTTTGTTTTATAAACATAAGTGGGGGATTGTTGGTAATTTGTTTATAAAACAAATGAAGAGGTGCTTGTCCCACATCGAAAAGATGTGAGTGCGCACGTGGATGAGATTTGGCACTAATCGATGATCATTATTTTTTATTTATTGAAAATTCGGATTTATTTCTATAAAAAATTAATTATAAAATCTTGTTGAAACAATAGTACTGTTCACGAAAAGTTACGGTTATTTTTTTTTATTTATTTAATTCCGAATTTTTATGTTTTTTCAACGTAACCTTTGAGATGTACTTGTTCATTTTGCAACCTTTCCCGAAATGTTGTCTTTGTTCTTTTGCAACCTTTTGAAGGGTTGCCTCTATTCGAAAGACGAAGATAAGTACGTATGTTTTGATATCAAACACATATCTTCTTCCATCTTTTCGTTTTCTTTGGAGAGAAACTACAGCCATTGTTTCCAATTGTTTCCCATGAGAGACCCTGGAGAAATACTAAATTGCTATCTAGTATTCTTATTTGAGACTTTGTTGTATCCTGAGAAATTTGCCGGTGACCATTAACAACTTTGTGGGGCAAATAAATCCTTAAAGAAAGTGATATCACGCCTCAAAGTCCGACTCGAAAGACTTTAAAGATCCGACTTCATTGTTCTACCCAATTCGAAGCCATATTTTCCCAACATCCTTATATAAGGATATTTGTGTGTATCGAAATAAGAGGAGATATTTGAACATTATTAATAAAGTTTTCAATTAGATTTTCTCATCACGAGTTGGGTTCAATTTGATTCATAATAACCAGTCTCATATTAAATTAATTAAGAAATTTTACATCTCACTTTATCAGATCAAATATTGTAAAATAGTAAATTACAAATTAACCCACGTCGGAAAAATTCTCGCGTGGGTTTCTTTCGAAGGGACGCATACGGGGACCGTTCTCGGTAAGCTCCTGATTCGACTTTCCATGATGTTTTGCGTGATTTGTGCTACGAGTGTGAGCCCAATTAGCGAATCACACCGTCGCATGCCGACGTGGAAATTCGTGAAATCCGAAAACCGCGTTCGGAAAAATTAAGGAAAGTAAAAAAAGAAGGAAAAAAAAAAGGGGGGCGGAAGCAGAAGAAAAAGCTGCCACTTAGAGGTGATCGGGTCCAGGGCGGGTAGGGTCTAGACCTGGACCCTGTACCCGACCCTGTTATAATCGATTCCCCTTTTCTGGACCCTATACCCAACCCTGTTTGTATTAGACCCTATACTCGACCCACCCTGTTTTTCCGATCCGGTTCTAGGGTCAACCCTGTTTTCACTGTAACCTGTTTTACAATCTCCTGATATCCTCTATAACTTCAAATTTTATATTAATAAACGAGAAAATAACGTAATCATCATAATTTATATTGAAACATTAAGCACTGGTAATAAATTAATACATGAATTTTTTGACTAAACGAAATATTAAGGATCCATAGAGCTAATTATATAATAAATAAAATCATAAGGTAAAGAATTATCAATAAACATGGGTCTAATATTAGTCTTATTCCCACAATAAACCTTACATGAAACTATTCATTTATGCAAGTATAACTCTTCCTATAAAAAATAAATTAGGCGAGCCAATTCATGTGATACACAAGAATTTGGCGGCAACGAACACCATCCGTTCATCAGACGGTGCGAGAGGGAGCCGGTTAGGGAGGGAAGCAAGTGAGGCAGATGAATGACAAAGGAGGAGTGCCGTGCATGTCTGAGAGAGCCAAGAGGAAAAATATTGCGGGAAAGAATAGAAATCGGAAAAAAAAAATGATTTTGGATCTGGGAACCTGTTCCAAACCTGCCGAATCGCCCAAAACCGGTTTTTGGTTTCGGTTCGAATCACTCGGAACTATTCTCGGACCTGGTTTAAACCTGTTCCAATTTTTAACCTGGTTACGATCTCGATTTAAATGGAAACCTGCTCCCGACGCTTTTTCAGATGGGCCAATCCGGGAACCGAGAATACCCGATCCGGTTGCACACCCCTACTGCCACTTCCTTTCACAGCCTTCCTCCTCTTGCCCCCTCCCCAAGCATCCCCGAATCGACACCCCACCTTTTCCCTTCTCCAAAATTTCATCTTCTTCATCTTCACTACCTAGTTCAGAACCCTTCCCGCGCTTCTTCCGTGGCCACGAGGAGAACCACCTCCAAGCTCACCAAGACCGCCTTGGCCGCCATAAACGCGGCCTCGGCGCCTCCCAAACGCTCCTCCGCCGCCACCGGAGTGCCTGTAGCCTCTCCCGCTCTCGCTCGCTCTTCGGCTCCGCTTCCGGTTTCGGGAACTCCGTTGACCCGTTGACCTGTCCACCGCTTCGCGAAGCTAATTTTCTCGCTTCGGTATCCGCCGGGGGCTTCAAGCTCCGCGGCGTTGTCGGCTTCGGTTCGCGGGGCTTTGGCCCATCCCTTCTGGCTTATCAGGTTGGAATTCGATCGATATTCATTATGTGAATGCGGGTATTTTGTGATATTACGGAAAGGTGTGATTTTGAAGTGTTTTGGTCGGTCGGTTTCGGCCTGATGCAAGGGGCTTATGTCATTTCCAGTTTATTTGAGGTTCCTATGTTAGAGTTGGGAATAGTGCTCGTTTGTGAAAATTTAGTTTAGAGCAATTTGTCTGCAGTCTTCTTCTGGTGTTGCTGAAGCTTTTGGGACTTAAGTTTGGTGCTTCTTGCGTTAAGTTTGTTACAAGTTAACACAGTTCCTTGAGTTAAAACTAAGCGTTTGATTTTCAACATCCAAAGTCTAAAGCTTGTTGTTTAACATTTTCGTGTATTGGCGATGAATCTGTACTTGGCATTTTGCTTTTGATTTCCTTCAAAGTTCAAGATACGGTGGACTGGAGTTTAGTGTGATAAACGCTTACCAACCAAATGAGCATCTCATAATGAAGAATTCTGTCTCAATCCCGTTAAATTTACTTTATCTTTGTGCTTAATATAGCAGGATTGACCTGACAATTTTCGCCTCATCATCCATTTTTTGGAATTTCTGGAAGAGAAGTCGACCTGTTTCATTTTTTTATGATTTTTCTAATAGAAGTACTTGAAGTCTGGCTTGGGAGGGCATTGTTGGCGCTGTTGATGCAGCTCGAGTCTGCAAACAACAAGTGGTGGAAATTGAGCACCTCATGAAAGCTCTTTTGGAGCTAAAGGATGGTTTAGCCGGGAGAATTCTCACCAAAGCAGGTCTTGACAACGTATAATTCTGCAGACTGTGGACAACTTCATATCCCAACAACCAAAGGCATGTATTCAGTTATATGTTTGTTTTTCAATTCAATTTTATCCTTCTCCAAAGGTTATTTGGGGTTTAATAACAATCCGTGACTTTGCGCCAGGTTGTGGGTGATACCACTGGCCCTATAATGGGCTCACATCTTGCCTCCCTTTTGGAAAATGCTCGGAAGTACAAGAAAGAAATGGGGGATGATTTTGTTTCTGTGGAGCTTCTTTTACTAGCATTGCATTCTGATAAGAGGTTTGGGCAGCAAGTATTTCGAAATCTCCAGCTTAGTGAGAAGGATTTGAGGGAGGCCATTTGAGCTGTTCATGGAAATCAAAGAGTAACAGATCAACGTATGTCCTATTTTTATTCAACTGCAGCAACGATTTTATTTCTGAATCACATGACACTATGGAAGGCACCAGTCCTTATATAACATTGCTTCACATGTTTTCTCAGAGGTTCCTGTATGTTAGGACTTGAACAGGCTAACGATATCCACGACACAGGCTAGCCATTGTTTTCATAAAACCTCATTAATCAATAAATTCTACATAGCCACCACTTGCTGTTGAACTAAGTACATGGGGGTTTTTGTTTGGATGGATTTCTGCTTTCCTGATGGACTTCGCTTGTTTACTCTGTCAATTAGAAGTCCATAGGGACAGTGAGAGTTTGCTTGTCGGTTGTAAGATGAGAGAGCAGTGCTACTGGCAGCTTCTATGGAACAATTCTGCATCCTGCAAAGAACCATCTGATTTGAGGGAATAATCATATTGAAACTTTTGATAATATTCAACTATTAGGAAAAGATATGTTTTCAGAATCTCAAAGTGGTCAGGATATCTTCTCAGGGATATTGCCATACTTAACTGAAGCTTCCAAAACTTTATCTCAAATATTTCACTGTTTTTATCAGCTTTATCTCGGACCTTTCACGATGTTTCTCAGCTGGCTGAGTATTCCTTCTAATATGCATGTTGTAGCTCATGATTTGTTATTGTCCTGCCAAAGCATGAAGACCTTCTTTTGTTGATTCCTGGTCTATTTCCTTTGCTTCTTTGACTACTAATGCATTAGTCATAACATTTTCTTTGGTCTCCTATAAACAGACCTGGAAGGAAAATATGAAACTCTTGAGAAATATGGCAATGACTTGATGGAAATGGCTCGGCAGGGCAAGCTTGATCCTGTTATCGGTCATGACAATGAGATCTGGCATTGCATTTGAATATTATGTAGGAGAACTTAGAATAATCCAGTAATTATTGGTGAGCCTGGTGTGAGGAAAACTGCAATTGCGTAGGTTTCTCAGTTCAATCTTATTTTCTTAAGCTTAGTATATTAGTCCCTGATGTTTTGTTAGATTTGTTCTTCTCTTTTGCTTTTGTTGTTTGTGTGTGCTGCCAGCATGTATAATGAAGGATCATTCATGGAGCTCCCAGTGTAACATTGCTGTTATTTAGTGTCAAATAAATAGTTCAATGTTTTTAACCTATTCTCAACTTTAGTACTGTCTGAGGTATAGTTATTAGGATTAAATTACTCGTGCAAATCATTTTTCTGATGGGCCAAAAACTGGCTTCCTTTCTTTAATGATGATTTCATAATGTAGGAAACTTTGTTCATGAAGATTTAATTGACCTTCAAGCTGATAAGGTGCAGTGGTGTTATTCTCAAGTGAAATACTCTATTGGATTCTGCAAATCAGTAGTGCTAAGCTGGGCTCTATAGGTTCTTCTACAGATCTAAATCTAGAGCCAAACTAGTTCAAAAGAGTGTTGGTGGTGCTCAGTCAGTGTGCTGGTTCCATTTTTTTAGCTATCATGTAACTTTTGCTTTGCAGTAGAGAGTATTCTGAGAGTAGCCATTGTTAAATTATGTCCACGTTACTGTCATTTTGGGAGTGAGCATGTCTAGTGACATGGTTTCTAGTGTGAATGTTGCAACTTTATGGATTGTATGGTAATTTCTTTAGCGTAATTCTCACTCTTAACGGGTTGGCTCAACATATAGTCTGTGGGGATGTACTGGAGGCACTGTTGAACAGAAAGGTTGTAATTGTCGGCTGTCTGATCAGGATAAGTTGGTTAGATCATAATGTGATCTTTCAGAGAGCTTTCTGCTAACAGTATGTCTGCTTGATCTCGACCTAGGCAGTTGATTTCCTTGGATATGGGAGCACTAGTCGCGGGTGCTAAGTTCCATGGAGATTTTGATGAACGACTGAAAGCTGTCTTGATGGAAGTAACAGCTTCAAATGGGCAGATTATATTGTTCATTGATGAGATCCACACTGTAGTAGGTGCAGGTGTGTATCCTTCTTTCTTTTTTTTTCCTGGTTCTGTCTCTATCATTGTTATCAGGGACTACGTAAAACAATTTTTCAACATGCATGGAAAAGTCATTTATCATATTATTAAACTTTGTAATCATGCAAATTCTAGTATAATCTATATCTTTTCATTTTGTTTTTGTTTTCCATGTGATGGTTTTATTCAGATTCCTAAGTGCTACTTTTCTTCTCTTTACTCCAACGTGCCAAATGCAAATTGTGTATTGAAAAGTACTGCTTGTGCTGTGCATGTAGGAGCGACTAGTGGCGCAATGGATGCAGGGAACTTGTTGAAACCAATGTTAGGTCGTGGTGACCTATGTTGCATAGGTGCAACAACACTGAACAAGTATAGGAAGTACATTGAGAAGGATGCCGCACTAGAGCGTAGGTTTCAACAAGTGTTTTGTGGTCAGCCATCTGTTGAGGACACAATTTCCATTCTTCACGGATTGCGTGAGCGGTATGAACTACACCATGGCATTAAAATATCAGACAGTGCCCTTGTTTCAGCTGCTGTCCTTTCAGGTCGTTACATTACTGAGCGCTTTCTGCCTGACAAAGGTAATCTATGAATTCTATCAGTGTTGGATTGTACTTCCGCGCTTATGACTCTTGCTATTTTCCATCATAAGATCAACTAATTGACTCCTCTCAATTGATAATGACATGTTCCAGTAAAAATTTTCAAATGATAATCAATGTTCCTGTTTTTGAGAATGACGCATTAAATCCCAACGATAATGCGCAAAGACCATGCAACTGCACAATATCTTTTTTCTTTTGCTGGGGCACCTGACTTTAAATATATATATTGCATTGCGATTTCAAATATAAACTTGCTAGCAGTATGGTATTTTCTGTCGGCTATTATTTTATTTATTTCCTATTTTGTTCTTCTTCTTTTGCTTAATATTTTTTCTCCATTATTTTTTTCATTATCTAGATACTCTCTAAGGAGTAAAATGTTGTTATGCTACTGTTTTGGATAATTTCGTCTGATATACTTTGAGAAATATGACCATCATGATAGAACAATCTAAATGCATTAAGAGAAGATGTTATAATTTTCAACTTCTTGTCTCGAATGCTTCTCCACTTTGCCTCAATAAACACACATCTTCCCTGCTCCTTCCATTGCCTAATTGTATATTGTTATGTTGTTCTTCCTTCAACCATTGATCTTGTTGATGAAGCCACGGCAAAGCTGAGAATGGAGATTGCATCCAGGCCTCCTGAATTGGATGAGATAGACAGAGCCGTGCTAAAGTTGGAGATGGGGAAATTAACTCTGAAAAATGACACGGATAACGCATCTAAAGAAAGTTTGCATTAGTTGGAAAATGACTTAAATTGGCTTAAACAGAAGCAAAAAGGACTGACAGAGGAGTGGAAAGTGAAAAAGCTCTTATGACTTGGATTCGATCAATTGAAGAGGAGGTAACTCTTCTACCTCTATATAATTCTCTTTTGTGATGCTTCCTTTTGCATATTTTACCTCGATTTGACCTTTCTCTCCATCTAACAGATTAATAGAGTTAACCCGGAGATGGAAGCTGCCGAGCGTGAATACAACTTAAACTTTGCTGCTGAACTCAAATATGGAATGCTTATGTCCCTTCAGCACCAGTTAGAAGAGGCTGAAAAATCTTGCAGAATTCAGGAAATCAGGAAAATCTTTGCTACGAGAAGAGGTCACTGATCTTGATATTGCTGAAATTGTCAGCAAATGGACTGGCATTCCCTTGTCAAACCTTCAACAATCAGAGAAGGAAAGGCTAGTAATGCTGGAGGAGGTCCTTCACAAGTGGGTGGTTGGTCAAGATATAGCAGTTAAATCAGTAGCTGATGCAATCTGTTGTTCGAGGGCTGGATTATCTGATCTGAACCGACCAATAGCAGGTTTTTATGTTTATGGGCCCTACTGGTGTTGGCAAAACTGAGCTTGCTAAGGCTTTAGCTGGATTTCTCTTCAACACAGAAAACACTCTATTTAGAATAGATATGAGTTAGTACATGGAGAAACATGCAGTTTCACATTTGGTTGGTGCACCTCCTGGTTATGTGGGATATGAAGAAGGTGGGCAGCTGAAGTGGTTCGCCGAAGACCCTATTCTGTCGTGCTATTTGATGAGATTGAGAAGGCACATCACGACGTGTCCAACGTTGTTACAGCTGTTGGATGATGGAAGAATAACTGATTCCTAGGAAGGACTGTCATTTTTACAACTGTGTCGTGATAATGACTTTTAATATTGGTTCTCACTTTATTCTCGAAACTCTCTGTAATACAACGGACAGCAAGGAAGTAATTTATGAAAAGATAAGTTGTTAGAGTTGGCCAGACAAACATTCTGCCCAGAGTTTATGAATTGAATTGATGAATATATTGTATTCCAGCCTCTGGACTCCAAGGAAATTGGCAAAATTGTCAAGCTCCAGGTGAACTAATCTTGATCTCAATTTATTTTCTTCTTGTGTGCTGTGTAAGAATGTTTAATCGGGAAACGACTCTAATGTCAATGTCCTCTTCTCAATAGGGGTAAATTGAAAAGGCAGAACTAGCTTCTGTTTCCTTCCTAACCTTTTATCATTACTACTTGGAGGAGGTGCTAACAAACAGTGGTGCAATTGAATAGGTAACCACCGCTTGCCCTCGTAAAGCTTCTGTGCACTCTATCACTGTAGTCTAAGTAATTTGAATTTTTATGTGTTACACGTTGATAAGTATTGTTTTGTGATGCAAAAGTCCAGTAGTTGCAAAATCATTATTTGTGGTAATTTTTATGATTTAATAGTTTATGTTCTTGGGAAAAGGAGCTATATTGCAATGCTTATTTGAATCTCCATATGATTAATTGTGTTAAGCAGTATTGTTATTGTTTACATGTCAGGACTCGAAGCTTAATTATCCGGAACTCCTAGAAGCACATCAAAATGTGTGATAAACCATAGTCCTTGTCATTGCTCTGTAGATATGGTTGGCCTTGTTTTTGTACTTGTTCTTAGATTTGGTTATTGTTGGACTCAAATGGCATATAATTGCAGAAGTTCTATGGGCACGCATGACAATATTTCTGTTTATTTATTTATGTGTTTTTTTGTTCTCTGGAACAGGTTTGGAATATAAATCCGTTTGGTAATGCAATTTCATTTTTCTATTTTTGGAAGAGATTTCTATTCCGAAATAGATTTGGAATAGAAATCAGAAGTTGAAATTTTTAGCTTTTCTATTTCTAGAACAAAAATGAGAAATCAAAATTTTTCTCATCGTTTACTCTCGTCACCGCTCGTCGCCCACTTGCCGCCTGTGGGATGCCAGACGCTTGCTGCCAACTGCCGGCCGCTCGCCACTTTCCCCAACCACCAGCCACTAACCGACGAACGTCGAACTCCGGCTGCCCGTCGCCAACCGCTGGTCGCCGGATGCCGGACACCGGACGCCCACGGGTCATTGGCCGCTCATTGCCAATTGTTGGAAGTCGGAGGCTCACCATCAACCACCGAATGTCCGCCGCTCTCTACCAGACTCCGGCCACTAGCCACTTGTTGTCGGCCTCTGTCGCGGACTCATGATGTCGGACGTTAGACGTCAAACTCCGAATGTTGGACGCCGGTTGTCAGTTGTCGAACTCCGAACTTTGACCGCTCGTCGCCGATCACCGAACCGACGCTAGACGCCGGACGTCGGACTCTAGACTTTGGCCGCCCGCCGCCGATCATTGGACGCCGAACGTCAATCACTGGACTTCGGACTCCGGCCACTGAATGCCGATCATTGCCACTTCTAGAAATAGAAATTTTATTCTGTTATCAAATGAATTTTTATTTCAAAAATAGAAATTTTGAATCATTTATCAAACACTTTTTTTTCTCAAAAACTCGTCCATGGAATAGAAATTGATTTCTGTTCCAAAAATTTGGTCATGCACGCCCTAAATCTCCAAAAGCACTAGAAAGCTAGCAATAATCAAACGCCTTATACACGTGAACAAGTGGTTTTGCACTTCATGCTAAACTTTCAAAAAAATTTATAAAAAAAAAAATCAAAAAAAGTAGCACAATCATAAAGAACGCGATCGCACACAAAATTTATTACTTGGAGTGGAAGCTCGTTTCTTTTGTTGCAGAGCACTTTTATATTCACCGATACCCTCGTTCGTATGGATACGTTGACCTTGTAAATATTGCACCAAACGCGTTAGAATTGGAAACCATTTTCCTTGTAAAATGAAATATCTAGATCCTCGAAACAGTCGGATTGTACAAAATTTTATTATCTAGAAAGCAAACCCTCTTTTCTTGTCTTTGACAACGAACCAAAAGTATCGCTTGACGAGTCGACGGCTTACGATTGACTGACTCTTAAAACCTCTTCAGTAACGTATTTAATTAGTTTCCGGTACCTGCAACAATGCACAGATGAAGGATAGTTCATTTTGGTCCGACAGGCAAGAAGTAAAAGGTTATCAAAATCGTAATCTAATTTTTTTTTTTTTATGTCCCAAACAACTATAACCTGAAGATCTTTAACTTTATACACACAAAAAATGAAAAAAAAAAATTAGAAAAGTAGGCGCCAAAGATTTCCGGCCGCATCGCAATACAATTATGTTCTACCAGAGTTTCTCCGGAAATAATAAACCATAGGTATCTACTTCTTTGAACATAACATGTAAATCAAAACCTAATAAACTTATGGCTCTAACAGTTAAGTATTAGCACCAGCTAATCTGCAGCGGAACGAAGCATGTTGCCCCATTTTTATAGGTTCAAATCAGGAAAACCCGAACTAGGACTCCCTCTGAAGCTACACCAAATTCTCATTTGATGTTTCTTGTTTTAAGAAATTAAGATGCTCGAGAATTCAAGAACAATTGAAGCTACTATTCTTGATGGAATGGATGAAATTGGATGCCAATTTAATCATAAACATTTTCATTTGATGCCAATTTGGTCCTAAATAGGTAAAATTGGTGCCAATTTAAAAAAAAAAAAGGAAAAAGCCACAAAAAATCCCAAACTTTGCCCAAAGTGACAAATTTACCTCAAATTTTTTTTTGTGATATGAAAAACCTTGAAATTTACTAACCGTGACACATTTACCCTAAACTTTTATTTGTGACACAAAAACCCTAAACTTTCATTTGTGTGACACATTTACCCTAAATCATAGGGGCATTTTGGTCTTTTTTTTTAACTTTTTTTATTTTATTTATTTGTTTTTTCTTCCCTCCGCCGGCGTCGGGCGAGGGCCGCCCTCGCCAGCGTCGGGCGAGGGCTCCGCCATGGCCGATGGAGGGAAGAGAGAAGAAAAAAAAATTAAAAATAAATATAAATAAAAAAAAAACAGAAAAAAATAAGACGAAAATGCCCTTAATGGGGTAAATGTGTCACGGTTGCGAGTTTGGGGTTTTTCATGTCACAAAAAAAAAAGTTCAGGGTAAATTTGTCACTTTGAGTAAAGTTTGGGGTTTTTAGTGGTTTTTTCCCTTAAAAAAATCCTAAACTTTTTGCATTTGTGCCAATTTAATCATAAACATTTTCACTTAGTGCTAATTTGGTCATTTCTAGGCTAATTTTGATCGAATTTTGCTAACTAAGCGTCGGGCGACCGACGTGATACGATCGGTGCTGATGTGTACAACTTTTAATAATATTTTGATATTTTTTTTTTTTTCCTTCTCGTCCTTCATCCTCTAGTCGGTCGCCGGACCTCAACGACCGACTAGAGGTGACCGACCAGAGGTCGAGGTCAACCTCACCAGCCTCCTCACTAATGGTCGTGAGGGTGGCCTCGCGTGGGGCAGCAAAGCCTTGGCCATGAGGGCAAACTAGCATCGGCTCTGGCAAGGTTGAGCCTCGCCCAGCCTCTAGTGAGGCCTTGGCCGTAAGGGCGGCCTCACGCTGGGCTAGCAAGGGTCGCCCTTGCGGCCACTAGTGAGGCTTCTCAAAGGCTAGCAACTGGCTGGAGGAAGGAGGAGGAGAAGGAAAAAAGAAAAAAAGAAAGAGAAAGAGAAAATAAAAAATTTATAAATATCAAAATATTATTAAAATTTGTATATGTCGGCGCCAATCGTGCTACATCAGTCGACAGGCACCTAGTCAGCAAAATCTTGCCAAAATTAGTTGAAAATGTTTATGACCAAATTGGCACAAATACAAAAGGTTTAAGACTTTTTTAACACTTTTCCCTATAATAAACCATAGGTATCTACTTCTTTGAACATAACATGTAATCAAAACCTAATAAACTTATGGCTCCAACAGTTAAGTATTAGCACCAGCTAATCTACAACTACACCAAATTCTCATTTGATGTTTCTCGTTTTAAGAAATTAAGATGCTCGAGAATTCAGGAACCATTCGAAGCCGCCATTCTTGATGGAATGGATGAAATTGGATGCATGTACCAAGTTTAAGGAGATAATTTACAGTTTACAACATTTAAAATCTGCAATTAATTTGAAATGACATGTCCATCGTTGTGGAAAGGGTTAATACCCTAAAAAACCCCAAACTGGTACACCTGTGACAAATTTACCCCAAACTATTTTTTTGACCATGAAAAACCTCAAACTAGTACATTTGTGACAAATTTACCCCGACTGACTATAAAAAAAAAACCCTAAACTGGTATATTTATGACAAATTTACACCAAACAAATTTATTCGACCGCAAAAAATCTCAAACGGGTAAATTTGTGACAAATATATCATTCAATAAATGGATTCATACCACGAAAAAATCACAAAAATTGTAAACTGTGACAAACATAGTGTAAAATCTCAAATTAGTATACTAGTCAACTATCACGTGTCATTTAACTTAATAATTTGATAGTAAAAATTAAAGAAAACTAACATAGGGTAAATTTGTCACAAGTGTACCAATTTGGAGTAAATTTATCAAAGGTATACTAGTTTGGGATTTTTGTGGTAAAAAAAAATAGCTTTTGGTAAATGTGTCACAGACGTACCAGTTTAGGGTTTTTCAGGGTATTAACCCTTATGGAAAATAATTGGTAGTACTAGATGCGGGTTTCAAGCAAAATCTTGAGAAACCAAGCATATTCTTACAAGCAATTTTATTGGAAATAAATAAATTAATTGTATTAAAAAGAACATATGATGAGAAGAGGTACTCCTCATTTTCTGAGCATTTTCTTCATTTTTTAATGCATTTACTCCACAAAATATGAATGGTTTGAAAATATTTTTCAATATATGATTGATTATATCTCTTATAAAAGTTGGTTAATGAAAAACGGTTTTACTATTGACAACAATTTATTCTTAAATAGTTCATGGTTGATTAAAATATTTTTCGATCATTCATTTCTTTAAGCTATGAAAACAATATTTTTTGGAAAATTATTTTCAAGTCATGATTTTTTCATGAAACAAACGCACAATTTACATGTAAATGAACAAATGAACTTGCATTTAGGATAAACCATCTCCACTTTTCTTTTCTTTTTTCTAACTATCTCCACTTTCAAGCGACCCAAAATGTGCAGGAACTATTACTTAATAGACATATATGTCCACCATAAAAATAAAAATAAAAATGTCTTTGAAAGCTTATTAGGCGTTTTATGTAGTTAATAGTGTGGATGTGTACAATTGACATGTTAGCAAGGCAAACTCGAGCGAGGAACTTGGTCTTGCTAATTAATAACGTCTTCGTTTACAGATTTCTTAATCGACGACTCCTTTATTATAACAAGAAAAGAGAGAGAAAAAAATGAGCGGCTCTAAATTAAAATAGTTAGGGTTCTCAAATCGAGTTCTTTTTGTCCCAAACTTAAAATTAGTGTACCAAATCGCCTATTTGGCACGAATTCATCAACTTGAATGGAAGGAAAACTTAATAGTGCTTTTTTCATCCCTCAAGTAGAATTCCATTTATTTATTATTTTTTTTTTTTTTGGATCGTTCGGAAAGTGGGGTTTGTTTGTGTCGTAGGTATAAATTCATGCCTTTTTGTGGGATTTGACCTTCAAACTAGTGGAACACCAGGGCTAATTTTTCAAAAAAGCAACTTGTTTAACTTAAAGATCATTAAGTTATCCTAAACAGTAGGGGGGAGTGTTAAAAAAATCATAAAATTTTTGTATTTGTGTCAATTTAATCTTAAACTTTTTTTTATGTCAATTTAGTCCTAAACATTTTTATTCGGTATCGGTTTAGTCCTTTTCGGACAATTTTGGTTGGATTTTGTTGGCTGGGCTTCGCCCGGCTAACGTGACACAATGGCCGACATAGACAACTTTTTTAATAATATTTTAATATTTTTTATTCTTTTTATTCCTTTTCTTTTTCTTTTTTTCTTTCTTCTCTCTCCTCCTTCCTCCAACCAAAGATGATGGCTGACAAGGTCGACCTTGACCTCATCTCGCCACCGGTGAGCCTCACTAGCCACCTCACGAGTGGCAGCGAGGGCAGCCCTCGCACTGGGCAGCGAGGCCGAGCCTCGCTGCTGGCCATGGGGGAGGCTCGACCCTCGCTAGTGCCTCCCAGGCCACAAGGGCGGCCTCGCACTAGGTTGGCAAGGCTTAACCTCGCCGAATCACGACCTGGGTGACGCTAGCGAGGTCGAGCCTTATTGGCCATGGCCAAGCCTCGTCGAGCCTAGCGTGAGGCTACCCTCAAGGTAGCCTCGTGCTAGGGAGGGTGGAGTCTTGCCCATGGCTAGCAAGGCTCGACCTCGCCGAATTGCAGCCTGGGCGCCACCGACGAGGGCGAGCCTCGTCGGCCATCACCTCTAGCCGGTCACCAAGGTCCGGCAACTACCTAGAGGAAGGAGAAGGAGAAGGAAACAAATAATAATAATGATAATAATAATAAAATTCTAAAATATTAAAATATTATTAAAAGTTATTTACGTCAGTGCCGATCATGCCACATCAGCCGGCCAGTGTCCAATCCGCAAAATCTGACCAAAATTAGCCGGAAATGACTGATTTGGCACAAAGTAAAAAATTTTAGGACTAAATTGGCACAAAAAAAAATTATGACTAAATTGGCACAAATGCAAAAGGTTTGGGACTTTTTAACACTTCGAGTAAGAATCTACTTCAGGGTATAGCTATGTGGTTGCCATAGGCTGCACTGTCCTGACTTCGAAATTCTATGTGATGTTTAAGTCAATTGAATTACTGTACTGTCATAATTAATCGACATTTAAGCAATTACCTGTTAGTTTTCAGGTCAAATCCCTTTATGTGTGCGACCTCTTTTGGGACCTCTTCCCATGCCATCACTTCGCACGAAGAAAATTCTCTTTGTTCTCATCTGCACCCCTTCTGTATGAATTGCTTTCCAGATTAACATCATCAATCTAGATGTAAACAATTGGGAGGATTTTTCTTTCCCCCCCTTGACTTTGACATGCATCATACCACGTGGGCAAGTTCCCGGAGACACCAGCGATTGGAAGCGTAGTTCTTACTGAAGATGGGTGTGTGTATGGCACAGGCATGGATTACTTGCTGAACAGGTTCACCACCGGACCTCAATTCATCTTCCTCTCTACGATCAGAAAGTCCATTATCAACCAGCCTATAGTAAAGGAAATCCGGAATGCTCAGACAAATGTCTGGTCCCTAAAACTTGGGAACACAACATGAAGGTAATCTGTGGCAAAGCCAGGTCATTATTGAGGCATCCAACGATTTTTCGAGGACAGTGTGACCATGATCCAACTTCCAGCTTTCCGTGCCCTCGACTCCTTCAATTGCTCTTAAATTAGGACAAACTTGTAGCTCAAGATGTTGTGGCTTATCCAACTTAATGAGTTGGGTAATCCTCCTATTAAATGACTCTGGAAAGACAGCGGTACTGCAAACATTCCAATTCGACCAAACCTGATATCTCAGCTAGCCTATTCAAGCTGTTCAGACCCAAGCGTCGTAGCCTCTTCAAGAGTGACGGATCAAATGTTTGATCCAGGACTCCACATCTACTTATTTCCAGTTTAGGCCTTGAGAGAGAGACACAGGACACTAGAATTTCAGTGACGCAGAATTGACAAACTTTCTCAGTTGGAAAAATTTGGTAGTGAACTAATGCCCTTTACTTTCAAGGCTGACAAATGAGTTGGAAGTGGAAGGATCGGTTGCGCTTTCATCTAAACTTCATTTTTGGCGGATCATTCCTCCATGTAAAGTAAGGTTCCACTTTCAGAGCACCTAATCTATTTAATTCCAGGTAATCTAAATTGAGGAGGCTTGAGAAGTCGGGGATAAAATAGGGGTAGAAACTTGAACTTCAAGGCATGCCAAACTTTATGGAAGATCTGTCACTTGTACCAGCTCAATCGAACCCAATTGAAGTTTTTGGAGATGAGGAAGAGGACCTATCACCTCAGGCAATCTGCAAACATAAGTACATGATAAGTCCAATATCCTCAAATGGGATAGCTTCCCAATTTCCTCCAGGTTTTCATCTGTCAAATGCCAACATTCCTTCGCATGTAGCTCTTCAAGCATCTTCACTCCTCCAATAGTACAAGGAAGCTTTGTTATCACTGTAGAATCTATTCTCATCACCCTTAGTTCCTTTAGCTTTCCAATCGAATCAGGTAGTATGACTATTCCCGACTTTGATAGATTCAACTCCACCAACATCTGTAACTCCCCAATGGAGCCTGGAAGCTCCTTTATTCCCATGCACCCACGTAAAGATAAGTGTGCAAGTTTCACCAATCCTCCAATAGACTTTGGAAGTTGGCTAATTCTAGGGTGCTCATCTAATATTAAACTCCTCAAAGATTTTAGATTGCCAAATGTCTCCGGAAGCTCCAAGGGTTGAGAATTTTGCGGCATGACAATCTTCTTCAAAGATCGTAGAGAACCGATTTTTGCAGGCAACTCACCAAGAGAACTACATCCCTCCATATTCAATGTTTCTAGGCATGTTAGCTTACTGATGGAGCTGTCAATTGTGGTTAAATTGACACAATGAGCAAGAATTAACGTCTCCAAAGTCAAGAAGTTAGAGAAGTCAGGTGTCCTTTTTAACTCTCTACAACCCGTCAAATCAAGAACCTTCAATCTATTCATCTACATGAAAAAAAGAAGAAGCTGAAGATAATAAATTGATTGAGAAACATCACAACAAATGGGAGTACGACTAATTTCCTCATTTTAATCTAGTGTAATTTGAATTTCCCAAGTCTTTTTGGGATGTATCAAATAATCCTCATACTTTAAATTCTTTTAAAATTATTCCCAACCTTTTTTTTTTTTACTTCACTTCACATCCTTTATTTCCAAAACCCGCAGTTTGCATCTCAGGACAACAGTCCATAACCAAAAGACTAAGTATCCTTGCCATGAAGACACAAAAGACTATAATTCACAAATCACCCACAAGCCCCAAACTAGATTCAGCCACCAGCACACCACCTCCGACCCCACTCTTCAACATTATCGCATTCAACTCTCTCTTACTCTCTCTACGTCAAGTGTAAATGCAAAGCCTAGTAATAGTCAGGATTTGATTGATACCGTAGTTACAAACTAGATGCAATGCAAAGCTCGAGCCTTCGCTCATCAACTAAAGTAAAATAGAAAAGTGAAAGTAGAGTCATTTTTAATTATTATACAGTTCGTTAATGCTATTACCACCATAATACAAACAAATGCTTAATTATCAAACTAGGCTAGTGGTTCGCTTGAATCAAGTATTATGAAGCTCAAGCTCACCTTCATTCCAATATTCAACTCACCTATTCCAAATAAACTTTTAAGCATTTACATCATCCAAGCTGTGTGTTACCAATCTCAACCTTGATCCCAAGTACTTTTGTATTACTAAACTTTGAGTCAAATTTTACATCATTCAAATCATATGACATATATTGAAGCAAAATTTCACTTGCTTCTATTGGATTTACACCATTTCCAAATTCTAAGCAACTATCAGAATTGCAAAACGAAGGTTATAAACCACACAAAGCATTTTTTTTTTTATGGGTACATAATGTTGTTTTACTTTGATAGATAAAAAGATATCAAATGTTCCTCATGCAAAATTTATTGTACACTTGATGAGATGGGGAATGCATGCAACCGTTATGTCAATTGTATAAAGTAATGATAGAAGAAAGTAAAGTATATATGATTCTATCATTGCCTCATTCGTCATGAATGAGGTAAGGATAGAAAGAAGCATACAGAGTAAGGCATATCATACCTTCATTTGGCTCCATCCACCCCAACCATCTTCAATATTGCTATCCGAAAGTTCGAGCACAACCAAATGTTTAAAATGAAAGTTATTTGCAAGGAAAGTTGCTTGCCTTGTTTGCCAAGAAAGCCATCTTAGTTTCGAAAGAAGATTCTCAAAGTTGCCTGAAAAATCAATGCCTTTCACTTGAAGAAACCTTAGATTTGGTAGGGCAGCTAATTCTTCGGGTCCAAAGTTGTAGCTGCAGCCATCGGATGTCAGACTTAGTGCTTTTACATCTTCGTTTCTCTATAAATAGAGACTCAAGATTAGTTGAGTGCATGACACTTAACACTCTTACATAGCTATATATAGAAGGAAGCATGAGAACACTCAACACACCATGAACGAAAATTTTCAGCTTCCATTCGCAAATAGCTTGTGAATCATTTCTCCATTTCCCATTTTCTGCTTTTCAAGAAAAATAATTAGCTTACCAATTCCAATCTTCATAGTTTTTTGTTTTTCTCTGCAGTTATGTTTGAAAGTAATTTAGAAATCCTTCATACAGATAGTTTTCTTCTGACTTTGCTTGGTTGGCACGTGAAATGGCTCTTTGTTGCTTCACAATTTTCAAAGAGTTATCTTCTACCCTACATAATCTTGAAACAAAGCAAAATATAGGGCAATCTGTCTTGTCTCTCTCCACCATTTTACAAGACCTTTTGACCAAAATGTTTAAGAGAGAGCTACCTCACTCACAAGACAAAAAATTTAAACAAAGCTAACTATATAATTAAAGCAAAAAATTAACATGTTTCTCCTTCCAAATAAAAGCTACGTGACGGATTCTTCCATTTACCTCTTTTTTATCCAATAGCTCTACAACATCCTCATAAATCCACACCCTACTCAATCTGTGGGGATACTCTTCAAGGACAATGTGCCTTCCTAGATCTCGAACTTGGTCATGCATCCAAAACTTATTATCATCACCAATTTTTATCAAGGACCGTAGGCGGAGGACAACAATTGCATTGTGAGGATAGTAATTACAGTCATCCCACATAATAATTGGATATGTGTTGTCCTTGTCGGCAAAAAAGCAAGCAATGTCCAAAATACTTCTTTTTCCTTTTTCTTCAATCCCTCATAACTTATCATTAATGCATCTTGGACATCCTTAAAAGGAGCATCATCTAACTGCCTCAATGTCTTTTCCCATAGCTTTCTTTCATCAAAGGGGTGCTGCAAGGCAATGCCATTGTGAAAAAGATATGGACCTATCATCTCGACAGCCAAAAGAAAATTAGCACCTTTATGAACAATATCTTTCGAAAGAGTAACATAAACGTCTGCTGGAGAGTCACTTCTAAAAGTGTGCTCATAAAACAAATGAAGTGCTCGAGCAAATTCTATTTCATGAACTTCATAAGCCAAAATTCCTTCAGGATGATTTAGGACCTCTTTACTTGATGACATTGAAGTCATCAGGATTGCTTTGTCCCTAGTTGTGATAAGAATCCTACTACCTGAACCAAACCAATTAGATCTTCCAGCTAGCTTTTCGAGTTGCTCTCTTTTGTCTAGATTATCAAGAACAATAAGTACTTTTTTACTACTAAATACTCTTTTGATCATCTTAACCCCAATATCAACATCCTTAATAGAGTCAGTAATCCCAGAACTGACAAAACTTGATAAGAGCTTTTTCTGCAAGTTCAAAAGACCATCATGAGATTTTGATGATGCTTCAATGTCCTTGAGGAAACTAAAGCCGTCAAAATGAGAAGATAAATTGTCGAACACAACCTTTGCAAGTATTGTTTTACCGCTACCACCCACCCCATGAATACCAAGGAAACGTACACCACCAGAGTCAACATCCAACAATTCCATTATGTTTTTTATCTGAGGATGATTTTCAACCAAAGATTTACGGACATCCACATGTTTGCCTCTAAGCTCACGCAAAACCTCTTCAACAACCAATTCAATTAGTCCTCCATGGCTGCAGGAAAGCAAGAAAATTTGTTTTTGTCAATGACATGAAAGAAAAAGATATAAAGTTCTAGATATGACGATCGCTGGGTTTCTGGAGACATATGGTTAAATAAATAGCCAACCATTTCAGTTACTATGGATGGAAAATAAGCGTCTTAATCTGTTGCTACGTACGTTGGCCTTAAAGGAAATGTCGCTCAATTTGATGTACTAGGGATGCTTTTGATAATGCATGAGCCAATCGATGTGAAGGAGACATTCTTGATGGACTGGACGGAGTATGATCAAGAAAACTTGATAAGGTAATTTTTTTTCATAATGTTTGGATGGACTAACAAACATGCAGCACATTAAATCCAAAATGCATGTACTATTGAGCTAAATTTATAGGATTGTGTCCAAATAGGAGTTTAATCCTGAGATAAAACAAAGATAAATTGGGAGTATTATTGATAGGTAAAATTGTTTTGTTATTTTCTATGGGGACACGTTTCATTTTTGGCGAAAAGATGTGAGCAGGTTTTGTCTAGTAAGTTCTCATTAGACTTATTGGAACATTTTATAGGAGAACCTGATTTTTCTTTTTTTCTTCATACCAAAACTGTAAAAATACTTCTAAAAAAAATTAGCGGATATTAAGGTGCATAAGTACTCTCCCCTGAATTATGCATTGATTTAATTCGAATTCGGGAAAGAATCGAATGGAAATATTCCTTCTCATAATTGGTGTTGAAGGACCTAGGATAGGTTTGAAAAAATTTCGAAAGGTTGACTATTTTTCTGATGGATTTAAATGGTTAGAACCAAATTGAAGACTATTAAGAAGGTTGAGATTTACTTTGTAATAAGTAATAACCAGATTAGACAATTTTTCTTCAATATCCAGACCACTTTATTATTTTTTCCCTATTAAACTTTTAAATATACAATATTTTATCTTAATAAAA
Organism: Eucalyptus marginata; assembly: GCA_014182565.1. Taxonomy (NCBI): domain Eukaryota; kingdom Viridiplantae; phylum Streptophyta; class Magnoliopsida; order Myrtales; family Myrtaceae; genus Eucalyptus; species Eucalyptus marginata. The sequence continues at coordinate 34,867,024 of CM024587.1, read as the reverse complement.
TTAGACAAATCCAGAGTTTAGTGGTGAATTTTTCTTGGAGTGTATCACTTTTATTTTTCATTTGAACTGAGGAAACAAGGGGCATTTGATGCAAAATTCAATAAAAAAAAAATTTGCACTTTAAACTAACCACACCCCTCCAATCAACAAAAAAAAAAATTAACCCCAACCCCCCGGCCGTGGGGGGGTGGACCCAAAAGGGAAAGTGAGGGATAAAATATAAATTTCTATGGGTCCATCTCTTAAGTGAAATATTCACATTTTGAAAAATATTTTTCTAAGAATAATCATTTATATCTTTTATAAAAATGTACGAATGGTAAATGTATTCGTCGTCCATGATAACTTTTAAGCATGAATTGTTATTGGAAATGAATATATGTTTTATTATCTAATTACTCCAACCAATATAATCAATTATTTTTAGGAAAATTTCTTTTAGATTTTTTATTCTCCACAAAACAAACGAATTATAATATAATAGTTCAATACGCATCATCTCCAAGTTCAATGAGTAAAATGAAAACTTCCCTATTTTTCATTTATCATTCAATGGCAGACTCTTGGACAATGTTGTGTAATTTTTCATAATGTATATATGCTTAAAATTACATAGTTCTTAGTCACTCCATCTAAATATAATATAGATTTATGTGTCGACAATTTCATTTCGACTCCAATTTCCATGAGTTATAACAAGAGAAAATGCCGTTGTTATTCTGGACTAACACTTTTGCAGCATCTTTTAGCACATGTTATGGAGACAGTTGAAGCAGGAATTTTACAGCTCCTTCTATAATGACTCTATATTAGAGAGTGAATTCAAAATCAGTTTTGAATTTCAAACATTATTATAAAATTTCACGAAAGCTATGTAACATAAAATAGAAAATTAAAATGGCCAAAAGAGGTAAAACACTACCTCATTTATCTCATATGGGTTGTAAACTTGGATGAATTTTTACCAATCTTGAAACAAATTTAAAAAATAAATTTCCTAGAATAATTTCACTCATACTTTTTCTCCCCCCGAATTGATCTTCGTTCTCTTTGCGGGCCATCTTTTTCTATTCTTTAGTAGTATCCCAAAAAATAACGCTTTGTTTGAAAAGAAAGATTCAGAGTGGATAGAATTATGGTGGAGAAATGATGGGGTGGTGAAAGCAACACCATCATTTGGAATTGGTAGAGAAAATGAAGACAGTGATTTAGAAGTGAAAAGGATACTGCTAGGCCCACTGATTTGTTCCTTGCTTAGGTGTGAAAGAGACCGAGGAGAGTCAAACTTTCTCGTTTTTCCAAGTATACCCTCAAAAGTAATAGAAAATGACAAAATTGTGAATGATAATATAGCAATTAACCAATGAAAAACAATTATCATTACAATATAGAAATGCCAAGTTTCAAATTTTCCCTTTCCATTTTTCAAATCTCTACATTGACCTCTATTTTCCACAACTCCTAACCAACACAATGGGTTGCTTTTCTTCACCTCGGATTTCATCACCCACCTCAAAAGCTCTTTTAAACATAGCGTGAGAATCTACTTGAGTATCTTGAGAATTTTTGCACAAAAGTCTGCATTTAAGTGAATTTCTATGGTGGTAAAGTTGAATAGAACGACTTATTATCTTATAATTTAGAAGGTAAAATGCAAATAATCAAAACAGTAGCATCACCTGTTACTTTTTAGGTGGAACCCCGTCATATCTGCAACTTCTCTTAGAGCCCTTTCCCATTCCTCCACTTCATTGCCATATTTCTTCCTGTGCTTATCGAGGGCACTTTTGTACAAATTACTATAAAGCATAACATCGTCAAACCCCACGTCATAGAAAATGGGTAGGATTCTCTTTTTTCCATGTGACTTTGACGCACGTTCTACCATGTGGGTTAGTTCACGTAGACACCACCCGTTAGAAGCATAGTTCTTTGATAAGATGGGTATGTAGATGTCAGAATCATTGAGTGCCAGCGGAAGCTCCCCACCAATTCCATCATTAAAGCTTAGTTCATCGTCCCTGAAAACCGAAATTTGGTTACGAACAAGGTCCTTGTAAAGGAAATCCACAATGCTATAAGGAGTTTGCAATCCGCTAAAACTCAGGAACACCTGGCACTTAGGTACCCTATGGGAAAGCCATGTTGATCTTGAGACATCCAGCAATCTTTCCAGGACAATGCAACAATTACTATCCAACTCTAAGCTTTCTAAGCCCTTGACACCCTCGATAACTCTTATATTTGGACAAGCTTCTACCTCAATGTGCTCTAACTTATCTAACTTTGATAAGTTGGGCAAGTTTTTTACCCTACCACAATGGGAAATACGAAAGTGCAGCAAGGACTTCAATTCTGACAAACCATGAATCTCAACTAGACTTTCCAATCTGTTCAAATCCAAGCACTCAAGATTCTTCAAAAATGACAAACCGGGTATTTTCGCTAGGAATTCGCATTTACTTAGTTTCAATTCCGTCAAATTGATTAGCTCTTGAGAGATAGAGAAGTGTGGCATGGGATATTCAATGACACACAGAACTGACAAGTTTCTTAAGTTGGAAAGAGGTGGTAGCAGCTTGATGCCCCTGAATTTCAAGGTTGACAAACCAGATGGAAGTGGATTAATCAATTGTTTTTCTGGCAAATAGTTCGTCAAAGGAGGGTTAGGTTCCTCCATTGCGTCAATGATAGATGGGAAGTGACGTGCTTGCAGGTGAAGGTGTGTCAAACTTGAGGGAAGATCTAGTACTTCTTGAAGGTGAGTGGAACTCATTTCAAGTGTTTGGAGATAAGAGAGATAACATAGCACCTTAGGGAGTCTAGATACACCGGTATATGATAAATCCAATATCCTCAAATTAGATAGCTTGCCAATTTCCTCCAAGTTTTCATTTGTCAGATCCCAACATTTCTTGGCATGTAACTCTTCAAGCATCTCCACCTGTCCAATTGTATGAGGAAACTTTTTTTATCTCTGTACAACTTACTCTAATCACTTTTAGTTTCTTTAGACATTCAATGGAGTCAGGTAATTCCACTATTCCTGACATTGATAAATCCAACTCATCCAACATTTTCATTTTTCCAAGGGAGCATGGAAGCTTCTTTATCCCCACACACCAACGTAAAGATAAACGTGTAACTTTCACTAACCCTCCAATATAGCTTGGAAGTTGGTTGATTCCAAGGTGCCCGTCTAATATAAAACTTGACAAAGATTCTAGATTGCCAAATGTCTCTGGGAACTTGAAAGGTTCAAAATTTTGGGGCATGATAATCTCAGTCAAAGATTGTAGAGAACCTACTTGTGCAGGCAACTCCCGAAGCAACTTGCATCCTTCAATATTCAAAATTTTTAGGAGTTTTAGCTTACTAATGGAGCTGTGAATTGTGGTTAATCTCACACACCGAGCAAGAATCAGCATCTCCAAAGACGCAAAGTTAGAGAAGTCAGGTGTCCTTTTTAACAATAAGCATCCTGTCAAATCTAGAACCTTCAATTTATTCATCTGCAAAAAAAAGTAGGAAGTAACAAAATAAGTCATAAACATCAGTATATAGGGTAGTGTTAGTGATAACCTAATTATCCATAAGTCATAAATTTAAGATAATCTAGGGCAATCCCTCATACTTTATATTTTTTAACATAATCCCTAATTAGAGTTATGGAGTTAGGCCCTTGTTAGCAGTCACATGTATACCCGCAGCTTCCGTGTGAGAACAAAACTTCATGACCGAAAGACCAAAGTATCCTTGCTATAAAAACACGAAACACTCTAATTCCCAAATCACGCAGAAGCTACAACTGTCAACATCCCTCTGTGTCTCCAACTCAACTTTCTCCTACTCTCGATGTCAAATGTAATGTAAAGCCTAATAATATTCACGACATAAAGTGGTGATTTAAAAAATAAATGATGCGAAGTGAAATCGATATAAAAGGTGAGAATGATTTTTTGTATTCTACACCATTAACAAAAGTTAATCGACAAGGAATAAGAGGAAATTGGTTATCTTTGTTATCAATGAAAGTGTTTTTACTCTCCTGTCATTTTATTTCTTATGAGAGAGAGAGAGAGCCTTCGATTTTGTTCGAGGAATAGGAGGTCCAAGTAGAGATCCTGTGACATGGAACAAAAAAGCAGAGGATTCAAATGTCACATAGAGCTAAGTTAATAAACTAAATTGAATATCGGTGAAAAATCCTCTCAGTAAGCCCTTCATCTCCAAACAAAAAAAAAACCCCTTCCTCTCTTAAAAAAAACCTTTCTAAAGAAACTTCTCACGCATGCTCTCAGCTTCTCAACTTCAATTTATGAAGCTAAAAGCCTACTTTGCTCCGATTTTCTTTTCTAGGCATTGATTTCCTTTTTTTTCTCTTTGTCTCGTTTGGCGTCGTCTTTTACTAGATGTTATTTTTCTTCATTCGTCATAGTGAATGAATATGCTTATAGCTACAAATTTTGTGAGAACGTTGCCATCAATCCAGTCGGCAAGATGCTTGTGACAGTGTTATATGATTTAAACAAAAGTCGACGGAAGCTCTCCTCTCTTGATTTAGCTGTAAATCTAAATTTGAGTGCTTTTCTCTCTCGATTTAAATCTAAATCTGGGAGTTCTTAGAGGCGCTCGATCTGTGGTGGTTTAACATGCTATGGTTGTTAATGATGGTATTGAGGACATCAAACCTAAGTGCACATTGTAAGTCATAATTTCTGGAGGGAAATATCTCGATGTGTGCCCATCACTAACAGTTTCGGTGATCGGCCACCAATGTTTTTTGATGCTGTAACAGATCTAGTCTTTTGAAATGAGAATCTATTTAGAGCTACAATCCATACTCTTGTTTTTGGGGTTTTGTTTTATTTTGCAGCCTTTTTGGGATTTGCTTAACTTAGCAGTTTTCTATGTTCTTGTCATGTTTAATTATGACAAATGAATGAGATTTTTCTTTGATAAAAAAATAAAATAATAAAATAAACTCAATAATTGTGGCCCCACAAGATTTGTTGTCTACCTTATACTGAACTATAGATTTACGTGAGATTTGATTTGACACGGTAGTTAAAAACTAGATTCGATGTAAAGCTTGAGCCTTCGCTCATTAACTCAAGTAAAATAAAAGAGTAACAGTAATTTCATTTTTATTTACTTTTCAGTTCGTTAATCCAATTATAAACATAACAAAAAAAAAAAAACTTAAATATTGAACTAGCCTAGCGAGCCGCTTGAATCAAGTACTCCGAAGGTCAAGCTCACTTTCATTAACAATCAACTTGGCTATTCCAATCCCAAACTTGATTCCAATCAACTATTGGATTACTAAACTTAACTCAAATTTTACGTCATTCAGATAATACCAGATGCATGTTAAAGGAAAATCGCACTTACTTTTAATGGGACATGATTGTGGTTTACTTTGATATACAAAAAAATATTGATCGTCATCCATGCAAAATATATTATACACTCAGAGGAGATAAGGAGTGCAATGGACCATCATGTCATGTCAGCCGTATGTGGTAATGATAAAAGTGAGTAAAATAAATATCTTACTTAATTCATCATGAATGAGGTAATGACAAATAGAAGTATATAGAGTTAGACATGTCGTACCTTCATTTGGCTCCATCCACCCCAGTCATCTCGAATAAAGCTATTCGAAAGGTCTAGCACGACCAAATTACTAAAGTGAAAGTTTTTCGCATTGAAAGTTCTTTTCCATGTTTGCCAAGAAAGCCATCTTAGTTCTGGAAGAACATTTTGGAAGTTGCCAAAAAAGTTGGACTCTTTCACTCGAAGAAACCTTAACTTTGGTAGAGCAGCTAACTCTTCAGGTGCAAAGTTGTGGCTGCAGCCATCGGAAGTGAGGCTTAGTGCTTGTACATCTCGATTTGTCTGCCAATAGAGATTCAAGATTATGGAGTGCATCTAAGAAAGGAAGAAGATGAACGCCAGTAAACAAATTCACACCATTAACGACATTCTCAGCGTCCATTTGAAAATATAAATCATTTCCCCATTTTCCATTTTCTACTTTTCAAGAATTATAATTAGCATATCAATTCCAATGTCCATGATATTTTTGTTTTCTCTGCAATTGTGCATGAAAATAATTTAAAAGAGAATTTTCAAACAACTAGTTTTCTTTTGACTTTTCTCAGATAACATGCGAAACCACGCTTTGTTGCTTCGGAATTTCCAAAAAAACTATTTTCTATTGATCTAGAAAACAAAGCTAACTTAATAGGCAAACTATCTGGTAAATCTCTCCACCAATTTGGCAGACCTTTTTGACCCAAATGTTGGAGAGAGAGCTATCTCAATCACAACACAAATGGGAAGTTAAACAAAGCTACATATAAAGTAGAATAAAAAATTCAATAAGTTTTTCTTTCAAATAAAAATCATGTGACGTACATGTCCATTTTACCTCTTTCATCTCTAGTAGTTTTATGGCATCCTCATGATTCCATACCCTACTAAATTTGTGAGGATATTCTTGAAGAACGATGTACCTTCCTAGATCTCGAACTTGGTCATGCATCCAAAACGTTTTATCATCTCTAATTTTCATCAATGACCGTAGGAGGAGGGCACTAATTGCACGGGGAGGATAGTAATTACAATCACGCCACATGATAATTGGATATGTTTGGTCTGCATTGGTGAAAAAGCAAGCAATATCCAAAAATACTTCTTTGTGCTTAAGCTCCAATTGTTCATAACTTATTATTAATGCATCTCGGACATCCTTGTAAGGACCTTCATCTAATTGCTTCAACGTGTCTTCCCATAGCTCTATTTTATCAAGATGTTGCTCCAGAACCAACCCCTCACAGTAAAGAGATGAACCTATCACCTCAATAGCCAAAGGAAGCATACCCACTCTACAAACTATTTTCTCTGCAAGATGATCATATCCTTTTACAGGAGAGTCTCTTCGGAATGCGTGCTTACAAAACAGCTGAAGTGCTCGACCATATTCCATCTCATGAACTTCATAAGCCAAAATTCCTTTGGTTTGATTTTGGCCCTCTTCACTAGATGATTCCACTTCAGTCATCAAGATACTTTTGTCCCTAGTAGTGATAATGATCCTGCTACCAGAACCAAACCAATCAGATTCTCCGGCTAACTTTTCGAGTTGCTCTTTCTTGTCTAGATCATCAAGAATAATGAGGACCTTTTTAGTATTACATACTTTCTTGATCCAACGCGCCCCATCTTCAACGTCTTCAATTTTGTTAGCAATCTCAAAGCCAACAAAACTTGATAATAACTTTTTCTGCAAGTCTATAAGACCGTGCTTCGATGATTCTCGAACATCTTTAAGGAAACTAACACCATCAAAATGATGAGATAATCTATTGAACACAACCCTCGCAAGTACTGTTTTACCAATGCCACCTCCTCCATGGATACCAAGGAAACGTACACCATCAGAGTCAATTTCCAACTTTTCTGTTATGGCTTTTATCTGAGGATGATCTTCAATCAAATATTTAGGCACATCCACGTTTCTAGCGTTAAGTTTCCACAATACCTCTTCAACAACCAAGTCAATTAGTTCTCCTTGGCTGCAGCAAAATAATAAAAATTTTGTTTTAGTCAATGACATGAAAGAAAAGGGTATAAAATCCCAGCGGATATGACGATCCCTGTTTATCTAGGGACCGTATGGTTCAATAAGTCATCCGTTTCACGTACTATGGATGGAAATTAAGCAGCACAATCAGTTAATACACATGTTGGAATTTTATGGAATATCAGTCAATTTGATGTAAGGAAAAAGTCACAAAAAAGCCTTAATTTACACCTATCATAACATATACCATAAACTTTTTTTTGGTGACATCAAAAATCTCAAATTATGTATGTGGCACATGTATTCTAAACTTTTTTTTGTGACCTAAAAATCATAAATTTGTACATATGTGAAACGCCTATCCTTCATCAATGTTCTATTCAATAATTTTTCAGCCAAAACAACATTGTTGTCATGTGGACACTATGTCAACACTAGTTGCTTTTTGGCATCTATGTAGACATACTTTTAACAGCTTTCGTGGACAGAATTTCGACAGAGAAATGAGTCACATAGATATAAGTTTAAGATTTTTAGTGTCACAGAAACAAGTTTAAAGTAAATGTGTCATATTGAGCATAACTTAGTATCATTTTTTTAATGGCTTTTGCCCTTTTTATGTATGAGAGATGCTTTAGATAATGCATGGGCTGATAGATGGGAAGGAGATAATCTTGATGGAATGGACAGAGTAAGATTTGCAAAACTTGATAAGGTAATATTTTTTTCATAATGCTTGGATCGACAAACTAACATGCAGTAACATATAATCCAAAGTGCCTGTATTGTTGAGCTATATTTATAAGATTGTGCTGATGTAAGAATTAAATCATGAGATTAACAAAGAAAGTTCGCGGACTCAAGCAAAATCCAAAGAAGCACAATAAGGGTGTGTTTGGGGAGTGCATAATAACCATTTTATTTTTTGCCAAAACTATTTTTCTGTTCCCATGAATAAGTTTGGAATAGAAATCTATTTGGTAACACAATTTTATTTTTCTATTTTGGAACCAATTTTTAGTCCAAAAATAGGTTTCAAATAGAAATGATAATTAAAAATTTTCTACTTCTCTATTTTTAAAATAGAAATGAGAAATAAAAATTCTTCTTATCACTTGCCCTCACTACTAACCGGCTACCCACCTGCCAACGTTGCTAGTCACCAGCCACCATCCTTTACCACCACCCAAAAGGAAGAAATTTTGTGTCATTATCAAACGCACATTTTTGCTCAAAAACTCATCCTAAAAATAGAAATAAAAAATTCTATTTTTTAAACATAATAGTTATCATTCATGCCATTGGCAACCATCTATTCCAAGAATAGTTTATGCTCAAAAATAATTTTTTGTGATTCTTTTCCCTATATGAGTTTTTTAGTATTCAAATGTGTTTGGTAACTATACAAAATTTATATTCCTAAAATAAAAAAGAACATAAATATGTTTGGTACAACCCTCAAATTACCTTATGCCGTAGCATTTCTATTAATTTTCTAATAATTTTATGAAAAAAAAATTATGTGTCCTTCTCTTCTTCTTCCTATAGCCAATCGCCGACCACGGCGATGGTCGACAACCTCACCGCCTCAAAGGAGCCTCACTGACCCCCTACAAGGTCGAGCCTCATCCAGCCATCGCAATGGCCAGTAACCGGTTGAAGAAGAAGAGGAAGAGAAAAAGAAGGAATAAAAAAAAGAAAATGGCTTGGGCTTTATTCTTAAGTTGTTCCCTCGAATAAAGAAACAACTTTTTGTTACTTATTGATTCTATTCCAAATCTATTCCTGAGAACAAAAACATTACCAAAGGTATTTATGTTCTTTTTTTATTCCGGGAAATTAAAGAATAGAAATAATCACTATTTAGCCAATTACCAAACATGGTCTAAATATTCTTAATAGGTAAAATTGTTCTCTTGTTATCTAAGAAAAAAGTTTTATTTAAGGGGAACATATTTTATTTGATATTCTCACCGGAAAAAGTACTAGAAAAATCCTAGACTTATGACATTGATAAAAATTCAGGAATAAACCTTTCAATTAAACCAATTTAATCATGAACATTTTCACATTGGAACCAATTTAGTTCATCTAGCCAAATTTGGCAAGCCAATGCTGATGTCGATGCTAACCAGCTGATGACCGCTGACATGGCAACTTTTAATTATTTTTTTTTTTTTTGAATTTTTTTATTATTTTTTCCTTTTCTTCTTTTTTTTTTTCTTTTTCTTTTCCTTTTCCTTTTCTTCTTCTTCCTCTTAGCCATCTTCTCCAACAATGGCCAACAAGCTTTTGGCGACTCACCAGCCACTAAGCGAGGGCCACGGCACTCAACAGCGAATGGGCGAGGGCTTGTCGACCCTCACCCAGTGGCCAGGAGCCTCATAAGAGGCTTGTCGACCACTATAAGGAATCCAACGAGGAAGAAGATAAAAAGAAGAGGAAAAATAAAAAATAAAAAGAAAAAGAAAAGGAGAAAGAAAAAATATTTAAAAAATTATTAAAAATACCACATTAGCATTCGTCGGCCGGCTAATGTCCATGTCGGTGTTGGTCGACTAAATTTGGCCGGTGAATTGAATTGGTGCCAATATGGAAAAGTTTAGGATTAAATTAATCCAATTGAAATGTTTAGAACTGAATTAGTACCAATGCTATAAGTTTGGGACTTTTTTTATACTTTTCCAGTTCTCACTAGACCTATCGGACCGGATTCAAGAACAATTCATTCAAGTAAGGGTCATCTGAATTCATTCATAAATTGGATCAAAGTGGACCCTTTTTGCCCCTATTCTTTTCTTCTCCTAGAATAAAAGATATGTCGCATTGCTTTGATTCCTAAATATTTGAGGGACAGAGTTTCTTCAAATGAGAAGTGTAGCTATAGGGTTTATTAATGATAACAAAAAGAAAAAAAAAATTGAGGAAAATTACCTTTTCCGTTTCAGATCCCATCCCTTTAGACGTGCAACCTTTCGAAGAGAAGCCTCCCACCGCTTCAATTCATCGACGCCGAATTTCTCCTCATGCTTGGGCATGGCATTTTTGTACAATTCGGTGTTGAGCTTAACATCATCAGGGTCCACATCGTAGAAAATGGGAAGTATCTCTTTCTTTCGATTTGATTTTGAGGTGCATTTTTCCATGTGCGCAACCTCACGAAGACACCACGAACTGGTAGCGTAGTTTTGAGAGAAGATGGGTATGTAGATTCGAGACTTGTCAAGGGCTTTCGAAAGCTCTCCATCGATCTCTGTACCAACTCGGAGTTCTTCGTTGTCTAGGAAGACATGGAGTCCAATGAGTCTCAATCTATGGTAAAGACAATCGGTAAAGTTGTCGCGTGTGTCTCGTCCACGGAAACTCAAGAAAACGTCGTACTCTATTCCTGATGCGTTGAACGCTTCGTTCCCTTCTCCAGACACATCGTCCCTTCTTGAGGTTGCCTCCAAGTCTCTCCTAAATGCCTCGTTCTCCTCTCTAGACACATTGTCCATTCTTAAGGTTGACTCCGAATCCCTCCTCAACGCCTCGTTCTCTACTCCAAGCGCATTGTTCATTTTCGAAGTTGTCAGATGGTCCCTTCTAGAGGTTGATCCTGCGTCCCGCCTTAACGCCTCGTTCTCTTCTCCGGACTCATCGTCCGTCCTCGAGGTTGACGCCGAGTCCCACCTTAACGCCTCTATCTCTTCTTCAGAAGCATCCTCAGTTCTCGAGGTTCTCGGATGGTCGTTTGTCGAGGTTAATTCCAAGTCCCTCCTTCTCTCTGATTTCGTGAGTTGTCTGAGGGCCCTGTCAAAATTTACAAACTTTTAACCCTGTGGAGACTTAAAAAATAGGAATGAAAAACAAACGAGCAGGCTGAATTGCATCTAACATGTACAGGAGCGAAGTTCACTTTTTTTTGGGCATTGTTTGTCAGCAAGAGCCCGAACAGAGTCGAGTCAGAGCACTTACAGTAGTAGTACAACCGTAACGAGGATGACGAATAGATCAAGAGCTCCGTATTCCATCTGTGGGTCAATCCTCTCAGCCGTATTCCCTCAAAGAAGAGAACCACCACACTTCTGGAAAAAGAGCTAGATTGGGAGGGTTTAGTGGAGGAAGATCGACTATAACTTCTCCAGGTGCAGAGAAGAAGGGCAAAGTAAATGCAGGGACGTTGAAGGTGAGTTTCTCGGAAACGAAGTTGCCACCTTGGAGACGCATAGCGGAGAGGAGTCAGCGGAGAGGGGTCAACAGTACAGGCCACGGTCAAAGTCCTCCTGGTGGAAAATCCGTAAAGGCCAATATCACCAAGTCACGTGGGACGCTTGTGGTCCAACACTTAGTGTAATTAAACAACAGGTAGTTCAAAACTTAAGAAGGACTTACAAAACAAAAACAAAAAACAAAAAAAAAAAAAAAAAGGGAAAGGGACAAAATTGAAATTTCAACAGATTTTTTCCAAGTTTTAACGGTATTAGAAGGACATTGGCTTGATTAAGCAAATGATAAATGGTTTGGTTTTTTTTCCCCTTCAGACCCATTCATGCTTTTCATTGTGACTAAACCTATTAAATGGATGGATCAGGTCATAAATGGCTCGACCCAAGTTAACATATTAATTCGTTTATGACTCATTTATTTGTAATGCAAATTAACTTATACCTAACCCAACCCATGTTGCTAAAATATTTTCATATTTAACTTAATGTAGGAAAACTCATACCAAACTGAAGTAAGAACACAAAGTAAGTGAGCGCAAGATCGAGTGAAAGTGAAAAAAGTGAGTTTGGTCTAAATAAGTCATAAACTCATTTATGACCCACTTATCACTTATAATATGCTTGGCGTTCAAAAAACACTTATATTATGTATAAACCCATTTATAACTCATTACTCATAATTGATCCATGAAAAAACATGACCCATCATTTAGGTTAATAAATGGATTTATGACTCATTTTGACATATATAATTGTGACTTAGCCAAAAAAAAAAGTACAAGAACTAGAAGACAAAGAAAGGATAGGTTTTTCTTTACAGCAAAAGACTAACATTAAGTAATGTGATTGGATATTGAATACTACTTTTTTCAGTTAACTAATTGGAGATTGATTTTTTATTTGTTTTTTTAATTTTCCAATGCACACTCTATATCTTCAATCTTAGGACCTCAAACTTTTACAATAGTCCAATATTGACAAGTATATCTAAATATAATTTTCACTATTTTTTAATATCTAAGGAAACATTTCAGTTTTTGGCGAAAAAGTAAAAACTTAATTTTTTTCTTTTTTATGCCTAAATAAACGGGCTGAGTTGAGTCTCTGAATTTGCAGCCACAAAGATTGAAAAAGAAAACATATTAGCCACTCCGCTTCCTTTTTAATCAACTCAGAATTGTGAGAAAGACATTCATAATCTTGGAAATGTCAGGGTAAAATCGGTAACTTGACCTATGGTATAATAAATTAAAGAGGTCCTACTTTTTTTTTTTGATCGGAAAAGAGGTCCTACTTGATCATAATTAATTATTTCTTATCTAAACCATTCTCCATTAATTATGTCACAAATATTCTATCAATCGACAAATGCCTAAAAAAGGGAGCGAAGTTCCCTTTTTTGTGCATTGTCAACAAGAGCTCGAACAGAGTCGAGTAAGAGCACTTACAGTAGTAGTACAGCCGAAACGAGGATGACGAATAGATCAAGAACTCCGTATTCCATCTGTGGGTAAATCCTCTCAGCCGTATTCCCTCAAAGAAGAGAACCACCACGCTTCCGCAAAAGGAGCTAGACTGGGAGGGTTTAGTGGAGGAAGATCGACTATAACTTCCCCAGGTGCAGAGAAGAAGGGCAAAGTAAATGCAGGGACGTTGAAGTTGAAGGTGAGTTTCGCGGAAACGAAGTTGCCACCTTGGAGACGCATAGCGGAGAGGGGTCAACAGTACAGGCCAAGGGCAAGATCGACTATAACTTCTCCAGGTGCAGAGAAGAAGGGCAAAGTAAATGCAGGGACGTTGAAGTTGAAGGTGAGTTTCTCGGAAACGAAGTTGCCACCTTGGAGACGCATAGCGGAGAGGGGTCAACAGTACAGGCCAAGGGCAAAGTCCTCCTGCTGGAAAATTTATAAAGCCCAGTATCACCAAGTCACGTGGGACGCTTGTGGTCCAACACTTGGTGTAATTAAACAACAGGTAGTTGAAGACTTAAGAAGGACTCACAAAACAATAAATAAATAAATAAAAGGGAAAGGGACAAAATTGATATTTCTACAGATTTTTTCCAAGTTTTAACGGTATTAGAAGGACATTGGCTTGATTAAGTAAATGGTAAATGTTTTGGTTTTTTTCCCCTTCAGACCCGTTCATCCTTTTCATTGTGATTAAACCTATTAAATGGATGGGTCGGGTCATAAATGGTTCAATCTAAATTGACACATTAATTCATTTATAACTCATTTATTTGCAATGCAAGTGTTTTCATATTTAACTTAATGTAGGAAAACCCATATCAAATCGAAGTAAGAACACAGAATAAGTAAGTGTGAGATCGAGTGAAAGTGAAAAAAGTGAGCTTGGTCTAAATTAATCATAAACTCATTTATGACCCACTTAGCACTTATATTATGCTAATCATAAACTCATTTATGACCCACTTAGCACTTATATTATGCTCGGCGTTCAAAAAACACTTATATTCTGTATAAATCCATTTATAACTCTTTTACTCATAATTGACCCATAAAACAACACGACCCATCATATAGGTTAATAAATGGATTTATGACTCATTTTGACATATCTAATTGTGACTTAGCCAAAAAAAAAAAAAAGTACCAAGAACTAGAAGACAAAGAAAGGATTGGTTTTTCTTTACAGCAAAAGAGTAACATTAAGTAATGTGATTGGATATTGAATACTATTTTTTCAGTCAACTAATTGGAGATTGATTTTTATTTATTTTTAAAATTTTCCAATGCACACTTTATATTTTCAATCTTAGGACCTCAAACTTTTACATTAGTCCAATATTGACAAGTATATCTAAATATAATTTTCACTATTTTTTAATATCTAAAGAAACATGTCAGTTTTTGGCAAAAAAGTAAAAACTTAATTTTTGCTTTTTTATGATGAACAAAGCGTTGCTCATGGTGAAACTTAACTCTTTTAGAAACAAACCAAGCATGATGGAACTTTCCAAACGAGGCAAAATTTGTTGGCTGTGTCTACCTATGTGGTGCCCAACTCACACATAGTTAAAACAAAAAATAAAATAAAAGACAAAAGAAAAAGTCCAAAAGAAAGAAAGGAAGGCTTTGTGTGGGGTGCCCGAAAGCAAGAAAAGAGAGAAACAGAGTGAGACAGAGTTATTTGAGAGTGTGCGTGGAGAAGGGGAAAAAGAGGGCTACTATTTTGTCGTCGTGATTCAAAGACCAAACATTAACGGAATTAGTTCAAATTTGTGTATGTTGTTCATGAGACCAAAGGCTATGAGTTGATCATTTTGTTCGTTAAGAACCTAGTCTAAATTCTCCAAGAGTTTTCTTGTTCCGTTTATATTAATTCTCCAACTTTGTTGTGAGGAAATACGATTGTATTGTTGGTGTTGAACCTCCATTGTGTGACTAGAGAAAAGCACTTTGTATATCCTACTATTCTTGGTAATTATTGGAAGTTTTGGCGTGGTCCATGATTTTTTCCTCATTGGGTTTCCACATTAAATCCCTATATTGTTATTGGCTTTATCTCCTTGTCATTTCAGCATTATATATTGTTGATTATTACTTGTATTAAGTTGGTTTTGATCAATTTAGTTTTGGGGAGATATTGATTTTGGATTAAGTTAAGTTCTTAGTGAATTTTTCACTTTGATGCTCCCCAACTGTCTCTATCTCTCAAAGAAGCTAAATGAATATTTTAGAACTAACTCTGCTCATAAGAAGTTGCTCTTGAACCTTCTTGGCAAGTTACCTTGATGTGAAGTTATATGTGGCCCCAAACTAGTAAAGATGGAGTCTGTATCCATTAGATTTCGACAAAGCTCGAAGAAGTGAGTTATCTTGAACTTGCAAAAGGAGAGAGTGTGTATGGTGCTTGTGTTGATGTGACCTGAGTGAGCGAGAGAAAAGCTCTTGCAAGCATGCTACGTTTGTAAGAAAATTAGTGAATTAGATGTGTGCGCATCGTGAGTTTGATGGGTGAGAAATAAGAGAGCTGGTGTGTGAATACCTTGTTTTCTTGAGAAATAAAATTAAACTTCTTCACTTTTGTGCTGATAAATGCTCCACTCAACAAGTAGTATCAAAGCTTTTCCAATTCAATAAGTGACACCAGAATCAAATGATTGAGATTGTCCCCATATTTAGATGTGCATATAAAACTACCTACCACGTTCAATATCCATTTAGGAAATCTCAGGGAACGATTGTTTTGTTTACTGAAATAGGCATAGTGCATACAAGGGAAAAAAGGGCCAAGCGAAAGATACTGAAGTCAGTATATACAAAGTTGTAACCCGTAACTTGTAAGCCATGCCACATAATATGATAACACCAATTCATTGATGTAAACATTTTGGATGACACATGATCAACTCAACTATGAACATGTTTATGAGCGCGTGCATCATCCCATGCATTACTATATTTATTTATCTATGCTTCGTGGATAATTCTTTGCCATATATGTTTCTGCTTATATCATATGTTGGCGGCATTTTTTATTTTATCTTTTTCAACTTTCAAGCTATTCAAACTTACGTTCGTCGTCCGTGCACGTAGTCTGCTTTCTAATGAAAAACTCGATCTAAAATTGGAGGAACAACTACGACAGAAAGAAAGCTTGCAAGAGATCAGCCAAAGACGATGAGAAAAATTTCCTTACAAAGGAAAATACTCATTGGTTTTTCTATTGATTATTAGCTCAATATATGAACATCAGGAGCTTGTTGAACGAATATATATATGATTAATTAAACATGAGCAGGTCCGAGTCAAGTTGGGGAGTAGGAAAAAAAAAGATTCTGAACTTCCCTAAATCAGATCTAGAAGGCGAACAAGTACAGATAGAAACATTGACCGTTCGAGTAAAATAAGAGGAAAAAAACAAAAGTGGGTTTGGTAATTACTATGAATTATGTAGTGTGTTTGTTTGGAAATTTCCGTGCTTTTAGCTTTGAGCGGGGACCACCGCTTATCGATGTTGTCAGGCAATAACATTCATTTCATATATCAATTTCGTGATAACTTCACCTTTGAAAAAGAATGAAAGAACGAAATATTATCTCTTAAAATTGACATCATCATGTACAATGTAGACTTTGTCGCCTACGATCTCAATAAATAGGTTTTCAGCCTTTATTATCTTAACGAGTTGTTGTCGAACAAATTATGATTGCTACAGTGTTCCAAAAAGTATTACGGCTTAATTTACCAAGGCAATTGACTTTGATTTTCACTTTTGCATATGGAAGCTTTATGACTTGTTCACATGGCACAAGATTAGGTTTTGTCCAACCATTTGCTAGCATAGTATATTGTCTTGGGAGATAATCATAAAGGATGTTACATTCAGATTATCATGGGCAGATATTTTTAAAAAAAAAAATGGTTTTTTAACTTTTGAAAATACTATATATTAGATAGATGGTCAAGGCATGAGATGTTTCACCGCATAACCTATTTGCAACCACCATTTTTCCTTTTTCTTTTTTCAATTTTCAAGTTATACAAATGAACTCTCATCATCGGTGCACGTTGCAAGGCCTCTAATGAAAAACTCAATCTAAAATTGGAGGAACAAGTAGACAGAAGATCATCCAAAGACCATGAGAAATACTTCCTTACCGTGGAAAATACTCATTGGTTTTTCGATCGATTATCAGCTCAAATATAAACATCAGTGGCTTATTAAACGCCTAACAAATAAAAATATATATTGTCGACCAGAAAATGTAAACATCAGTGGGTTCAAGTCAAGTTGGATTGCAAAAAGAGAGAGAATCTCGATTCTCCAAAATAACAGGAAAAAACAAAAGTAGGTTTGCCACGTTGAGCCCATCCTCACGGGGGGATGGGTTCAAATCCCAGCGTGCGTCGCTAGCTGCCAGATCCCGTGCTCGCCATCCCGCGCAAGATCATGGGTTCAAATGGGTTCTGCCTCCCGTCTCCAAAAAAAAAAAAAAAAAAACAAAAAAAAAAAAAAAAAGTAGGTTTGGTTAATAACTTAATATGAATTACCAGTGTGTTTGTTCGGAAATGTTCCAAGCTTTTAGCGGAAACATTTATGCGCTGCTCATCCTGCCTAGAACGCGAGGAGATAATATTCTCTTAGGGCCCATTCCGTCAATAGTATATTAATTTGATTATATCTTCGTTTTTGAGAATGGATGAAAGGATCTTTCTTCAAATTAACATCATAGATGATGAATGGCGATTTCCCTTAACTTAGTCTTTTGCATATGATTGTTTGGTCAATTCTACGATGTATTGTGGCCATCAAAATAAAAAATCATGCATACACCTCATTGCCTTTCGATCTTGACACATAGATTGTCACCCTTGATTATCTTAATGGCTTGTTGTCAAATTAATTATAGTATTCTGAAAATAATTACTGCTGAAATAATTAAGGAAATTGAGTTTGATTTTCACCTGCTTTATGACTTTTTCCCACTGCGCGAGATTAATTGGTTTTTGTCCAAATATTCGCTAGCATAGTTTACTGTTTTGAGTGATAATTCGTAAGATGTTTTCCGCCAAGGATCGAATGTTGAATATCTGTGTACTTTGTCATGCCGTTAAAAAATCTAGGGACTACTTTTTTTTCAGTTTCAGCTTTTCGAAGGAAGTCCAATGGACAAATTCATTGCTCGAAAAAGGAGTTAATATCCTCTTCTTCTTCTTTTTTTGAGCTGGCTTGAAATTAATACTTAGTTGTATCATGTTTGGATAGCTAGGAATAAGAAATCTTGATAACTCTATCAAAATTACTTACTGTAAATAACATTTTTTAGTCAATTATGAGAAATGTCAGATTCAAATTGTTATGTGTAGATATTAAAATACTACACATTAGTATTGTTGGTTGAGACATGATATGTTTCGTGGTGGTTACAGCTCGGTCCACCTATAATTTTTTTTGGTATATAAATTCTTAATTTTATCAACAAAAATAAGACTTCGCACTCCACGCTATGTCTTATGCATGAAACTGTCAGTGATTAGACATCGCCAAGTTGTTGTTAGCATGTCATTGTCCTAGCAATTTTCACCAGAAGCGAAAGCTTGGCCGAGAGACAAGACCAAAAATCAATGTTTATGGACAAGTCATATGAACACATGAATCTCCTTCCTCAGCTTGTCTTAATCAAAAGTTGACTTGGCTTTTTCACGGTCCTCGGTTGGTGAAGTGCGCGCGTGGGACTTTTGCTGAGTCGAGATCGAAAACACGAAGCAAGTTCCTCTTCTTTTCCCCATTTAACCATTCTTGGGATCTGCTAATTGAGCCTTACACATGTTGTCTTTTTCTCTCTTTTTTTAATTGGAAATTAAGTTTTATTTTCCAGGAAAGCGAAGGGTCATGGTCAATTAAAAATAAACCGTTTTCGGTTTATTTGAGAATTCCCCAAGAGCTAAGCAGGCCTTAATAAATCGCCAATCGTGCATGTAATCGAGCTACAGCATTATTATAGAGAAAAAAAAATCTGTTTTGAATCCCTAACAAACGTGTGAGAGGATTAAATGCACTTGCTAGATTACATGTCTTGCATCATCAATTCTAACTTGTGATGTCCTAACAACCGCGGCCTAAAAAAATTTAATAAAGTTTAGAGGTGCCTCCCAAATCAAGTATTACCAAGTTTGAGCTTAGTTCTAATCATACTTAAGAAACCTAAACTTGGGCCTCTCAAAATACATTGTTGACACCAAAATGTTAGCCAACAAACCGAACGTCCATTTTCGTAAAACAATAAGAAAAATGAAAATAATATATTAGTAAGAAGAAAAAAATGGGATATATACATTAAAAGTCTTAAAAATTGTCGTAAAAGTGAATTGAGTCTAAAACATACAAAAATGCAATCAAGTATTAAAACTTGTCAAATTTGTGCAATCAAATTCTTTTATTAACTCCATCCAACTTAGCTAATAGAAAATATTAACATAGCTTTTTTATTACTTTATATCTCATACATGTCATTGACGTGACTAAAACATGGAAAATAAGGCTAAAAAATATCATTTTAATCTAAATGTAATTTTTTAATATAAAAACTATTTAAATTAGATTGAAAATTAAATTGAATAAAGAGGAACGTTGGGAAAATGGCAAGTGCCTGCAAATCAAACGTTCATTTTTGTAAAATAGTAAGAAAAATAAAAAGTAATATAATGGTGAGAAGGCAAAAAAAAAAAAATTGAAATGACATCATTTTGGTTTTTCTAAAGCCACGTTGGATCCACATCAATTCCATTTGCCTATCATTATCCATGGTGGCCACCACATATGTTTTTTAACGACCATCTTGGACGAAACTATGGTAGAGGGTATATCTTTTGAGAAAATGGCAAATGTTTGGGATTTTTGTGACATAAGAAAATAAGAATATATTACCATGGTGGGTATAGTTAAGATTTTCGGTGGTACTTTCTGTTTTTATCTTCAATGTCCATGTAATGAATTTTTATACATTCATCATTGAATATGTGACATATCTATTTAGATTTAGTTGCGTTACCGAATTCATTCATCTTCTACCTATTCAAATATGCAAATGAAAAGAATATGTTTTATATTGATGATGGACTTGACAATTATTCATTTTAAATGGGCAATTGGCAACTTTTTAGCCCGCCCTTATGCGTGAATCGCACATATTTTATTCCCAATTCGTCTTCTTCTTCCGCAAAAGCAACGATGGCTGCGAATCTTACCATAATCACTGTCCCATTTGACACGTCCAATTCTTTTTTTTTTCTTTTTGGCTTGATAAGATATGCGCAACCTCAAACGTTGGGGGTTGAATTTCCGGGAAATGAACCGAGGTCCCACCTTCTTAGATTCTAACACATAAAGTCACAAACTCAACCCCTTTTTCTTGGTAAATTTATTTTTTAAGATAGCGGGAAAATCCCCTTGGTACATGATCAAGCCCCCATTCATAGGTCCAAGATCCACGTCTATGAATTGAAAGATCCGAATGATCAACTGTGCAATCAGTTGTTAGAATTTGGTGGGCTCACATTAAAATCAAACATAACTGTCTATTTCCCACCTAATGTTCTGCATTAGCAAGTGGACACTGTTAAAGGTGCCAAGACTTTTTAACAAGTTTTTGAAAAATTTTAAGGACTCCTCGGATGACCATAATGGCCAATCAAAACTCTTTTCTTTTGTCTTCTCGGGACAAAAGGGAGTCGAGTCCCTGAATTATTGCAAAACGTTCAATCAGATCCCTCAATTTTGTTTTTTGTGCAACTGTGTTCCTAACATGTATATCTTTTTAGCCCAGCATCTCAGGCCCATCGCTTAAGTCCTGGCCCTTGCAATCCGGCCCATCACCTAAGTCCTTACCCTTGCAATCCGGTTTAATTCAATTGAGCCCAGCAGATCAGGCCCATCAGACTTCACTTTTTCATGCAGCCCATAGAAGTGAAGCCCAAAGTTGGAAACAGTAAGAAAATAAAAACAAAATAATAGTAAGAAGACCAAAGGAAATGTATGATACAATAAATAAAGAAATAGACAAGTACATAAAGAAAATAAAAAATAGAGTCCCGATTTGGACTAGTTGGGCCCATCACCGAAGTCCTTCCTGCTTGCAATCCGGTTTGATTCGATCGAGCCCAGCAGATCAGGCCCATCGGACTTCGCTCCTTTTGCTCTCTGGACGCACCCATACACCAATTATCCTCCTTCGCGTCCCGCTCTTTTTTGGATCAAGTTCATTTTCATTGTAGCCTCCTTCATTCTCTCTGTTCATCAGATTCTGGCTCATCGACACTCATTGAATTGTTACGGTTTACTGATATGAAATAAAACCTGGAATTGTCATGTTATTGAGAACAAATTGAAATCAAATTATCAGTATTTCAGAATCGCTTGCATTGGTTGTGAGATTCGTGATTTTTGTCCAAAAAGCCTCTCCGATGAATCTGCAAAACTTGCAAGTGTGATTGGTCAAGAGAGAGAGTTCATCGACTATAATGTTTGGTGAAATTCCTAAGTCAGTAACTTGCTTGGCTATTGATTGTTTGTTCTTAGCATGTATGCTTGGCTGTTGTTGATGATTGATATGTATTCGTAATCCATGCGGTATCGCTGCTTTATTCTAGTTTGGATTATTTCTCATTCAACCATGAGATTTCCATAGATCAAGCTTGCTTTGTTTTAGTCTCATTTCATCTATGCATCTTGTGTTCAACTCTGGTTCACTTTGTTATTTTCTCTATATGGATCAATATATATGGCAAGTAAATCTACCATGAGTTGGCGTTGTATAACTGAGTGAACCATTGAAACATGTTAATGGAATCGAGGGTTCTTGTCTACTAGGAATGAATGAATGAATGGGGATAGAGAGTTGAGATTAAGCAAGAGTTTGTTTTCTGGAAATGAATGTCATAAGTTTCTCTCCCTGGAGGTGTTCAATATGAAAGAGAGAAAGAAGCACAATTGAGCGCGTAAAAGAAAAAGAATTTCTGCGGGAATATTTGTTCTGGTGACAATGGACCAAAGAAGAAAAGAAAAGATATACAGAAAGCCAAGATGAAAATCTGATTGTGCATCATGTGTTTGGGAGCTGGAGAGAAATAAAATAATACTATTAATAATTAAATAAATTGAAAAAAAAATAATAATAAGGATTAGAAAATAAAGGTCTCAATTAGATTGTTAGGATTTAGGATTATCATTGGTTGAGTTTCATTTAGATCATGTTCAAATAGTTTTTTTTTTTTTTTTTTTGGTCAAAATATTCATATAGTTTAGGATGTTGCCTTTTTCTTGATTTTTATTTCTCCTTAGAAAATATAAAAAAAAAATTAAAAAATCGTATAAAGATAATATATATATATATATAAAAACCGTAGAGTTTATATTAGGTTTACTTTTAAGAAGAATTTTTTTGGAGCCTTTAATATCACTAGAGAATTTTCTAGTAAGCGTCTCTTCTTCGGTAGCAAACTAGAATTTGGATTATATGGCTCCTAGGGATTGCTATCTTGAGGCTCAATAACAAGGCCATGTACATTTTTTGTTCAATATTGAATTTTTTGTGTTTATTTTCTTGCACTTTACCCTTATCGTATTGACTGTGGTTGTTTAATTTTCTGATTGTGTACCCATGTATGGAAGTGGAAGACTGCATTGGTCACTTTGTTGATAAACAATCAAGTTACAATACGAAATGACATTAGTTAGATAATTAGTGTAATCAAGTCCACGACTCTCAATCTACAATTTCATGAGTTGCTCCCGCTTATCTAGGTCATCAAAAACGATGAGGACTTTCTTGTTATGGAATCTCCTTCAAATTTGATTAATCCCTGCATGCAATCAGAAATCTCCACTCATTTAATGTTGAGAATTTCTGAGAATAATCATTTTTCCAATCAAACGACTTTGCCACCCTTTGAAGCTTCTCAAACGTCGGAAAGGAAGCAACACCCATGAACCGACTAGCAATTTGATTAAAGACAACCATTGCAAGAGTTGTTTTCCCGAAATCTCCCATTCCATGGATTATTAGATAACGTACATCAAGGGAACCTTCATCTTCAAAATCATGCCGAATTCCTACTAAATGATCGGGTAGATGTATGTCTCTTTCATTTAGCTAGATCAAAACATCATCGATGATTGATCTAATGATTTCACCTTGGCTATCATATTTGATACAAAATGTCGAGTCAGAAAGATCAAAGATGGGATATAAACATATCAAGTCCAAGAATATTGTAAATTAAACACAAACCAGCCACGGAGGAGGAGAGGCAAGCAGGAGTGAGTGCCCCCCACCCAAAGAATTTGTACATATACCTTGCAGATCTATAGGAAAAAATTCATTTACAAATAGAGATATATTTTTAATTCATGTATAGTTTCAAGCTCTAAATTCTTTTTAAAAAAAAAAAAATCAATAAAATTCCATGTCAATTTACTTAATATACATTGCAATGTTATCTGGTATTCGATGGTCAAAGATGTAATTTGCCATGATAAGAATGAAATCTTAAACTTTATAAAAGATGCTTCCTCATCTGCAAATTGTAAAATCAAAACCTTTTATCTTCCTTCAAATGTATGCACAGGATTTGTTAATTCTTTTTTATTGCCCACATATACCGTGTCCTCTGTTTTCTACATGTGAAATGGACTAAAATAGGAAAAGCTAAAATGAGTGTCAAACACCCAAGTGCCAAAATCTGGCACAGCTAAACACACAAGTACCAAAACTTCTAAAAAGCACACTTAAATGCCAATGACAAAAATTTTCGGCCGAACTCTTAACATGATATTTTCCAGCAAGTATTTTCACTGACATGGCAATTATTTTAGATAAAAATTATCCACGTGACACTAACATGGTTAGATAAGCCTAAAACAACATCATTTTGGTCCAAATTTTATTTTTAATATAAATATTAATTAAATTAAATTTGAAAAACTAAATTTTTTTTTTAAAAAAAAAGTGGGAATTGGAGCCAATGACGGTGGGGCTGTAGTGGTGAGGGCCTCCAAGATCTTATTTCCACTTTTTTTATTTAGTTTTTAAATTTAATTTAATTTATATTTATATTTAAAATAAAGTTTAGGACAAAACGACGTCATTTTAGAACAAAGATACTGAGTGGACATTCCAACAAGCCACATAGGCCAGTTTTATTTAATAAATAACACTACATAAGATTTCCAACAAGTCTTGCCAGAATTGATATTTAAATGTCCAATTTTCAAAAAAAAAAAGAAGTTATAGCTCACTGTACCTTTTGGAAATTTTGACACTTATATCCATCTGTGTCAAGTTTTACCCCTTGAGGTGTACTTTTTTCTCTAACAATAACTATTTCTTTTTTCTATATCAAATCCATAAAGAATCGCTCTAGAAGTTCAAAAACTGTTTAAAAAAACTTGTATTTTATTGGGTTTGTTATGTCTTAGTAGAGAATTCGCTTTGTGTTATCTTATTTTATATCTTACCTTATTTTTAGCAATAAATTTTTAGTATTCTTTATTTCTCTGTATTATTTTTTTAGTAAGAGAATGTGCTTTCCCATTAACATTATTCATATGTGTCGCATGGCAATCTATGTTGTTTAGGTAAATTTTTCCATTCCTACAGAATATTACTTATATTACACGGAAGACAACATTAGTTGAATATTTTGGTACAAAAGTCTAGGCTTTC
Organism: Eucalyptus marginata; assembly: GCA_014182565.1. Classification (NCBI taxonomy): domain Eukaryota; kingdom Viridiplantae; phylum Streptophyta; class Magnoliopsida; order Myrtales; family Myrtaceae; genus Eucalyptus; species Eucalyptus marginata. Next base: position 34,842,033 of record CM024587.1, on the reverse strand, counting down.
ATATATCAATAACAAAAAACTTCGATCAAAATTTTGAGGGCAATATTGTTAGAAAACTTGCTAACGAGGTGTGAAAAGCTGTTTCAGCTACTATAGAAAGATTCTGGTGATCATCTAGACCTATACATGACCAAGTTGCAGCTGATATTATTATTGTGTGGTGAATAGCTTATGTAGTAGTATTAAAAGAGAATCGTTCAATTATTTGAGAAGTATTCAATAGGAGCATAATATACAAAATAACATTTGGATTCTTCTTGGCCAAAAAAAAGATCTACCCTTTTCGTTTGGAGGGGAAAAAAACTAGGTTTAGGGGTATTGCTTAATTCAGACAAATAGCCCTTGATTAGGCACGGGTTCTCCCAAGCCCATGCTTCACAGGACGTTGGATTCCTTCTTTAGTTCTTAACAACCTAAATATTTATAAGAGTCGCCACAAGCTTATTTGAATTGACTAGAAACCAATCGAAATACGAGAGTGTCGTCTCGATTCCTACACAACTAAAGATTTTAGAGTCAGGCACTTAGTTACGCTAATGTCTATTAGCACCCTTTCAGTATCTCTAATTTGGAATGTCTTTACTTAAGTGGTCACACGGTCTTGATTGCCAATTATAGTCCTAAAGGCATCAATTTTGCTCCATGATCATTCAAATGTTTTTGTAAGGTTCATTTTCATCAAAGTCTAAACTAATCCTAACCTATTCTAAGAAACCAATAAACAATCAATTTATTGAAAGACAATACGGTCAATAAACATCCAAATATTGAAATGACTTTTAAAGTAAACGCAAAAAAGAAAATTCGATACAAATCGAGCAAAGAACATACATGGTCACATTATAAGGCCCAAGACATGATTCCCATAAGCTAGGTTCAAATCAAGTTTAATTTATTTTAAAATGATACTACTAATTAAATGAAACTAAACTAAATCTAATGCTAAAACTTAAAAAAAAATATGAAGACCTATTTCCAAGCATTTTATTTTTTTTTTTTTAACATTTTGGAATTTTTAATTATTTTTAATTTTTAATTTTTATTAATTTTTGAATTTTTAATTCTGGAATATGGGACTCGGGTCGGGTCGGGTCGGGTCAGAGAGCCCAGTCCGATTGTTGGTCTGACTTGGACCCTGTCGATCCAGGTTTGGTCTGAAATCGGACCGGCCCTAAGGCCCAATCCGAGTATGGCCCGACCTAAATTTAATGGGTTAGCCTCTACAACATTTCAAGCCGAATCTATTCAAACTAAATAAAGCCCAACTCGACTGGAACTGTAACAAGCCCATATCCCTCACAAGAATCTATCTCAAGGCCATCTTCTATCAACAATCATCTAGCCCACATGCTCAAAAAAGACCCATTCTATTCTTTACCCACAACACCCTGACCTGGCCACTTGATCCGAAATTTTGTCTCCCTTCTGATTTTTTTTTTAAAAAAATTATATTATTTTCTCCCTTTTCTTTTCCTCTACGTTGTCTTCTTCTTTGGGCGGTCTCCCTCGACGAGATCTTCACCAAGGCCTTTTCACTCAACACTATGATTTTCCAGCGAGAAAACGTTCGTCCACGTCCAACTTGTGCATCAAACAATATGTCACAAAATCAAAGAGAAACCCAAATTCAGTGATAATGCAACAATATTAGAATAAACCGAGTGCAAAACAAAGATTTTAAGCATCGATTTTATGCAGCTCTTTCTAGAAATATTAATAGATATTTCAACCCATTCTTTGAGTCGAATTCGGTGCTTCATTTAAGCATTTTGTCAACTAATTGATGTGCAATTCAGAATACCACCTCCAAGTTCATATATAACGCCGTTTGCGTCTTAAACCCAGCATATTAAGCTCTATATCGACATTATTGCAACAAATCAGTTTGGGTTGGTTTGCCCAAAATCTCATCGATTCGGTTCAACGTTCTCAAACTCAATAAGCAAGGAAGAGGCAAGACCTTGCCGAGGTTACCTGATTTGGGAGTTTGCAGTGATGAATGATAATGACGAGCGAGTTGGCTTCCGACAAAGGTCGAGGGTGGTTCAAGCGAGAGGACAGAAAATTTCTTACCCTCGTGGCTCATGCCGCCACTTGCTCCCTCCTGCTCTACCTCTATTGCTCTTCTTTTTGCAAAAGGTGTGAGCGGCGTGAAAGGAAAACAAACCAACATGCGAGCCAGGCCTAGGAAAAAGGATGATGGGTCACCTGGGTTGCACCAACCTAAGTGTCGCTCGAGGTTGCAAGACCCAAGTGATAGTCGACGCCTAAAGTCGCGCGACTCTAGGCGATAGTCACTAGGTGATTGTGACCCTCGAGCGGCAGTCACCAAGGTCGGGCAACCTAAGTGAATCAAACGTTATTTGCATTTGGGTAAGGGACTTTGGGTGCGTTTGGTTCAGTATTCCCAAGGGGCTTTCAGCCTTCAAAGCTCCTTGGGTAAATGCTGGACCGTTTGGTAATCATTTTGAAGTAGCTTTCAAGTGAAAGTCGGCATTGGGAAGGCTAAAACCCAATGTTAGTAGAGACTAGCTTTGAGTTTTCAGCATTTGGCCAATTGCTGAAACTTTTTTTTTTCCAAAACTATCATAACTCATTCTTCAAATTTCTTATTTTGCTCTCGTTATTACTTTTTTGAATGCCAAAATAATGCTAAAAAAATCAAATTTATATAAATACTAAAAAAAAATAAATATATTTTGGTCTTTTTAAAAAATTATTTATATATTTGATTTTTTTAGCATATATATTTGATTTTTTTAGCATTATTGTCAAAATTTATATTTAAAAATTGCATAAATCATTTTTTTTCAATTTTAAACAAATAAAAATTTAAAAATTCCAACAAAGGGTTTGGTCTTTTTTTAAAAAAAAATTATATATATGCATTTGATTTTTTTAGCATTATTTTCAAATTTATATTTAAAAAAGTTACATACATTATTTTTTCAATTTTAAAAAAATAAAAAATAAAAATTTCGATGAAGGATTTGGTCTTTTTTCTAAAATTATATATATGTATTTGATTTTTAGCATTATTGTCAAAATTTATATTTAAAAAAGTTGCATACATTATTTTTTCAATTTTAAACAAATGAAATTAAAAAAAAAAAACTAATATTAATCATCCAAAGGGCTTTTCAAATGTATTTTCTACCAAACGACATTCCTCTCAAAGTTGATTCTCAAAGCATAGTTTACCAAACAGTCTTTGCATTTACCTAAAGTCCTTTAAGCTAAACCACTTTGCATTTTCCCAATGGGCTTTCGAAATGTTGAACCAAACGCACCCCAAAGCCCATTTGGAATGCTGAACCAAATGGGGCTCATGGATAAGAGTACACGTGCGCACATGCCATAGGCTATTAAGTGGATTCCTTTCTAGGAAGTGAATCAATAACATTGGTAATATATTCTAGAAGAGATTCTTGGATTTGCCTGAAGCCATAACTCTCGGCTAATTTTCCATACTCGATGTTGTTTTCCGGTATTCACATTTCAGATAATATTAAGCCCGCCTTCCAACAGAGCATTATGGCATACCCACCAAAACCAGAGAAATTATTAAAAGGCCATATAGTACCACTTGGCCAATACAAGTTGTTTCCTATCAATTTAAGTGTAAGTTCAAAATGAAACCCAGCAAATTTGGTCGTTGTTCATATCCATCCCAATTCCCAACACTTCAATTTATTAAAATGATGCTTGTTTTCAATTAGATTCTAGCCTCCATGAACCTGCCCCACCATTTTAGTGGAAAAGCTTGTAGATATCTATGCTTTCCACCAACTGAATGGCTACCTGATGTATGAGCTAGTCATATTGACATAGACTTTGTTACTCATTCTTGAGATTAGGTCGGTTGGGACTTAATTCAATATATAGCCGAGCTGACCAAATCTGATTAAAATCCAATTTTGGCTTACTGAAATAAGAAGTTCAGTTAACTAGTAGTGTTGGGGACAAAATGTACTTGGAATAAAATTTATTAAATCGGACACAAAACCTAATTCAGTTATAGTTAGTTGCATTTTAATCATCCTAAAGCTTTAAGACCTCAACTAATTCAAATTAATCGCATTCAAACTTATGGTAGTATATTAAAATAAATATCAATAAGAAAATTAGAAAACATAAACATATTGTGTACTTAATGTTTGATGAGCTCACTTGTTAACTCTATAATTATTATTGATAGCGATGATATACAAGATCTAATAGAGTATTTTGTCTGCACTATGATATTTAATAAATGAAGAAATAAGGACAAAACAATATGTTGAGACAGCATATAAATTATCAATACTCATTTAGCTTTAGAAAATTCATCATCTTAGTCCGCTCAAGTACATGATTTTATATTCACCGCTAAAATTTTCTACCGTACTTAAAAAATATATTATTTTTTGTCTTATCGCTTGTCAATTTGTATATACGTATTATGCCTCATCAATAAATTTTAAGTAAATAATTTTGAGAAAAGCACGAAAATTATAAAATAGTAATGGGAAAGATCAATGGTCATATATGCTTAGGAAAATTTATACTTTTCAAAATTATCTTCTTCACTATAACGTCTAAACGAAAAGTGTCCATGATTTCCTACTAAAGATGGAGTCTAGTGATAGGAAACTGGTTGTCACTACTATGCTTGAGGCTTCCGTTGTAAAATTTGACTAATGGTTTAAAGCTAATTAGAAGAGTAGTGACTCTTTAGCAGTTGTAGGATTTAGGGTTAGTGCATTGAGCAATTAGATGCACAAGTTTGACTAGTGTTAAACCCCTATTCTTCTTTTGCCTCAAGATCGTTATCACGAGGACATGAAGCAAGAACGTAACTGCAATTGGAAAACCAAAAGATGCATCCATAGTATTCAAGACAACATAGTGCGAATGTTTGAGAACAATACTCAGCGATCATTGCAATATTTCTTATTTTTCTCTCTGTGTTGATGTAAATTAACAAAACAGATTAATCAAGATGACTTATTTCTTCTTGTTCCTTACCTTGCCATTACAAAACAACAAGCCAAACCCGAACAAGCTCTCAGTGCTAATCATTTGATGTGGGGCTGAAAATTCAATACAAGATTTACCCTCACGTCGGGCCGTATTGTTTCTTCGTTGTTGGGGCTTCTACAATTGCGACGGGTCGTACAAATATGGCATGCTGAAGGAGGATTGATATAACTACGACAACAATCTTTAACTTGATATAGAAGCTTGTTTCTGCAAATTTTGCCTCAAGTTGTCCTGGGAGGCGAATTTGTCCTTTAGAATTAGAATCAAATCGGTCGAGTTGCTTCGCAAGAGGAACTCTAGTGACCGGATCAGTCCTTTGCTCTTGGCAATGTCACAATTAAGGCTACTATTGTACTTGTACTACCAAAATGGCTTGGACGGTGGCTTTTTGTTCCCTTCATCATCATCAAAGCTGTTCGACTAGAGCTCCTTTAGACTCTTCTTCTACATGAAAACAACACTAGAAATTCGAGTCCCAGATAGAGGAGGAGGATGAGATGAAGGTATTCAACAATAATTAGTGTGATCGGCAGTTACCACTATTAGAACTAGTAAGAGCACCTAGAGGGGGGGTGAATAGGTGACTAAAACGATTTTTATAAAATTAACATAATGTATAGACAATTTATTTGATGAAGGATTAAGGATTTGAAAACAATAATCGCTGCAAGTGAAAGCAATGTAAAGTAAAAGGATTAGGAATAGAGAATCAAGACTCCAGATTTATAGTGGTTCGGCTTAGACCAAGCCTACGTCCACTCTCCCGCACGGACCGCCCTCTCGGCTGGATTTCACTAAGAATCAAAAAGAGAATTTACGCCTCATGCCCTTGATTCCACAAGTGTAGAGACTCTACTACACTTCCTCAAGGTCTCACCACACTTCAGTCTCTCTTTTGATTACAAGTATAGCTCGAAGAATAAGATCACAAAATAACAAGGAGATTCAGACTTTGAAATTCTTCTATCTGGCACGCTTGAACAACTTGAGCGTCTCCCTTAAATACTTATTCATGCCTTCATTACCGTTGGCACCTTCCAAAGAAGTTCTTCCAATCAACCCGTTGGACATAATCAATTTAGAGAGATCTTGAGCTCTTTAAGGAAAATGTTGATAGCCCATCAATCCTGCTCGTCCATACAATTAGGATCTTGGTTTCCATAAGTAGAACCTTCTAAGTATAAGTTGCGAATCTAGAGAATCTAGATTATTCGAATACGAATAGAAGATCTTGTAGTGCTAATTCCAGTCGAGAGATATTCCTTAACCGTTGAAGTCAAAACCATACTAGATAGAATCAAAATAGAAGTTTTAACTTTGTCGGTCTGGAAACTATCCATGAGAGTAGACTTTGAATCTTGAGTCTAGAGGTCTTCAGACTTTGTTAGTAGAGTCTGCAGGTTTTCAGACTAGACTTATGGAAATGTTTTGTCGACTTCAAAATACCTTAAGAGGATTTTTCTCACAATCTCCCCCTTTTTGCTGGTGACAACTTTCCTGCAGATTTGAATACTATTGCCCTACAATACAACATTTAAGTTAGCAATGATATAAAATATTAGGATAAATATAGTGAAAGTTGTCCTGTACACAGATCTGCATCCACAGAAAACAAGTTAGTCTTGTACAGATATTAATCAACTATCTTTATCTAACTTAATAGCTTAAAGTACTGCAATAATAAGCAAGTAATCCAAAGCTCAAAACCAAACCAAAGATAAAGTCAAAATACATCCACATCAAAATATTAAAACCAAAGTATGTTCAAAAGATGAAAGTTGAAAGTTTGGAATAAAAATCTGCAAAAACTTCTCCCCCTTTTTGTCAGCATAAAAAGGTGAAAAAGTCAGGGTGCGCGAGGAATGCGAACAAGTTGAAAGTCTTCCATTGACTTGACAGTTTCCTCCAGTTTGCTAAAATCCTCCTGCAGTTGAGTAAGAGCTGTGCCTTTGACAGTGGCCTGAACCTGAAGTTGAATATGTTTAATTTGATCTTGCAAGGAGATGAACATGGCACAATTCTCATTCTACAGAGTCTGGAATTCGCATCCTAAAGCATATATCTGGCCTTTGAGCTCCAAAATGATTTCAAGCAGTCTTTCAAAATCTCCTGAATTGTCATTTTGTGTGCTTGCTTCAACATGGTCTGATTGTGGAGTTAAGCCAGTGGAGCGAATATTAGCAGGGAGATCATCATGTGGAGATGTTGCCTCTTCCTCAGGAAAATGAGAGGCATGGACATCCTCTGCACCAGCAGGTGAATGACTGACACTTGCACTGATAAAGGTTAAAAGAAGAGGAGCACTTTCTCTTGGAACATCTCCCCCTGTTTCAATGCCTTCGGGAGGAGAGAAGTATTCTTCTTGCTGAGAAACCTCTTCAGTGTCAAGCTGTTTTTTATCCTCCTTTTCTGCTGGAGAATTTGCATGACCTTCTTCTGCATCTGGTTGTTGCTGTGAGTCTATTCTGGCTGTTTCTTCTTCTTCTTCTTCTTCTGTCTGCAAGGATTCCTTCTCTTAGTTTCCTTTCTCAGTTTCTTCTCCAACTTGTTATTCTGGTTGTGCTAACTCAGGAACAGAATGCAGTGTAACAAAAGCAGAGATAGGAATGTCATCCTCATCATCTTCATCCTGCAAGATGATCGCCCGCCTTCTCTTGGTAGGATCAGTCATAGGATCTTTTCCTTTCCTCTTTGCAGCAGATGAGTATTGTCTGGTCTTGACAGGGGTCTTCTCCTTGAACCGCTCAAGCTTTTTGCCGAGTTCTTTCGGACGCATTTTCGTAATCATCCTCGCCCGATGACCATTTGATCAATAGTCTTCACACACGAATGTTGGGAGGCTGAATGTTCATATGTCTGAATAAACGAGTGATGAGAGCAGCATAAGGGAGTTTGCCCTTGTCCTTCGCCATAGACCGATACATGTGGAATATGATGGTATGGGGCAAGGAAAAGTTATAGCCAATCCTGATGGCATACATCAACTTTGCTTCAGAAATGGATACATCTGTTTTCAATGTTGACTTAGGTCTGAGACAGTTGATTACAATTTTATGAAGCAGAATGTTTGATGCATTCATCCTTGAATAAGAGAGACGTCCTTCTGCGATTCTATCTTTTGCAAGCTCCAATGTTGCATGGCTAACAAACACAGAAATTGATTGGAAAGCTCCTCTTTCCACACCAATGATGTCAGCCAGAGTATCTGTGTCAACCACATACTCTTTATCCCTCACACTAAATGAAAAGCCGTTTGCATCAAGAAAACCGAGGTTAGAGTAGAAATAAGCCGTCGCCCGTAATGAACAACCTCGCTCTCGATGCATGCACTGATAAAGTTGAAGTTTCTCAAACTTTACCCTTAAATTGATGCTCAACGGATCCAAAAATCAAAATCCACAATTCGTGGGTTTATCACCCCACGCTTGAAGAATTTGGCATACACTCGCTTATGTTCCTCCGATCGAAACAATTCTTCTCTCTTTCCCTGAAGATGTGCAACCACACCCATCCTTGGCTTAAAATGCATAAACATTTTCTCATCATCATCCTTCACCTCAAGCTGAGTGACACCACCAAAACGTGGATCACTTGGGAAGTTAGCAAAAGTCTTTGCCGCTGTTCCAGCAAGAACAACACCCAATCGTTCCATCACAGTCAGAAAATGAGTTTCATTTTTATAGCCCTTTTCTTTCAAGAACTCGTCAATAAACGTCATCGCTAAACCCATTTCTTTCAAAGTAGAGTAAAGCCTATATACAAAAGCTGGCTTAAGAGATCTTACGGTTTCAAAGATCCTCAATGATATTTTCCTCTGCATGTTGAGGGTTACGAACATGTGATCTAGTGGAAGAAGTGCACTGTTGAGAATGTTGATGCATCTGTCCACTTTGAGAGTCTCCTTCTTCAGTAAGATCAAAGTGCGTAGGCCCCTCACCCGAGCCTTGTGGTCCCCCGCTTGCTATTCTCGAAGATTTCATTTGGTACGACATTGTCACTGTCTTTGAGAGAACTTTCACACTTGTATCGCAAGAAAGGTGAAAACTTGAAGAGATGAACTTGCGAAGGAAAATCTCGAGAGTGAAAATTTGTGTTCTAGGGTTTTTGGGTAAGATGAGAAGAGGAAGAGAGAGAGTATAAAAGGCAATCAATACAGGGTATCGAAGCGTCACAAAAGGAAAAATGAAAATGTCTTTTCAAAATAACCGCCTTTTAAACAAATTGATAACCACCCCTTTTTTGAAAATAACTGTCTTAATAATATCAATTAGATATTAACAAGCGGTCTTACCTTTTCGAGATATCGCTTTAAACGAATAAATGAACCGTATTTGAAATAACTTACGATCGTGACGTTTGGTCTTCTAAGTCCGAACTTTTGAGTCTCGATACTTTCCGCACTTAGATTCCGAGTCCGAACTTCAACAGTCTTCGGAGATAAAATGTTGAGTCTTGAATGAATAGACTCAAATAAACTTTTCTCAAGCGGCTTTGTGAAGATGTCTGCCAGTTGATTCTTTGAGTCGATAAACTGTATCAAGATTTCTTTATTCTGAACATGATCTCTTATAAAATGATGTCGAATCTCAATATGTTTTGCTCTTGAATGTAGAATAGGATTCTTTGTAAGATTGATTGCACTGGTATTGTCACATTTGATCTCGGTACAAGAGTCTTCGATTCCAAAATCTCGTATTTGTTGTTTTATCCAAAGTATTTGAGAACAGCAACTTCCAAGGGCTATGTATTATGCTTCAACTGTTGAAAGAGCTACTGTACTTTGCTTCCTTGAAAACCAAGATACTGCCCTGTTACCAAGTAATTGACAAGTGCCAGAAGTGCTTTTTCTTTCAATTCTACAACTTGCAAGATCTGCGTCTGAATAACCAAGAAAAGTAAAGTCTCATTCTTTAGGATACCATAGACCAATCTTAGCAGTAGTTGCAACATATTTAATGATACGTTTAGCAGCACTTAGATGAGATTCTTAGGATCCGATTGAAACCTAGCACATATGCAAACACTAAATAATATGACAGGTCTAGATGCAGTAAGATAAAGAAGTGAACCAATGATACTCCTGTATAGTTTTTGGTCGACTTTCTTCCCTGCTTCATCTTTGTTTATCTTCAAGGAATTTGACATGGGTATGTTAGTCTTTTTGCAATTCTCCAGACCAAACTTTTTAACAAGTTCTTTTGCATATTTTTCTTGATGAATAAAGATTCATTCTTTCAATTGTTTCACTTGTAGATCAAGGAAGAAGGATAGTTCACCCATCATGCTCATCTCGAATTCATCCCGCATAAACTTAAAAATTTCTTGCACAAAGTCTCATTAGATGATCCAAATATAATATCATTGACATAAATTTGAACAAGTAAAAAGCTTTTACCTTCATTTTTAATAAATAAAGTAGTATCTAACTTTCCTTTAGTAAAACCACTTTGAATTAAAAAGTTACCTAGTTTTCATACCAAGCTCGAGGAGCTTGTTTTAATCCATATAAAGCTTTCTTCGGTCGAACACCGAGTCCGGTTTCTTTGAGTCTTCAAATCCAGGGGTTGTTCCACATAGACTTCTTCTTGGATAAATCCATTCAGAATGCGCTTTTGACGTCCATTTGGAATAACCTGAAGTTCTTATAGCATGCAAAAGCAACTAATAATCTTATTGCTTTTAACCTTACTACAGGAGCGTAAGTCTCATCATAATCTATCCCTTCTTCTTGTGTGTATCCTTTAGCCACGAGTCTTGCTTTGTTTCTTGTCACTTTGCCTTTTTCATCAACTTTGTTCCTGAAAACCCATTTAGCTCCAATAACATATTTACCTTTTGGTTTAGGAGTTAATTCCCAAACATCGTTAATGCTGAATTGTCTGAGCTCTTCTTGCATTACTTCAATCCAGCTTTCATCAGCTAAAGCTTCTTCTATATGTTTGGGTTCTATTTCGTAAAATCGGCGCCACAAAGACTAGACTCTTCTCGCCTTTTGGATCTTGTACTAATCCCCTCATTAACATTTCCAATAATGAGTTCTTTGGGATGACCGGACTTATGTTTCCAAGCATCGATACGATAGGTTGTTGTTCTTTTTCTTGATTTGATTCTTCATCAACAACATGTTGTACATCGTCGAATCTTGAACTGCTTCAAAGGAGGTAGACCTAGTAGAGTCTAAAGCGCATTCCGATTCTTCGCTCCCAATTGGCTGAATTTGTGGAGAGTCTTGAAATTTGAAATTCATTGATTCTTCCACATCTGAGTCTTCTTGTTGAATACTCTATAGGCTTTGCTTGCAGTTGAGTAACCAAGAAAGAATCATTCATCTAATTTTTCTTCAAACTTACCAACTCGATCATTTGCATTCTTCAGGATAAAGCATTTACAACCAAATACTTGAAAATATGAAACAATTGGTTTCTTATCTTTAAAAATTTTATAAGGATTTTTCTCAATAATTGGCCTTAAAAATACTCTGTTAATAATATAGCAAGTAGTCGAAACAGCTTCAGCCCAAAACCTTGAAGAAATATTACTTTCAATTAAAAGAGTCCTTGCCATTTATTGTAAAGACATATTCTTCCTTTCCACAACCCCATTCTATTCTGGTGTGTATGGAGAGGAGAATTTATGCTGAAAACTAGATTCATCACAAAATTTAGTAAAGTCTTGATTTTCAAACTCACCTCCATGGTCTATACGAATGCTTGAAATAGTGTGACTTTTCTCATTCTGCACCTTCTTAGCAAATTTTGAAAAGTGAGAGAAAGTCTCGTACTTACTTGCAAGAAAGTAGACCCAAGTAAATCGTGAATAATCATCCACTATTACTAGGCGAACCTTTTTCCACCAATGCTTTGCGTTCTTGTAGGTCCAAATAAATCCATATGCGAAGCTGCAGTACACGATTAGTGGAAATTTTATTTATTGGTTTAAAAGAGTTTCTAACCCGTTTACCCAAGCACGCATGGTGTGCATAGATCGACTTTAGGTAATTGAGAATAGGCAATCCTCGAACAAGTTTCTTGGAAGAGATCTTGGCAATTTGCTTCATGTTGGTATGGCCAAGCTTTTTGTGCCATAGATTAGCTTCATCTTGTACCGATATTAAGCACTCGTGATCTTTCTTGATTCACATCCGTAAGATAGATATTTCCATGTCTACATTCGCAAAAGATTGAGTAAAGTCTTTACCGATTCCCGAGCACGTTCCTTCCTGGAAATTGATCTTGAATCTCGTATCGCACAATTGGCTTATGCTAAGCAAATTGTAATTTAATCCTTCCACTAAGGAGACATTCTTGATTGATAGACTTCCAATCTTTACTGTTCCACGACCAGTAATTCTTCATTTGTTGTTACCACCAAAAGAAACTTTTTCTCCATCTATCTAGACAAGTTTTATAAAGCAACCTGAGTCTCCTGTCATATGTCTTGAGCAACCACTATCTAGATACCATTTAATCTTCCTTTTGATAGTGACCTCGCAATTAAAAAGAATTCAATCTTTCTTTGGTACCCACATCATTTTGGGTCTAGAAGAGTTAGAGCAATAAACAGTCTTTGTCCAATTTCTTTTAACAGGTCTCCAAACCAAAGGACATTCTTTCTCAAAATGTTCTGAGCTTTGACACTTTGAACATTTCAGAACATTTCGGCCAACAAGTTTTACAAAGACTTTCTAGAAATGATTTTTATAAACAACTTTTGTTGGTTTTTGTTTGATTCTTTCCTTCACCTTTGGGAAATCAATTAGTGGAATAGTTTCGTAAGTCATACCGAGACCTAACTTATCAAAGTAGGGTCTTTGTATCGAAAGAATCTTATCCAATTTTTCAGAACCATTTGAAAATCTTTTTGATATGTTAGAAATATCATTTTTCAAATGATTATTTTCTTTGGAAACAGAGTCTCGAGTTTTCTTTCAATATAGTAAAGTTCTTATCCAACTTTTCAAACTTTTCTTTCCAAAGTTTTTCCTGTTGCTTCAATGTAGAATTCTCCCTTTTTAATTCGGAGATCCTCTTAAGAGAGGTTTTTAGACTAAGACAAAGTTCATCAATATATTTCGAAACTTTGACAGGAATTTTTAGATTGCTAACCTCAAGCTGTATCTGTCTCAAGGTATGAGTCTGTATCTGTCTCAAGGTCTGAGTCTGAATCAGATTTTGCCATCAAATAGATATTGGCATAAGTATCATCACTTTCTTCACATTCAGTATCACTCCAAGTCTCTGCTTTGAGTGCCTTTCTGTATTTCTCAGTCTTTCTTTTCCTTTTCCTTAACAGAGGACGGTTGGGTCTAATGTGTCCATTTTTCTTGCATTCAAAGCAAGTCACTTCTTTGTTAGAATCATCTTCCTCTATTGATTTGTTTTGAAACCTTTGTGAGCTTTGTTTCTTCCAATTGAATTTTCTTCCCTTCTCGTTCAGCTTTTCAATCTCTTTATCATGAGTGCCAGCTTCTTCATCATCTAGATCTTCTTCGTAGTCCGTAACATCGAATAATCATTAGACTTTAAGGCAATAGATTTCTTACCTTTTGAATCTTCTTCTTCGTTGGTGTGCTCTACTTCGTAAGACCGAAGAGTTCCAACCAGCTTCGTCTACAGAGAGTGGTGCAATCCTCTCGTGTCTCCCTTATTGAAGTCTTTATGTAATTCCGCTTTAGAAAGTCCACGTAGAAGTTTGTTGACCTTCATATGTCCCGAGATTGGATGTCCTTGATATTCAAGACCATTCACAATTTCACGACTAAACATGTCAGCTATTGATTCTCCGATCTCATCTTGAAAACTTCATATTGTCCCAAAAGAATATTGATCCTCGTCTCTTTCACTCGATTAGTTCCTTCATAGGTAATGTGAAGCCTATCCTGATTCTTTTGCTGTATCACAAGAGGATATTCTGTTATAAAGGGATAAAGCACAATATAAGGAATAAATGGCTTTAGCGTTTTGTCTCTTGGTTATCTCTTCTTGAGTCATCTCAATAGGAGCAGCAACTTCTTTTCCTCTCTCTCGATTCGATGCAGCAGCCTGATTCCTTTGTCTACTACTTCCCATTCCAAGGGATCTTTCGATCTTAGGAATGCTTTCATCTTGTTTTTCCATATGCTATAGTCTTTTCCATCAAAGTATGGAGGTCTGGTGTTGCTTTAACCTTCAACCAACCCTGTAGGCAACATACTAGCCATAGATCTTTAACTTAGAAGTAAAAACACTTCTAATAAACGAGTACACGAGCTCTGATATCAATTGTTAGAACTAGTAAGAGCACCTAGAGGGGGTGAATAGGTGACTAAGACGATTTTTATAAAATTAACAGAATGTATAGACAATATATTTGATGAAGGATTAAGGATTTGAAAACAATAATCGCTGCAAGTAAAAGCAATGTAAAGTAAAAGGATTAGTGATAGAGAATCAAGACTCCAGATTTATAGTGGTTCGGCTTAGACCAAGCCTACATCCACTCTCCCGCACCTGACAGCCCTCTCGGCTGGATTTCACTAAGAATCAAAAAGAGAATTTACAGCCTCAAGCCCTTAATTCCACAGTGTAGAGACTCTACTACACTTCCTCAAGGTTTTGATTACAAGTATAGCTCGAAGAATAAGATCACAAAATAACAAGGAGATTCAGACTTTGAAATTCTTCTATCTAGCACGCTTGAACAATTTGAGCGTCTCCCTTAAATACTTCTTCATGCCTTCATTACCGTTGGTACCTTCCAAAGAAGTTCTTCCAATCAACCCGTTGGATATAATCAATTTAGAGAGATCTCGAGCTCTTTAAGGAAAATGTTGATAGCCCATCAATCCTGCTCGCTCATACAATCAGGATCTTGGTTTCCATAAGTAGAACCTTCCAAGTATAAGTTGCGAATCTAGAGAATCTAGATTATTCGAATACGAATAAGATCTTGTAATGCTAATTCCAAAGTTTATTCCTTAACCGTTGGAGTCAAAACCATACTAGATAGAATCGAATAGAAGTTTTAACTTTGTCGGTCCCGGAAACTATCCATGAGAGTAGACTTTGAATCTTGAGTTTGGAGGTCTTCAGACTTTGTCAGTAGAGTCTGCAAGTCTTCAGACTAGACTGATGGAAATGTTTTGTCGACTTCAAAATACCTTACGAGGATTTTTCTCACAACCACTCTGTCCCTCTAATATGAAAATGGCTCTCAAGCATTGAAAAGAAAGAGACGTTCAAAGGAAAATACTTAACTACACCATTCATTATACATAAGATCTTTTAAAAGGGTCACCGATATCAACAAGTAACTATAAAATAACAACAAAGAAAACCAACCCCTAAAATCTAGGATTATAACAACGGAATCGTAACAAACTAAACAACTTTGGCTCAATCAAACTAAAAAATACAATGACTAATTCTAGCCAATATTCCCTCCCTTAAATGATGTTATAGGCAATCGGTTTAAAAAATAATAGACACATTCCCTTAAGTTGGATTATCCATTGAGCAAACACCAAGCAATATTCTTTGCTTCAAAAACATAGGCAACTTGAGGGATTTAGTATGTCTGTAACTTGGTCTTCACTTCTGCAAAAAATAAGATCGATTGCTTCGTCCATCGTAAGATCTCAAGAAGTGATACTTCACATATATGTATTTGCTTCTACCATATAGGACAGGTTTTTTGGAGAGTTTAATGGCTAAACTGTTGTCACAGTAAATTGAAGTTACTCCTTATTACTTGGACTGAAGTTTTTCAAGAATTTTTCTTAGCCAAATAGCTTGACAGGCACATGAAGTTATAGCTACAAACTCAACTTCGGTCGTCGATAAAGTAACGATCGGTTGTTTCTTTGAGGATCATGAAACAACTTTTGAACCTAGCATAAAAATATATTTTGAAGTGCTTCTTCTATCATCTAGATCTCCAGCATAATCACTATCTGTAAAGCCAAATAGATCTTACTTTTCTTCCTTCTTATAAAGCACTCCATAAGTAGTAGTACCTTGCAAGTAACAAACAATTCTTTTTGCTACATTAAGATGCATCTCTCTTGTGCATTCCATATACCTACTAATGAGACTCACAACATACATTATACTAGGCCGTGTTGTGGTGAAGTACATCAAGCCACTCACAATTTGCTTGTAGAGAGTGCTGTCCAATTTTCTTCCTTCGGGATCTTTCAAAAGTTTCAAACCAAATTCAGTTGGTGTACTCACAGAATTGCAATTCTTCATCAGAAACCTATCTAAAATCTCTTGAATATATTTTTTTTTTTTTTTTTTTTTTTTTTTTTGAGAAATACAAATCCTTGCTGCTGATTGAGTCACTTCAATACCCAAATAGTAATGCATCATCCCAAGATCAGTCATCTCAAATTCAACCATCATAGAATTATTAAACTTGTCAAACATGGCATGATCATTTCCAGTAAAAATAACATCATTCACATATAAGCACACAATAAGCAACTTTCCTCCGTCACCTATCTTAATAAAAGTGTATACTCATATGGACATTTTTTAAAACCTTCCTTCGAAAAATAAGCATCAATGAGACTGTACCAAGCCCGTGGAGCTTGTTTTAACCCATATCAAGCCTTTTTTAGTTTATAGACCTTATGTTCACCATTAGACTTCACATATCCAGTAGGTTGATCAACAAATACCTGTTTTTGGAGGTCACCATGCAAAAATGTTGATTTCATGTCCAATTGGAAGATAGGCCGTGAATTTTGATCTATCAATATAATCACCAATCTGATTGTATCATGCCGTGCAATAGGTGCAAAGACTTCTTTAGGATCTACACCAAACTCTTGCTTATAATCTTTAGCTTCTAAGCGTGCCTTGTACTTGTCAACTTCATCATTTGCTTTCAACTTTGTCTTGTACACTCACTTGACACCAGTAGTTTTGTGCTCTCTAGGAAGATCTATCAACTCTCAAGTATTATTTCTTTCAATGGTTACAATCTCTTCATTTATCGCATTCCGCCAACTTGGTTGTTTTACAACAACATCAAAAGTTGTAGGATCACAATTGAAAAATAGAACAAAATGTGTAAGTGGGTCTTCAAATTGATCAATTCATATAATCTCATAATCAGTGATCCATGCGGGTCTCCTTCTAACATGCTATGGTCGTTGTTCAGCAACAAGTGGACTTTGAACATCTTCTGGGGAAATTTGAGTGATTGTTGGTTGCAGCACATGCTCCACAGGTTGTTGTTTTTCCTCATCATCATCAAAGTCTGCTAGAATATGGTTCCCAACACTATTCTCGATCCATGGCTAGGTATGATCTTCATCAAAGACTACATCACGATTGATAATGATTGTCTTGGTGATAGGATTACAAAGCTTACAAGCCTTTGATTGATCACTAACACCAAGAAAAATGCATTTTTCTCCCTTATCATCTAACTTTTTCCTCTCCTGGTTTGGAACATGAGCAAAAGCGACGCACCCAAAAATTCTGAAATGATCTACTGCTGGTCTTTAGCCACTCTAAGCTTCCTCCCAAGTCATATTTTGAACAACAAGAGTGGGATGTTCAAAAAACTAATGCTCCAATTGACTACTTCGGGCCAAAAGCTTTTCGAAATGCCACTTGTTGTCAAAAGGCTTCGTACCATATTCAAAATAGTATTGTTGATACCTAAATTTTTGCATAATTTTTGGGTTAATTTTTACCAAAATAAAAAATAAAAATCACATGGCATATAGTTTAGGAATATTTATGTTATTTTGTTTTGTTTTATTTTATTTTTAGACCGCCAGTGAGGGAAAGAATTTTCGCATATTCCGTTCAGATTTTTCATATTTTCGGGTAATATACATTGGGGGATGTATTTTAGGCGAAAATGAAATTTTCGGATGAAATATTTGAAAAAATACAAAAAGATAATATTGCGCGAGGTGCATATATTTCAACGATATATTTAGGGGGATCGTGCGCAAACAAAAAGGAAAATAAAATATATCACGAAGATACAATTTTTGGGCCTATAAAAGACATCGCGTGCAAAAAGAAAGGGGGACTTCTTTTGGGTAAAAAAAAAAAAAAAAAAAAAAGAATACAAAAGTGAAAAGTAAAAGAGAGTGACGTGAGAGAGAGACCAGACCAAAAAAAAAAAAAAAAAAAAAAAAGAGGGCCAACTGTTCATCTTCCTCGGAGGCCCCCTCCGATCGCGCCGGCCTATGCCGCGCCGGCCATCGCGTCGGCACTGCAACGCCGGGCACCAGCGCCTTCGCCACCGCTCCTCCGCCGCGCTGCGCCACCATTCTCGCTGCTCCGCCTCAACCCTCGCTGACGCCTGTGGCGTTCTCCGACGCCCAACAGATTTGCCCCAATCCCTGAGCCGCCAGCCACTTCGAACTCGCGATTCCAGCAGCCCTCGAGGTCGCTGCTGTCCTACCTAGCAACCGAAGCCCCCGTCTCCGCCAAGATCTGCCCGGAGCCCACTACGCGTTCGACACCACTAGATCCAGAAGCAGACGCCACTCGTCGGTCTCGCTGCACTGCCCCACGCCGCCTCCGCCTTGCCTCTAGCCCGAGCCACCCTTGCTTCGACCAGCAACCTGCCCGCGATGCCCGCTCCCAGATCCGACATCGCCTTGTGCCAATCCGCGAACGCCCGCACCCAGATCCGACGTCAGCCCCATGTCAATACCCTTGCTGGAGCCCTCGCCAAACCCTAGCCGGCGATCTTCCCCCTCGCCAGAGCCCCGAACCAGCAGCCAAAATTTCTTTTTTGTTTAAAAAAAGAAAAAAAAATCGAATTAGGTATTTTTGCTTTATTTTATTAGGCAAGTTTAGGTTTTTCTTCATTTTTTTTTATTATCTTTTTATATGTTGTTTTCTTTGGTTGAAATACCTATCTATGCATAATTGGAAATCCCAATATATCACCTGATTTGCAACCGCGCTAGGGTTTTTTATTTCATCTATAATGCTTTAGATGAAATAATTAATCAAGTGGGAATAAAATTGATATTTTGATCTTTAAGGCTTAAGATCAATTTATCAATTTTACTAGTGAAATATTATCCCTTGATCTGAACGATGTGTGATATCTTTTTGGGTAATTTTGAATGGACTTGATTGCTTTATTTATCTTGAAATATGTCTGAGTTAGAATATTGCATGTTTTAAGGTTATTTGCATATTTAGGCTAAACATTCTATTTATCATGAATTTTCGAAATAAAAAAAAAAAAAAAAAATCAAAAAATCAAATCTACCAATTTGGGTTGCTGGTTTTTTTTTTTTAACTTGGATTGCATGTTTAATTATTTGGAAATTATTAATTTCGAAATTAAAAAGTAAAAAAGGAAAAACAACAAAAAAAATCACCATGCATATGTCATTAGAATTAGGGCATCTTTTGTACGTCATTGCATATTATGGTAAAATTGCATGTAATTTAAGTCTAGATAATATTTTTTAACTTATTATAAGTTTAGACATTAGATAGATTGCATTTTAGGATTACTTGGGTTAAGATAATATTTTAGTTTAAATTAGGACTTGGCTTGACCTAATTCCTAATGCAAATTGAATAGGATCTTAATCTGGTTAGATAATTTTCACATTTTACTTAATTCCGAATTTCATGAAAATACAAAAAATGTCTTAGAATAAATTAGTTTTATTTTCTAGGATAAATTGCATTCTTTTTAAAAAAGAAAAAGAAAAAAAAAAATATCATATGCATGTCATTAGGATTAGATTCATGAAATGCATGCCATTTAGTGGTTGTTGCTAGGTCCATTTAATTAGAAATTGCATATCATTAGAATTAGTTCATTTAGTTAATATTGCATTGCATATTGCATGATTTTCATTAAATAAGTGAAAAAGAAAAAAAAACAAACAATTGCGTGTTAATTAGAAATCATATCTAGGTTTGTTGATGTGAATTCTGATTTAACATTGCAGACGTTTTCATTGCTTTGAGATAAGTTTAGCAATTTATTCATTGTTTATCTGGGTGTTAAATTGGTGATTTGCGCACCCGCATGATCGCCTCACATGTTAGGGAAATAGATTTAAAATCAATTTAAGTTGTCTGCAAAAACACATTTTTGAAAATAAAAGAATGGTACCGAAAGGGCATTAGAAAAATCTAATGTAACCAAGTCCCCGTACCCATAGTCTCTGGTTCGTAGGAGTAAAATAATTCTACCATTATTTTACTTAGGTGTCTAATCGACCTACCATAAACTGATTAGTGGCAACTCCTTGATAAAATCCACTTGCATGTTAAAAAACTTGAACCTAAGTCGCAAATTGGTATGGGCTTAGGAGAGCCCGAGCTAAGTTTAGGCTTAGTAATCCATTAGCCAAATCCTAGGTGGTTCACCGAAATTTTGGACGCGACGAGTATGATTCTTCCTTTCGCAAATGCCATTTTGTTGTGGCGTATAGGCTATTGTAAGTTGCCTCTCGATTCCATGCATCTCACAAAAATTTGCAAATTCATGTGAGCTGTATTCACCACCACAATCAATAGAAGTTTTATTGGGTTGTCAATTCTTTTTCAATTAGTAATTTGTAGCTTTTAAAGGCTACAAAAGCTTCAAATTTATTTTATTTTATTTATTATTATTTTATTATTTTGATACTTATGGAACCTCGTACAGCTGGTAGTCAGCGGGTAAACCCTGGAGTGATGCTAGCGGAGGACCCACCACCCCGGCGCCACACTTAAGACACCAAATGCCTCCACTGGGTTTTGAACCCCTTACCTTTAAGAAATGATCAACGGAGCTCTTATCCAACGAAGCCACCACGGCCGATGGTGCTTCAAATTTATTCTGCAAAAAGTAAACCCAAATTTTCCGGTTATAGTCACTAATGAAGATAATTATGTATCTTTTACCTCCATTGGAAGATGGATTTATTGGCCGGCAAATGTCTGAATGTATGAGCTCCAATGTCTTCCTTGCTCTCCATGATTTTCCTTGTGGAAATTGATTACGGTGTTATTTACTAACAACGCATTCTTCACAAATTTGAGAAGGAGCTATAATTTGAGAAAGACCCGTCGCCTTGTTCTTTATATGTAGTGTTCTTAGTCCACCAAAATTGAGATGTCCATAACGAAAATGCCATAACCAAGCCTCATCCTTTGATCTCACAGAGAAGCAAGAATGTGAAGTATTGTGAAGATACAACATAAACATTCCTTTCTTCATCATATTGACTTCAGCAATTAAGCCCAATGTTTCATCTTGTATTCTGCAAATGCCACATTTGGTAGAGATTTCATATCCCTTGTCTTGTAGTTGGCCAGCACTCAGCAAATTGGTCTTTAACTTAGGGATATAAAAAAAAAAAAAAAAAAAAACATATGAGATGGTTTGCATAAAACTTCCCTTCGTGTGAATTGTTACGTTCCCTCTTCCCATAATAGAAGCAGTAGAATTATCTCCAAATTTCATAGTGTTGCGGAAAGATTCATCCAAATTAGAGAACGCATTTTTATCTCCACTCAGCTAGTGTCCAAATACCACATATTCGGATGAATTTCTTCCTTCATGTGACACACCATCAAAAAAGGCACTTCTTCTTCTCTTTCTACAAAGTTAGTTCTTTCTTCACTTTGTCTATTTAAAGTAGTTTGACATTATGATCTGTAATGGCCATATTTTGACATCTGAAACACTCTACATTGGATTTGTCTTCTAACTTTGATCTATTATCAATTGAATGCCGACCTCCACGACCTCTTCCTTCCCATTGAGAATCATCGTATTAATTATTATTAGATTTTTTATTTGAGCTATTGCGATCATTGTTTCCTCTGCCTTTTCCTCTTCCGCGCTCACTGCACCATCTTTCTTTATTTGCTTTTGATGACAATGGAAAGTGATTTTTAGTTGAAGCCTTCAATGCTTGCTCCTCCATCTCTTGTTGTTGGAATTTTTGTTCATGAACCAATAAAGAACCCTGCGATTCATCGATTGAAAGTTCTTCAATATCCTTGGCTTCCTTTATGGAATAGACAACAAAAATGAATTTTAAGAAATTTCTCAATTATAGTAACATCCATCGTCTTGTTGTCATGGATCCGCATCTTATTGACAATTGCCATAGTCTGGGAAAATAGTTTATGACCGACTCTCCCAATTTCATTCGTAGCATTTCAAACAATGAACTAAGTGCTTCAAGTTACTGCCTCTTTGCTCTCGTTGATCCTTAATATTTTTTCTTCATGGAGTCCCAAATTTGCTTGGAGGTATCCCTGCAAAGAATTGTTTTCAAGATTGATCTATCAATAGCTTGGAACAAATAACATTTAGCCTCGAGATCTTTCGACTTTAATGCATCCAGATTGGCTTTTTGCGTTGTCGACAACACAACTCCCTCCTCTACTTCTACAACTCCAGAAGTAACTACTTGCCAATACTCTTTGGACTTGAGGAAATTTTCCATCAACACGCTCCGATGATCAGAGTGACCATCAAAATGTGGGATAGTCGGTTGCACAAATGTTTCAGAGGCCACTGACTTCAACTACCACTACAAGAGTAAAATGGAATAGAGCTACTACTATATTCTCATGGACTCTCTTTCTTTTTTATTCTCAATCTTTTATGGCTCACTTTTCCTCGTGAAATCTCGACACTTTCCATAAGCCGGCTCTAATACCACTGATACAAAAATGGCTCTCAAGCATTGAAAAGAAAGGGACGTGCAGAGAAAGATGCTTAACTACTTCATCCATTATGCATAAGACCTGTTAAAAAGGCCATCGATATCAACAAATAATTGTAAAATAGCAACAAATAAAATCGAACCCTAAAATCTAGGACCATAACAACAAAATCCTAACAAACTAAACAACTTTGACTAATTCAAACTAAAAAACAAAACGACTAATTCTAGCCAATACCCTCTTGATCTCGGCGAGGAGGATTTTGCCGTCGGAGGAGTTCATCAACTGAGGAGAGCTTGAGGATGAAACTCGATGCGCCGACACAAATGTCCAAATCAGAGTCCAGCAGCAATCGATCGAGTGTCTCACCTCGACCACAGTCATCTTCTTTGATGGGCACGGCGTCACTGCATTCCTTGAGATCGTGGGAGAAGGAGATTTGAGGGCTAAGCAAACTAAGGCTGGATATCTCTGACCAAACATCAATGGCCACTGCCGGACCAAGGTATCGCGCGGCGTGGAGCAACAGAGGAAAAGCAAAGTCAAGAGAGCATTGCAAGCTCTTTCCTCTTAAAAGGCGAATGAAGCCTGTTGCATCTTCTCGATAAGTGCGTGGAGAAGTGCGAAGAGGGTTTGAAAGAGGATGTGGGATTCGAGGAGTCAAAAGAAACGGTGAGAGAGAAGTTAGCAACTTGCAGCTTTTCAAGCTTTTGGGATTTTGATTAAGCGGCGCGTGCAAGTAGAAATGAGAATCTAGATTATGGGTGTGATGGAGTAGATGAGATGAATCGATGAATGGATGAAGGAAGGAAGGAAGGGAGGTAGGAAAAGAGGCAAAACCAACGCAAATGATAGATTTTTGTCCCGTGATGAAGGATAAAGGGAAAGGAAGCAACCGAACTAGGGTTTTTGTTTTTCTACGACATGGAACTTCGATGTTCATAAATCAACCTAGGGTTTAAAGGTACTTGGTTATGAGATGGGTCAAATGGTTCATACAAATGATGATCTCGAATGAACCATCATTTGCTAACACCTCAAATGACTCATCAATCACAAACGTGAGCTTTCCCGAGTCTATATCTCACATGACATTGGATATTCAATTTTTATTCAATTAATCATATGTGAATTTCCACATGAAAAGTCGTCACTAGCCTATTTAGGTCACTAGAAATCAAGTGAAATATAGAAGAATATCTCACCTTTTCGTGCAACCAGAGATCTTAAGAATGGGGACTTGATTACATTAGTCCTAGAACTAACAGTCTTTTCAGTACCTAAACTTGATTAATACTAAGTAAAACGCTAGGGCAACCTATTGAAAACTTTTAGGGTTCATCCTGACCATTAAAAAAAAAAATGAAAATAACACTCAAGATGTTAATGTGCGCAACCAAGTATAATCGAAGTTAAAACACACAAGCAACGTAATATTGTCTTTAAAAGAAAAAGACATCCAAAAATCCCTATTGTAAGGCCCTAAAGGCTTATTTAATTTCGGGTTTCAATTTTTTTAAGGATTTTCCACTTTTTAGGACAAGAATAATTCAAAGAGGTTTTTACCAAAAAATAATAATTCGAAGAGGTTATTTTTTAAAACTTTTTACAAAGATTTCTAATTTTCTGGATTTTCATGTATTTTCATATTTTTTTAAGAATTTTTGAAATTTTCTAAATTTTTATTTTTTAAAAAAATTATGTTTTTTATTTTTAAATTTTTTTTATGTATTTTATGAAATTTTTCAAAATTTTATTAATTTTTGGAATTTTTGGAATTTTTATGATTTTTAAATTTTGTATTTTTTTTATTTTTTTTTTTTTTTTTTATCAGTCCAGGTTGGATCTGAATCCGAACTAACCCTAAAGCCCATTCCGAATTAACCAAATCAATCCATGAAATTTTTAGCTTGCTCACAGCCATTTCTATTCATATTCTTAGCCCAACTCGTGGCCCAACCTCCAGCCCATCTCATAGTCTAACCCAACCTAGCTTGATTACCCAAATTTGACCCAGTCAAGAGTATAGTCGACCACATTTTCATTTCTCTTTTCATTTTCTATTTTCTAATTTATTTTCTCTTTTTTTATTTTGATTCTTTTCCCTGCACCACTTTCTTCTTCCTTCCGAAGTGTTCTTCCTCCCGGTAATGCCCTTCACCAAACCAACACCATTCTCCAGTGAGTCCTTGCCGATGCTCAAGCCATCACAAGCCACCACTATCATCTAGCCATCTACTCCGATTGACACTGGACCACCATATCAGCCACCGGCAATTTATTACCGGTGACAAACGAGACAAACTCACTCTAGAGCGACCGCCTTTTTCTAGCCAAAACATCATTAACAATTAAGTCTCTCAAGTGATGAGATGAATACACTCACAAAATGGAGGAAAGGACATAGAGAGCTAACAGTGATGGCCTTTTTCATGGAATCATGGGTGAGGAGGAGACATTCCAACGTAGGTATTGTCCTAGGAAGCACCGACACTCTCTGAGAGCCTTCGTGTCGTGTCGGACACTTCGACACGTGTTCGACACTCTCGGACACTCCCGGATACTATTCGACACTTGATCAACACGTGTCAAAAAATCTGACACTCGGTTAACTTTTTCCATACTTTTCGACATTCAAGTAGAATTCCAACATACAGTTTCCGATTTTGATATGCGAGATCAATTTTAAAATTTTCAATAAATAAATGGTGAAAATGTATATATATGAAAAAATAATAAAAATAATAAAAATAATAAATAGAGAAAGAAGAAAAACTTAATCTTCTCTTCTCTTTTGACTCTCACTTCCCATGATACAAAATTTACACCCAAAGTTTTTTTTCTTTTTTTTTTTTTTTTTTTTTTTTGATACGTCTCGACATATGAATCGAGAATGTGAATTGCTTGTTTTCCTTCTCGACATTTTATGGATTATTGGAATAGAGTTGAACTTGTTAAATTAAAACAAAGAATGATATTAATAAATGGTAGATTAATATTTTTAGTGTAAATTCATTTTAGAATTTTTTATTATTTATTTATTTATGAATTTGAATCAAATTAATTTGATTAAAATAATCATAAAAATGATAATTTATTATGTATATATAAAAATATACATTTAATATACATTTATTAATTTGACCTAGACACGGTGCATACTACTCTAGATGAGTAACATCCATAAAAAATCAGCTTATTTTTGTAACAGAAAGACTACGATCTCCTCATTTAAACAATGCACACTTAACTTCCAAAAAAAAAAAAAAACAATGCACCCTTAACAGGGGAAAATAAAGTGCCATGGATGAGACTTACACTGCCGGACGTCAACATTGATGGAGAAGAGAAAAACTACAATGGATGGTGATGTGCTAGTCCTCACTCAACCGTGCTTTCCTTGCCTCACAGATGCTGCTTTGCTATTTTTCGATTACCTTTGCTGCATCACGGTCGCAAACGTGGATGGAAAGCGAGTAGCGTGTGCGAAGGAGGAAAAAATAGCTGGGCTAGGCCCCTTTCTTTCTCTATTCTTTTTGGGCTTAAGAAGGAAATGAAGGTGAGCCTAGTGGGCTTCTTGATAGGTCGAAGATTGTGTTAAAGGAAACGTGGGCTATGTGACATGGGCCCACCCTATGTATTTTATTTGTTTATTTATTTATTATTTTTATGTCTATTTCCTTTTTTTTTTTAATGTTTTTATCTCATTTTTCTTTTCTTTTTTGGCAAAATGGACAAAGGCCTAAATGGTCAACAAAAATTCGAGTGTCAATGGCCATTACGGTAGAAGGCACATCTGTGAGTTAATTCTAGTTTTCACATAAATATTCTATAATTGATCTCTCCATGTTCGATGCACAATTGATTCATTCCTACTTCATTCATCATTCTAGAAGCATGTTAAGAACCACTCCTTGTCTAGACCCTCTTTAGCCCCGACAACCACTCGTCGCTTTCATTGAATTGTGTCACTGTAGGCCCACCAACTTCCACATAGTTTGTCCCTAAACCATACACATACTAGAGGAGGTCCCACTTTGATATTAAAAGATGTCACATCACAAATCCTGCAGAAAAGGGGGATGACATACTTGTCCTTCCAATCAAAGGACGCAATCTTTGACCACTAGAATCCAACTCCCAAAAGTCCCGCCGATATCTATCGTAGTCACTAATTGAATGACCCAAAAAGATTGGAAAAAAAAAAAGATGAGCTACGACAACTTAGTGAGTAATGCATATCAAATCATATATGAGTTGTTTCATTTCAATAAGTCTTATACAATTTAAATATCAATGGTCAAGTCCATTGGTTAACTTCTATCAAAAACCATGTCAATGGTCTATTCTATTGTCTAAACTCGTACCACATCACATCTCAAGACCCTTGAGGTGGTTCCCATGACATGGCATCATCATGTAGCACTTAGTCCAGCACATATCAATAGTACAAGGCTCTAGTCTTTAAAAAATTACGTTATCGTGTAACATTTAGCCCTCAACTGTAAGACGCCAAAGGTTGGCTCTCACACAATTTTGTTATCTTGTAGCACTTACAATTTGACTAATCTATATCACAATTGGTTTCACAAATCAATTTTTTCCACAAAACCAATCCAAAATCCCTCATAAATTCTTTACCAAAAAAAAAATCCCTCATAAATATGTTTCACATATCGAATCAAATCACCTTTTATAAACCATACTCAAAGTCAACATAACTCTTTCACAAAAAGGTTTCGCAAGTCCAAAATATGCTATCTTTCCCAACTACGTTCATTAGATAGAATATATACATACATACATATATATATATATATATATATATATATATATATATATATATATCACAATACATTTCTCTCACATTTTTGGAATTCATTTCATAGACTAGTAAAATTTCGAAACGTCTTTCATTAAACGCTTCCTAAATCATCAAAGAATCCATTTCAAAAATCAATTCTCGGCATAATACACACATTTGAACTTTCACAACACTTTTCATAAAACGTTTCTCGAACCATTCTCAAATGAAGAAAAAGTAATAAATGCCCGATCCTAAGTAATGCATCAAATATGCTATGAACATTACTTTTGCCTTTTAGCCTATTCACAAAGTGCATATAATATTCCTCATATTTTTCATTTTCAAAATATAAGTTTACAAATTCATAAAAGAGAATGTACTACTCACTTAGGAACACCCATGATCAAATAACAAAAGTTACTTGAATCGTTGAACTCGCAATTCTATCAAATAAGCAAGAAATAACATCAAAATTGAGTAAAACGCTACCTCAATAACCAATCAGCTAAACTAAACTTAAACGTTAGCAAAACAACTTCTACGCACCAAAAAATCGCACACCCAAAGCAATTATCAAATCTAAATACAATGCGGAACTCAACGCGAATTTCTAAAATTTTGCTTCGACCAAACCACTACTCAAAAACGCCTCTTGACAAACCCTTTGGCTCTATGATGCCATAAACCACCATTTTCCATAAAATGCTAGAGCTCCACAACTCAAGAAGTGGACTTTGCAGCTCGATTTTCATTGAACTTTGAATTTGAGGTCTAAACCAAAAAACTACCCCGATTGGATGAACGAGAGCCACGAGTACTTAGTGGCATTGCGATATGAAGTCAAATTGGCTTGATAAGGTCCATGTGACGCAAACACGCAAAGCCCTCTTTCCTTTTCGTCCTCTTATTTATCTTTCTGCTCAAGCTCTCAATTAGAGAGGACGCCAACCGTCCCCCTTTTCCCATTTGTTGACTTGTCAACCTTTCTTTTGTTTTTCTCTTTTATTTTCTTGGGTCAATCTTTGACGTGTGACTTTTAAAAAATCTCATATTTTACGAGTACTTTTCCGTGTCAGTAAATTCGTTCAATTTGTACCATTCATTCTTGGTGAGCTAATATAACATACTAAAAAAATGGGGAAAAATTGGAAAAAACATCTATCTATCTCTTAGATTGATAGATTAGCTTATAATTTATATTTTTTTTTGTATGTTGAAGGCAGGGAAGAGAATGATATATCAACTACATCATCTCTCTTTCAATACTTTGTATCAACCGAGTTTTCAATCCAGATTTGGGAGACCTATATAATCTAAAGTACCTCAGCGAAACCTCAAAATGTAGTAGGAAAAAGCGAGGAACAAAGAACACGGGATTGTATAGACATCGGTCCATATTTACTGCCACGGGCTTTGTTTCTGGAATTCAGAGAAATAAAACGTCGCGTTTCTAGTGTTTGATGCAAATTGCGCAATCCCAAGATCTCCATAACCAGAACAAGAACATGCATAATTGAGTAGAAAGATTAACGCACCTACTTTGGGATCTATTGTTCTTGAAGCGGAAGCAGAAAACCGATGTTCCACGCACAAGTCATTCTCC
The DNA here is from genome assembly GCA_014182565.1 of Eucalyptus marginata. Taxonomy (NCBI): domain Eukaryota; kingdom Viridiplantae; phylum Streptophyta; class Magnoliopsida; order Myrtales; family Myrtaceae; genus Eucalyptus; species Eucalyptus marginata. Next base: position 34,812,947 of record CM024587.1, on the reverse strand, counting down.
TCTATTGCCCTCCATATCATTGGTTCAATAAGACAGCCCCCTCAGCTTTTAGCACTTAACGCTCATTATGTGAGGATACATGTGAGAATTAGGATTAGAGAAGAGACTTGAACATTATTTATAGAGTTTTCAGCCAGAACCCCTCATTACCAGTTAGGCTCAACTTGATCCACACTAGCCAGCTTCATATTAGACTAATTAAAAAACCTTCTATCTCACCTTAAACCAACCCCGTAAAACGGTAAATTACAATGTAGCTCATATCAGAAAAACTCTTACATCTAGACCCAAAAAAATAAAACTCAAGGATTTTCCCGAGTAGATAAGAAAAAGTGCAAGTGTTTTTCTCTATTTCTTTTCGCTCGAAAGCATGCTACTGCTGGTACGATGTGCTTGAATTGACGCATTGATAAGGGCTTTTTCGGACCGTAAGCCCCACACGCGATCAAATCTAGAGACCCCGCCCTCATATGGATTTTCATCAAAAAGGCAATCGGAATATTAAAGGGGCACAATCCTTTAAAAGGTTCGAGAATTCCGCAAGAGATTCAACTTTGAAGTTGCCAAAATTATCATAGTCCCAGTGGCGATCTTTTCAGATCTATTCGCGGGGATGGTGACTGCCAACATCATTGAAAATTTTCCAGTTCCAGCTTTATTACTCTGAAGCTGACGAGGCTTTTCTTCCTCGTTAGTTCGGCCAGAGTTTCTCTCCATTATTTTCCATAGTCAAGGCACGATCCCTGTTCTCCTTTCTTTCTTCTCTCTTCTTTCTACGATTGGGATACATGTATGGAACGAAAATGTCGACGGGATCAGGTAAGTGTAAAGGAGCATAAAGCAAATGCCTTAACGCTTGACACAGTAAATTTTGAGAAAACATTTGCGTAAATGGGTGAGCAAATGAAATAGTACAATCCATCACGTCTCTTTAAGGGGCCAAAAAAAGAAAAAAAGAAGAATTTTGTTAGGTAATAATTAGATAAAAAAAAGTCCTTCACAGCCAGGGCAGACAGGCTCGTATTCAAAAGTCCATGATCGTAACGCTTTTTTCCAAAGATCATATTGCATTTTTCGAAAGTTCTTGGGGAGATTTCTATGGACCCAAAAATAAAATCAATCATTTATGGGACAAAAATTTACGTTCAGTCAAAGTTTGGTCCATAAAAGAAATGCAATGTGATCTTTGGAAAAAAACAAAAGAAGAATATCGTTTGTCAATAAGACATCCATTCCCCGATTTGTAGCTTTTGCAGTTGTAAAGCCCTCTCGGTCTCTAGTTGTTCTCATTCCCACATGCATCTTTGGATGGTTCTTCGGTTCTACCCTTTTCAAACAATTTTTCTTCCGGAGATCTAGATTTCAAGCGCTCTCTGTCTGGTTGGCTACACATGCAAAGGACATGGATCTTCTTGGTGCCTCATAAATCTCACTCATTAATTTTTTTTAGTGCAGTTTTTATCAACCATTGAGATTTATCGAGACATCATAAAGACATCCATACATGCCGGGGACCTTTATCCATGTGCAGGTTCATAACATCCCCGCTACTTATAACTTTTACTTTTAATTAAGGATATCCAGAAAGACCTAATATCTTAAATCGGCCCAGATGACTCCAAAACGGATTTTTCACTCCAAATCTGAATTTTCAAGCCTGTCTCACCGTTAGGTTTGGGCTTGATCGGTTCCCAAGCATGGGATTGAGGAGTTCAAAAGCTCGGACTCACCTAAAAATATATCCAAAAGTTGAAATATTAAATAAAAGACCCTAAAATTTAGAATTATAAGTCTTTTATATCTTAAATATAATGAAGCCGTAAATTTGTAACTTAACATGAAAATGGGCTATGGACATGTGTGGCTGGGGAGTCGAATTTGAAAAACGAAAAAAGCAAGAATTTTTTTAGAATTTAAACTGGCTATCGACCTCTTCCGGCTAAAAAAAATGTGGCTTTCTACCTCTTGAAGATGGAACCACCGTGTTGAGTTGTGAATGAACATTTCATAGCATGCTTACAAGCTCCATAACTCTTCCCAAATCAAAAGTTACAACCCGTTGAAATCAAGGTGCTCTATTTGGTAGGGCATTAGAAATTATTACATCAATTGATTGATAATCACATTTTGAGTCTTGATATTGGACAAAATGATATATCATCCTAAAATCTTATGCTCTATTTGTTTCGCGAAAAATAAACGATTTAGAAAATATTTTCCTAAAAATGATCGTTTGTATCGCTTGAAATGATTAGCCACTGGAAAATATTTCCATTATCGACGATAACATATCTCTAAATATTTTCGTATATGATGAAAAAAAATTTCATTTATCTATTTATGCAAACGATACAAGCGATTAATTTTTTGAAAAATAATTTCCAAATGATTTATCTTCCAATTGAAGTAATCAAATTCTTTCTTTTTCTTCTATTTAGACATTTCAAACTGGGCATGGGTTGGGTTCTAGAAACTGGGGACAGAAACTAAGTGATGATCAGTTGAAAAGCATCCTAGTTTCTTAGGTCAACAAGTTTGAACACCACCACTGTCCCATCCCCATCCCTTCCGAGCCTTAACCATTAGGCCACATGGCTTCGTCGGTGACCACTGATAATCGTTTTTCTTGATAATTGGGAACATATAGGATCAAACACAATCCTTCGAAAGCTGATTTAGGAAGAGGAATTAATGGACTTTCTGGCCAGATTTATCGTGTGAATTGATTCCTCCTAATGGTCAAAGTGACTTGCTTGCATGCTAAGTTTGTGGCTTCCTTGATCAAAACCCTGAATCGTCCCGCCCTTCTCCTAAAGAGACGAAGGGAATCGATATGATGGAAAGTGGGGATCGGACGAGAACATTCTCATCTCCGAAACGCCATTTTCAATGCTCTAAAAGCTGGTAAACTTTTTCCGACCAAAAAACAAAAAAAAGCAGGTAAACTTTGTAGGTGGGATCTCTCCCACTTTAATATTCTTATGTTACTTGTCTTCGCGTCCTTCATTGGACTAGGACTTGCGAAAACTTTTGAAGCTCTGACATCTTTCTGCGCCACCTCCATAAAAACATCATCCCGCTCGTGCAACAAGAGAAGTAACAAGGGCAAGTTACGTATACTATTCATACTGTTCCATCTAATCGCCATCCATTTAAATACTCGTCAATTTTTCAAACCTTAATCACCTAATCGATAACGACGGAGGTGGGTTGTGTTTTATAATCACGCACAAGCTTGCCAAATTTAGGCGAAAAGCATAAAGTCTCTTCCAAATAAACACCACCCCCCTAAGCCTCAAATGCACTGAACACACAAAGTGCTAGGGAAATATGACAAACATATAGAGTTGACCAATGAAATCAGATTTTGATGAGTGATATCACCTTTTTTTTAAAGGAATTATTTGCTACACAACGTTGCTAATGGTCATTAGCAAATTTCCTCTAGGATATAACAAAGTTTCGATTGAGACTACTAAATAGCAATTCTAATATTTCTACAGAGTCTCTTAAGAGAAATAATTGGAAAAGATGACTATAGTTTTTGGAAAGAAAACTCAAAAAGACTTTATTAACATTTTTTCCACAACTGACATACTTATCTCAGTTTTAATGAATAAAGGCAACCTTTTGGAAAATATTGCAAAGTGACATCTTCAAAGGTTACATTGAAAAGATGGGAAATTTTCAAAATTAAATAATTAATAAATAAAAATAATCGTAATTTTTATGTGAACAGTCACACTATTTCAATAAGACGCTATAGTTAATTTTTATAAAATTATGAATCTGAAGTTTAACAAATAAAAAATAATAATCATTTATTAGTATTAAATCTCGTCCGTGCCTACTCACATCTTTTGGATGTGGGACAAGGCATTTCTTAATTTGTTTTACAAACAAACTACCAACAACAAGGTACAAAGGGACAACTATCGCATCCACTCATGTCTTTTTCCCTTAGTAAAAGAAGAAGAAGGAAACATCGCTTAATCTCCTAATTAATTAGGGCTTAATCACCTTCTTGATCACTTAAATTAAGGTGCATATAAAACAAAGGCAGGAACGGCAGGGTTGACGCATCCTCGACGAACTAATTTTCCGATTAATGACCAAATTAAAGTCGGTCTTTCGAGAATACACAAAACTCTTCCCCATAAAACTCAGTGTTAACATGCGGACAATCTCAAATGTTCTTTTCTGGCGTATGATTAAGCTGTCTAATCATGCGATAAAGCCACGGTTAGTGGCCACTAATTCCATGCTTAATCTGTGTTCGGAGACATACCGCAATATAATTAGGAATTGATTAAGAGAGGGGGACATCAGAGCTAAATAGAATCTTCAATCTTGTATCTCGCTCGACATTTGACTGAAGAGTATTTTACCGACAGATTACACATAAAGCTAATTTTCTTCTTTTTTATTTCAAAAGCAAAGGCAAATATGCTGCATATGAGCTCTACTTTTGTAGCGTTTGACAAGATATTCAATTGAGTATTAAGTTGGTAGGTGAAATATCCCGCATTGAAAATGGAAGATAAATTTATGGTGATTCTCAATTTTGTGCATGTGTTGATATGCTAAATAAATCTGGATTTGCCCATTCCCTAAAGTAATTTATTATGTTCACCAACTCTTTTCCACCTTGCGTTAGCGGCAGATTCAAAAGATATAACCATGGACGAATGAGTACCAAATCAAAGAAAGGGGCAAACCAAAATATGAGGTACAAAAAAACTACGTGATGCAAATAGACCCCAATGGAAAAGTGACAACATTGATAGTAAAATGGACGATTCCGCTCCTATAAACTTTCCCATGAAACCCTTATTAGTCTATTTAAATGAGGAATGGAATAAGCACAAATTTAATTGCACTGTCGTCCACTCCATTAAAAATTAAACTGAAAAAACCATTAATTGACGTTGAAGTTATTTCTAATTGAGCAACAAGTCGTAGTTTGAGTCTGAACTCGTATAAATTCCTCTTTCCCTTTGCGAAAGCTGCGCATAATTAAAAAATCCATCTGTAAAAGCCCGAAAAGTAAATCTATTTTACAAATCAACTCTAAAGCCTAGCATTACTCTTCTTTTAATATATGTATTTGTGTATGTACATATATAGTTTTTTGTTTTTCCTCTCTCTTTTCTTTAGTCCCTAAAAACCGTTCAAGCCTCAAGGGACTTGCTCTCCTTATTGTTATTATTATAATTCAAAAGTTAAAAGGGGAATTTTAATAAAGGAGGAATTTTTTTTTTTTTGGGAGGGGGGTCAAAAGGGGGAGGTTGATTAAGAATAAATTAATAATAATCGAGGACAGGGTGGAACATCAAGGAGGAAATGCCTGAGGACATGCGTATGCACCCCTCGCTTGTACACTCTCCCTAAACCCATCACAACCCGGTGTTCCCCAATGGGCTCCTCGTCCGCAGCCGCCCACCGCCGTGGCAAGGTGGTCATCATCATGGGCCGCCACCGGGTGTGGGGAGGAGGGCGCATACAAGGAGGCGAAAATGTATTCTTCTTTTTTAATATAACCCCACCATGCCTCCCAAAACCTAGGCGAAACAACTTTCGCTGTTTATCACCAAAAAAAAAAAAAAAAACTTTCGTAGTTATCCTCCCAAGTAACGAAACGAACCACCATTTTTTTTTTTTTTTTGAGGGGGCAGGGATTAAGGAAAGAGTCAAAAACCCAGTATTAACCCATTACTTTAAACATATACTGGCATACATGGAAGGAAAATGAGAAGGAAGCCACAAATTCCATGGGAGCATCGGGATTTGGGCAAATCCCGATCGTCCTCTCTTCACACCCACGTCTCTCTCTCTCTCTCTCTCTCTCTCTCTCTCACGTTTCGGCGCCTCCACTTTGGACCAGGTACGTCATTTGACTAATCCATGCCGATGGTGATATTTATTTCGCCTTCTTCTTGTTCGGATCACATGTAATAAATTTTGAAAACCTCCACGTACGAGACAAGATACGGGGTTTGTTTCGGGCACTCGCTTCTCGGTTGCTCAAATCCCATGTGGCTCATATTAAAGTCTTGATTATGGAGGAAGTGGGTCCTGAACAAGTGACGGCGAGGAGGTGTCGGCACTGTCATGTCCGAATTATATTAACAAAAATTCTTTTAAAAAACGATTCATGTTTCTTTATCCTTCGTCGTCGTCGTCGTCTTCCTCTTCTTCTTCGCATGCATGAGCGAAGCTCTTGCAATCGCTCGTGCAAGGGCGCTCGAACCTGAAGAGGGGTTTGAGGTGAGGGGCAGTAGCTACAGCTAGCACCAAGTCCCATCAAAGGGTCTATAGGCACGACAGTAGCAGGTGACGGTGGTGGCGCCCACCCCCCTGCTCGGTTTTTTAATTTCCTTCCCTTTGCAGCCGAGATATACAAAAAAAAATAAAAGGAAAAATTTACATTCTCCGTTTGCAGTCCAGGGATGTTTGCATTATTTAAGTACGATGCCTTAGAAAGGAAAAGGGCAAAAAAATAAAAGGATAAGAGTAGGCCGCAACCGGGCTCTACGGTGCTACTGACAAACCAAATCCCACACCCAAGATTCGCCGACGAGACACGTGTCATCGAGCGACACGAACCCAAATGGATCGAGCCGGTCCACGCTCGGCCCCACCACCTAATTCTCTCGCAAGAACTTATTCACAAAGTCCACGCTCCGCCCCACGACATCCCTCTCCCAAACTTCCCGCGACCTATCGTCGCCGCCGCCCTCCTCCTTGGGCGCCATCGCCAGCCGGACCGCCTGCGTCGCGTTCAGCCTATGCAGCACCCGCCAGCTTTTGCTCAGCTCCCGGATCTTCTCGACCTGCCCTTTTATCAGATGGTCCGCGTTCTTCATTATCTCGCGTAGCGCCTCCTGGTATGCACTCTCCCGCACCGGATCGTTCTGCCGCTCCCTCGCATCCTCCAGCCCCCACGCCTCCCCCTGGCCGACCACCCTTGGTGGCGGGTACTTCTCGAAATATCGGTCGAACTCGAGCACGCCTATGGCCTTCCTCAGCCCGGCCCGAGCCCCCGGGTCGGTCCGGCGCAGGTGGTAGTATTCGGCGAGCTCATCGAAAGCGCCCATGTGGAGCATTCCATCCACGCGCTTCGGCAGGCCCTTCTTCAGGACGGGCGGCGACACGTGGACCCACAGAATGCAACAGTCGTACCTCAGCTCGGGTCTCGCCGGCGGGTCAAACCGCTCCGCCAGGAGAGCGAGGATGGAGGAGGTGGAACCGCCGACGAGGATGGGGAGATTCCCGCGGGAGGCGACGCCGGAGATGGCTGCGTCCCCGTGGAAGAGGAACTGCGACGGGGTCATCTCGCCGTCGTCCGGGTCGAGGAAGCTGAGGAGGTGGTGCGGGACGCCGCAGCGGTCGGCCGGGGGGATCTTGTTGGTGGTGATGTCTAGGCCCCGGTACACTTGCATCTTGTCAGAGTTGATTACCTCGGTAGGGAAGTGGGAGGCGAGGTCGATGGAGAGGCGGGACTTGCCGGACCCGGTGGCGCCCACGATGACGACCACCTTGGGGCGGCGGTCGGCGGCTGCGGAGGAGGAGGAGGAGGCCATCGGGGAACGATGGGCTGGCCAGTGGTGGTGGTTGTTGGTGGGGAGTGAAGAGACGATGGAAAGTGAAGGAGGATAGGGTTTTGAAGCTCTTCGGCGAAGTGAGAGGGTGGTGGGTTTTCGGAATAATAAGGCGTTCCATGGAGAAAACGGGGCGATCCTCCCTTCGGTAGTAAGTATTAAAAAAAAAAAAAAAAAAAAAACCGAGCCGGTCCCTTCTCCTACAAGTGTTTCCGGAAGCGAGGTGATTCTCTCTCCTCTCTCTCTCTCTCTCTCTCTCTCTGGGTGGACAGACAGTGAAGAGAGAGAGAGAGAGAGAGATTTGAAGCTGGCTTTCGAGGGGATTGTAAATTTGTAACACGAAACGTCTCATTTCTTCCTTCTAATTCTAAAAAACAGTTGTCTTAACTAAGGGAAAAATGAATATAAAACTGCGGATATCAGAAAAATAATAATTCCCAAGATTTGCGCTTCGCACCTTCTAATTTTATTTCAGACCTTATGTTGCTTAAATTGTCGATTATTTCTTACGATAATAAATAAGTCGTGTAAAAAAAGATTATCTAATGTGAATTTTAAAAACTAATCCATCTAGAGAACAAAACTCAAGAAAGATTTTATGCTTATGAGTTATATTCAACGAATTTTCATACTTCATAATATAAATATCACCTCTTCGACATCTTTTATAGTTTTCAACGTGAAAATTTCGAATCATTATTTGTTATGAAGTTAAATGACATCGGATTAAAACAAAGATGGAAGCATGCTAGCTGGCATATAAAAAAAAGTTGTGCATTAATTTTTTTTTCGAGAAATTATGTATTATTGATATTGTTTTGAATGGCTATTTTATTTCTTTCCCTTTTTTTCTCTATTGATAATACTTCATTTGAGTAGAATCCAACTTCCAAACCTGTCTTGTTTGGACTATGGAGACTCTTTCACCTTCATAAAAATCTAAGTAGTAAATAGATTGCAGAAAATTTAAGGAACCTGGATTCACTAAGGCAAAGCGAAGCATATTACTATCCATCATCACTACATTTTCTTCAAACTATTAGTTAGGAAGATAGACATGTAAGAGTTTTCCTAATGTGGACTACATTAATTGATATTGTAATTTACCGTTTAACGTTTACCGTTTTACGGGGATTGGTCTAAGGTGAGATAGAAGGTTTCTTAATTAGTCTAATATGGGCATTGAGTGTGGGCCGAGTTGAGCTTGGCCGTAATGAGGGCTGGCTAGGCTACTATAAATAGTCTTAAAAGTCTCTCCTCTAACCCTAATTCTCACATGTATCCTCACCTAAGGGCGTTTACCTAACGCTAAATGTGAGGGGGCCGCTCATTGGCCCAGGTGATACGGAGGGCAATAGGGAGAATGACTTTATGCGTGGATCCCCTTGATATGTGGGAAATCCCTTTTATGCTTCCGCTTTATGTTTGATGGATCCCAAAACAGGTGCGTTAATCTTCCTACTCAATTATGCATGTTCTTGTTCTGGTTATGGAGATCTTGGGGTTGCGCAATTTGCATCCAACATGTGGTATCAGAGCCTCCATAACCCTAGAACTCGAACGCATAAGTTTTTGCCCTAATTTGTGATTTTCGAGATTTTTTTGTTCAATAAAAATAAAATTAAATCACAAATTCGGATTGGGTTCGACGAGACAAGAAGATCCGTGGGCGGCGCGTTGCCGGAGGAGGCCGCACGCGCCCCCACGCGCGGCCACGCGCCGGTGGGACGTCGGAGACGCGCCCCACGCGCGGGGCACAGCTCGCGCGTGCGACGCACGCGCGGAGGCTAATGTCATCGTGACGTCAGCGATCCGACCCGACCGACGACCGTTGACCTTGACCCGACCCGACCCGACCGTTGACCTTTTGACCCGACCCGGAAGTTGACCGTTGACCCGACCCGGTCAACGGTTGACCGGGCTCGGCCCGGTCGGACCGTGAATGTCGAACCGGAACAGTCGGACCGGTCCCGATTGGACCGTTTTGACCGGTCGATCGCCGCGCGTGGGCTCCACGCGCCGCGCACTCGATGGCGCGTGCGGGCGCGTGGAGGCTCCGATCCGCGTGTGGTTGGCGGCGTTGGACTCGTATCTTCCTCCTCTATCTTGTGGTGTGTTTATTTTATATCTCTTTCCTTAAATAAAAAACCTTTGGAAACAACCTTTTAACCATATATGAGATGTATATGTCATTAGGACTTAAACATAATCTTTGCGAGATATGTCCTAATTTCAATATTATACAAAACATAATTTCAAGCAACTAAGGCTTCCATCATATTATAGCAAACTGCAGTCCGCGGGCAAACCTCTTTTCAAGTGTTCCAGAATGGAACGCTTCATGGACATAAGCAAATTTTATTGCATTCTCAAGAAACAAATCATATGTCCACAACTTAAAATTTGAAGCAGTAAAAACCTCAATAACAGTGGAGTTATTAATTACAGAAAAAGTGACTAGAATAACAAGCAATGTATATAATTAGCATCATGTGAGCACTGTGTGTAACTTGACGTACAAGTACACATCCGAGAGTTACATGCATAATCATATAATCACCTTTGGACAAAATACATGACATGCAGTTGTACACTCCCCACATGATAGCGATTATGAGAATATATTCCAATTCTTCGTGAATTCATCACCTTTGGGCATATGAATCACTAAAATCACATATCATGCTAATTACATTGACGAGAAGATCCGTGGGCGGTGCGTTGCCGGAGGAGGCCGCACGCGCGCCCACGCGCGGCCACGCGCCGGTGGGACGCCGGAGACGTGCCCCACGCGGGGGCACGCTTCGCGCGTGCGGCGCACGCGCGAGGCTAACGTCATCGTGACGTCAGCGATCCGACCCGACCGACGACCGTTGACCTTGACCCGACCCGACCCGACCGTTGACCTTTTGACCCGACCCGGAAGTTGACCGTTGACCCGACCCGGTCAACGGTTGACCGGTTTGGTCAGCCGGTCGGACCGTGAACAGGTCGAACCGGGAACAGGTCGGACCGGTCCCGATTGGACCGGTTTTGACCGGTCAGATCGCCCGCGCGTGGGCTCCACGCGCCGCGCACTCAGGTGGCGCGTGCGGGCGCGTGGAGGCTCCGATCCGCGTGTGGTTGGCGGCGTTGGACTCGTATCTTCCTCCTCTATCTTGTGGTGTGTTTATTTTATATTTTTGATGATTTTATGGATGTGAAAATACATACAAAGCCCTAAATACGCGTATTTTTAGTGTATTTTCGCGTATTTTCTTGTATTTTTCTGTGATTTTTGAAATACAAGTGTTGGGTTACCGATATGTTATCACATGAACATTATAATGGTGTGATTCATTAATAAAAATTAATTTTTATTGTGAACTGAAGTTGGGTTAATGAGATAGAACCATTATGCGATAGTAATTGAGTTATGTATTGATTATAAAATACTTCTTTACACACTGGTAATCTTTGAATGATGGACGTCTTAAGAACTCATGAGCAAACTGATTGTATTGATTAACACATCTGCTGAATGTGGGTAATGCATGTCAATTAAGTTACTGCTTATTATACCTAAACTCATCTGGTCACTGGTTAATATCTATCAAGTTGAATATTTTTTATGGTTAAGGAGTATGACAACATTTACGCAGAGCAATAATATCTACTGTTAAATTTTAGATATTTGGTTCTTTGGTTTGACTCAATTAATAGGCCATTGGTTGATAACAATGATAATTTTGTTACTTAAAAATAATAATAATAATAAATTGGCTAATATATTAGCTGTTGGCCTTGGAGTCATGTTTTGCCTTATGAAATTCATGAGCAATAGTGGATTAGCTATCGAGCTTGTCGATCAGGGTATCTGTATTGCCATTGATGTTAACTTGTGATAGATCCTCTGAATCAACTATTTTCTTTATGTTGTTATAGTAATATGTTATATGGGTGCACAAGAGACGTTTTCTTCTATGTTGAGTGAAGTTTCTTGTGTTACTATGTTCCGTGATCTCATTGGAGTCTATCTTTTAGATCATTTATATATATATATATATATATATATATATATATATATATATATTTTGTATAATAAAGATTTTATTAATGAACAAAGCAATGTAATTAGCATGATATGTGATTTTAGTGATTTCTTGCCCCTATCACTAAAGTTAAAATCACATGTATATGGTGTATGTGAGGAGTAAATTTTATATCCCTGGTATGAGAGAATTTCAAGGATTCAATTGAGTAGTGACCGCCAAAGTGGCACGCTTGATTGGGTTTGAGAAATTTCGGTCTCGTATGATGATTGGGATGTCTCTGGTCTAATGCGTAGTCATACTCCCAAAAGAGGTGATTGTGTATTAGTTCATGGAGGGATACATGATATTTTGTTTACAAGTAATGACCTTGAGGCATCTTTTATCCTTTGTACTAAGGTTTGTAAGGATTGTTTTTGCTATATTATATTAGATTTTCTCGAAGGACATTTGCTGATTGTATATTGGAAATATTCAATATACATCATTACAAGCCAGGAATTGCTCCTGTTGTTAAGGGTGATGAACTGAATCTATCACATTGTCCTTATTTAGATATTGAGAAAATCTAATTAAAGGGTGTACCTTGTGTCAGTGCATTTAAAAGTATAATGTATGCTCGAATTTGTACTAGACTAAATATTGTCTTTATGACGAGACTTCTAGGTAGACATCAATCAAATTCAGAACGCGATTGTTGCGTTGCTGCCAAGAAGGTTTTAAGGTACTTAAAGAGGATAAGAGATTATATGTTAATATGTGGATATGTTCAATTCTTGCAGTTAGTAGGGTATTTAAATGTAAACTTTGCTAGCTGTTATGATGACATGAGATTAATAACAGAATACATATTTATGTTAGCATGAAATGCAGTAAATAAAGTTCTATGTCATCTTTTATTATGAAAGCAGTGTTAGTAACATTCTTTTAGGCTGTTACCTAGGCTATTAGGCTCCGGAACCTCATGAAAGAGTTAATCGTTTTAACTTTATGGATAGACCCATATGGTTGTATTGAGATAACAAATTTGTAGTATTATTTATTTACTACAGAGGTCTCAAGGGGTCTAAATATATGGTGGTCAAATCTTTTGACCAAAAAGGAAACGTACGAAAAGGTGACGTTTTAATATAACATATTTCCACAGATGATATGGTTGTAGATCCACTAACTAAAGGTCTACGCCCATGTATATTTTAAGTGACATGTCATTAGCATGGGCCTAGGAGCATCATGAGATACTGTTGTTTAGTGGGAGCTATTTTGGCTTTACTCTGATAAAGATTTCATCTGTGTTCGTTACATTTTGTAACGGTTTGATATGTATCAACTTTTGCATTCAATAAAGTTATTTTGAATGTGTTGTTATTACGTTGAATACATATTGATAAAGTCTCAAGGTATTGTATAAACCTTGAGTGAAGGCTAGGGGCATCCGGTTATTAGCCTTGTCCATATGTCTTGTTATACATAAAGAATGGTTAACCGTAAGGACAAGACATATGTGGGTTCATGGAACCATAAATGCATTCTCTAGTGGCACAAGTTTTTGTGACACTTAAGGTAAGAGAATGGATATTCTCTAGTGGCACAAGTTTTTGTGACGCTTAAGGTAAGAAGAATGGTGGCCCGACAAATGAGATCTCTCTATGAGAGATGTTATCCATTTGACATACTACCATATTGGATCCATATCAATAGAGTTGAGAACACTCGTGACCATGGAAGGCTCGTGTGTATACATGCGTTACCGCCATGATTCGGTGTTTGAGACTTTATGGGATAGGATTGACTATTAAGAATTATCTCTAGACCAATGTGCGCACATACGATACGATTTCAATTAATATAGTACAAGTGGGAGAATGTAAGAGTTTTCCTAATGTGGACTACATTAATTGATATTGTAATTTACCGTTTAACGTTTACCGTTTTACGGGGATTGGTCTAAGGTGAGATAGAAGGTTTCTAATTAGTCTAATATGGGGCCCTAGTGTGGGCGAGTTGAGCTTGCCCGTAATGAAGGCTGGCTGGAAACTGACAAAATGAATGAATGTTATGAATGATGAATTTTAAATGATATGTTATGGAATGTTGACTATGCAATCTCATGAGACTTTCAAATGTATTTTTGTTCTTTCCCTTGACAAAAAGACAAATGCCCTAGAGTCTATTAAATGTGCATGCATTTCCTATTTTACGTGCATTTTCTATTCTGGGACTAACCAGAACTAATCCTGTGAAACAAATCAATATGAAGTGCTATTTTTTATTTTATTTATGAAAACAGCAAATTTAAATCCTTGGATTATAATGTGATCTTATGAACTATTTATCGATATTGGACTATGTGCAATGCCGTGGATGCATGTAATGCCATTAATAGTTAATTTTTCATATGATATGAGTATTAAAAACCGAAGAATATATATATTTCAAAATGACATGCATTACATGAATATTCCCTAAACTCTAAAAATGCATGAGATGGTAACATGCAATGACGACATACAAATTAATTACATACTCAACCATAACAAGTCAAGCAAGACGATATTAGGATCCGACCTTAGTGTCTAAAGGTTCGGAGGCCCAATATGCCTTAGTTAATGCAGGGAAATAATCGAATCATGAAAACCTAAGTCTTTTGACTAAATAACATGCATCAAAACAAACTATATTGTCAAAACTAAACTACAAGATTACACTTATCTCGACTTACCGAGTGCTGACGTTTAGTGTGATATAGAGAGGGCTGGCGATTGGTTAGTGCTGACGAGGGTGATGATCGGCAATGATCAACGAAATTATTGGGTGCGTAGGGTGAGGTACCAAAGCTTCATCGAGAGAACTAGTGGGCGTCACGGCTAGATGATGGGCACGGGAACTTGCCGTGGTGCTACGGAAGGAGTCGACAGGCGTCTTTCAAACTTCAAAGGAGAATCCCCGATTGCAGCCTAGGTGCGAAGGCCAAGTGTAATGACGGCACTACGACGCGTAGAGCAAGAATTAGCAATGATGCTTTGGCGATCCTACACCAGGGGATGTCGCTGCTGCAACTCCGGCAAGGAGGGAAAGGCAAGGATGCCGTCCCGTCGATTAAGCCTAGGGATGACGGGCACCGAGAGAAGGCAAAGAGGACCAAGTTGGCACTCAAAATTGCAATCTTCAACGGACAGCAGGTAACTTTCTATCATAAGAATATAATATTTATTGATCTTTCCTTCCATAGCTAATTAGATGTAACATGGATAATGCTTATTCTTTTTTTTTTTTGTCGGTCCTACTATACTTCTACTCTAACTCTTACTCTCAGACTTTTGTCCTGCCTTTCTGCAGGGCGTGGAAGTCGAAACCCACACTTGAAACTAAATCGTCCCCACCCCAACCCTCTTGAAAATGTGGGGATTCGAACCCCCACCTCTCCCTTCCATGTTGGAAGGGTGGCCACTGGAGATAAAGATGGAAGCATGCTAACCGGCATCGGAGACTCTTTCACCTTCATAAAATTATTTCGAAAATGTTTTGCAAGCAGTCTTTATCCGTTTTATCCTATACCACTTACATATGAGTAGTAATCATACGAGTGCACAATCAAAAAATAATACCTAGTAATCAAAGTAGTAAATAGATTATAGAAAATTTAAGGAACATGGATTCACTAAGCCAAAGCAAAGCATGTCACTATCCATCACCACTAGGTTTTCTTCAAACTATTATTTAGGAAGATATGCAGACAAAATTAATGAATATTATGAATTTTAAATGACATGTTATGGAATGTTAACTCCGCAATCTACATGAGACTTTCTAATGTATTTTTTTTCTGTTCCTTTCCCCTTCTTTTCTTTTCTTATAATGGGAAATATATAAAATGACATTGTAAGCAGAGTGGTGTGATCACGATGCCCTCCCAATCTCATTTGTTGTGCAGGAAAGGAAACCACAAGTTTAGGGTTTTACATCGGGGATTCATCAATCCAAATGATAGCGCTATGGTTCAACATTTCTTCACTCTATATATATATACATACTTCTATTTTATTATCTTTGTCACTTTCACTTTTCTTCGCATTTTTTCCACTCCTTTCAATCTTTTTCTCTCTTTCCATTACTGCTACATGCCCTAAACTTTACATAATATCGTTATATGCCACATATGTTGTTGTCAAGAATAATGCACCTAGGAAGAAGGGAACAATGTGCAAATCACAAAAGATTAGATAAGGAACAAAAAGAAAGGGGCTATTTTCAAGTTCTTTCTTTCATATCTTATATAATATAAGTTATATTGGGTGCGTTTGGTTGAGTATTCCCAATGAGTTTTTAGCCTCCAAAGCCCCTTAGGAAATACTGGACTGTTTGGCAACTATTTTGAAGTAACTTTTAAGTAAAAGACAGCATTAGAAAGGTTAAAAGCCCAATGCTAGTAGAAACTAGCTTTGAATTTTTAGCATTTGACCAAATGTTAAAACTTATTTTTTTTCTTTCAAAACTATCCTAACTCATTCCTCAAATTTCTGATTTTGCCATCATTATTATTTTTTTAAATGCCAAACTAATGCTAAAAAATAAAATATATACAAATGCTAAAAAATTTAAATATATTTTGGTCTTTTTTAAAAATTATTTATATATTTGATTTTTTAACATATGTATTTGATTTTTTTAGCATTATTGTCAAAATTTATATTTAAAAAGTTGCATACATTATTTTTTTCAATTTTAAACAAATAATAATTAAAAAATTCCAACGAAGGGTTTGGTCTTTTTTTTTTTTAATAAATTATATATATGTATTTGATTTCTTAGCATTATTTTCAAATTAATATTTAAAAAGTCGCATACGTTATTATTTCAAATTTAAAAGAACAAAAATTAAAAAATTCCAAGGATTTGGTTTTTGTTTTTAAATATATATGTATTTTATTTTTTTAGTATTATTGTCAAAATTTATATTTAAAAAGTCTCATACATTTTTTTTTTCAATTTTAAACAATTAAAAATTTAAAAATTCTGATGAAGAGTTTGGTCTTTTTTTTTTAATTTATATATATGTATTTGATTTTTTAGCATTATTTTCAAATTTATATTTAAAAATTTGCATACATTATTTTTTTTAATTTTTAAACAAATAAAAATTAAAAAATTTCAACGAAGGATTTGGTCTTTTTTTTTAAAAAATTATATATATATATATGTATTTGATTTTTTTTAGCATTATTGTGAAAATTTGTATTCAAAAATTTGCATACATCATTTTATTTTCACTTTTAAGCAAATAAAAATTAAAAAAATCCGATGAAGGGTTTGATCTTTTCTAAAAAAAATTATATATGTATTCAATTTTTTTAGTATTATTGTCAAAATTTATATTTAAAAATTTGGATACATTTTTTTCAATTTTAAACAAATAAAATTAAAAAACTAATATTAATCACCTAAAAAGCTTTTCAAATGTATTTTCAACCAAACGTCATTTCTCTCAAAATTATTTCTCAAAGTATGGTTTACCAAATGGCCTTTACATTTTCCTAAAATCTTTTAGGTTAAATTGCTTTGTATTTTTTAAATAGGCTTTCAAAATATAGAACCAAACGTATCTATTGTCTTCAACGCCCTATGCATGCCGTCAAAAGTTGAAAAAGAAGAAGAGACCCGCTGCCCTACTTTCCCCACCCAAAATTACCTATATGGATCCGCACGCCACGCGTCGGCGATCTATACGCTGGAACCCATCACTGGAAACCCTTGAACAAAGACAGCGAGGAGAAGGCGGGGCTGCGATTGGTCCACGTAACCTGGGGGAAAGCCAAAACCGCCGGTGGTGTTTTTGTCCGAAGCGGAATCGTCTCCCCCAAGTGCAGCTTTCCTCTGATAGCATCGAGAGAACGTGGCGATTCTGATATAGCTGTACGCCGATACACTTTTTTCGACAGCACATCCGGCAGCCACGGTGGCCGAATGAGAGACTACTATTGGTTAAGGAGCGAAATTCCAGCGCGTCGAAACCTCCCCCCACTCCCCGGGCGACACGTGTCGCCCCGGTCCCACCGCCCGTCATCAGAAGCCCTCCGTCGCCTCGTGGGCCCCACCTCTCCCTCTGCTCTCTCTCCCGCCATCAGATCTCTCTCTCTCTGCCTTTGTCTCTATTCTCTCGCACCGTTTCTCTTCTTCTTCAAGTTTTCTTCCTTTTTTCCTTTTTATTTATTTTTTATTTTATCTTTCTTTCCTTTGGTTGACAGACGGCGAAGAGAGAGAGAGCAAGAGATATCTCGAGCGGGCTTTCGAGGGGATATAACAAGAAACGTCTAATTTCTTCCTTCTAATTTGAAAAAAAAATTGTCTTAATTAGAAAAACAAATACTAAACTGCGAATATCAGTAAAATAATTCCCAAGATTTGTGCCTTACACCTTCTAATTTTATATCAGTCTTTATGTTGCGTAAATTATTAATTATTTCTTCCGATAATAAATAACTTGCCTAACAAAGAATTATCCAACATGAATTTCAAAAACTAACCCACCTAGAGAGCAAAACTCGAAAAAGATTTTATGCTTACGAGGAGCTCCCTACTCCAAAAGGATTTTAAAAGGTGGTGCCCATGGAGCCCCTGAGCCCATGAGCCCAATCTAGCAATCACGCCTCTGACGTGGCAAGACCAGTGGGCCCGGCGCATGCCGACGTGGAAACTCGTAAAATCCGAAACTGCGTTCGGAAAAATTAAGGGAAGGATAAAAAAAGGCGGAAGCAGAAGAAGTTGCCACTTCCTTCCACAACCTTCCTCCTCTTGCCCCTTCCCCAAGCATCACCGAATCGCCAAACCCCCTCTTCCTCCCTTCTCCTCCTTCAAAAAATTCTCTTCTTCACTTACCAAGTTCAGAACTCTTCCCGCGCTCCTTCCATGGCCACGAGGAGAACCACCTCCAAGCTCACCAAGACCGCCTTCGCCGCCATAAACGCCGCCTCGGCGCCTCCCAAACGCTCCTCCGCCGCCGCCGCCGCCGCCGCGCCGGAGCCGCCCGTGCCCTCTCCTGCTCTCGCTCGCTCTCCGGCTCGCTCCCGGTTTCGGGAACTCCGTCCACCCACCGACCGGCCCACCGCTTCGCGGGGCTAATGTCCGCGCTTCCTCGGTATCCGCCGGGGCCGTCGAGCTCCGCGGCGTCGTTGGCTTCGGTTCGTGGGGCTGTGGCCTTCCCTCTCGGACTTACTCGACCGCTGCGAGCGCGTCTCAGGTTGGAATTCGATCGAATTTCATTATGTGAATGCGGGTATTTTGTGATATAATTGAAAGGTGTGATCTTGAAGTGATTTTGTCGCTCAGTGTCGGCTTGAGGCTAGGAGCTTATGATATTTCCATTTTATTTGAGGTTTTGCTGTTAGAGTTTAATGCAATTTGTCTGTTGTCTTCTTTTGGTGTTGCTGAAGCTTTTGGGACTTAAGTTTGGTGCTTTTCGTGCTATGTTGTGACTACTGTCGCCTCTAGGAATGATTTTCGAGGTTCCGCAGTTTTAGAATAGAGATGTATGGGGCGTTCGATGTAGACAACATAAGCTTAACGAAATAAACTTTTCTCCGTAATCACTAAAGTGCGTTACTTTTGGCTGTATTCGCAATGAATGTTAAATTAAAAATATCGTTTGATGGTTTTTTATGGTATAATTTGGAGAATTATGAGCTGCAAATTTACTAAAATTCTGCATTCAACTTCCCCATATTCCGTGAGCTTTTTGCTTATGAAGGTCCGCCTAACACTTGAGTGGCTATTACATTTTCTTAGCAGGGGAGGCGACGGTTCCTTGATTTTACAAGTTAACACGGTTCCTTGAGTTAAAACTAAGTGTCTGATTTTCAACATACAAAGTATAAAGCTGGCTGTTTAACTTTTTCGTGTTTTGGTGATGAATCTGTACTTGGCATGTTTTGCTTTTGATTTCCTTCAAAGTATGGTGGACTGGAATTTAATGTGATTAACATTTAAAGGTTACTTACAAACCGAGTAAGCATCTCATATTGAAGAATTCTCTTCTAATCCTGTTGAATTTACTGGACCTTTGTGTTTAATATAGCAGGATTGACCTGACAATTTTTTCCTCATCATGCTTTAGTCGGAATTTCTGGAAGAGAAGTCTGCCTGTTTCATTTGTTATGTATTTTCTAATGGATGTACTTGAAGTCTGACTTTGTTTGACTCAGACAAATCCATCAGAGTTCACTGAGATGGCCCGGGAGGGCATTGTTGGTGCTGTTGATGCAGCTAGAGTTTGCAAACAACAAGTGGTGGAAACTGAGCATCTAATGAAAGCTCTTTTGGAGCAAAAGGATGGTTTAGCCAGGAGAAGCAGGTCTTGATAACATATCAGTCTGCAGGCTGTGGACTACTTCATATCCCAACTACCTAAGGCATGTATTCAGTTATATGTTTGTTTTTCAATTTAATTTTGTCCTTCTCCAAAGTTTATTTGGGGTTTAATAACAATCTGTGATTTTGCGCCGGGTTGTGGGTGACAACAGTGGCCCTATAATGGGCTCACATCTTGCCTCCCTTTTCGAAAATGCTCGGAAGTACAAGAAAGAAATGGGGGATGATTTTGTTTCTATGGAGCATCTTTTACTAGCATTGCATTCTGATAAGAGGTTTGGGCAGCAAGTATTTCGAAATCTCCAGCTTAGTGAGAAGGATTTGAGGGAGGCCATTCGAGCTGTTCGTGGAAATCAAAGAGTAACAGATCAAAGTACATCCTATTGTTATTCAACTGCTGCAACGATTTTATTTCTGAATCACATGATACTATGGAAGGCACCAGTCCTTATATAACATTGCTTCACATGTTTTCTCGGAGGTTACTGTATGTTAGGACTTCAACAGGCTAACTATATCCATGACACAGGCTAGCCATTGTTTTCGTAAAAATTCATTAATCAACGAATTCTACATAGCCACCACTTGCTGTTGAACTAAGTACATCTGGGTTTTTGTTTGGATGGATTTCTGCTTTCCTGATCTACTTTGCTTGTTTACTCTGTTGATTAGAAGTCCATAGGGACAGTGAGAGTTTGCTTGTCGGTTGTAAGATGAGAGAGCAGTGTCACTGGCGGCTTCTATGGAACAATTCTGCATCCTGCAAAGAACCATCTGATTTGAGGGAATTATCGTATTGAAACTTTTGATAATATTCAACTATTAGAAAAAGATATGTTTTCAGAATCTCAAAGTGGTCAGGATATCTTCTCAGGGATATTGCCATACTTAACTGAAGCTTCTAAAATTTTATCTCAACCATTTCACTGTATTTATCAGCTTTATCTTGGACCTTTCACAATGTTTCTCAGCTGGCTAAGTATTCCTTCTAATATGCATGTTGTAGCACATGATTTGTTATTGTCCTGCCAAAGCATGAAGACCTTCTTTTGTTGATTCCTGGTCTATTTCCTTTGCTTCTTTGACTACTCTTGCATTAGTCATAACATTTTCTTTGGCCTCCTACAAACAGATCCAGAACGAAAATATGAAGCTCTCGAGAAATATTGCAATGACTTGACGGAAATGGCTTGGCGGGGCAAGCTTGATCCTGTTATCAGTCATGACGATGAGATCCGGCGTTGCATTTGAATATTTTGTAGGAGAACTAAGAATAATCCAGTAATTATTGGTGAGCCTGGTGTGGGGAAAACTGCAATTCCTGAAGGGTAGGTTTCTCAGTTCAGTCTTATTTTCTTAAGCTTAGTATATTAGTCCCTGATGCATTGTTAGACTTGTTCTTCTCTTTTGCTTTTGTTGTGTGTGCTGCCATCATGTATAATGAAGGATCATTCATGGAGCTCCCAGTGTAACATTGTTGTTATTTAGTGTCATATGAATAGTTCAATGTTTTTAACCTTTTCTCAACTTTAGTTCTGTCTGAGGTATACTTATTAGGATCAAATTACTCGTGCAAATCATTTTTCTGATGGACCAAAAATTGGCTTCCTTTCTTTTATGATGATGTCATAATGTAGGACACTTTGTTCATGAACATGTAATTGAGCTTCAACCTGATAAGGTGCAGCGGCATTACAGTTATTCTCAAGTGAAACACTCTATTGGATTCTGCAAATCAGTAGTGCTGAGCTGGGCTCTATAGGTTCTTCTACAGATCTAAATCTAGAGCTAAACTAGTTCAAAAGAGTGCTGGTGGTACTCAGTCGGTGTGCTGGTTCCATTTTTTTTAGCTATCATGTAACTTTTGCTTTGCAGTAGAGAGTATTCCGAGAGTAGCCATTGTTTAACTATGTACATGTTACTGTCCTTTTGGGAGTGAGCATGTCTAGTGACATGGTTCCTAGTGTGAATGTTGCAACTTTATGGATTGTATGGTGATTTCTTTGGCGTAATTCTCACTCTTAACAGGTTGGTTCAACATATAGTCTGTGGGGATGTACTGGAGCCACTGTTGAACAGAAAGGTTGTAATTGTTGGCTGTCTGATCAAGATAAGTTGGTTAGATCATAATGTGATCTTTCAGAGAGCTTTCTGCTAAAAGGATATCTGCTTGATCTCGACCTATGCAGTTGATTTCCTTGGATATGGGAGCACTAGTTGCGGGTGCTAAGTTCCATGGAGATTTTGAGGAGCCACTGAAAGCTGCCTTGAAGGAAGCAACAGCTTCAAATGGGCAGATTATATTGTTCATCGATGAGATCCACTCTGTAGTAGGTGCAGGTGTGTATCCTTCTTGCTTTTTTTTTTTCCTGGTTCCGTCTCTATCGTTGTTATCAGGGACTATGTAAAACAATTTTTCATCATGCATGGAAAAGTCATTTATCATCTTATTAAATTTTGTAATCATGCAAATTCTAGTATAATCTATATCTTTTCATGTTTTCATTTTGCTTTTGTTTTCCATGTGATGGTTTTATTCAGATTCCAAAGTGCTACTTTTCTTCTCTTTACTCCCACGTGCCAAATGCAAATTGTGTATTGAAAAGTACTGCTTGTCATGTGCATGTAGGAGCGACTAGTGGCGCAATGGATGCAGGGAACTTGTTGAAACCAATGTTAGGTCGCAGTGAGCTACATTGCATAGGTGCAACAACACTGAACGAGTATAGGAAGTACATTGAGAAGGATGCTGCACTAGAGCGTAGGTTTCAACAATTGTTTTATGGTCAGCCATCTGTAGAGGACACAATTTCCATTCTTTGCGGATTGTGTGAGCCGTATGAAATACGCCATGGCATTAAAATATCAGATAGTGCCCTTGTTTCAGCTGCTGTCCTTTCAGATCATTACATTACTGAACACTTTCTGCCTGACAATGGTAATCTATGAATTCTATCAGTGTTGGATTGTATTTCTGTGCTTATGACTCTTGCTATTTTCCATCATAAGATCAACTAATTGAATGCCCTCAATTGATGATGACATATTCCAGTAAAATTTTTCAAATGATAATCAATGTTCCTCTCGTTGAGAATGACGCATTAAATCCCAACGACAATGCGCAAAGACCATGCAACTGCACATCTTTTTTCTTTTGCTGGGGCACCTAAGGGCCTGCATGGAAAAGTTTTTTTTTTTCCCAATTTCTGTTCTTTTGTTCCCCGGAACAAAAAAAGAACAGAAATCCGTTTGATAACGCCAAGAGTTGTTTTTCTATTCCCTAATAGAAAGTTAGCCCGGAATAAATTTGGAGCATAAACGAGAAAAAAAAAAGTTATTTTGTTAAAATAATTTCCGGAAATAATTTCTAGAAATAAGTTAATTTTCTTTTTTATTTTTCTTTTATTCTTCTCTTTTGTCGTGGCCACCTCCAACCGCTCAGAGCCACCGCCGCCGTCCGCCGGCCGTCGCTGCGGCCAATTCAATCTAAAGAAAGGTTGCATTAGTTGGAAAATGGCTTGAATTCGCTTAAACAGAAGTGAAAAGAACCGACAGAGGAGTGGGAAAGTGAAAAAGCTCTTACGACTCGGATTCGATCAATTGAAGAGGAGGTAACTCTTCTACCTCTATATAATTCTCTTTCATGATTCTTCCTTTTGCATATTTTACCTCAATTTGACCTCTCTCCGTCTAACAGATTGATGCAGTTAACCTGGAGATGGAAGCTGCCGAGCGTGAATACAACTTAAACTGTGCTGCTGAACTCAAATATGGAATGCTTATGTCCCTTCAGCGCCAGTTAGAAGAGGCTGAAAAGAATCTTGCAGAATTCAGGAAATCAGAAAAATCTTTGCTACGAGAAGAGGTCACTGATCTTGACATTGCTGAAATTGTCAGCAAATGGACTGGCATTCCCTTGTCGAACCTTCAACAATCAGAGAAGGAAAAGCTAGTAATGCTGGAGGAGGTCCTTCACAAGAGGGTGGTTGGTCATCATATAGCAGTTAAATCAGTAGCTGATGCAATCCGTTGTTCGTGGATTATCTGATCCGAACCGACCAATAGCAAGCTTTATGTTTATGGGCCCTACTGGTGTTGGCAAAACTGAGCTTGCTCAGGCTTTAGCTGGATTTTTCTTAACACAGAAAACACTCTTGTTAGAATAGATATGAGTGAGTACATGGAGAAACATGCAGTTTCACGTTTGGTTGGTGCACCTCCTGGTTATGTGGGATATGAAGAAGGTGGGCAGCTGACTGAAGTGGTTCGCCGAAGACCCTATTCTGTTGTGCTCTTTGATGAGATTGAAAGGCACATCACGACGTGTCCAACATTGTTTCAGTTGTTGGATGATGGAAGAATAACTGATTCCCAGGGAAGGACTTTCATTTTTACAAACCGTGTCGTGATAATGACTTCTAATATTGGTTCTCACTTTATACTCGAAATTCTCTGTAATACAACAGACAGCAAGGCAGTAATTTATGACATTATGAAAAGATAAGTTGTTGAGTTGGCCAGACAAACATTCTGCCCAGAGTTTATGAATTGAATTGATAAATATATTGTATTCCAGCCTCTGGACTCCAAGGAAATTGGCAAAATTGTCAAGCTCCAGGTGAACTAATCTTGATCTCAATTTATTTTCTTCTTGTGCGCTGTGTAAGAATGTTTAATCGGGAAACGACTCTAATGTCGATGTCCTCTTCTCAGTGGGGGCAAATTGAAAAGGCAGAACTAGCTTCTGTTTCCTTCCTAACCTTTTATCATTACTACTTGGATGAGGTGCTAACAAACAGTGGTGCAATTGCTTAGGTAACCACCGCTTGCCCTCGTAAAGCTTCTGTGCACTCTATTACTGTAGTCTAAGTAATTTGACATTCTCTTACTGTAGTCTAAGTAATTTGAATTTTTATGGGTTACACGTTGATAACTATTGTTTTGTGATGCAAAAGTCCAGTATGTTGCAAAAGATGAATCATTATTTGTGGTAATTTTTATGATTTAGTATTTAATGTTTTTGGGAAAAAGGAACTATGTTGCAATGCTTATTTAAATCTCCAAATGATCAATTGTGTTAAGCAGTATTGTTATTGTTTAGATGCCAGGACTCGAAACTCAATTATCCGGAACTTCAAAGCACATCAAAATGTGTGATAAACCAGAGTCCTTGTCATTGCTCAGTGTAGCATGATATGGTTGGCCTGGATACTTGTTTTTGTACTTGTTCTGAGATTTGGTTATTGTTGGACTCAAATGGCATATAATTGCAATAAGTTTTAAACCTCCAAGAGCACTAGAAAGCTGGCAATAATTCAAGGCCTTATACACATGAACAAGTGGTTTTGCACTTCATGTTAAACTTTCAAAAAGATTATAAAAAAAAAAAAAAAAAAAGGAGTAGCGCAGTCATAAAGAACGCGGTCCTACAGAAAATTTATTACTTGGGGGTGGAAGCTCGTTTCTTTTGTTGCAGAGCACTTTTTCACCGATACCCTCGTTCATACAGATATGTTGACCTTGTAAATATTGCACCAAACGCATTAGAATCGGAAACCAATTTCCTTGCAGAATGAAATGTCTAGATCCTTGAAACAATCGGAAACAAAATGGAGTTGTACAAAATTTTATTACCTAGAAAGCAAATCCTTTTTTCTTGTCTTTGACAACGAACCAAAAGAAGGCTTGACGAGTCGACGTCTTACAATTGACTTGCTATTAAAACTTCTTCAGTAACGTATTTAATTAGTTTCTCGTACCTGCAACAATGCACAGACGAAGGATAGTTCATTTTGGTCCGACAGGCAAGAAGTAAAAGGTTATCAAAATGGTAATCTACTTTTTTTTAATGTCCCTAACAACTATAACCTGAAGATCTTAAACTCAATACACCAAAAAAAAAAAAAAAAAAAAAAAAAAAAAAAAAAAAAAAACAAAAAATGAAAAAAGTAGGCGCTAAATTTTTCCAGCCGAACCGCAATGCAATTATGTTCTACCACGGAGTTTCTCCGGATATAATAAACCATAGGGATCTACTTCTTTGAACATAACATGTAAATCAAATTCTAGTAAACTTATGCTTCCAACAGTTAAGTATTAGCACCAACTAATCTGCAGCTACACCAAATTCTCATTGGATATTGCTCGTTTTAAGAAATTAAGATGCTCGAGAATTCAGGAACCATTCGAAGCCGCTATTCTTGATGGAATGGATGAAATTGGATGCACCTACCAAACTTAAAGAGATAATTTACCATTTGCGACATTTAAAATCTAGGATTAATTTGAAATGACATGTCCATTGCTATGGAAAATAATTGGTAGATGCGGGTTTCCAGCAAAATCTTGAGAAACCAGGCATATTCTTACAAGCAATTTTATTGGAAAGAAATTAATTGATTGTATTAAAAAGAACATATGATGAAAAGAGGTACTCATTTTTTGAGCATTTTCTTCATTTTTTAATGCAGTTATTCCAAAAAAAATGAAA
Organism: Eucalyptus marginata; assembly: GCA_014182565.1. Lineage (NCBI taxonomy): Eukaryota > Viridiplantae > Streptophyta > Magnoliopsida > Myrtales > Myrtaceae > Eucalyptus > Eucalyptus marginata. The sequence continues at coordinate 34,786,461 of CM024587.1, read as the reverse complement.
GGTTCGAAAATATTTTTCAATAAATGGTTGATTATATATGTTATAAAAGATAGTTAATGAAAATTTTTTACTATCAACAACAATTTATGCTTAAATAGTTTCATGGTTGATTAAAATATTTTTCGATCGTTTTTTCTTTTTCTATGCCGAGGATCCGGCCTAGCTCACCGGCCTAGCTCACCTTCAGGAGCACAACACCGGGAGCACGGTACCGACTATACCTCGGGGGAGGCTAACCCAGCAACCCATCGCCGAGACCTCTCGCTTAAATCACGGAACTACTCTGAGAGTCGTGATGACTCAGGGAGTCAAACCCCTGACTTGGTGCCAAATCAGGGAGTACGCCTCAACTAGCGTAGCCATGCATTGGTGGGGATCGTTCATTTCTTTAAGCTATAAAAAAAAAAAATCATTTTTTGGAAAATTATTTTCAAATCATGAATTTTTCATAAAACAAACACACAATTTACATGTAAATGAATACATGAACTTGCATTCAGGATAAACTATCTCCACTTTCCTTTTCTTTTGTTTTCGTTCTTTCTAACTACCTCCACTTTCAAGTGACCAAAATGTGCAGGAACTATTACTTAATAGACATGTATTGTTCACCATAAAAAAAAAAAAAAAAAAAATTGTCTTTGCAAGCTAATTAGGCATTTTATGTAGTTAATAGTGTGGATGCGTACAATTGACATGTTAGCAAGGCAAACTTGAGTGAGGAACAACGTGGTCTTGCTAATTAATAACGTCTTCGTTTATAGATTTCTTAACCGACGACTCCTTTATTACAACAAGAAAAGAGAAAAAAATGAGCGGCTCCAAATTGAAATGGTTAGGGTTCTCAAATCGAGTTCTTTTTGTCCCAAACTTGAAATTAGCGTACCAAATCGACTATTTGGCGTCAATTCATCAACTTGAATGGAAGGAAAACTTAATAGTGCTTTTTTCATCCCTCAAGTAGAAATCTTTTTTATTTTTGGATCGTTTGGAAAGTGGGGTTATATTTGTGTCGTAGGCATAAGTTCATGCCTTTTTGTGGGATTTGACCTAACTTGTTTTAACTTAAAGATCATTAAAGTATCCTAAAGAGTAAGAATTTGCTTGAGGGTACAGCTACTTGGTTGCCAAAGGCTGCACTGTCCTAACTTCGAAATTCTATGTGATGTTTAAGTCAGTTGAATGACTATACTGTCATAATTAATCGACATTTAAGCAATTACCTGTTAGTTTTCAGGTCAAATCCCTTGATATGTGAGACCTCTTTTAGGCCTCTTCCCATGCCATCACTTCGTACGATGAAAATTGTTTCTGTCCTCATCTACGCCACTTCTGTATGAATTGCTTTCCAGAATAACATCATCAATCTAGATGTCGTAGACAATTGGGAGAATTTTTCTCTCCCTCCCACCCCCCACGCAACATACCATGTGGGCAAGTTCCTAGAGACACCAGTGATTGGAAGTGTAGTTCTTACTGAAGATGGGTGTGTATATGGCAGAGGCATGGATTGCTCACTGAACAGGTTCACCACCGGACCTCAATTCATCTTCGTCTCTACGATCAGAATGTCCACTATCAACCAGCCCATAGTTAAGGAAACCCGAAATGCTAAGACAAATGTCTGGTCCCTTAAACTTAGGAACACAACATGAAAGGTAATGTGGCAAAGCCAGGTCATTCGTGAGGTATCCAATGGTTTTACGAGGACAGTGTGACCATGATTCAACTTCCAGCTTTCCGCGCCTTCGACTCCCTCAATTGCTCTTAAATTAGGACAGACTTCTTCCAGGACTTCACATCTACTTATTTCCAGTTTAGGCCTTGAGAGATAGACACGCACGACACTGGAATTTTAGTGACATAGAACTGACAGACTTGCTAAGTTGGAAAAATTTGGCAGTGAACTAATGCCCTTTACTTCCAAGTTCCACTTCCAAGTTCCAAGGCTGACAAATGACTTGGAAGTAGATGGATCGGTTGCGCTTTCACCCAAACTTCATTTTTGGCGAATCATTCCTCCAAGTAAAGTAAGGCTCCACTTTCAAAGCACTTAATCTATTTAATACCAGATAATCTAAATTGACGAGGCTTGAGAGGTCAGGGATAAAATAGAAGTAGATTACTTGAACTTCAAGGCATGCCAAACTTTATGGAAGATCTGTCACTTGTAGCAGCTCAATCGAACCCAACTGAAGTTTTTGGAGATGAGGGAGAGGACTTATCACCTCAGGCAATCTACAAACATAAGTACATGATAAGTCCAATATCCTCAAATGGGATAGCTTCCCAATTTCCTCCAGATTTTCATCTGTCAATTGCCAGCATTCCTTGGCATGTAGCTCTTCAAGCATCTTCACTCCTCCAATAGTACGAGGAAGCTTTGTTATCGCTGTAGAATCTATTCTCATCACCCTTAGTTCCTTTAGCTTTCCAATTGAATCGGGTAGTATGACTATTCCCGACTTTGATAGATTCAACTCCACCAACAGCTGTAACTCCCCAATGGAGCATGGAAGCTCCTTTATTCCCATGCACCCACGTAAAGATAAGTGTGCAAGTTTCACCAATCCTCCAATAGACTTTGGAAGTTGGCTAATTCTAGGGTGCTTGTCTAATATTAAACTCCTCAAAGATTTCAGATTGCCAAATGTCTCAGGAAGCTTCAAGGGTTGAGAATTTTGCGGCATGACAATCTTCTTCAAAGATCGTAGAGAACCGATTTCTGTAGGCAACTCCCCAAGAGAACTACACCCCTCCATATTCAATGTTTCTAGGCATGTTAGCTTACCGATGGAGCTGTCAATTGTGGTTAAACTGACACAACGAGCAAGAATTAACATCTCCAAAGTCAAGAAGTTAGAGAAGTCAGGTGTCCTTTTTAACTCTCGACAACCCGTCAAATCAAGAACCTTTAATCTATTCATCTGCATGAAAAAAAAAAGTTGAAGATAAAAAAAATAATTGAGAAACATCACAACAAATGGGAGTACTAGTAATATCCTCATTATAATCTAGTGTAATTTGAATTTCTCAAGTCTTTTTGGGATGTATCAAAAAACCGTCAAACTTTAAATTCTTTTAAAATTATTCCTAACCATTTTTTTTTACTTCACTTCACAGCCTTTATTTCCAAAAGCTGCCGTTTGTGTCTTAGGATAATAGTCCATAACCAAAAGACTAAGTATCCTTGCTACGAAGACAAAAAAGACTATAATTCATAAATCACCCACAAGGCCCAAACTAGATTTGGCCACCAGCACACCACCACCGACCCCAATCTTCAACATTATTGCATTCAACTCTCTCTTACTCTATGTCAAGTGTAAATGTAAAGCCTAGTAATAGTCAAGATTTGTTTTGATATCGTAGTTACAAACTAGATGCAATGCAAAGCTCAAGCCTTCGCTCATCAACTAAAGTAAAATAGGAAAGTAAAAGTAGAGTCATTTTGAATTATTATATAGTTCGTTAATGCAGTTACCACCATAATACAAACAAATGCTTAACTATCAAACTAGGCTAGTGATTCGCTTGAATCAAGTATTATGAAGCTCAAGCTCATCGTCATTCCAATATGCAACCTACCTATTCCAAATAAACTTTTAAGCATTTACGCCATTCAAGTTGTGTGTTACCAATCTCAAGCTTGATTCCAAGTACTTTTGTATTACTATACTTCGAGTCAAATTTTACATCATTCAAATCATATATGACGTATGTTGAAGCAAAATATCACTTGCTTCTATTGGATTTACACCATTTCCAAATTCTAAGCAACTATCAAAATTGCAAAACCAATGTTATAAACCACACGAAGCTTTTTTTATTTTTTATTTTTTATGTGGGACATCATTGTGTTTTACTTTGATAGATAAAAAGATATCGAATGTTCCTCATGCAAAATATATTATACACTTGATGAGATAGGGAATGCATGCGACCATTATGTCAATTGTTTAAGGTAATGATTGAAGGAAGTAAAGTATATATTGATTCTATCATTGCCTCATGCGTTATGAATGAGGTAAGGATAGGAAGAAGCATATAGAGTAAGGCATATCATACCTTCATTTGGCTCCATCCATCCCAGCCATCTTCAATATTGCTATCCGAAAGGTCGAGCACAACCAAATTTTTAAAATGAAAGTTATTTGCATGGAAAGTTGCTTGCCTTGTTTGCCAAGAAAGCCATCTTAGTTTTGAAAGAAGATTCTCAAAGTTGCCTGAAAAATCAATGCCTTTCACTTGAAGGAACCTTAAATTTGGTAGGACAGCTAATTCTTCAGGTCCAAAGTTGCGGCTGCCGCCATCAAACGTCTGACTTAATGCTTTTACATCTTCATTTCTCTACGAATAGAGACTCAAAATTAATTGAGTGCATCACACTTTACACTCTTACATAGCTATATATAGAAAGGAAGCATAAGAACACTCACCACACCATGAACGAAAATTTTCAGCTTCCATTTGCAAATAGCATATGAATCATTTCTTCATTTCCCATTTTCTGCTTTTCAAGAAAAATAATTAGCTTGCCAATTCCAATCTTCATAGTTTTTTGTTTTCTCTGTAGTTGTGTTTGAAAGTAATTTAAAAATCCTTCATATAGAGAGTTTTCTTCTGACTTTGCTTGGTTGGCACGTGAAACCGCTCTTTGTTGCTTCAGAATTTCCAAAGCGTTGTCTTCTATCCTACAAAATCTAGAAACAAAGCAAAATATAGGGCAATCCGTCTCTTCTCTCTCCCCCAATTTACAGGACCTTTTGAACAAAATGTTTGAGAGAGAGCTACCTCACTCACAAGACAAAAAATTTAAACCAAGCTAACTATAAAATAAAAGCAAAAAAATCAACATGTTTCTCCTTCCAAATAAAAGTTACTTGACGTACTCTTCCATTTACCTCTTTTTTATCTAGCAGTTCTACAACATCCTCATGAATCCACACCCTACTCAATCTGTGAGGATATTCTTTAAGGATGATGTACCTTCCCAAATCTCGAACTTGATCATGCATCCAAAACTTATTATCATCACCAATTTTTATCAAGGCTCGTAGGCGGAGGACAACAATTGCATTGTGAGGATAGTAATTACAGTCTTCCCACATAATAATTGGATATGTGTTGTCATTGTCGGTGAAAAAGCAAGCAATGTCCAGAAATACTTCTTTCTCCTTTTTCTTCAATCCCTCATAACTTATCATTAATGCATCTTGGACATCCTTAAAAGGAGCATCATCTAACTGCCTCAACATATTTTCCCATAGCTTTCTTTCATCAAAGGGGTGCTGTAAGGTTGTGCCGTAGTGAAAATGATATGGACCTATTATCTCGACAGCCAAAAGAAGATTAGCAACTTTATGAACAATATCTTTTGAAAGAGTAATATAAACTTCTGATGGAGAGTTACTTCTAAAAGCGTGCTCATATAACAATTGAAATGCTCGAGCAAATTCTATTTCATGAACTTCATAAGCCAAAATTCCTTCGGGTTGATTTAGGACCTCTTTACTTGATGACACTGAAGTCATCAGGATTGCTTTGTCTCTAGTTGTGATAAGGATCCTACTACCTGAACCAAACCAATTAGATCTTCCGGCCAGCTTTTCGAGTTGCTCTCGTATGTCTAGATTATCAAGGACAATGAGTACTTTTTTACTACTAAATACTCTTTTGATCATCTTAATTCCACCATCAACATCCTTAATAGAGTCAGTAATCCCAGAACTAACAAAACCTGATAAGAGCTTTTTTTGTAAGTTCAAAAGACCATCATGAGATTCTGATGATGCTTGAATGTCCTCGAGGAAACTAAATCCATCAAAATGAGAAGATAATTTGTCAAACACAACCTTTGCAAGTGTTGTTTTACCGCTGCCTCCCACCCCATGAATACCAAGGAATCGTACACCACCAGAGTCAACATCCAACAATTCCATTATGGTTTTAATCTGAGGATGATTTTCAACCAAAGGTTTACACACATCCACATGTTTGCCTCTAAGCTCACGTAAAACCTCTTCAACAACCAATTCAATTAGTCCTCCATGGCTGCAATAAAGCAAGAAATTTTGTTTTTGTCAATGATATGAAAGAAAAGGGTATAAAGTTCTTCTAGATATGACGACCTCTAGGTTTCTGGAAACCATATGATTAAATAAGTAGTCAACCATTTCAGTTACCATGGATGGAAAATAAGCATTATAATCTGTTGCTACGTAGTTGGCATTAAACGAAATGTCTCTCAATTTGATGAATTATAGATGATTTTGATGATGCATGAGCCGATCGATGTGCTCGAGACATTCTTGATGGATTGGAGGGAGTAAGATTAAGAAAACTTGATAAGGTAATATTTATTCATAATGGTTGGATCGACTAACTAACATGTAGTACGTTAAATCCAAAGTGCGTGTATTATTGAGCTAAATTTATAGGATTGTATCGATATAGGAGCTTAATCCTGAGATAAAACAAAGATAAATTCGGAGTATCATTGATAGGTAAAACTGTTTTGTTATTTTCTACGGGAACAAGTTTCATTTTTTGGCGAAAAGAAGTGAACGGATTTTGTCTAGTAAGTTCACTAGACCTATCGGAACATTTTATAGAAGAACCTGATTTTTCATTTTTTCTTCATACCAAAAATGTAAGAATACTTTAAAAAAAATAGTGGATATTAAGGCACATAAGTATTCTCCCCTAAATTATGCATTGATTAAATTCGAATTCGGGAAAGAATCCAATGGAAATATTCCTTCTCATAATTGGTGTTGAAGGAACTAGGATAGGTTTGAAAAAAATTTCGAAAGACTGACTATTTTTCTGATGGATTTAAATGGTTAGAACCAAATTGAAGACTGTTAAGAAGGTTGAGATTTACTATGTAATAACTAATAACTAGATTAGACGATTTTTTCCTCAATATTGAGACCACTTTATCATTTTTTCCTTTTAAACTTTTTAAATATAAAATATTTTATCTTAATAAAATTAGACAAATCCAGAGATTAGTGGTGGAAATTTTTCTTCGTGTGCATCACATTTATTATTCATTTGAACTAAGGAAACAAGGGCCATTTGATGCAAAATTCAATAAAAAAAATTGCACTTTAAACTAATCATACCCCCTGGATCAACAAAAAAATTAACCACGATCCTCCCTTCCCAAGGGAAAGTGATGGATAAAATATAAATTTCAATGGGTCCGTCTCTTATGTGAAATAGTCACATTTTGAAAAATATTTTTCTAAAAATAATCGTTCATATCTTTTATAAAAATGTACGAATGGTAAATGTATTCGTCGTCCATGATAACTTTTAAGCATAAATTGTTATCGAGAATGAATATAAGTTTTATTATCTAATTATTCCAAGCAATATAACCAATCATTTTTAGGAAAATTTCTTTCAGATTGTTTATTTTCCACAAAATAAACGGATCATAAGTTAATAGTTCAATATGCATCATCTCCAAGTTCAATGATTAATGAAAATTTCCCTATTTTTCATTTATCATTCAATGGCAGACTCTTCGACAGTGTTATGTAATTTTTCATAATGTATATAATTACATAGTTCTTAGTCACTCCATCTAAATATAATATAGATTTATGAGTCGACAATTTCATTTTGAGTCCAATTTCCATGAGTTATAACAAGAGAAAATGCCGTTGTTATTCTAGACTAAGACTTTTGCAGCATCTTTTAGCATATGTTATGGAGACAATTGAAGCAGGAATTTTACAGCTCCTTCTATTATGGCCCTATATTATAGAGTGAATTCAAAATTGGTTTTCAATTTCAAACATTATTAAAAAAATTCACGAAAGCTATGTAACATAAAATAGAAAATTAAAATGGCCAAAAGAGGTAAAACACTACCTCATTTATCTCATATGGGTTGTAAACTTGGATGAATTTTTACCAATCTTGAAACAATTTAAATCAATTTCCTAGAATAATTTAACTCACACTTTTTCTCCCCTTACCAAAATGTTCTTCGTTCTTTTTGCGAGCCATCTGTTTATTTTCTTTAGTAGTACCCCAAAAAATAACGCTTTGTTTGAAAAGAAAGATTGCAGAGCCGATAGAATTATGGTGGGGGAATGATGGGGTGGTGAAAGCAACACCATTGTTTGGAATTGGTAGAGGAAATGAAGGCAGTGATTTAGAAGTGAAAAGAACACTGTTGGGCCCACTGATTTATTCCTTGCTTAGGTGTGAAAGAAACTGAGGAGAGTCCAACTTTCTTGTTTTTCCAAGTATACCCTCAAAAGTAATAGAAAATGACAAAATTGTGAATGATAATATAGCAATTAACCAATGAAATACAATTATTCTTGCAATATAGAAATGCCAAGTTTCAATTTTCCCTCTTCATTTTTCAAATCTCTACATTGACCTTTGTATCCCACAACTCCTAACCAACACAATGGATATCTTTTCTTCACCTCAGATTTCATCACCCCATAGCATTAGAATCTACTTGAGTATCTTGAGAATTTTTGCACAAAAGTCTGCATTTCAATGATTTTAAAATTCTATGGTGGTAAAGTTTAATCAAATGACTCAATTATCTTATAATTTAGAAGGTAAACTGCAAATAATCTAAACAGCAGCATCACCTGTTACTTTTTAGGTGGAACCCCCTCATATCCGCAACTTCTCTTAGAGCATTTTCCCATTCCTCCACGTCATTGCCAAATTTCCTCCTGTGCTTATCCAGGGCACTTTTGTACAAATTGCTATAAAGCATAACATCATCAAACCCCACGTCAAAGAAAATGGGCAGAATTTTCTTTTTTCCATATGATTTTGACGCACATTCTACCATGTGGGTAAGTTCACGTAGACACCACCCGTTAGAAGCATAGTTCTTTGATAAGATGGGTATGTAGATATCAGAGTCATTGAGTGCTAGCGGAAGCTCCCTGCCAATTCCATCATCAAAGCTTAGTTCATCGTCCCTAAAAACTGAAATTTGGTTACGAACGAGGTCCTCGTAAAGAAAATCCACAATGCTATAAGGAGTTTCGAGTCCACTAAAACTCAAGAACACTTGGCACTTAGGTACTCTATGGGAAATCCATGTCGATCTTGAGACATCCAGCAATCTTTCTAGGACAGTGCAACCACTATTATCCAACTCTAAGCTTTCTAAGCCCTTGACACCCTCAATAACTCTTATATTTGGACAAGCTTCTACCTCAATGTGCTCTAACTTATCTAACTTTGATAAGTTGGGTAAGTTCTCTATCCGACCACAATGGGAAATACGAAAGTACAACAAGGACTCCAATTCTGACAAACCATGAATCTCAACTAGACTTTCCATTATGTTCAAATCCAAGCGCTCAAGATTCTTCAAAAATGATAGATCATGTATTTTTGCTAGGAATTTGCATTTACTTAGTTTCAATTCCGTCAAATTGATTAGCTCTTGAGAGATAGAGAAGTGTGGCATAGGGTATTCAATGACACACAAAATTGACAAATTTCTTAAGTTGGAAAGAGGTGGCAGTAGCTTGATGCCCCTGAATTTCAAGGTTGACAAACCAAATGGAAGCGAATTGATTAGTTGTTTTTCTGGCAAATAGTTTGTCCAAGTTGGGTCAGGTTCCTCCATTGGATCAGTGATAGACGGGAAGTGACATGCTTGCAGGTGAAGGTGTCTCAAACTTGAGGGAAGATCCGGTACTCCTTGAAGGTGAGTGGAACTCATTTCAAGTGTTTGGAGACAAGAGAGATAACATAGCACCTCAGGGAGTCTAGATACACAAGTAAATGATAAGTCCAATATCCTCAAATTGGATAGCTTCCCAATTTCCTCCAAGTTTTCATTTGTTAGATCCCAACATTTCTTGGCATGTAACTCTTCAAGCATTTCCACCTGTCCGATGGTATGAGGAAACTTTTTAATCTTCGTACAGCTTACTCTAATCACTTTTAGTTTCTTTAGATATTCAATGGAGTCAGGTAATTCAACTATTCCTGACATTGATAAATCCAACTCATCCAACATTTTCATTTTTCCAAGGGAGCATGGAAGCTTCTTTATCCCCACACACCAACGTAAAGATAAACATGTAACTTTCACTAACCCTCCAATGTAGCTTGGAAGTTGGTTGATTCCAAGGTGCTTATCTAATATAAAACTTGACAAAGATTCTAGATTACCAAATGTCTCTGGAAGCTTGAAAGGTTGAAAATTTTGGGGCATGATAATCTCAGTCAAAGATTGTAGAGAACCTATTTGTGCAGGCAACTCCCAAAGCAACTTGCATCCTTCGATATTCAAAGTTTTTAGGAGTCTTAGCTTACTGATGGAGCTGTGAATTGTGGTTAATCTAACACACCGAGCAAGAATCAGCATCTCCAAAGACACAAGGTTAGAGAAGTCAGGTGTCCTTTTTAACAATAAGCATCCTGTCAAATCTAGGACCTTCAATTTATTCATCTGCAGAAAAAAATAGGAAGTAACAAAATAAGTCATAAACATCATTATATAGGGTAGTGTTAGTGATAACCTAATTATCCATAAGTCATAAATTTAAGATAATCGAGGGTAATCCCTCGTACTTTATATTTTTGAAAAAAAAATCCCTAATTAGAGTTATGGAGTTAGGCCCCTGTCAGCAGTCACATGTATACCCACAGCTTCCGTCTGAGTACGAACATTCATGACCGATAGACCAAAGTATACTTGCTATAAAAACACAAAAAAACTCTAATTCCCAAATCACGCAGAAGCTACAACTATCAACATCCCTATGTGACTCCAACTCAACTCTCTTGCTCTCGATGTCAAATGTAATGTAAAGCCTAATAATATTCACGACATAAAGTGGTGATTTAAAAAATAAATGATGCAAAGTGAAGTCGATATAAAAGGTGAGAATGATATTTTGGTATTCTACACCATTAACAAAAGTTAATCGACAAGGAATAAGAGGAAATTGGTGATTTTTGTTATCATCAATGAAAGTGTTTTTACTGTCCCGTGGTTTTATTTCTCTCTTATGAGAGAGAGAGAGTCTTCGATTTTGTTCGAGGAGTAGGAGGTCCAAGTAGAGATCTTATGACACGGAATAAAAACGCAGAGGATTCAAATGTCGCATAGAGCTAAGTTAATAAACTAAATTGAATATCGGTGAAAAATCCTCTCAGTAAACCCTTCATCTCTAAACAAAAAAAAACCCTTCCTCTCTTAAAAAGATCCTCTCTAAAGAAACTTCTCATGCATGCTCTCAGCTTCTCAGCATCAATTTCTGAAACTGAAAGCCTACTTTGGTCCGATTTTCTTTTCTAGGCATTGATGTCCTTTTTTTCTCTTTGTCTCGTTTGGCGTCTTCTTTCGCTAAATGTTGTTACTTTTCTTCGCTCGTCGTAGTGAACAAATATGCTTGCAGCTACAAATTTTGTGAGAACGTCGTCATTAATCCAATAAGCAGGATGCTCGCGACATTGTTATATGATTTCTCCAATATTCAGCAGAAGCTCTCTCTCCTAATTTAGCTGTAGATCTAAATTTGAGTGCTTTTCTCTCTCAATCTAAATCTAAATCTGAGAATTTTTTAGAAGCGTTCTATCTGTGGTGGTTTAACATGTTATGGTTGTTATTGTCTCCATATGGAGGACATTGAACCTAAATGCACATTGCAAGCCGTAGTTTTTGGAGGGAAAGATCTCGGTGTGTGCCCATCACTAACAATTCTAGTGATCGGCTGCTGACATTTTTTGATGCTATAACAGATCTAATCTTTTGGGATAAGAACTTATTTAGAGCTACAAGCCATGCTCTTTTGTTTCTAGGGTTTTGTTTTGTTTTGCAGCCTTTTTGGGATTTGCTTTACTTAGTAGTTTTCTGTTCTACTCATGTTTTTTTTTTTTTTTTTGGTCGGTCCTACTCTATTCCTATTCTAAAGCTCACTCTTAGACTTTTGCTATGCCTCCTTGCAAGGCGTGGGAGTCGAAACCCACTCCTGAAACTACAGCGTCCCCACCTCAACCTCCCGAGAATGTGGGGATTCGAATCCCCCACCCTCCCTTCCAAGTTAGAAGGGTGGCAACTGGAGCAAACCCCAGTGGTTGTTCTACTCATGTTTGATAATAACAAATGAATAAAATTTTTCTTTGATAAAAAAATAAAATAAACTCAATTGTTGTGGCCCCACAAGATTTGTTGTCTACCCTGAATTGAACTATCCATTTATATGAGATTTGATTTGACGCGGTAGTTAAAAACTAGATTCGATAGCTTAGCTTGAGGCTTCGCTCATTAACTCAAGTAAAATAAAAGAGTAACAGTAATGTCATTTTTATTTACTTTTCAGTTCGTTAATGCAATTATAAACATAACAAAAACAAATACTTAAATATTTAACTAGCCTAGTGAGTCGCTTGAATCAAGTAGTCTGAAGGTCAAGCTCACCTTGATTAATAATCAACTTGGCTATTCCAATCAACTATTAGATTACTAAACTTAACTCAAACTTTACGTCATTCAAATAATATCAGATGCATGTTTAAGGAAAATCGCACTTTTAATGGGACATAATTGTGGTTTACGTTGACATATGAAAAAATATTAATTGTTACCCATGCAAAATATATTATACACTCAGATGAGATGAGGAGTGTGTTGGACCATCATGTCATGTCAACCGTACGTGGTAATGATAGAAAGGAGTAAAATAAATATCGTACTTAATTCATCATGAATGAGATAATGACAAAAAGAAGTATATAGAGTTAGGTATGCCGTACCTTCATTTGGCTCCACCCACCCCAATCGTCTCTAATAAAGCTATTCGAAAGGTCAAGCACAACCAAATTACTAAAGTGAAAGTTTTTCGCATGGAAAGTTGTTTGCCATGTTTGCCAAGAAAGCCATCTTAGTTCTGAAAGAAGATTTTGGAAGTTGCCAGAAAAGTCAGACTCTTTCACTTGAAGAAACCTTAACTTTGGTAGAGCAGCTAATTCCTCCGGTGCAAAGTTGTGGCTGCAGCCATCGGAAGTGAGGCTTAGTACTTGTACATCTCGATTTGTCTGCCAACAGAGATTCAAGATTATTGAGTGCATAAAACTTTGAATGCTCACAGAGCTAAGAAAGGAAGACTATGAACGCCGGTAAACAAATTCACACCATTAACGACATTTTCAGCTTCCATTTGAAAATATAAATCATTTCTCCATTTTCCATTTTCTACTTTTCAAGAATTATAATTAGCATATCCATTCCAATGTCCATGATTTTTTGTTTTCTCTGCAATTGTGCATAAAAATAATTTAAAAGAGAATTTTCAAACAACTAGTTTTCTTTTGACTTTACTAGGATAACATGCGAAACCACGCTTTGTTGCTTCGGAATTTCCAAAAAACTATTTTCTGTTGATCTAGAAAACAAAGCTAACTTAATAGGCAAACCAACTGGTAAATCTCTCCACCAATTTAGCAGACCTTTTTAACCCAAATGTTGGAGAGAGAGAGCTATCTCAATCACAAGACAAATGGGAAGTTAAACAAAGTTACCTATAAAGTAAAATAAAAAATTCAATAAGTTTTTCTTTCAAATAAAAATTATGTGACATACACTTCTATTTTACCTCTTTCATCTCCAGTAGTTTTAAGGCATCCTCGTGATTCCACACCCTACTAAATTTGTGAGGATTTTCTTTGCAAGGATATTCTTCAAGAACAATGTACCTTCCCAAATCTCGAACTTGGTCATGCATCCAAAACTTTTTATCATCTTTAATTTTCATCAAGGACCGTAGGAGGAGGGCACTAATTGCACGGGGAGGATAGTAATTACAATCACGCCACATGATAATTGGATATGTTTGTTTTGTGTTGGTGAAAAAGCAAGCAATATCCAGAAATACTTCTCTGTGCTTAGGCTCCAATTGTTCATAACTTATTATTAATGCATCTCGGACATCCTTGTAAGGACCTTCATCTAACTGCTTCAACGTGTCTTCCCATAGCTCTATTTTATCAAGATGTTGCTCTAAAACCGAGCCCTCGCAGTAAAGAGATGAACCTACCACCTCGATAGCCAAAGGAAGCATACCCACTCTACGAACTATTTTCTCTGCAAGATGGTCATATCCTTTTACAGGAGAGTCTCTTCGGAATGCGTGCTTACAAAACAACTGAAGTGCTCGACCATATTCCATCTCATGAACTTCATAATCCAAAATTCCTTTGGTTTGATTTTGGCCCTCTTCACTAGATGATTCCACTTGAGTCATCAAGATACTTTTGTCCCTAGTAGTGATAATGATCCTGCTACCAAAACCAAACCAATCAGATTCTCCAGCTAACTTTTCGAGTTGCTCTTTCTTGTCTAAATCATCAAGAACAATGAGGACTTTTTTAGTATTACATACTTTCTTGATCCAATGCACCCCATCTTCAATGTCTTTAATTTTGTTAGCAATCTCAAAGCCAACAAAACTTGATAATAACTTTTTTTGCAAGTCTATAAGACTATGCTTCGATGATTCTCGAACATCTTGAAGGAAACTAACACCATCAAAGTGATGAGATAATCTATTGAACACAACCCTCGCAAGTACTGTTTTACCAATGCCACCTCCTCCATGAATACCAAGGAAACGTACACCATCAGAGTCAACTTCCAACTTTTCTGTTATGGCTTTTATCTGAGGATGATCTTCAATCAAATATTTAGGCACATCCACGTTTCTAGCATTAAGCTTCCACAATACCTCTTCAACAACCAAGTCAATTAGTTCTCCTTGGCTGCAGCAAATAATAAAAATTTTGTTTTAGTCAATGACATGAAAAAAAAAAAAAAAGGGTATAAAATCCTTGCGGATATGACGATCTCTGCTCATCTAGGGACCGTATGGTTAAGTAAGTTATCCGTTTCACGTACTATGGATGGAAATTAAGTGGCACAATCAGTTAATACACATGTTGGAATTTTAAGGAATAGCAGTCGATTTGAGGTAAGGAAAAAGTTTAAAAAAAAAAAAAAAAAAAGCCGTAATTTATACCTATTGTGACATATTCTCTTTTTTTTTTTTTTTTTTTTGTGACATCAAAAACCCCAAATTCTACCCACTGTGACACATGTATTCTAAAATTTTTCTTGTGACTTAAAAATCATAAATTTGTACATATGCGACACACTTATCCTTCGTCAATGTTCCATTCGATAATTTTCCAACCAAAACAATGTCGTTGTCACGTGGGCACCATATCAACGCTAGTTGCTTTTTGGCGTCTATGTAGACATATTTTTAACAGCTCTCATGGATAGAATTTCAACAAACGATAAATGAGTCACACAGATATAATCATAGAAAAACGTTAGGATAAATGTGTCGGGAGAAGTGCCAAAAAAGTCCTAAACCTTTTAGCTTTGTGCCGATTTAGTCCTAAACCTTTTTTTGGTGCCGATTTAGTCATAAACCTTTTTATGTTGTGCCAATTTAGTCCTTTCCGGCCAAAATTAATCGGATTTTGCTGACTGGATGCCGGCCGGCTGACGTGACCTGATCGGTGCTGATGTGGACAACTTTTAATAATATTTTAATATTTTTGAATTTTTGAATTTTGAATTTTGAATTTTTTCTTCTCATCTTCTACCTCCAGCCGATCGCCGGAGCTTGGTGACCGGCCAGAGGCGACGGCCGGCAAGGTCGAGGTCAACCTCGCCGACCACCTTGCCAGTGGCCACGACCGCGAGGGCGACCTCACGCTGGGTAGCAAGGGCGAGCCTCGCCCGCCTGGCGCGAGGCCGCCCTCGAGGCCTGGGCGGCGTGGCTTAAGCCCCGCCAGCTCTGCCTTGAGGCTGGGCGGCGAGCCTGCGCCCATGGCCGGCGAGGGCAAGCCCCACCAGCTCGACCTCGCCGCCTAGGCCTCGAGGGCGGCCTCGCTCGCCGGCGCGAGGCTGCCCTCGCGGCCACCGGTGAGGTGGCCGGCGGGTTGACCTCGACCTCGCCGGCCGTCGCCTCGGCCGATCGCCGAGCTCGCGACCGGTTGGAGGAAGAAGATGAGAAGAAAAAAAAAAAAAAAAAAAAAAAATAATAAAAAAAAAATAAAAATTAAAATATTATTAAAAGTTGTCCACGTCGCGCCGATCAGGCCATGTCGGTGACCGATGTCCAATCAGCAAAATCCGGCCAATTTTGGCCGAAAAGGACTAAATTGGCACAACATAAAAAGGTTTATGACTAAATTGGCACAAAAAAAAAGGTTTAGGACTAAATCGGCACAAAGCCGAAAGGTTTAGGACTTTTTTGGCACTTCTCCCTAAATGTGTCATATTGAGCATAACTTAGTATTTTCTTTTTATGGCTTTTGCCCTTTTTATGTATGAGAGATGCTTTAGATAATGCATGGGCTGATGGATGGGAAGGAGATTTTCTTGATGGAATGGACAAAGTAAGATTCGCAAAACTTGATAAGGTAATATTTTTTTCATAATGCTTAAAAAGACTAACTTGCACGTAGTAACATATAATCCAAAGTGCCTATATTGTTGAGCTATACTTTTAAGATTGTGCTGATCTAAGAATTAAATCCTAAGATTAACAAAGAAAGTTAGCGGACTCAAGCAAAATCCAAAGAAGCACAATAAGGGTGCGTTTGGGGAGTGCACGATAACCATTATATTTTTTGCCATAATTTTTTTTTTTGTTCCCAGAAATAGGTTTGGAATAAAAATCCATTTAGTAACACAATTTCATTATTCTATTTCTGGAACAAATTTTTAATCTAGAAATAGATTTCAAATAGAAATGAGAAGTAAAAAATTTCTACTTCTCTATTTTTAGAATAGAAATGAGAAATAAAAATTCTTTTTATTGCTCGTCCTCGTTACTAGCCGACCGCCCACCTACCACTGTTGCTAGTCACCAGCCTTCGTCCACCACCACCACCGAATAAAGAGAAATTTTGTGTCATTATCAAACAAATTTCTATTTCGGGAACATAAATTTTGTGTTGTTATCAAACGCACATTTTTACTCAAAAACTCATCCAATTAATAAAAATAAAAATAAAAGAAAAAATCTATTTCTAGAATAGGATGGTTATCATTCGCACCCTTGGTAACCATTCTATTTCGGGAACAATTTATACTTGGAAATAGTTTTTTCTTATATTTTCCCTAGATGAGTTTTTTAGGATTCGAATGTGTTTAGTAACTGCACAAAATTTCTATTCCTGAAATAGAAAAATAACATAAATGCGTTCGGTACGACCCTCAAATTTTATTTTATTTTTTTCTTTGTCCTTCTCTTCTTCTTCTTCTTCTTCTTCTTCTTCTTCCTCTAGCCAATCGCTAGCTATGGCGATGGTCAACAACCTTGTTGGCCTTGGGGGAGCCTCGCTTGCCCCCGGCGAGGTCAAGCCTCGTCCAACCATCGTTGTGGCCGGCAACCGACTAGAAGAAGAAGAGGAAGAGAAAAATAAGGAAAAAAATAAAATGGTTTGGGCTTATTCTTAAGTTGTTTCCGCGAACAAAGAAGCAACTTTTTATTACTTATTGATTCTATTGCAAATCTATTCTCAAGAATAAAAATATTACCAAATGCATTTCTATTCTTTTCTTTTTCTTTTTGTTCCAAAGAATAAAAAAATAGAAATAGTCACTATTTGACTAGTTACCAAACAGGACCTAAATATTCTTAATAGGTAAAAATGTTCTCCTGTTATCTAAGGAAACAAGTTTTATTTTTTGCAAAAGAGGAATAGATTTTATTTGGTAATTTCTTATTGGAAAAAATACCAAAAAAGTCGTAAACTAATAGCATTAATAGCAATTTAGTCATAAACCTTTCAATTAGACTAATTTAGTCATAAATCTTTTCATATTAGTACCAATTCAGTCCATCCAGCCAAATTTGGCCGGTCGGCGCTAATGTCGTTGCTGGTTGACTGACAAACACTGACATGACAATTTTTAAATTTTTTTTGAATTTTTTCCATTTCTTTTTCTTTTTTCCTTTTCTTTTTCCTCTTCTTCCTCTTGGCCTTCTTCTCTAGCAGTGGCCGACAAGCCTCCGACGACTTGCTGGCCATTGGGCAAGGACCATGACCCTCACCGATAGTCAGTGAGGGCTTGGCGGCCCTCCTCCAATGGTGGGCAAGCGTCCTGCAAGGAATCCGAGGAAGAAGAGAAAAGGAAAAAGGAAAGGAAAAAAATTATTGAAAAACTATTAAAAATTGTTACGTCAGCATTTTGTTGGCCAGCCAACATCCATGTTAGCGTCGGCCGATCAAATTTGGACAAATAGACTGAATTTATATCAATATAATAATCTTTAGAACTAAATTGGTCTAATTGAAAAGTTTAGAACTGAATTAAAACTAATGACATAGATCTATGACTTTTTTGGTAATGTTTTTCAGTTCTCACTAGACCTATTGGACCGGATTCAAGAATAGTTCATTCAAGTAAGGGTCATCTGAATTCATTCATAAATTGGATCAAAATGGACCCTTTTTGCCCCTATTCTTTTCTTCTCCTAGAATGAAGAAAATGTCGCATTGCTTTGATTCCTAAAAATTTGAGGGACACGGTTTCTTCAATTGAGAAGTGTAACTATTGCGTTTATTAACGATAACCAAGAAAAGAAAAATGAGGAACATTACCTTTTCCGTTTCAAATCCCATCCCTTTAGACGTGCAACCTTTCGAAGAGAAGCTTCCCACCGCTTCAATTCATCGAGCCCGAATTTCTCCTCGTGCTTGGGCATGACATTTTTGTACAATTCGGTGTTGAGCTTAACGTCATCAGGGTCCACATCGTAGAAGATGGGAAGTATTTCTTTCTTTCTATTTGATTTTGAGGTGCATTTTTCCATGTGCGCAACCTCACGAAGACACCACGAACTGGTAGCGTAGTTTTGAGAGAAGATGGGTATATAGATTCGTGATTTGTCAAGGGCTTTCAAAAGCTCTCCATCGATCTCTTTGCCAACTCGGAGTTCTTCGTTGTCTAGGAAGACATGGATTCCAACGAGTCTCAATCTATGATAAAGGCAATCGGTGAAGTTGTCGCGTGTGTCTCGTCCCCGAAAACTCAAGAACACGTCGTACTCTGTTCCTGATGCGTTTAACGCCTCGTTCCCTTCTCCAGACACATCGTCCCTTCTTGAGGTTACCTCCAAGTCTCTCCTAAGTGCCTCGTTCTCCTCTCTAGACACATTGTCCATTCTTAAGGTTGACTCCGAATCCCTCCTCAACGCCTCGTTCTCTACTCCAAGCGCATTGTTCATTTTCGAAGTTGTCAGATGGTCCCTTCTAGAGGTTGATCCTGCGTCCCGCCTTAACGCCTCGTTCTCTTCTCCGGACTCATCGTCCGTCCTCGAGGTTGACGCCGAGTCCCACCTTAACGCCTTTATCTCTTCTTCAGAAGCATCCTCAGTTCTCGAGGTTCTCGGATGGTCGATTATCGAGGTTACTTCCGAGTCCCTCCTTCTCTCTGATTTCGTGAGTTGTCTGAGGGCCCTGTCAAATTTTACAAACTTTTAACCCGGTGGAGACTTAAAAAATAGGAATGAAAAACAAACGAGCAGGCTGAATTGCATCTAACATGTACAGGAGCGAAGTTCACTTTTTTTTTGTGCATTGTTTGTCAGCAAGAGCCCGAACAGAGTCGAGTCAGAGCACTTACAGTAGTAGTACAACCGTAACGAGGATGACGAATAGATCAAGAGCTCCGTATTCCATCTGTGGGTCAATCCTCTCAGCCGTATTCCCTCAAAGAAGAGAACCACCACACTTCTGGAAAAAGAGCTAGATTGGGAGGGTTTAGTGGAGGAAGATCGACTATAACTTCTCCAGGTGCAGAGAAGAAGGGCAAAGTAAATGCAGGGACGTTGAAGGTGAGTTTCTTGGAAACGAAGTTGCCACCTTGGAGACGCATAGTGGAGAGGAGTCAGCGGAGAGGAGTCAACAGTACAGGCCACGGTCAAAGTCCTCCCGGTGGGAAATCCGTAAAGGCCAATATCACCAAGTCACGTGGGACGCTTGTGGTCCAACACTTGATGTAATTAAACAACAGGTAGTTGAAGACTTAAGGACTCACAAAACAAAAACAAAAACAAAACAAAAAAAAGGAAAGGGACAAAATTGAAATTTCAACAGATTTTTTCCAAGTTTTAACGGTATTAGAAGGACATTGACTTGATTAAGTAAATGATAAATGGTTTGGTTTTTTTTTCCCCTTCAAATACGTTCATGCTTTTCATTGTAACTAAACCTATTAAATGGATGGGTCAGGTCATAAACGGTTCGACCCAAGTTGACATATTAATTCATTTATGACTCATTTATTTGCAATGTAAGTTAACCCATACCCGACCCAACCCATGTTGCTAAAATATTTTCATATTTAACTTAATGTAGGAAAACTCATACCAAACTGAAGTAAGAATACAAAGTAAGTGAGCGCAAGATCAAGTGAAAGTGAAAAAGTGAGTTTGGTCTAAATAAGTTATAAACTCATTTATGACCCCACTTAGCACTTATATTATGCTTGGCATTCAAAAAACACTCATATTATGTATAAACTCATTTATAACTCATTACTCATAATTAACCCATGAAAAAACACGACCCATCATATAGGTTAATAAATGGATTTATGACTCATT
The DNA here is from genome assembly GCA_014182565.1 of Eucalyptus marginata. Taxonomy (NCBI): domain Eukaryota; kingdom Viridiplantae; phylum Streptophyta; class Magnoliopsida; order Myrtales; family Myrtaceae; genus Eucalyptus; species Eucalyptus marginata. Next base: position 34,765,819 of record CM024587.1, on the reverse strand, counting down.
TTGACATATCTAATTGTGACTTAGCCAAAAAAGAAGTACAAGAACTAGAAGACAAAGAAAGGGTAGGTTTTTCTTTACAGCAAAAGACCAACATTAAGTAATGTGATGGGATATTGAATACTATTTTTTCAGTCAACTAATTGGAGATTGATTTTTTTTTTTTATTTTCCAATGCACGCTCTATATTTTCAATCTTAGGACCTCAAACTTTTACAACAGGCCAATATTGACAAGTATATCTAAATATAATTTTCACTATTTTTTAATATCTTAGGAAACATTTCAGTTTTTGGCGAAAAAGTAAAAACTTAATTTTTGCTTTTTTATGCCTAAATAAACGGGCTGAGTTGAGTCTTTGAATTTGCAGCCACAAAGATTGAAAAAGAAAACATAATAGCCACTCCGCTTCCTTTTTAATCAACTCAGAATTGTGAGAAAGACATTCATAATCTTGGAAATGTCAGGGTAAAATCGGTAACTTGACCTATGGTATAATAAATTAAAAAGGTCCTACTTTTTTTCTTTTTTTTTTTATCGGAAAAGAGGTCCTACTTGATCATAATTAATTATTTCTTATCTAAACCATTCTCCATTAATTATGTCACAAATATTCTATCAATCGACAAATGCCTAAAAAAGGGAGCGAAGTTCCCTTTTTTTGTGCATTGTCAACAAGAGCTCGAACAGAGTCGAGTAAGAGCACTTACAGTAGTAGTACAGCCGAAACGAGGATGACGAATAGATCAAGAACTCCGTCTTCCATCTGTGGGTAAATCCTCTCAGCCGTATTCCCTCAAAGAAGAGAACCACCACGCTTCTGCAAAAAGAGCTAGACTGGGAGGGTTTAGTGGAGGAAGATCGACTATAACTTCTCCAGTTGCAGAGAAGAAGGGCAAAGTAAATGCAGGGACGTTGAAGTTGAAGGTGAGTTTCTCGGAAACGAAGTTGCCACCTTGGAGACGCATAGCGGAGAGGGGTCAACGGTACAGGCCAAGGGCAAAGTCCTCCTGGTGGAAAATTTATAAAGCCCAGTATTACCAAGTCACGTGGGACACTTGTGGTCCAACACTTGGTGTAATTAAACAACAGGTAGTTGAAGACTTAAGAAGGACTCACAAAACAATAAAAAAAAAAAAAAAGAAAAGGGAAAGGGACAAAATTGATATTTCTACAGATTTTTTCCAAGTTTTAACGGTATTAGAAGGACATTGGCTTGATTAAGTAAATGGTAAATGTTTTGGTTTTTTTCCCCTTCAGACCCGTTCATGCTTTTTGATGGAATTCTAGTCGGCGGAAGACGACTTACTTGATTCCAATGCGCAAACAGCAAATAGCCCCGGAACGAACGTTGAATTGCGAATCAATCACGAACAACACCACCTCACGTTGGTCTGGATGCGATCACGAGGAAAGCACCCGATTTCCACGGCGTAAATGCAAACCGTTCTTGCCTAATTGAGATGGAATGCCTTCTACCTTTGATGATGGAAATAGAGAGAGAATTTTGGTACAAATGATCTGACAACACTTCCAACGGTTGTGTTTGTGAGGATTATATACGTCTCCCTTCGTACCCCTCCATTAGCGTCTTTCCATCGTAACGTTTCAACTTGAAACGGTGCGTCCAATCACACCCCATCATGGACGTACCAGCTGGAAGAACTACATCTCCCACTCGGACATGATGGTCTTGATAGCGCTCTATCAAGAATATAAGGCAAGGCATTCAACATTCATCAACTTTACAGAACAATTCATACCGGCAAGTAAGCCGTGCGACCGGGTGAGTACACCCGCACTTGGGAGCTCAAATTATGCACCCGTTAGGGATGACATAATGGCTACAACCCCGAAAAGAAATAAACAACTGATGTCTCATAGTGCCCTGCATATTTTTGTTACATCAATTCAAGTATACCTATCCCTTAAAGGCTATACTTGATTATTCTCAAAACACCATGTATTTACAATTATATCCGCAACCACATAAGGCGATATAATTGGTCGACCAGTAAATACATGTGACAGATGTAAAACAACAATAGTCTTCCTTCGCACTCATGTCTCTCTTAATTTCAGAACAACAGCTTTCCTAGACACGTCCCATAGGCCATATCTATTCATGACCGCCCGTAACATGCTAAAGTAGCAACATTGATCTTTCACTTCGAGAACATAATCGAAGTAACATAGGGCACAAATTAAGGTAAATTTTAAAATATCTCAAGGACTCACACAATGAGTAAATAGGGATAATTTTACTCACCTTCCATTGTCGGTCGAACAATGCACATGTAGTCTGAATTACATGTTATAGTGGATTTCTCTTTCTATAAGAGCGTATGTCATTTCTTAGATATATCCACTATACGAATCTTAGCCTAAACATAGTCACGCGCTTCTCACGTACTCATGTTTAACTCGAGTGCTATATTAGCTCGCTTTCTATAGCGCCCAATTAAGTACTCGCATCCGGCATCTTACAGGCATACATGATTGTGGGACTATCATGTTCGGTCTTAAACAAATCACAGACCTCATCTTGACTACAATCAAGGCGACATATTTTATGTACCAGACTTGCTCTTCAGCATTTATTTGTACATAACGTCTCATCTCAACGTGCTAACTATAGCACTTGAGGCGATTGCTCGTGTGAGTAAGCCAATCATTACCCGCCGACATACTTTCCAATAATATATGTGTGCTTGTACTAGTCTCATAATGGATTTGTACATTTTGATAAAACATCAAGTCATTAATAAACAAACAAGTACAATACATATGTCCATAAATACATAAAACAATGATTCTCTACAATAACACATATCACATTCTACGCAAACCTAGTGACATCATGTGGGTCAAGAATATATCTCTAGGAATGGCCTTTGTAAATGGATCAGCAGCCATTCTATTGGTTGAAATGTATTGTAGAATCACTTCTTTCTGTGCTATAATATCTCTGATGAAGTTATTCTTCATGTCAATGTGCTTCGTCCTTCCATGATACTTGGGATCTTTCACATAGGCAATGGCAGCTTGACTATCGCAATAAACCGTCACCGGTCTTGGAACCTCGGTGACAGTGGCTAAATTTTCAAAGAAACGTTTTAGTCATACTGCTTCTTGCACTATGGCAGAACATGCAATAAATTCAGCCTCCATAGTAGACAAGGCTATGCATGTCTGTTTCTTGCTATTCCAAGAAATTGCACCTCCATTGAGCAATAACGCATATCCAGAAGTCGATTTACGCTCATCCGGGTCTCCACCCCAATCAGCATCTGAATAACCTAATAGTTGTAAATCATTCCCTTGGTAACAAAGTCGATAGTCCATGGTGCCCTTTAAGTATCTCAGGATCCTCTTCACTGCTTTCCAGTGTGCTTGACCGGGATTTGATTGAAATCGGCTCACCAATCCCACGGCATAACATATGTCGGGTCGAGTACACATCATAGCATACATCAAACTTCTGATCGCACTAGCATAAGGAACAATTTTCATCACTTTTATTTCTTCTGGAGTCTTAGGACACATCTCAGTACTTAGGCCTTCACCTTGCATTACAGGGGTATCAATGGGATTACAATGCTGCATATTGAAACGCTCAAGAATCTTCATAATATAAGATTCTTGTGATAAAGTAAGGAGTTTCCTTGATCGATCTCTTTCGATCTTAACTCCTAATATATAAGCAGCTTCTCCCATGTCCTTCATTTCAAAATTGGAGGACAACCATTCTTTTATGGTGATTACCATAACCTTGTCATTTCCAGCCAACAATATCGTCCACATAAAGTGATAAAATCACAAATTTATCTTCAGACCGTTTGACATATACACAGGTGATCTTTTTGATCATCGAAAAACCAAAAGTTGTTATGGCTCGATGAAAACGAAGATACCACTGTCTAGATGATTGCTTAAGGCCATATATTGAGCGATGAAGTTTGCAAACTTTATTCTCTTGACCTTTAGTTATGAAACCTATTGGTTGTTTCATATAAATTTCCCCATCTAGTTCTCCATTGAGAAATGCCTTCTTTACATCCATTTGATGTAATTCAAGGTTCAAATGTGCAACGATGGCTAGAATAAGGCGTATTGAGGCAAACCTTACAACTGGTGAAAAGGTTTCCTCGTAGTCTATACCCTCTTGTTGAGTATAACCTTTCGCCACAAGACGAGCCTTATATTTTTCAATGGATCCATCCGCCCTTTGCTTAATCTTAAAGACCCATTTATTTCCAATGGCCTTACGATTGGGTGGTAGATCAACCAAGTCCTGCACATGATTTGTCTTCATTGACTCCATCTCGTCTTCCAAAGCTTTTCTCCATTCTTCCTTATCGAGGATGAGAGAGCCTCTTGAACAGTCTTAGGCTCGGCATCATCTTTATGAGCAATCATAAATGCTTCCCCTTCAATCTCAAAACGACGACAAGGAATACTTTTACGATTACTTTTACGCAACTGAATTTCTCTTGAATTCAATTCGCCAGACGATGCTACACTCCCACTAGGTCTTTCATGTTGAGGTAAATCTTCATTTCCCTCCATAACATTAGTGGGTGTATTATTAGGATCTTCCATTTCATATAATTGGAAATCCTTATCAATCTCACCTCTACTAGGAAAATCGTTCTCCAAGAACGTGACATCTCGTGACTCCTTTTCGGTCACACTTCCATCAGCCTCGTTCACCTATAAACACATACCCTTTGGAGTGTTCGAATATCTTATAAAGATACATTTCTTCCCTCTATGGCCTAATTTGCCATATTTATGGGAAGATTCATGAACATAAGCTGCACATCCCCATGGACGTAGACTACTTAAGTCTGGTTTTCTACCAGTTCATAATTCATAAGGGGTGGAAGTGACCGATTTTGAGGGCGCTCAGTTAAGTACATAGGCAACAATCAATAATGCATCTCCCCAAAAGGAGATAGGTAAATATGCTTGCGCCATCATAGACCTAACCATTTCCAATAGGGTTCTATTCCTTCTCTCAGCAACCCCATTTTGTTGTGGAGTATAAGGAATAGTCAATTGTCGTACAATTCCATTTTCATCATATAGAGCCTTGAATTGTTCCGATAGATACTCACGTCCACGATCGGTTCTCAATGCCTTTATTGTTCTGTTCAACTGATTCTCTACCATCGTTATATATCGTCTAAAGCATTTTAATGCTTCGGACTTATGGGAGATCGAAAGACATAACGGAAACGCGTGAAGTCATCTATGAAAGTAATGAAATATGAGGCTCCATGCCTCGCCCTCACATTCAAAGGACCACAAATGTCGAATGTATGAGTTGCAATGGAAATTCAGCTCTAGTCCCTTTACCGAATGGTTTTCTAGTTGCTTTTCCCGCTAGACAATGTTCACATACGGGTATATCAACATTAGTGAGTGACCCTAAAAGGCATTCTTTAGCTAATCTTTGCATTCTTTGCAATCCAATGTGACCTAATCTAGCATGCCAAGTATTTGCATCAATTTCAACATTACTAGAAGATGCAATTAAAGAAAAACAACCATTAACATTAACATTGTACTGATCATAGTCAATGTCTAACACCATAAAACCATTCAATACATGACCTGAACCATAATAAACTGTTCCATACAAAATATCAACACAATCACCATGGAAATTCAATACATAACCTAAGCTAAGAAGAACAACTACAGAGACCAAGTTTCGTCGAATATCTGGAGCATAAAGGACATCATGCAGGAATAGGTTTCGACCACCACATAAGATTAATTTACATGTGCCGATACCCTTCACTTCAACTCTTGAGTTATTCCCAACATATATCCATCTTCTTCCAAGCGGTATCCGACGATACTCCACAAATGCTTCTCGGTCTCTAGCTACATGGTCTGTTGCTCCTGAGTCTACAAACATTGGATGAGATTCAGCAAGCATTACAAGATTACTAGAAACAAAAGCATTACTCAAAGTAATGGAGTAATAGGGTACCTTTTTCGGCTCAGTGCATTCACGAGCAAAATGACCCAGCTTGCCACAATTGTGGCACTCCATCTTGGCCTTGTCCTTCTTCCCACCATGCTTCTTGCGTCGGAAGGTCTTAGCCCTCTTGGGTCCCTGATTAGTCATCTTCCCTTTGTTGTTGAACTGAAGATTCCTCTTGCGCTTGAAGCCCGAAGCTTTGCGCGAACTCGTTTCAACAACATAAGCATGGGTAGAGGATCTCGCAGCCTCTAGGCGCTCATCCTCTAATTCCAAACGACGCGCAATATCATCAAAAGAGACGATGTTCTCACTATGCGTCATATTGATCTTCATATATTCCTAATTATCAGGAAGAGACCTTATAACAGCCTGAACTTGATGTTCATCGGTAAGGGAGTGACCTGCCGACTTCACTCACGGATCATGTTTGACATCTCCCGAAGATGTTGCCTCATGGTTACATTTGAGCGCTTTCGAATGTGTCAAACTTGATGGTGAGTCTCCTCGCCTTAGTGGCAGATGTACCCCCAAACTTATCCTTCAAGGCAACCCACATAGCTTGAGCTTTATCATAACTTTCAAACTCACACATGAGATCATCTTGCATACAGCTCAAGCAACGTGATGCGAGCAATGCTATTCTTCTTTTTCCAAGCTTGATAAGCTTCTAGATCTCTCCCGTGTTGAGCTGAAGTTCCATGCTCAGTTCATCCATGGTGTGGTTGAGGGTTTCCAAAACCTCTTGCTCCTCAAGGATGTACCGAACCTTTCGGTGCCAAATATCATAATTGTCACCGTTCAGCTTCTCACCCTTATTGAGGTCAGCCACAATGGTCTTGGATGCCGATGCCATAATCAATTGATATAACACATTGACATAATGTCGCAGAATTAATACTAGCACATTTTTCAGAGTAACACACATACTTAATTTGCAGCAAAAACAAACTAAAATAATAATAATTCAACAAAAGACACAAAACAAAAGTTCACTATGTTCCCAATCAACTTCTATGTACAATTGTTCTATTATCATTAATTAGTTTAATTTGCACAAATTTTGAGTTCTAGGTGAGGACTGCTTCGAACTCTACCAACCTACGAACTCCCACTAGGAAAAAATAATTACATGACCTCATGTAATTTCTACATCTTTCCTTAACACAAAACCATAGTATGATAATAACCAACGTATAAACAACAATCATGCTTCAACTATAATTAAAATTGCAATTCAACATGTAATGGATTTCCTACCATTGTTCTAATTTTCTAGCAACTAGAAAATTGCAAGTATATTGAAACCATATACATCATATCATTGAACCAAACTTTACACAGCATATATAACATCATTTGCACACAAGTTAGTCATTGTATTTCCTAAACCACAAGAAAATACAAGCTACAAATGAATAAACTATGCATTAAACGCCAAAAATTACGCGTACATAGGGTTCCCTACACATTTTCATACATTTATAAAATCCAAAAATGAAAAATAATTGTACCACAGTGTAGGGGACATCCATACGAACCCAACGCCACCAACCACGCTCCAATCGGAGCCTGCACGCGCCCCCACGCGCCGCCTGAGTGCGCGGGCGCGTGTGGCGCACGCGCCGCCGAGCCAAAAGGCTCTGGCCGGGCGGACCGGTCGACCGTTGACCGGTTCGACGGTTGGACCGGTCCGACCGTTGACCGATCCGACCGGCGACCGGTCCGACCGTTGACCGGTCCAATCGTTGACCGGTCCGACCGTTGACCGGTCAACGGTCAACGGGTCGGGTCAACGGGTCGGGTGGTCGGGTCGGGTCGGGTCGCCGGCCGGTGACCGGCCGGCCAACTACCCGCCGGCGGTGACGTCATCAATGACGCCATCCCAACGGTTACCGACCGTTGGATGACGCCACGGTGACGCCACCACGCGCGGCCGCCGACCGGCGCGTGACGCGCAGCCGCCGGGTTCGCGATCCGGTGCGTGCCTCACACGCGCCGGCTGCTAGCGCTGCAGCGCGTGGCGCCCACGCGCAGCGCCTTCGGCCGCGCGTGTGGGCGCATGCGGCGTCGGATGGCGGTGATCGACCCACCGTTGGACTCGTCTCGACGAGATTTTTCACCCTGTATCTTCAAAAATTAATTTTGGCCAAAAAATTATATCGAAAAATGGCCAAAACCGTACGGGTGTACGCGATCCCGAGTTCGTTCTTCGCTTCGGTTGAAATTTCGAGTTTTTCAGATGGCAATTCCGACCATTAGACATTCAAATAGTGTAGAATTGATACTCTTGATCTCAATATCAAAAGTTAAACGAGAAAATTCAATGAAAAACAAGGCAGAAATCACGATCGGCTCGATACCAATGATGGAATTCTAGTCGGCGGAAGACGACTTACTTGATTCCAATGCGCAAACAGCAAATAGCCCCGGAACGAACGTTGAATTGCGAATCAATCACGAACAACACCACCTCACGTTGGTCTGGATGCGATCACGAGGAAAGCACCCGATTTCCACGGCGTAAATGCAAACCGTTCTTGCCAAATTGAGATGGAATGCCTTCTACCTTTGATGATGGAAATAGAGAGAGAATTTTGGTACAAATGATCGACAACACTTCCAACGGTTGTGTTTGTGAGGATTATATACGTCTCCCTTCGTACCCCTCCATTAGCGTCTTTCCATCGTAACGTTTCAACTTGAAACGGTGCGTCCAATCGCACCCCATCATGGACGTACCAGCTGGAAGAACTACACTTTTCATTGTGACTAAACCTATTAAATAGATGGGTCGGGTCATAAATGGTTCAACCTAAATTGACACATTAATTCGTTTATGACTCATTTATTTGCAATGCAAGTTAACCCATACCTGACCCAACCCATGTTGCTAAAATATTTTCATATTTAACTTAATGTAGGAAAACTCATACCAAACCGAAGTAAGAACACAGAATAAGTAAGCGTGAGATCGAGTGAAAGTGAAAAAAGTGAGCTTGGTCTAAATTAATCATAAACTCATTTATGACCCACTTAGCACTTATATTATGCTCAGCGTTCAAAAAACACTTATATTATGTATAAATCCATTTATAACTCTTTTACTCATAATTGACCCATAAAACAACACGACCCATCATATAGGTTAATAAATGGATTTATGACTCATTTTGACATATCTAATTGTGACTTAGCCAAAAAAAAGTACCAAGAACTAGAAGACAAAGAAAGGATTGGTTTTTCTTTATAGCAAAAGACTAACATTAAGTAATGTGATTGGATATTGAATACTATTTTTTCAGTCAACTAATTGGAGATTGATTTTTTATTTATTTTTTAAATTTTCCAATGCACACTTTATATTTTCAATCTTAGGACCTCAAACTTTTACATTAGTCCAATATTGACAAGTATATCTAAATATAATTTTCACTATTTTTTAATATCTAAAGAAACATGTCAGTTTTTGGCAAAAAGTAAAAACTTAATTTTTGCTTTTTTATGATGAACAAAGCGTTGCTCACGGTGAAACTTAACTCTTTTAGAAACAAACCAAGCATGATGGAACTTTCCAAATGAGACAAAATTTGTTGGTTGTGTCTACCTATGTGGTGCCCAACTCACACATAGTTAAAACAAAAAATAAAATAAAAGACAAAAGAAAAAGTCCGAAAGAAAGAAAGGAAGGCTTTGTGTGGGGTGCCCGAAAGCAAGAAAAGAGAGAAACGGAGTGAGACAGAGTTATCCGAGAGTGTGCATGGAGAAGGGGAAAAAGAGGGCTGCTATTTTGTCGTCGTGATTCAAAGACCAAACGTTAACGGAATTAGTTCAAATTTGTGTATGTTGTTCATGAGACCAAAGGTTATGAGTTGATCATTTTGGTCGTTAAGAACCTAGTCTAAATTCGCCAAGAGTTTTCTTGTTCCGTTTATATTAATTCTCCAACTTTGTTGTGAGGAAATACGATTGTATTGTTGGTGTTGAACCTCTAGTGTGTGACTAGGGAAAAGCACTTTGTATATCCTACTATCCTTGGTAATTATTGGAAGTTTTGGCGCGGTCCATGATTTTTTCCTCATTGGGTTTCCACATTAAATCCTTGTATTGTTATTGGCTTTATCTCCTTGTCATTTCAGCATTATATATTGTTGATTATTACTTGTATTAAGTTGATTTTGATCAATTTAGTTTTGGGAAGATATTGATTCTGGATTAAGTTAAGTTCTTAGTGAATTTTTCACTTTGATGCTCCCCAACTGTCTCTATCTCTCAAAGAAGCTGAATGAATATTTTAGAACTAACTCTGCTCCTAAGAAGTTGCTCTTGAACCTTCTTGGCAAATTACCTTGATGTGAAGTTATATGTGGCCCCAAACTAGTAAAGATGGAGTCTGTATCTATTAGATTTCAACGAAGCTCGAAGAAGTGAGTTATCTTGAACTTGCAAAAGGAGAGAGTGCGTATGGTGCTTGTGTTGATGTGACCTGAGTGAGCGAGAGAAAAGCTCTTGCGAGCATGCTACGTTTGTAAGAAAATTAGTGAATTAGATGTGTGCGCATCGTGAGTTTGATGGGTGAGAAATAAGAGAGATGGTGTGTGTGAATACCTTGTTTTCTTGAGAAATAAAATTAAACTTCTTCGCTTTTGTGCTGATAAATGCTCCACTCAACAAGTAATATCAAAGCTTTTCCAATTCAATAAGTGACACCAGAATCAGATGATTGAGATTGTCCCCATATTTAGATGTGCATATAAAACTACCTACCACGTTCAATATCCATTTAGGAAATCTCAGGGAACGATTGTTTTGTTTACTGAAATAGGCATAGTGCATACAAGAGAAAAAGGGCCAAGCGAAAGATACTGAAGTCAGTATATACAGAGTTGTAACTCATAATTTGTAAGCCATGCCACATAATATGATAACACCAATTCATTGATGTAAACATTTTGGATGACACATGATCAACTCAACTGTGAACATGTTTATGAGCGCGTGCATCATCACATGCATTACTATATTTATTTTTCTATGCTTCATGGATAATTCTTTGCCATATATGTTACCGCTTATATCATATGTTGGCCGGCATTTTTTATTTTATCTTTTTCAACTTTCAAGCTATTCAAACTTACGTTCGTCGTCCGTGCACGTAGTCTGCTTTCTAATGAAAAACTCGATCTAAAATTGGAGGAACAACTACGACAGAAAGAAGCTTGCAAGAGATCAACCAAAGACGATGAGAAAAATTTCCTTACAAAGGAAAATACTCATTGGTTTTTCTATTGATTATTAGCTCAATATATGAACATCAGGACCTTGTTGAACGAATAACAAATTATATATATATATATGATTAATCAGTCGTGCGATCATTGACCAGGAAATGTAAACATGAGCAGGTCCGAGTCAAGTTGGAGTGTAGGAAAAAAAAAGATTCTGAACTTCCCTAAATCAGATCTAGAAGGCGAACAAGTACAGATAGAAACATTGACCGTTCGAGTAAAATAAGAGGAAAAAAACAAAAGTGGTTTGGAAATTACTATGAATTATGTAGTGTGTTTGTTTGGAAATTTCCGTGCTTTTAGCTTTGAGGGGGGACCACCACTTATCGATGTTGTCAGGCAATAACATTCATTTAATATATCAATTTCGTGATAACTTCACCTTTGAAAAAGAACGAAATATTATCTCTTAAAATTGACATCATCATGTACAATGTAGACTTTGTCACTTACGATCTCAATAAATAGGTTTTCAGCCTTTATTATCTTAACGAGTTGTTGTTGTCGCGACCTAAATTTTTTCGAAGGTGAATCACCTAAAACTAGGTTAATGGATTACTAAGTCCGAAGACTTGACGCGGACTCTCCCAAGCGATACCAATCGCGACTTGATACTAAGAAAATGACCCATTAAAACATGCAATTATATTTCAAATTGGAGCGCCACTAACCAATTAGGCGATTAGAAACCCGTGGGTAAAGTATGGGAGAATACTTTACCTTTTACTAACCAGAGATTTAATGGATTCGGGGACATGGTTACGCTAGATTAATCTAACGCCCTTTCGGTACCTTAAAAAAAACATTTTTGCAGGCGGTCTTGATTAATTTTAACCTAAGATACTAACATACAAATGGTGGTCATGCGGGTGCACAATTAATTAAATAACATTCAATAAATCAAAATGCTAAGAAATTATAAACTACAACCTTATTGAAGTCTAAAGAAAACTTCTAAAAAAAAATGTTAATAAAAATGCATGCCTTAAACATGATTTTCTAAATGATATGACACCTAATTAAATGCATGATATCTAACTAGATGCAATCTTAATTTATTTTTGATATGCATGACTTTTACTTTAATGATATGTGAAATGCAATTCATATGGCCTAATATGAACTACATGTATGCAATCTAATTTATATACTACATGACATGGGATGCATGACATAACAATTCTATAAGCATGTTCTTTTTTGTGATTTTTTTTTAATGATTCTTTTTTAATGTATGCAACCTATACTAAATAATGATGATATGAAATGGGATTAATTATGAACTAATTTATTAATTAACCAAGAAAATAACTTTTGTGTTTTCTCTTTTTATTCTTTATTTTTAAATGACCGAATAATTTTTATTAAAAAAATAACGTAATGATGCAATGCTAACTTTTTTTTTTTGCTTTTTTTTTTTTATATATCTTTATTTTATATTTAAAAAGACTACATGATTAGGAATACTAAAAAAATTAAACTATGACTCACTAATTAAAATGCAACATGTAACGTGCACATTATGAAATCTATATAACCTAAATAACATTTTTTATTCTTTTTAGTTTATTAAAGGAAAATCAACCTAATCCTATATGAATCTAAAAAATAAAATGTGTTGCTTAAAATGTAAAATACGCATGGACCTAAATATCTAAGTTCTAAATATGACATATAATGCATGATATGTGATAAACAAATAACCAAATATATATCCTACTTAGAAAATCATCAATGTAAATCAAACAACATATCATTTTAATGGGCATCAATAATGCAAAGCAATTCATGAATTTTGCCATAAAAAGTCAAAATAATCAAAATCTAACCCGCCATCTCGCGGGTCAAAATTTTTAATTACTATGGCTTAATATGACAAATTTCCTAACTGGGTAATGATCAACACAAATCAAGTTAGAATAAAAAGAAAGCTATGATTCTAAATACTTAAAATAAACTTAATCTAAAAAAAAAAAAAAAACCTACCTAGTCTACCTCACCGTTAAATTGAGGAACGGTGAAGAAATGGGGGTGGATGGGCTGTGATGGTTCGCCAATGAGTTGGTCCCGGTGGCCGGAGTTGGGGCGATGTGGACCAGCGATGGGCGGATCGGCGGCGAACGGACCGGTAGAAGACTCCGGTGAGGGGGCGGACCACTGGTTTGCTGCGCACGAGCTGCTGGGTCACGGGCTGCTGGCTGCTGGCTGCTGGGCGGCGATCGATGGATCACAGAGGTACGGCGTCCGGCAGAGGTGGTGCTGGCGCGGTGGCGCGGCAGGGGCGTCGAAGCTCCGGTGTTGCGGCGACTTCCGGCGGGCGGAGGCAAGGCTGAGGCGTTGCTGGTGCAGTGGCCGGCGTGGGCTCTCAAGCCGGTGTAGCGTCGTGGGGATCGAGTTGCTGCGATGGAGGTCCTGCAGAGGCGTTGTTCGGCAATGGGCAGAGACGTCGGTCCGGCAGGGGTTGTGTCGCGAAGGCAGCTGGTGTCAGGCGACGCGGCGGAGCTCGTGGAGATGCAGGAGCGGCGGCGCGGCAGCTCGGGGGCGAGGAACGACGGAAGGAGGAACGATGGATTGCTGTGGGGGCTCCGCAGGCGAGGCGGGGAACTCCGGCGCGGACGGGCGGAGGCGGCGCGGTGGTGGCTCCGAGCACTCCGGTGGCGTCGGGTGGAGGCGAGCAGCAAATGACGGGCAGCGAATGTGGGGAAGATGATGAACAGTAAATGTCCAATCACTTCCCCCTTTGCTGCTTCTGCTTTTACTTTTCACTTCTTCTTTTTGCTTTTTCCCTTCTCCACGCACGGATGGATTCTCTCTTTCACCGTTTCTTTCTTTTCTCTTTTCTTGTCAGAGAAAGAAAGGAGAAATGGTTCCCTTTTTTGACCAAAGTGGACGAAACTTCTGAATTTCTTTTCGATTTTTTTGAGTTCGCACGAAGAGAAACCCCCCCTTTTCACGTCTCGGACTCCCCATTTAGGGAAAATTCCAAATAAGGGACCAAGTTGATCGAAGTTTCTCAAATAAGGGCAAATGAACTTTAGTATCGAAATAAAGACCTAAAGTGACCCATCGTCTCAAATAAGGACCAGAAGTTAACCAATTTTCTCAAATAAGGACCCGAAATAAACTTTGTGTTAGATAAAGACCTAAAAGTGGAATCTATAATGCCGAAATAAGGACCTCAATTCCAAATAAGAACTTGAGCTACTTGGTCAGCCAAATATTCACCGGTATCAAGTATGTGACATTTCCGACGACCAAAGTTTGGGCAATTTTGTCCAAAAAAAAAATATATGGAAAATTAACAAATCCTAAAACAGAAAAAAAAAAAAAAAAAAAAAAAAAAAAAAAACCCCAGGTTTTCTACGGTCTCCCCGTTCCTTGTACCCATCCTCTGCAAAGTCGAATACTCAAATTCTCCGCCGGTTGAGGCACGAATTCAAAAACAAGAAGAAAACCAAACGCTTTTTTTTTTTTTTTTTTTTTTTATGAGACCCAAATTCTCTGTCGGCCGAGCAAGGTGAGGAGCAGCGAGGGAGAAGAAAGAAGAATACGTAAACATCTAAATAGATAACCTAAACTTAATTAATATAGAATTTTCCATTTTTTTCCAATCACAAATTTCTAACAAAATTGCCCCTATTTTAATTGTCGGAAAATGTTTACTTGGTGAGCTAAGGTCCTCAATAGAGATTAACTTGATCACTTCAGGTTCTTATTTGACACAAAATTCACTTCGGGTTCTTATTTGAAACAATAGGTCCACTTCGGGTCCTTATACGACACAAAGCTCACTTTAGGTCGCTTATTTGAAAAATAGATTCACTTCGAGTCCTTATTTGGAATTTTCCCCATTTATAGAGCAAAAAGCAAATCAAGTTTGTTTTTTCAAGTGGAGATTTTCACTCAACCACTAAACAACAAATTGGCTCCAAAATCACACGGCCGTTTAATTTTCGAATTCAAATTTTTTTTTAAAAAAATTCCCTCTAAACCAAGATTAAATTTCTAAAAACTTTTTAAATTAGGTGTCAACAAGTGAAAAAGAAAAATAAAAAGAAAAATAAAATAAAAAAAAAGAAATTTTTTTTGAATTTTGAAATGAAAATATATTTTCAACAACAAAGATTTTCGAAACCAAATTTAATTTATTATTCTAAAAATATTAGGTGTCAATAGCTATCGAACAAATTATGATTGCTACAGTGTTCCAAAAAGTATTACGGCTTAATTTACCAAGGCAATTGACTTTGATTTTCACTTTTGCATATGGAAGCTTTATGACTTGCTCACATGGCACAAGATTAGGTTTTGTCCAACCATTTGCTAGCATAGTATATTGTCTTGGGAGATAATCATAAAGGATGTTACATTCAGATTATCATGGGCAGATATTTTAAAAAAAAAATTTGGTTTTTTAACTTTTGAAAATACTATATATTAGATAGGTGGTCAAGGCATGAGATGTTTCACCGCATAACCTATTTGCGACCACCATTTTTCCTTTTTCTTTTTCAATTTTCAAGTTATACAAATGAACTCTCATCATCGGTGCGCGTTGCAAGGCCTCTAATGAAAAACTCAATCTAAAATTGGAGGAACAAGTAGACAGAAGATCATCCAAAGACCATGAGAAATACTTCCTTACCGTGGAAAATACTCATTGGTTTTTTGATCGATTATCAGCTCAAATATAAACATCAGTGGCTTGTTGAACGCCTAACAAATAAAAATATATATTGTCGACCAGAAAAATGTAAACATCAGTGGGTTCAAGTCAAGTTGGATTGCAAAAAGAGAGAGAATCTCGATTCTCCAAAATAACAGGAAAAATCAAAAGTAGGTTTGGTTAATAACTTAATATGAATTACCAGTGTGTTTGTTCCGAAATGTTCCAAGCTTTTAGCGGAAACATTTATGCGCTGCTCATCCTGCCTATAACGCGAGGAGATAATATTCTCTTAGGGCCCATTCCATTAATATAGTATATTAATTTGATGATATCTTCGTTTTTGAGAATGGATGAAAGGATCTTTCTTCAAATTAACATCATAGATGATGCATGGCGATTTCCCTTAACTTACTCTTTTGCACATGATTGTTTGGTCAATTCTACGATGTATTGTGGCCATCATAATAAAAAATCATGCATACACATACACCTCATTGCCTTTCGATCTTGACAGATAGATTGTCGCCCTTGATTATCTAAATGAGCTTGTTGTCAAATTAATTATAGTATTCTGAAAATAATTACCGCTGAAATAATTAAGGAAATTGAGTTTGATTTTCACCTGCTTTATGACTTTTTCCCACTGCGCAAGATTAATTGGTTTTTGTCCAAATATTCGCTAGCATAGTTTACTGTTTTGAGTGATAATTCGTAAGATGTTTTCCGCCAAGGATCGAATGTTGAATATCTGTGTACTTTGTCATGCTGTTAAAAAATCTAGGGACTACTTTTTTTTCAGTTTCAGCTTTTCGAATGATGTCCAATGGACAAATTCATTGCTCGAAAAAAAGGAGTTAATATCCTCTTCTTCTTTTTTTTTGAGCTGGCTTGAAATTAATACTTAGTTGTATCATGTTTGGATAGCTAGGAATAAGAAATCTTGATAACTCTATCAAAAAGAAATCTTGATAACTCTACTTACTGTAAATAACATTTTTAGTCAATTATGAGAAATGTCAGATTCAAATTGTTATGTGTAGATATTAAAATACTACACATTAGTATTGTTGGTTGAGACATGATATGTTTCGTGGTGCTTACGGCTTGGTCCACCTATAACTTTTTTTGGTATATAAATTCTTAATTTTATCAACAAAAATAAGACTTCGCACTCCACGCTATGTCTTATGCATGAACCTGTCAGTGATTAGATATCGCCAAGCTGTTGTTAGCATGTCATTGTCCTAGCAATTTTCACCAGAAGCGAAAGCTTGGCCGAGAGACAAGACCAAAACTCAATGTTTATGGACAAGTCATATGAACACATGAATCTCCTTCCTTAGCTTGTCTTAATCAAAAGTTGACTTGGCTTTTTCACGGTCCTCGGTTGGTGAAGTGCGCGCGTGGGACTTTTGCTGAGTCGAGGTCGAAAACACGAAGCAAGTTCCTCTTCTTTTCCCCATTTAATCATTCTTGGGATCTGCTAATTGAGCTCTACCCATGTTGTCTTTTTCTCTTTTTTTTTTTAATTGGAAATTAAGTTTTATTTTCCAGGAAAGCGAAGGGTCATGATCAATTAAAAATAAACCGCTTTCGGTTTATTTGAGAATTCCCCAAGAGCTAACCAGGCCTTAATAAATCGCCAATCGTGCGTGTAATCGAGCTACAGCATTATTTATAGAGAAAAAAAATATGTTTTGAATACCTAACAAACGTGTGAGAGGATTAAATGCACTTGCTAGATTACATGTCTTGCATCATCAATTCTAACTTGTGATGTCCTAACAACCGCGGCCTAAAAAAATTTAATAAAATTTAGAGGAGCCTCCCAAATCAAGTATTACCAAGTTTGAGCTTAGTTCATTTCATACTTAAGAAACCTAAACTTGGGCCTCTCAAAATACATTGTTGACACCAAAATGTTAGCCAACAAATCGAACGTCCATTTTCATAAAATAATAAGAAAAATGAAAATAACATATTAGTAAGAAGAAAAAAATGGGATATATACATTAAAAGTCTTAAAAATTATCGTAAAAGTGCAATTGAGTATTAAAACATACAAAAAATGCAATCAAGTATTAAAACTTGTCAAATTTGTGCAATCAAATTCTTTTATTAACTCCGTCCAACTTAGCTAATAGAAAATATTAACATGGCTTTTTTTATTACTTTATCTCTCATACATGTCATTGACGTGACTAAAACATGGAAAATAACACTAAAAAAATATCATTTTAATCTAAATGTAATTTTTTAATATAAAAACTATTTAAATTAGATTGAAAATTAAATTGAATAAAGAGGAACGTTGGGAAAATGGCAAGTGCCTGCAAATCAAACGTTCATGTTTGTAAAATAGTAAGAAAAATAAAAAGTAATATAATGGTAAGAAGGCAAAAAAAAAAAATTTTGAAATGACATCATGTTGGTTTTTCTAAAGCCACGTTGGATCCACATCAATTCCATTTGCCTATCATTATCCATGTAAGCCACCACATATGTTTTTTAACGGCCATCTTGGACGAAACTATGGTAGAGGGTATATCTTTTGAGAAAATGGCAAATTTTTGGGATTTTTGTGACATAAGAAAATAAGAATATATTACCATGGTGGGTATAGTTAAGATTTTCGGTGGTACTTTCTGTTTTTATCTTCAATGTCCATGTAATGAATTTTTTATACATTCATCATTGAATATGTGACATATCTATTTAGATTTAGTTGCGTTACCGAATTCATTCATCTACTACCTATTCAAATATGCAAATGAAAAGAATATGTTTTATATTGATGATGGACTTGACAATTATTCATTTTAAATGGGCAATTGGCAACTTTTTAGCCCGCCCTTATGCGTGAATCGCACATATTTTATTCCCAATTCGTCTTCTTCTTCCGCAAAAGCAACGATGGCTGCGAATCTTACCATAATCACTGTCCCATTTGACACGTCCAATTCTTTTTTTTATTTTTGGCTTGATAAGATATGCGCAACCTCAAACGTTGGGGACCTCAAACATTGGGGGTTGAATTTCCGGGAAATGAACCGAGGTCCCACCTTAGATTCTAACACATAAAGTCACAAACTCAACCCCTTTTTCTTGGTAAATTTTTTTTTTTAAGATAGCGGGAAAATCCCCCTGGTACATGATCAAACCCCCATTCATAGGTCCAAGATCCATGTCTATGAATTGAAAGATCCGAATGATCAACTGTGCAATCAATTGTTAGAATTTGGCGGGCTCACGTTAAAATCAAACATAACTGTCTATTTCCCACCTAATGTTCTGCATTGGCAAGTGGACACTGTTAAAGGTGCCAAGACTTTTTAAAGAGTTTTGGAAAATTTTTAAGAACTCCTCGGATGACCATAATGGCCAATCAAAACTCTTTTCTTTTGTCTTCTTGGACAAAAGGGAGTCGAGTCCCTAAATTATTGCAAAACGTTCAGATCCCTTAATTTTGTTTTTTGTGCAACTGGGTTCTTAACATGTATATCTTTTTAGCCCAGCATCTCAGGCCCATCACTTAAGTCCTGGCCCTTGCAATCCGGCCCATCACCTAAGTCCTCGCCCTTGCAATCCGGTTTAATTCAATTGAGCCCAGCAGATCAGGCCCATCAGACTTCACTCTTTCATGCAGCCCATAGAAGTGAAGCCCAAAGTTGGAAACAGTAAAAAAGTAAAAATAAAATAATAGTAAGAAGACCAAAGGAAATGTATGATACAATAAATAAAGAAATAGACAAGTACATAAAAAAAATAAAAAATAAAAAATAGAGTCCCGATTTGGACTAGTTGGGCCCATCACCGAGGTCCTTGCTGCTCGCAATCCGGTTTAATTCAATCGAGCCCAGCAGTCAGGCCCATCAGACTTCGCACCTTTCGCTCTCTGGACGCACCCATACACCAATTATCCTCCTTCGTGTCCCGCTCTTTTTTGGATCAAGTTCATTTTCATTGTAGTCTCCTTCATCCTCTCTGTTCATCAGATTCTGGCTCATCGACACTCATTGAATTGTTACAGTTTACTGATATGAAATAAAACCTGGAATTTTCATGTTATTGAGAACAAATTGAAATCGAATTATCATTATTTCAGAATGGCTTGCATTGGTTGTGAGATTCGTGATTTTTGTCCAAAAAGCCTCTCCGATGAATCTGCAAAACTTGCAAGTGTGATTGGTCGAGAGAGAGAGTTCAGCTACTATAATGTTTGGTGAAATTCCTAAGTCAGTAGCTTACTTGGCTATTGATTATTTGTTCTTAGCATGTATGCTTGGTTGTTGTTAATGATTGATATGTATTCGTAATCCATGCGGTATCACTGCTTTATTCTAGTTTGGATTATTTCTCATTCAACCATGAGATTTTCATAGATCAAGCTTGCTTTGTTTTAGTCTCATTTCATTTATGCATCGTGTCTTCAACTCCAGTTCACTTTGTTACTTTCTCTATATGGATCAATATATAAAGCAATGAGTTGGCGTTGTAAATCTGAACCATTGAAACATGTTTGGAATCGGGGTTCTTGTCTAATGAATGAATGAATGGGGATAGATAGTTGATAAGCAAGAGTTTGTTTTCTGGAAATGAATGTCATAAGTTTTCTCCCTGGAGGTGTTCAATATGAAAGAGAGAAAGAAGCACGATTGAGCACGTAAAAGAAAGAGAAATCTGCAGGAATACTTGTTCTGGTGACAATGGACCAAAGAAGAAAAGAAAAGATATACAAAAAGACGAGATGAAATTCTGATTGCGCGTCATGTGTTTGGGCGCTGCAGATAAATAAAATAATACCAGTAATAATTAAATAAATTGAAAAAAATAATAGTAAGGGTTAGAAAATCAAGGTCTCAATTAGATAGTTAGGATTTAGGATTATCATTGGTTGAGTTTCATTTAGATCATGTTCAAATAGTTTTTTTTTTTTTTTTTTGGTCAAAATATTCATATAGTTTAGGATGTTGCCTTTTTCTTGATTTTTATTTCTCCTTAAAAAAAAGTATAAAAAATATTTAAAAATCGTATAAAAATAAAAAATATTTAAAACCCGTAGATTTTATATTAGGTCTACCTTTAAGAAGAATTTTTTGAGCCTTTAATATCACTAGAGAATTTTCTAATAAGCGTCTCTTCTTCGGTAGCAAACTAGAATTTGGATTATATGGCTCCTAGGGTTGCTATCTTGAGGCTCAATAACAAGGCCATGTACATTTTTTGTTCAATATTGAATTTTTTGTGTTTATTTTCTTGCACTTTACCCTTATCGTATTGATTGTGGTTGTTTAATTTTCTGATTGTGTACCCATGTTGGAAGTGGAAGACTGCATTAATCACTTTGTTGATAAACAATCAAGTCACAATACCGAAATGGCATTAGTACAATAATTAGTGTAATCAAGTCAACAACTCTCGATCTACAATTTCATGAGTTGCTCCCACTTATCTAGGTCATCAAGAAAGATGAGGACTTTCTTGTTATGGAATCTCCTTCAAATTTGATTAATCCTTGCATGCAATCGAAATCTCCACTCATTTAATGTTGAGAATTTCTGACAATAATCATTTTTTTTTCCAATTGAACGACTTCCACCCTTTGAAGCTTCTCAAATGTCGGAAAGGAAGCTACACCCATGAAACCGACTAGCAATTTAATTAAAGACAACCATTGCAAGAGTTGTTTTCTCGATATCTCCCATACCGTGGATTATTAGATAACGCACATTGGGGGAACTTTCATCTAATAGGTGCATGACTTCTTCAAAATCATGCCGAATTCCTACTAAATGATCGGGTAGATGTATGTCTCTTTCATTTAGCTAGATCAAAACATCATCGATGATTGATCTAATGATTTCACCTTGGTTATCATATTTGATACAAAATGTCTAGTCATAAAGATTAAAGATGGAATATAAACATATCAAGTCCAAGAATATTGTAAATTAAACACAAACCAGCCACGAAGGAGGAGAGGCAAGCCGGAGTGACCGCCCCCCCCCCAAATAATTTGTACATATACCTTGCAGATCTATAGGAAAAAAATCATTTACAAATAGAGATATTTTTAATTCATGTATAGTTTCAAGCTCTAACTTTTACCTTTTTGAAGAAAAAAAAAAAAAAAATAAAAAATATAAAATAAAATAAAATAAAATCAATCAATCAATCAATCAATCAAATTCCATGTCAATTTACTTAATATAAATTGCAATGTTATCTGGTATTAGATGGTCAAAGATGTAATTTGCCATGATAAGAATGAAATCTTAAACTTTATAAAAGATGCTTCCTCATCTGTAAATTGTAAAATTCAAAACCTTTTATCTTCCATTAAATGTATGCACAGGATTTGTTAATTCTTTTTATTGCCAACATATACCATGTCCTCTGTTTTCTACATGTGAAATGGACTAAAATAGGAAAAGCTAAAATGAGTGTCAAACACCCCAAGTACCAAAATTTGGCACAGCTAAACACACAAGTACCAAAACTTCTAAAAAGCACACTTAAATGTCAAAATCAAATAAAAGAATAAACACTTAAATGCCAACGACGAAAATTTCTGGCCAAACTCCTAACATGATATTTTCCAGCAAGTATTTTCATTGACATGGCAATTATTTTAGATAAAAATTATCCATGGCACTAACATGGTTAGATAAGCCCAAAACAACATCATTTTGGTCCAAAATTTATTTTTAATATAAATATTAATTAAATTAAATTTTAAAAACTAAATTTAAAAAAAAAAAAAAAAAAAGAAGTGGGAATTGGAGCCAATGACGGTGGGGTGATAGTGGTGAGGGCCTCCACAACCCTAGATCTGATTTCCACTTTTATTTAGTTTTTTAAATTTAATTTAATTAATATTTATATTAAAAATAAAATTTAGGGCAAAACAACGTTGTTTTAAAATAAAGATACTGAGTAGACATTCCAACAAGCCACATAGGCCATTTTTATTAAATAAATAACGCTACATCATATTTCTAGCAAGTCTTGCCAAAATTGATATTTAAATGTCCAATTTTCAAAAAAAGTTATATCTAACTGTACCTTTTGAAAATTTCGACACTTATATGTCCATTTGTGTCAAGTTTTACCCCTTGAGGTGTACTTTTATCTCTAACAAGAACTATTGTTTTCTATATCAAACCCATAAAGAATCAATCTAGAAGTTCAAAAACTGTTTAAAAAAACATATATTTTATTGTATCTAAAATATGCAAATCGGACAATGGAATTATTGGGTTTGTTATGTCTTAGTAGAGAATTCGCTTAGTGTTATGTTATTTTATATCTTGCCTTATTTTTAGCAATATTTTTTTAGTATTCTTTATTTCTCTGTATTATTTTTTAGTAAGAGAATTTGCTTTCCCATTGACATTATTCATATACGTCGCATGGCAATCTATTTTGTTTAGGTAAATTTTTCCATTCCTAAAGAATATTACTTAAATTACACGGAACACAACATTAGTTGAATATTTTGGTACAAAAGTCTAGGCTTTCATATATCAGTATCAAAAACCTTCGATCAAAATTTTGAGGGCAATATTGTTAGAAAACTTGCTAACGAGGTGTCAAAAGCTGTTTCAGCTACTGTAGAAAGATTCTGGTGATCATCTAGACCTATACATGACCAAGTTGCAGCTGATATTATTATCGTGTGGTGAATAGCTTATGTTGTAGTATTAAAAGAGAATCGTTCAATTATTTAAGAAGTATTCAATAGGAGCATAATATACAAAATAACAGTTGGATTCTTCTTGGCCAAAAAAAAGACTGTCGAGACCTACCCTTTTCGTTTGGAGGGGAAAAAAACAAGTTTAGGGGAATTGCCTAATTCGGACAAATAGCCATTGATTAAGCACGGGTTCTCTCAAGCTCATGCCTCACGCGATGTTGGATTCCTTTTTTAGTTCTTAACAACCTAAATATTTATAAGAGTCGCCACAAGCTTATTTGAATCGACTAGAAACCAATCGAGATACACAACTAAAGATTCTAGAGTCAGGCACTTAGTTATGCTTATGTCTATTAGCGCCCTTTCAGTATCTCTAATTTGGAATGTCTTTACATAAGTGGTCACACAGTCTTGATTGCCAATTATAGTCCTAAAGACATCAATTTTGCTCCATGATCATACAAATGTTTTTGTAAGGTTCATTTTCATCAAAGTCTAAACTAATCCTAACCTATTTTAAGAAACCAATAAACAATCAATTTATTGAAAGATAGTATGATAAATAAACATCCAAATATTGAAATGACTTTTAAAGTAAACGCGAAAAAGAAAACTCGATACAAATCAAGGAAAGAACATACATGGTCACGTTATAAGGCCCAAGACATGATTCCCATGAGCTAGGTTCAAATCAAGTTTAATTTCTTTTCAAATGATACTCCACTAGGACTAATCTACTTGTATACTAATTAAATGAAACTAAACTAAATCTAATGCTAAAACTTAAAAATTTCATGAAGACCTATTTCCAAGCATTTTCTTTTTTTTTTTCTATTTTTACATTTTCGAAATTTTAATTATTTTAATGATTTTTATTTTTTATTAATTTTTGAATTTTTAATTCTAAAATATGGGACTCGGGTCGGGTCGGGTCAGAGAGCCCAGTCCGATTGTTGGTCTGACTTGGACCCTGTCGATCCAGGTTTGGTCTGAAATCGGACCGGCCCTAGGGCCCAACCGAGTATGGCCCGACCCAAATTTAATGTGTTAGCCTCTACAACATTTCAAGCCAAGTCTATTCAAACTAAATAAAGCCCAACTCGACTGGAACTGTAACAAGCCCATATCCCTCACAAGAATCTATCTCAAGGCCATCTTCTATCAACAATCATCTAGCCCACACGCTCAAAAAAGACCCATTCTATTCTTTACCCACAACACCCTGACCTGGCCACTTGATCCGAAATTTTGTTTCCCTTCTGATTTTTTTAAAAAAATTTATATTATTTTCTCCCTTTTCTTTTCCTCTACGTTGTCTTCTTCTTTGGGCGGTCTCCCTCGACGAGATCTTCACCAAGGCCTTTTCACTCAACACTATGATTTTCCAGCGAGAAAACGTTCGTCCACGTCCAACTTGTGCATCAAACAATGTCACAAAATCAAAGAGAAACCCAGATTCAGTGATAATGCAACAATATTAGAATAAACTGAGTGCAAAACAAAGATTTTAAGCATCGATTTTATGCAGCTTTTTCTAGAAATATTAATAGATATTTCAACCTATTCTTTGAGTCGAATTCGGTGCTTCATTTAAGCATTTTGTCAAACAATTGATGTGCAATTCAGAATACCACCTCCAAGTTCATATTTAACGCTGTTTGCGTCTTAAACCCAGCATATTAAGCTCTATATTGACATTATTGCAACAAATCAGTTTGGGTTGGTTTGCCCAAAATCTCATCGATTCGGTTCAACGTTCTCAAACTCAATAAGCAAGGAAGAGGCAAGACCTTTCCGAGGTTACCTGATTTGGGAGTTTGCAGTGATGAATGATAATGACGAGCGAGTTGGCTTCCGACAAAGGTCGAGGGTGGTTCAAGCGAGAGGACAGAAAATTTCTTACCCTCGTGGCTCACGCCGCCACTTGCTCCCCTCTTGCTCTACCTCTATCGCTCTTCTTTTTGTAGGTGTGAGCGGCGTGAAAGGAAAACAAACCAACATGCGAGCGAGGCCTAGGAAAAAGGATGATGGGTCACCTGGGTTGCACCAACCTAAGTGTCGTTTGAGGTTGCAAGATTTGGCGAATGCACAGAAGTCGATGCAAAATCTTTGAAAGTCCAAAGCTACTTGGGAAATGCAATTGTGTTTGGTAAATTTTTTTTTTTTCAAATGACTTTGAGTTGAATATGCGTTTGGTAAAGAAAACTTTTGCAATGGGCTTTGATGGGTATTATATATATATAAATTGGACTAAACCCTTCGCCGAAAGGCTATGGCTGCCGGTGAGCTAGATCTAGCGCCAGCGACCGTCGACTGAGGTTGCTCGAGGTCGCGCGACCCAGCCGAGGGCCGCCGAGGTCGCCCGACCTCGATGAGGGTCGCTCGACCGAGGGCCGCGCAACGGCGACCGGAGTCGCGTGACCCTCGCGAGACCCGGTTGAGGGCCACTTGTGGCTGCGAGACCCAGGCGGCGGTCGCCCAGGTCGCGCGGCCCCTAGGTTGAGCGACCCTCGCCGAGGGTCCCCCGAGGTCGGGCGACCTCCGACGGCCCTCGGTTGGGTCACGCGACCCTCGCCAGAGGTCGCCGACGGCCACCGGCGAGCGGACTGCTCGCCGCCAGCCTATAGCCCTTTTCTTGAACCGAAGGGTTGTCTCCTTTTTTCAATTAAAAATAAAAAAAAATAAACATGGGCAAAATAGTAAATATGAAGAATTAATGAGGATAATTTTGGAAGAGAAAAAATAATTTCAACATTCGGCGAAATGTTGAAAGCCCAAAGCTAGTAGGGATTAGTTTTGGGCTTTCAACATTTTGAAGGCAAGTTGAAAGCTCAAAACTAACTTCAAAGTCAAACCAAACGATCCAAAGATTTCCCAAGCTTCTTTCTGTGGCCCCCTTGGAAATACCGAACCAAACGCACCCGTGTCGCTCGAGGTTGCAAGACCCAAGTGACGAGTCAACGCCTAAAGTCGTGCGACCCTAGGCGATAGTCACTAGGTGGTTGTGACCCTCGAGCGGCAGTCGCCAAGGTCGGGCGACCCAAGTGAATCAAACGTTATTTGCATTTGGGTAAGGGATTCTTGGATTCCCAAATGCAATTGGGATGCTGAACCAAACGGGGCTCATGGATAAGAGTACACGTGCGCACATGCCATAGGCTATTAAGTGGATTCCTTTCTAGGAAGTGAATCAATAACATTGGTAATATATTCTAGAAGAGATTCTTGGATTTGCCTGAAGCCATAACTATCGGCTAATTTTCCATACTCGGTGTTGTTTTCCGGTATTCACATTTCAGATAATATTAAGCCCGCCTTCCAACAGAGCATTATGGCATACCCACCAAAACCAGAGAAATTATTAAAAGGCCATATAGTACCACTTGGCCAATACAAGTTGTTTTCTATCAATTTAAGTGTAAGTTCAAAATGAAACCCAGCAAATTTGGTCATTGTTCATATCCATCCCAATTCCCAACACTTCAATTTATTAAAATGATGCTTGTTTTCAATTAGATTCTAGCCTCCGTGAACCCGCCCCACCATTTTAGTGAAAAAGCTCGTAGATATCTATGCTTTTCACCAACTGAATGGCTACCTGACGTATGAGCTGGTCATATTGACATAGACTTTGTTACTCATTCTTGAGATTAGGTCGGTTGGGACTTATTCAATATATAGCCGAGCTGACCAAATCTAATTAAAATCCAATTTTAGCCGACTGAAATAAGAAGTTCAGTTAACTAGTAGTGTTGGGGACAAAATGTACTTGGAATAAAATTTATTAAATCAGACACAAAACCTAATTCAGTTATAGTTAGTTGCATTTTAATCATCCTAAAGCTTTAAGACCTCAACTAATTTAAATTAATCGCATTCAAATTTATGGTAGTATATTAAAATAAATATCAATAAGAAAATTAGAAAACATAAACATATTATGTACTTAATGTTTAATGAGCTCACTTGTTAACTTTATAATTATTATCGATAGCGATGATATACAAGATCTAATAGAGTATTTTGTCTGCACTATGATATTTAATAAATGAAGAAATAAGGACAAAACAATATGTTGAGACAACATATAAATTATCAATACTCGTTTAGCTTTAGAAAATTCATCATCTTAGTCCGCTCATGTACATGATGTTATATTCACCGCTAAAATTTTCTACCGTACTTAAAAAATATATTATTTTTTGTCTTATCGCTTGTCAATTTGTATATACTTATTATGCCTCATCAACAAATTTTAAGTAAATAATTTTGAGAAAAGCACGAAAATTATAAAATAGTAATGGGAAAGATCAATGGTCATATATGCTTAGGAAAATTTATACTTTTCAAAATTATCTTCTTCGCTATAACGTCTAAACGAAAAAGTCAGTGATTTCCTGCTAAAGATGGAGTCTAGCAATAGGAAACTGTTGTCACTACTATGCTTGAGGCTTCCGTTGTAAAATTTGACTAACGGTTTAAAGCTAATTAGAAGAGTAGTGACTCTTTAGCAGTTGTAGGATTTAGGGTTAGTGTATTGAGCAATTAGATACACAAGTTTGACTAGTGTTAAACCCCTATTCTTCCTTTGCCTCAAGATCGTTATCATGAGGACATGAAGCAAGAATGTAACTGCAGTTGGAAAACCAAAAGATGCATCCATAGTATTCAAGACAACATAGTGCAAATGTTTGAGAACAATACTCGGGGATCATTGCAATATTTCTTATTTTTCTCTCTGTGTTGATGTAAATTAACAAAACAGATTAATCAGGATGACTTATTTCTTCTTGTTCCTTACCTTGCCATTACAGAACAACAAGCCAAACCCGAACAAGCTCTCAGTCCTAATCGTTTGATGTGGTGCTGAAAATTCAATACAAGATTAACCCTCACGCCAGGCCATATTGTTTCTTTGTTGTTGGGGGCTTCTACGATTGCGACGGGGTCGTACAAATATGGCATGCTAAAGGAGGATTAATATGACTACGACGACAATCTTTAACTTGATATAGAAGGTTGTTTCTGCAAATTCTGCCTCAAGTTGTCCTGGGAGGCGAATTTGTCCTTTAAAATTAGAATCAAATCGGTCAAGTTGCTTCACGAGAGGAACTCTAGTGATCGGATCAGTCCTTTGCTCTTGGCAATGTCACAATTAAGGCTATTGCTGTACTTGTACTGCCAAAATGGCTTGGACGGTGGCTTTTTGTTCCCTTCATCATCATCAAAGCTGTTCGACTAGAGCTCCTTTAGACTCTTCTTCTACATGAAAACAACACTAGAAATTTGAGTCCCAGATAAAGGAGGAGGATGAGATGAAGGTATTAACAATAATTAGTGTGATCGGTAGTTACCACTCTGTCCCTCTAATACGAAAATGGCTCTCAAGCATTAAAAAGAAAGAGACGTTCAGAGGAAAATACTTAACTACACCATTCATTATACATAAGATCTTTTAAAAGGGCCACCGATATCAACAAGTAACTATAAAATAACAACAAAGAAAACCAACCCCTAAAATCTAGGATTATAACAACGGAATCGTAACAAACTAAACAACTTTGGCTCAATCAAACTAAAAAATACAATGACTAATTCTAGCCAATATTCCCTCCCTTAAATGATGTTATAAGCAATCGTTTAAAAATAATAGATACATTCCCTTAAGTTGGATTATCCATTGAGCAAACACCAAGCAATATTCTTTGCTTCAAAAACATAGGCAACTTGAGGGATTTAGTATGTTTGTAACTTGGTCTTCACTTCTGCAGAAAATAAGATCGATTGCTTCGTCCATCGTAAGATCTCAAGAAGTGATACTTCACATCTATGTATTTGCTTCTACCATATAGAATAGGTTTTTTGGAGAGTTTAATGGCTAAACTGTTATCACAATAAATTGAAGTTGCTCCTTATTACTTAAACTGAAGTTTTTCAAGAATTTTTCTTAGCCAAATAGCTTGACAGGCACATGAAGTTGCAGCTACAAACTCAACTTCGATCGTCGATAAAGTAACGATCGGTTGTTTCTTTGAGGATCATGAAATAGCTTCTGAACCTAGCATAAAAATATATTTTGAAGTGCTTCTTCTATCATCTAGATCTCCAACATAATCACTATCTGTAAAGCCAAATAGATTTGACTTTTCTTCCTTCTTATAAAGCACTCCATAAGTAGCAGTACCTTGCAAGGAAGGAAGAGACAATCTTCTGCAAGTATGCCTTCCACAATGGGCGAACAACTCGTTCAAGCCCTTCAGGATTGCCTTTAGCAGAAAATTACTCTGCCCTTTAGTTCGAGCCTAGGGACACCATGAGAACCAGGATGGAAACGCTTCTAATCCACCCGAGCTGCATTTCCTAGAGGATTCTACCAGACTGGAGAAGAAGAGGAGCTTTAGAAAGCCATAGAGGTTTTACAAAACACTCACTTTACTTCAGGGGACTCTGCCCAACACAATACACCCTCCTTGCCTTATATAGACAATAAGAGGTCACAAACGAACAAGGACCAAGCTCACGGGTCCGGGAACAAACAGGGGCACCCGAAACTTTCGGGAGGGAATTATTCGCACGATATGAACAGTAACAGTACTATGAACAGTACTTTCCCTAGCCTAGTGCTACAGTAAAAGTGAACAGTACAATGCTACAGTGAAATTGTACGGACAGCGGGTTTAGCGGTCTCGTCCGTCATGAGCATTGTAGTCATAGTCCGAGTCATCTGAGCTGTGTGCTGTCGCTAGAAGATGTGCCTCATACTTTTGTTCAAGAGCTTCAAGATCTTCTGGTGAGAGGATCTGTTTTAACTGATGTGATGAGGATGCTTCTTCGTGAGCATGATGGGATGCTTCTTCTTGAGCCCAGTTTGTATTGTCATCTTCTGTGGCGTCGGCAGGAATGCTTGGTTGAGGCCAATGAGATGGTCTGTGCATAATAGGAAGTGTCTATTTGAGATAAGGACAAGGGTCCTTGGGTCAGTAGGGATCTTGAGAAAGAGGACCTCCCAACGGTCATAGGGGTCCCGGGTGGATTGGACAGTGTCATGTGCGCTTGTCATTTCATCATCTTGGGATGATTCTCGCTTGTCCGAATTGCCCGAGTGCCTCTTTAGCCTCGGAACTAGGTCATAATGATCCCATGCAGTAGGTTCATTATAGTTCCACATATTTTCAAGAACAGTTTTGTTCTCTTGGCACAAAATTCTCTAGAGTTCTCGGTATTGGAGTTGACAGGTTCGGACAGACATTGGATAGGATTTGTGAATCCGAGCC
Organism: Eucalyptus marginata; assembly: GCA_014182565.1. Taxonomy (NCBI): domain Eukaryota; kingdom Viridiplantae; phylum Streptophyta; class Magnoliopsida; order Myrtales; family Myrtaceae; genus Eucalyptus; species Eucalyptus marginata. Next base: position 34,734,900 of record CM024587.1, on the reverse strand, counting down.
TCTTTGCTATCCGAATGGGGTTTGTAGGATGTGGTTCCTATCTCCGGGGGACATCAATGATGCTGCCATTATTTCGGCAAAAATACCATGGACGTCTAAAGAACAGATGGTATGGACTTCGTGATTTGGTGTTGTGGTTCTTAGTTCTTTTTCCAAAAGATGTTTCCAAAGGAGTGGGAGGGTAGAACCAATTGAGAAAGTCTAAAAGATTCGATCACTTTCTCTTTCAATATTTCTTCCAAGTAAGAATATCCTGGTGAGGTTGGCAATGAATCTTCTGGTTGGAATTTCAAACGCTATTAAGTACTTATTGGTTAAGTACCACAATAGTGTTTTGAGCTGATCAGGGAAATCATCTTCTTTCCAGATAAGAGGATGTATGAATGGATAATCTGATTTAATCCGCAAGGATAAAGAATCGAACCCGCATTAAATCTCGACAGATCCGTGTGGCATTGCCACATGAGGTTTCCCAGATTTTCGAGAGATTGTCATTACGGATTTGCTCAATAATCTCCTGGGGATATTTCCAGCTTGGCAAGTCTTTGATCTTTTCAATCTTGTATTTCACACCATGGTTGAGCATATGAAAAGCAGGTCTTTTGATGTACATGTTAATTTCAGCTGGTGCTTTTGGTCTTGACAAGAAATCAGCAAGAACATTTTTCTTTCTGGAATGTGTTTGGTTTCAAAAGAGTATTTTGAAAACCATTCAGCCCATCGAAGCCGCTTGAGAATTCGGGATCTGTTTTTGTTTAAACTTGGTCATCTGAGGAAAAGATGCCATGTCTAATTCTACCAGAAAGTGATGACCGATGAGATGGAATTCAAATTTCTTGATTCCATTTTTTACTGCTAAGATTTCTTTAAAAGTGGAATGGTAATGCATTTCGGATTGAGAAAACTTTCCACTTTTGTGAGCACAAAGGTGTCTCTTACCATCAATTTCTTCAAGGAGAATGGCTGCCCAAAGGTATTCATCACCGGCATCGGTTTGAAGAATTCTTTTACCCGTTGATGGTATTTTCAATGGTGGGAGATTCTGCATAGTCTCCTTTAGTTCAGCAACTGCTTTTGTCTGAATTTTTCCCCAAGGTGGAGGATTCTTCTTCAGCATAGTTTGCAAAGGGATCAAGAGCTTTGCAATATTTAGGACAAAGTCCCCGAGATAATTAATTATCCCAAGAAATTGCTGAACTTCCTTTTTGTGAGATTTTCTTCGGGAAATTTTAGCGTTCTGAGCAATATGCGGCCTGGGTAGTATGTACCTTTGTTGAGGTGCATACCAAGAAATTCGATTTGTTTAGGCAATATTCATCTTTTCGAGAAAGCATGATGCCATGCTTTCGACAATTTCGCAAACTATTCAAGGAGTTGGCAAAGTGTGGACGCCATCGGGATCGTAGAGCGAATATCATCAATGTATACCTGCAAACTTGAGAGAATTGGTTGGAAGATACGACACATGGCCTTTTGGAAAAGGGATGGTGCTACCTTTAGACCAAAAGGAAGAACTTTCCACTTGGAAGTGCTTGGTTTGGAATACGAGAATCCTGTTTTGGATCTGTCTTCGGGATGGATGCCCAATTGCCAAAATCCGGCTTTGAGGTCGAATTTGGAATAGATATGGGCCTTTGTTAATCCAGTAAAGAGAGAAACTCGAAGGTAAAGGGAATTTGTCATCCCGGAGGAAAAGATTGAGAGGTTCATAGTTGATTACCAATCTCATTTTCCTCTCGTTTTGCTCGGCACGCTTATTGACATAAAAGGCTTCACAAGCCCATTGAGAGTTGGAGATTTCAATAAGGCCTTGTTGCAGTAGTTCTGAGCATTCCTTTTGGGCTAAAGCCAAGTGTTCTAGCTTCATTCCCATGTGGCTCGCCTTGGTTGGATTTATATCTTCATTCTTTTTTTTTTTTTTTAAAAGGAAGGCGAACAAAGAATTCTGGATTTTCCCATAAAGGGTGGGAACACTTTTTGGCGAATTCCGAGTGGGATTCTGAACAAGACTCTAACAGCTTTTGCATAATTGGATCCAGTAGACTCATCTGAATGGAAAAGAGTCTCGAATATTGACAAATTGAGAGAATTGGTCCTTGTACCTAAGACCTTTTCAGGGAATAATACGAAGTGGAGACTGAGATCGAGTCATGACGTCCCAACCAATGATTAAGTCTTTGTTGGGAAGGTTGGATCCAAAGATTTTCGTGGTTACCGAGCATTGGGGAAAGAATCGATTCTTTTGGAGTAGTTCTTACATTTGTGGAGAAAGTATCTCCCCGAGGCGAGTTGAAGTATCGGACATAAGGAGTCCAATACTCATCGGGAAGAACTTTGGTATCCAAAATCGAACAACTTGCTCCCGTATCAATAAGGGCAATAACGGTGATAGGCTTGGCAAACTTTGAGGTGAGGATTTTGACCGGAAAATGAGGACAAAGTGAGTTTGACTTGAGAATATGTCAAGGCTTTGTTCTCGAGATGTGGGTGATATGTGAAAAATATCTTGATTAAGTCCGAATCTTCGCTGGTATGATAACAAGGAATGATACAAAGGGTTTGTTCGGGACTGTTTCTTCATCGCGAGAGAATAATGATTCAACATCATCATTTTCAAGAGAGATACCTGTTTCATTCTCGATTTGATGTATCAAATGATGCTGACCTTTTTTGGCTTGGGGACAGTTTTTGGCAAAATGTCCTTTCTTGTTGCAAACGTAGCAACGGTTCGATTTTTTATGGCCCGTGCGATCCTTTCTTTTTCTTAGGTATCGCCATTTCTTCTTGCGGAAGTTCTTGTGGCCATATTTGGACTTCTTCATCGAGAACTTCTTGAAGTGTTTCTTCTTTTGAGAATACTTTCCGCGAGTACCATCACAGTCTTCTTTGGAACATTTGATCTTCGCTTACGGGCGAGAGCAAGCGTCTCGAGGCCTTTATCCTTGTTGATGTAGGATTGGACCATTCGGCGCTTTAGACATATTTCTTCAAGACATAGATGGATCTCTTGTTGTATTTCTCCTAGGGGGATATCCTGTACTCTCTTTTGTCTTGCAACAAAGGATCTTTCGACCATTTGGGATAGTTCTTTACGAACAGAAGTCAGGAAAACATGCTTCAGATTTGAATCGGCTCCGATTTGGTAAAAGAGCTGGAGCATTATTCGATAATGCTTATCAAGATGTTTCTTACGGAAAGAACAACATTTTCTTTCGAAGAACTCTCTCCTTTTCATCTCTATGAGATCGGTGGGTTTTCCCACAAAGAAGTGGTATAGGATGGTAATGGCTTGGCTAAAATTTGGTGACATCGAAAAATGAATCGGTCTTGCTCGATATTGATTTCCACCAAAGCTTAAGGCTTCCCGTGAACCTCGGTAACGAAGTTGTAAAGGACATCATTCATGTCATGGTTGGTGATGGACTGGGTATTTAACCAGGTATGAAATTCCTCAAGTCTTTTCGCCATTTTTGATATGGAATATCATCGATGGAGAAAAACGCTTCGATGCCATGGACACATGATTTCTTGGGTCAGTCCCGAACAATCTCTCGGATCGAGTAGTTTGATTCCATTTCTGGTCGGAGGATCAGCCATGAATATGGAAGAGGTTACTTGGTACAATAGGAAGGGGATCAAGTTCGGAATGAGAAGGATGAAGAGGATGATACTAAATCGATTGATATCGAAGTGGGAGAATCGGTTTGTTCTAAGAGAGTTTGCTCATTTGGGGGAGGTGGATCAGTCTTGTGGACGGGATCAGGTTGTTGGATACTCAAATCCTTTAGAAAGGATTCCAATGGATTTGCTAGCATCATCTGATCTGGTTTTTCTCTTATAACCATCGAACATGATTCTCGCAGGAATTTTCTCTTTTCCTCTTTTTCTTATTCAACTCTTTGATCCGATCTCGTATATCCGTTTCCTTTACGGAGAGATCCGGTGGAATTGCAGCAAAGATAGATGTCCTGGGGTGGCGGAGGTGAGTATCCGGTTCTTCCGGGGTTGCAAATGGATCAAAAGGTCTGAATCTTCCTTCTTCAAGGAGTTGGATTTGCCTTTTGAGCTTTTCTATCTCCGGTTAAGGGCTTTCTAGGTAATGATAGCCTAGTCGTTGCCCTGATTCCAAGGCATTTAGCCTCTTCTGGAATTCAAAAATCATCTTCTTGGTAGTCTCGTCATATTTTCTGAGGTCTTGTTGCACAATTCCTAATCAATTGCTTTGAAAGCATTATTTTGTGCTAGCAAAGTTTCTGATTGCCAGTTTAATACGGCTTCAGCAGCAGAAGTCTTTTTCTGTCTCCCATGTTCATCCACATCAGTGGGGGTAGGGATTTTAGGAACATGGCGGTATCTGCCTTGTGGATCAATGAATTCCTCTGGGTTGGGAAACGAGAGTTTAGAACCTTCTCTGACCAAAGGGGGAAAGTCAGAGTCTTGAAACATGGCAATAGAAGAAATTGGTGGTGTCTCTGTTGGAGCTTCAAATGGGTAAGAGTGTTTCTTGGCCCACTTTAAGATTGGCTTATAGAACGGAGAAAGAGCTTGTTTTTTCTGAGGTGGTGATGGTGGAGGTGATTTTGGTGGATCTGGTGAAGCTTGGGGTGTAGTAAGAACCTCTGGTGGTGGGGGTGGTGCATACGAAACCATGAACTGGTATTTATCACATTCACCAAGGGTATCAACGGAGGGGTCTCCGTTTAAATATCTTTGGTAAACCTTATCCTTTGGCCTTTTGCGTCGAGGTGGAGGCCTATCATATGGATTTACCTCATCAGGGGAATTCATACAATAGGAACATTGGCAAAAAGGATCCCGAAACTTGGACCATATTTGTCTTTATAGTAATGGACAGGATGTCCATCACTATTGAAGTGTCGAACAAGCTTTTTTGGGTCTGGTTCTGAAATGGATTTAGGAACACATGGCTCGATCATGAAGAGCGTTTGGAAGATAGAAGGACTTTCTTCCTTTTCCTTACCAAATTTGATGGAAACAGTTCCATCTTTTTTTCGAATGAACTCAGAGTCCGTAGACTGGACTCGGCTTGTTATGTTGGTGCGGCTTTTCGTAGTTGGTGATCCAAGTCTCTGGGAGGAGCTTGGCCAACGTATCCTTCGGTATTTGTCGAGGGACATGAATACATGATGCCTGATCATTCTGCATGGAGATAAACAAAGCATCTTCATTACCATTGTTGAAGTTTAGATCAAGAGCATGGTTCTGTACTCGATAAACCATCTGGTAATGCAGAGTTGCAGCTACGAGTCGCGGTTTGAGGAGCTCCAGGTGAGTCTGGACTTGAACCTTTAAAAAAGATAGCAAATGGGGATCGACAAAGCAATGTTAAAGTTGGGATACGAGTCACAAAAACTGTTCCAAATTTAGAGTAGTCTGAACGGTACCAATACAGGCATGCTGGTATTGTAAAAATCTGGTGTCTAACAACGCAATTCTGGCTACAACAGGTAGACCTTTACGGCCATGAAAAGTGAGAGCAAGACGAACAGCGCCATAATGAACATGAGTGTATCCTTGTTGGACCCATTTTCTGGGGAATTCTGGGGGGATCTGAAGGGTAACGAAGTACTCCTTTTCAGTAGCAGGTATGGGATGCTGGTCGAACTTAGAGGACTGGACGTACTCCTTTACTTGCTTTGGAGTTTGATGAATAAGCTGGCGGATGGAGCGGATGGGTGAGAATGATGAGTTTGGTTTAGCAAAAGCAGAGTACGGGTTCATGAGAGGGAGCTGGGTTTCTGAGATCTTGGTTTCATCACTAAGAGAGACTTCATAAAGATAATCTATCTTAGAAGCATTAGAAACACGAAACTCCGGAGGGGTTGAAGATGATGTAGAAGGAGCAAGAGTAATAGGTGCTTCGAGAATCTCAGGTTCGTAGACATGATGTAAGAAGATCTTCTCAAGATCGGAATTCACCTACTAGGCGCATGGAACGGATAATATTACAAACGAAACCATGGCTCTGATACCATAATGGAACTAGACTTAGAACCAGGGAAGGAAGAGACAATCAAACAATTCTTTTTGCTACATTAAGATGCATCTCTCTTGTGCATTCCATATACCTACTAATGAGACTCACAGCATACATTATACTAGGCCGTGTTGTGGTAAAGTACATCAAGCCACTCACAATTTGCTTGTAGAGAGTGCTGTCCAATTTTCTTCCTTCGGGATCTTTCAAAAGTTTCAAACCAAATTCAGTTGGTGTACTCATAAAATTGCAATTCTTCATCAGAAACCTGTCTAAAATCTCTTGAATATATATTTTTTGAGAAATACAAATCCTTGCTATTGATTGAGTCACTTCAATACCCAAATAGTAATGCATCATCCCAAGATCAGTCATCTTAAATTCAACCATCATAGAATTATTAAACTTGTCAAACATGGCATGATCATTTCCAGTAAAAATAACATCATTCACATATAAGCACACAATAAGCAACTTTCCTCCGTCACCTATCTTAATAAAAGTGTATACTCATATGGACATTTTTTAAAACCTTCATTCGAAAAATAAGTATCAATGAGACTGTACCAAGCCCGTGGAGCTTGTTTTAACCCATATCAAGCCTTTTTTAGTTTATAGACCTTATGTTCACCATTAGACTTCACATATCCAGTAGGTTGATCAACAAATACCTGTTTTTGGAGGTCACCATGCAAAAATGTTGATTTCATGTCCAATTGGAAGATAGGCCATGAATTTTGATCTATCAATATAATCACCAATCTGATTGTATCATGCCGCGCAATAGGTGCAAAGACTTCTTTAGGATCTACACCAAACTCTTGCTTATAACCTTTAGCTTCTAAGCGTGCCTTGTACTTGTCAACTTCACCATTTGCTTTCAACTTTGTCTTGTACACTCACTTGACACCAGTAGTTTTGTGCTCTCTAGGAAGATCTGTCAACTCTCAAGTATTATTTCTTTCAATGGCTACAATTTCTTCATTTATCGCATTCCGCCAATTTGGTTGTTTTACAACAACATCAAAAGTTGTAGGATCACAATTGAAAAATAGAACAAAATGTGTAAGTGGGTCTTCAAATTGATCAATTCATATAATCTCATAATCAGTGATCCATGCGGGTCTCCTTCTAACATGCTATGGTCATTGTTCAGCAACAAGTGGACTTTGAACATCTTCTGGGGAAGTTTGAGTGATTGTTGGTTGCAGCACATGCTCCACAAGTTGTTTTTCCTCATCATCATCATCAAAGTCTGCTAGAATATGGTTCCCAACACTATTCTCGATCCATGGCTAGGTATGATCTTCATCAAAGACTACATCACGATTGATAATGATTGTCTTGGTGATAGGATTACAAAGCTTACAAGCCTTTGATTGATCACTAAAACCAAGAAAATGCATTTTTCTCCCTTATCATCTAACTTTTTCCTCTCCTGGTTTGGAACATGAGCAAAAGCGACGCACCCAAAAATTCTGAAATGATCTACTGCTGTTGTTTAGCCACTCGCAGCTTCCTCCCAAGTCATATTTTGAACAACAAGAGTGGGATGTTCAAAAAACTAATGCTCCAATTGACTGCTTCGGGCCAAAAGCTTTTCGAAATGCCACTTGTTGTCAAAAGGCTTCGTACCATATTCAAAATAGTATGATTCTTCCTTTTGCAAATGCCATTTTGTTGTAGCGTATAGGCTATTGTAAGTTGCCTCTCGATTCCATGCATCTCACAACAATTTGCAAATTCATGTGAGCTGTATTCACCACCACAATTAGTAGAACTTTTATTGGGTTGTCAATTCTTTTTCAATCAGTAATTTGCAGCTTTTAAAGGCTACAAAAAGCTTCAATTTTATTTTATTTTATTTTATTTTATTATATATTTATTTTATTTTTTTGATACCCAGGGAACCCCATACAGCCGGTAGTCGGCGGGTAAACCCAGGAATGATGCTAGTGGAGGACCCACCACCCCGGCACCACACTTAAGACACCAAATGCCTCCATTGGGTTTCGAACCCCTCACCTTTAGGGAATGATCAACGGAGCTCTTATCCAGTGGAGCCACCACGACCAATGGTGCTTCAAATTTATTTTGCAAAAAGTAAACCCAAATTTTCCGGTTATGGTCACTAATGAAGATAATTATGTATCTTTTACCTCCATTGGAAGATGGATTTATTGGCCGGCAAATGTCTGAATGTATGAGCTCCAATGTCTTCCTTGCTCTCCATGATTTTCCTTGTGGAAATTGATTACGGTGTTATTTACTAACAACGCATTCTTCACAAATTTGAGAAGGAGCTATAATTTGAGAAAGACCCGTCACCTTATTCTTTATATGTAGCGTTCTTAGTCCACCAAAATTGAGATGTCCATAACGAAAATGCCATAACCAAGCCTCATCCTTTGATCTCACAGAGAAGCAAGAATGTGAAGTATTGTGAAGATACAACATAAACATTCCTTTCTTCATCATATTGACTTCAGCAAGTAAGCCCGATGTTTCATCTTGTATTCTGCAAATGCCACATTTGGTAGAGATTTCATATCCCTTGTCTTGTAGTTGGCCAGCACTCAGCAAATTGGTCTTTAACTTAGGGATATAAAAAAAACATATGAGATGGTTTGCATAAAACTTCCCTTCGTGTGAATTGTTACATTCTCTCTTCCCATAATAGAAGCAGTAGAATTATCTCCAAATTTCATAGTGTTGCGGAAAGATTCATCCAAATTAGAGAACGCATTTTTATCTCCACTTAGCTAGTGTCCAAATACCACATATTCGGAAGAATTTCTTCCTTCATGTGACACACCATCAAAAAAGGCACTTCTTCTTCTCTTTCTACGAAGTTAGTTCTTTCTTCACTTTGTCTATTTAAAGTAGTTTGACATTATGATCTGTAATGGTTATATTTTGACATCTGAAACACTCTACATTAGATTTATATGTTAACTTTGATCTATTATCAATTGAATGCCGACCTCCACGACGTCTTCCTTCCCATTGAGAATCATCGTATTAATTACTATCAGATTTTTTATTTGAGCTATTGCGATCATTGTTTACTCTGCCTTTTTCTCTTCCGCGCTCACTGCACCATCTTTCTTTATTTGCTTTTGATGACAATGGAAAGTGATTTTTAGTTGAAGCCTTCAATGCTTGCTCCTCCATCTCTTGTTGTTGGAATTTTTGTTCATGAACCAATAAAGAACCCTACAATTCATCGATTGAAAGTTCTTCAATATCCTTGGCTTCCTTTATGGAATAGACAACAAAAATGAATTTTAAGAATTTTCTCAATTATAGTAACATCCATCGTCTTGTTGCCATGGATCCGCATCTTATTAACAATTGCCATAGTCTGGGAAAATAGTTTATGACCGACTCTCCCAATTTCATTCGTAGCATTTCAAACAATGAACTAAGTGCTTCAAGTTACTGCCTCTTTGCTCTCGTTGATCCTTAATATTTTTCTTCATGGAGTCCCAAATTTGCTTGGAGGTATCCTTGCAAAGAATTGTTTTCAAGATTGATCTATCAATAGCTTGGAACAAATAACATTTAGCCTCGAGATCTTTCGACTTTAATGCATCCAAATTGGCTTTTTGCGTTGTCGACAACACAACTCCCTCCTCTACTTCTACAACTCCAGAAGTAACTACTTGCCAATACTCTTTGGACTTGAGGAAATTTTCCATCAACATGCTCCGATGATCATAGTGACCATCAAAATGCGGGATAGTCGATTGCACAAATGTTTCAAAGGCCATTGACTTCAACTACCACTAAAAGAGTAAAATGGAATAGAGCTACTACTATATTCTCATGGACTCTCTTTCTTTTTTATTCTCAATCTTTTATGGCTCACTTTTCCTCACATGTTTGAAATCTCAACACTCTCCATAAACTGGCTCTAATACCACTGATATAACAATGGATCTCAATCATTGAAAAGAAAGAGACGTTCAGAGAAAGATGCTTAACTACTTCATCCATTATGCACAAGACCTGTTAAAAAGCCCATCGATATCAACAAATAATTGTAAAATAGCAACAAATAAAACCGACCCCTAAAATCTAGGACCATAACAACAAAATCCTAACAAACTAAACAACTTTGACTAATTCAAACTAAAAAACAAAACGACTAATTCTAGCCAATACCCTCTTGATCTCGGCGAGGAGGATTTTGCCGTCGGAGGAGTTCATCAACTGAGGAGAGCTTGAGGATGAAACTCGATGCGCCGACACAAATGTCCAAATCAGAGTCCAGCAGCAATCGATCGAGTGTCTCACCTCGACCGCAGTCATCTTCTTCGATGGGCACGGCGTCACTGCATTCCTTGAGATCGTGGGAGAAGGAGATTTGAGGGCTAAGCAAACTAAGGCTGGATATCTCTGAGCAAACATCGATGGCCACTGCCGGACCAAGGTATCGCGCGGCGTGGAGCAACAGAGGAAAAGCAAAGTCAAGAGAGCATTGCAAGCTCTTTCCTCTTAAAAGGCGAATGAAGCCTGTTGCATCTTCTTGGTAAGTGCGTGGAGAAGTGCGAAGAGGGTTTGAAAGAGGATGCGGGATTCGAGGAGTCAAAAGAAACGGTGAGAGAGAAGTTAGCAACTTGCAGCTTTTCAAGCTTTTGGGATTTTGACTAAGCGGCGCGTGCAAGTAGAAATGAGAATCTAGATTATGGGTGTGATGGAGTAGATGAGATGAATCGATGAATGGATGAAGGGAGGAAGGAAGGGAGGTAGGAAAAGAGGCAAAACCAACGCAAATGATAGATTTTTGTCCCGTGATGAAGGATAAAGGGAAAGGAAGCAACCGAACTAGGGTTTTTGTTTTTCTACGACATGGAACTTCGATGTTCATAAATCAACCTAGGGTTTAAAGGTACTTGGTTATGAGATGGGTCAAATGGTTCATACAAATGATGATCTCGAATGAACCATCATTTGCTAACACCTCAAATGACTCATCGATCACAAACATGAGCTTTCCCGAGTCTATATCTCACATGACATTGGATATTCAATTTTTATTCAATTAATCATATGTGAATTTCTACATGAAAAGTCGTCATTAGCCTATTTAGGTCACTAGAAACCAAGTGAAATATGGAAGAATATCTCACCTTTTCGTGCAACCAGAGATCTTAAGAACGGGGACTTGATTACATTAGTCCTAGAACTAACATCCTTTCAAACTAAACTTGATTAATACTAAGTAAAACGCTAGGGCAACCTATTGAAAACTTTTAGGGTTCATCCTGACCATTAAAAAAAATGAAAATAACACTCAAGATGTTAATGTGTGCAACCAAGTATAATCGAAGTTAAAACACACAAGCAACGTAATATTGTCTTTAAAAGAAAAAGACATCCAAAAATCCCTATTGTAAGGCCCTAAAGGCTTATTTAATTTCGGGTTTCAATTTTTTTTAAGGATTTTCCACTTTTTAGGACAAGAATAATTCAAAGAGGTTTTTACCAAAAAAAAAAAAAATAATTCGAAGAGGTTATTTTTTAAAAAATTTTACAAAGATTTCTAATTTTCTGGATTTTCATGTATTTTCATATTTTTTTAAGAATGTTTTAAATTTTCTAAATTTTTATTTTTTTTAAATTATGTTTTTTTATTTTTAAATTTTTTTTATGTATTTTATGAAATTTTTCAAAATTTTATTAATTTTTGGAATTTTTGGAATTTTTTATGATTTTTAAATTTTGTATTATTTTTATTATTTTAATTTTTTTTTTATCAGTCCAAGTTGGATCTAAATCCGAACTAACCCTAAAGCCCATTCCGAATTAACCAAATCAATCCATGAAATTTTTAGCTCACTCACAACCATTTCTATTCATATTCTTAGCCCAACTCTGGCCCAGCCTCCAGCCCATCTCATAGTCTAACCCAACCTAGCTTGATTACCCAAATTTGACCCAGTCAAGAGTATAGTCGACCACATTTTCATTTCTCTTTTCATTTTCTATTTTCTAATTTATTTTCTCTTTTTTTATTTTTTTTATTCTTTTCCCTACACCACTTTCTTCTTCCTTCTGAAGTGTTCTTCCTCCCGGTAATGCCCTTCACCAAACCAACACCATTCTCCAGTGAGTCCTTGCCGATGCTCAAGCCATCACAAGCCACCTTTATCATCTAGCCATCTACTCCGATTGACACTAGACCACCATTTCAGCCACCCGCAATTTATTACCGGTGACAAACGAGACAAACTCACTCTAGAGCGACCGCCTTTTTCCAGCCAAAACATCATTAACAATTAAGTCTCTCAAGTGATGAGATGAATACACACACAAAATGGAGAAAAGGACATAGAGAGCTAATAGTGACGGCCTTTTGTCGTGGAATCATGGGTGAGAAGGAGACATTCTAGCGTAGGTATTGTCCTAGGAAGCACTGACACTCTCTGAGAGTCTTCGTGTCGTGTCGAACACTTCAACACGTGTTTGACTTTCTCCAACACTCCCGGACACTATTCGACACTCGATCAACACGTGTCAAAAAATCTGATACTCAGTTGACTTTTTTCATACTTTTCGACACTCAAGTAGGAATTCCAACATACGAGTTTCCGATTCTGATACGCGAGATCAATTTTAAAATTTTCAATAAATAAAGGGTGAAAATGTATATATATGAAAAAATAATAAAAATAATAAAAATAATAAATAGAGAAAGAAGAAAAACTTAATCTTCTCCTCTTTTGACTCTCACTTCCCATGATACAAAATTTACACCCCAAGTTTTTTTCTTTTTTTTTTTTCGATACGTCGACATATGAATCCAGAATGTGAATTGCTTGTTTTCCTTCTCCACATTTTATGGATTATTGGAATAGAGTTGAACTTGTTAAATTAAAACAAAGAATGATATTAATAAATGGTAGATTAATATTTTTAGTGTAAATTCATTTTAGAATTTTTTATTATTTATTTATTTATGAATTTGAATCAAATTAATTTGATTAAAATAATCATAAAAATGATAATTTATTATGTATATATAAAAATATACATTTAATATACATTTATTAATTTGACCTAGACACGGTGCATGCTACTCTAGATGAGTAACATCCATCAAAAATCAGCTTTTTTTTGTAACAGAAAGACTACGATCTCCTCATTTAAACAATGCACACTTAAATTCCCAAAAACAGGGGAAAATAAAGTGCCGTGGATGAGACTTACACTGCCGGACGTCAACATTGATGGAGAAGACAAAAACTACAATGGATGGTGATGTGCTAGTCCTCACTCAACCGTGCTTTCCTTGCCTCACAGATGCTGCTTTGCTATTTTTCGATTACCTTTGCTGCATCACGGTCGCAAACGTGGATGGAAAGCGAGTAGTGTGTGCGAAGGAGGAAAAAATAGCTGGGCTAGGCCCCTTTCTTTCTCTATTCTTTTTGGGCTTAAGAAGGAAATGAAGGTGAGCCTAGTGGGCTTCTTGATAGGTCGAAGATTGTGTTAAAGGAAACGTGGGCTATGTGACATGGGCCCACCCTATGTATTTTATTTGTTTATTTATTTATTATTTTTTATGTCTATTTCCTTCTTCTTTTTTTTAATGTTTTTACCTCCTTTTTTTTTTTTTTGGCAAAATGGACAGAGGCCTAAATGGTCAACAAAAATTCGAGTGTCAATGGCCATTGCGGTAGAAGGCACCTCCGTGAGTTAATTCTAGTTTTCACATCAATATTCTAGAATTGCTCTCTCCATGTTCAATGCACAATCGATTCATTCCTACTCCATTCATCATTCTAGAAGCTTGTTAGGAGCCACTCCATGTCTAGACCCTCTTTGGCCCCGACGACCACTCGTCGCTTTCATTGAATTGTGTCATTGTAGGCCCACCAACTTCCACATAGTTTGTCACCGAACCATATGCATACTAGAGGAGGTCCCACTTTGATATTAAAAGATGTCACATCACAAATCTTGCAAAAAGGGGGATGACATACTTGTCCTTCCAATCAAAGGATGCAACCTTTAACCACTAGAATCCAACTTCCAAAAGTCCTCACCAATATCGCTATCACTTTATTAGTCAATTATTGAATGACCTAAAAAGATTGAAAAGAAAAAGAAAAAGAGATGAGCAACCACAACTTAGTGAGTAATGCATATAAAATTATATATGAGTTGTTTCATTTCAATAAGTCTTATACAATTCAATAGTCAAGTCCATTGGTTAATTTCTATCAAAAACCATGTCAATGGTCTATTCTATTGTCTAAACTCGTACCACATCACATCTCAAGACCCTCGAGGTGGTTCCCACGACATGGCATCATCATGTAGCACTTAGCGACATATCAATAGTACAAGACTCTAGAGGTGGTCTTCAAAAAATTATGTTATCGTGTAGCATTTAGTTCTCGACTGTAAGACCCCAGAGGTGGTTCTCACACAATTTTGTTATCTTGTAGCACTTACTATATGACTAATCTATATCACAATTGGTTTCACAAATCAATTTTTTTCCACAAAACTAATCCAAAATCCCTCATAAATATGTTTCACATATTGAATCAAATCACATTTTATAAACCATACTCAAAGTCAACATAACTTTCACAAAAAGGTTTCGCAAATCCAAAATATGCTATCTTTCCCGACTACGATCATCAAATAGAATATATACATACATATATATGTCACAATACATTTCTCTCACATTTTTGGAATTCATTTCATAGACTAGTAAAATTTCGAAACGTCTTTCATTAAACGCCTCCCAAATCATCAAAGAATCCATTTCAAAAATTAGTTCTTAGCGTAATACACACATTTGAACTTTCACAACACTTTCCATAAAACATTTCTCAAACCATTCTCAAATGAAGAAATAGTAATAAATGCCCGATCCCAAGTAATTCATCAAATATGCTATGAACATTACTTTTGCCTTTTAGCCAATTCACAATGTGCATATAATATTCCTCATAGTTTTCATTTTCCAAATATAAGTTTACAAATTCATAAAAGAGAATATACTACTCACTTGGGAACGCCCATGATCAAATAACAAAAGTTACTTGAATCGTTGAACTCACAATTCTATCAAATAAGCAAGAAACAATGTCAAAATCGAGTAAAACACTACCTCAATAACCAATCAGCTAAACTAAACTTAAACGTTAGCAAAACAACTATTATGCACCAACAAATCGCACACCCAAAGCAATTATCAAATCTAAAATGCAATGCGGAACTTGAATGCAAATTTCTAAAATTTTGCTTCGACCAAATCACTGCTAAAAAATGACTCTTGACAAACCCTTTGGCTCCATGATGCCATAAGCCACTATTTTCCATGAAATGCTAGAGCTCCACAACTCAAGAAGTGGACTTTGCAGCTCGATTTTCATTGAACTTTGAATTTCAGGTCTAAACCCAAAAACTATCCCGATTGGACGAATGAGAGGCAAACACGCAAAGCCCTTTTTCCTTTTCGTCGTCTTCTTTATCTTTCTGCTCAAGCTCTCAATCTGAGAGGACGCCGACCGTCCCCCTTTCCCCCATGTGTTGACTTGTCAACCTTTCTTTTGTTTTTCTTTTTTCTTTTCTTGGGTCAACCTTTGACGTTTGACTTTTAAAAAATCTCATATTTTATGAGTACTTTTCCCGATCAGTAAATTCGTTCAATTTGTACCATTCATTCTTGGTGAGCTAATATAACATACTAAAAAAAATTGAAAAAACATCTACCTATCTCTTAGATCGATAGATTAACTTATAATTTATTTATTTATGTATGTAGAAGGCGGGAAAGAGAATGGTATATCAACTACATCATCTCTCTTTAATACTTTGTATCAACCGAGTTTTCAATTCAGATTTGGGAGACCTATATAATCTAAAGTACCTCAGCCAAACCTCAAAATGTAGTAGGAAAAAGCGAGGAACAAAGAACACGGGATTGTATAGACATTGATCCACATTTACTGCCAAGGGCTTTGTTACTGGAGTTCGGAGAAATAAAACGTTGCATTTCTAGACCCAAAAAAAAAAAAAAAAACTCAAGGATTTTCCCGAGTAGATAAGAAAAGGTGCAAGTGTTTTTCTCTATTTCTTCTCGCTCGAAAGCATGCTACTGCTGGTACGATGTGCTTGAATTGACGCATTGATAAGGGCTTTTTCGGACCGTAAGCCCCACACGCGATCAAATCTAGAGACCGCGCCCTCATATGGATTTTCGTCAAAAAGGCAATCGGAATATTAAAGGGGCACAATCCTTTGGAAGGTTGGAGAATTCCGCAAGAGATTCAACTTTAAAGTTGCCAAAATTATCATAGTCCCAGTGGCGATCTTTTCAGATCTATTCGCGGGGATGGTGACTGCCAACATCATTGAAAATTTTCCAGTTCCAGCTTTATTACTCTGAAGCTGACGAGGCTTCTTCTTCCTCGGTAGTTCGGCCAGAGTTTCTCTCCATTATTTTCCATAGTCAAGGCACGATCCCTGTTCTCCTTTCTTTCTTCTCTCCTCTTTCTACGATTGGGATACATGTATGGAACGAAAATGTCGACGGGATCAGATAAGGGTATAGGAGCATAAAGCAAACGCCTTAACGCTTGACACAGTAAATTTTGAGAGAACATTTGCGTAAATGGGTGAGCAAATGAAATAGTACAATCCATCACGTCTCTTTAAGGGGCCAAAAAAAGAAAAGAAAAAAAGAAGAATTTTGTTAGGTAATAATTAGATAAAAAAAAGTCCTTCACAGCCAGGGCAGACAGGCTCGTATTCAAAAATCCATGATCCTAACGCTTTTTTCCAAAGATCATATTGCATTTTTCGGAAGTTCTTGGGGAGATTTCTATGGACCCAAAAATCAAATCAATCATATATGGGACAGAAAAATTTACGTTCGGTCAAAGTTTGGTCCATAAAAGAAATGCAATATGATCTTTGGAAAAAACAAAAGAAGAATATCGTTTGTCAATAAGAGGAAAAGTACCAAAATAGTCCTAAACATTTTGTATTGGTACCAATTCAGTCTTAAACTTTTCAATTGGATCAATTTAGTCCTAAACATTTTTATATTGGTACCAATTCAGTCAATCCAGTTAATTTAAGCCGGAAATTGCTGCTGTGGCCGCCACGGTCTTATGTGGCGCCACGTAGACAAATTTATATTTTTTTTATAATTTTTTAAGATTTTTTAAATTCTTTTTCTTTTCTCCTAACCCCTTGGCCGACAAGGTCGTCGACCGGCCGACCATCGCCGGCCACAGGCTGGTCGGGGTGAGGGGCCCCGCGCCCTCGCTGGCCACCGGCGAGGGTTGCCGCGCCCTTGCCGGCCATAGGCGAGGGCCGCCGCGCCTGCTTGTGGCCGACGAGGTCGCAGAGGCCCTCGCCTGGATTTGGGCGGGGGCCGCCGCCCTCGCCGGCCAACGGGCGGGTTTCGGCCCTCACCTAAACCTGGGCGGGGCCGATGCCCTCGCCCGTGTTCGGCGAGGCGCGGCGGCCCTCACCGGTGGCCGGTGAGGGCGCGGGGCCCCTCGCCCGACTAAACCCGTGGCCGGCGACCTCACCGGCCAAGGGGTTAGGAGAAAAGAGTAAAAAAGAAAAATAATTTAAAAAATCTGAAAAATTATAAAAATATATATATATAATTTGTCTACGTGGCGCCACATAAGACCACCGGCGGTTATGTCAGTAATTTCCGGCTTAAATTAGCCAGATGAACTGAATTGGTACCAATGTAAAAATGTTTATGATTAAATTGGTACAATTGAAAAGTTTATGACTGAATTGGTACCAATACAAAAGGTTTAGGACTATTTTGGTACTTTTCCCGTCAATAAGACATCCATTCCCCGATTTGTAGCTTTTGCAATTGTGAAGCCCTCTTGGTCTCTAGTTGTTCTCATTCCTACATGCATCTTTGGATGGTTCTTCGGTTCTACCCTTTTCAAACAATTCTACATTTTTCTTCCGGAGATCTAGATTTCAAGCGCTCTCTGTCTGGTTGGCTACACATGCAAAGGACATGGATCTTCTTGGTGCCTCAATAAATCTCACTCATTAATTTTTTTAGTGTAGTTTTTATCAATCATTGAGATTTATCGAGACATCAGAAAGACATCCATTCATGCCGGGGACCTTTACCCATGTGCGGGTTCATAACATCCCCGCTAGTTATAACTTTTACTTTTAATTAAGGGTATTCGAAAGACCTAATATCTTAAATCGCCCAGATGAATCCAAATGGATTCTTCACTCCAAATCTGAATTTCAAGCCGTCTCACCATTAGGTTTGGGCTTGATCGGTTCCCAAGCGTGGGATTGAGGAGTTCAAAAGCTCAGACTCACCTAAAAATATATCCAAAAGTTGAAATATTAAATAAAAAACCCTAAGAATTAGAATTATAAGTAATTTATATCTTAAATATAATGAAGCCGTAAATTTGTAACTTAACATGAAAATGGGCTATGGACATGTGTGGCTGGGGAGTCGAATTTGAAAAACGAAAAAAGCAAGAATTTTTTTATAATTTAAACTGGCTATCGGCCTCTTCCGGCTAAAAAAAAAAGTGGCTTTCTACCACTTTTTTTTTTTGGTCGGTCCTATGCTAATCCTACTCTAACACTCACTCTCAGACTTTTGTCCTGCCTCCTTGCAGGGCGTGGGAGTCGAAACCCACTCTTGAAATGAAACCATCCCCACCCCAATCCCCCCTGAGAAGGTGGAGATTTGAACCCCCAACCTCCCCCTTCCAAGATGGAAGGGTGGCCACTGGGGCGAACCCCCAGTGGTTGCTTTCTACCACTTGAAGATGGAACCACCGTGTTGAGTTGTGAATGAACATTTCATAGCATGCTCACAAGCTCCATAACTCTTCCCAAATCAAAAGTTGTAACCCGTTGAAATCAAGGTGCTCAACCTTGATTTCTTTGAATGGAATTGGTAGGTTATTAGAAATTATTACATCAATTGATTGATAATCACATTTTGAGTCTTGATATTGGACAGAATGATATATCATCCTAAATCTTATGCTCTATTTGTTTCGCAAAAAATAAACAATTTAAAAAATATTTTCCTAAAAATGATCATTTGTATTGCTTTAAATGATTAGCCAATGGAAAATATTTCCATTATCGACGACATATCTCTAAATATTTTCGTGTATGATGAAAAAAAAAAATCATTTATCTATTTATGCAAATGATACAAGCGATTAATTTTTCGAAAAATAATTTCTAAATGATTTATCTTCCAATTGAAGGAATCAAATTCTTTCTTTTTCTTCTATTTAGACATTTCCAAACTGGGTATGGGTTGGGTTCTAGAAAATTGGGGATAGAGACTAAGAGCCTATTTGGTTGTTCTTAGAATCAGGTTTGGGACGAGAATCATGTTTGGTAAAATTTTTGTTCCAGGGAACAAATTGGGAAGAGAATCAAAAAAAAAAAAAAAAAAAAAAAAGGTTTATTCTTGTTCCCGGAACAAAATTGAGAATCAAAACTCTTCTTCTTCTCTTTTCTTCTTCTTCATCGACCGCCATCCCGCGACCGTTGCCCGCCGCCGTCCGCCGCTGCCCGCCGCCGTCCGCCGCCGCCGGCCGGTCGCTGCCGGTCGCCGGAACTAGTCCGGCCGAGCTCGCCGAGGCTCTCGTCCGGCCTGAAAAAAAGAAAAAGAAAAAAAGAAAAGAAGAATAAGAAGAAGAAGAATATGAGAAGAAAAAAAAAATAAAATAATAAAAATAAAAATAAAAATTATAAAAAAAGGAAAAAATTATAAAAAAATATTTAAAAATTAAAATAAATTGATTTGGAACAAATCAATGAACACGGTACCAAACGCAATTCTATTCCAGAATCAGAAATTTTGTACGCTTACCAACCGTGTTCTTTTACTCAAAATCGCCCCTTCTCGGGAACGTAATAAAAAATAATCATTTATGATCGAATTTATTATCGGGAACGTAATTGTTACCAAACGCGCCCTTAGTGATGATCACTTGAAAAGCATCCTAATTTCTTAGGTCAACAAGTTTGAACACCACCACTGTCCCATCCCCATCCCTTCCGAGCCTTAACCATTAGGCCACATGGCTTCGTCAGTGACCACTGATAATCATTTTTCTTGATAATTGGGAACATATAGGATCAAACACAATCCTTCGAAAGCTGATTTAGGAAGATGAGTTAATGGACTTTCTGGCTAGAATTGATCGCTCCTAATGGTCAAAGTGACTTGCTTGCATGCTAAGTTTGGGGCTTCCTTGATCAAAACCCTGAATCGTCCCGCCCTTCTCCTAAAGAGACGCAGGGAACCGATATGATGGAAAGTGGGGATCGGACGAGAACATTCTCATCTCCAAAAAGCCATTTTCAATGCTCTACTAGCAGGTAAACTTTTTCCGACCAAAAAACAAAACAAAAAAGCAAGTAAACGCGTTTGGTAACGATTCTGTTCCCAGGAACAAATTCTGACAAGAAATGATTATTTTTTATTCTATTCCTGGGAACTGATTCTAAGTAAAAGAACGCATTTGGTAATTGTTCAAAATTTATGATTTTGGAATAGAATTATGTTTGGTACCGTGTTCATTGATTATGTTCCAAATCAATTTATTTAAATTTTTAAATAATTTTTATAATTTTTCCTTTTTCCTTTTTTTCTTTTTTTTTCTTTTTTTCTCCTATTCTAATTCTTCTCCAGGGCCGGTCGCCGGCCCTCGGCGAGGCCGGCCTCATCGGCTCGGCCTCGCCGGGCCGGGCGAGGCTCGCCCGGCCACCGATGGGGCTAGGCGAGCCTCGGCGGTGATCCCCAGGCTTGCCTCCGGCGAGCTCGCCGGACCTCGCCCTAGCTTGGCAAGCCTTCAGCGAGCTCGTCGAACCGGTCGCCCGACGGCGGCGGCGGCGATCGACAACGAGCAGCGGCGCGGGTGGCGGCGGCCGGCAGCGGACGGCGGCGGGCAACGACGGGCGACGATTGCGGGATGGCGGTCGATGAAGAAGAAGAAAAGAGAAGAAGAAGGGTTTTGATTCTCAATTTTATTCCTAGAACAAGAATCAACTTTTTTTTATTCTTGATTCTCGTCCTAAACAAATTTGTTCTCGAGAACAAAAATTTTACCAAACGCGATTCTCGTCCCAAACTGATTCTAGGAACAAAAATCAAATCGACACCTGTTTGGATGGTTACCAAACAGTGCCTTAGTAGGTGGGCTCTCTCCCACTTTAATATTCTTATGTTACTTGTCTTCGCGTCCTTCATTGGACTAGGATTGCGAAAACTTTTGAAGCTCTGACATCTTTCTGCGCCACCTCCATAAAAGCATCATCCCGCTCGTGCAACAAGAGAAGTAACAAGAGCAAGTTACATATACTATTCATACTGTTCCATCTAATCGCCATCCATTTAAATACTTGTCAATTTTTCAAACCTTAATCACCTAATCGATAACGACGGAGGTGGGTTGTGTTTTATAATCACGCACAAGCTTGCCAAAATTAGGCAAAAAGCATAAAGTCTCTTCCAAATAAACACCACCCCCCTAAGCCTCAAATGCACTGAACACACAAAGTGCTAGGGAAATATGACAAACAAATAGAGTTGACCAATGAAATCAGATTTTGATGAGTGATATCACCTTTTTTTAAAAGGAATTATTTGCTGCACAACGTTGCTAATGGTCATTAGCAAATTTCCTCTAGGATATAACAAAGTCTCGATTGAAACTACTAAATAGCAATTCTAATATTTCTACAGAGTCTCTTAAGAGAAATAATTGGAAAAGATTACTATAGTTTTTGGAAAGAAAACTCAAAAGACTTTATTAACATTTTTTCCATAACTGACGTACTTATCTCAGTTTTAATGAATAAAGGCAACCTTTCGGAAAATATTGCAAAGTGACATCTTCAAAGGTTACATTGAAAAGATGGGAAATTTTCAAAATTAAATAATTAATAAATAAAAATAATCGTAATTTTTTGTGAACAGTCACATTGTTTCAATAAGATGCTATAGTTAATTTTTATAAAATTATGAATCTAAAGTTTAACAAATAAAAAGTAATAATCATTTATTAGTACTAAATCTCGGCCACGTGCCTACTCACATCTTTTGGATGTGGGATAAGGCATTTTTTAATTTGTTTTACAAACAAACTACCAACAACAAGGTACAAAGGGACAACTATCACATCACTCATGTCTTTTTCCCTTAGTAAAAGAAGAAGAAGGAAACATCGCTTAATCTCCTAATTAATTAGGGCTTAATCACCTTCTTGATCACTTAAATTAAGGTGCATATAAAACAAAGGCAGGAACGGCAGGGTTGACGCATCCTCGACGAACTAATTTTCCGATTAATGACCAAATTAAAGTCGGTCTTTCGAGAATACACAAAACTCTTCCCCATAAAGCTCAGTGTTAACATGCGGACAATCTCAAATGTTCTTTTCTGGCGTATGATTAAGCTGTCTAATCATGCGATAAAGCCACGGTTAGTGGCCACTAATTCCATGCTTAATCTGTGTTCGGAGACATACCGCAATATAATTAGGAATTGATTAAGAGAGGGGGACATCAGAGCTAAATAGAATCTTCAATCTTGTATCTCGCTCGACATTTGACTGAAGAGTATTTTACCGACAGATTACACATAAAGCTAATTTTTTTCTTTTTTATTTCAAAAGCAAAGGCAAATATGCTGCATATGAGCTCTACTTTTCTAGCGTTTGACAAGATATTCAATTGAGTATTAAGTTGGTATGTGAAATATCCCGCATTGAAAATGGAAGATAAATTTATGGTGATTCTCGATTTTGTGCATGTGCTGATATGCTAAATGAATCCGGATTTGCCCATTCCCAAAAGTAATTTATTATGTTCACCAACTCTTTTCCACCTCGCGTTAGCGGCAAATTCAAAAGATATAACCATGGACGAATGAGTACCAAATCAAAGAAAGGGGCAAACCAAAATATGAGGTACAAAAAAACTATGTGATGCAAATAGACCCCAATGGAAAAGTGACAAGATCAATAGTAAAATGGACGATTCCGCTCCTATAAACTTTCCCATGAAACCCTTATTAGTCTATTTAAATGAGGAATGGAATAAGCACAAATTTAATTGCATTGTCGTCCACTCCATTAAAAATTAAACTGAAAAAACCATTAATTGATGTTGAAGTTATTTCTAATTGAGCAACAAGTCGAAGTTTGAGTCTGAACTCGTATAAATTCCTCTTTCCCTTTGCGAAAGATGCGCATAATTAAAAAATCCACCTGTAAAAGCCCGAAAAGTAAATCTATTTTTCAAATCAACTCTAAAGCCTAGCATTACTCTTCTTTTAATATATGTATATCTATATATATAGTTTTTTGTTTTTCCTCTCTCTTTTCTTTTGTCCCTAAAAACCGTTCAAGCCTCAAGGGAATTGCTCTCCTTATTGTTATTATTATAATTCAAAAGTTAGAAAGGGAATTTTAATAAAGGAGGATTTTTTTTGGGGGGTCGAAAGGGGGAGGTTGATTAAGAATAAATTAATAATAATCGAGGGCAGGGTGGAACATCAAGGAGGAAATGCCTGAGGACATGCGTATGCACCCCTCGCGTGTACACTCTCCCTAAACCCACCACAACCCGGTGTTCCCCAATGGGCTCCTCGTCCGCAGCCGCCCACCGCCGTGGCAAGGTGGTCATCATCATGGGCCGCCACCGGGTGTGGGGAGGAGGGCGCATACAAGGAGGCGAAAATGTATTCTTCTTTTTTAATATAACCCCACCATGCCCCCCAAAACCTAGGCGAAACAACTTTCGCTGTTTATCAACAAAGTAAGAAAAACAAAAGAAAACTTTCGTAGTTATCCTCCCAAGCAACGAAACGACCCCCAGTTTTTTTTTTTCTTTTTCTTTTTTCTTTTTTGAGGGGGAGGGATTAAGGAAAAAGTCAAAAACCCAGCATGAATATTACTTTAAACATATACTGGCATACATGGAAGGAAAATGAAAAGGAAGCCACAAGTTCCATGGGAGCATCTATTTGGGCAAGTCCCTCTCTTCACACCCCCACGTCTCTCTCTCTCTCTCTCTCTCTCTCTCTCTCTCTCTCGTTTCAGCGCCTCCCCTTTGGACCAGGTAAGTCATCTGACTCATCCATACAGATGGTGATTAAAACTTAGCTTTCCTCCGTTTGCAGTCCAGGGACATCAAAGCATTATTTAAGTACGATGCCTTAAAAAGGAAAAGGGGAAAAAAAAAAAGGATAAGAGTAGGCCGCAACCGGGCGCTACGGTGCTACTGACAAGCCAAATACCTCACCCATAATTCGCCGACGAGACACGTGTCATCGAGCGACACGAACTCAAATCGATCGAGCCGGTCCACTCTCGGCCCCACGGGCCACCACCTAATGCTCTCGCAAGAACTGATTCACAAAGTCCACGCTCCGCCCCACGACCTCACTCTCCCAAACCTCCCGCGGCCTGCCGCGGCCGCCGCCCCTCCTCCTCGGGCACCATCGCCAGCCGGACCGCCTGCGTCGCGTCCAACCTATGCAGCACCCACCCGCTTTTGCTCAGCTGCCGGATCTTCTCAACCTGCCCTTTTATCAGATGGTCCGCGTTCTTCATTATCTCGCGTAGCGCCTCCTGGTATGCACTCTCCCGCACCGGATCGTTCTGCCGCTCCCTCGCATCCTCCCGCCCCCACGCCTCCCCCGGGCCGACCACCCTCGGCGGCGGGTACTTCTCGAAATATCGGTCGAACTCGGGCACGCCTATGGCCTTCCTCAGCCCGGCCCGACCCCCCGGGTCGGTCCGGCGCAGGTCGTAGTATGCGGCGAGCTCATCGAAAGCGCCCATGCGGAGCATTCCGTCCACGCGCTTCGGCAGGCCCTTCTTCAGGACGGGCGGCGACACGTGGACCCACAGAATGCAACAGTCATACCTCAGCTCGGGACTCGCTTCTGCCTCCGGGTCGAACCGAACCGCCAGGAGAGCGTGGATGAAGGAGTTGGAACCGCCGACGAGGAGGGGAAGCTTCCCGCGGGAGGCGACGCAGGAGATGGCTGCGTCGCCGTGGAAGCGGAACTGTGACGGGGTCATCTCGCCATCGTTCGGGTCGAAGGAGCTGAGGAGGTGGTGGGGAACGCCGTGGCGCTCGGCTGGGGGATCTTGTTGGTGGTGATGTCGAGGCCTCGGTAGACTTGCATCTTGTCAGAGTTGATGACCTCGGAAGGGAAGTGGGAGGCGAGGTCGATGGAGAGGCGGGACTTGCCGCACCCGGTGGCGCCCATGATGACGACCACCTTGGGGCGGCGGTGGGCGGCTGCAGAGGAGGAGGAGACCATCGGGGAACGACGGGCGGGGTCGTGGTAGTGGTAGTTGGTGGGGAGTGAAGGGACAATGGAAAAGGAAGGAGGTGAGGGTTTTGAAGCTTTGGGGCGAAGGGAGAGGGTGATGGGTTTTAGGGCTAAGGCGTTTCATAAATAGAAGTACGGAGGGCGATCCTAAACGAAAAAAAAAAAAAGGCTGAGCTGTTTTCTTCTACTACAAGGGAAGAGATGGAGAGAGAGACTAGAAGCGGGCTTTCGAGTGAATTGTACCACGCAACGTCTAACAACGTCTAATTTCTTCCTTCTGATTTTAAAAAACAATTGTCTTAACTAAGGGAAAAATAAATATTAAACTGCGGATTTCAGTAAAATAATAATTCTCAAGATTTGCGCCTCGCACCTTGTAACTTTATTTCAGACCTTATATTGCTTAAATTGTCGTATGTTGCTTAAATTGTCGATTATTTCTTACGATAATAAATAACTCATGCAAAAAGATTATCTAATCTGAAGTTTAAAAACAAACCCACCTAGAGAATAAAAGATTTTATGCTTACAAGTTATATTTTTATGAATTTCCGTACTTGCTAATATAAAAATCATCTCTTCAAAATCTTCTATAATTTTCAATGGAAAAATTTCGAATCATTATATGTTATGAAAGTAGATGACGTTAGATAAGAATAAAAATGGAAACATGCTAACCGGCGTATAAAAAAGAAAGTCATTTTTTTAAGAAATTATGTATTATTGATTTTTTTGAATTGCTATTATATTTCTTTCCCTTCTTCTTTTTTTTCTCTATCGATAATACATTGTTCAAGTAGAATCCAACTTCCAAACTGTCTTGTTATGACTACAAAGACTCTTTCACCTTCATAAAATTATTTTGAAAATTCTTTGCAGGCGGTCTTTACCATTTTATCCGGTACCACTAACTTATGAGTGGTAATCATACGAGCGCACAATCAGAAAAATAACATCTAATAATCAAAGTAGTGAATAGACTGCGTAAAATTTAAGGAACTTGGATTCACTAAGTCAAAACAAAACATGTCACTATCCATCACCACTGGATTTTCTTCAAACTATTAGTCAGGAAGATATGCAGACAAAATGAATGAATGTTGTGCATGATCGTGCATGATGAATTTTAAATGATATGTTATGGAATGTTAACTATGCAATCTACATGAGACTTTCAATGTATTTTTGTTCTTTTTCTTAACAGAAAGACAAATGCCCTCTATAGCCTATTAAATGTTCATGCATTTCCTATTTTAGACGCATTTTCTATTCTAAGACTAACCATGAACTAATCCTATGAGACAAATCAATATGAAGTGCTATTTTTATTTTTATTTTTATTCTATGAAAATAGCAAATTAAATCCTAGGACTATAATGTGATCTTATGAACTATGTATTAATATTGAACTATGTGCAATGCGAACGATGCATACAATGCAATTAATAGTTAATATTTTCTATGTGATATGATTGTCAAAAAACCTAAGAATATATAATTTTCTACATGACCTGCATTACATGAACATTTCCTAAACTCTAA
Source organism: Eucalyptus marginata (assembly GCA_014182565.1). NCBI lineage: Eukaryota > Viridiplantae > Streptophyta > Magnoliopsida > Myrtales > Myrtaceae > Eucalyptus > Eucalyptus marginata. The sequence goes on along the minus strand of CM024587.1, from coordinate 34,708,000 downwards.
ATATGCTTGAGATAGTGACGTGCAATGATGACGTACGAATTAATCACATACTCAACCATAACAAGTCAAGGGAGATGATATTAGGATCCAACCTTAGTGTCTATATGTTCGGAGGCCCAATACGCCTTAGTTAATGCCGGGAAATAATCGAATCACGAAAGCCTAAGTCTTTCGACTAAATAACATGCATCAAAACAAACTATATTGTCAAAACTAAACTACAAGATTACAGTTACCTCAACTTACCAGCACTACCGAGTGCTGGCGTTTAGTGTAATACAGAGAGGGCCAGCGATTGGCCAGTGCCGACGACGGTGATGATCAGCAATGATCAATAATGATCAACGACACTATTGGGTGAACAGGGTGAGGTACCGAAGCTCCGTCGAGAGAACTGGTGGGCGTCACGGCTAGATGATGGGCACGGGAACTTGCCGTGGTGCTACGGAAGGAGTCGACAGGCGTCTTTCAATCTTCGAAGGAGAATCCCCGAGTGCAGCCTAGGTGCGAAGGTTAAATTGTGATGACGGCACCGCGACGCGTAGAGCAAGAATTAGCAATGATGCTTTGGCGATCCTAAACCGGGGGATGTCACTGCTGCAACTCCGGCAAGGAGAGAAAGGCAAGGACGTCGTCCCGTCGATTAAGCCTAGGAAGACGAGCACCGAGAGAAGGCAAAGAGGACCAAGTTGGCACTCAAAGTTGCAATCAGCAGCAGAAAGCAGGTAACTTTCTATCATAAGAGTAATGTTTATTAATCTTTCCTTCCATAGCTGATTAGATGTAATATGGATTACAATGCTTATTCTTTTTGTTATTTTTCTATACATTTTTTGCCTAATTACCCTATCCATTCATGCCTTCTCCGTAATTAGATAAAGCAATCTTATGTTTCTCTTCATTGTGTGGAACACCAATTAATTGGAAGAAGTGCCAAAAAGTCCTAAACCTTTTGCCTTTGTGCCGATTTAGTCCTAAACCTTTTTGGGTGCCGATTCAATCCTAAATCTTTTTACGTTGTGCCAATTCAGTCTTTTTCGGCCAATTTTGGCTGGATTTTGCTGACTGGACGCCGGCCGGTTGACGTGGCCGATCGACGCCGACGTGGACCAATTTTAATAATATTTTAATATTTTTGATTTTTGATTTTTATTTTTATTTTTATTTTTGATTTTTGATTTTTGTCTTTTTCCTCCGGCCGGTCACCAAGGTCCGGCGACGCGAGCCGAAGGCCGGCGAGGGCGAGGCTGACCTCGCCGGCCACCTCGCGGGCGAGGGTCGAGCCTCGTCGGCCATGGGCGAGGCTCGCCTTGTCGGGTCGGCAGGGCGAGCCTCGCCCATGGCCGGATCTGGCGAGGTCGAGCCTCGCCGGCCATGGGCGAGGCTCGCCTCGTCGGATCCGGCGAGGGGAGACTCGCCCAAGGCCGGCGAGGCTCGACCTCGCCGATCCGGCCATGGTTGAGGCTTGCCCTTACCGGCCATGGGCGAGGCCCCCCTCGCCGGATCGGCGAGGTCGAGCCTCACCGGCCATGGGCGAGGCTTGCCTCGGCAGATCCCGGCAAGGGGGCCTCGCCCATGGCCGGCGAGGCTCGACCTCGCCGGATCCGGCGGGCGAGCCTCGCCCATGGCCGAATCTAGCGAGGCTCGACCCCGCCCGCGAGGTGGCCGGCGAGGTCGGCCTCGCCCTCACCGACCTTCGGCTCTGGCCGGTCGCCGGACCTCGTTGACCGGCCGAAGGAAAAAGACAAAAAAATAAAAAAATTCAAAAATTTTAAAATATTATTTAAAGTTGTCCACATCGGCACCGATCAGGCCACGTCAGCCGGCCGACGTCCAGTCAGCAAAATCCGGCCAAAATTGGCCGGAAATGACTGAATTGGCACAACTTAAAAAGGTTTAGGACTGAATCGGCACAAAAAAAAAAGGTTTAGGACTAAATCGGCACAAAGGCAAAAGGTTTAGGACTTTTTTGGCACTTCTCCACCAATTAATTGCATGAAGTCCACGCAAATTTTAGTTTGTGATAGGTTGTAAGTTGTCTCAACTTGCTGTGGGTGTAACTATATGAATAGGTTTCATAAAGCAAGATCAAAGCGAATTTTGGCAATAAAATAACTCCATAATAAAGTAATTTTATAATCCCGTGAAATTATTCCAGTGAATTTTATTATCTAAGTTTGTTAGTATCGACAAACAATATAATACGAAGAAGAGGTTAGAGGATGGGGTTTTTAAATAAAAGCAACTATACTAATCTAATTGATGCACGCCTTCCGTGTATCATGTTTTTAGATTTGCACTAGTCGTTGAATAGGACTTTAACTATGAAAGTATGTAAAATCTACAACATATGTTTAATATCTCATGGTTGTAGGAATTAGAGAGCGGTTTTGAGGAAAAAAATTACATTAATTTCCCATGAACCAAAATTTCACCCTTTATGCAAAACTCCCTAAGTCGTTAACCCTTCCTCCTTTTTTTCTATTTGCGAGTGCCAAGCACATGATTTTGTCAATGGTAATATTGTAATACTTCTCTATCTTTCTAAATTACTCTTTTGCCCCTAATGATTGTTCTCTATTGCGGCATCTCTCATTCTATTTTATTTTTGTATATATTTTGGAACATAGTAATTTATTTAACGCATGCAGAGGTTGAAGGATCATTTGACTAAAACAGATATAGAAGAATTGTAACATTATGGTTAAAGGAAGCCGGACCATCGATGGAGCTCTCGACTTTCTCTTCCGATCGAGAAATCAATATCCCACGATCATTTCCTTTCGAAGGCAATCCTTATAACCAGGAGTACTGTTGTGCCATCCGGTTATAAGGATTGCCATAAGGCAGGCAAGACAATAGGTGCTTTGTAGCACCAGCCTTGACGGATGGATGATGGGTAGGCTTATTTAGATAGCCTCACCAAGCCAGTTGACTTAGCAGTCTCTCATTAAGCTGCCAAGGGTTTTACTTTTCCCTCGTAAGACCCCCAATTCTAACTCAAATTTTTCTTCCAAGGTGAGTCTAATTACGGAGATGTGCCAGAGACAATTCTCTCATTCCAAGGCGGATCTCCCACTTATTTTCTTTTATTAAACCTTTTGAGGACCTACTCATATATATTTTCAGATATTGTTCCTTCCACTACATAATGAATATCACCACTTTCCAATTTCTCAAAGCTTCAGCCATCCACCACCTGCACTTTCTTCGTTTGACCAAAGATCTGTCCTTTCGTCTATGTAAATGGAGGCGTAATGAATTGGGGGAGATGATTGGTGGAATGATGTGTATGATGATGATTGGATAGATGCTGGGAGGTCCCATGGACGTGAGACGGCCTTTTTGCATGAATCCGCTTCATGCCGGCAAGACCTGTAGATAACGAACAACTGGCTAGACGTTTCGTGTGAGAGAAGGGGGTTCTCTTCTTTGGTAGTAAAAAAAAGGAAAAAAAAGAAAAAGGAAAGCCTGAGCTGTACACTTCTTTTCTACAGCACATCCGGAAGCCACGAAGGTAGAAATTATTAGGTGAGTTCAATCTCTCTCCTCTCTCTTTCTCTCTGGGTGGACAGAGAGCGAAGAGAGGGAGAGAGAGATTTTGAGCGAGCTTTTGAGGGATTATAACTGGAAACGTGTAATTTATTCCTCCTAATTTAAAAAAAAACAATTGTCTTAATTAAGAAAAATAAACATTGAACTGCGAATATCAGTAAAATAATTCCCAAGATTTGCACTTCCGCACCTTGCAATGTTGCGTAAATTGTGAATTATTTCTTACGATAATGAATAACTCATGTAAAAAGAATTATCTTACGTGAATTTTAAAAACTATTCCACCTATTGAGCAGAACTCCAAAAAAAATTATGCTAATGAGTTATACCCTACGAATTTCCGTACTTCATAATATAAATGTCATCCCTTTGAGATCTTTTGTTTTCAATAGGAAAATTTCAGATCATTATTTGTTATGAAGGTAGATGACGTCAGATAAAGATAAAGATGGAAGCATGCTAACCAGCTTATAAAAAGAAAGTTGTGTATTAATTTTATTTTCGAGAAATTATGTATTACTGATATCGATTTGAATGGCTATTTTTATTTCTTTCCCATTTTTTCCTTTATTGATAGTACTTCGTTCAAGTAAAATCCAACTTCCAACCTGTCTTGACTCTTTCACCTTCATAAAATTATTTCAAAAATGCTTTGCATGGAATCTTCATCCATTTTATCCTATACTACTTACATATGAGTGGTGATTATACGAGTACACAATCAGAAAAATAACGCCCAATAATCAAAGTAGTAAAAAAATTGCAGAAAATTTAAGGAACCTGGATTCACTAAGCCAAAATGAAGCATATCACTATCCATCACCATTGGGTTTTCTTCAAACTATTATTTAGGAAGATATGCAGACAAAATTAATGAATATTATGAATTTTAAATGATATGTTATGGAATGTTAATGATGCAATATACATGAGACTTTCTAATGTATTTTTGTTCTTGTTGCTTTCCCCTTCTTTTCTTTTCTTATAATAGGAAATATAAAAATGACATTCATAAGCGGAGTGGTGCAATCACAATGCCCTCCCAATCTCATTTGCCATGCGGGAAAGGAAACCACAATTTTAGGGTTTCATATTAGGGATTCATCAATCTAAATGATAGTGTTAGGGTTCAACATTTTTTCACTATATATATATGTGTTTTATACATATATATATATATATATATATATATATATATATATATATAATCCCTATTAGCCTTCTATTTTGTCATCTTTGTCGCTTTCACTTTTCTTCACATTTTTTTCCACTCCTTTCAATCTTTTTCTCTCTTTTCATTACTGCTACATGCCCTAAAACTTTACATAATATCCATATATGGCACGTAAATTGTCAAAGAATAATGCACCTAGGAAGAAGGGAACAATGTGCAAATCTCAAAAGATTAGACAAGGAACAAAAAGAAAGAAAATGGTTATTTTCAAGGTCTCTCTTTCATATCTTATATTGTCTTTAACGCCCTATGCACGTTGTCAAAATAAAAAACAGAAAAAGAAGAAGAGACCCGCTGCCCGACTCCCCCACCCAAAATTGCCTATACGGATTCGTTTGCCACGCGTCGGTGATCTATACGCTTGGTTCACGTAACATGGGGGAAAGCGAAAACCGCTGGTGGCGGTATTGTCCGAGCCGGAAACATCTCCCCCAAATGTGGCTTTGCTCATATAGCATCAGGAGAACCTCATATATTTAAGAGCAGATTGAACAACCGTTAACACTTAAATTTTAGCGATCCAGTCATTTATTTATTGCATAAAAATTAGAGATTAATTTTACTCCTAAAAAAAATATCATAATTAAATTGCGTAGCATGTAGTTTTAGGAGCAATTTTTTTTTATTGCATTTGTATCGAAATGGTGACAGATGGGTTTGAATTGGTAGTTCGAGCTTTAATTTGACGAGTTAGACTAATCTCACAAAGAGAGCAAATTAGCCCAAGCCCACTAACCGAAAATTATCTTGTAAAAAATGGAGATTTGATATTTTCGGTGATATGACGGTGGATTTTTCAATATCCTCGGAAAGAGCAAGTGTGACAAGGAGATATTACGAGCTCATCTTTGCAAGATTTGAAATTTGAGAAAAATCATATTACAATCTTGAATCTTTAGCAATATGTGATAAAATCGGTGGAAAATATTCGGGAGGAGATCTTCGTATATGTTGATAAAAGCTTCAGTCCCTCGCCTATAAATTGGCTCGCATACGGACGAAACGGGAGGCCACAAATTGAATACACGGCACATAGAGAGGGACACAATTTCGTGAAAAACACGTGAGAGAACATAAGGGCAATAGAGAGGTCGTTCGTGCAAGAAGGAGCCGGATCCTTCAACTCTGAAAAATTGTCCACCACCATCAGAAAAGACAAAAAGGGAGAATCCCTCTTCTGCAAGTTGGACATCAACACATTGAAGAAGCATTGAATGAGAACCTGTGAGAAGATCGACACGCACTAGAGAGAGAACGAAATATTCTCTCTCCATGACGCTGCCCGCAAGACCTTGACTCCATCTTTGTTGCAGCGTCTTCGCGTGACCACCGCAGCAGCGCGACCAAGACCCCCACGAGTCCCGCAAATCGGATGCCACCCTTGCCGAAATAGTTCCATTGCCTCACTCGAGTCCTTCGTCACGCCGCTGCTGCCCGAGACGCGCCACCCCGATGTTGAGCCGCCACCTGATTTGTGGTGACATTGCCTACTGCTGCTTTGCTGATTTGTCCGTTGGTTGCTACCCACGGGCACCTCGTTGACCCACCGCCAGGCACGTCAACCGTGAATCATCCACCATAAGCCATCGCTGGTCCCATCATCCAACGAGTCCAAATTCGGAAACTATATTACGAAATAGGTAAAGATATTATCCAAATTTAATTTGGTAATTTCCTTACTTAATTCATTGATATTGTGATTAAATTCAAATCTTCGAATGATGCATCTTATCCAAAGTTTCCTGAAAAGTTTTTTTTAAATTAGGGAAATCTTCCTAATTTCACAACGTGCATATGATTGACGGCCCAATTTCACGCTCGAAATACGACTCGCAATCGCACAGAAAAATCGCCAATCCAATCTTACACTCGAGATACGATTCGTGATTTTGTTTAAAATTGGTCAATCCGATCTCATGCGCGAGATACGATTCGTCAATTGATATCTTGCCTAATTTGCTGTCGTATTGTTTGAATTGATCCAAAAATATATATTTGAGTTAGATTAGGTTCATGTTAGAATATTGCAAATTGCATGTTTAATTATTGAGTAATTTAATTTCGAAATTTAATTAATAATAAAAGAAACATAAAAATAAGCATGCACATGTCATGTTGAATTAGGTCATCCATTACACGTCATCTAAATGTCTAAATGTTAGAATAGTTGCATTAATCTTTTCCTATCATTAGATTAGGTCATTTAATAAATGTCGCGTGACATATAGTTCGCATGTTAGATTGCATGTTCCATGCCATTTTATAGTTAAAAAAATTTATACTTCATTGCATTGCATTGCACGGGGTTTCTAGGCTTCATTTAAATAAGTGAAAACAAAAAAAGTAATTGCGTGTTAATTAGAAATCATATCTAGGACTATTGATGTGAATTCTGATCTAACATTGCATATGCTTTCTTTGCTATGAGGGAAGTCCCATAACTTTTTTTTTGCTTTATTTGGGTATTAAATTGGTGATTTGTGCACCCGCATAATCATCTCACATATTAGGGAAGTAAATTAAAATTAATTCAAGCTGCATGCAAAACATGTTTTCGAAATAAAATATAAAGGTACCGAAAGGGCGTTAATGAAAGCTAGCGTAATCAAATCTCCGAACTCATAATCTCTGGTTTGTAGGAGTAAAGTAATTCTCCCGCTACTGGATTTCTAATCGGCCCACCAAAAATAGATTAATGACAACTCCTGATTAAAAATCGATTACATGTTAAGAACTTGAACCTAAGTCATGAATTGGTATGGACTTGGGAGAACCCAAGCTAAGTTTAGGCTTAGTAATCCATTAGTCAATCCCTAGATGGTTCACCCAAGATTAGGTCGCGACAACGACCAGATGGATGCAACTTTGAGCCCCATGGATAAAACAACACCATCACCATATGTTGGCTAATCAGTCCTTTTGGCAAAGAATACAATGCAATTATGCAAATTCTTTTGGCTCATTATATTTTTGCTGCCATGCAAATTCTATCTATTTTTCACATGCCGCTTAGAAGTCCAAGATAGTTTAGAAAGTGCACAAAACAAGATGAACCCAGAAGTTAGGCTGACAACAGCATACGATTTTCGGCTGGATGGACGACAAGATGATCATCTTACCTGATGCTAATGCAATGCTATAGACTTACGGGCCCGCTGTTAGAAAATAAAACCTGATGTTTAAACATGCGTCCATAGTAGAGACACGTAAATTATATTTTTCTGGAATTCTTCTCGAGAACCTTATCACATGCTAATTCCATCAAGCCCCACATCTACCACCACGAGATCTCATCTAAACATGTGCACCAAAACCAGAAGCCATTAAAAAGCTCATTTCTTCTTCCTTCCAACCTTTGCCATTACAGAACAGCGAGCCGAGCTTGAGCAAGCCCGCCGTCTTGATCGTGATGTGGGGCTGAAAATTTAATACGGGGTTGACACCCTCACGCCAGGCCCATATCTTTTCTTGGTCGTTGTCAGGGGCTTTTGTGAATGTAATATATGGGCCATAAATCCAGCCCAATAAACCCAAAGCCAGCCCAGCCCAGCCCATCTTCATTTTCTTTATCTATATGACTCACGTTGCAGCAGAAGGGTTGGACAGAACAAAGAAAGCCTCTTCGATATATTACAAGAACCCCAACTTAGCTGTCCCAAAACCTCATCAAAAACACTTAAAATTCAGCTCAAATGTTATTGTTCGGAACTTGATCAACATGCGTGACGACTTGAAAATTTCATTCCAGGCAAATCGTAAGTTCAGATTCATATCCGTAAAATGCTATAACTTCACAACATCCTAAACTATTATTTTTACACATATACCGCCTAAAAACTCCCAATCAAACATGGTGAGTTAGGATTTACCTAAACTCGAATTTCAAGCCCTAATTTCAACAATTCCTTCGAACAGACGTTTGGAGGCTTCAATCACTTACCGACGTTGCAAAACGGTGTTGATTTGGCTTGATGAGTCGTCCGGATCGTGAGCACGCCAAAATATTCCCCTTTTTCCTTTCTCTTCCATGAGCTTTCTTCTCTCTCTCTCCCTCTTTTTTTGTCTTTGTTCTCTCTTTCCCTCCTGTTGCAACGTGAGCCATACAGAGAAATAAAATGAAGATGGACTGGGCTTGGCTTTGGATTTAACCAATAATATATTAGACTGGATTTATGGCTCATTTATTATAGTGAATGCAACAGGCGGTACGAAAACGGCATACTGAAGGAGGATTGATATGACTCCGACCACGATCCATGACTTGATATAGAGGGCTGTTTCTGCAAATTCTACCTCGGGTTGTCCTTGGAGGCACATTTGTCCTTTGGAGAATATGGATTATGGGTTTGATGGAGAAGATGAGATGAATCGATGAATGGATGAACGGAGGGAGGAAGGAAAGGTGGCAAACCAATGCACAAATGATTGATTTTTGGCCCATGATGAGGGACAAAGGAAGCAATCGACCTAGGGGTTTTTGTTTTGCTACGACACGGAACTTTGATATTCATGAATTAACCTAATTTTGTGAATTGAGATGCCCAATGAAAAATTGGGTGAATATTCCAAATTGGTAGTTTCCCCGATCAGTAAATTTGTTCAGTTTGCAACATTCACTCTTGGTGAGCTAATATAACATACTTATAAAAAGGGAAAAAAAGAATTGAAAGAACATCTTTTTATCTCTTAGATTGATAGACTAAAGCATACTCTTTTTTTTTTTTTTTTTTGGTATGTGGAAAGGGGGGAAGAGAAATGGTATATCAACTACATCATCTCTCTCAATAACTTGTATCCACCGAGTTTTCAATTGAGATTTGAGAGACATATATAACCTAAGGTACCTCAGCAAAACCTCAAAATGTAGTAGGAAAAAGTAAGGAACAAAGACCATAGGATAGTACAGACATTGGTCCATATTTACTGCTATGGGCTTTGTTTCTTGAGATCAAAGAAATAAAACTTTGCATTTCTAGACCCAAAAAAAAAAAAAGAAATAGAGTTTATACCACGAAAAATCTTAAATTGATACACTTGTGAAAAAATTATCTCAAACTAATTTTTTTAATCACAAAAAACCCCAAACTAATATGCCTATGATAAATTTACCTTAAACTAATTTTTTAACTACAAAAAACCCAAAACTAATACACTTATAACAAATTTACCCCAAATAACCACAAAAAAAAAAAAAAAACTCAAACTAGTACATTTGTGACAAATTTATCCCCAAATTAATTTTTTGATTATCAAAAACTCCAAATTTGTACATTTATGATAAATATACATTCCATTAAATTGGATTAATACTATATAAAATCACAAAACCGATACAACTGAAAATAAATTCCCAAATTGGTATTCCAGTCAACTATCACGTGTCATCCAACTTAGCAATTTGATAGTAAAATTTAACGGAAACTAATATAGGGTAAATTTGTCACAAGTGTACTTTATAGTATATTTGTCAAAAATATATTAGTTTTGGGTTTTTTGTGGTCAAAAAATAATTTGAGATAAATTTATTGTAAATGTATAAGTTTAGGATTTTTGGCGGTATTAACCCAAAAAAAAAAAAACTAATGTCATTCCGAGCAGATAAGAAAAAGTGCAACTGTTTTTCTTTATTTCTTTTTGCTGGAGAAGCATGCTATTGTTGGTATGGTGTGCTTGAATTGATACTTTTTTTTGTCGGTCCTACTCTATTCCTATTTTAGGTCACTCTAGCTTTTGTCCGGCCACCTTACAAGGCGTGGAAATCAAAACACACACCTAAATTTAAATTATCCCCATCTTAATCCCCAAAAAGGCAAGTATTCGAACTCCTTACTTACTTTTCAGGTCGGGGGCAAACTCCAATGGTTGAATTGATGAACTAACAAGGACGCATTAATAAGGGCTTTTTAGATTGGAAGCCCCACACACAATCAAATCTAGAGGGGCCCTGCCCTCACATGGATTTTCGTCAAACGGGCATACGGAATATTAAAGGGGCAATCATTTGGAAGGTTCGAGAACTCGGCAAGAAATTCAACGTTGAAGTTGCCAAAAATGTAATGGTCCCTGTCGGATCTTGTCAGCTCTATCCGTGGGGATGGTGACTGTCAACATCATTGAAAATTTTCCTGCTTTATTACCCTCAAGCTGACAAGCCTTTTTCTTCCTCCGTTCTCCTTCCTTTCTTCTCTCCTCTTTCTACGATCGAGATACATGTATGGAAACAAAAAGTCGACAGGATACGATAAGGGGATAGGAGGTGAGAATGGCGTTTGATCAAAGCAAAGGCCTTAACGCTTGACACAGTAAATTTTGAGAGAACATTTGCGTAAATGGGTAGTACAATCCTTCACGTCTCTTTAAGGGGCCAAAAAAGGAAAAAAAAAAATTGTTCTGTAATAAGTAGGTAAACAAGTCTTTCACAGCCAGGGCAGACAGGCTCGTTTAAAAAAATCCATGATCCTAACATTTTCTTGCAAAGATCATACTGCATTTTTGGAAAGATCTTGGGAATATTTTAATATTTTTATGGACATAAAAATCAATCAATCATATATGGGACAAAAAACTTATGTTCGGTCAAAGTTTGGTTCGTAAAAGAAACGCAATATGATCTTTGGGAAAAAAAAAAAAGAATTTTGTTTTGTAATAAAACATCCATTCCCCGATTTGTAGCTTTTATAAATGTGAAGCCCTATTTTTTAGTTGTTCTCATTCCCACATGCATCATTGGATGGTTCTTTGGTTCTACCCTCTTCAACCAATTCTTCATTTTTCTTCCGGAGATCTAGATTTCGAGCACTCTCGGTTTGGTCAGCTATACACGCAAGGGACGTGGATCTTCTTGGTGCCTAAATAAATCTCACCCGTTCATTTTTTTAGTGCAGTTTTTATCAGCCATTAAGATTTGTCAAGACATCAAAAGTACATCCATACATGCTAGGGACCATCACCCATGTGCAATATCCTTGCTAGTTCTAACTTTTACTTTTAATTAGGAGTACGTAGAAAGACCTAGGATCCTGAATAAGTCCAAACGAATCCAGTCGGATTTTTTACTCTAGATTTGAACTTTCGAGCTTGTCTGACCGTTAGGTTTGGGCTTGATCGGTTCCTAGGCTCGGGATTGAGGAGTTCAAAAGGCTCGGACTTGCCCAAGAATATATTCAAAAGTTGAAATATTTATTAAAAAAAAACTAAATTAGAAATATAATTCATTTATATCTTAATTATAAAGCTGTAAATTAGTAACTTAACATGAAAATGGGCTATGGACGTGTGGCTGGTGAGTCGAATTCGAAAACCAAAGAAAGTGAGAATGTTTTTTTAGAATTTAAACTGGCTATCGGCCTCTTCCGACTAAAAAACAAAAACGTGGCTTTCTGCGTCTTCAAGACGGAACCAAGGTGTTGAGCTGTGAATGAACATTTTAAAGTATGCGTACGAGCTCCCTAACTCTTCCCAAATCAAAAGTCATAACCCGTTGAAATCAAGGTGCTCGACCTTAATTTCTTTGAATGAACTTGGTAGAGTATTAGAAATTATTACGTCAATCGATTGATAATCACATTTTGAGTCTTGATATTGGACAAAATCATATATCATCATAAATTTTAGGCTCTGTTTGTTTCACTAGAAAATAGACGATAAGAAAAATATTTTCCTAAAAATGATCATTTGTACTGCCTAAAATAATTAGTCAATAAAAAATATTTTCATTATCTTAAATATTTTCGTGTAGGATGAAATTTTTATCGTTCATCTATTTTTATAAGTGATATAAGCGATTAATTTTTCAAAAATGATTTTCAAATTATCTAATTTCCAATTGAAGAAGTGAGATTCTTTCTTTTTCTTTTCTATAGGCATTTAGGGCACGCATGACAAAATTTATGTTTCCCTATTTCTTTGTTTTTTTGTTCGCTAAAAACTGGTTTGGAATGGAGAAATCTATTTGGTAATGCATAATTTCATTTTCTATTTCTGGAAAAGATTTCTATTTCAGAAATAAATTTGGAGCAAAAGTTAGAAACTAAATTTTTAACTTTTCTATTTTTGGAATAAAAGTAAGAAATTAAAACTTTTCTTATCATTTACTCTCATCATTGCCTGTCACCCACCCACGGCCCATGAGATGCTGAACACCCATCGCCGACCACCCACCCGTCGATGGATGCCAAAACGTCAAATGCGGGCCACCCCCATCAAATGTCGGACTACAACCACCCGCTGCCAGTCGTCGATCACTTGCCATCGAACGCTAAGTTGTTGGACTCCATCCACTCATTGCCGGTTGTCGCCCATCGGACACCAACTTATCGCTACCCCCCTAGAAATAGAAATTTTATTTTGTTATTAAATGAATTTCTATTTTAAAAATAAAAATTTAAAATTTAATGCATTTCTTTTCTTAAAAACTCATCTAAGATTATAAATTGATTTCTCATCTAAAAATTTTATTACGTACGCCCCCACAAACTGGGTATGGGTTGGGTTCTGGAAACTGGCGACCGAAACTAAGTGATGATTAGTAAAAAAGCATCCTACTTTCTTAGGTCAACGAGTTTGAACACCCCCACTGTCCCATGTCCATCCCTTCCGAGCATCACCAAGCCTCACCATTTACGCCACATGGCTTAGTCGGTAGCCACTGATGATCGTTTTTCTTGATATTTGGGAACGTATGGGATCAAACACTATCCTTCGAAAGCTGATTTCGGCAGAGGAGTAAGTAGACTTTTTGGCCAGATTTATCGCGTGAATTGATGGCTCCTAATGGTCAAAGTGACTTGCTTGCATGCTACGTTTGGAGCTCCCTCGATCAAAACTCTAAATCGTCCCGCCCTTCTCCTAAATAGAAAAAGGGAATCGATATGATGGCCAGTGGGGATCGGACGAGAACATTCTCATCTCCAGAACACCATTTTCATTGCTCTAAAAGCAGGTAAACTTGGTAGGTGGGCTCTCTCCCATTTTAATATTCTTATGTTACTTGTCTTCGCGTCCTTCGTCGGACAAGGACTGAATACTTTGAAGCTTTGACGTTCTTTTGTACCGCCTCCATAAAAGCATCAACCCGCTCGTGCAACGAGAGAAGTAACGAGCAAGTTTCATATATTATTCATAGTTTTCCATCTATCGCCATCAATTTAAATACTCAGTGATTTTTCAAACCTTAATCACCTAATTGATAACGGCAGAGGTGGGTTGTGTATAATAACCACGCAAAATCTTGTCAAATATAGGCATAAAGTCTTCCAAATAAACACCACCCCCATGAGCCTCAAATGCACTGAACACACAAAGTGCTGGGGAAATATGACAAAAGAATCGGGTTGAACAATGAAATCATATTTTAAGGTGTGATATCACTTTTTAAAAAAATTTATATGCCCCATAACGTTACTAATTGTCACCGGCAAATTTGATGGCTATAGTTTTAAAAAAGAAAATTCGAAAAGACTTGATTTACATTTATTCCAAAACTATCGTACTTATATAACAATTCTGTTGCGTCTATGTATGAACTTTCGTATTTTTAATAAATAAAAATAATCGAACTTTTTTGTGAGCAGTCACATTGTTTCAACACAATGCATCTCTTAATTTGTTTTTTAAAAAAAAAAAATAATGATCTACCAACACAAAATACAAAGGGACAAGCATCGCATCCACTCATGTCTTGTTCCCCCATAAAAGAAGAAGAAAAGAGCGCTTATCAATCAAAAAGGCTTCATCATCCGCATTAAGATAGAACGCGGTCGCTAGACGTGACTACTTACAAATGTCCAATCCGTGGAGGATAGCCTGCGGGAGAGTACGGCAACTTGCACATTCTCAGAAAGGTGGCGCAACCGTGATTCTCTCTTTAACACCTCCTCGATCACTTAAATTAAGGTGCATATAAATAAATAAATAAATAAAAGGTTCATATAAAACAAAGGCAGGAATGGCGGCGTTGACTTGACGCATCCTCGGCCAACTAATTTTTCGATTAATGACCAGATTAAAATTGCGTCTTTCGAGATTACACAAAACCCTTCCCCATAAAACTCAGTGTTAACATGCAGACGATCTCAAATGTTCTTTTTTGGCGTATGATTAAGCTGTCTAATAACGTGATAAAGCCACGTGGAGTGGCCACTAATTCTGTGCTTAATTTGTGTTTGGAGACATACGCAATATAATTAGGAATTGATTAAGAGAGTCGACATTGGAGCTATAATAGAATCTTGCATCTTGTATCTCGCTCGGCATTTGACTGAAGAGTATTTTAGCGATAGACTATACATAAAGCTAATTTTTTTCGTTTCTATTTCAAAAACAAAGGCAAATGTGCTGCATATGAGCTCTAGTTTCGGTAGCGTTTGACAAGATATTCAATTGAGTATCAAGTTGGATGGTGAAATATCCCGTGTTGAAAATCGGAGATAAATTTGTGGTGATTCTCGATTTTATGCATGAGCCGATATGCTAAATGAATCCGGATCGGCTCATTCCCAAAAGTAATTTATTATGTTTGCCATCTCCTTTCCACCTCGTGTTAGTGGCGCATTCAAAAGACATAACCATGGACGAATGAGTACCAAATCAATGAAAGGGGCGAACAAAAATATGAGGTACGGAAAAAAATATGTGATGCAAATAGACCCAATGGAAAAGTGATAACATTGATAGTAAAATTCCACTCCTATAAACTTTCACACGAAACCCTTATTAGTCTATTTAAATGAGGATATGGAATAAGCACAAATTTAATTGCATTCTCATCCATTCCATTGAAATAAAAATGAAAAAAAAATTAATTGATGTTGAAGTTATTTCTAATTGAGCAACAAGTCGAACTTGAGTTTGAACTCGTGTAATTATCCCTTTCCCTTGGCGAAAGATGTGTATAATTAAAAAAAAAAAAAAATCCATCTGTCAAACCCCACCACGCCCCGCAAGAACTTGTCAAACATAGGCGGAAACCAACTTTCGATGTTATCCTCGCATGTAACAAGGCGAACCAAGTGGGGGAACAAAACGGAAAATGTCAAAAACCCAACCGTGAATCTTATCACTAAAACTTGGAAAACATTAAAACTTGGTCTCTCTCCCTCCCTCCCTCTCTCTCTCTCTCTCTCTCTCTCTCTCCCTCTTTTCCTTTTTGGCCTTTTTCTGTTCTTCCACTAATTAAAATACTAAAGAGGGTAGTGAACACCTAGATTAGTAGGTTTGACTTCGAAAGTTTGCTTTCACTTCGTTTTTTATTTTTCTCTCTCCTGTTTGTTGCGTATTTCTAAAGCGGTCAAAAACACCGGTTTCTCTCTCTCTCCTCCAGAGGGGACCGGCTTGATAGATTACGGTTCAACACGGGTGGCGTCGGTGTGGTTTCTGGCATGTGGAGCCGGGCAGCGTGGGAACTGAGTCAACCTGGAGAACAGCGTCATTAGGCGTGTTAACTTAGCTGTGAGCATTTCATCCATCTTCACTCACTCCAGCCACGGAAGGTTATTAAACCTGCCTACCCGATAGTAGTCAGAATCGAAGTTCTGACGTGGTGTCTACCTTCACCACCGTGAGACCTTTTAATTCCTTGTCTATCTTTGTCTTTCCGACAAAGAGGAAATAGGAGGATAGCGCGGAGTCTCTCACCCCAGGGCTCTCTCTCTCTTCTTTTTTTCTTTTTGGCCTTTTTCCGTTCTTCCACTAATAAAAATACTAAAGAGTGTAGTCGAACACCCAGATTAGTAGGTTTGACTTCGAAAGTTTGCTTTCACTTCGTTCTTGATTTCTCTCTCTCCTGTTTGTTGCGTATTTCTAAAGCGGTCAAAACACCGGTTTCTCTCTCTCTCTCAGAGGGGACTGGCTTGATCGATTTGGGTTCGACACGGGTGGCGTCGGCCAATTTTGGGTGTGGTTTCTGGCATGTGGAGTCGAGCAGCGGGTCTCTTCTTCTTTTTTCCTTTTTGGGGCATTGCCGAGAAGGCCGGAAATGGTATAAAATTCAAGGAGAGTTATTTCGCCTTCTTCTTGTTCGGATCGCATGTAATGAATTTCGAAAATTTCCACGGGGCTCGCTTCTCGGTTGCTCAAATCCCATGGGGCCCATAATAAAGTCTTAATCGGGAGGTGGGTCATGAACAAGTGGCGGCGGCGAGCAGGCTGCGCATGATAAAATTTCTTGGCTAGGGAAGAGTTTTTTTTCAGAAATAGTTCTTTTCTATTTCTGTTCCGGGGAACAATTTCTGAGCAAAAAAACCTGTTTGGTAACTGCACAAAATTTCTATTCCAAATTTTAATTTTTTTAAAAAAAATTAAAAATAAGAAAAAGGAATAGATTAGATATTACATAAAATTGACAAGATCAAAATATTATTAGAATAATAATACATTTACTTAGGGGTAAGAATTCTAGTCGAAGATGAAGTTGTATTGTAATGGAACGTGAACTATTATCTTATATATGTGTGTGAGTATCTTCACTCACGTAGTTTATAGCCTATTGAATTTAGGTAGTGTTTTGAACTATAATTCTCAAGAATATATTATCTTTTTGCGAATTTCGGTAGCGTTTTGAACTATAATTCTCAAGAATATATTATCTTTTTTGCGAATTTTGTTGTTTGGTATAGCAAATATTACGGAAAAAGCACATTGGATATTGTTAGCCAAATTAATTTGTAGTGATTTCCTTGGAACTAAGTTTTTACTCTTTAAAAAAAAAAAAATTGTAATTCTAGTGCATGCGTGGCTTAGGGATTTTAGTCTTCTAATCTTGACATGGATGTCGGGTTGGGGTTGGAAATTTCCAACTATTGGAATGGTTCATGCATGGCGTTGCTTTACTATCATTATGTATTTAGTTCATAATATGCTCCTAAAACACTTAGTAAATACCTCGGTCTCTTGTATTTTGAGCCGTCGATGCATCCCATCTTGATGCTACTTTTTACCTTGCTTCTTCTGAATTACAAACTATTTCATTTTCGTGTTTCACATAAGCTTATAAGGTTTTGGCTAATTTTGATGAAGGGAGGTGTTTTTCCTCTCCTCTCGTTTGTCCACATTTATGATATATTCAATGACATTTGTGCTCGCGGAGATAGAATTTGCAATACCTTAATACGATTAATAGAAATGTATTCATAATAGTTTACATACACATCGCAAAAGTGTTTTCACCAAAAACAAAAACACATCGCAAAAGTCGGAAATAAAAAGTCATGGAATCTCTTGCATATTGTGATCCCTTGCCATCATATTTGCAATATTTTTCTGATCATGTTTATCTCAGCCGCCTCATCACCTGGTGTATCATCTACAACCTCGTCTTGTGTAGGTTCAAAGGGATGCTCCGGATCTCCATATAGGGCAAAGTTCCTGTCCATCTATCAAGAAGTTGAAAAATTAGTTGAATCGCCTTCTCCTTTGTCATCTTCTCGCTACAAGATTTGCTGTGACAATCATCTGGACAGTGTAATGTTACGGTCTCATGCTTCTTTGAATATCACAGACATGAAACAACATTTCATCTCTTCGCTTCACTTTCTTCCCCCATTTCCCTGTTAGTTCTTCCTCTTTCCATATATCTTTTTCAACGAGATAAAATGGCACCAACGACTACCAATACCAAGCTCATCTCAACTTGTCTCAAAGGATACAATGATGTAACATATGACTGATAGTAGTCCGGAACACATTAATCCATACCAATATATTGCAAAATAATTAGATTGGCGAGCACCAATACCATATTTCCATCACCACCGAAATCATTTAACAAGCAACAAATGATTAAGGAACCAAATAATTTAAGAGGCATCTAAAATTAGTAGACATCAAGCATCACATTACCCAGGTCTTCATAAAGGTTTTACTATGACTCCACATAATCAAATAGAGCAATTAATAGAGAGGAGAGTAGTTTAAAGGAAGGAAATGCAAGAGCAAGAAATTATGGAACGATGAATAAGACATGTAACAATAAACAAACACACCGCCTTCCCAATTAGTAATTCAACAATTGACAGCCAACAGACAGTCTTCAACCTCATTTTGAGGTGATGCACTGGGTAATTCTCTAAATCAGATAAATATAGAAAGCCAGCAATTTAATTCAACAAACTGAAATATGTAACAATTAACAAGCACATCGGTCTTTCCAGTTAATAATTCAACAATGAACAAATAACAGACATTCATCAACCTCGGAGTCGGGGTTATGCACTCGGGTAATTCTTTCAATCGATAAAACTTAAAAAGCCAGTAAAATGATTGTGTAATATGAGAAGTACACTTAATTTCTAAGCACAATCCCAACTTCTTTAGTCTGACTTCTACTTTTGGAGCATAGACTATAAGGAGGCTCTAGATTGTCATAATTTCATAATCAGAGAAAAGAAACGTAGCTGCCTCAAAGCGAGAAGATACATAGTTTGAGACCAAATAAAACTTAACATGATGCAAGAAAGTTATCCACAATATTCCTCAAGAGCACACCCAGCCTCATTATCACATGATTTACTCTACAAAGGGCAGAAGTAAAATCGCACATTTCATGACATCCAGGATAGGGTACTTCCCTGGACAATCTAGGCTGCGCATGATAAAATCGCACATTTACTCTGCAAGTTTTTTTCACAGAGAGCGGCATCACTCTTCTATCGCCACGAAACTCATCGAAACAAATAGCAAAGTGAGACTTGTCGGCGCAAGTTCGCAAGGGAAGAGGACGGACCAACGGCGATGGGACAAGCGGCGACCGGACCGGCGACGACGGGACGGGCAGCGACGACGGGACGGGCGGCGACGGGAGGTGATTTCTCTCGGACAGAGGTCGCGGGCTTCGGAAGAGGTGAGCTCCGCCGCGACCGGACCCGCGGCGACGGGACCCGGCGGCGACGGGGGACCGGCGGCGACGACGGGACCGGAGGCGACGGGATGGGCGGCGACGGGAGGTGATTTCTCTCGGACGAGAGGTCGCGGGCTTCGGAAGAGGTGAGCTCTAGCGGCGACCGGACCAGCGGCGACCGGACCAGCGGCGACGGGACCGGCGGCGACGACGGGACCGGCAGGGGCGACGGGACGGGCGGCGACGGGAGGTGATTTCTCTCGGGCAGAGGTCACGAGCTTCAGAAGAGGTGAGCTACAGGGGCTACGGGACCAGCGGCGACCTCACCAGCGGCGGCGACTGGACCGGCGACGAAGGACCGGCGACGACGGGACCGGCGGCGACGACGGACGGGCGGCGACGGAGGTTTCTAAATCGGACGAGGTCGTGTAGGAAGGAAGAGCCGAGCGAGAAGGAGCGTGAGTTGAGGGGGAGAAAGAGGAATTAGGTTTTTGTTCCTCATTTTTATTCCCTGAAGAGAAGTGATTTTTTTGTTTCTCATTTCTCTTCCCAAACCATTTCGAGCTAGGTTTTTATTCCCGGAACAGAAAAATTATGTGACGTTAACAAACAGGTTTTTTTTTCTCGTTCCCTAACAAAAGAACAGAAATTTTGAGGAAGAGAAATGTTATCATGCAGGGCAGGTGTCGGCACTGTCATGTCCGAATAATATTAACAAAAACAAAACCCGCCCTTCCTCCTCCGCACCAAAATTTCTTTTTAAAAATGATTCGTGTTTCTTTATTCTTCATCGTCGTCAACTTTCTCTTCTTCTTCGCATGCATGAGCGAAGCTCTCGCAAGAGCGCTCGAACCTGAAAGAGAGAGTTGAGGTGCGGGGCAATAGCTACAGCTAGCACCATAGGCACGACGGTAACAGGTGACGGTGGTGGCCCCACCCCCCCCGCTCGGTTTTAAAATTTCCTTCCCTTTGCCAGCCGAAATATACAAAAACAGAAAAATTTACGTACTTCGTTCGCAGTCTAGGAATATCAAAGCATTATTTAAGTACAATGCCCCCAAAAAAAAAGTACAATGCCCCAAAAAGGGCAAAAAAGAAGAAGAAGAAGAAGAAGAAGAGCGGGCTCCACGTCAATATCAGTGCTACTGACAGAAATTCAGTGTTTTTTTGACCTCTTGCCAGACACGTAAACATACGATAGAGAGAAAAATCAAGACCGAGAACACGCCACCTACTTCCCTTGCAAGAACTGATTCACAATCTTCACGCTCGGCACCACGACGTCAATCTCCCAAACGTCGCGCGACCTGCCGCCGCCGCCGCCCTCCTCCTCGGGCGCCATCGCCAGCTGGACGGCCTTCGTCGCGTCCAGCCTATGCAGCTTCCACCCGCTCCTGCTCAGCTCACTGATCTTCTCAATCTGCTGCCTTATCAGCTGGCTCGCGTTCTCCTTTATCTCGCTTAGCGCCACCTGGTATGCACCCTCCCGCTCCGGATCGTCGTCCCGCTCCATTGCATCCTCCTGCCCCCACGCGTCCCCCCTCAGCGGCGGGTACTTCTCGAAATATCGGTCGAACTCGCGCACGCCTATGGCCTTCCTCAGCGCGGCCTGGGCCCCCGGGTCGGTCCGGCGCAGGTCGTAGTATCCGGCGAGTTCATCGAAAGCGCCCATGCGGAGCATTCCATCCACGCGCTTCGGCAGGCCCTTCTGCAGGACGGGCAGCGACACGTGGACCCACAGAATGCAACAGTCATACCTCAGCTCGGGTCTCGCTTCTGCCTCCGGGTCGAACTGATCCGCCAGGAGAGCGTGGATGAAGGAGTTGGAACCACCGACGAGGATGGTGAGATTCCCGCGGGAGGCGATGCCGGAGATGGCTTTGTGGCCGATTAAGCAGAACTGCGACGGGGTCATCTCGCCGCCATTCGGGTCGAGGGAGCCAAGGAGGTGATGGCGGACGCCGCGGCGGTCGGCCCAGGGGATCTTGTTGGTGGTGATGTCGAGGCCCCAGTAGACTTGCATCTTATCAGAGTTGATGACCTCGGAAGGGAAGTGGGAGGCGAGGTCGATGGAGAGGCGGGACTTGCCGCACCCGGTGGCGCCCATGATGACGACCACCTTGGGGCGGCCGTGGGCGGCTAAGGAGGAGGAGGAGACCATCGGGGAACGACGGGCGGGGTCGTGGTAGTGGTAGTGGTAGTTGGTGGGGAGTGAAGTGACGATGGAAAAGGAAGGAGGTGAGGGTTTTGAAGCTTTTGGGCGAAGGGAGAGGGTGACGAGTTTTAGGGCTAAGGCGTTTCATAAATAGAAGTACGGAGGGCGATCCTCTTCTTCCTTTGTAGTAAAAGAAAAAAGGAAAAAAAAAAAAAAAAAAAAAAAGCTGAGCTGTTTCCTTCACCTACAAGGGAAGAGATAGAGAGAGAGACTTGAAGCGGGTTTTCGAGGATTGTCTCACGCAACGTCTAATTTCCTCCTTCTGATTATAAAAAACAATTATCTTAACTAAGGGAAAATAAAATATTAAACTGCGGATTTCAGTAAAACAATAATTCCCAAGATTTGCGCCTCGCACCTTGTAACTTTATTTTGGACCTTATGTTGCTTAAATTGTCGATTATTTCTTGCGATAATAAATCACTCATGTAAAAAAGTATTATCAAATGTGAAGTTTAAAAACTAACCCACCTAGAGAATAAAAGATTTTGTGCTTACAAGTTACATCCTACAAATTTCCTTACTTCCTAATATAAATACCATCTCTTCGAAATCTTCTATAATTTTCAATGGGAAAATTTTGAATCATTATATGTTATGAAGGTAGATGACGTTAGATAATAAAAATGGAATAAAAAGAAAGTTATTTTTTTAAGAAATTATGTATTATTGATATTTTATAATTGCTATTTTATTTCTTTCCCTTTTTTTTTTTTTCTATCAATAATACTTTGTTCAAGTAGAATCCAACTTCCAAACTGTCTTGTTTTGACTACAAAGACTCTTTCACCTTCATAAAATTATTTTGAAAATTCTTTACAGGCGGTCTTTATCCATTTTATCCGGTACCACTGAATTATGAGTGGTAAACATATGAGTGCACAATCATAAAAATAACATCCAATAATCAAAGTAGTGAATAGACTGTAGAAATTTTAAGGAACTTGGATTCACTAAGCCAAAACAAAGCATATCACTATCCATCACCACTGGATTTTCTTCAAACTATTAGTCAGGAAGATATGCAGACAAAATGAATGAATGTTGTGCATGATCGTGCATGATGAATTTTAAATGATATGATATGGAATGTTAACTATGCAATCTACACGAGACTTTCTAATGTATTTTTGTTCTTTTCCGTAACAGAAAGACAAATGCCCTCTATAGCCTATTAAATGTGCATGCATTTTCTATTTTAGGCGCATTTTCTATTCTAAGACTATTATGAACTAATCCTATGAGATTGATCAATATGAAGTGCTATTTTTATTTTCATTTTTATTCTATGAAAGTAGCAAATTAAATCCTCGGACTATAATGTGATCTTATGAACTATGTATTAATATTGAATTATGTGTATTAGGATCCGACCTTAGTTTATGCAGGGAAATAATCGAATCATGAAAACCCAAGTCATTCGACTAAATAACATGCATCAAAACAAACTATATTGTCAAAACTAAACTACAAGATTACACTTACCTCGACTTACTGAGTGCCGGTGTTTAGATTGATGTAGAGAGGGCTGGTGATTGGTCAGTGCGACGAGGGTGATGATCGGCAATGATCAACGAAACTATTGGGCACACAAGGTGAGGTGCCAAAGCTTCGTCGAGAGGATTGGTGGGCATCACGACTAGATGATGGGCACAAGAACTTGTCCACCGCGACGCGTGGAGCAAGAATTAGCAATGATGCTTTGGCGATCCTACACCAGGGGATGTCGCTGCTGCAACTCCGGCAAGGAGAGAAAGGCAAGGATGTCGTCCCGTCGATTAAGCCTAGGGATGAAGAGCGCCGAGAGAAGGCAAAGAGGACCAAGTTGGCACTCAAAGTTGAAATCAGCAGCAGAAAGCAGGTAACTTTCTATCATAAGAGTATAATGTTTATTAATCTTTCCTTCCATAGCTGATTAGATGTAACATGGATTATAATGCTTATTCTTTTTGTTATTTTTCTCTACATTTTTTTTCCTAATTACCCTATCCATTCATGCCTTCACCGTAATTAGATAAAGCAATCTTATGTTTCTCTTCATTGTGTGGAACACCAATTAATTGCATGAAATCCATGCAAAATTTAGTTTGTGATAGGTTGTAAGTTGTTCTCAACTTGCTGTGGGTGCACCTATATGAATAGGGTTTCATAAAGCAAGATCAAAGCGAATTTTGGCAATAAGATAATTGCATAGTAAAGTAATTTTATAATCCCGTGAAATTATTCCAGTGAATTTTGTTATCTAAGTTTGTTATTATCTATAAACAATGTAATACGAAGAAGAGGTTAGAGGACGGGGTTTTTAAATAAAAGCAACTATACTAATCTAATTGATGCACGCCTTCCGTGTATGATGTTTTTAGATTTGCCCTTAGTCATTGAATAGGACTTTAACTATGAAAGTACATAAAATCTACAACATATGTTTAATATCTCGTGGTTGTAGGAATTTGGGAGCGGTTTTGAGGACAAAAATTACATTAATTTCCCATGAAAATTTAGAGCGGTACATATGTACTCCCAAAATTTCACCATTTATGCAAAACTCCCTAAGTTGTTAACCCTTCGTCCTTTTTTTCTATTTGCGAGTGCGAAGCACATGATTTTGTCAATGGTAATATTGTAATTCTTCTCTATCTTTCCGAATTACTCTTTTGCCGCTAATGATTGTTCATTATCGCAGCATCTCTCATTTTTTTTTTTTTTATTTTTTATTTTTTATTTTTTATTTTTTATTTTTTTGTATATATTTTGGAACATTGTAATTTATTTAACGCATGCAGAGGCCGAATGATCATTTGACTAAAACAAATACAGAAGAATTGTAACAAGGAAGCCAGACCACCGGTGGAGCTCTCGACTTTCTCTTCTGATCGAGAAATCAATATCCCACGATCATTTCCTTTCGAAGGCAATCCTTATAACTAGGGGTATTGTCTTACCATCCAGTTATAAGGATTACCGTAAGGCAGGCAAGACAATAGGTGCTTTGCAGCACCAGCCTTGACGGATGGATGATAAATAGGCTTATTTAGACAACCTCACCAAGCCAATTGACTTAGCAATCTCTCATTAAGCCCTCAAGGGTTTCACTTTTCCCTCGTACGACCCCCAATTCTAACCCAAATTTTTCTTCCGAGGTGAGTCTAATTACAGAGATGTGCCATAGGCAGGTCTCTCACTCCAAGGCAGATCTCCCACTTATTTTTTTTATTGAACCTTTTAAGGACCTGCTCATATCTATTTTTAGATACCGTTCCTTCCACTACATAATGAATATCACTACTTTCCAATTTCTCGAAGCTTCAGCCACCCACCACCTGCACTTTCTTTGTTTGACCAAAGATCTGTCCTTTCGTCCATGTTAAGGGAGGCGTAATGAATTGGAGGAGATGATTGGTGGAATGATGTGATGATGATGGTTGGATAGATGCTGGCAGGTCCCACGGACGTGAGACGGCCTTTTTGCATGAATCCGCTTGATGCTGGCAAGCCCTGCAGAGAACGAACAACTGGCTAGACGTTTGGTGTGAGAGAACGGGATTCTCTTCTTTGGTAGTTAAAAAAAAAGAGGAAAAAAAAAAAAAAAGCCTGAGCTGTACACGACTAAGGTAGAAGGTGAATGTAGAGATTATTAGGAGAGTTCAATCTCTCTCCTCTCTCTTTCTCTCTGGGTGGACAGACAGCGAAGAGAGGGAAAGAGATTTTGAGCGAGCATTTGAGGGATTATAACAGGAAACGTGTAATGTCTTCCTTCTAATCTTAAAAATAATTGTCTTGATTAAGAAAAATAAATATTGAACTGCGAATATCAGTAAAATAATTCCCACGAATTGCGCTTCGCACCTTGTAATTTTATTTCGGACCTTATGTTGCATAAATTGTGAATTACTTCTTACAATAATGAATAACTTGTGTAAAAAAGAATTATCTAACGTGAATTTTAAAAACTAATCCACCTCTTGAACAAAGCTCAAAAAATATTTTATGCTTATGAGTTATACGCTATGAATTTCCGTACTTAATAATATAAATATCACCTCTTCGAAATCTTTTGTTTTCAATAGGAGAATTTCGAATCATTATTCATTATGAAGGTAGATAACATTGGGTAAGGATAAAGATGGAAGCATGCTAACCAGTGTATAAAAAGAAAGTTGTGTATTAATTTTTTTTTGAAAATTATGTATTATTGATATTTATTTGAATGGCTATTTTATTTCTTTCCCTTTTTTCCTTTATTGATAATACTTCGTTCAATTAGAATCCAACTTCCAACTGCCTTGTTTAGACCACGGAGATTCTTTCACCTTCATAAAATTATTTCGAAAATGCTTTACATGCAGTATTTATCCCTTTTGTCTTATACTGCTTACTTATGAGTAGTGATCATACAAGTGTACAATCAGAAAAATAACGACCAATAATCAAAATAGTAAATAAATTATAGAAAATTTAAGGAACATAGATTCACTAAGCCAAAGCGAAGCATGTCAGCATCCATCGGGTTTTCTTCAAACTATTATTTAGGAAGATATGGAGACAAAATGAATGAATATTATGAATTTTAAATGATATGGTAGGGAATGTTAACTATGCAGACAACGTCCATAAGCGGAGTGGTGCTATCACGATGCCCTCCCAATCTCATTTGTCATGCAGGAAAGGAAACCACAAGTTTAGGGTTTCACATAAGGGGTTTATCAATCCGAATAATAGCGTTAGGGTTCAACATTTTTTCACTATATATGTATATTATATATATATATATATATATATATATATATAATCTTTATTAACCTTCTATTTTGTCATCTTTGTTGCTTTCACTTTTCTTCGCATTTTTTTTCACTCCTTTCAATCTTTTTCTCTCTTTCCATTACTGCTACATGCCATAAAACTTTACATAATATCCATATATGGCACGTAAATTGTCAAAGAATAATGCACCTAGGAAGAAGGGAACAATGTGCAAATCACAAAAGATTAGACAAAGAACAAAAAGAAAGAAAATGGCTATTTTCAAGTCCTCTCTTTCATATCTTATATTGTCTTTAACGCCCTATGCATGTTGTCAAAATAAAAAACGAAAAAAGAAGAAGAGACCCGCTGCCCGACTCTCCCACCCAAAATTGCCTATACGGATTCGTATGCCACGCGTCGGCGATCTATAGGCTTGGTTCACGTAACATGGGGAAAGCGAAAACCGCTGGTGGTGGCATTGTCCGAGCCGGAAACATCTCCCCCAGATGGGCTTTCCTCATATAGCATCAGGAGAAGGTGGCGATTTTCCTACAGCTGTATACTTACCTTCGACAGCACATCCCCGGCAAGCCCCGAAGGCCGAAGGAGGAAATACTACTGGACAGGAGAGAGAGGCCAGCGTGTCCAAATCTCATCTCATTCACCGGGCGACACGTGTCGGACGCCTTCTGTCACCTCCTGGGCTCCACCTCTCCCTCCGCTCTCTCTCCCGCTCTCTATCCTCTCGTACCGTTTCTCTTCTTCTGCAAGTTTTCTCCCTTTTTTCCCTTTTTTTTTTATAAATATTTTATCCTTCTTTCCTTTGGTTGACATTGTCAACCAATTAGTAAATAAAATAAAAAAGTGAGAAACCTTTAAATTCAAATACTTTTGAAGAATTCTTGGTAAGAAAAAGTTTCACAAGTTAATAAGTAACATTAAAATAATATTTGTTTATATGTGGAAAATCATTTTTTTTGTATTGCATGATGCAATATCAATAAATATTGAACTGTGAATATCAGCAAAATTATTCCCATTATTTGCGCTTCTGCACATTCTAATTTTATTTCAAACCTTATGTTGCATAAATTGTGAATCATTTCTTACGATAATGAATAACTTGTGTAAAAAAGAATTATCTAATGTGAATTTTAAAAATTAATCAACCTGTTGAACAAAACTAAAAAAATATTTTATGTTTATGAGTTATACTCTATGAATTTCTGTACTTCATAATATAAATATCACCTCTTCAAAATCTTTTATTTTCAATAGGAGTATTTCGAATCATTATTTGTTATGTAGGTAGATGACTATAAAGATGGAAGCATGCTAACCGACGTATAAAAAGAAAGTTGTGTATTAATTTTTTTCGAAAATTTATGTATTATTGATATCGATTTGAATGGCTATATTATTTCTTTGCCTTTTTTTCCTCTATTGATAATACTTCATTCAAGCAGATTCCAACTTCCAACCTGTCTTGTTTACACTATGGAGACTCTTCACCTTCATAAAATTATTTCAAAAATGCTTTGCATGCAGTCTTTATCCATTTTATCCTATATTGCTTACATATGAGCATTGATCATATGAGTGCACGATCAAAAAAATAACGCCCAATAATCAAAGTAGTAAATAGATTGTAGAAAATTTAAGGAATTTGGATTCGCTAAGCCAAAGTGAAGCATGTCACTATCCATTACCACTGGGTTTTCTTCAAACTATTATTTAGGAAGATATGTAGACAAAATGAATGAATATTATGAATTTTAAATGATATGTTTTGGAATGTTAACTATGCAATCTTCATGAGACTTTCTAATGTATTTTTGTTCTTGTTCTTTCCCCTTCATTTCTTTTCTTATAATGGAGATATATAAAATGACATTCATAAGCGGAGTGGTGTGATCACGATGCCCTCCCAATCTCATTTGTCGTGAGAGAAAAAAAACCACAAGTTTAGGTTTCACATCAAAGATTCATCAATCTAAATGATAGCGTTAGGGTTCAACATTTTTTCACTATATATGTGTATGTGTTATATATATATCAACCTTCTATTTTGTCATCTTTGTCGCTTTCATTTTTCTTCGCAATTTTTTTCCACTCCTTTCAATCTTTTTCTCTATTTCCATTACTGCTACATGCCCTAAAACTTTACATAATATCCATATATGCCGCGTATGTTGTCAAGAATAATGCCCCTAGGAAGAAGGGAACGATGTGCAAATCACAAAAGATTAGATGAGGAAAAAAAAAGTGGCTATTTGCGAGTTTTCATGTCTCATATTGTCTTTAACGTCCTATGCATGATGTCAAAAGAGGAAAAAAAAATAAAAAGACAAGAAGAAGAGACCCGCTGCCCGACTCCCCCGCCCAAATTTGCCCATACGGATTCATGTGCCACGCGTCGGCAATCTATACGTTGGTCGACGTCGGCAATCTAATACGTTGGTCGACGTAAACTGGGGAAGCCACGGAGGCCGAAGGAGAAAATACCGTTGGAAGCCGCTGGTGGTGGTATTGTTCGAGTTTTCTCTCTTTCCCCTTTTTCCCCTTTTTTCCTTTTTATTTTATTTTTTTATTTTATCTTTCTTTCCTTTGGTTGACATTGTCAACCAATCAGTAAATGAAATAAAAAAAAATACGAGAAACCTTTAAATTGAAATACTTTTGAAGAATTCTTGATAAGAAAAAGTTTGATAAGTTAATAATTGACATGAAAATAATATTTATTTATATGTGAAAGATCATTTTTTTTTTTTTTTTTTTGCATTTGCAATACAAAAAAAAAAATGGTATTGTTAAAATACTTTCATGCAATAAAATTTAATGGATAATTTTTTAACATGTATATGAAAACAAGACAAAAGTAAGACCGACTCTGGCGGCCTCTAACCGCGGACTTCTCCGATGAGGGCTGTGGATTTTCTGGCGTGAAGACGTTATTCACGACCGACTTGTGCATCAAATGATATGTCATAAAATCAAAGAGAAACCCAGATTCAGTAATAATGCAATAATGTTAGAACAAACCGAGCGCAACACAAAGATTTTAAGCATCAATTTTATGAACTCCAATTCGGGGCTTCATTCAAGCATTTTGTCAAAAAGTTGTGGTGCAATTCGACATACCATTTTCAGATTCAGATTTAACGTCGTTCGCGGCTTAAACCCAGTATATTGAGCTCTGAATCAACAATAATGGCAACAAATCAGTTTGGGTTTTGTACGGTTTGCCCAAAATCTCGTCAGTTCGGTTTGACGTTCTCAAACTCAATAAGCAAGGAAGAGGCAGGACCTTTCCGGGGTTACCTGGTTCGGGAATTTGCAGTGACGAACGGCGACGGGCTAGTTGGCTTCCCACGAAGGTCGAGGGTGGTTCAAGCGAGCGGACAAAAAATGTCTTACTCTCTGTTTCTCTCTCCACTCTCACTCTATCTCTAGTGAGTGAGCCTCCTCTTTCACTCGCGCTCCCTCTCTCGCTTTTAAGGGAAACCGGCGAGCACGCATGGCATTTGCCATTGCTAGTTTACAGGTCGGCCTGACCCCCGCGGATCACGCCGCCACCTGCTTTCCTCCTGCTCTGCCTGTCGTTGTTCCTTTTGCAGAAGGCGTGGGCGGCGTGAAGGAGAAGCACACCATCAAGTGGGCTGGGCCTGGGAAAAAGTATCATGGGCCGGCCTGCGCGGAGGAAAAGAAAAGAGAGAAAAGAGTTGGGTCAGGCCCAACCGGAAAGCCGGAAAAGAGATAGGGTCTGGGTTGACCCGACCCAGTCTGGCTCCTTCTCTACTTTTCTTCTAAAAATAAAATAATAATAATTTTAATGAATTCTATCACTACTCAATGCAGATACTCCTAAAGCTTATATGCTATGCAACTTAAATGATTTTTTAAGAGTTAAAAATTAATCCCCAATTTTCTATACAATTAAACACTAAATAGATAGCCAAAATTTAGGTATCAATAAAGACAAGATGAGCATATTTCATGGATAAGAGTATATGTGCACTCATGCTGCAGGATGTTAAGTGGATACCTTTCTGGGAAGTGAAATCAATAACATCCTTGAGGTAACATACTCTGGAAGAGGTTCTCGGATTTGCCTGAAGCCACAACCATCAGCTAATTTTCAATACTTGACACCATTTTCTAGTATTCACATTTCAGATAATATTTTTCTGTCTTCCAATAGTGCATTATGAAATACCCACCAAACCCAGAGAAATTATTAAAAAGCAATATAGTACCACTTGGCCAATGCAAGTTGTTTCCTATCAATTTAATTGTAAGTTCAAAATGAAACCTAGCAAATTTGGTCGTTGTTCATATCCATCCTAATTCCCAACACTTCAATTTATCAAAATACATGCTTGTTCTCGGATAGATTGTAGCCTCCATAAATCGGCCTATGCTTTTCACCAACTAAATGGCTACCGGATGTATGAGCTAGTCATGTTGACATAGACTTTGTTACTCATTCCTAAGATTAAGTCAGCTTGGTCTTATTTAATATATAGTTGAGCTAACCAAATCTAATTAAGATCCAATTTTAGCTAACCGAGATAAGAAATTCAATCAAAACTTGGAATAAGATTTTTTAAATCAGCCACAAAACCTAATTGAGTTATAGTTAGTTGCATTCTAATCATCCTAAAGCTTTAACACCACAACTAAATTTAAATTAATCACATTCAATCTTATGATCGTATATTAAAATAAATATCACTATGAAAATTAGAAAACATAAACATAATGCGTACTTAATGTTCAATGAGTTCACTTGTTAAGTCTCTAATTGTGATCGATAGAGATGATATACGAGATTTGATAGAGTACTTTGTCTACACCATGATATCTGGCAAATGAAGAAATATAGACAAAACAATATATTGAGACAACATTTAAGCTATCAATACTCATTTAGCTTTTGAAATTCATCCTATTAATCCATTTATGTACATGATTTTCATATTCGCCACTAAACTCTTCTACCGTACTTAAAAATATATATATATACTTTTTAGTCTTAATGCTTGGCAATTTGTATATACGTATAAAGCCTCATCAACAAATTGTTACTAAATAATTCTGAATGGAGCACGAAAGTAATAAAGTTGTAATGGGAAAGACCAATGGTTACATATGCTTAGAAAAGATTATACTTTTCAAAATTATCTTCATCAGTGCAACGTTTAAATGAAAAGTGTTATTAGGGATTTCCAAGATGGCCATAAAAAACCATTGCCAAAGATTTGGAGCTGAACCGGTCGAGTTGCTCCGCGAGAGGAACTGCAGTGACCGAATCAGTCCTCTGCTCTTGGCGACGTCACAATTAAGTGCACTTGAACTGCCAGAATGGCTTGGGCAGCGGCTTCTCATCCCCTTCGTCGTCGTCGTCGAAGCTGTCCGAAGAGGAGCTCCTTCAGACTCCTCTTCTCCGTGAACCCAGCACAAGAAATCGGAGTCCCAGATGGAGGAGGAGCATGAGACCAAGGTATTCGGCAGACAATTGCTGTGGTTGGCAGTTGCCACTCTGTCCCTCCTGATCTCGTCGGGAAGGATCTTGCCGTCGGAGAAGAGCTCGTCCGCTGAGGAGAGCTGGAGGACGAAACTCGACCCGCCGACGCAGAAGTCGGAGTCGGAGTCCATCAGCAACCGGTCGAGCCTCTCGCGTCGACTGCGGTCATCTTCTTCGACGGGCACGGCGACACCGCATTCCTTGAGATCGTGGGAGAAGGAGATTCGAGGGCTGAGCAGACCAGGGCTCGATATCTCCGAGCAAACGTCGATCGCCATAGCCGGATCGGGGGTATCGCGCGGCGCGGAACAACAGAGCAAAAGCAGAGTCAAAGAGAGTATCGATGAAGGGAGGCAAAACCAACGCACGAATGATCGATTTTTGGCCCGTGATGAGGGAAGAAGTGAAAGGAAGCGATCGACCTAGGAACTTCGATGTTTATGAATCCATCTAATTTTGTTAATCGAGATGCCCGGAGAAAAATCAGGTAAATATTCCAAATTGGTAGTTTCCCGTGTCAGTAAATTTGTTCAATTTGTACTATTCATTCTTGATGAGCTAATATAACGTACTTATAAAAAGAGGAAAGAATTCAAAAAAACATGTTTCTATCTCTTAGATTGATAAACTAAATTATACTTTATTTATTTTGTATGTAGAAGGCAGGGAAGAGAATGGTATATCAACTACATCGTCTCTCTTTCAATACCTTGTATCAACCAAGTTTTCAATCGAGAATGAGAGACCTATATAACCTAAAGTACCGCAGCAAAACCTCAAAATGTAGGAGGAAAAATGAGGAACGAAGAACATAGGATTGTATAGACATCGGTTCATATTTACTGCTCTCGAGGGTTATCCTGGGCAGATAAAAAAAGTGCACTTGTTTTTCTCTTTTTCTTTTGGCCCGAGAAGCATGCTGTTGCTGGTATGGCGTGCTTAAATTGGCGCATCGATAAAGAGTTTTTCAGATTGACCCCACTCTCACATGGATTTTCATCAAAAGGGCATTCGGAATATTACAGGGGGCAATCGTTTGAAAGGTTCCGAGAATTCGGCAAGAGGTTCAATGTTAAAATTGCCTAAATTGTCATGGTCCCCGGTCGTGATCTTCTCTGATCTTGTCGACACTCAAAGTTAACCGTATTATCATGTACCAATCACCAGAACGGAAGGTATATTAAAGTCAAGCAAGATCACGTGAATATCATAAGAGTATTATTATATGATCAATTATCAACAATTCGAAGGACAAAGACTCAATAATTGACAGCGAGGCAAGAAGCCATCCCGTGTTTAGCTATTGAAATACGATGACGGATATTTGATGACTATTCAAGTGATACCGCAGTAAGTTTTAGACGAAAACATTTGAAATATTCAGGAAAGCACCGAAGGTATTCATGGTTAAGGAGCAGTTGACATACAAAGACCCAGCCATGAAATCATTGTTGATAAATCAGAGAGCATCGAAACACAATCCAGACAGTTGTAAAGCAAATAGGCAAGGTCATTGAGAGGAACAGGCAATGTGCATAAGGCTTGAAGCGGTTATTAGAAGAGGAATGACTGTTCAGCAATTACCAAACTTCTCTATAAATACCATCAGTCATCTACCATGAAGCCTCCCCCGTGAAAGAATCAATCAACATGTTATCCCTTTATCTTTACGTTTCTTGTACTACACTTTAGTTTTCATAGCTGTAGCTCTTAGATCCTCGTCGCTGTTTAGATTCTAGCGTGTATCTACACCATGATGTTGCGTTGTCGATTAAATTTCGACGTTGTATTCTTTATCCTAGTCCAATGTTGTCGATTAGATTCCGGTGTTATGTTTTGTATCCCGATACATTGTCGTCGATTAAATTCCAGCATTGTGTCTACTTATCCCCAAATTATGTTGTCGATTAGATTCTAGCACAGTTTGAACTTGTTCTCAATGTTAGCAAGTTCATTGTCAGAGTTGTACAATCCTATTCGAAATTGGAAATTTGACACTTATATTGTATTTGATATCCTCTATTCAGAATTAGTACAAAACCTTTATTATTTCTAAATAAAAATTGAAGGATTTTTTTTTTTTATGAAAGATATTTCGTTACTGAAACAAATCTATTCGCAGAGGGATGGTGATTCATAAAGCAAACGCGTTAACGCTTGACACAGTAAATTTTGAGAGAATATTTGCGTAAACGAGCATGCAGATGAGACAGTACAATCCTTCACGTCCCTTTAAGGGGGCAAAAAAAAAAAGCAAAAAATATCAGTTTTGGACTATCTGAGAAGCCCCTTTATTCAAAAAGCTTTAATAACCACACACAGTGCTTTTGGTCGAGGGTCACCTGTACAACTCAAAAGTTTAAATTTGACCAATTTATAAAGCTTGTTGTATGTTCAATGAATCTCTAAATAGCTGAGTTTCCATGCTCGTGCCTTTAGAAAAAAAAAAACTATAATTAAAATGTACTTTTGTAGATATCCAATTTTGCATCTTCAATATCTCCCTTTTTCTTAATTAATGGATCAAGCGGTATCTAATTCCAATCACGTCTTTCCGGAGATAAAGACTTTTGGATGATTTACATTCATGTATTTATGCATGCTTTTCAGTTGAATTAAGCAATGAGTCTTCAATAATGCTTTGACTTGTTGGAACTATTTTTTGATGAGCAAAGTGAATTATAAATACCAAATCTATATGCAGGCAAATGAGACATCATCAAGCATCCGTTTATAAGTTATAATATCAATTTGTCAACAAATTTCAAAAAACAATCTTATTTGCCCCGCATTTCTTTCAATTAATTTTTCGAAAAATGATCTTCAAATGATTCATTTTCCAAATTGAAGGAGTCAGATTCTTTTTTTTTTTTCTTCTCTATAGGCATTTAGGGCACGCATGACAAATTTTCTGTTCCAGAAATTGATTTCTCAATTTCTGTTCCCCAAACAAGTTTCTGAGTAAAGAAACCCGTTTGATAACGACTCAAAATTTCTATTTCTGGGCAAAACCGTTTGATAACAAAATAAAATTTCTATTTCTAGGAATAGAAATTGATTAGATAACAACATAGGAAATCCTCAAATACAAAATAATAGTCCAAATAATACTAAAACAACATAGGAAATCCTCAAATACAAAATAATAGTCGAAATAATACTAATACATTATAAAATGTGAAAATACAATTTCATCATCTCCAATGTTACACACGTCCCTTAGCCAAATAAAAAGTGCAAGAATTAATGGCGCATTATAAAATCGAAATACCTTTTTATCTATCTTCTCATTCTTTTATATGAGAAAAATGTAACATACAGATTATCTCATTTAGTAAATGTAGCGGACGGATAATCTTTATACATCATTTATTCACTCAACTCATAAGCATGTTGAACGATAACATCCAAATCACTCCATCCGATCTCAGATTGATCAACGATAGACAAATTCGTTATTATCATCTCTGAGGCAAAACGCCGAACATGTGGTGATCACTAAGGGTGAGGTGTTCTGCAAATAGGAATTCCCGTCAATTGGCATGGAATATAACATGAGAAATCCCTCTAAAAAATTGCTAGAGCGGAATCGATGAACTCGAGACCAAATAATGGACAAGAATTTGACATAACAATTTGAAGCTCTCAGCAAAAGGGCAATACAGAACAATCGTATGATTGAATCTCGATGAATCGACCGCGTCCTACCTTGGGGGAGATCCGATCCGAATGGTTACCTGCTAATAAATGAAAGACACTCAAAAAGACTTGGAGAATCTCACGAAGATGAAGCTAAGGCGACGAATCAATTCGGCGACGAAATTGCTTGATGAAGATATTCAATTGCAACTAGCTTCGACCGCGGGCGTACACACTGGATTTGGTCCAGAGCCCTTAAGATAAGAGAGAGAGAGAGAGAGAGAGAGAGAGAGATTTTCTCAGTCTGAGCATGTGTTCTTGCTTCGCTCGGTTCCTCAGCCTCTCCCGCCCGCACCAAGCGAGGGAGAAAGAGCACGAGAGAAGTTTCGATCAGTGGTGATGAGCGTCCGCTCTCTGCTCCGTCACGGCCGAGGTTGCGGTTACCGACGAGGGAGATTGGACGACGGCCATCACCGATCGGAGATGGTGTAGACGATCGATTGAGGGTGATGGAGCTGAAAGGAAGAGGCGACTGCTCCAAATAGCTAGCCAGAGGAATGGAATGGGCCGGACTGAGAAGTTAAAAATTTCTATTTTTACCTTACCAAAAAAAAAATTTATTTCTATTTTAGAAACTAAGAAATTAAAAATTTCAGCTTTTGATTTCTTCGATTTCTCTTTTACGGAATAAAATCTATTTCGAAATAGAGAAATTAAATTGCGTTACCAAACGGTTTGCTCCAAACCTGTTCTAAACGAGAAAATAGAGAAATCGAGAAACAGAAATTTTATCACGCGCGCCCTTTTCAAACTGGGCATGAATGGGTTGAGTTCTCGACACCGAAGACCGAAACTGAGTGATGTTTAATTAAAAAGCATCCTAGTTTCGTGGGTCCCCAAGTTTGAACACCCCCACGGTCCCATCTCCATTCCTTCCGAGCCTTCAACATTTAGGCCACGTAGCTTAGTCGGTAGCCTCTCATTATCGTTTTTCTTGATAATTGGGAACGCATAGGATTAAACACCGTCTTTCGAAAGCTGAGGTAATGGACTTTTTAGCCAGATTTACCGTGTGAATTGATGGCTCCTAATGGTCAAAGAGACTTGCTTGCATGCTACGTTCGTAGCTCCGGCGGCGTTATTCGACTCGAATGGCGGGCACAAGGATCGCCCCCGCCCCCGCCCCCACCGACTTTACTCTTACTCGGATTAGGAAATGAGGCAACAACTGACTCACTTCAAGAGTGAACGATAGCTGTAGCACAAATCGAGTATCTCAATGGTAGGTCTCGAGCTCTTTTACTGATATTGTCGATGCGGGTCCAGCGCTTTTTCCTAATCGGTACGATGGAAAGTGGGGATCGGACGAGAACGTTCTCGTTTCCAAAACACCATTTTCAATGCTCTACAAGCAGGTAAACTTGGGGGAGGGGCTCTCCTCCCACTTTCGTCGGACTAGGACCGTGAATGCTTTTGAAGCTTTGACATTCTTTTTGCACCACCTCCGTAGAAGCATCATCCCGCTAGTGCGACAAGAGAAGCAGCAAGAGCAAGTTACATGTACTATTCCTATTATTGCATGTTCCATCTATCGCCAGTAATTTAAATACTAGTTGTTTTGTCAAACCTCAATCACCTCATCGATAACGACGGAGCTGGGTCCTGTATGATAACCATGTAAAATTTTGTCATATTTAGGCAAAAAAGCATAAAGTCTCTTCCAAATAAAGACCACCTCTGTGAGCCTCAAATGGACGGAACGCACAAAGGACAGAGGGGACAACCATCGCTTCCACTCATGTGGTTTCCTCCCATAAAGGAAGAAGAAAAGAGCGCTGGCTCTCATCCCCCATTAAGATGGAACGCAGTCACTAGATGTGACAACTTATAAGAGTGCGTTTGTTTGTGTTTCTATTTTTTTTTTTGTTCTAAGAAACAGAAATTAAAAAAATTATTTCTGTTTTGGGGAACAGTTTTGAACAAAAGAACGCGTTTGGTAAAAACTTGTTCTCGAAATAAAAAAAAACAGATGTTTGGTAAATTTGTATTCTTTTTTTGTTTCTTTTAATTTTTTAATATTTTTATTTTATTTTTCATTTTTTTTTTCTTTTTCTTTTTTTTTTTTTTTCTTCCTTGTGGCCGGTCGCCGGCGTAGGCCATGGCCGGCGATCGGTCGACGAGGGCCGGCAACCTCGCCTAGCCACGAGGCTCGCCCGGATCCGACGAGGCCGAGCCTCGCTAGGGGCCGGCGACGCTCCGGCGAGGTCGCCGCTCTCGGCGAGGTCGCCGGCCAAAGAAAAAAAAAAGAAAAGAAAAAAAGAAAAGAAAAGAGAGGAGAGAGAAAAGTTGTTATTAAAAATTGTTCCGGAAACAAGAAACACGTTTTTCTTATTTTTTGTTTCTATTCCAAATGTGTTCCTATAAATAAAAAAAAAATAGATTTGAAACAAAAACACAAACAAAAGTGTTTTTGTTCTTTTTTTTTCCCTCCCCGGAACAAAAAAAAAACAGAAATTTTGTTTATAAACAAAAAAAAAAAAAAAAAAAGAACATTAACAAATAGGCCTTAAGTGTCCAATCCGCGGAGGATGGCCTGCTGGAGAGTACGGCGACTTGCATTTTTTCCAAAAGGTGGCACAACCGTGATTCTCTCTTTAATACCTTTTCGATCACTTCTCCACCTCTTTTCCACCTCGCGTTTAGTGGCGCATTCAAAAGACATGCCATGGACATAACCATGGATGAATGAGGCCAAATCAATGAAAGTGGCGAACGAAGATATGAAGTACAAAAAAAAATATGTGATGCAAATAGACCCCAATGGAAGTGATAACATCGATAGTAAAATGACGATTTCACTCCTATAAACTTTCCCATGAAACCATTTGTCTATTTAAATAAGGATATGGAATAAGCACAAATTTTATTACATTCTCGACCACTCCATTGAAAATAAAAATGAGAAAAAAATTAATTGATGTTGAAGTCATTTCTAATTGAGCAAAAAGTCAAAGTTTGAATTTGAACTCGTATAATTACCTCTTTCCCTTTTGCAATAGATGCACATAACTTAAAAAATCCACCTGTAAGAGCCCGAAAAGAAAAATGGTAGATAATTTCTTAATAGAAATAGTATCGAAAATAAGACACCTATCCATAAAAGCAGTTAGTTGACACAATTAGACGCGTCTTAATTCAAACAAACTCTTAAAAAGTGGAGAAGGAATCCTTGGTGTTCTTATATGAAAAAATCAAGAAGAGTCGGTGTTTAGATCCTTCTTACATGAAAATCGCTTGACTCATCTGTTTGGCTTACAAAATTGCCAGGCTATTCTTAATTCATGATTAGAACCCGCTTGTTAAAAAAACCACACACACATGACGTATTGTACGCATCACTTAGTAAATCTATTTTATAAATCAACTCTAAAGCCTAGCATTACTCTTCTTTTAATATTTACATACATACATATATATATATATATATATATATATATATTGGTTTTTCCTCTCTCTTTTCTTTTGTACTAAAAACTGTTCAAGCCTCAACGGACTTGCTCTCATTATTGTTATTATCGTAATTCAAGTTAAAAATATTTAAAAAAGCGGGGAGTTTGATTAAGAATAAATTAATTACGGCCAAAAAAGGAGGAAAAAAGAAAATCTGGAAAAGAGAGACTATGGGCCCCAGCTGACCGACGTCAAAACTCAACCTGTTGCTCCGCGCCACGGGATACTGGTCCGACGATGACGTTTGCTCGGAGATATCCAACTCCGGTCTGCTCAGCCCTCGAATCTCCTTCTCCCACAATCTCAGGGAATGCCTTGCCCGTCAAAAAAGGCCCGAGCTTTAGGTGATCATCAATAATTTATGAGATAAAGACATGCAATTTATTTATTACTTTATTTGGTATTAAATTGATGATTTGTTACCACCCGTGGTGGCGGCGTAGTGATTGAGTACAGGTTCCTTTCGGGAGAGGTCTTGAGTTCGAATCGCTGCGTCGTCTGCCTTGCGAGAAAGGAACGCACGACTTACGCAATCCGAAATGAGCTTCTTCCATTATTAATAAAGGTCTATTCCTGACCCACGTCCGTTATTAACGTCCAACTTCGTTGGTTGTGATGCCGCGAGTCTACCCCAGAAGCAAAAATCCAACTTCGCTTCTTTCTTTGGAAGGTCAATTTCGGGAAAGCATCATCATTACGAAACTGATAAAAGGTGATCGTGATGCTTGATTTCTTTGGAAGACGATGACAAAAGATGGTAATTGGTCGGTTCGGGTCGTAGTCATGATGCTTGATTTCTTTTGGAAGAAGATGACAAAAGGTGGTAGTCATCGCGGTCGGTTCGGGCCGTAAACCTTGGATGATAAAAGGAACCACCTTTTATTCTCTAGTTACAAGTTACAACATCTTCTTCTCATGATTACGACTCGACCCGACCATGATGATTATCACCTTTTATCATCTTCTTGATCACTTTTCAAGCATCATCTTTGGAAGAAGCCCATCATGCCACGCAAGGTCCGAAACACTTGTTAGGCGATTGAATAGGATAATCAGCAAATGCATGGATACACAAACACTTTTCTGCCGACATCATCGCTAAAAATCGCCTAATCTGCCGTGTTTCATCTAGATAACGTCCAAAAGCACATCTGGAAATGATAAGACTCTAGGTTATTAAAACTCTAGGCAGTGTTCTTTTTTTTTTTTGTCGGTCGTCTTCTACTCCTATTTTAATTCTCACTTTCGACTTTTGCGCCGCCTCCGCTGCCGGGCGTAGGAATCAAACCCACTCCCGAAACTAATTCGTCCCCACCCCAACCCCTTGAGAATGTGGGGATTCAAACCCCCCACCTCCCCATTCCATGTTGGAAGGGTGGCCACTGGAGTAAACCCTAGTGATTTCTAGGTAGTGTTCAGTGTTGCAATTTTCGTGCAATTTATGATGCACGTGATAAGGAGAAGCATCATCGTTACCGAAATGAGCTTCTTCCATTATTAATAAGGGTCTATTCATGACCCACGTCCTAATCAAGACGTTAATAAGGGTCTTAGTTCAGGGATAATGCGAGAGACATGGGTTTTGAGCAACCGAGAGGCCAGTGTCCGAAACGAACCCACGAGTCCTGTCTCGTACGTGGAAATTTTCAAATTCATTACATGCGATGCGAAGTCCCAGGACAAGAAGAAGTCGAAATAACTCTCCGTGAATATTATACCATTTTCGGCCTTTTCCGCAATGCCCCAAGAAAGGGGGGAAAAAGAAGAAAAAGAAGAAGAAGATCGCCGACGCGACCCTTGTCGCTCCAGCAACACGAACGCAAATCGATGGAGCCGGTCCTCCCACCCCGATCCCCTCTGGAGAGAGAGGAATCAGTGTTTTTTGGACCGACCTCGCCCAAAATACGCAACGTAGGGAGAGAGAAAAATCAAGAACGAGAACGCGCCACCTTTTTCTTTCGCAAGAAACGCTTCACAAAATTCACGCTTGGCTCCACGACCTCACTTTCCCAAACGTCCTGGGACCTGCCGCCACCCTCCTCCTCGGCCGCCATCGCCAGCCGGACCGCCTCCGTCGCGTCCAGCTTATGCAGATCCCACCCGCACCCTCTCAGCCGCTCGATCTTCATAATCTGCCGCTTCGCCAGCTGGCCCGCGTTCTTCTTTATCTCCCGCACCGCCTCCTTGTATGCACCCTCCCGCACCGGATCGTCTTCCCGCATCCTCGCATCCTCCCGCCACCACGCGTCCCTCGGGCCAACACCCCTCGGCGGCGGGTAGGTCATGAAATAACGGTCGAACTCGGGCACGCCTATGGCCTTCCTCAGGCAGGTCCAACCCCCCGGGTTGGTCCGGCGCAGGTCGTAGTATCCGGCGAGTTCATCGAACGCGCCCATTTCTAGCATTTTGTCCACGCGCTTCGACTGGTACTCCTCCAGGACGGGCGGCGACACGTCGACCCACAGAAAGCAACAGTCGTACCTCAGCTCGGGGCTCGCCGGCCGAGCCGAGCCCGCCGAAAACCTCAGCCTCTGGGTCGAACCGATCCACCAGGAGAGCGTGGATGAAGGAGTTGGAACCGCCGACGATGAGGGGGTGCTTCCCGCCGGAGACGACGCCGGAGATGGCTGCGTGGCCGCGGGAGCGGAACTCCGACGGGGTCATCTCGCCATCGTTCGGGTCGAAGGAGCTGAGGAGGTGGTGGGGGACGTCGTGGCGCTCGGCTGGGGGGATCTTGTTGGTGGTGATGTCGAGCCCCCAGTAGACTTGTATTTTGTCGGCGTTGATGACCTCGAAAGGAAAGCGGGAGGCGAGGTCCATGGAGAGGTGGGACTTGCCGCACCCGGTGGCACCCAAGACGACGACCGCCTTGGCTCTGTAGCAGAGGCAGCGGTGGGTGGCTGCACAGGAGGAGGCCATTGGGGAACACCGGGCGGGGGACTTGGGGTGGTGGTGGTGGTTGTTGGTGGGAGTGAAGGGAGGATGGAAGGAGAGGAGGATTTAAGCTTGGGGGAGGAAGAGAGTGATGGGTCTAGTTAGAGAAGTTTGGTAGAGAGAAAACGAGTCGATTCGCTTGGCGTAAAACGGCAAGCGAATCGACTCGTTGGCCATCTTCTCTTCTCTTCTTTCTACAGCTTATCCAGAAGCCATGATGGGGGGAAATATTAAGCGAGTTTAATCTCTCCCGTCTCTTTCTCTGGCGTGGAAGACAGCAAAGAGAGAGAGAGAGAGAGAGAGAGAGTGATATTTCCAGCAGGATTTAAAGGGATATAACAGAAAACGTCAAGATTTGCCCTTTGCACCTTCTAATTTTATTTCGGACCTTATGATGCGCAAATTGTCAATCATTTCTGATGATAATGAATAACTTATGTAACAAAGAATTGTCAACGTGGATTTTAAAAATTAATCCACCTAGAGAACAAAACTCAACATTTTATGCTTACGAGTTATACCTATAAATTTCCATACTTCATAATATAAATGTCACCTGTTTGAAATCTTTCATAGTATTTAATAGGAAAATATCAAATCATTATCTTTTATGATGGTAGACGACGTCGGATAAGGATAAAGATGGAAGCATGTTAAC
Organism: Eucalyptus marginata; assembly: GCA_014182565.1. NCBI lineage: Eukaryota > Viridiplantae > Streptophyta > Magnoliopsida > Myrtales > Myrtaceae > Eucalyptus > Eucalyptus marginata. Next base: position 34,665,152 of record CM024587.1, on the reverse strand, counting down.
TGGCATATAAAAAAAATTGTGCATTAATTTTTTATTCTTTTATTTGAGAATTTATGTATTATTGATATTATTTTGACTGTATATTTTATTTCTTTCTGCTTTTTTTCTCTGTTGATAATGCTTCATTTGAGTAGAATCCAACTTTCAACCTGTCTTGTTTAGACTACGGAGACTCTTTTCACCTTCATAAATTTATTTTGAAAATGTTGTGGAGGTGGCTTTATCCATTTTATCCTGTAACGCTAACGTATGTGGTAATCATACGAGTGCACAATCAAAAAAATAACACCTAATAATCAAGGTAGTAAATAGATTGCCAAAAATTTAAGGAACCTAGATTCACTAAGCCAAAACGAAGCATATCACTATTCATCACCATTGGGTTTTCTTCAAATTATTAGTTAGGAAGATATGCAAACAAAATGAATGAATGTTATGCATGATCATGCATGATGAATTTTAAATGATACGTTATGAAATGCTAACCGTGCTATCTAGATGAGGCTTTATAATATATTTTTGTTCTTTTCCTTAACAAAAAGACAAACGCCCCTAAAGTCTATTAAATGTGCATGCATTTCCTATTTTACGCGCATTTTCTATTCTAGCCATGAACTAATCCTATGAGACAAATCAATATGAAGTGCTATTTTTTTATTTTATTTTTTTTATGAAAACAGCAAATTTAAATCATAGGACTATTATGTGATCTTATGAACTATGTATTAATATTGAACTATGTGCAATGTGGATGATGCATGTAATGCAATTAATATTTTTCTATATGATATGATTATTAAAAAACCTAAGAATATGTAATTTTCTAAATGACATGCATTGCATGAATATTCCCTAAACTCTAAATATGGATGAGTCGGTAATGTGCAATGACAATGTACGAATTCATCACATACTCAACCATAACAAGTCATGCGAGATAATATTAGGATCCGACCTTAGTCTCTAAAGGTTTGGAGGCCCAATATGCTTTAGTTAATGCAAGGAAATAATTGAATCATGAAAACCTAAGGCTTTCTATTAAATAACATGCATAAAAACAAACTATATTGTCAAAACTAAACTACAAGATTAGACGTACCTTGACTTTGTCACGACCTCTTTTTCGGCGCTCGAATTAGGGACAGAGATGCCTGTGGAGGCTAATGGTTTGGTTAGGTCTATTAGGCTTAGCTTGGGCTCTTCCAAGCCCACCAATTCACGACTTAAGATTTAGGTTTTTACCTATAAGTTAATTTTTAAAAATGAGCCGTTACTAATTAATTTGGGGTGAGTCGATTAAAAACTCAAGCGAATTATTGGGAGAAATATTTGCTCATGCGCAACTAGAGAAACTAAGATCGAAGACTTGATTACACTAGTTAATCATCAGTGCCCTTCCAGTACCTAATCTTGTTTAAACCCTAAGGCTGCATTTGGCAGTCGGGATAAAATTCGGGATAGGATATGATTTATCCCATCCTATGTTTAGTGCTCGCTTAGGACATGATAAAGTCAGATATAAAGGGGATATAGGTAAGATAAAATTATCCCATGGGGGAGGTGGGATAAAGGTGGATAGGATTTCTAATGTTCATACTAGGAAAGTTATTTTTCTCGAATTACAAACTTATTAAATTAACAAAATTGAAATTATATTTCTATATAAATAATATTGGAATTCTAATTTAAGAAATTAAAAATAAAAATATAAATTTATTTTAATTAATCTTATTTCAATTTATATATTCAACTTTAATTCTATCTTATAATAAACATTCAATCTATAAATTAAATATTTATATTTATTATATATTTTAGGTATTTTTGTGTTTTAGGTATGTTAGTACAGTTTACTATTTGATAAAATTTTATTAAAGATTGATGAAATGGGAAAAAAAGAAATAATAAAGAAAATAATATAAAAAAAGAGGAAAAATAAAATAAAAATAAATTAAGGAATAGTGTTACAAGAGATTTTCACCATCTCCCTTTATGAACATTTAGGTTAATTTATAATGATATGTTGTTTATATCAAAAAAAAATGTATACGTGATATGATGTGAATATATCCGACTCTAATACTTGCGATTCACCAAACAATAGACACGATATAAAAAAATCCAAGAATTTTATATCCTATCTTATCCAATCTTATCCCGATTAAAATCCGGACGACCAAACGTAGCTTAAGGCGCTTTTGGATTTTTGAGGGATTTTTCTATGCATTTTGTGGAGGAAAAACACTTTTTTTTTTTTTTTTTCTTTTTCTCATGAAAAGTATTTTTGAACTTTTTGAATTTTTTTATAAATCATTTTTTTGGCTTTTTTTGATTTTTTTTTTTTTTTTTTTTTTTACATTTTAGGAAAACATGGGATTTTTTTTTTTGAAAAATTATTTTATTTTTTATTTTTTTTTTTATTATTATATTATTATATTATTATATAAACGACCCGGGTCGGGTTCTCAGGTTGGGACCAACCTGGGTCGCTGAAGCCATGGCCCAACTAGCCTGAAGGGGGAATGCTTGCAAAAAGAAAAAGGAGTTAAGCCCAATATGCTAAAAAACAAATCCGGCCCAAGAAAACAAAATGAGCCTAATAAGCCTAATTTATCTCAGCCTGAACAACCCAGCTCTAACCCAGCTCGCGTTCCTCTCTCCTTTGTAGTCTCTCTGCAGCGCTGATGGAGGGCGGCCAGGCGCGTCACGGCCTAGCCGCAGCGAGTAGCAACGACCATCGTGGGACCGATGGACACGATGATGAGGCGGCGGGCAGCAGTGGAGACGACGATGGGCTCGGTTGTCGTTGGTTCAGGCGGTCGCGAGTGATAATGGCTAGGGTTTGTGGCGAGCGAGCAGTTGACGTTGTCGGTGGCTAAACAATGGTGATGTCGAACTAGGGAGCCGAGGTGGGACAGCAGCAGGCGTTGCGGGCGGTAATCGAGCGGCCCGCGGCAATGATCAGAGCAGCAAGCTTGATTGTCGTCGACTCGGGCGATGGGTTACGGACATCAACGACTTGGGCTTGTTGTAGGGAGCGGTGGTGGCCCGGCATGGTAGGCAACGACGAAGCTGTGATGGATGGCATCAGGGGGCGGCGTCGGGGTGGGCAACAATTCGTTGAGACTCCTTTACTCGGCCTGGTCCTCTCCCTTCAGTTTGCTTGCTCTCTCTCTCTCTCTCTCCCCTCTCTCCCCAGATCTGACCCTCCTTGCTTCCTTACGGCATCGATGAGGTTGGTTGAGGTGAACGGCACCAGTCACCATGGCCGTGTGTCCAAATCTACCGCAGCTCGCGTCGGGGGATCGGCAAATGCGACGGCGAGGTGGCAGCAATGACGGCGTGAGGCTCGGTCGCGGTTGGTGAAGGGCTGGTTCTTCGTGGGTCAAAGTGGGGACTTCTTTGGGAGCGGGTGAGGCCGACGCGAACAAGTGGCGTCATCGAGGGCTGAGGCACGATGACCTCGAGCCAAGCCGCCGATGCTGTGTACGGAGGCAGGGCCCAGACCCGTGGCTCCCTCTCCCTCAAATCTCGCCGTGCCCTCCCTAGATCTGCTTCTTTCTTCGTTGATTTCTTCCCCTAGGCTTTGGTCACTTAGCTTCCCTCTTCCGACCTCGACTTCTCCTGCTCGGTGTCTCTCCTCCGAATTCGACCCTCTTCGAGCAGATCTAAGATCTCCGGCTGCTCGCTCTCGGGCCTCCCCTGAAGTCTCTCGGGGGGAGTCCTCAAAGCTCACTGCCGGTGATCCTTCTCGGCTTGGTGTTGGCCTTCCCCCGACGCCCTATTTATAGGCGAGGGGGGCCGGTCGACGGGGGCTAGGCCGGCGGTCTTTGGTGCACCGATCGACCTTCCTCCGCCAGCCAAACCGGCATCCGTCCTTCCCCTTCCACGAAGGCCCACTCGCCATCAATGCTTTGTCCTCTCAGCCACCGGCCTACACTCCTCTCTTTACCCTAGCTCGTCCTTCGCGTGTTGGCATCCTCTGCATGCATGAGTTGCAGAGGCAAAGGGGAGGAAGAAGGAAGAAGGAAGAAGGAGGAAGAAGGAGAAAAATAGAAGAAAGAAAAAAAAAAAAAAAAAGGAAAGGAAAAAGAAAAGAAAATTAAAATAAAAAAATAATTATAATTTTGATTTTTATAAAAAAATATTTTTGTAAAGTTAAAGAGAAAAGAGAGAGATTGTGAGGTTTTGAGTGAAAATAAATGGGTTCATTTTTAATGGGTTGATAAATGGATACTTTAGAAAGTAAGGCTTGACCCATTAACGACCCATTTAAACATAAATGGGTCAATGGCCCATTTTAACACCTCTATTTCTGACCTTGCCATTACAGAAAAGCAAGCCGAGCCTAAACGAGTTCACCGTCCTGATCTTTTGATGTGGGGCTAAAAATTCAATATGGGATCGACCCTCACGCTGGGTCTGTATTGTGTGTTCGTCATCAGGGGCTTCTGCGATTGCGACAGGCCATACGAAGATGGCATGCCGAAGGAGGATTGATATGATTCTGACGACTATCTTTGACTTGATATAGAGGGCTATTTCTGCAAATTCTGCCTCAGGTTGTCCTTGGAGGCGAATTTGTCCTTTGGATTCAGAACTGAACCGACCGAGTTACTCTGCGAGAGGAACTGCAGCGATCGAATCAGTCCTCTGCTCTTGGCAACGTCACAATTAAGTGCACTTGAACTGCCAAGATGGCTTGGGTAGCAGCTTCTCATCCCCTTCGTCATCGTCGTCGAAGCTGTACGAAGAGGAGCTCCTTCAGTCTCCTCTTCTCCGTGAACGCAGCACTAGAAATCGGAGTCCCAGATGGAGGAGGAGGATGAGACCAAGGTGTTCGGCAGACAATTACTGTGGTCGGCAGTTACCACTCTGTCCCTCCTGATCTCATCAGGGAGGATGATATTGCGGTCGGAGAAGAGCTCGTCGGCTGAGGAGAGCTGGAGGACGAAACTCGACCCGCTGACGCAGAAGTCGGAGTCAGAGTCCATCAGCGATCAGTCGAGCCTCTCGCGTCGACTGCGGTCATCTTCTTCGACGGGGACGATGTCGCCGCATTCCTTGAGATCGTGGGAGAAGGAGATTCGAGAGAGAAGTCAGCAACTTGCAGCTTTCAAAGCTTTTGGGATTTTGTCTAAGCGGCGCGTGCAAGCAGAGAGGAGAATCTGGTTTGTGGGTTTGACGGAGAAAATGAGATGAATGGATGAATGGAGGAAGGGAGGAAGGAAGGGAGGCAAAACCGACGCACAAATGATAGAATTTTGGCCCATGACGAGAGAAAAACGGAAGGGAAGCGATCGACCTAGGGTTTTTGTTTTGCTACGACATGGAACTTCCATTTTCATGAATCAACCAAACTTTGTGAATCGAGATACCCGGTGAAAAATAGGGTGAATATTCCAAATTGGTGCTTTTCCCGATCAGTAAATTTATTTAATTTGTACCATTCATTCTTGGTAAGCTAATATAACATACTTATAAAAAGGGAAAATCTTTTTTGGAAAGAACGTCTTTCTATCTCTTTGATCGATAGACGAAGTCATACTTCATTTATTTTATTTTTTTCAAGTAGAAGGCGGGGAAGAGAATGGTATATCAACTACATCATCTCTCTTTCAATACCTCGTATCAATCGAGTTTTCAATCGAGATTGAAAGATCCATATAGCCTAAAGTACCCTCAGCGAAACCTCAAAAGGTAGTAGGAAAAAGTGAGGAACGACCAAAACCTCAAAACAACGAACCTAGGATTGTATAGACACCGGTCCACATGTACTGCTCTCAAACCCGTGGGTTACCCCGAGCAGATAAGAAAAAAGTGCACTTGTTTTTCTGTGTCTTTTCGCCCTGAGAAGCATGCCACTGCTGGTAAGGTGTGCTTGAATTGACGCGCTGGTAAGGGTTAAGTCCCATACACGATCAAATCTAGAGACCCCGCTGTCCCAAGGATTTTCGTGAGAAGGGCATTCGGAATATTACGGGGGGGGGCAATCATGTTAAAGGTCCGATAATTTGGCAAGACTCGGCATTGAAGTTGCCAAAATTGTCGTAGTCCCCGTCGCGTATCTTCCGAATTCGCGGGGTTGGTGGCTGTCAACATCGTTCAAAATTTTCCTGCTTCGGACGCTCAAGCTCACGAAGACTCTTCTCCCCTCGGTAGTTCCCTTCGCGAGAGTTTCTGCCCAATATTTTGCATAGTCAAGGCACGATCCCCGTTCTCCCTCCTTTCTTCTCTCCTCTTTCTACGATTGAGATACATGCATGGAACGGAAATGTGGAGGGGATAAGATAAGGGGATAGGAGGTGAGAATGGTGATTCATGAAGCAAACGCGTTAACACTTGACACAGTAAACTTTGAGAGAACATTTGTATAAATGGGCTGGCACATGAGATAGTACAATCCTTCACGTCTCTTTAAGGGGGCCAAAAAAAATAAAAATAAAAATATCAGTTTTGGACCATCTGACAAGCCCCTTCATCAAAGTTTTAATTACCATACATACTGCTTTTGGTTAGAGGCCACTTGCACAACTCAAAAGTTTAAATTTAACAAATTTATAAAACTTGTTATATGTTCAATGAATCTCTAAATAGCTGAGTTTCCATGCTCGTGCATTTAGATTATATAAAAGAAAATTAATTAGGATGTACTTTTGTATATATCCAATTTTGCATCTTAAGAATCTCTCTTTTTCTTAATTAAGGGATCAAGCGGTATCTAATTCCAACCACGTCTTTTCGGAGATAAAGACACTTGGATGATTTACATTCATAATGTATGTATGCTTTTCAGCTGAATTGAGCAATGAGTCTTCAATAATGCTTTGACTTATTGGAAGTATTTTTTGACGAGCAAAGTGAATTATAAATACCAAATCTATGTGCAGGCAAATGAGACGTCATCAAGCATCCATTTATCAGTTACTATATCAATTTGTCAACAAATTTTAAAAACAATATTATTTGTCCGGCATTTCTTTCAATTAATTTTTCGAAAAATGATTTTTAAATGATTCATTTTCCAATAGAAGGAGTCAGATTCTTTCTTTTTTCTTCTCTATAGGCATTTACAAACTGGGTATGTATTGGTTGGGTTCTAGACACTGGAGACCGAAACCGAGTGGTGATTAATTAAAAAGCATCCTAGTTTCATAGGCCTACAAATTTGAAGTATCAAACACGAATTAATGGACCTTTTAGCCAGATTCATCGTGTGAATCGATGGCTCCTAATGGTCGAAGAGACTTGCTCGCATGCTACGTTTGGAGCTCCCTTGATCAAAACTCCGAATCCTCTGATCGCTTTCCCCGACCAGCGGCGTTATTCTACTCAAATGCTGGGCACAAGGATCGCTCCTCCGATTTTACTCTTGTTCGCATTAGGTAACGAGGCGACAACGGGCTCGCTTCAGGAGTGAACGATAGTTGTAGCACAAATCGAGTATTCCAACAGTCGGTCTCAAGCTCTTTTACTGACGTTATCAATGTGGATCCCTCGCCCCGTCCTTTTCCTAAAGAGGACAAGGGAATCGGCATGATGGAAAAGTGGGGATCGGACGAGAACGTTATCGTCTCCAAAACACCTTTTTCAATGCTCTAAAAGCAGGTAAACTTGGCGGTGGATTCCATTCCCACTAGCTTTGACATTGCAAGAGCAAGTTACATATACAATTTTTCAAACCTTAGTCGCCTAATCAATAATGATGAAGGTGGGTCGTGTATAATAGCCACACAAAATCTTGTCAAATTGAGGCAAAAAGGATAAAAGTCTCTTCCGGATAAACACCGTTCCTGTGAGCCTTAAATGCACGGAACAGCCAAAGGACAGGGGAACAACCATTGCATCCACTCGTCTTTTCCTCCCATAAAAGAAGAAAAAAAGAGCGCTTGATCTCCCAATAATTGGGGCTTAATCAAAAAGGCTTGATCATCCCCCATTAAGATTCCAGATAGGCGGCGCAACCGTGACTCTCTTTAATAGTTAATACCTTATTGATCACTTAAATTAAGGTGCATACAAAACAGAGGCAGGATGGCGGAGTGGACACATCCTCGGCCAACTAATTTTTCGATTAACGACCAGATCAAAATTGCGCCTTTCGAGATACAAAAAATTCAGTGCCAACTTGCCAATACGCGGACAATCTCAAATGTTCTTTTCCGGCGTATCTTGGGAATTATTTTACTAATATTCGTGGTTTAACATTTACTTTTCTTAATTAAGACAATTGTTCTAAAATTAGAAGGAGGAAATTGGACGTTTCCGTTATATCCCTTAAAAGCTTGCTCGAAATCTCTAATGTTTGGCATTAACATCGAGTTGATAAGACACAACTGATAATCATCCTTACTAGAAATTAATTTATAGAATTAAAAAATTATTTTAAAAATAGAAATTTATTTGATAATGACACCTAGCGCATTGAATTAAAAGTTGGGATCGATGAGGACTACAGGGCAAACACGTCCGTTCCGAGGCCGGCAAGATCTCCATAAAGCACTGAGTTCAGAGATAGGGGCGATGCATTTACCGCGAAACACACTAAATCTAACACCACGCACCACGTCCGAAAACCTAAATAGTAATCAGACACGAACTCCAAGAAGCTTAACTTGTAAGTGTTGGAATTGCACTAGAAATGCTTATATCAAACGTGATAAAAGAATAATTCAGTCCTCCAAATATTGATCGGGCACACCACGAGAGAACTATCGAAAATCACAGGTATTTTTTTATTAGATTATTTGACAAATACCTCAAAAACAATTTACCGACAAATTCAACAATTCTCTTACTAAATATGCTTACATATAATTAATAAAATACGTAGCATAGGGCAGTGAAAAAAAATCAAGAACGATAGCACGCCACCTGCTTCTTCCACAAGAAACGCTCCACAAATATCACGCTGGGCTCCACGACCTCACTCTCCCAAACGTCCCGCGGACCGGCCGCCGCCCTCCACCCCTTGGCTCCACGACCATCGCCAGCCGGATCGCCAGCCGGACCTCCGTCGCGTCCAGCTTATGCAGCTCCCACCCGCACCCTTTCAGCCGCTCGATCTTCATAATCTGCCACTTCGCCAGCTCCACCGCGTTCTTCTTTATCGCCCGGACCGCCTCCTTGTATGCACCCTCCCGCCCCGGATCGTCTTCCCGCATCCCCGCATCCTCCCGCCGCCACTCGTCCCCCAGGCCAACCCCCCTCGGCGGCGGGTAGGTCATAAAATAACGGTCGAACTCGGGCACGCCTATGACCTTCCTCAGGCAGGCCCAACCCCCCGGGTTGGTCCGGCGCAGGTCGTAGTATCCGGCGAGCTCATCGAACGCGCCCATGTCGAGCATTTTGTCCACGCGCTTCGACTGGTACTCCTCCAGGACGCGCGGCGACACGTCGACCCACAGAAAGCAACAGTCGTACCTCAGCTCGGGGCTCGCCGGCGAGCCAAGCCGGCCGAACGGGTCTGCCGCGGGGTCGAACGACTCCACCAGGAGAGCGTGGATGAAGGAGTTGGAACCGCCGACGATGAGGGGGAGCTTCCCGCGGGAGGCGATGCCGGAGATGGCTGCGTGGCTGCGGGAGCGGAACTCCGACGGGGTCATCTCGCCATCGTTCGGGTCGAAGGAGCTGAGGAGGTGGTGGGGGACGCCGTGGCGCTCGGCCGGGGGGATCTTGTTGGTGGCGATGTCGAGGCCCCGGTAGACTTGCATCTTGTCGGCGTTGACGACCTCGCAAGGGAAGCGGGAGGCGAGGTACATGGAGAGGCTGGACTTGCCGCACCCGGTGGCGCCCATGATGAGGACCACCTTGGCGCGGGGGCGGAGGGTGCGGTGGGCGGTTGCAGAGGAGGAGGACATCGGGGAACTCGGGGTGGTGGAAGGAAGGTGAACCAGGGAAGCTTGGGGGAGGTGAAGCAAGGAAGGTGGATATGCGTTTTTATAATAGGGCTCCTCATCCTCATGCACGTGAAATGCGAAAGAGTGTACGGAGAAATGAACGGGAAGTGATTAAAACAAAGAAGGGAAAAGCATGGGAAAGCTTCCATATCATTTCCGGACAACCTTCCTACTCTTCCTCGCTTCTTCTCCTCCTTCAAAATTTCATCTGAAGCAGGCTTTTGAGGGGATATAACAAAAAAAAGAGGTCTAATTTCTTCCTTCTAATTTAAAAACAAATTGTCTTAATTAAGAAAAAAAATATTAAACAGCGGATATCAGTAAAATTATTATCTCGGACCTTATGTTGCGTGAGTTGTCGATTATTTCTTGCGATAATGAATAACTTGTGTACAAGAAAATTATCTAACATGAATTTTGAAAACCAATCAAACAGAGCTCAAAAAGATTTTATGCCAAGGAGTTGTATACCCTACAAATTTCCGTACTCAATAATAGATTTTCTCGGTGCCCATGAGCCCAATCCAGCAATCACGCCTCTGACGTGGCAAGACCAATGGGCCCGGCGCATGCCAGTAATCCAGAAACCCGAAACTGCGTTCGGAAAATTAAGGTGGCAAGGAAAAAAAAAAGGGGCCCGGAGCATAACCGACATGGAAATTCGTGAAACCCGAAAACTGCGTTCAGAAAAATACAAGGAAGAAAAAAACTTGCAAAAAATTGCAAAAATTAAATCATAAAACTTTCTTAAAATGTTTTGTCGAGTCCTAAAACCCAAAACTTTTCGGTTAAAAATGCGACGTGGCATTTTAAATAATTTTTTATTTTCTACATGGATTTTTTAATTATTTTTTATTCATTTTTAAAAATTAGATTTATTCATTTTATCTTATTTTCACCAAAAACTAAAAAGAAAAATTAAAAAATTTATTTTTAAAAATTGTTTAAAAATAAAAATTAGTGGCTCCTCTCCCGTCGCCGTTGCCCATCACCGGAGGGGTCGGGCAACGGTTGCCGGCCCTGGGCAGGGGTGGCCGGCCCTCGCCGGCCCCAGGCAAGTGCCGGTGACCGTCGCCAGCCCTAGGCGAGGCCTCGTCGACCTCGCTTGGGGCTAGTCACTGTCACCCACCCTGGGCGAGGGTCAGCGAAGACTCGCCCACAGTGGTAAGGGCGCCCCGATATAGGGCTGACGAGGCCTTGCCTAGGGTGGGTGACGGTTGTCGGCCCTCACCTAGGGCCGGCCACCCTCGCCCGGGGTTGGCGACCATCGCTCGCCCCTCCACCACAATGGGCGGCGGTGAGGGAAAGGAGCCGCAAAAAAATTTTTAAACAATTTTTAAAAATAATTTTTTTTTTTTTTTTTTAGTTTTTGATGAAAATAAAATAAAATGAATAAATCTAATTTTTAGTTTTTAAATCTAATTTTAAAAAAATGAATAAAAAATAATTAAAAAATCCACATGAAAAATAAAAATTATTTAAAATTTCGGCATTTTTAACTGAAAAGAAAATTTAGGATAAAATATTTTGCAAATTTAAGCAAATTCGTTTTTTATAAATTTTAGGATTCATTTATTTTCGTGTTAAATTTTAAATCTTTTGCAAAAAAAAAAAAAAAATGGGGCGGAAGCAGAAGAAGCTGCCACTTCCTTCCACAACCTTCCTCCTCTTGTCCCCTCCCCAAGCATCACCGAATCGCCACCCCGCTCTTCCTCCCTTCTCCTCCTTCAAAATTTCATCTTCTTCTTCACTACCCAGTTCAGAACCCTCCCGCGCTCCTTCCATGGCCACGAGGAGAACCACCTCCAAGCTCACCAAGACCGCCTTCGCCGCCATAAACGCGGCCTCGGCGCCTCCCAAACGCTCCTCCTCCGCCGCCGCCGCCGGAGCCGCCTCTGCCCTCTCCCGCTCTCGCCCGCTCTCCGGCTCCGCTCCCGGTTTCGGGAACTCCGTTCACCCACTGACCGGCCCACCGCTTCGCGGGGCTAATGTCCTCGCTTCCTCGGTATCCGCCGGGGCCGTCGAGCTCCGCGGCGTCGTCGGCTTCGGTTCGCGGGGCTCTGGCCTTCCCTCTCGGGCTTACTCGACCGCCGCGAGCGCGTCTCAGGTTGGAATTCGATCGAATTTCATTATGTGAATGCGGGTATTTTGTGATATCATTGAAAGGTGTGATCTTGAAGTGTTTTTGTTTGCTCAGTGTCGGCTTGAGGCTAGGAGCCTATGACATTTCCATTTTATTTGAGGTTTTGCTGTTAGAGTTTAAAGCAATTTGTCTGTTGTCTTCTTCTGGTGTTGCTGAAGCTTTTGGGACTTAAGTTTGGTGCTTTTTGTGCTATGCTGTGACTACTGTCGCCTCTAGGAATGATCTTTCGAGGTTCTGCAGTTATAGAATAGAGATGTATGGGGCGTTCGATGCAGACATCATAAGCTTAACGAAATAAACTTTTCTCCGGTATCACTAAAGTGCGTTACTTTTGGCTGTATTCACAATGAATGTTAAATTAAAAATATCGTTTGATGGTTCTTTATGGTATAATTTGGAGAATTATGAGCTGCAAATTTACCAAAATTCTGCATTCAACTTCCCCATCTTCGTGAGCTTTTGCTTATGAAGGTCCGCCTAACACTTGAGTGGCTATTACATTTTCTTAGCAGGGGAGGCGACGGTTCCTTGATTTTACAAGTTAACACAGTTCCTTGAGTTAAAACTAAGTGTTTGATTATCAACATACAAAGTATAAAGCTGGCTGTTTTATTTTTTCGTGTTTTGGTGATGAATCTGTACTTGGCATGTTTTGCTTTTGATTTCCTTCAAAGTTCAAGATATGGTGGACTGGAATTTAATGTGATAAACATTCAAAGGTTACCAGCAACCGAGTAAGCATCTCATATTGAAGAATTCTCTCTTAAACCTGTTGAATTTACTGGACCTTTGTGTTTCATATAGCAGGATTGACCTGGCAATTTTTTCCTTATCATCCTTTAGTTGGAATTTCTGGAAGAGAAGTCTGCCTGTTTCATTTGTTATGTATTTTCTAATGGATGTACTTGAAGTCTGACTTTGTTTGACTCAGACAAATCCATCAGAGTTCACTGAGATGGCCTGGGAGGGCATTGTTGGCGCTGTTGATGCAGCTAGAGTTTGCAAACAACAAGTGGTGGAAACTGAGCATCTAATGAAAGCTCTTTTGGAGCAAAAGGATGGTTTAGGCAGGAGAATTCTCACTAAAGCTGGTCTTGACAACACATCAGTTTTGCAGGCTGTGGACAATTTCATATCCCAACAACCAAAGGCATGTATTCAGTTATATGTTTGTTTTTCAATTCAATTTTCTCTTTCTCCAGAGGTTATTTGGGGTTTGGTAACAATCTGTGATCTTGCACCAGGTTGTGGGCGATACTAGTGGCCCTATAATGGGCTCACATCTTGCCTCCCTTTTGGACAATGCTCGGAGGTACAAGAAAGAAATGGGAGATGATTTTGTTTCTGTGGAGCATCTTTTACTGGCCTTTTATTCTGATAAGAGGTTTGGGCAGCAATTATTTCGAAATCTCCAGGTCAGTGAGAAGGATTTGAGGGAGGCCATTCAAGCTGTTCGTGGAAATCAAAGAGTAACAGATCAAAGTAAATCCTATTGTTATACAACCTCAACGATTTTTTTGTGAATCACATGATACTTTTGGAAGACATCAGTCCATATAAAACATTGCTTCCCATGTTTTCTCAGAGGTTCCTGCAATTGTTAGGATTTGAACAGGCTAACAATATTTGTGACATTGATTCCCCATAGACAGGCTAGCCATTGTCTTCATGAAACTTCATTAATCAATGAACTCTGCATAGCCTCCATTTTCTGTTGAACTAAGTACATCTGGGTTGTTGTTGGGATGGGCTTCTGCTTTCCTGATGGACTTTGCTTGTTACTCTGTCTATTAGAAGTCCATAGGGACAGTGAGAGTTTGCTTGTCAGTTGTGAGATGAGAAGCAGTGATGCTGGAAGCTGCCATGGAACAATTCTTCATCCTGCCAAGAACTATCTGTTTTGAGGGAATAATCATGTTGAAACTATTGATGATATTCAACTATCAGAAAAAGATATGCTTTCAGAATCTCAAGTGTTCAGGATATTTGCTCAAGGAAGATGAAGATATTTTCATGCTTAACTGAAGCTTCTAAAACTTTATGTCAAATGTTGCACTGTACTTCTCAGCTTTATCTCGAACCTTTCACAATGTTTCTCAGCTCGCTAAGTATTCCCTCTAATGTGCATGTTGTAGCACATAATCTGTTATTGTCCTCCCAAAGCATGAAGACCTTCTATTGTTGATTCCTGGTCTATCTCCTTTGCTTCTTTGACTACTATTGCATCAGTCATAACATTACTTTGGTCTCCTACAAACAGACCCGGAAGGAAAATACCAAGCACTTGAGAAATATGGCAATGACTTGACAGAAATGGCTCGGCGGGGCAAGCTTGATCCTGTTATTGGTCGTGACGATGAGATCCGGCGTTGCATTCAAATATTATGTAGGAGAACCAAGAATAATCCAGTAATTATTGGTGAGCCAGGTGTGGGGAAAACTGCAATTGCTGAAGGGTAGGTTTCTCAGTTCAGTCTTATTTTCTTAAGCTTAGTATATTAGTCCCTGATGCGTTGTTAGACTTGTTCTTCTCTTTTGCCTATATTTTTGGTGTGTGCAGCCAGCATGCATCATGAAGAATCATTCATGGAGCTCCCAGTGTAACATTGCTGTTATTTAGTGTCATATGAATAGTTCAATGTTTTTAACCTTTTTTAGTTCTGTCTTAGTTATTAGGATCAAATTACTCATGCAAATCATTTTTCTGATGGACGAAAAACTTGCTTCCTTTCTTTTATGATGATGTCATAATGTAGGAGACTTTGTTTGTGAAGATATAATTGACCTTCCTGATAAGGTGCAGTGGTGTTGCAGTTATTCTCAAGGGAAACACTCTATTGGATTCAACAAATCAGTAGTGCTGTGCTGGGCTCTATAGGTTTTTCTACAGATTTAAATCTAGAGCTAAACTAGTTCAAAAGAGTGCTGGCGGCACTCATTCAGTGTGCTGGTTCCATCCTTTTAGCTATCAGTAACTTTTGCTTTGTAGTGGAGAGTATTCTGAGAGGAGCCATTCTTAAACTATGTACGTGTTACTGTCATTTTGGGAGTGAGGATTTCTAGTGACATGGTTCCTAGTGTGAATGTTGCAACTTTATGGATTGTATGGTAATTTCTTTGGCCTAATTCTCACTCTTAACAGGTTGGCTCAACGTATAGTCCGTGGGGATGTACCGGAGCCACTGTTGAACAGAAAGGTTGTAATTCTTGGCTGTTTGACCAAGATAAGTTGGTTAGATCATAATGTGATTTTTCGGAGAGCTTTCTGCTAAAAGGATGTCTGCTTGATCTCGACCTATGCAGTTGATTTCCTTGGATATGGGAGCACTAGTTGCAGGCGCTAAGTTCCGTGGAGATTTTGAGGAACGACTGAAAGCTGTCTTGAAGGAAGTAACAGCCTCAAATGGGCAGATTATATTGTTCATTGATGAGATCCACACTGTTGTAGGTGCAGGTGTGTATCCTTCTTGCTATTTTTTCCTGCTTCTGTCTCCATCATTGTCGACATGCATGAAAAAGTCATTTATTTCTATGTCATGTTGTTGAACTTTGTAATCATGCAAATTCTAGTATAATCTAATTTTTTTCATGTTTTCATTTTGCTTTTGTTTTTCATGCGATGGTTTGATTCAGATTCCTATGTGCTGCTTTTCTTCTGTTTATTTCCACATGCCAGATGCAAGCTGTTTTATTGAAAACTACTGCTTATGTTTTGTATGTAGGAGCGGCAAGTGGTGCAATGGATGCAGGGAACTTGTTGAAACCAATGTTAGGTCGTGGTGAGCTCCGTTGCATAGGTGCAACAACACTGAACGAGTACAGGAAGTACCTTGAGAAGGATGCTGCTCTAGAGCGTAGGTTTCAACAAGTGTTTTGTGGGCAGCCATCTGTTGAGGACACAATTTCCATTCTTCGCGGATTGCGTGAGCGGTATGAGCTACACCATGGCGTTAAAATATCAGACAGTGCCCTTGTTTCAGCTGCTGTCCTTTCAGATCGTTATATTACTGAACGCTTTCTGCCTGACAAAGGTAATTAATGAATTTTATCAGTGTTGGATTGTATTTCTGTGCTTATGACTCTTGCTATTTCCCACACATATGAGCAACTAATTGACTCCCCTCAATTGATAATGGCATGTACCTGTAAAATTTTTCAAATGATAATTAATGTTCCTGTTGTTGAGAATGACGAATTAAATCCCAGCGATAATGCGCAAAGACTCTAACTGCACAGTATCTTTTTTCTTTTGCTGGGGCACCTAACTATAAAAGAAAATTTTGCATTGCAATTTCAAATATACAGTTGCTAGCAGTTAGTATTTTCTGTCAGCTATTACTTTGATTTATCTCCTATTTTTTCTTCTCCTTCTTTTGCTTAACATTTTTTCTCTATTATTTTCTTCATTATCTATATACTCTCTTAGGAGTACAATGTCGTTATGCCACTGTTTTGGATAATTCCATCTCACATACTTTGAGAAATATGACCATCGTGATAGAACTATCTTAAGTGTATAAAGAGAAGATGTAATTTATTCCAACGTCTTGTCTTGAATGCTCCTCCACTTTACCTCAATAGACATACATCTTTCCTGCTCCTTCTGTTGTCTAATCGTATATGGTTATGTTGTTTCTCCTTCAGCCATTGATCTAGTTGATGAAGCCGCAGCAAAGCTGAAAATGGAGATTACATCTAAGCCTACTGAATTGGATGAGATAGACAGAGCTGTGCTTAAGTTAGAGATGGAGAAGTTATCTCTGAAAAATGATACAGATAAAGCATCTAAAGAAAGGTTGCATAAGTTGGAAAATGACTTAAATTCACTTAAACAGAAGCAAAAAGAACTGACGGAGCAGTGGGAAAGTGAAAAGGCTCTTATGACTCGGATTCGATCAATTAAAGAGGAGGTCATTCTTCTACCCTATATAATTCTCTTTCATGATTCTTCCTTTTGCATATTTTACCTTGATTTGAACTTTCTCTCCATCTGTTATCTAACAGATTGATAGAGTTAACCTGGAGATGGAAGCTGCCGAGCGTGAATACAACTTAAACCGTGCTGCTGAGCTCAAATATGGAACACTCATTTCCCTTCAGCGCCAGTTAGAAGAGGCTGAAAAGAATCTTGCAGAATTCAGGAAATCAGGAAAATCTTTGTTACGAGAAGAGGTCACTGATCTTGACATTGCTGAAATTGTCAGCAAATGGACTGGCATTCCCTTGTCGAACCTTCAACAATCTGAGAAGGAAAAACTAGTAATGCTGGAGGAGGTTCTCCACAAGAGGGTGGTTGGTCAGGATATAGCAGTCAAATCAGTAGCTGATGCAATCCGTCGTTCGAGGGCTGGATTATCTGATCCAAACCGACCAATAGCAAGTTTTATGTTTATGGGCCCTACTGGTGTTGGCAAAACTGAGCTTGCTAAGGCTTTAGCCGGATTTCTCTTCAACACAGAAAACGCTCTTGTTAGAATAGATATGAGCGAGTATATGGAGAAACATGCAGTTTCACGTTTGGTGGGTGCACCTCCCGGTTATGTGGGATATGAAGAAGGTGGGCAGCTGACTGAAGTAATTCGCCGAAGACCTTATTCAGTTGTGCTCTTTGATGAGATTGAGAAGGCACATCACGACGTGTTCAACATTTTGTTGCAGCTGTTGGATGATGGAAGAATAACTGATTCCCAGGGAAGGACCGTCAGTTTCACAAACTGTGTTGTGATAATGACTTCTAATATTGGTTCTCACTTTATACTTGAAACTCTCCGCAATACAGCGGACACTAAGGAAGTAATATATGACATTATGAAAAGACAAGTTGTTGAGTTGGCCAGACAAACATTCCGCCCAGAGTTTATGAATCGAATTGATGAGTACATTGTATTCCAGCCACTGGACTCCAAAGAAATTGGCAAAATTGTGAAGCTCCAGGTAACTAATCTTGAGCTCACTTTTATTTTCTCCTTGGAGGTGTTGCATTGTGTAAGCTTAATCACAAAAAAGACTACCAATAGATGCATATGCAAGCTGCAATATTGCGTCAAATCTTTCTTAGTGGGGTAAATTGAAAAGGCAGAACTAGCTTTTGTTTTTCAACCTTTCATCATGACATTACGCTTTCTCGCATAAAAGTTTTTATCATAACCTTTTATCATTGACTGGTGCTAACAAAGGGCCACATAGAGAATGAAATGCCAAAATAGGGGAAGCAATGGTGCAACCGCATAGTTTACCAATGCGCTCACGTAAAGCTTCTGTGCATTCTCTTACTGCAGTTTAAGTAACTTGATTTCTTATGGTTTACACGTTGATAACTATTGTTTTGTGATGCAAAAGTCCAATATATTGCAAAAGATGAATCTTTATTTCTGGTTACTTTTATGATTTAGAAGTTTTTGTTTGTGGGAAAGGGAATTATATTGCAATGCTTTTAAAATCTCCAAATGATCAATTTTGTTAAGCCGTATTGTTATTGTTTACATGTCTGGATGCCTAGAGCCTTTTAGTTCCTGTATGCTTGCGAAGAATGCACCTTTCTGAGTAACACATCCGACACAATTCTTATGTTCTGTGTCGAAATGCACCTAGCACATCCATATGAGTTTTGTAGCAAACATAACCATGGTCCGATTTCCACCTGATGCAGATGGACCGGTTGAAAGAACGGCTAAAACAGAGGAAAATTGACCTTCACTACACTGAGGAAGCCATTGAGCTTCTTGGGACATTGGGCTTCGATCCAAATTTTGGTGCCAGGCCTGTGAAGAGGGTGATCCAACAGTTGGTTGAGAACGAAATCGCTATGGGTATACTGAGAGGAGATTTCAAGGAGGATGACTCAGTGATTGTCGATGCTGTTACGTCGCCTTCAGCCAAGGACCTTCCCCCACAGAAAAGGTTGTGCATCAAGAGATTGGAGAGCAGCCCAATGGATGCGATGGTTGCCAATGATTAACATTGAGTAACTCGCGTCTCGTGCTGCTTGTACATATGCTGCCCTGCGTCGTTCTGGTGAGTAATAAGATTTTGGTCTTGACGGTCAAGTGTTCAAGTTAGCTTTGAGTGTACAACGAGTCAGAGATAGTTACAACCAACCGCCGACCTTGAGCTGGTTTGTCTGGAGATAAGGTATCTGTACATAATGTCCCATGCTGCGTGAGTTCCACCCTATTGATCAGCCGGTTTCAATGTCGAAGTTAATGTTTCTTTGAACTTTCAGTGAACTTTTCTGCTAAACTGGCATGAGCTTGCTGATTCCTGAGCAAAAGGTTAGAGGGTGACTCTATGATTGTTGTTCCTTGGGCACACAGCTTTACTACACTAGCTAGAGAATCTAAGAAAAGCTTTTCGAACAACCATTGGAGACCGTCACTTAGCGGGATTCGCGTCGAACCGGAAATCGGTTGCTGTCAAACGTCCAGATCCTGCTATTTTGCTGTATTTGCGGGAGCAATTGCAGTATGATGACCGGGGTCCATTCCCGTGTTCTCATTCTCTGCACTTCATATGATGCGACGTCGCCAGAATCATTGGATTTCTTTTTAAGGATTCGATCTCTCCGTCGGTTAGCCTGTCGCAATCCAGGAACAGAAACTGCTTCAATACATCATATGCTCTTTACCCGAACGGATGCGAGGAACTCTCTCTCGTGGGTCGTATTACGAATCCGCCCTTAATGCCAGTGGAGCCGTCGAGGTCAGAAAATGACTGAGGATTCTCTCCAGGACTATGATTACAAACATAGAGAATGAATTGCTCAAATAATTGGCTTTTGGGATTATTCAAGCTAGAATAAGCGTTAGGAGCCGAACACCATCAATTGAGGAATTGGCATTTTGCATAGGGTTAATATCGTGAAAATTTCAAATCGATATATTTGTAACAAATTTACTTCAAATTAATTTTCTAATCATAAAAAATTTCAAAGTAGTAAACATGTGATAAATTTTTCTTAAATTAATTTTTTACCACTAAAAATGTCAAATTGGTACATTTAATATAAATTTACTCTTCGTAATAACGAAAAATCATAAATTAATACACCTATAATAAATAGAGGGTAGACTAAGATACTCATTAACTATCATGTGATATTCAAATTAATAATTTGATAGTAAAATTTATTAAATTTTGATTTTTTGTGATATTAACTCTTATTTATAATATCAACCCATGTGGATCGCGTCAGCATTGTCCCTGTGTATTTCAACACGGTTTCTATAGGTGAAGATGGTGTTCCAACAAGCCAACGACATCAATGTTTACTGTGCTCCTAGTACAGTTGTACTCTAGTACTTCCTCATGTTGCTTGGGACGTGCCTTCACACATCGGTGGTCCAAGGCTCCTTTGGCTGATTACAATGAGTATGTCTAGCTTCTTTTTTGTTCACTTCGATACCATGAATCATGGCAAAATTTGGAGGCACTCCAAAACTCCCGTCCTTTCACGCATTGTATGTGGGGAAGAATACCGATTCGCGTCAATCACATTAAAAGCCCCGAATCGATAAGTTCACGACACATATTTCGAACAAATTTGTGTCTTACATAAAAGTTATCCGTTTACAAATTTATCCCAACCCGGTTTTCGTCTCACAAGAAAATTTCATAAGAAAATTTCAT
Source organism: Eucalyptus marginata (assembly GCA_014182565.1). NCBI lineage: Eukaryota > Viridiplantae > Streptophyta > Magnoliopsida > Myrtales > Myrtaceae > Eucalyptus > Eucalyptus marginata. The sequence continues at coordinate 34,644,485 of CM024587.1, read as the reverse complement.
ACTAGTACCATTAACCCAAATTTACCCCTTTGTTGAAATTCCATCTAAATGTATGTGTGTCAAGATGATTGCAAGACAAATCCAATCTAGAAAATCCATGCGTGTCGATGCATGTGCGTTTTAACAAGAGTGAATTCAAGTCAGCAATATTGATTTTCGGGTTTTTTGCGAGAGGAGAATTGACTTTGGGGTGAGTATTAATTTGGAATCTTCCGTAACATGAAAATGATTGTAAGTATATGTATTAAAGGGTCCCGAGATTCGCACCTACATAAATACCCTATGAATTTTTATTCTTTTTCTCTTTTGGCATTCTTCTACCAAACTAAAAGGTGGGATTAATAATTTAATATCAGATCCCACCAGAAGGGCCACTTTTTTCATTTGGCTGTGAACGACATTGATTCGAATCATATCATAATTTCTTCCTCAAATCATTCGAGCTGATCAAAACAGAAACAACAAAAACAACCAAAGTCCTTTCCTTCCTTTCTTCCTTCCTTCTAACGGGAAGAGAGAGCGTCCTCAGTTCAGCTGCAGATCCCAAGCACCAGCTGCTAAAACTCCACGAACGCATGGACAAAACGACAGGATCGAAGCAGGTGATCGACCAGACACCAGTGGCTCGACCGTGATTCCACCAAGAACCGAAGCCCAAACCAGTAAACAAGCCGGAGCAGCAAATGCGCCTGCGCCTGCACCGTACGCACATGCCCGCCACTGCTGCCGCTCCTCCCTCCTCTCCCCCCTCCATTTACTCCATCCCTCGGCGCCCCATCTTCCCCTGCTCCCTCCTGCACCGTAATTAACGTGCACCGGCCGTCGGCCCACGCGCGGGTCCCGCCGGGAAGTTTCCGACACGGGCCCGCATGTGTCTGGCGACTCTTCCAGCTGGCCTTCACCGGATGATTGAAAAAGAAGGATGGAGAAGGAGGAAAGTGACGCGTTCCCATGCCTTGTCGTGCGCCGTACCCGCAGCTGAAAATAGCTCCCGCACGAATTTCCATGCACGGGTAATGTAGCAGTAGTGCAGTGCTCCACTACCACCGCCGAGAGAAGCTGGGGCTCTTTTCGTAGGCATGCGGCTTCTGGTTCTTTCTTATTATATGAACCATACCGATAAGCGCACAAAGATATTGATAAAGATTTATTTAATATGAAGTGGGATTGTTTCACGAATAATAAATGGGTTGATAAATAAACATCTTTATCCTACGCGAGAGTAAATTATTATCGTTATGAATTATGCAAATGATCATTTTTTTACAAAAAAATATTTTCTAAATCATTCATTTTTTGTCAAACAAACGAAACATTAAAATAACTCAATTTTTGTGACTGATAATTGTTGTTGTACTAGAAGCTATGAAATTTTCTTAATGAGCTCTTTTTGATAAGTATCCGGACACCTGTAAACAATATCTTATTATTTATCTCCGTCTTATGTTTTTGGGTTGACTCAATTATTTTTTCCAAAATATGAATATGGAAGGATAAATGGTGTAAAAATAGACATTGAGTTTAAGCATAAGTTTCGCTTATCCTTTAACTTTGTAATAGTGTTTGTATTTATAGAGTTTATCTACTAGTTGTTACAACAATTACGTGGACTAATTGAAAATATTTTGAATTTTGAATTATTCTGTTTCAAAAATAACTACGGTAATAATTACATGAGATAAAAATGGACTAATTCAAATATTTTGAATTAGTCTATTACAATAATAACTACAATAATAACTAGAAGATTAAAACATTAATTGATCCAAAAATATTAAGAATTTGAATGAATCATGCATTGCTATCCTTAACAAGCTCCTGCAAGTTGAAGGTGGTCTTATGGATGATCTTCAACTTGGATTGGAGCAAATTATGTCAACACCATCTGAGAGAGCTTGGTGAAGATATATGCAATTTGGTCACGTGTAGATATGAAGCAAACCTCGAGTTTGCATCGTGACACTAAATGACGGACGAAGTGAAAGTCTACATCAATATGCTATGGTCTAGCGTGAAAAAATGGATTCACCATAAGATACTTTATCCCTAGATTGTTACACCAACGGATGGGGGGTTTTAATTGAGAGATGTCCAAATCCTGTAACAGTGATTGTAGCCAACCACTTTTGTTGTGGCGTTTGCTAGTGCTTTGATAACATGTAAAAATAAACTCTGAGTTTGAGTATGAGTTTTGCTTATCCTTTAACTTAAGATAGCGTTGTATTTATAGAGTTTATCTGTTAGTTGTTACAATAATTTTGAATCAATCTGTTATTGTAATAACTATGGTAACAATTACATGAGATAAGAATGGACTAATTCAAATATTTTGAGTTAGTCTGTTATAATAATAAATAAATAATAAAAGTATTAACTAATTTAAAATATTTTGAATTTGAAGGAGCCATGTGTTGTTATCCTTAACAAATGATGCACTCCATGTTTGGTCAAATTGGATGTGTTTTCCAACCAAAGAAAAAATCAGATGTATTTTGGCAAATAATTTTCTTGCTTTGTTTTGTTCGCTAAGAAAGATCCAAAATTTCCTTATAATGGAAAGTTATTTCACTTAAATTGAAGACTACTAGTGTGCCATCTCCATTGACCAAAAACAAAATTAGCTCTATTATAGTAGGTGTCGCATGGATTAGAAGAATAATTTAGCTATTTCCACTCAAATATCCTTTTTTATAGCATGAATAGATTGATGGATATAGATATAAATAAATGCATGAATCCCACATTACTAATAAGGAGACCATAGATCTCAAATCTCTCTACTTATTCATATAAAAATTATGGGTTGTGAAAGCATGCATATGCCAAGTGTATTAAAAAGTTCCATATTCGTGCAAAAAAGAAAAGTTGGTTCACTACTCTTCCCAAATGTATAGATATATACCGAGATTATTTCAAGCAATTAAGAATGATAAAAAGAAAGGACCGTTTAAAAGTTTGTTATAAACATGTCAACTTCTATATACTTTTTTACACATGTTGTCCGTCTAAATAGTTATCCCTAACTTTTATTTATTTATTTATTTATTTCGGCCTATTATATACATACACGTATAGAATATGCCCTTATTCAAGATGAAATGAGAAATCTTCTAGAAAAGAGGAAAGAAGAGGACCGAAATCAGAATTTTCCTCCTCCGTGCGAGACAAGAGAGCGAGAGTCGAGAGAAGGGCTCGTTTGAAACGTTCTCAAAATGAGATAAATGCCAAAAATCACCCCTAAAATTCCACACTTCAAATAATAATAAAAAATCAAATTTATCATTAGGAAAAAAATCCGACCCCCAATAAAAAAAAAACCCAAAACAAAATCGATTTTATCATTAGAAAAACAATAATAATTTTTCCCCAGATAAAATGTACAAATCTCTAAAAAAGTCACTCCCAAGTTCCAAGTGCCTCTCTCTCTCTACACTTTCTCTGCACGTTTTGACACCTGTATAAAAACGACGCACGAAACGAAGACGAAGGAGCAGCAGAAGAAGAAGCAGAAGCAGAAAAGCCTCTCTCTCTCTCTCCTTCTCGAGCACTGAGCAGAGCGCAGCGAGCGAGGCGCTCCCCTTCCCCTTCCCCTTCCCCTCTTCTCCATCCCAAGTTCCGAACTTTGATAAAGGAACGACGAACCCATCTCCCCACATGTCGAGCACGACGCGCATTCCTGCCGCACCGCCCTGAACTGTAAGCTTCCCGTCTGATCTGGGTCGCAGAAAGATGGCCGGAACCTGCCAGCAGGGCAACGACATCGGCTCCCTCCTCCTCAACCGCTCCTCCGCCGCCGCAACCGGCACCGGCCGCCTCTGGCCCTCGTTCTCCGGCTCCGCCGTCCGCCGCCGCGTCCTCGACGCCTTCCGCTGCGGCGGCGGCTCCTTCTCCTCCTCCCAACGCCGCCACCGCCACCGCAAGCCCCCCGAGGCCCCCCCAAAGCCTGACCCCGACCCGGCTCCCCCGCCGCCGGCGCCGCCGCGGGGGCCCAAGACGCTGGCGACGTTCGTGTCCAAGTCGGAGAAGCTCAGCGACCTGCTCCAGCTGGCGGAGATCCACGAGCAGCAGGAGACCCACGTGGAGACGCGGAAGAAGGTGGAGGCCCTGGAGAAGCTGAAGCGGGTGGTGAGGGATTTGCAGGACGCGGAAGGGGAGGAGGGGGAGGCAGGGGAGGTGGCTGACCGGGAGGAGAAGAGGAGGGAGGGCGCGCGCAATGTGAGGCTGCTCGCGAAGGAGGACTCCGGGGCGAGGACGACGCTGGCGATGCTCGGGGCGATCCCGCCGTTGGTGGGAATGCTCGATTCTTCGGATCTCGATTCGCAGATTGCTTCGCTCTACGCTCTGCTCAACCTCGGCATTGGCAATGACATGTGAGTTCTTGGGATTTTGGGAGTGGGTTTGGATCGTTCTTCTCTGATTTCTGCATTTGATCGGTTTCGGCACCTTGTTCTGCCATTAACAGGGGTAAAAAAATGTCGTCCTTTTCGCCTCTTGCATTTGTCTTGTTGTGCCCATCTTGTTCCTTTCTTGTGAAAAATTTCTCTGCTTCATCTTTCGTGCTTCCAGTTCAGCCTCTGCTTTTTGGCAAAGTTCTCACCTTGACGATCTAGATGTGTTTTGGTTTCACATTTCATTCTTTCTTTGCGCTCTGTTTCTAGCGTCGCCATCGAATATTTCTTCTTACCTCGACTACCCATGATGTTGTCTGTCATGTGCTTTTGAATTTGATCTATTTCCGCATGCAGGTTCTGGCTCTCTGTTTAGTTTCTGTCTTCTATGGTGTCATCAATTATTCATCTGCGAAATGTGCATTTTTTTTAATGATTTTGATATGCCATGTTTTGGAAGGTGTTTTGACAAGTCATTTTCCCTGTTCTCATGTGTCATCTTCATGTAGTTTCATTATGCCGCATTTGAGAGAATGCACTATCTTGTTTTTTTTTTTTTATTATTATCGCTCATGCTATAGTTTTGTCACTTTTCAAGCAATTATGTGTGTTTTTCAGTGCATTTTGGATTTGTCCAGTAGCTCCTGGTTTGTGACTGTGAGCTCACGTATCTCATCTCTTTTGGACTCACTTGTAGGAATAAGGCGGCCATTGTCAAAGCAGGGGCTGTTCATAAGATGTTGAAGCTTATTGAGTCTCCTGAGGAGACCATAGACCCGTCGATCTCAGAAGCTATAGTGGCGAATTTCCTTGGCTTGAGTGCTTTAGATTCGAACAAGCCCATCATCGGATTGTCAGGTGCAATCCCCTTTTTGGTGAATACCCTTATAGATGTTGACCGCAAGAGTAGCCCCCAAGCAAAGCAAGATGCTCTCAGAGCTCTCTACAACCTTTCCATCTTACCCTCCAATGTCTGCATAATAATCGAAACTGATTTGGTCCCTTTTCTTATGAATGCCTTGGGAGACATGGAAATCAGTGAACGGATATTATCTATACTCAGCAACATCGTATCTACCCCTGAAGGCAGAAAGGCGATCAGCAGAGTTAAAGATGCATTCCCTATACTGGTTGACATTATAAACTGGACGGACTCGCCGGATTGCCAAGAGAAAGCGTCGTACATTTTGATGGTGATGGCTCACAAAGCTTATGGTGATAGGCAGGCAATGATCGAGGCTGGAATTGTATCAGCATTGCTCGAATTGACGCTTCTTGGCAGTACATTGGCGCAGAAGAGAGCTTCGAGGATACTGGAGTGTTTGAGAGTGGATAAAGGGAAGCAGATATCAGAGAGCTATGGCGGCAGTAGCATGAGTGCAGCAGTATCTGCTCCTATATGCGGGGCTTCATCGACTGCACTGAGTGTTAGTGGAGGTACGAAGGAGTCTATGGAGGACGAGGACATGATGAGCGAGGAGAAGAAAGCAGTGAAGCAATTGGTCCAGCAGAGTTTGCAGAGCAACATGAGGAGGATCGTTAAGAGAGCTAATTTGCCTCAAGATTTCGTTCCTTCGGATCATCTCAAGACCCTCACCGCAAGCTCTACTTCAAAGAGCTTGCCATTTTGAGAACAGATGCCTCACAAGGTTATTTTAGAAGTTAGTCCAATTTACTTTGTCTTTATCGCTGCCTAAATTTCCTATACTGCGAAAAAAGCTAGGCTCACAACGTGTCTTTGCTTTGCCTACTTTCACTTCAGTCCAATATTCTTCTGAATCGATTCAATCTGAATGAAGGAAAGAAGTGCCCAAAGTTACAACCTTTTTCTTTCAGATCTACCCGGGTTGAAATTTCTTTAGGCAAATCTGGCTCATACAGCCATCAGCTAGATAAAGATCTGTTGTTCCTAGGGTTGGTTCTTGGTCAGTGGTATGAATGCAAATATAGGAAGTCCAGTGGTGCTTTTTTGTCCATAAGGAATTAGTATCGCCACATCCAGCAATCAAGGGGGGGTCATTTTCAACAGTCTCATGGGGGCTCTGTTTCTATATAATATTTATTGGCGTCACTCGTGTTGGAAGGGGTGTCGGTCATTTTCTTCTGTCTGGAATGGAGACTATTCACTGCTTTAATCTTACATGGGAATCTATTCCTTTGTTGTTGCTTTTTTCAAATGTGGGTCTGAACTCTGCAAAAGATTTCTAATGGAATCTAATTAGCGCTTAACAGGGTGGACTTTAATTTTCTTTTTGTGGTCATCTGAGGGGCCGTGGACCAACCTAGCCTTCTTTTCTTGATTAATTTAACACGGCTCTTTAATTAACTGACCTGTGCCTAACCAATGCATTGATTGACCTTGTCTTCTGATGAATTTTCTATTTACGGACTGCAGATCTGTAGAAAATGAATCACCGTTCTCGCGTCGGTTGCGGGAGGAGGAGATGAATCTGAGAGCTTGTTGATATTAAAAATAACACCCTCAAGGTATATAAATATGGTTTTTGGGAGTGATTCTGATTAGGTCATAGCCATCATCATGTTATTGTTTTTTAAATTTAGGGGTTACCGGCACATCATTACTTGATGTGATCTCAGTTTTCTGTATATATTTTGTTCTGCTGCTGCAACTTTCAGTGGTGTTGTTTGTTTCCTCCAGTGGATGATGCCCCTGAGGGCTTCACCAACAATTCCACTTTCACGCACCAGCTAACATTATCATTTATATATACATAAGCCGGCTCAAAACCCTCATCCATGTCGGGGGCAGCATAATCGAGCAACTAACTTCGAAGAAATCGACAATTAGATCATAGCATTGAGTCGACATGGGAAAATGCTGGGAAAAATTTACGACCAATACGAGAGTTCGTCGGCGCTTTTCAATTCATGGGGCCAGACTCTCACATAGAGCCAGCATAATAGAATGCGTACGCGAGCTGGTTGATGACTCTCATTCTTTGATATTTAAAGTTGGTAGGTTCTGCTTGATGGCATTTGCCGGTCCTCTTCAGGTTATTCTGTGATACTCCCCCGTCTCTTTCAGTCCTTATGAGTTGGTAGATTTAGCTCTATTAAATGTTGGCATCCCCTCCAGAATTCTCTCTGGACCATATCTCGACCACATTCAAATGTGAGGTTGAGAGGGACTTTGAGGACCCGTTAAGATCTGTAGCAAGGACGATGAATTCTGGAGTGTCGCTGTGTGTGGTATCTGATGCATGCACCGAGGAAGCTACCGGGCCAGAGGTTGGTGGCGTCTTAAAAAACTCTGTAATTTAGGTGATCTTTGGAAAGAAGACATTTTTAAGAACGGCTAACTTGTCTAGATGCCCGACGGAAAGTCATCTGCACACTCCAATCTTTAAGCATGTGGATGCAAAAGCATAAGCATATATTCGCCCCGTTCACGTCAATCGGAGAAAGCTGCCATGCGGATTAAAATCCAATTTCTGTTCAGTAAAACATGGTTTCCCACGCTGTAAGATAAGATCTCGGGGCCCGCAATTCTGCGTTTGTCCACGGAAAGATCAAGCACAGAAAGTCGTAAGAGAAGAGGGCCACGAAGCTAAGCTAAGAAAAAAGAGGCGTGTAATAAAAATCCCGTCGATCTGTAATGAACTTGCAAGAGAAAATCAAATGGTCGTCGTCCTTGCATCAATCATGCCGCAGGGGGCCCTACGCTGCAATTCCATCGCACGGTTGTGGTGCATGTGATTTGTCAACCTCACCGACCGAGACCCTCCATTCCTCAGGCGGGGCCCCTGCTTTCTTCCTTGAGATTGAACGAGATTGTAGGGCGGTGCTATGGTCTCGTCAACTGCCGACCGGACTTGTCGAGGGAAATCTCTTAGGAACGAAAATGAGTCTCAGCACGAGTTGAGCCGGAAACCCTTTTCCCATAATGGGTACCTTTTCAGCGTAGAGATCTAGCGCCTGAACCCACCTTAGGATTCGATTATGAATCCTAAATGATGGACGGAGACTGCCCATTGTCCGTTGCATGGAGTCACTATTTGTCTTTCCTCCTGCAGAAGATGCTACGAAGAGAGAGAGGCATTAAATGGTGGCTTCTGAGATGTCTGGACTCCAACAAGACTCGTCTCTGCAGCAGACGAGGCCAATTTAATGTGCCTCAGAAGCAGCACAGAGAGACAGCTTTAGCCCTGATGCTGTAAACTTCCCGTTAATCATGGACATTTGAAAAAAAAATAACTGTATCTATTATTTGGTCAAAGTTGATTCAAATTATGAGGGCCTCTCTGGCCTATTCGCGCTAGGGGTGTGCAAAATATCTGGGAACCGCCCTGGGAATCGGACGGAACCGCCCGAAACCGCGGTTCTTGAGGGAACCGGTCCGGTTCCCTGGTTCCACTTATGGGAATCGGTGGGTACCGGTCCTTCCCGGTTCCATGGGCGGATCCACCCGCCCGCCCACCCGGACCGAAACCTTTTTAATATTAAAAAAAAAAAAAAAACTAAAAAAAAAAACCCTGATCTCATCTCACTCCCTTCATCTTTGGTTCTCTCTCTCTATCTCTTCCTTGGTTTACTTCTCCCGCCGTCCGCATCTCCACGTACTTAAATTTGGTTTTTCTTTCTTTGGCTTGCTTTGATGTCACGTAATCGTTTTATGTTGGCAACCAAAATTGTTTCGCGTCAAGATCGGTTCATGGATCCACCCGAAACCGGACCGGACCGGCGGTCCGGTTCCGGATGGATCCACGCACAAACAGTGGATCCCTTGTTCCAATTTTTCGGCCCTGGTCGCTTGGGGCGGTTCCCGGTTCTAGGTCGGGAACCGTCCGCCCGGACCATGCACACCCTTAATTCGCGCCATGCACAAGCTCTCTTTCTGCTTCGCAACTCCGTTTTGATGTCGGTTGTTGTTTCGGTAGGTCTTAGTAGGTCTTGCTTCACGTGATGTCTCACCAACACTCGGTTGAACGACAAGTATGATGCTTGACCTTCTGTTACTGGCCTTTCTTGGGTCCTCGTTGTTTCTTTCAACTGATATCCCATTGGGCTGGTGAAGTCATCTGATGCACCAATTGAAAATCCAAGAGCAACTCGCTTTTCAAAGTGTTTTTTTATTTTATATGTACATGCCCGTTTGCATCAAATCTATTCGCCAGCATCATAATCTCGAATGAGTATGTCAACCCCGATCGAGACAAGACCTAGGTGGCAACCTAACCTAGCACTCATAATTTAGAAAGGGAACACCTCCCAAAGCCAAAGCACAACGCCGACCTTCGCCCATCGTTTTCCTTTGGTTATTTTGCGGGCTAGCCCTTCTTAGGGGCAAATTATATAGATGCGATTCTTTACACGCTTCCCCAGATCTCGTAAGAATTTGTCGGGAGTCGTCCTCGGCGAGACTTCCCAATTGACCGTGCCGAGGAATTCTACTATACTCCGTGCAAGCTATTGTTGCCGATCCTACAGAGCCGACTCCAAGGTTCAGGCCAGATTATGGGAAGTGGACAATATGTTTTTGCACTTTCACGAGAAGCTCTGTGACCCCACGATTCCACTAGCGAGTCATCATTCCATACTATACATCTCCATCTGTTTACTCTTTTTTTTCACCTTACTGTTTTGGAGACGTGCCAATTATGCAGTTATCATTGGCTTCGCAACAGTCACTTTTACTCAACTGGAAAGAAACAAGAGAGAATTACAAGGGAAGATCGTTGATGCGGACTCGTGACCATAGAGGTGTGTATGAAAGGGACCTAAATTTTTAGTGTCGACAGATGTGGTCCTTTTTTCGAGAGTTGAAGGCTGAGGAGAAGTGCCATGGCAGATGTGTCCAATTGTATCTCACGAATCCTGTTTCTCTTTTTGAGTTTGCAACGTTAACTTCCTCTTGAATACGAAAGAGACCGGTGTTCCTTTTGGAGAGTGCCAAGTCATGTACCTAAAGGAATCTTCTGGCATACATCACCTCCATCACCACTAGGCTTTCAAGAAAAGACGGAATTCCCTCGTGCTTCATTTGGTCATATCCGAACTCTTCTGTTGAGATAAAATAAGGTTGGATGAGATAATAATGGGAATTGTACATATTGTTTGGTACCCCAAACACCTTTCTACTGTTGTCATCAATTCCACATTGCCATTGCCGTTGCTGTTGCCTTCCGCCACCACTGTGAAGACGTTGATGACATCACCTCACCTTACTGTGCCACCATGCCTTTCATCTCTATCTCGTCGCCTCTAAAGCTCACGAACACATCATATTTCCATTGATGAATCAAAGTAGAAGACAAAGTGGGTGTCTCGATTTTTTCGATTTCCATGAGGACAATTTGTGAGTGAGAGATTGCGAAAAAGGTGGAAATTTTTCATTGCAGGTGAAGTGCATGGGTAACATAGAGAACACTCAAGTCATGGTTGAGAAGGGATGATGAAAATTAGTTGGACAGTGATAACAACCAGCTCCGGTTGGGGAGCATGATCGGTTGGCAAACAATGAAAATTAGTTGGACAGTGATAACAACCGGCTGTGGTCAGAGGCGAAGACAATTTGACTGTTGTGGTGATGGGTCCTCGCATGGTGGCAGACATATACCATGGACATAAGAAATCTTACTCACTTTCATCCCACCCCACATAGGATTTTTTTAATCCGATATATATCTTTCATTTATCAGCCTTATCTTGTCTTGGACAGCAACCAAACACCAAATAAAATTAAATTTATTTTATCCTAACCATCAAAATAATAGTAAAGACTGGTTCCGTAATTTTTTCCCGTAAAGGAAGTAGGCGGAGATCAAGCTTAGACTGAGCTATAGAATCATCTAAAATTTGATTAATTAGGACGCAGGTGCTATGGATTTCCAAGACCCAAGAAGGAGTTCGTGAGAAAATTGGCATCCTCGTACCGCGGAAAGTGTCAAAACCCAAACGATGATAAGCTTGTCTCGGACCTTATTAGAGCGTTTCCAAACAGCGTTTTACACTTCTTTTACGTTCCTTAATGAACAACAAATGTACAGTTGAGTGAAATAATGAAGGCCCAAAATGGCCCATGGCCGGTTGCCATTAGGCCCATTACTTATTGCCTGTCGCCAAACACAAGCACAATAAACCATATCTTCCCTCCTATTTGCTTACAGAGCGAAAATATGAGCCAGGATAATTTGAACGGGAAAATCCCAAACGGATGGCCGGCGATTTGACCAGGGGTAATTTAGTCAAAATTTGTAATTTTTTTTATCCAATTGCATGTAATCTTTATTGCTCAATTAGGTAAAATTCTAATTAAGGGCGTGAAGTATGGCCATTTTCTCAAATGAAGGCTTAAGTGGATTTTGTTTCAAAGAAAAACCTGAAGTGACTAAGTGAGTCTCAAATAAGGGTCTAGGCTCACCAGATGGCCAAATATTCACCGGTAAACATTTCTAGCGACTTGAACCGGGGTAATTTGGTTAAAATTTGCAATTGGATAAAAGATTGAAGAAAATCCCAAATGATTTTCAATTTTTCACATTTTCTTCCTTCCTCTCCCCTATGCTCTTGGCTGATCCTCAGTTGGCCACTCCCAACCCTCGCCGCTCCCCTGATCCTCAGCCACACTGCTTTAGTCTTTGCCGCTCACCTAATCCTCGCCCGCTCCTCGCAAGCTTCAATCTGCCACTTGCCGTTTACCGTTGGCTCTTCTTTCCTAGGTTCATCGTCCACAATGTTTAAGTTGTCCATGAGCTTCAAGTCCGTCGTCTACGAGTTTCACTCACTTTCCAGTGTCGCTCATATTGGTGCAGCCTGTTTAAGGGAAAGCTATATTAGTTCGTTGAAACAACACGTAGCCCGGGCATGTTCACCAATGGCCCTGAGGCCCTCCTCCCAAATCCGAATGTCTGTTCCAATTACAGTCACAAAGCCTGCTCCTCTCACCGGAATTATCTTCTTGCAATGTTGTTTTCGCTGGTGGAGTAATTTTCCAGCTTTGGAAGAATGCTGGTAGGTCAGCAATTTGCCATGATTGTAGTTGGGGAAATCATTAGGAAGTTGGCAATTAGAACAAGCTGGGCGGGCGTTAACGCATTTGATCAAAATTTATCATGAGGATCATCACAAACTAATGTGCCTCAGAAGCAGCACAGAGAGACAGCCTTAGCCCTGACGCTGTAAACTTTCCTTTAATCATAGACATTTGAAAAATAAAATAATTGTTTGTATCTATTATTTGGTCAAAGTTGATTCGAATTATGAGGCCCTGTTCTGGCCTACTATTCAAGCTATACGCAAGCTCTCTTTCCGTTTTGTTCTCTGTTGTTGTTTCGGACCGGGGTCGATTAGATTAGCGTAGTGCCAAATCCTTGCAATTTCTAAGTTAGTCAGTCTTGCTTCGCACGATGTCTCCACCAACACTCAGGTTGAAAGACAAGTACAATGCTTGACCTTCTGTTGTTTGGCTTTCTTTGGTCCTCGTCGTTTCTTTCAGCTGATGTCTCACTGAGATCGTGAAGTCATATGATGCACCAATTGAAAATACAGAAGCAACTTGCTTTTCAAATTAGAGATGTATATTTATACATGCATTCCACAAACCTCAGTTAGTAATCATTGTTGCACGTTTTTGTACTTTTATGAGAAGCTCTGCCGCACCACGATTCCATTAGCAAGTCATCATGCCATTACCATATATCTCGATTTGTTCGCTCTTTTTTTCCACCTTACTGTTTTGGAGCCGTGCCTACGATGCGGTTATCATTGGCTTCGCAACAATCACTTTTACTCAACTGGAAACAAAAAGGAGAGAATTACAAAGGAAGATCGTTGATGCGGACTCATGATCATAGAGGTTTATGAAAGGGACCTAAATTTTAAGTGTCGATAGATAGTTCTGTGACATTGTGGTCCTGTTCTCGAGAGTGGAAGGCTGACGAGAAGTCCCATGGCAGATGTGTCCAATCGTGTTTCACGAATCCTGTTTCTCTTTGTGAGCTTGCAACGAAACTTCCTCTTGAATATGAAAGAGACCGGTGTTTGTTTTTGGAGAGTGCCAAGTCACGGATCAAAAGCAATCTTCAAGCATATATCACCTCCGTCGCGGAAAGACGGATTTCCCGCATTTGGCCGTCCGAAATTTTTTTGTTGGTTAGAATAAGATTGGATAAGCTAATAATGGAACTTCTAATCTTACATAGGATTTTATAAATGTCCGAATATAACATGAATACAATGGGATTTCTTCTCTCTCAACCCTCCACCTTTCTGCTATTGTCAACAACCCCACGTTGCCTTCCGCCACTACTGGCAAGCCGCCAATGACATTACCTCACCTTGCTGTGCCATTGCCTCACCATGCCTTCCGTTGCTATCTCCTTGCCTCTGAAGCTCACAAATGCATCATACTTCCGTTGATGATCGAAGCGGAAGACGGAGTGCGTGTCTCGATTTTTTTCTATTTCCATGAGGACAATTCGCAAGTGAGTGAGAGACTGCGAAAAAGGTGGAATTTTTCCATTGCAAGTGAAGTGCATATGTAATAGAGAGAATGCTCAAGTTATTAATGAGAAGAGGCGATAAATTGAAGCTTCACCATTGCACCAAATATGAGCGAAGGTGGAGATGTTAATCAAGAAGCTTCGGTTGGGGAACATAATCGATTGGCTAGTAATGACAATAAGTTGGTGGCGATGACAAACGAAGGTGGTGGAGGCGACGACAGTTTACTGTTGCGGCAATGATCCTTGCATGGTAGCCAAAATATACCATGAATGTTAGAAATCTTACTCACTTTTATCCTAACAACCTCACTTTTAGGGAAAATTCCAAATAAGGACCCAAAGTTGATCAATTTTCTCAAATAATGACCCGAAATGAACTTTGTGTCAAATAAAGACCTAAAGTAGACCCATTGTTTCAAATAAGGACCCAAAGTAGTTAAATCAATTCCAAAGAAGAACCTGAGCTTGTTGGTCAGCCATGATGTGACATTTCTGACAACCGGAGTTTGGGCAATTTTGTCCAAAAAAAATATAGGGAGAATTAACAAATCCTAAAACATAAAAAACCCTAGGTTTTCTACGGTCTCCCCATTCCTTGTACCCATCTTCTGCAAAGTCAAAGATCGAAGTTCTCCCCATTCCTTGTACCCATCCTCCGCAAAGTCAAAGACCCAAATTCTCCGTCGGTTGAGGCATGAATTCAAAAACAAGAAGAAAACCATATGCTTCTTTCTTTGTTTGCAAAGACCCATATTCTCCACCGGTCGAGCAAGGGGAGGAGCAACGAGAATCGAGTTGCGACAATGACCGAGCAGCGATTTGGTTGAGGAGCAGCGGGGAGAAGAAAGAAGAAAATGTAAACATCTAAATGAATAACCTAAACTTAATTAATTCCAACAATTATTTGAAATAAGTTCAATTAATTGGAAAGATTATATGGCAAAAATAGAAAATGCAAGAATCAATGTCTGCTAAAATGTCTTACCACTAACAAAAGTATTATTACATTCCAAAGAATGACAATCATATGTGAATAACTTGAGTGGTCAAGAAGGTTAGACTTACGCTAGGTGCCCGTCCGTAGCCGCGTCTCAGTTTTAAGCCTAGGCACAGGAATGGAGGCAGCTTTTGGGGTTAAAATAACTAAAGCTTTTGACATGTCATGCTCTTGAAGGTCCATGTTGTGCTGCATTTGCTTCTCCTAAGTGAACTCTTTCATGTTAAGTTTGATTGTAGGAATTTCATTGGAATCATCTGAAAACATATCCTCCATGTCAATTTATGGTATCAGAGTGCAGTTTGGTTCTAGTTGTGGGGTCACAGGTTCCTCCACAATAGGTTGACAGTTACTTGCTCCTAGTTTTGCTTCTTGTTGCTGCTCTTCTAAGTTCTGCTTTGCCAGTGATAAAGACAGTGGTAAAGACAAGGCCATGTCTTCCTATGTTTTGGCTGGCTATGTTTCTTCTCATTGCATTCGCTTTGCTCTTCTCCCTTGGCCTGGGTAGGGCAAGCCTTGCACTGCACAAAATATGAGTGCTGAATTCATGGGAAAACATGTGTTCTTGTCTAGTGATATTGTAATAATGATATTCACACTACCTATTGCTATTGAAGTATCACTATCACAATGAAAAGAAAACAATAATTGATTATCAACCAATTAGAATTGGATATAGAATGTCCAAGTTGCATTTTCGAGATTTACTATCTTCCTTACAGACCAACTAAGCAGGTGCATCTATTACTGGTACTGTTTTCCTAGGCCATACTTTTCAGCTTTTATTGTTATGCATCTAAAATTCTTGTTTTGGAAGTAGTGGTTCTGCTTGGGTGGAACTTCAATGTGGTTGTGTTCACGGTACACCAACATAAATTGTAGGAGACCATGATACCTTGCACAAGCACTTGCAAAGTGTCTGCATTCTCCTCTCATAGGACAAGCATTGCAATTTGGTCTCTTTTTCATACAGAAAACCTGCATTAATCTCACAATGTTGATCACTCTTAACAGCCATGAGTACTGTACTAATGGGGAGGTGGGGAGAACATCTAGAACTGAATAATATCACACATTTCCAAATGTTATCATTTGGTAACGCATCTCATACCTACATGCAAAGATTTCGTTACTTAACTGATTGTCATAAATTCAATCTAGAGATATGCACCAAATTAGAGGATAGCATCCTTACAATATTCTCTGATCGAGCTTGCACAATCTTGGCCATAGATATTGTTGTATAGAATCTATGTCAGGATAGTTGTACAAACCCAAAGATTAGTTTGACGAATCAGTGGCTGGATGATACTTCCAGTTCCAAAGTTCCAACTTGCACAGTCATGGCCATAAATATTGTTGAATAGGATCTAAGACAGACTAGCTACACAAACCCAAAGATTAGTTTGTTGAATCAGTCAATAAGTGCCTTGATGATACTTACAGTTCCAACAGATGAAATTGAAGTGACTCCGGCAGTGGTTGTAGTGGTACCCATCCAAGCCTCACAGCTACCCTGGCGACATTTGTGTCAACTTGTTCACAATGGCAGCTAGCTGACAATATCTATAAAAATAATGAGGATGTATCTGGTTATGCCTTCGACTTACAGGGAAAGCTCGGTGGTGGAGTGTCAAAAGTTGCACGCACTCCATGCTCTTTTGCCCCAAGCCTCTAATGCTTAGCATATACTCTCTACAAAACCCAAGTCAGACGTGAGAACCTGATAATCAAGGACAGTTCCATCTATATACTATCTATATATTGACTGGCAAACTCACATTGCCTTACTTCAGAATACTCTATAATAGCAATTATTGGGCATAACGCATGAAACTTACTTTTGAGTGAAAAAAAAGATATAAGCATTTGACTTCTATAGAACCACACTTGTAAATTACGCATTCTGCCATAACTTGCAAATGAAATCACAAGTGTTTTAGACCATACTTTGCTTTGTCAAGCGGGACATCCCTAAGCCATTCTAGATCAACACTTCCATGTTCACCCACAAGCCAATTGAGGAAATCCTGCACTTGTAGCTCGTGATATTATATGAAGCCTCTTCATGGAACTAATGGTAATTTCATTGGTGGGTTGTGTATTATCTTGATTCTTTCTGCAAGTACCTTATTCATTCCTCATTCCTTGATGGCATCAACAATTTCCTTGATATCTGCATGTCTGACAGCTTCCCAATCGGCAGAGTCCATTGTGTTTGATGTCCGTACTCTTTTCTGTCCATTGGATTCTGCATGTCTTCTTAAGCTATCCCAGTCAAAATCTTCTTTTTCCTCCTTACCAGCACCCTTACCAGCACCTCTACTCTTCCCTTTCGAATTTGTTATATTCATCTTGTTTGAGTCATCAGTCAGCGGAAGACCATGCTTAGTAGGGTGTGTATATGAGGATTCTTGATTAGGGCCTTTTGAAATGTCCCTTGTGCCCGTGCTATCTTTTTCCCCCGAAAGTTCTAAGAAGTACACACCTGTCTGTATTTTGCTGGTTTCCCCTTAACACGCTACTTGAGGTACAATCTCACCGTCCCCAGGCCTGTCTTTAGAGTTTTCACCTCCTCTACAACTGTTGCATGGTTGATTATTCTTGATTGAAAGATCACCCAATTCTTCATAAATCTCTGTCATCCTACTGTCTGTTATAGAGATCCTTATTGTTGCTTCATCTTTGATAATGCAACAAGCTTTACTTCCCATAGAATTATTGTTGTTGACAACCTCCTTGGTTTCATTCTTCTCATATTCATTGTTGATGATCCAGCTCTGTCCACATGCAGTATCATTTGGACTGTTTTCACTCAGGGGGTACCCCAGCTCCAAGATGTGTGTGTCTGGTTAATTGATAATTATTGCAGTTCCTTCATCAGAGCACATTTCAAGGATTGGATTTTGGGGAAATCGTGATGCCAATGACATGAATGCCGAACTACAAAAGCAAGAAAACGGAAAGAGAGGATCCTTTTCAGTGAAAGATAGGAAAATCTCTAGAATACTGTATCAGAAAGGCCAATTTACCTAGACTGATGGTCTGCTACATTTTGAGTTAGAAAAAAAATCCTACAACTGAATCAACCATTGATCCTTTCCATGGAGAAAAGTGTCCGTCACTTGCAGAAATTCATGGGGTTATCTTCTTAAGCAGTTGGTGAAGTGGATAAGTAATGCTGAGACTAGTCACATAAGTGTAGTGAAGTTCTTGAATGCATGTTTTATAGTATTGGCACTTTGAATTTTGTATGGATTTAGTGAATTATTTTTACAATTGCCTTTAAGGAACCTTTTTACCATGGTATAGTCTGTATTTCTACTTGTGATTTCTATAATCAGCACTCATGCTTTAACAGCTCTATAAAAGGTTTTACAATTTCCCTTATATCTTCTCAATTCTCTCACTTAGTGTCACTTAGCAAATGATGGGAAATGTATTGTCGTCAGTTAAAGGTCATTAAAGCTATCTCTTGGCGCTTTTGCAGTTTAGCAAGTCATAGTCCTTGTCTATGTTGATGGCATTACCTAGGTCAGCATGCAATAAGGGACGCCAGCAGGGGTTACAAGCTTGCTTTGACGTGAATAGTATAATGTTCTCTTTGTCTCTCTCTCAAGAGGTAGTTGGGAAATAGATTAGTTGGTCATGATCAGGAAAAAACTTAATCAGCTTCTCTCAATTTGGTAGTAGGTGGACTGGAGTGGATTGCGGATTGGTTTTGGTTTTGGGAGTGGCACGAAGCCTTTGAATATAGATAACATACCTTGTACAAGACGCATATCGGCAACAAATAAGTCTACACGCTCCTAGAAGACTCTCCCTTCTTCCTCCCACCATCTTGCCTTTTCTTCATCTGTTCCATCAATACCTTCACTGGAAAGAAGCTGGCACATTCGGCCGGTTTCTTCATCAAAGTCAACTTTTGGCTGTGGGCTTGGCTTTTTCATTGGACCAAATGAATTATTGACAGACAATGTTTCCATCCCTCTTATAAAGAACAAGTGCATCGTGTGCATTTTAACTTACATCAGTCTCTTTGTTGATATCTAGGTGCTCTCATTGTTTGATCACATCTACAGAGGCCATCTGTTTCCACAATAACTTTGTTTGAGTCCCTGCAAGAAAAGAAGAATTTGATTAATTTATACATTAGGGTCTCTCAACACGGTTGGACCAACAAAACCGAAAGGCTTGGTCACTTTTCGCTTAGGTACCTAAACTTGACAATATGTCAAAAGGGCTTTGGTTATTGTGCATGATAGGTAGTCCCGGCAACCGCAATGCATCGGCCAAAGTAACAAGAAAAAGAGAGAGTACGAGCTATTCTTCTTCGATGTCTTGGATGTCAAAGTTCAAGGCCTTCCTATAGCACTTTTTGGGCAGTCGGTAAACTTTTAGATCCACCGAGGAGTCCTCAGTCCTTCTCTGGATAAAGCTGGGGGTATCTCAACTCTTTTTCTCCTCACATATTTTCTCTTAACTAGGGGCTTCCCTCCACCAGAAGGCTTTGAAGTTGTAGACCTAAAAGTCATTTTCAAGTTTCCATCTTTCACCACCTTTAGCCCGTGTTTTTTGTTCAAGCTCCCGATCTGGAGGTCTCTCTTCTGAGAGTCATGATTCTCCATCGATGTGGAAACGGCTGAAAATGGAAACCCCATCACAGGCACTTGGAGCTCTTTATCTTGTGGACCCATCTCAAGTCTAAGCCTCTTGGTGGCATATCTGTCCACCTCGGCCAGGTCATGCTCAATCCTTTCATAAGCACGTGTTGCCCATTTGAAAAGCAACTTTCTTTTCTGCCTTGAGAATCTTTTCTGGGGTAATAGGGGCAAAATCAAGAGGACCTTTCAACATTGACGTTGCATGTGCATCTTCAGTTGTATTTTCAATTGCATCTTCAGGGGAGGAGGGTAGCAAGTTCATGTCACATACGCAGCTTCCAACATTGGCAAACCCATCTGCATGACATGCCTTGCATAAATTTCATATTGAGCAGCCAATATGCAATTTCACTAAGTTTTGGAAAGGTTTGACACTACTCCTCTTTGATAATAAGTCCCTAATTTGCACATTCAAATATTCTTATCAGAGTCGGGATGCTTAGAGTCAGGATGCTTAACTCGGGTTTGAAATTCAGCCGCTCTTTTATTCCTATTCCTTAGCCTCCTCTTCTCTTTTGTCTTTTCTTTTTGGCACTGGAGCGGGTAGTATCTTTTCTCAGCTTTGGCCTATCGTTTGTTCCTTTTGGTCTCGTTATTGTTCCTTTTCGTCTCCATTTTCCACTCCTTTCTCATTGCAAGTGGAGGACATTGAACAAAAGAACTAGGCCCCTGCCTAGTGTGTGAATTGCTCCTATGAGCTTGAAAAAATTCTCCCTTAGATGGACCTGGACCAATAAGGGGAAGTGAGGGAGTTGGAAACTCGAGACCACTCAACCTCGACCTGTGCTGTGACTGCGACCAGTTTCCGTGGCCTCCATGGCCTGGAGCCTTAAAAGGTACATGAGAGTTGTGATATATTATTAGAGGAATAGGAGGAGGGTGAAAAGGTAGAATATAAGATAGTAGAATATAATGTGGTGGTGGTGGTGGTGGTGGTGAGAGGTTCGGCTGAGCAAAAGTTGGAGGAGGGAAGGCAATGGGGAGGGGGAGATGGTTGAGATGGTATTGCGGCTAAGGAAGTTCTTGAGGAAGGCATTGAGGAAGACCTTGACGGGTGTGTTTACGATAATTCCTTTGACCATCCATATCCATATCGTATATCCATCTCAAGTCTATGCCTCTCAGTGGCATATCTGTCCACCTCGGCTAAGTCATACTCAATCCTTTCATAAGCACATGTGTTGCCCATTTAAGAAGCAACTTTCTTTTCTACCATGAGCACCTCTTCAAGGGTAATTGAAGCGAAATCAAGAGGACCTTTCAACATTGACGTCGCATGTGCATATTCAGTTGCATCTTCAGGGGAGGAGGGTAGCAAGTTCATGTCGCATACGCGGCTTCCAGTATCGGCAAATCCATCTGCATGACATGCCTTGCATAAGTTTCATATTGAGCAGCCAAGATGCAATCTCACTAAGTTTTGGGAAGGTTTGACACTACTCCTATTTGACAATATGTCCCTAATGTGCACATTCAAATATTCTTATCAGAGTCAGGATACTTAAAGTCAAGATGCTTACCTCGGGCTTGAGCTTGGGCTGCTCTTTTCTTCTTATTCCATAGCCTCCTCTTCTCTTTTGCCTTTTCCATTTGGCGCTGGAGCGAGTAGAATCTCTTCTCAGCTTTGATCTCTCATTTGTTCCTTTTGGTCTCGTTATTGTTCCTTTTCGTCTCCATTTTCTACTCATTTCTCATTACAAGTGGAGAACATTGGACAGAAGAATTAGGCTGCTGCCTAGGGTGGAAATTGACCTTATGAGCTTGAAAAAATTCTCCCTTAGATGGACTTGGACCAATAAGGGGAAGTGAGGGAGTTGGAAACTCGAGACCAATCGACCTCGACCTGTGCTGTGACCGCGACCAGTTTCCATGGCCCTCTCTAACCGAGGAGGGGGAAAATCAGAGTCTCTGCTAGCACAAAACAATGCTTTCAAAGCAATTGATTCTAAGATAGGAATTGTGCAACAAGACCTCAGAAAATATGATGAGACTACCAAGAAGATGATTTTTGAATTCCAGAATAGGCTAAACGCCTTGGAATCGGGGCAACGACTAGGCTATCATTACCTAGAAAGCCCCAACCGGAGATAGAAAAGCTCAAAAGACAAATCCAACTCCTTGAAGAAGGAAGATTCAGACCTTTTGATCCATTTGCAACTCCGGTAAGAGAACCGAATACTCACCTCCGCCACCCCGGACATCTATCTTTGCTACAATCCCACCGGATCTCTCCGAGAAAGGAAACGGATATACGAGATCGGATCAAAGAGTTGAATCGGATCCGGAAGAAAAGAGGAAAAGAGAAAATCCTGAGAATCATGTTCGGTGGTTATAAGAGAAAAACCAGATCAGATGATGCTAGCAAATCCATTAGAATCCTTTCTAAAGGATTTGAGTATCCAACAACCTGATCCCGTCCACAAGACTAATCCACCTCCCCCAAATGAGCAAACTCTCTTAGAACAAACGATTCTCCCACTTCGATCTTGAATCGATTTAGTATCATCCTCTTCATCCTTCTCAATTCTGAACTTGATCCCCTTCCTATTGTACCGGTAACCTCTTCCATATTCATGGCTGATCCTCCCGGATCGGAAATGGAATCAAACTACTCTAATCCGAGAGATTGTTCGGGACAATCCAAGAAATCATGTGTCCATGGCATCAAAGCGGTTTTCTCCATCGATGATATTCCCTATCAAAAATGGCCGAAAGACTTGAGGAATTCCATACCTGTTAAATACCCGGAGTCCATCACCAACCATGACATGAATGATGTCCTTTACAACTTCGTTACCGGTTCACGGGAAGCCTTAAGCTTTGGTGGAAATCGGTATCGAAACAAGACCCGATTCATTTTACGATGTCACCAAATTTTAGCCAAGCCATTACCATCCTATACCACTTCTTCGTGGGAAAACCCACCAATCTCATAGAGATGAAAAGAAGAGAGTTCTTCGAAAGAAAATGTTGTTCTTTCCAGAAGAAACATCTTGATAAGCATTATCGAATAATGCTCCAGCTCTTTTACCAAATTGGAGCCGATTCAAAGGCTGAAGCATGTTTTCCGACTTACGTTCCTAAAGAACTGTCCCAAATGGTCGAAAGATCCTTTGTTGCAAGACAAAAGAGAGTACGAGGATATTCCCACAGGAAAAATACAACAAGAGATCCATCTATGTCTTGAAAAATATGTCTAAAGCGCCGAATGGTCCAATCCTACATCAACAAGGATAAAGGCCTCGAGACGACTGCTCTCGCCAAAAGCGAAGATCAAATGTTCCAAACAAGACGTGATGGTACTTGCGGAAAGTATTCTCAAAAGAAGAAACACTTCAAGAAGTTCTCGATGAAGAAGTCCAAATATGGCCACAAGAACTTCCGAAAGAAGAAATGGCGATACCTACGAAAAGAAAGGATCGCACGGGCCATAAAAAATCGAACCATTGCTACGTTTGCAACAAGAAAGGACATTTTGCCAAAAACTGTCCCCAAGCCAAAAAGGTCGGCATCATTTGATACATCAAATTGAGAATGAAACAGGTATCTCTCTTGAAAATGATGATGTTGAATCATTATTCTCTGGCGATGAAGAACGATCCCAACAAACCCTTTGTATCATTCCTTGTTATCACACCAACGAAGATTCGACTCGAAATCGAAGATATTTTCACATATCACCCACATCTGCAGAACAAAGCCTTGACATATTCTCAAGTCAAACTCACTTTGTCCTCATTTTCCGGTCAAAATCTTCACCTCAAAGTTTGCTAAGCCTATCCCGTTATTGCCCTTATTGATACGGGAGCAAGTTGTTCAATTTTGGATACCAAAGTTCTTCTGATGAGTATTGGACTCCTTATGTCCGATACTTCAACTCGCCTCAAGAGATACTTTCTCCACAAATGTAAGAACTACTCCGATGCTTGTCCGTTCTTTCCCCAATGCTCGGTAACCACGAAAATCTTTGGATCCAATCTTCCCAACAAAGACTTAATCATTGGTTGGGACGTCATGACTCGAATCTCACAAGCGTATTATTCCCGGAAAAGGTCTTAGGTACAAGGACCAATTCTCTGAATTTGTCAATATTCAAAGACTCTTTTCCATTCGGATGAGCTTCTTGGATCCAATTATGCAAAAGCTTTGTTAGAATCTTGTTCGAATCCCACTCGAATTTGCCAAAAAGTGTTCCCATCCTTTATGGGAAAATCAGAATTCTTTGTTCGCCTTCCTTTTAAAAAGAATGAAGATATAAATCCAACCAAGGCGAGCCACATGGGAATGAAGCCGAGAACACTTGGCTTTAGCCCAAAGGGAATGCTCGAACTATTGCAACAAGGCCTTATTGAAATTTCCAACTCTCAATGGGCTTGTGAAGCC
This sequence comes from Eucalyptus marginata, assembly GCA_014182565.1. Taxonomy (NCBI): domain Eukaryota; kingdom Viridiplantae; phylum Streptophyta; class Magnoliopsida; order Myrtales; family Myrtaceae; genus Eucalyptus; species Eucalyptus marginata. The sequence continues at coordinate 34,620,589 of CM024587.1, read as the reverse complement.
TTTTATGTCAATAAGCGTCTTGAGCAAAAACGAGAGGAAAAATGAGATTGGTAATCAACTATCAACCTCTCAATCTTTTCCTCCAGGATGACAAATTCCCTTTACCATCCGAGTTTCTCTCTTTCTTGGATTAACAAAGGCCCATATCTATTCCAAATTCGACCTCAAAGCCGGATTTTGGCAATTGGGCATCCATCTTGAAGACAGTCAAAAACGAGGATTACGTATTCCGAACCAGCACTTCCGGTGGAAAGTTCTTCCTTTTGGCCTAAAGGTAGCACCATCCCTTTTCCAAAAGGCCATGTGTCGTATCTTCCAACCAATTCTCTCAAGTCTTTGCTGCGTAGTATACATTGATGATATCCCCGCTCTACGGTCCCGATGATGCGATCACATTGCCAACTCCTTGAAGAGTTTGCGAAATTGTCGAAAAGCATGGCATCATGCTTTCTCAACGAAAGATGAATATTGCCCAGACGGAAATCGAATTTCTTGGTATGCACCTCAACAAAGGTACATACTACCCGGCCGCATATTGCTCGGGAACTGCTAAAATTTCCGAAGAAAATCTCACAAAAAGGAAGTTCATCAATTTCTTGGGATAATTAATTATCTCGGGGATTTTGTCCCAAATATTGCAAAGCTCTTGATCCCTTTGCAAACCATACGAAGAAGAATCCTCCACCTTGGGGAAAAATTCAGAAGTAGTTCTTGAACTAAAGGAGATTATGCGAGAATCTCCCACCATTGAAAATACCATCAACGGTAAAAGAATTCTTCAAACCGATGCCGGTGATGAATACCGGGCAGCCATTCTCCTTGAAGAAATTGATGGTAAGAGACACCTTTGTGCTCACAAAAGTGGAAAGTTTTCTCAATCCGAAATGCATTACCATTCTACTTTTAAAGAAATCTTAGCGGTAAAAAATGGAATCAAAAGTTTGAATTCCATCTCATCGGCCATCACTTTCTGGTAGAATTAGACATGGCATCTTTTCCTCAGATGACCAAGTTTAAACAAAAACAGATCCCGAATTCTCAACTGCTTCGATGGGCTGAATGGTTTTCAAAATACTCTTTTGAAACCAAACACATTCCGGGAAGAAAAATGTTCTTGCTGATTTCTTGTCAAGACCAAAAGCACCAGTGAAATTAACATGTACATCAAAAGACCCGCTTTTCATATGCTCAACCATGGTGTGAAATACAAGATTGAAAAGATCAAAGACTTGCCAAGCTGGAAATATCCCCGGGAGATTATTGAGCAAATCCAAAATGACAATCTCACCGAAAATCTGGAAACCTCATGTGGCAATGCCACACGACTGTTCGATTTTAATGCGGGTTCGATTCTTTATCCTTGTGGATTAAATCCAGATTATCCATTCATACATCCTCTTATCGGAAAGAAGATGATTTCCACGATCGGCTCAAAACACTATTGTGGTACTTAACCAATAAGTACTTAATAGCGTTTGAAATTCCAACCAAGATTCATTGCCAACCTCACCAGGGATATTCTTACTTGGAAGAAATATTGAAAGAGAAAGTAATCAGAATCTTTTAGACTTTCTCAATTGGTTCTACCCTCCCACTCACTGGAAACATCTTTTGGAAAAGGAACTAAGAACCACAATACCAAATCCTGAAGTCCATACCATCCCGTTCTTTAGACGTCCATGGCATTTTTGCCGAAATAATGGCAACATCATTGATGTTCCCCTGGAGATCGGAACCACATCCTACAAACCCCATTCGGATAGCAAAGAGGCTCGGATTCACAAATCCTATCCAATGTCTGTCCGATCCTGTCAACTCCAATACCGAGAACTCCAGCGAATTTTGTGCCAAGAGAACAAAACCATTCCTGAAAATATGTGGAACTATAATGAACCTCTTTTGCATGGGATCATTATGACCTAGTTCCGAGGCTAAAGAGGCACTCGGGCAATTCGAGACAAACGAATCATCCCAAGATGATGAAATGACAAGCGCACATGACACCGTCCAATCCACCCCCGGGACCCTTATGACCGTTGGGGAGGTCCTCTTTCTAAAGATCCCTACGACCAAGGACCCTTGTCCTTATCTCAAATAGACACTTCCTATTATGCACAGCCATCTCATTGGCCTCAACCAAGCATTCTGCCGACACTACGAAGATGACAATACAAATCGGGCTCAAGAAGAAGCATCCCACCATGCTCATGAAGAAGCATCCTCATCACATCGCCCGAAAATGATTCTCTCACCGAAGATCTTGAAGCTCTTGAACAAAAGTATGAGGCGCATCTTCTAGCGACAAAGACACACCTCGATGACTCGGACTATGACTACAATGCTCATGACGGACGAGACCGCCGAAACCCGATGTCCGTACAATTTCACCCCAGCAAGGCACTTTGTTCACTTTTACTTGTATCGGTAGGCTAGGGAAAGTACGTTCACGCGCACGATTCGCTCATATCGTACGAATAATTCCCTCCCGAATGTTTCGGTGTCCCTATTTGTTCCCTGGACCCGTGAGCTTGGTCCTTGTTTGTTTGTGACCTCTTATTGTCTATAAAAGGCAAGGAGGGTGTATTATGTTGGCGAGTCCCCAAGTAAAGTGAGTGTTTTGTAAAACCTCTATGGCTTTCTAAACTCTTCTTCTTCTCTAGCCTGGTTAGAATCCTCTAGGAAATGCAGCTCGGGTAGATTAGAAGCGTTTCCATCCTGGTTCTCATGGTGTCCCTAGGCTCTGAACTAAAGGGCAGAGTAATTTTCTGCTAAAAGGCAATCCCTGAAGGGCTTGAACGGGTTGTTCGCCCATTGTGGGAAGGCATACTTGCAGAAAATTGCCTCTTCGCCTCAAAAGGTACATGAGAGTTGTGATAAATTATTAGAGGAATAGGAGGAGGGTGAAAAGGTAGAATATAAGGTGGTGGTGGTAGTGGTGGTGAGAGCTTTGGCTGAGCAAAAGTTGGAGGAGGGAAGGCAGTGGGGAGGGGGAGATGGTTGAGATGGTATTGCGGCTGAGGAAGTCCTTGAGGAAGACATTGAGGAAGACCTTGATGGGTGTGTTTATAATAATTCCCTTAACCATCCATATCCATATCGTATATCCATCTCATGTCTATACCTCTCGGTGGCATATTTGTCCACCTCGGCCAAGTCATGCTCAATCTTTTCATAAGTACATGTGTTGCCTATTTGAGAGGCAACTTTCTTTTCTACCCTAAGCACATTTTCTAGGGTAAATGGAGCGAAATCAAGAAGACCTTTCAACATTGACGTCGCATGTGCATCTTCAGTTGCATTTTCAATTGCATCTTCAGGGGAGGAGGGTAGCAAGTTCATGTCACATACGCGGCTTCCAGCATCGGCAAATCCATCTGCATGACATGCCTTGCATAAGTTTCATATTGAGCAGCCAAGATGCAATCTCACTAAGTTTTGGGAAGGTTTGACACTACTCTTCTTTGACAATATGTCCCTAATTTGCACATTCAAATATTTTTATCAGAGTTAAGATGCTTAGAGTCAGGATGCTTACCTCAGGCTTGAGCTTGGGCCGCTCTTTTCCTCCTATTCCTCAGCCTCCACTTCTGTTTTGCCTTTTCCTTTTGGTGCTGGAGCCGGTAGTACTTCTTCTCAGTTTTGACCTCTCGTCTGTTCCTTTTTGTCTCCTTATTGTTCCTTTTTGTCTCCAATTTCCACTCCTCTCTCATTGCAAGTGGAGAACATTGGATAGAAGAACTAGGTTGTTGCCTAGGGTATGAATTGACCCTGTGAGCTTGAAAAAATTCTCCTTTAGATGGACATGGACCAATAAAGAGAAGTGAGGGAGTTGGAAACTCGAGACCAATCGACCTTGACCTGTGCTGTGACCGTGACCAGTTTCCATGGCCTCCATGGCCTGGAGCCTCTAAAGGTACATGGGAGTTGTGATAAATTATTAGAGGAATGGGAGGAGGGTGAAAAGGTAGAATATAAGGTGGTAGAATATAATGTGGTGGTGATAGTGGTGGTCAGAGCTTTAACTAAGCAAAAGTTGGAGGAGGGAAGGCAGTGGGGAGGGGGAGATGGTTGAGATGGTATTGCGGCTGAGGAAGTCCTTGAGGAAGACATTGAGGAAGACCTTGACGGGTGTGTTTACGATAATTCCTTTGACCATCCATATCCATATCATATATCCATCTCAAGTCTATGCCTCTCGGTGGCATATCTGTCCACCTCGGCCAGGTCATGCTCAATCCTTTCATAAGAACATGTGTTGCCCATTTGAGAAACAACTTCCTTTTCTGCCCTAAGCACATTTTCAAGGGTAATTGAAGCGAAATCAAGAGGACCTTTCAACATTGACCTCGCATGTGCATCTTCAATTGCATTTTTAGGGGAGGAGAGTGGCAAGTTCATGTCACATACATGGCTTCCAGCATTGGCAAACCCATCTGCATGACATGCCTTGTATAAGTTTCATATTGAGCAGCCAAGATGCAATCTTACTATGTTTTGGGAAGATTTGACACTACTCTCTTTGACAATATGTCCCTAATTTGTACATTCAAATATTCTTATGAAAGTCAAGATGCTTAGAGTTAGGATGCTTACCTCGTGCTTGAGCTTGGGCCGCTCTTTTCTTCCTATTCCTTAGCCTCCTTTTCTCTTTTGCCTTTTCCTTTTGGCATTGGAGCGGGTAGTATCTCTTCTCAACTTTGGCCTCTCGTCTGTTCCTTTTGATCTCGTTATTGTTCCTTTTGATCTCGTTATTGTTCCTTTGATCTTGTTATTGTCCATTTTCGTCTCCATTTTCCACTCCTTTCTCATTGCAAGTGGAGAAAATTGGACAGAAGAACTAGGCTGCTACCTAATGTGTGAATTGCTCCCGTGAGCTTGAAAAAATTCTCCCTTAGATGGACTTGGACCAATAAGGGGAAGTGAGGGAGTTGGAAACTCGAGACCACTCGACCTCGACCTGTGCTATGGCCATGACCCGTTTTCATGGCCTAGAGCCTTAAAAGGAACATGGGAGTTGTGATAAATTATTAGAGGAATAGGAGGAGGGTAAAAAGGTAGAATATAAGATAGTAGAATATAAGGTGGTGGTGGTGAGAGGTTCGGCTGAGCAAAAGTTGGAGGAGAGAAGGCAGTAGGGAGGCGGAGATGGTTGAGATGGTCTTGCGGCTGAGGAAGACCTTGAGGAAGACAATGAGGAAGATTTTGACGGGTGTATTTACGAGAATTCATTTGACCATCCATATCCATATCGTATATCCATCTCAGGTTTAAGCCTCTCGGTGGCATAACTGTCCACCTCAAACAAGTCATGCTCAATCATTTCATAAGCACATATGTTGCCCATTTGAGAAACAACTTTCTTTTCTGCCCTAAGAACCTTTTCTAGGGTAATTGGGGCGACATCAAGAGAGCCTTTCAACATTGACGTCGTATCTGCATCTTCAGTTGCATTTTTAGTTGCATCTTCAAGGGAGGAGGGTAGCAAATTCATGTCACATACGCGGCTTCCAACATTGGCAAACCCATATGCATGACTTGCCTTGCATAAGTTTCATATTGAGCAGCCAAGATGCAATCTCACTAAGTTTTGGGAAGGTTTGACACTACTCCTCTTGGACAATATGTCCATAATTTGCACATTCAAATATTCTTATCAGAGTCAAAATGCTTAGAGTCAGGATGCTTATCTCGGCCTTGAGCTTGGGCCGCTCTTTTCTTTCTATTCCTCAGCCTCCTCTTCCCTTTTGCCTTTTCCTTTTGGTGCTAGAGCAAGTAGTATCTCTTCTTAGCTTTTGCCTCTCGTCTGTTCCTTTTAGTCTCCTTATTGTTTATTTTCGTCTACATTTTCTACTTTTTTTCTCATTGCAAATGGAGGATATTGGACAGAAGAACTAGGCTGCTGCCTAGTGTGGGAATTGACCCTATGTGCTTGAAAAAATTCTCTTTTAGATGGACTGGGACCAATAAGAGGAAGTGAGGGAGTTGGAAACTCGAGACCACTTGACCTCAACCTATGCTGTGACCGCGACTAGTTTCCATAGCCTCCATGGCCTGGATCCTCAAAATGTACATGGAAGTTGTGATAAATTATTAGAGGAATAGGAGGAGAAAAGGTGAATATAAGGTTTTAGAATATAAGGTGGTGATGGTGGTGGTGGTGGTGGTGGTGAGAGGTTCAACTAAGCAAAAGTTGGAGGAGGAAAGGCAATGGGGAGGGGGAGATGGTTAAGATGGTATTGCGGCTGAGGAAGACCTTGACGGGTGTGTTTACGATAATTCATTTGACCATCCATATCCATATCCATATCCATATCGTATATCCATCTCAGGTCTAAGCCTCTTGGTGGCATATCTGTCCACCTCGACCATGCATGCTTAATCTTTTCAAAAGCACATGTGTTGCCTATTTGAGAAGCAACTTTCTTTTCTGCCCTGAGCATATTTTGTGGGGTAATTGGGGTGAAATCAAGAGAACCTTTCAACATTAACGTCACATCTGCATCTTCAGTTGTATTTTCAGTTGCATTTTTAGGGGAGGAGGGTAGCAAGTTCATGTCACATATGCGGCTTCCAACATTGGCAAACCCATCTGCATGACATGCCTTGTATAAGTTTCATACTGAGTAGTCAAGATGCAATCTCACTAAGTTTTGGGAAGGTTTGACACTACTCCTCTTTGACAATATGTCCCTAATTTGCACATTCAAATATTCTTATCAAAGTTAGGATGCTTAAAGTCAGGATGCTTAGCTCGGGCTTGAGTTTGGGCCTTTCTTTTCTTCCTATTTCTCAGCCTCTTCTTCTCTTTTGCCTTTTCCTTTTGGTATTGGAGCGGATAGTATCTCTTCTCATCTTTGGCCTCTCGTCTGTTCCTTTTGGTCTCCTTATTATTCCTTTTGGTCTCCTTATTATTCCTTTTTGTCTCCATTTCCACTCATTTCTCATTGCAAGTGGAGGGCATTGGACAAAAAAACTAGGCTGCTGCCTAGAGTGTGAATTGACCCTGTGAGCTTGAAAAAATTCTCCTTTAGATGGACATGGACCAATAAGGGAAGTGAGGGAGTTGGAAACTCGAGACCACTCGATCTCGACCTATGCTGTGATCGCAACCAATTTCCATGGCCTCCATGGCCTGAAGCCTCAAAAGGTATGTGGGAGTTGTGATAAATTATTAGAGGAATAGGAGGATGGTGAAAAGGTAGAATATAATGTGGTAGAATATAAGGTGGTGGTGGTGGTGGTGAGAAGTTCGGTTGAGCAAAAATTGGAGAAGAGAAGGCAGTGGGGAGAGGGAGATGGTTGAGATGGTATTGCGGTTAAGGAAGACCTTGAGGAAGACATTGAGGAAGACCTTGATGGGTGTGTTTATGATAATTCCTTTGACCATCCATATCCTTATCGTTTATCCATCTCAGGTCTAAGCCTCTCGGTGGCATATCTGTCCACCTCGGCCATGTCATACTCAATCATTTCATAAGCACATGTGTTGCCCATTTGAGAAACAATTTTCTTTTCTACCCTGAGAACCTTTTCTGGGGTAGTTGGGGCGAAATCAAGAGGACCTTTCAACATTGACGTCGCATTTGCATCTTCAGTTGCATTTTTAGTTGCATTTTCAGGGGAGGAGGGTGTCAAGTTCAGGTCACATACGCGGCTTCCAACATTGGCAAACCCATCTGCATGACATGCCTTGCATAAGTTTCATATTGAGCAGCCAAGATGCAATCTCACTAAGTTTTGGGAAGGTTTGACACTACTCCTCTTTGACAATATGTCCATAATTTGCACATTCAAATATTCTTATCAAAGTCGGGATGCTTAGAGTCAGGATGCTTACCTCGGACTTGAGCTTGGGCCGCTCTTTTCTTCCTATTCCTCAGCCTCCTCTTCTCTTTTGCCTTTTCCTTTTGGCGCTGGAGCGGGTAGTATCTCTTCTTAGCTTTGGCCTCTCGTCTGTTCCTTTTGGTCTCCTTATTGTTCCTTTTCGTCTCCATTTTCCACTACTTTCTTATTGCAAGTGCAGGACATTGGTCTGAAGAACTAGATTGTTGCCTAGGGTGTGAATTGACCATGTGAGCTTAAAAAAATTCTCCCTTAGATGGACTTGGACCAATAAGGGGAAGTGAGGGAGTATGAAACTCGAGACCACTCGCCTCGACTTGTGCTGTGACCGCGACCAGTTTCCATGGCCTCCATAGCCTGGAGCCTCAAAAGGTACATGGGAGTTGTGATAAATTATTAGAGAAATAGGAGGAGGGTGAAAAGGTAGAATATAAGGTGGTAGAATATAAGGTGGTGGTAGTGGTGGTGGTGAGAGGTTCGACTGAGCAAAAGTTGGCGGAGGGAAGGCAGTGGGGAGGGAGAGATGGTTGAGATGGTATTGCGGCTAAGGAAGACCTTGAGGAAGACATTGAGGAAGACCTTGACGGGTGTGTTTACGATAATTTCTTTGACCATCCATATCCATATCGTATATCAATCTCAGGTCTAAGTCTCTCGGTGGCATATTTGTCCACCTCGGCTAGGTCATGCTCAATCTTTTCATAAGCACATGTGTTGCCCATTTGAGAAGCAACTTTCTTTTTTGCCTTGAGAACCTTTTCTAGGGTAATTGGGGCGAAATCAAGAGGACCTTTCAACATTGACGTCGCATCTGCATTTTCAGTTGCATTTTCGGTTACATCTTTAGGGGAGGAGGGTAGCAAGTTCAGGTCACATGTGCGGCTTCCAGCATTGGCAAACCCATTTGCATGACATGCCTTACATAAGTTTCATATTGAGCAGCTAAGATGCAATATCACTAAGTTTTGGAAAGGTTTGACACTACTTCTCTTTGACAATATGTCCATAATTTGCACATTCAAATATTCTTATTAGAGTCGGGATGTTTAGAATCAGGATGCTTACCTCGGGCTTGAGCTTGGGCCGCTCTTTTCTTCCTATTCCTCAGCCTCCTCTTCTCTTTTACCGTTTCCTTTTAGTGCTGGAGCGGGTAATATCTCTTCTCAGCTTTGGCCTCTCGTCTGTTCCTTTTAGTCTCCTTATTGTTTCTTTTTGTCTCAATTTTCCACTCTTTTGTCATTGCAAGTGCAGGACATTGGACAAAAGAACTAGGCTGCTGCCTAGGGTGTGAATTGACCCTGTGAGCTTGAAAAAATTCTCCCTTAGATGGACCTGGACCAATAAGGGGAAGTGAGGGAGTTAGAAACTCGAAACCACTTGACCTCGACCTGTTCTGTGACCACGACCAATTTCCATGGCCTTCATGGCCTAAAGCTTCAAAAGGTACATGGGAGTTGTGATAAATTATTAGAGAAATAGGAGAAATGTGAAAAGGTAGAATATAAGGTGGTAGAATATAAGATAGTGGTGGTGGTGGTGGTGAAAGGTTCGGCTGAGCAAAAGTTGGAGGAGGGAAGGCAGTGGGGAGGGGGAGATGGTTAAGATGGTGTTGCGGTTGAGGAAGACCTTTAAGAAGACATTGAGGAAGACCTTGACGGGTGTGTTTACGATAATTCTTTTGACCATCCATATCCATATCCATATCGTATTTTTATCTTAGGTCTAAGCCTCTCGATGGCATATCTATCCACCTTAGTTAGGTCATGCTCAATCCTTTCATAAGCACATGTGTTGCCCATTTAAGAAACAACTTTTTTTTTTGCCCTGAGAACCTTTTCTAGGGTAATTGGGGTGAAATCAAGAGAACCTTTCAACATTGACGTCGCATATGCATCTTCAATTGCATTTTCAGTTGCATCTTCAGGGGAGGAGGGTAGCAAGTTCAGGTTACATATGCGGCTTCCAACATTGGCAAATCTATCTGCATGACATGCCTTGCATAAGTTTTATATTGAGCAGTCAAGATATAATCTCACTAAGTTTTTGGAAGGTTTGACACTACTCCTCTTTGACAATATGTCCCTAATTTGCACATTCAAATATTCTTAGCATAGTCAGGATGCTTAGAGTCAATCGCTCTTTTCTTCTTATTCCTCAGCCTCATCTTCTCTTTTGCCTTTTCCTTTTGGCGCTGGAACAAGTAGTATCTTTTCTCAGCTTTGACCTCTCGTCTGTTCCTTTTGGTCTCCTTATTGTCCCTTTTCGTCTCCATTTTCCACTCATTTCTTATTGCAAGTGGAGGACATTGGACAGAAGAACTAGGCTACTGCCTAGGGTGTGAATTGACCTTGTGAGTTTGAAAAAATTCTCCCTTAGATGGACCTAGACCAATAAGGGGAAGTGAGGGAGTTGGAAACTCGAGACCACTCGACCTTGACTTGTGCTGTGATCGCGACCAGTTTCTATGGCCTCCATGGCTTGGAGCCTCAAAAGATACATGGGAGTTGTGATAAATTATTAGAGGAATAGGAGGAGGGTGAAAAGGTAGAATATAAGATGGTAGAATATAAGGTGGTGGTGGTGGTGGTGGTGGTGATGAAAGGTTCGGCTGAGCAAAAGTTGGAGGAGGGAAGGCAGTGGGGAGGGGGAGATGGGGGAGATGGTATTGCGGCTGAGGAAGACTTTGAGGAAGACCTTGACGGGTGTGTTTACAATAATTCCTTTGACCATCCATATCCATATCCATATCCATATCCATATCTATATCATATCATATCCTATCCTGTGAAGTAGAAATATTAAATCATAAATTTAAAATCAAGACCTAATTGTGTTAATAGAGAAAGCAAAAGTAAAAAAGAACTCATGTAATAAACATTGCTCAGCTCAAAATCTAAAAATCTAAAGCTAGCTTAGGTTGGAGGAGTTCACCTTGTGCCCAGACTTAGTTTCTTTCAAAGTGAACCATAATAGTGAACTGTTCTCGTCATTTTCAAATTCCCAGATCTAGACATACTAGTCATGTTCAAGAAGTCGCTGCTCACACAAGGACCGGACCGAATCCTTAAAAGAAGTTGAGGCCAAGAACACTTTCAACTTTTGTTCTACGAAGGGGGATCTAGCGGCAAAAATAGAGATTGACCCTCTGTGTGCATAATGAAAAAAGAAAGTTCCTTCATTGAGCAACTAGTTAGTAGTTCCCCTTTAATTATATTTAATATAATTAATAAAAAGAAAATCTAATAAAAATATCTAAAGTGATGCTAGGCTACTTCACACAGGTGTGCTTCGCTCGGCCACATGATGAACATGTTTTGAGTTGACGCTGAGACGGGCGATAAAGGTAAGGTAAGAGACGTAAGAAGATCATTTCTTACTCCTCAGTGGCTAGTCTCAGTGCAGCCCAAAAGAGTTTTTGACCACCATGTGCTGCTTCCAAAATCACAAGCTCCAAGATCTCTTGTCAATCTGTATTAGAGAATTCATTCAATCTTAGCTAAGGGGTAAAAAAAAATTAACCGGAATAATCCTAGCTCTTCAGGGTTGACACTTCTTCCCCTTAACAACTTAATGTTAAGTTCTTAGTGAGTGGATCTTGCTATCAAGTGCAAACAAGAGGTGATGTAATGTTGCTTTTTTTCAGCTTATGAGTTATGAGTTACTTTTCTCAACAAATTAATTATAGGTAAAGGACAAGAAATGAATATGCAATATTGACATGATAAATTAAAACTTTAAATCTGGTAATAAATTCATCTAAGGTCATAATAAATTCATAAATTCATGAAAAGGTGACATAAATAAGCAATTTCTTCGGGAGCTCATTCATTTAACGACCTTATGGATGTAGGTCGATTGTACAAGTAGTTAAATCTAAACCCACAAGAACCCAAGTTGTCCAACACCAATCAAACCGGAAATGCACATCATGGACATTATAAATCCGTAGCCAAGGGCTGCAAGACATGGACCAAGACGGAGTCTGCAAGAACAGCCCGGCAAGTGGAGAGTAGGGAGGGAGCGCTATTTGGGAAGCATGAGCTTGTCGAGAAGAGTGCAGAGAGAGAGAGAGAGAGAGAAAGAGGGGAGAGCGTCGGAGGAGGGAGAGAGGCAAGTTGAAGAGGAGGGAGGAGACCGAGAGGCGAGAGGAGACACGATCAGAGGGAAGGGAACTCTGTTGACAGGGAAGAGTGCAGAGAGAGAGAGAGAGAGAGAGAGAGAGAGAGAGAGAGAGGCGAGTTGAAGAGGCTCTGAGCCGAGAGGCAAGAGAAGGGAGGAGATCGAGCTCAACGAAGGGAACTCTGCTGTTGACGCGTGGCCATGCGGATGGCTTCTTCTTAAGATCTCCGGGCCGGCTGGCGGGTCCGAGGCGCCGCCATGTGGATCCTCACCTTCCACTTCCATACTTCCGTATCTGCTTTTCCCTCTCCACACACCGTGGCAAGTGGCAAGTGGCAAGGACATCTTGCTCATTTCCAACCAAATTGCTCATTTCCAACCAAATGGTTGCTCTTTCTTCCGTCCTTCTTCAAGCTAGCCATAGATGGGAGACGAGAATTTCTAGCTAATTTCATTACGACTTAAGTGTCAACAATTTAGTTTTATTTTTATTTCTTTATATTTTGGCAAATGATAAAATCACCACTTCAAAAGTATCCTAGGATTGCCCATAAAAAAATAAAATAGGCATCTTAATTCATTTTGTATAGAATTTGGTATAGAAATAACACTCACTCTCTTACACAAATAACTAGACTTAGCTCCAATTTTGCCCGATTCATACCAATTTACCAATTGACACTTTAATTTTGAATTATTCACGAGAATACACTACATTTGTCCCCCAGCCCTTTCTTCAATAGGTTTTTCTCTTTTTATCTCAAAAAAAAAAAAAAAATTATGATTAGACTAGGAAAAAGTTATGTCTCTTTTTATCTAAAAAAAAAATGTTTTAAAGCCACCTTACATTCATTTTGAATGATTTTAAACCATTCCTCGCGGTAAATGTGGTACCTTTTGTCTTTTATCTAAAATAATTTTTTTGATGCATGTGGCCAACCATTACCTATACTTTAAATAAATTGTTAATAAATACTTATCTTAAAGCAATCAATCTCTACTTAGCTAGAAAATCATTGTGTACATGATTTCGCAATCTTTCATTTGTTGGATTTTCACTTATTGGAAGCTAATTTGCATGCACTATGAGAATTTAATACAATAGCCATACCAAATTAATTATATAATCTAATCTACTAACAAGAAAGTGTTAAATTCTAATATGCCACTTTTAAATCCTCAGATCATATCCTAAATGACTAAATGACGTGGGAGGACCTGTGGGAGGACCTAGATGGCATGATATTTTTTACTTTTTCCTTTTTATAAAATTCGAAATAAAAATTGCCCAAATCTTTTCTAAGAAATGCAGCCTAATTCATCCTAAAACAATTTTTTTGATTAATTCGGAATAAATAAAATACATAATTTGACATGGAATACAAGAGCCCAAACAAACAAATATATATATGGGTTTTCTTTTAGCAAAATCAAGCAAAGAAATCATATCAAAAGAAATATTATCCATATTCATTAAAATTTGGAAACTAATCGGAAACTAATCGAGAATTTCATTGATATGATTACTTAAAAATTATTAACTAATTTGTGTATGGCTGCAGCATTCTCCAACTCCCAGAAAGAACTCCCTGAAAATCAAGCTCCCAGAAAATCGAGGTGATGCTTCGCGGTGGGGCCTCTCAATGACGGGTTACATCGTCTCTCTTCTTGTCGATTTAACGATTGAAACTGATATTTGCAGGCGGTCGTGTCCACCAGGACTGGGTGAAGAAAAGGGAGACTTTTTAGTCTCTTCATGGCCACCTCCCGAGCCCTAAGCGGTCCCGGTTCCTTACGAACCTGAACCTATGGAACTTTGGAACCTGGACCTACTGTCAGAACCTACAACTAGGCCCTGAACCTACCCTTCGACAGGTTCCAACAGGTTCTGTTTTTCTTTTCTTTTTTGTTTCATTTTCGGAAGAAGGATACCTTCAATAAGCTGCAGGATACTAGATTACATTTCATAGAAGATTTCATACCTGTCCATCGCATAAATCTCTAGAGAGGAAAAAATGGCCAAAAAGAAGAATATATTCAAGCACATCCCATCTTTTGTAGTAAGTGGCAGGACCTGAAAACTACTTGTGGGAAGAAATGGAAATCAAAAATTGAGAATGAGAGCAGCAAAGGGAGACAGTGTTTCTCACCTACTTTTGCAGCAAACTCCATCTAGAGGTCAAATGCAGCTTTACGCAATTTCACGCCACCTTGACAAATCTCTTCCAATACTTTGTGAGCAACCCCCAAATGGTCTGTATCGTTACAAATGCTGCAAAACTTTTCCATGAAAAAAAGATATCAAATAACATGAGTAAACTATTGATTGAGTAGCAATGCGGACAATGATTAATATAAAAACAAGTTGATTAAATCATATATAAAAGACACTAATAAATTGGATAAATTGCTCAATAATCATGCATTACATTTCACACAATTAAGTGCAATAATGGCTTACCACATGATAACTCCTTCTCAAGATAAACAACATGAAAATAGGATAAACAGACGGAAGTGAACCTGAAAACTAAAGACAATATCGATCGTGCTGGGTTGCAATGGCAAGTTATTCTTCTTCAAAAGCTTCCTAACTTCCCGCATGAGGGCAGCATCTCTGTGCTCTTTAGCATATTGTTGCAATTTTTCCTTTTTTTCCAATCACAAATTTCTGACAAAATCTATTGTAATCGCCGCAAAATGTCTACCAATGAACTGAGGTCCTTCATAAAGATTAATTTGATCACTCCGGATCCTTATTTGACACAAAATTCACTTCGGGTCCTTATTTGAAACAATTGATCAATTTCGGGTCCTTATATAACACAAATTTCACTTTGGATTCTTATTTAAAAAAATAGTTTCACTTCGGATCCTTATTTAGAATTTTCCCTCACTTTTATACTAACAACCACATGGATTTTTTTCAGTCTGAGGCATGGCCTTCGTTTATCCCGCTTGATCCAATTTTGCACAGAAACTAAACACCAAATAAGATTAAATTTACTTTATCATGACCATCAAATATAACCATAAAAATTCTGTTTCCGTAATTTTTTCTGGCAAAGGAAGCAAGCCGAGATCAAGCTAAGGCTGAGTTTAGAATCATTTAAGATTTTGGTTAATTAGGACGGAGTCGGTATGGATTTCAAAGACCCAAGAAAAAGTTACTGAGAAAATTGGCATCCTCGTACAGCGGAAAGTGTCAAAACCCAAACGATGACAAGCTCGTCCTCGCCTTATAAGAGTGTTTCCAAACAGCGTTTCAGACTTCTTCTACGTCCCCTCATGAACAACAGAGGTCCAGTTGAGTGAAATAATGAAGGCCCAAAATGGCCCATGGCCTGCCATTACTTTGTTGCCTGTCGCCAAACACAAACACAAACACCAGGCACCATATCTTCTCTCCTATTTGCTTATAGAGCGAAAATAGGAGCCATGACAAACAAGGATTACATGCATTGACCAAAATCGATGATAGTGTAATTCAAGTATACATCGAGAAGTTCTTCATTTAAGGAGCTCAAGTCTCTACAATTGCTATTATAGAAGGAAGGCACCGGCCAGGGTACCGGCACAAGTCTAGGCCGTTCCACCTATTCCTAAGATGTCAACGCATGACTAAAGCGAGACTCCTACCATATGCGTTGACTTGAAGGCAGTGGTCTATTTGCTTTCTGTAATCGGAAGATAAACACCTTCTGCTGCCAACCAAATGTTGTCAGGCCGCTTTTCTCGGACACCGCATACCTGCAGAAACGAACCGATGATGCTCATGATCGTTTTATAGAAAGAGAGCATCCCATACGGAAGTAAACTTCCAAAGAGCAATATGTCCATCTCAGGCAAGCATGCAGCAGGGGTGAATACATTTGTGAATAGGTTGAACTTTTGAAAGACAGGTGACTATACAATACTTCTATTGAGACATGTAATATTGACGTACAAGCCAGGAAAGCAGCACACTCGAATCATTCTTTTATATTAAGTATTTCTGTGTCCCATTCCATATGTTGTGAGATGTCTCGGTTTCCATCATGTAACATGGAAGAATATGAAATAAGGGAAAAAATGCAGTTCTGCTCTTACCTCCTGCTGGCCCCCAGCAATACGCTGGTATTTCTTGTCATGACTGTGTAAAAAGCCACTGGTATCCACATGTTGGAGTCGAATCCTCTGTTCTTGCCTCCAAGTTTTCCCAGAACCTTCAATCATAAGCCTGCAGAACATGTCCATCATTTAAAAATCCTAAGCACATGATGAAGTAAGGCCATAGAAAAACCAAGTATTCCTACTTGGTCCTACCTCCAAAAATCTCCAGTATCAGATTCAGTATCTCCTCCAAAGCAACTGACCTACACCAACCAGAAAACTTCTCATTAAAAGAAACCCCATTACCACCAGTTTCACCATGTCAGGGTACATAAATTAACTCCACATGGTCAGTTACAATTGGCAAAATAAAAGCACAAACAGTTTGATCTATTTTTCATCAAAAAAAATTCTCCAAAATATAAAAACCAGTAAAAGGTGAGCACGAAGAAAATAAAATGTAGCCTTATTTATTTAAAACACTGTTCGTCCAAATTATGGCCAAGGTTCAGACAGATCATGAATAACTTTGAGCAAAACTCTTGCTAACAATACTACTTTCTTAATGAACATTCCTAGAGATAAATTGTAATTAAGTCCCTTAGACAACTTGAATACGACCTTCAAAGAATCGAACAGCACTTATCATCAAACTAGAAGGACCACCAGAAGGTTGTTGAAAGAAAATAGAACAGTATCCTCATTCTCTATATACCTAACCAAAAAGCCCCTTCAAGCTAGTTCCCTTAGCTACCATGCAAGGCTCAGCACATTCTATAGCGTGAATAAGATTTGCAGGAGAAAACTTCACTTGAATAAGAACACAAGATAAAACGATGCCATAAACAGCAAGCTGCTCCTTTTTATTTTTATTTTATTTTTTAACAGGAATCTAGAGAGCTTCTTCAAGGGAAAAAATAAGCACTGACCTCTAGGTTCCCCGATATTGGAGATGCATGCAAGTGGCTGTGCAACCACTTTCTAGTCCTCATGTGTTGCAACTTAATGATGGTCCCACTTTTGATTCGATCTCCTTGTTTAGCTGAGGTACCTGGCTGAGGCCTAACAATCTGCACAAGGGATAGATCATAACATCACTCAAATTATGCATGCGAAAGAACATAATCAACTGTCAAACAAACAGAAAGATTGGTCTACCCAGTAGCTGTTGGCATCATCATCACCAGAAAACCCAGTGACAGACTGTTGCCCACTGCCGGAACCATAAGGTACATCATGGGAGTGAAGCCGGAATTTCGTCTTCTCATGCAATAGCTTGAGAACCGTCCCATATGTTATCTGCCAAAGACCTAGGATCAGCAAACCAAATCCAAAACAAAGTTGATTCCACAAAAATTTGGATCCTCAGTCAGCCTCTCACTATAGCCTAACCCACCCATTTGAAAACCAACAAAATAAGCATCAGAGTAACACTTTACTTGCTGATTGCTCTCCTCTCCGTTCGTGGAATGGAAAAAAGAAAAGAGAAAAGTCCGCGTGATTAAGATCCAAAACAAGAAAATTATTTCAACCACCATCAGGAAACTAACTAGATAAAATTCAATGCATCCCCTTTAATCCATGCTTGTTCCTCTACATTTCTCGAGCAATTTCGATCCTGTCGCACCTTCGACAGGACGCGAATAACATAGGAGTTAATACGAATCGTCATTCAAGTATAGCAGTCAAAATCCCGACAGCACGAACTATTTCACATTTCTCGAACATATCAAGATCTAAACTTTCACTTCAATCGAATCCCCCAAAGCCCAGAAACGAGAACAAACGGCCGGTCGCGCAGCGCCTCCCACCGATCGACGATCAAAGGGGGGAATCATTACCTCGACGCCGTCCGACGAAGCGGCGTAGGTAGGGGAGGGCGAGACCTCGTCGAAGTCGAGCCCGAGGAAGAGGAACAGGGCGAGGCCGAAGAACCCGATCGCCATCACGAACAGGAGGACGATGAACCAGTTCTGCTGCCAAAACGGGAAGCCCGCCTTCTGCCTGGACTCCCGGTAGATGATCCTGGTCGGAGTCGCGGCGGCCGACGACGACGGCGGGGCGGCGGAAGAGGAGGCGGAGGGAGAAGACTGGGGGTTGGGTCTTCTGCGGGAGACTGTCGGAGCACCCGGAGGAGCCACGGTTCGATCCCAGAGCGAACCGGCCGACGGCGGGGAGAGGTTAGGGTTTGGAGCGGCGACCGGGAATGGCGTGGGGGGCTTTTTCTGGCGGTGCGGAGAATGCAGAGCGGGAGGATTGAAGAGGACGACGGACAGGGAGGAGAGAGGAGGTGGTGACGTTGAGAGAGCCAATGGGAGGCGGACGCGTGGGGGTGTGGATGACGTGGAGGGCTGCCAGAGGAGGGAGTTATGTTGCTCCCTGGGATTCGAGTCTTTTTGGTCAAAATGACGGGTCGTCTACTCTTTCTATGATTTCCCGAGAAAATTGGGCCCAATGGGAGCTCCGTTTATTTTGGGAGAAAATGAAGAAAATGATCGCTTTTTAATATTTTTTTTTTTTTGTTTGTGCAGGTGCTTAGACACTAATTGTTGCTAGTAATAAAAATATTATAAGAATATTTTCTAAATCATTCATTATTTGTGAAACAAGTGGAGCTTGAATGAGGGGTTAATGCAATAAATAATTCTAATTTACTGTACTCATATTGTATTTATTTCGTATCAACTTTCGTGTTGAACTAGTTCACCATGCCACATTTATCTCTAATAAATTTTTGTATACCAAAAAATCTCAAACCAATAAATTAGTTATAAATCTACTCACTATTAGTCTCTATTCGATATCTCTCTTATATTACCTATGTGGAACACATTTGACAAGCAACTTGCATGATTGGCTAGTGACATAAAGATATCCCATAAAATTTTAACCGGTACTCTCATGACAAATCTACTTATTAATTAGCTTGTGTCCAATGTCCCTATATTATTATATACAAGGAAATACTTGTGCAGCAAATAACGTGCATGATTGGCTAGTGACATGAAATAAATTTACATATCCCAAAATAGTTTCAAATCAATACATCGATGACAAATTTACCATCAATTAACTTATGCCGAGGAAACACATAGAGCAAACAATTGAGTGATTGGTCGGTGATGCAAAATAAATTATCGTATCCTACAAAATTTCAAATCTGTACATTGATAATAAATCTATCATTTATTAAACTTTGGTCAAACAACTTGCATGATTGTTTGGTGACATGGATCTGACGTGGAAGTCCAATATAAATGGGACTCCTAAATGACATATATTGGCGAAGCTAAATATGAAGAAAATACATTGAGATTTTCAATGGACATTGGATGGAAACTAATGGAGAGTTAATTTACTAGTTTTGGGATTTTTGAAGGTATAAAAATTTGTTTTGCTTAAATGCGTCATGAGTATAATATGGAATTATTTATGATGTGAAAATTAGTTTGGTATAAATATAACACATACATACTAATTTGAAGTTTTCTTTTATGATATGAAAAATAGTTTTGGATAGGCATGACACGACTATACAAATTCGAGATTTTTTTATGGTATTTATAATTTAATAGTCATAACTAGCACAACCTCTTATGTATACACATTTAAACAGGGTTGTTGGATGAACAAACATTAAGTAAAGATATCCGCAAATCCGCGCTTTCTAGAACATATTAATCTCCATGACCTTTTTTAAAGGCAATGCCAGCGCTTCACAAAATTAATATATTAAATGACCCGAACACGTAAGTGGGCCTTTTCAAACAAGCAAGTCATTTTCAATAACCAATAACACCATAACGCATCATTCAATGAATGAATAAATTTTATAGACCGATCTTGGCAAGTCTCATCTTTTTTCCATTTCCCATCGAATAACATCTATAACCAAAGCACGTGGCTGCCATGGCACCACATATCACTTCCACTCTATTTTTTTCCCCTCTAGCAAGCTCCATGCGGTGCTCCTTCCCGGCACAATTCACGAGACCATCAATAGCCACTCTCGGTCGCACCGTCGCGACATATAGAAACTCAGGAAAGCTTTCACATAACGGTTGAGATCTGTTCATCTGTAATCCGACGGTTACGAATGAGAAAAAAGGAAATTCTTTTATATTTTGATGTACCATAACGAAGGGGTCGGGATGGCGACATGGGTGGCATGAACAAGGGCGCAAAGGCTTGACGAATTAGCCCCCCCTCGCACGACGAGAGGAGCGTTGGAGGAGGAGAGAGAAGTCGCTCTCGCGCAGGTAAAATTTTTGAAATGGGGCGGGTGTGAGCCCCGAGATTCAACTCCATTCCATAAATCCCCGCCAAGTCCGTCCCCTCCGGATTCTCGCTCCTCCCTTTCAAAAGGCGAAATCGAAATCGAAAGGAAAAAACAAAAAACCTCCGAGAAAATCGAAAGGGGGCCGTGCTGGTGGTCGTGGAGCGGACACCCGACATCCTAATCACTCCTCTTTCCTCTTCCTCCTCCTCCCCTGCTTCGCTTCCCGTGTCCCCTTTATAGCTTCCTCGTCCGCCTCGGTTGATTCTGTCGTCTGCCCGTTTTTCCCGGTCCGGGGAAGTCCACCCTTTTTCTCTCGAGGAAGAACGAGAACCCTAGTCCCTCCTCCCTGCCCTCCGCTCTTCCCGGCGAAATTTGCTGCCTTTTGCCCTCGTGCTGCTTCTTCGTCCCATGCTGAGTGGTGGGTTCGAGGCGGGTGAGTGAGGCTTTTGCGAGATCTGGGGGATACGGAGTCGCGGGGCGAGATGTCGGATAAGGAGCTGGAGGAGCAGCTCGCGAGTGCGGGGACTAAGCTCCTGGAGCCCCCGTCTTCGGTTGATGAACTCATGCCGCTTCTCGAGGCGAGTGAATTCTTGGTTTGGTTTCGTCTTTTTTTTTTTTCTTTTTCAGGGGAAAAGTTCCGTTTTTTCGGTTGTCTGCGGCGAGGGGTCTGTGAGGATTTCGTGGGGTGTCTGTTTTCCTATCTGGGTTTTGAGATTGGGTTGAGTTCTTTGCATGCCTTTTTCGTACGTTTAAATTTAATGGGTTCGGTACTCTGTTTCGGTCATGCTAAGTGGAAGTGGCATCCGGTTGTGTCGATCGTAAATTGCTTCCTTGACGAGAGAGCTTCGCAGTTCTCCAGTTGATCGAGTAGAGAGGGTTTTCATTTTTATGCGATTGGTCGCTCGTCGCTTACGAATTCCGGTGTAAAACCTGTGTATCTGCGTGCATTAGGAAAAAAGATCGGAGCTTGTGCATCGGAGGATGTATGTCGGGAGTGGAAGGTGGTAACTTGTGGAAGAATTGGTTTAATGGGATTCAAATTTGTTTTAAGTGCATTGGTTCTGCTGAATGGATTATTGGTGCTCCCGAGGATATAATCAGCATCAGAGTCATGTGTTCAGCGAGGATTTCCTCTTAATGCTGATGGTCGAAGACGCAAGATATGGAGGTCGATTTTGTATGAGATGACTTTGTACGGAAGAGGGAACTGGGACATCCTCAGCCTGTTGATTGCATTTATTTCCTTCTCAGGATTTGAGTTGCCGATGCTTGCTCATTTAAAATTTGTCATTTGCGTCATATCTGAAATTGAAGTTTGTGAACTTCTTCCTTGGACCATCGGTCATTGCTGTTCATTCATTGTAGATAGAAACTGGGGACAGTCAATCTTTAGTTCAGATCTGGAATGCAACAATTCGCTTTGTTATGTTGTTTAGTTATAACTGGAAATGATTGAGAACGCTGATTTTCTCTTAAACCAATACATTGTTGTGTGCGGCTAAGGTTTAGGGATCATGATTTTTGCTTAAAGCAATATCCAATTGATACTTTGAGATTCAAAAGTGAGGGTACAAAAATTCGTCAGGCAGTGGTTAAATCTGCATTGATGTTGAAACTCTTATGAAGCGTTCAGTGTCCAAAATTATGAGTATAACATAAAATGAGCTGTCTTTATGGCTCACAGTCTGTGTTCATTACATTATTGTCGGGTAGCTATTGTTACGAATTTCTTTGTTGGGATCAGCATATTTTTCTTTGATCAGGTGATTTGTGCAATATGAGAATGCACACATGTCGGTTCTGCTCTAATCAATGTCCAAAATACATATACATTTTCCTCTAGACTGCAAATGCATTATAACAGAATAGTTTGAATCAGTCAAGAAGTAATGGGTGTTGCGAGACACTATAACATGTATGACTTTTTGTGTCGAATTTAGTGGCATGTAGTCCTTAGAAATGCTTACTGCTTTGATAATGTTGAAAGGAGTTCGCGTTGTCAGTGATGCGTGGATGTTGGAATCTAGAGTGGAGAGATGTTTCTACTTTAAATAAGAAGCATTCGCCTATAAGGCTTAATGAATGCTTGCCTCTTAGCATCAATGCTTGCTTCTTAGCATCAATGCTTGATCTAGAAATGGTGGTGCATAACTACTTTGTTATTGGATGAACCAGAAAGTGACACGTCAAAAATGGAAGCCCACAATATGGGAGTTTACTGCCTTATGGCTGTATGCGAAGAAAATTGGGAAAAATCAAAGATTGGTTTCAAAGCATGACATTTCTCCTCAATAAGCAGTTTCTGTGACCATTGTTCACAGCCATCTATAGTCAAATTGAGTTTGAATGTTTGGATCTCCTGTATATCAATATCACAAATGCACCAAAAATGCTACTAATCGGCGCAGGGCAAGAATTATTGCTTAAGCAGAAATTCTCTAGCATAAGTATAGATATATTGGAGAGAGTTTAGGTCCATTAAAATGTCCATGATAATTCCCTGTGAATTTAGTTAATTCATTTAGCATGTTGAGAACTAGCATTTTCATTGAAATTGATGACTGCATTATCAATGCTTTGGGATCTTGAACTTCCCAAGTATTTTCTCTATGAATATCTCTAAAATTGTTGTTAACTTTGTTTGTCTCCTTAATGAATTTAGGAGCTTGAACATCATTTATCAAGAGTGGAACAATCGCCAACCACATCTATGCAAGATGCTCTTTCTCCATCCCTGAAGGCATTAGTAGCTGATCAGCTTTTTAGGCATTCTGATGCTGATGTTAGAGTTGCAATTGCCTCATGCATCAGTGAAATTACCAGAATTACTGCTCCTGAAGCTCCCTATGATGATGATCTAATGAAGGTGGTAGCTTGAACCTGTTGAATTTATGTTATGGGCTTCTTTAATTGTGAATTCTAGTACAATCTATTATACTTCCTCTGTGTTTATGATGGTTTCGCCTTTTGCACAATGCTCTTATGCAGGAAGTTTTTCAGTTGATTGTATCCTCTTTTGAGAATTTGTATGACAAGTCTAGCAGATCTTACACAAGGAGAGCCTCGATCCTTGAAACCGTTGCCAAAGTCAGATCGTGTGTTGTGATGTTGGATCTCGAATGTGATGCTTTGGTTGTCGAAATGTTCCAGCATCTTCTTAACTCAATAAGGTATAATCAATACTCAGTTGATTGATTTTCTGACAAGGAATACTCATTTATTTTTCTTATTCATTGAAATGTTACTTTTATAAGCTGGTTGTTGTTCTTCCTATCGGTTTTTTTACTTTTCATTATCAGATAAGTTTGTTGCAGAGTGATATTGTTGTTGATATTGTGGACGTGCTTCTTCGGTGCAAGATGTAGTTGCAGAATGATATTGTTGTTGTTGTTTTTTTTTTTTTTTTTTTTTGGGGAATTATAGTGTTCTTTTGTCGTTTTGGATAGTTCGAGAAAGGGGTTTTGTCCAACGAAAGCTTAGGAACAATAGTGGCTGCTCTTCCTATCTTTGAGCTTCCTTCTCTGTTCTTGATGAAGTCATTCTTTTCATTTCTGTCTTATCAAGAAAGTAAGAACGACGATGGGAATGCCCCTTTTTGTTCACTGCTAATTTTAAAATACCTTTTAGTTGAAAATAATGGTGGAGATTTGCATTTACATTTTATGATTTGACCTTTTAAACTGACGGTCACAATGTTTCTGACCTACCTAGAGATGTGCAGTGTTTTTGCTTTTTCTAGTTTGAATTGGTCATTATTTAGGGTCTCTCTTTGTGACTTCACGCATCAATGTGAGCATGTTTCTATAGATAATGAGAATTCTGAATGACTTGTTATCTATGTGAAAGTACTTGCAACTACGGAGTTCATTTATCTTTGAATTTGCAGACATTGTGAAGCTAAATGCAGTTTTCTTCAGCGTATGATGCTATGCATGTGTTTTTATGTAGTTTGTGTTAATGGTTTCTGATGGACAATTGTCAGGGACCACCACCCGGAACATATCTTCCAATCAATGGAAACAATCATGACCCTCATCATCGATGAAAGTGAAGATGTTTCTCCAGAACTGCTCTCGCCCGTCTTAGATAGCGTAAAGAGTGATAACAAGGTTGATTGTCCCTAATAAAGAGAACGCTATGCATATTGTTTTTCCTCTTCATCTGATTCTGTATTTGTCTTTTTTTTTCCTTTCTTTCAGGAAGTTCTACCTATTGCTAGGAAACTGGGAGAGACGGTACTAAAGAACTGTGAATCCAAGCTGCAACCTTACTTTTGCCAGGCATTGAAAGCCCTCGGAACTTCTATAGATGAATACACTAATGTAATTACTTCAATATATCAAGAGGCAAGTGCTGCAGTTGAAGAGAATGACAACCACGCTGCAAGTGAACATAAGGTTTGCCCCAGGTCACTCGCCCTCTTATCTCTATTTTACATCAACTCCGAATCTAATTCTTTGTATTTATGACTATTGCTAATAGTACTTGAACATAAAGTATAAAGAGTGCATATTCTCTGTACATTATGTCCTGGGAGAGGAGTTCCTGATTGACTGGACTTATTGTATCTAAGTATGTACCGTCTAGAAGCTGTTTGCAGAGGAGCATTAGTGCAATTATTATCCCATGGTTTTTCATTATCTTACGATAGCAGGTTGAAAAAGCCTATCCTAAGGTTGAGTTTGGTGGGTGAAATTTGTCTTATCTGGTGTTTAATGGTGTCTGTGGAGGGAGGGAGGGAAAGATTGATGAATGCCAACTTTGTTATGTTATTGAGTGTCATTTTCTGCTGTTTCAGTATATCCAGCTAAACTGCAAAAGAAAATAAATTATGAGCATCTTTTGAACCTATACATGATTAGGTGAATAAAGAAAAAGCTTCTCATCAAGACAGTCCTGCTGCTGGAAGATCTCCAAAATCAGTGATTGGTAATGGTGCCACGCAAAAGGCAGAATTGGACTCTGTCTCCAATAGAAAGCCAGAGGATGCTCGTTGTGGTAGTCCGCCTAAAGTCACTAAAGCATTAAGCAATGACAACATAGTCAAGTTGAATAGTGCAAATGTAGCTAAGAAGGAAAGCAAGCTGGGAAAAAAGAAGAAGGGAAGAGGAAGGAAACCTGTTTCAAGTACAAGATCAAATGCAACTCTTGACGGTTCCCAAACAATTCCTGACTCACCCCATGACAATTCACCGGTGGAATATTCGCCTTCAGAAAGTGAAAAGGAAACTGCTGCTAACCCTTCTTCACCAAAACCTGCTGGAGATGAATCCATGAGTGTTGCTTCCCTATCCCAAAATGAAGGTCAACCTGATGAGAGTCGTCCCAGAAAAGGTGGACGGCGGAAGAAACAAGAATTAGCTAAGGAGGTCACGGGTCCTGCTGCTGACATATCTAAAAATGAAGCAACTAGTGATAAGGAAGTAAAACCACATACGAGCACAGGAAGAAATACATCCCTGGGATCATCTGAGGATATTAAAACTGGAATTACCCTAAAAATATCGCGGAAGGAAAATGCTGCTACGAGTGATGTAGAGGCAAAATCACTAAAGAATTCTTCTAGGAAGGTTTCTGTGGGCACCAATATTGAGGATGGATCTTCCACAAAGCGTTCAGGGGATAAGAAAGGGGTTGCAAGAGTAAAAGTGGCCTCTGAAAAGGATTTAAGAAAATCCACTGTAAGTGATGACAACAAACTTTTTTTTCAACTAGAATATTCTCTCTGTTTCTTGTTGTGCTCGGTATTCTCTATTTAAAAAATGGTGAAGTTGGTTTGACATTGTGTAGGAAGCTGCTGCTTCACCAAAGTCCGCCATGAAAGCTGGCGGAGGTGATGAAAAATCCCATGAGACTCCCAAGGAAAGTTCAAAGAGGAAGCGTACTCCAGGAAAAGAGGTGTGGGGGTTCTCCTGTGTATTTTATCTTGATTTTCTTTGCATCTTCTTGAAATTTCTCATCCTAAGTTTTTGATTTGGATGTTTGGAGATGCATTAATTGCTTTTGGAGAATGTAATTCCTCACCCTAGCCTATTTTCACCTCTTGGTATTGATTGTCAATTGTTTTTCTATTAGTTCTATGTGGTACATTCAGAAACAAATACAGAGATGGAGATGACAATGCATGCATCTTCTGTTTTTATGATTAAACTGTAGGACTGTGACTTAAAATTTTGGTCATAATCCTATCACTTGCTGTAGTGCCTTCAGCCTAATCCTTGGAACTAGTTTCTTACCTTTTAAAATTAGATGTCTACTGGTTGATCATCAGGCATCTGATGCTAAAGAATATGGCGAGGAGCTGGTTGGTTCCAAAATCAAAGTGTGGTGGCCTCAAGATCGAGCGTAAGACCAGATCTCTTAATTTATTCTTTCTTGAGAGAGAGAAATATATGAAAGTTTTCTGCGTAGCTATGATGTGAGTAACACTTTAATAGCTTTTTCTTATTTTTATTTGGTGGAAATGTTTCAGATTCTACAAAGGTGTTGTGGATTCTTTTGACCCCATTAGAAAGAGACATAAGGTGAGACATGTGAAGGATTTTCAGTTCTATTTCCTCTGTTTGTTTCAATACGCCTTTTGCCTGTTCACTTCTTTCACATATGGAGAGAGTCTTTGTCTGCTTGAAATGTAACGGATTTCTCTGTATGACAGGTTTTGTATACTGATGGTGATCAAGAGATATTGAATCTCAAAAAGCAAAAGTGGGAGCTTGTTGAAGGCAACTCTGTATCGTATCGGGTCTGCAATTTGCCTGTGTGGTTATATCTCATTGTGAATATCTTCATCTGGATTTGACATGACGGTTTTTTTTTGGTCAACAGGGGCAAGAAGGTGATAGCAGAAGTCCTGATGCTTCTCCAGAATTGTATGTGTTTTTTTAGGACTTTATTGTGTTGAATCATTGGTTTACAAGCAAAGCAAATTTAGATATTCTATAACATGCTTCATTTGCAATCTAAAAAGTTCACAAATGTGTATTTTGTCACATCTATTCGTCTTACCACAGATTTCTTGAGATATCTAGTGAGGTCGTCCCTAATTTCTCTTGTTTGTTTTGACAATTATGACTAGGCCTCTTAAGAAGAGGGCAAAAATGAAGGAAGGGAAGACAGAAACTTCAGCAAAAAAGTGAGTATATCTTTGTCTGAGCTCTTTCTGTCGTAATACTACTAATGAATTTTGGATTTTTAATTGCCAGGGGCAATGCTTCCTCTAGCAAATCCAATGCTGGTTCTGCAAAATCTGGCAAAAAATTTAGGGGAGGGAATAAATCTGATGGCAAGTTTGAGAAAGATGGTATTGGTAAATCTAAGGATCGCACCAGTGAAAATGGTTCTAAATCTGGCAGTGTTGCTTTGAATAAGATGACTAAGACTGGCAAACCCAAGGATGAAGACCCTAGCACGCCTCATGTTGCAACAAAGTCTGGGGAAGAATCCTCTGTGACCACAAAATCTAAGAAAGGCTCAAAGATTGCTTCTAAAGGCAGTGAACTCAAGGGTAGCGGAAAGCCTGAGAAGTTGAAGTCTAATGGATCTGACAAGCTAAAGTCTGGTTTACTGAAGGCGAAAGAGAGAATTATGGACAATGACTCGGTGGATTCTGCAGAAACCGAAACCAATGAAGAGAGGTTGGTCCCATCCAAAGTACCGGGAAGTGGGTCAAAGTCAGGGAAAAAGCGACAAAGAGGTGCTTAATCCTTAGCAGCTACCAAAGAATGTTTTATTTTTTTAAGCTGTACGTGCTCTTTTCTATCTTTTCATCCTTCACTTAGTGTGTAGTGGAGATGCAACATCTGCCTCCGCAGCCCAAAAGAAGAAAAATGCATTTGGTAGAGATTCGCCTCAACACTGAATACATGGTCCGCACCATGGCATGGTTATATTTACTGATAGCGTAGACCATAGTGGTTGTCGGCCTTATTTAGTCTTCTGTATTCTTGGTGTTTCATTGTAAAGATGTAGAAGATCAACATTAACTTGTGCTAGGTTGCTTTGTCCAAATATTAGCAGAATGTTGGCGATAGTTGTAAAGATTCAGAATGTTAATGTTAGAATATCTTCATGTTCAATCTGCCTGTCTTTCATGTAGTTCATTTCTACCCACCTCCGCACATCACTGTACATTGGCTGACTTAGACGAACATGTTCTTAAGATGGAAAGTGGTTGTGTGGTGACCAATTATTTTGATGACCGAGTTGAGTGATTTGATGTCACCTGTTTTGCCTTCTGGTCACAAGAAAAGACGCGTTATCAAGTCGGCATACTTTTGCCATTACCTTTTGGTGGCCAAATAGGTGGCAAAATTATTCATGTCAGCTTTTTTGACATTGGCTTGAAATGCAAACGTTGCCACACTGTTGCTTGAATTGTGCATTGAAGCTGTAGTGGCTAAAACCACTTGTACGTTTGTGTTCTGAACTGTGTACCTGGCAATAATCTCCAGGTTTGAACCTACCCATTCCGATCTTGTTCCTTTTTGCGCCCTTTTTTTCAGCATAGCCAAGTCGTGGTTGGATCCTTGTCTCTGGACATTGGTCAATTCAGTTCGGTGGCGCGTAGGCGTTCATACCATGACTAGCAAGGTGACTCGCACAACTTTGTACTTTTTCCAAATCTATTGAAGACATGTTCAAACAAGAAAAAGCGAAAAAGAATTCTATCAGACAATGAACATTCGAGAGTCGAGTTAGTCGTTCAACTTGGCACGAATCGTCCTGTGGGAGTGGCGGGTTGAATCTTTCGGCTTTCTTTTCAGACTCTTGAACTCAAAAAAGCCCATAATCAAAGTCACTTTTCAGTGAGATACGGGATAAGGAGGCTGGTGGAGTTGAACGCCCAAGTCAAATCTTGCTTTCATAAAGGGAAAGGAAGACTGGGAAATGTTGAACTATGAGACTAACGCCAGACCAATTCTAAAGCTTAAAGCTTTCAAGTCGACGCCGTAAGCATGAAAAATCTTAATAGCAAAGCAATGGAAGTCTAGAAAATTCAACCACAGGGCCATTAGTTGATACTTAAAAGTTAAGCAGGGAGATTTGATACTTGAACTTTTGGCAAGTAGTCGTCGAAAGTCAGGCGAAATCAGGAAGCGGGCCTGAATCGGCCTCTCAAACCCACCTCCCGTCTCTTTATCCAGCGTTACCGTTGGATGCACGTCGTGTGAAAGTTAACATCGTCTTAAAAAGAAATGACGCCGGCATTTGAGATGACACTTCCCGAACCTCTTTTTCGATCCGGAAACTTCGCTATAAACCCTCTGGATTTGGTTTGACCAGGAACTTGGTAACCCGAGCTAATTCCTTAGTGAAAAAAGAATTATGCAGCGGGAATGTTATGACTAATCAGTGTACATGACAGAGAATCCCCATACAAAGCTGCGCGGGGACGGTCTAAAGAGATGGGGAAAGGACCATGGGTTACATCCTGGTGTGGCGATTCGTATATGCAGATTGTGTTCATGTTGTATTGTCATAAGATTATACTACGACACAGGTCAATTGAAGCATCGCATGATTAGTTAATCGTGTCGATCTATGTGACACGAATACAGTCCAAAAACTAACGGGTCAACATAACATAACATAATTGAATAAGAAGTTAGTGGGTCAACACAGTTGCATGACTCGCTATGACACGAGATCAATTGCTTGACATGAACTTGGCACGAAATATTTTCATTTTTTCATTAAGTATCCGTCAATGAAATATGATGAAATTAATTTGAACAACATCCTCATAATCAATGGAAAATTATCAATTTAAGTTTCATTAGTGAATAACATGAAAAATAGTCTTTGACTAATTATGTCGGCATACATATCATGTCAACATTAACTCATTAATTTAAATGGGTTATACACGTGAATTCCGTGTTCGGTAGATTGGAATAAATATGACATGATTACTAATCATGCCTCGCGGATTGACATGAAATTCACCCAACCATGATTGCACCTAAATAATGCAAATGTCGTGTCTTGTTTAACTTGTCTTATCATATCGGGTTAGAAATTTTCACCCCCTAATCAGGTCCCATCTCCCCATGGCTGTCATATTTGTGTTGTATATATGGCCAAAACTAAATCATGAATTAGTTCCATAATTTTGGAACTGTCTTCTCGTTTGTTCGGTTCTCCTGCCCACCTTCTGGCCCATTCATGGAGCAGACATCCAAAAAGTCAAAATGACAAGACACAAGTTGCACTGGCGGCATCTACACAAGCACCTCCCTTTGACTCTTCATCATCACACCATCTGCCATAAATGAATGGTCCAGTGACTGCCATTGCAGGAAGCATCACGACCCCATCCAAATAAATGTTGCGCCTTTTCTTTTTTTGGGCATTCATGATTATGTCCATGAGATAAGCCACTTTGGACCGCAATAAAAACAGACCTTGTCTTTTCCTTTCCAGAGCCCAACATCAATGGTGGTGCTCCAATTCTATAAACCCCAGGTTTAATGGACGAAAAGAGATTAAATTTCAAACCCTACCTTTCTGTGTTCTTTGCACTTCCATTGATTGATGAGTGTCTAGTGGCTTTGGCGTATTATTTTACTACAGCAACATCCACTTTGCTTCCCACTAGGGTGGTTTTCTGAGGACAGTGGTTGAGCTTTTGTCTGTTGTTATTCGTTTTTAATAAGGAGCTCCACAAACTAATTGGACACACCCCCTTTTAAAATAATTTAAGAATTTTCCCCCCCCTTTTGTTTTATCGTTTTGTTTTCTGTAGATTCTACATCATTTTCAGGGTCATTATCCGTGTACTTAGGCCAGGTCAAATGTTACTGCAAAAGTGCAGACCCCTTGTAACCTAAAGGAGAGGTAAGCATTAGACTTCAGAGATTTGATAGATAAAACCGACGGGGACGCTGCTTTTGTCTTGTAGCAAAATTTGCA
The DNA here is from genome assembly GCA_014182565.1 of Eucalyptus marginata. Taxonomy (NCBI): domain Eukaryota; kingdom Viridiplantae; phylum Streptophyta; class Magnoliopsida; order Myrtales; family Myrtaceae; genus Eucalyptus; species Eucalyptus marginata. Next base: position 34,589,346 of record CM024587.1, on the reverse strand, counting down.
CTTGGCGCTATCCAGGATATCTTCTTGGAATTTTGCAGACTGTACGCTTTCCGTCCATGAGATATGAATGCTTGAAAATTTTGCCACGCCCACCAAACATGTGATCGTACCGCTCTTATCCGATTAATCCGTTGTCGGCCTATCTTGAAGATGATACTGTCTTGTAGATATCATGTCATAGCTGGTGAGGGCTCCATGTAATCTTGCCCAGTAAATATACGGAAAATTATTCAGTCTTAAATTCATTATCCGATAGCCATTTTAATTATAAAATTTTTTCATTTTGGCTAAATTAATTCTAAATTTTTTGACAATTTTTTAATATAATTCTCTTAACTAGTTTTTTTGTTGGAAATTGCTGATGAGGATGATATCTGTAGTTTTTTTTTTTTAAATATTTTGAAAATTTTCTTTCTTTTTTCCTTTTTCTTTAGTTTCTCTCCGGTATCACTGGCTGCTGAGGCCTCTTCTATGGCCAGCGATTGACAGAGGAAAATAGGAAATACAATAAAAGAAAAAGAAAGAAGAGAAAAGAACAAAAAGAATTCAGAAATTCTTCAAGAGATTTTGTAATAATCATCCACATAAGCGACTTTTGGCCAAAATCGACGGGAATGACTATATTTGAAATTCACCAAAAGATTTAAGATTGAAATGATGGTCATACAATAAATTTAGGACATTTGGGACAATTCTCCCATATTTCTAATGACACACAATACGCTAAGATTTTCATAGATTGTCCATTATCACGGTGATTTATGGAAAGCTTTGTCACCGTCATGTAGAGAGTTCTTGTGCTTAACCACTCCGTGCATCACATTGAAAAGTAAACTTTCCAGTTTCCACCATGTTATGTTGGCACGTGCCTCGTTGTGCAAGGAGAATCGCATGATTTACTCACCAGAAAGAACTCTCTATACTCTGTGCACTCACGGAGAACAAAACCTAGAGAGGGAGAGAGAGAACCCTAAAGCAGTCTAAATGCTCGAAGAGGGAACGCATCTTGCACCGTATCTTGAAGACGAATCGAGCCTATTCCAGCAACGCTCGATGAGCGGATATGTCCAAATATGCTGCAATGATGCGTATCGAGAACATATAACTCGAAAGTGATCGAGTGGCCGATCCGGGCGGCCATCAAGGGAGACTTCGCCCAGAAGCGTCTGGGCGGTGGTAAGCCTGATGGAGAGATTTATCCAAAAGTTTCAAAGGATGTCGGTCGTCTCATGGGAATTTTCGTGCCAGCAATCGAGTGACGTGTGCTCTGAGTTTGCTTTCTTGTCTCAAATGAAAGGATGTATTGATGCTTAGGATGCGCTTGTTTAGTGAAAAATGAATGATTCGACAATCATTTCCCTTCACTTCATTTATTTCGTTGAAAACTAATAAGTATATAAATATTTTCCCAAAAATGGTTGCTTGCTTCGCTTACAAAAACGAATGAATAATTTTTTTTATCATACACGACAATATTCAGACATAAATTGTTGTCGGTAATAAAAATAATTTTCATCGATTAATTATTTCAAGCAATCGTTTTTAATAAATGCTTTCCAAATATTTTATTTTTCGCAAAATAAATGGAATTTTGAATAACTGCTTGTGTCGCTTACAAAGTAAATGAATAAAAAATATTTCTTTTTTCCAATGACTACTAACTATTTCAAGCGAACAAACGGAGCCTTAGTGCTTGATCTAAATGCATTACTTGGAATGATGACATGGTTGTCGTCCACTAATCAACACAGAGAAAGATTTTGTCGCCAGAGGTACGATTACAAATCGAAATTTTTTGTTGCCTTGTGGTCGGCCCTCGCCATTGGTTATATCTTAAGGCAACAAAATTAGTGTTTCGTTGTCTTAAAGCTAAACGAAGAAATTCGTATTCTTTCATGCCATCGATTCGATTGAAGTCGGGGAACACTTTTGAGTCTACGGCTTACAAAATCACGTTTTTGTTGCCCTAGATCAAATCTAAAGCAACAAAATCTAAATCGTGATTTTGTCTACTTAAATTTAGGCCCTAAGCAATTAAATTAAAATTTTGCCACCATTGAAAAAGGGAAATATCGAATCTAAAGCGACGAAAACAACTTCTTTGTTTGTCTTTGGGTATGACCCAAGTTGACAAAATCAGTATTTGGTTGCCTTTAGGTATGATCTAAGGTGAAAAATATAGTATTTGGTAGCCTTTGGCTGACCCTAAAACGAACAACTTACGAATCTGATGCCTTTGGTTGGCCCTAACCTGACAAACATGATCATTTCTCACCTTTAGTGTACCTTAAGACGACAAGGAAAAGTTCCGTTACCATGGATTGCAATTAAGGCGACATATTATTCATTTTGTTGTCATTGATTTATAACTAAGGCGAGATAATTGAATTTTTCTTGTTGCCTTTGGTTGTGTTAGAATAATTAAATAATAAATCACACATTTACCTAACAATATTAAGCTTTTTGAACTACGAACGATGATATCATAAAATCTCACATGGTATTAGAATTGGATATTTTGAATTTGAATTTTTCTAGGTTCCATTTGCCCCCCAATTAAATATTTTCATATTTATTACTAGACAAAAAGACCATACTAAGTGTGAGAGGAAGTATTAGAATATTTAAATAATAAATTATACATTCATCTAACAACATAAGTTTTTGAAATAGTTGGTGGTGGCCTTATAAATTCTCACATGTTGGATTAACAATATAAAACTTTCTTTAGACAAGACAATAACCATCGTCAAATTTGTAATATCTAAGAAATATAAATAGTAAGGAATTGTGCACTCGTCATCACATTGTTAGGAAAAACACATATGTTGCAAACAGAAATTGAATATTTATTTTTACTACGATACATGTAATATCATCAGTGAAATGTAAAGATTCTATATGATTGAATATATTGCTAATGTAATATTAGATACAATTTAATTGATTGTAGAATATAGCTTCGTCGACTCTCTCTCTTTCATGCACACATATGTTCCTTACCCCTTCCCCCCCACCTATGGTTGCCACCATTAACATCCTCGCGCTCCCTTCGTAGCCACTACCCCTTGACAGTCGCTCCTCTTCAGCCACAAAATCCTTTTTCCTTATTTCTCATGATCGCAATAGTCGCTATGATCAATTTTGAATCGGGGGTCACGACAATAACAATGACCATGACGAGACCTGAGGGTCGGCCTCGACCTAATCTGAGGGTGGTGGCCACAGCCCTAACCAAATTTGATCGAGGGTCGCCACCTCAGCCATCTAGAGCCATGGCTAGCTATGACTACAAGCTGATCTAAGGCGGTGACTTGACCTGAGGCTGTCGCAGCCACGATCGGATCTAGGGTCACGATTGTGGCCACCCTAGTCATTGCCACTGCACCATTGAGCATCAATTTTCAAATTTTAATTAGTGATGTGTACATTTGATTCGATATTATTCAATATTTAAGCCTAAATAATTGATGATAAAAAATCTAATAATTTGAATCTACATCTTTTGTTGCAAGAGAGTGTCTACACTTGTCTCATTCACTTTTGATATTCGAGATGACAAAATATATTAACTGTCATTTCACTTTATGTATCGAAAGTGACAGAACGAATCATATAATAAATGATTCGTGACAAAACCTACGTCTATTTTGTCGCCTTAGCTCTTTCTTTTTCCTCTTCTTTATGCCAATGAATAAGTACATAGTAACAAAATTCGATCGGCTTAAAGCGCGAGAATTCAGCCCACGCTTGGAAAGTCGAAAGGGGTTCCTCAAATTCGATTTCTTCATTCCATTGCAAAGGAGGAAGGAGGGTCAAAAAGCGGAGTGGAGGGGTCTTCGTTGACGTCAAATATATTCTTGAGATGCGGGCAGTGGTTTGCCGTTATTAAAAAGCCAGCGCCCCGCCTGAGAATCGATTCTTGTTAAACGACTGACCTTTTGTGGTATTTGAGAGCACGAAGTCAGACTAGCCCTAGCTAGCTAGGCCTCTACGACAACGAGAGATGGAGGAAGAGGACGACGACGACGACGACGACGACGACGACATTAAAGTGCAGATCTCTCTCTCTCTCTCGCGTGCCTTCGACATTCCACTTACCATATTCTCGGCTTTTTGATGAAGAGCAAAAGTAGTGGCTTTTGCTTGTTCGAAAAGATGACATATTTTAGACCCTAATGCGGCGCAAATAGCGGGGTTATGCAGTTGATCTCAAGGGTTTTTAAGAGAGAATATTTTTTATTTTATTGACAAGTGTCCGCCCGAGACCTTTATTCAATAAACATGGAAAGCATTAGCATTTTTGACATGTAGTTCTTTTTTCATTTTGTTTTTTCATAAACTTAGGTGTATTTTTAAGAGAGAATATTTTTTATTTTATTGACAAGTGATCAATGCTCTTTTTGAAAATGATCAATGCTCTGAAAAATATTTTTCATTTTGAATATGCCGATGAAGTTTTCATAAACTTAGCAAGGAAAAGGGTTGCGCCCGATCGCGTTACCCACATAATTCATCCTAGTATGTGAAGCTTAAGTTTTAGAATTTGCTGCTTTTGATGGTTTGTCCACGTGGATAAAAGTCGTGGGAAACGACTTCTCGTTATTAAAGGTAATTCAATAAAATACGGGTCCTCCTATGAAGGAGCGCCCCGTGGGCATTTTTTTAAGTATTCCTGATTTGGAATAATTCGATTTTCAAAGGACTAATTATGCAAATCAAGACCAGGCGGTGCATTAAAAATCGAGTCGTTTTCTTAATCGGCTACTTAGCCAATATCTCGGGACACTCATTAATAAAATTTAATAAAATAATTTTAAGTGGGATGATGGACCACGCAACACTCCCGTAGGGCGCACATAGGTGAGATCCATAGGTGCACAACCCCGATGTTCTCGCGTGCAACTTCATTATAGAATAATAATTGGCCGTCTGTCCTCTTTTGTTTTGCTCTTTTATCTTTTTGTTTTTCGCATGAAACACTATCGATTCCTCCTTGGAGCATCGAAGTTTGCCCTAATAATCATATTGGATTTCGCATGAGGATGACCAAAAGTAGCCAGGGAACCTTTGCATGCGTATAACGAAGTCTTGGTTAAACTAAACATTTTTTAACAAGAGCCACACAAAAAACATCAACTAATTCTTAAGATAGGGTGTAAAAGACTTTTGGGGAGTATAAATCTTTACAAAAATAAGATAAATCTCTCTCTCTCTCCTCTCTCTCACTCTCATTCTTGTTCATTTCCCAAGGGGATTGCCAACCTTTGCCTTTCACTGCAATGCATGCCCAAATCTATGGAGTACAAGTTATCTAATCGGACATATAAATAAATAATTAAATAAGTGGTCCATGGCTTTTGTTGATTTTGGGGTCCAAAAATGGATGGATGAGGATTTTGAGGTCTTTTAAGGGCGTGGTCTCTACTCCCCAGGAGTCCAAACCTTCCCACTCTGCTCATTCTCATTTATCAATTTGCACAGTGATTAAAAATATATTCATCTTATATGTATTTACCCATCTTCTAAAATTGAACGATGGAATAAACCTAATAATCATAATGAAAATTAGTATTTGAGAATCTCACATGACGGTCAAATGATTCGAATATACAGAATAGTTCCATGTAGAACTTGCTGAAATTACATTAATGGTCCTGGTACGGGATGTTTGTTCAGTTCAACCAAAGAAGCAAAGGACAGATGTTTTTAAACAGATTAATTGTAATGATAATTGTTGCATGAAACCTAATCTTTTGTTCTTATGATAATATTATTGAATGAAACCTCACCTTCTCTAGCAAGTCCATTTAATTCGTATAGATCCAGACAATTCGATGTCCACCTTATCTACGATCTTTGGTGCTATCTTACATGCTATATACATGGGGAGGGGGAAGGGAGGGGTGTTTGACACTTACTTATCTTAGCTAGATCTTATTCAATCGCGAGCACACTAGCTATCAGTTTGAGTTTGAGCCTAAGGTATATAGGCTAGAAGTTAATTTGATTTTGAGTACTCATCATACAAGTAGGGTTTAGATGTTGACACATATACAGTTTTAAATTTGGTAAATGAATTCATTTCATTAGTAGACGACAGTTTTCATTTGAATGAAAAAGTATTTATGCTTATGGTGTATACCTTATAAAAATTCGTTGATTATTCAGAATTTTCTCCTCGAGTACCTATGAATGTCAGCATAAAAGCATGGACTTAATTATAAAAATGAAGATGAGAAAGTTTTTTCAGTCTATTTCTGTCTTTACAAATTCCTACTTTGTTTGGAAGAAAAGTTGAAATTTCGAGTTGATATCGACATCACATGAAAACTACTTTCGCGAAGCATCACCCATGATGGAAAAGCTACCAATTGTGATTTGAGGGTAGACATCCCTTGAGTCCTTTGTTGGAAAGTTTCTCTCATGGAAGAGTCCATGCTAGTGCTCTCTCTTCTGTCCATATTCTAAAGTTGCTACTTTTGTATAGAATTCAAATGGAATTTTGCTCAACTTGATGAGTTGGTCAAAGTAGAGGCCGGCTCTTTGTGAACCTTGAGGCCTAATTCATTCACTCTTGGCATCTTTGATCAAAATCCTTTTGACTTAAAAGGCGGCATTTCCATTGAGGAAGTGCTTGGAATGTCATTGAAGTTCCTTACAGTCGAATTGTTGATTAAAAGTGTTATTTACAAGTTCAACCCTTTATTGTATTGTAGCTAAATCTCCTTAATGCCAAAATCATCTATAAGGCAAACTAAAATTGACCTTTGGGTGCTTCATACGATTTCACTAATGCAAGCAAAAACCATCGTACAATAGTAGACTAATACACCTAACCAAATTTGAATTCTATTGTTATCATATCTATTGTCTAAATACTAATAAACCGAACTGAATTATAAATATATAATAAGCATATCTATTGCCTACTATATAGAAATTCTATAGGGAATGGTAAGAATCTTCCCCTTTTGCAAAATAGTATTTTGCAAATCTTCTCACGTTTTATTCGCTGTGTAGATTAACTGCAAAACAGAATCCTTTGGGAGGAATCTCGAGATTCCTGTATTATTCCATTTTAATGAACTTAAAAGAAAAGATAACTAATAAATACATTTACCCAATTTACATAATAAAGTAGGTTGTTATAGGTAATATTAAAGAAATACTATACGATAAGGTATTTTCTTTTATGATGTATCTTTTTCAGTATATATGCACAAAAAAAAGAGGATATATATATTTTTTTGGATGGTTTAGATAGTGAGAAAATGGAGAAAGTAGGGGATTGTATCGGTAGCTGATGAAGACAAAAGGAAAGTAATGGAGATAGTCGAAGACCCGAGAAAGACAGAAAATGAAATCAACTGAATATCCTTCAATTCATAAAAGTGATTTCTTTTTTGTTATTTTAACAAAGAGCATGGCGAGGATTTTTATGGCCAAAATTCCCAAACATAGTAAGATAATTTAATTGGTGTATTAAAGAAGAGGGAGATTGATAATTTATTTTAAGTGTTTTTAATATTGATGTTGTCTTATAACCTATTTTTAATTTGGTCAACAACTGAAACAATGAATTATAACTTATTTGATTTAGTTTTTAAAGATAAGTCTTTACAATTGTCTCGATTTATTTCTTGTTTTCAATATGCTTGATGTAAATAGTGAAGAAAGATATAAAATATCAAATAAATAAAGATCAAGCTCCTTAAAATGGTGTCTTTATTCTCGAGGATGATAACTTTCTGTACCAATATTCAATATTTATAGTTTAATCATAAACATACTAGAGATATAATATTATGTTGAATGTAATTCCACAATCACAATCATTCCATTAATAATTTTATATACGAGAACATGTTTTAAGTTCTTTTTCAATATATCATTTCGGTATAGACGTTTCCAAAGAAATGGGTGATTTAGACAGAGTGGGGAAAGTGGAGTAATACATCATTAGTTGATGGAGAGAACATCAAAGTTATGGAGATAGCAAGAGAATGGAGAAACTGAGAGAATAGAAAGATTACTACAATATCCTTTAATTTATTTAAGTGATCTTTTTTCAATATAGGGCATAACACAAAACATTGTGGCTAAATTTTTTGAAGCAAAATCACAAAATATTTCTTGAAAAATAGCAGAGATAACTTTGTGAATTTATTACCAAGGAGATTAAATTGACATAACTTATTTCAAATGCACTTTCCAATATTTACACCGTCGTCCTAACAATTATTTTAATATTATATGTATTAAAGCCATGTCTATTTTAATAGGATTCATTTACAGTGAAGTGCTTTATTTCTCATTCTTCAATATGCTTGATGTGAATACCAAACGAAACTGTAAAAATTAAATATAAATGAAACATTTCAAGATATAAATTATACTCTATTCATTCTTGGGTATTGCAAGTTTCATTTTTATTAAAATGACATGTTAAAAAGTCAAAATATATGTTCTCTCAAGCATTATGAGTCTGTTTTTTTTTTTTTAACAAAAGATTAAAAAATATGGAGTTATCCAAATCTAACATAATTTATTTATTTTTATTTTAAATAAAGGTACATGCTAAAGTTGGTTGTTGAGGACAACAATACTCAGGCATACATCACATTGTTTAACGACACTAGAACAAAGTATGGGAAAAATTGTAAATAAGGACTTAAATGAGGTTGTTTCTCATAAGAAAGTTCAAAATGAATATTGTCTCAAATAAGCTCTTTGAATTGAATTGAATAATTTAGTCCTAAATAAGGGGCTAAAGTAGCTAACTTAGTCTCAAATTACGATCTGAGCTCACCAGTCGGCTAACTCTTCATCAGCCGGGGAGCATGTACATCTTACATACCACTTTTCAAGCCATGATCGGGGGCAATTTTGTCGCGGCCACTTTTACCTTTTTCATCTTCTTTCCTTTTCTTTTTCTTTTCAAAATATCAATTGTTTTGCTCATGAGTTTGCAACACGGAACTATATGTAAAAAAAATTCTTTTTAATTTTATTTCCAATACTTTTTAATTTAATAAGCGGATTTTCATTGGAATACGGACGAATCACGTGGAACGCACGTGCTTCATCTACTAGTATATCTGACATGGGGACAGGACAGGAATGGTGTCGCCTTTGGTCCCCGCACACTCCCGCCGCTGCTGTTGTTATGACACATGCATGCACCGAAGAGTAAAGGAAGATCCACTCTCCAAAGATTTTACCTAAATAGTTTATTTTCCTTCCTTTGGGGGTCCAGATCCCACGTTCAAGATGACCTAGAAATCAACGCAAAAGTAAATAAAAAATAAAAAATTCAATAACTTTGCAATTAATCAAGATTTGTCAATTGAAATCATTAATTTTCACCGAGTGCGGCGCTCTCACGCATCGTGCACTTTAATTGGGCATTCACCAAAATAGCATACTTCACGTGATTCCGAAATATATGCAAAAATCATTTTGTAACTAAAACTCTCGTATCGAGCGAGAAAACAAGTATATCTTCTCATGGGACTACCCCTTAATCACTTGTATGTTCCGTCCAATATCGATGAATTATTTTGATCTCTTCTCACATGCAATTGACGTTTGAGATCGTGTCTATCGGGGAAGTCGATTAATTTTCACTGAGTATGACAGTCTCACTTTTCAGGTGCATTTATTAGATATTTACCAAATACCATATTCCATATGGCTCCAAAAAAATATGCACAGATTATTTAGTAGGTAAAATTCTCACCCCAAGTGAGAATTCTCTCTATAGTCTAATAATCCCTTGGAATTTCTCTTTCTCCATGGTCGAACGATCCCTTCGAGTCCCTTTCTTTTCCCTCCTAATAGTCAAGAGTCAATGAAAATGTTTACCTCTAACGAATTTAACCCTATTTTAAAGAGTTATGCAGGAGATAAAAAAAAAAGGATTTTCTTATGACTGGAGCATAAGAGAAAGAAAATAGTTTCTCGACTATCACATGTACTTAGATATGTCTTATGCATCCTCCTGCAAAGAAAGGGGAATGGTTTAAACTTTTAAAACAAATCGATTCCCATTGTATTAGAGCAAAAGTTACACAAGGTGAACACTTATTTTGGCCATAGATCCTTTGCCTATATTGACTGAAAGAGTGATTATGTAAGCCAGCATCATAGGAAAATGTTTGAATGGAACATCTTTCTAAATTTCTTCCCCTTCGAAGCTGATCAATTTATGATCTGCTACATGTCTCCAGCTATCCCGGGATGTGGTTTATGTCCGCATCCTGGTTCTCACGCGTAAGGGCCAACTTACAGAGGAAATAGTGTCATGAAATATTGCTAGATAGAGGCTATATTTGTTTCGGGAAAATGAGTAATTTGAAAAATATTTCTTTAAAAAGGATTGTTTATATCACTTAAAATAATTAGTCGATGAAAAAATATCTTCATTACCGACAATGATTTATATCTAAACATTTTCGTAGACGATGTAATTATTTTTCATTCTCTAAGTAATATAGGTGATCATTTTTAGGCACATATCTTTTGAATAATTTATTTTTTGCAAAACCAATGGAGCTGTGGTGAGGACTCATTTTTAACATTTCAATTAGTTGGTCTTATATATATATTAGTGAATTTTGCGGTACTACTTGTTTAAAATGGAATGTTTATTGTGTTTTCTGGCCAATCTAAAAATTGATTCTTCATATCATATTTACAAATGCCCCAACGCCTCCACCAACATCCATCACTTCCTGGTCACTGCCCTACCCTTATTAACATTATGCCCACTAAAAAGCAAAACACTTTCTTTTGGGGGCTTTCATCAAATAAAGAAAAATACTTTCTCTAGATTTATAATAATTACATTCCATTTATTTCGTCACAAATATAAATAAAAATACAATGTCAAAAGAATATTTGTAGTGACCTTCCTTGCATAAAGTACAATTAGCTCTTGAATATAATGGGTCCTATTCCACTCTTCCTTATGTTTATTGGAGCTCATTAGAAGATTCTCCATATTTCCCTTATTTTAACATATCTCCACTTATTGTGATAATCTTTTTAATTGATTATATTTAATTATAATTGATATTGTAATATCTTTTTCACCTAACCTAATCATACTAGAGAGCGTCTTAATACCTCATATAATCTTCATTATGAAACACACAAAAATTATACGACTTTCTTTTGCATATTCTTATCTATCTTAGTAGTGCGGACTTCGTTAAGAAGTTTATCGAACTAATTTCTTATGCATAGCAACTGATCTATGGAATGAGATTGCCAAGATCTATTAAGGTGTTTCTATCGGGAGCAATTAGTGTATTGACTGCTACACTCAATATATGTAAAACTTACAAATCTACATAATTTCAATTACAATCAATGTCGTGTCAATGTAATAATTTTTACAAAATCTACTACTGGACAAATTTGGGACAGTGGAACCGTAACTTAAGGGAAAGCTATACTTTTCTATAATTTACATAATCAAGAGTTCTTTGGCGGCAACGACAATAATATTCCTAGTGGAATAATGACTTTTCGCTCTTCTTCTTATTTTAATAGGAGGAAATATTATAATCCCATGAACATATCGTCGACTTACAAGAAAAAGGTTATGGTGTTAATGAGGATGGTACTGATTGCGTCCGACCCCATCAATCCGTAACAAAGGGTCCCACCGAACATAACATCACACGTTCAAGTATAAAAACCCTAAACGCTCATCTCTCCCTCAATGAGGAATTGAGTGAAATTTCTCACGAGTTAAGAATAGGGCTTATGAGCCGAGCATACAACGAAGAGTTAGAATCTCAATGTTACCGTCTTTTCTCCTATAGATGTTCCATCTTCTTGTATAGAATTCTTGTCATGGATCGACGATCGACGATGTGGCGGAGGGAGATATTCGATTGACAAGAGGAGGGGGAGGAGGAGGGGTGCAGACAAAGAACAATGTAGCCACACCCGCAGAAGACCAGAAGAGACCACAAGGGCTGTCTCCCCAAGTGGCGCACCCCCAATCAAATTCGCCCAATTCCCAACACGACACGAGCCCCATCCGGACGCACTCACTCGCACGGCCCCATCCGACACCCCCCAACCCCCCGATCCCATCCTACGGCTCGGAGCCCGTCTTGCCCGTCCCCGAACCGACGGCCAAGATCAGGCCCCCGCCAGACATGGCCCATGAAAGCCACACGTACTTCCCCTCCCGTTCAATCTCTCCACCAGTAAATCGCCGACGCGCATCTCTCTCTCTCTCTCTCTCTCTCTCTGCGGAACAGATGGAACCCTTTGGCCTTTCATGCTGGCTCCCCCTTAGACTGCGTCATCCATCATCTCCCCAACCCACAAAACCGCACTTTAAATACGATCAGTCCACGATCAGGACCTCCTCACCACACCATCATATCTAATCTAATCCCTCTCTCTCTCTTCTCAATCTTCTCTCTCTGTGCTCTAGCCAGATATTTCTCTTTTTTCTTTTGTATTTTGCAGCTCCTCTCCCTGCTCTCTTTTTTCCCTTTTCTTTTTTTTTTTCCTGAATCTGGTTCGCTCAGATCGCTCGCCGACGGCACTGTTGGACTTTATCGTTGACGAGTCAGGGACACCCGGCACGTGTCACCGACACATGTACCGCTTTGCATGGAGGGTAGATTATACCGTGTTTCTCTCGTCGGAGAAAGAGAGAACGGAGAAGAAGAGAGGGTTTCTCTTTTCTTTTTCGGTTTTTCTCTTTTTTTCGCTCATTTTCTCTTCATTTTTCCCTTGTTCTTTGCATTTGGGTTGGTGGGTTTCGCTTTTCTGGGGTGTTTGAACCTACAAATTCGTCAAGTTTTCGATTTTTTTGGGCTAAGGCAAAAGAACGGTACTGGATCTTGATATGGTAACTTTCCTAAAATGGTGGGTTTACAGTGTCCTTGGATCTGAATTGATGGTTTGGTACTTCCCCATTTCATGTCTGTTTCCTTTTTTGGCAAAGCAACGTTTTTCTGTCTTCTTTTTTTCTTCCGATGGGAATTTGTCATGGTCAGGGACAGAAATTGACAGAAGAGAGTGAGCACACAGAGGGGATTGTATATATGCTTATACCTTTGCTTTTGCGTGCTCACTTCTCTTCTTGTCAGCTTCCAGTCCCCGGAAAATTTGGCATTCCCTCCCTCCCTCCATCTCTCTCTCTCTCTCTCTCTCTCTCTCTCTCAGATGTTTTTTTCCTTCTTGAATTTTCGGTTTTCTGTTGCTTCAAGTTATGTTTGGAATAGTAATTGTCGTAGACACATTCAGCAACTAGCAGCAGCAGCTTACTTCCCAACAGAGAGAGAGAGAGAGAGAGCGTGACTTTTTACGACCACTGCAAGAAGGTACGCCTGATTACTGTGCGGATTTAGCGGCAAACTTTGCTTGCTATCTCACGCTCTCTCTAGCTTTGCTTAGCCTTTTAGTATGGTCCTCACTAAAAAACCTGTCTCTTCTTCTCTTCTCAAGTTCTCTTTTTGCAAGTTATGCGCATGAGATCTTGTGTTGCAAAAACGGTTCTGATTGGAGCTTGTTTCACCTGGATCTGACCAGATTTGTCTGTATGCGTTTGCTTCTGCTTGTCAAGGTTATGGTTATATTTTATGGGGTGGTCTTTGGTTCTGATTAATCTTGTCATGTTAGGGTTGCCTGCTCTACTGTTATACGGACGATTTTCCTCTTACTGTACTCTTGTGACCCAAAAGAAAAAAGACAAAAGAAAGAACGTTGGGAGATCTTCTAGTATGATGATGCTGAGAGTGTATTGCTACTGTGTTTATCTTCTCCTTCAAGTTGCTTACAGATAGTTGCAGTTGATGATCATGGAGGTTAAAGCTTCTTAGTTCCTCTGGCAATACCTCGAACTACTCTAAACAGACTCTTGAATTGCCAAGTATGCTTCGATAATGAACAGTCATGAAGCCAATGGTTTGAAGTGAGAGTTCCTGGGAAGTGGATGAAAAGTTTCAGATGGATCTTACCCAGTTAATATCTCTAAGTTGGTCATCTTCTATTCCAGGTGAATTCTTCATTAACTTGTCATAGATATTCGTTCAGCTCAAGCTCTTCAACTTTTAATATTTCAGAAATTGAAGACTGAAATTATATGTTTCGCACTACTTAACACTGAGAATGCTTTCTTCCTTTTCTTCCAATCAACTCTCATGTTCTGCATTTGGCTAGACTAGTCAGCTGCTTATTTATCCATGAATTTTGCATGTCAATGCTTTAACAATTTGAGTTGGACAAAGAGAGAATGGCAATTTAACATGCGATAGTATTCGACAACAATTTATTTGAAAAGGAAAGATGGTAAACCTCTTCCTTATTGTAGAAATTGTTTCAATGCTCTCTAAGGTTGAGTTTTTTCTTGCACTCTTCTTTTAAACAAGCAATCTTATAAAATCTCCTCATGAATTTATATATGATTCCGTGTGAATATCTCATGATTTGAATAATCTGTTGGAAGATATCAATCATAAGGAGGAACTTGTCTACGTTAAAATGAATTGAAATCCAAATTCTGTGCATTGGTATCCATTTCAAAATCTGCAGTCATTTTCCTCTCTCAAAAGGTGGTATATACTAAGGTCAATAAAGAAAAAGGCGGCAAATACCCTTGGATATGTCAAATTCGTCAAATTTTTTCTTAATAATCAATTTTTAAAATATTTTTCTTTTGCTCAATTTTGTGGATATGATTGATTTAAATTACCTGCTACTTGTCAAAGTTAAAGTCATACTTCTATAAAGGCCTTCCAGTCTTAAATTGTTCTGTCATTCACTAAAAGGAATTCTGCACCTTCGAGTTGGTTCCAACTTGGCCTATATAATGCTATAAAGGGAAAAAAATGGGGAGAGCTATTTGTTGGATCGTTACGTGCTCAAAAGTATGGCAAAATGTGGTCCAGAAGTTAAGAGTGTTGTGGTCCTGTGGTATTCAAATATGATTAGTTTTTAAGCTCGGTTATGTCTAATATAGTTTGTCTTGAAAATTGTAGGTATGGACAACCTAGGGGTATTGGAACTGTCTTGGGTGATACAGTAGTAGGCCCTTGCTATTATTTATGGCTGAAAACATTAAGATGATCTTCCCTTTCTTTTAGGCTAAAGTATGTGCATAAGTGTCAATAACGAGCAAATAAAGGTAATTACTGTGCCTTTTTTTTTTTTAGTTTTGGGATAAAATTCTGGTGAATATTGTTCTCATTAATTCAGTTTCCACGGAAAATGATTCAAAATCACCAGTGATGACTGTCTAGAATGCAGCAACATTCAGAGAGTTTGCTGAGAAATAATACAATACAACATTAATTTTTGAACTTTTTTATATGTGAATATCATCTGGAAACTATTATGTATTAATGCGTGTCGTTCTTAGACTAACCTTTTTCCAATAAGGTGACAAATCTCGTTACTTTGAAACACATCTAATCAAAGAAGGATTACGCACGTCACTATAGATAATAACCAGTCTTCTTTAGTAATTAAACCAATGCTATTGGTTTTGCAAGGAAATTGCTCCTTTAATATTCTAGCTTCTCTCAGTAGGAGATGTACATGATCCTGAAATGCTTATCTAGAGATAGTGATAGTTGAGGTAATGGCGAATCGATCTAGTTCAAGGGTTATTTCTTTGGATAGTTGTCAGAGTGTTACTTGACAGCATAGTTAGTAGGGGCTACTAAAAATGTCGGAGAGCGTTCTAGACATTCTGGGAGCTCAGCCTTTCTTAGCTGATAGAGAGATGGGCTACCAGAATGTTGTATAGTATTCGGCAACAATTTATTTGAAAAGGAAATATAGAAAACCTCTTCCTTATTGTAGAAATTGTTTCAATGCTCTCTAAGATTGAGTTTTTTCTTGCACTCTTCTTTTAAACAAGTAATCTTATAAAATCTCCTCATGAATTTATATATGATTTTGTGTGAATATCTCTTGATTTGAATAATTTGTTGGAGGATATCAATCATAAGGAGGAACTTGTCTCCATTAAAATGAATTGAAATCCAAATTCTTTGCATTGGTATCCATTTCAAAATCTGCAGTCATTTTCCTCTCTCAAAAGGTGGTATATACTATGGCAAATAAAGAAAAAGGTGGCATATACCCTTGGATATGTCAAATTCGTCAAAATTTTCCTTAAAGCAATAATTAATTTTTAAAGTATTTTTCTTTTGCTCAATTTTGTGGATATGATTGATTCAAATTCCCTGCTACTTGTCTAAGTTAATGTCATGCTTCTACAAAGGCCTTCCAATCTTAAACTGTTCAGTCATTCACTAGGAAGGTATTCTGCACCTTCAATTTGGTTGCAACTTGGCCTATATAATGCTATAAAGGGAAAGAAATGAGAAGAGCTATTTGTTGGATAGTTACGTGCTCAGAAGTATGGCCAAACGTGGTCCGGAAACTAGAGTGTTGTGGTGCCATGGTATTCAAATATGATTAGTTTTTAAGCTTGGTCATGTCTTATATAGTTTGTCTTGAAAATTGTAGGTATGGATCATTACGTGCTCGAGAGCTATTTGCTGTTGCATTGTTATGTGCTCGAGAGCTATTTGTTGGATCATTACATGCTTGAAAGTATGACCAAACGTGGTCCGGAAGTTAGTGTTGTGGTGCCTTGACATTCAAATATGATTAGTTTTTAAGCTCAGTTATGTCTCATATAGTTTGTCTTGAAAATTGTAGGTATGGACAATCTAAGGGGATTGAAACCGTCTTAGGTAACACAGTATTAGGCCCTTGCTATTATTTATGGCTGAAAACATTAAGACGATCTTCCATTTCTTTTAGGTTAAAGTATGTGCATAAGTGTCGATAACGAGCAGATAAAATTCATTGTTGTGCCTTTTCTATTTTTTTAGTTTTGGGATAAAATTCTGGTCAACATTGTCTCATTAATTCATTCCCTACGGAAAATGATTCCACAATCACCAGTGATGACTGTCTAGAGTGCAGCAATATTCAGAGAGTTTGCTGAGAAATAATACAATACAACATTAATTTTTGAGCTTTTTTATATATGAATGTCATCTTGAAACTATTATGTAGTAATGCGTGTCGTTCTTAGACTAACCTTTTTTCAATAAGGTGACAAATCTCATCACTTTGAAACATATGTAATCAAAGAAGGATTACCCATGTCACTATAGATAATAACCTGTCCTCTTTAGTAATTAAACCAATGCTATTGACTGGTACATATGAGTCTTTTATTGGTTTTGCAAGGAAATTGCTCCTTTAATATGCTAGCTTCTCTCAGTAGGAGATGTACATGATCCTGAAATGCCTATCTAGAGATTGTGATTGTTGAGGTAATGGTGAATCAATCTAGTTTAAGGGTTATATCGTCGGGTAGTCATCAGAGTGTTACTTGACAGGATAGTTAGTAGTAGGGGCTATTAGAAATGTCTGTGGGCGTTCTAGACATTCTGGGAGCTCAGCCTTTCTTAGCTAATAGAGAGATGGGCTACCAGAATGTGCGAGTTGATTATTTTTTTTTTCCCTATGATTTTGAAGTTCAATCATCCATTCTTGGTGTCTGCTCAAAGAAATTGTTGCAATTGATGTTCTTTGTCATGCTGCTTTAGGGGTAATAAGCAAATGTTTTGCTGCAAGCAAGTTTTGGTAAAGTAGACAGTCTCTTGCATCTAAAAATTGTCTTGCCCCTTGTTATGATCATGCCAATACTATTTGATGCTATGGACTATATCAAATCTATGTCAATTGCACTTTGAGATACTACTTTGAAGGATAACATAGCAATTGATGCATCAGATTTGTATCAAAATAGGAATTTGCTACTGAGCTTTCTTATTGCGATGCACCAAGTCATTTAAACTATTGTTGAGTGATAACCAAACTAAGAATAGAGGTATCAGGATGTGGAAATATAATAATTAATAACTGAACTGGTGATGCAAAGTTTCAATGTCAAATCTGGTACATATTAGCGGCTCCACTGAGATTAATGTGCATTTGGTCTTCTCACCATTATAAGGCAGTGCCAGTTTGAGAATCAACAATTTATCTGATGTTTTAGAAGTTAGGATTTTTTGTCTTCGAAGTAGGTTTTAGGGACAGGATCATGTTTTTTTATTTGCTATTAATGCAAACTTGTGATTCTGCTGCATGTCTCCTGAACTTTAACCAGGGATGCGGCCATACAACTTTTGTCACAGATTATGTTTGATTCAAGAATTCATGGATTTATGCCTTTGAGAAATGTGTGATTTCTAGGTGCAGTATTACACATTTTGTCTGTTTGTCCGGGCCTGATTAATGCCTCCATTTCCTCTCTGGGTACTGACTATTTTTTATGTTGACTGAATTGCTGTCTGGTTGGTGGTAGCAATATATCAGTCAATTGCATTTTTGAGGAAATATTGAGGAGCAAGGTTATAATGAGAAATTCCTTTATTTTGGTTAGTTGCAGTATGAATAAAAAGGAGATTGAGGTGGCGTTCACTTTTAGTATCTACGCATACAAGTAATGATATTATTTACTTTACCTTGATCGAGTTAACATGCTGATGGCATTTTCATTGATGTTGTGTAGGTGCATGTTGTCTATGTTGATCACGAAGATCTCACGATGCTAGGTCCTCCTTTATGCTCCTGAATTAGGATAACGACTTCGTCGAGCTAGAATGTCCTCTCAATTCATCAGAGTTGTGTAGTGATGAGTATCATTATGATTCAAAACGTCTTCATTTTTAGTTTCAGCACGGGCAACAATTTTCAGGCAAACATCTGAAGTTTTCCCTCTAGGTATGAAGCTTTTTCTTCAAGGATTTTTTTTTCATTATTACCATAACGGGTGTATGCGATTTCACAACATAGACCCTTGGTTAATGCAAATTGCACCCATAAATTGCACCCATGGATTGTGCTTTCTAAACCATGAAATGTTGTTTTGATTTATCTGCTATTGAACTTTTTCCTACAAATCCTGTCTCTGTACTTAGTTCTTTAATCTCTATCATTTTGGTGCTGCAGTTTCCACTTGCTTAGCAGTCTACATGTACATTGGTGTATAAAACTATCTCTGTACTTAGTCCTTTAATCTCTATGATATGCGGTGCTGCAGTTTCCACTTTCTTAGCAGTTTTGCTCTAAGACAACCCTTTGATTTATTGAGAACTTTTTAATATCTCTGACAGATCAACTGATGAGTGCTTTGTGGAGATATTGCGATCTGTTGAGATTGCAAATTTGCTCTTTTTGGGTGGTTGAGATTAGAAAAAACTTGAAACTCCTCTGCATACATGGTGTTTTATTGTCACAAGGAACCTAAAATATCATATAAAAGGAAGAGTATAAAAATATTTATATTTTGCTTGCCCAATCATAAAAATTGGGGTTCCCTTCCAAGGTGGAGATGATATTCAGATGTTATCAGAGGTTCCTGATGAATATAAAAACTGCTGTTTATGAACAGATTGACAGTAAGTACTACTTTCTGGAGAACAAACCCTATCTCGTTTCTCTGCTCTGGAATCTAGGCATGCTAAGTTTCTTTAAATGTATCTTTCAAGAAGAGCTCTTTCTTTTACTGATTTCTAGCTTGATCAATTGGGTATTTGGATAATGTCCTGGTAGAGACAGGTAATGGCCATAAACTTTTTCACTTCAGCTATTGGCTTAACATGCTTTACAGGGTGCATATATTTTGCTGGTGTGGAGTATAGAGCTTATATATTTTTTTTCTATTGAGAATCATCACTTTTAGGGGTCATGGATTCCTTGGGTAGCATTACATTTGTTGGGTAAGGTGATTTTCTCACTAATCCAGGGGCATAAAGCATGCATATGGTAAATTCATTTCACTCAAGATGGTGACAGACGTGACAACCATACCTTGTTGGAAAAGAACAAAAATGTCCCAATGGTACTACTATTTCTCAAGTACACAAGAAGAGAATAGGGAGACCCAAATAGTTCAAGAATTGATTCGTGAGTACAGCCAAAAATGAAGATGATTTGGCTCATTGAAACCTCATAGCTCTCGTATCTCTTTTCTCAGCCAAGAGCATTTGCATGTCTCATTTGTCATGGATATATCTCTATATCTATTGGTTACAGCACAATATTATCATATTTTGGCTTGGTTCTCTAATTGAGCTTTACAAGATGTCAACAACTTATGTTGCTCGGCAAATAACCCCACTAATCTGAATAGGTCTGGCAGTTGCTTTATAACAAGTTTTTATGCTGAGTGTAAGTGACCAAATCTTCATTAAATCTACCTGCATTTGTGCTGCTATATATATATATATTTCAAATTCACTCTGATTTTAGGTTGGAGCTCTTCTGTGAGCCACGTGTGAAATACATTTATGTTTCTCATGCTTCTAGGGCAAGTGTGTTTTTTTCCAACCCTCTTGACAACAAAACTTTTCAATGTCTTATCCTACTATTATAAAGTGTCCGTGCACACTGCACATCCACTCACAATCATGATATCCATCTTTTTGAGTTCACTCTTCTACCAATCTATACCTTTGGTGATTACATATTTCCACATTGCTCTCTTAAATCGAGTATGAGAGACAAATCTCATGCTTAGCTGAAACTGTAGTTTTTATGGTCACATTTAGGGTCGTATCTAATAGATTTAGGTCTTCTTTGCTCACGTACTTCCTCATCTCTGGAGGTAGGAGGACTGAGATCTTCATCTGCTTCCATTTCCTTATCTTTTTCATCCTCATTCACGTCAATTTCTCCTGCATTAGTAGCTAATGCAGCATCCCTTGGTATACTGAGCTCCTTTCTCATTTCCCTTGCTTGAAAGAAGTCTTCATCATTGGATAGAATGTGTTCATCATTGCTCCTGGTTTATGCATTTTGAGGTTCATAGTTTGGATCATCATTTTCACTACCACTATAGTCAAGTCTCTCACCATCCTCCATCGTATTCCTGGCATCAATCTCATTACCAGTATAATTCTCATCACTCTCACCATCATCCACCTCACTATCTTCTGGCTGGGCTTGAATGGCTGGCTTCAAGCCCAGCCCCATCTCCAGTCCCACTTTAGCCCTAACTTCGTCTTTTAACTTAATTCCAAATACATATTTATCTCCTACTTAAGCCCCCGCCTCAACTTCAACTTCATGCTAGCTAGCACCTCCATATTCAAGCTGAAGCCCAGCCCCTCCACCAATTTCAGTCCTACTTTCATCTCCTTGGTCAATCCCAAGTATACATTCATATCCCACTTCAGCCCAGATCCCGACCTCTATTTCAACCCCAACTTCATCTAGTGATTCAGCTTCAACCTCAAATTCATCTATTAATTCAACATCGGTAGTAACTATCAATTCCCCTTCTGCATAAAATTCTAATGTACCCACGCCCACTAATTGCAACACTTGATCATTGGCTGGAAATTGGTATATCCCCATTCTTCAAGGTATAACCGGGAATTTCATACGATAAGTGTTGAAATTTACAGCCTAGGTTAAGGATATAGAACACAAGTGTAATAGAATTCACTAACCGAGGCTTCAATCCCCCAAGAAAGTCTTCAACAAGACCAGTATATATATGACATTTTCTCCAAACCCCATAAAGCCACCCAAGTGGACTATAATTTGGAAATGGCATTTGATTTGGAACAAATAGCAAAATCACCTGTTTATACTCCGCCCTTTGTTCACACCAATACAAAACCCTTCTGCAAGTACTAAGATAAGATGCAAGTAGGCTTACCAGTTTATTAGATATTGAATAAATTATCAATGTCATGCTGCCAATGAAAACCCCAAAATATCGGTGCACTTCGAAGCTTTGATTTTGGTAAATCTTGGTCCCTCAAGCACTGAGAGAGAGAGAGAGAGAGAGAGAGAGAGAGAGAGAGAGAGAGAGGAGGGAGGGAGGGAGGGAGGGAGGGAGGGAGAGGAGAGAGAGAGAGAGAGAGAGACCATGTCGGATTTTAAATGGCCATTATGGGCGAGATTGTGATGTAAGGTACTTTTGAGTCACTGATACAAATTTGAGGTATTGGGAAAAAAAAAATGATGTATTGGTATCTCATAGGAAAAGTTCAGGTTTTGTGGTGGGATTTTACCTCTCGATAATTAGGCCTGTCCAATATCCATAATTCTCTAACAACTGAGAGAGAGAGAGAGAGGGAGCGAGGGAGGGAGGGAGGGAGGGAGGAGGGAGGGGGGGGGGGGGAGGGAGGGAGGGAGGGAGGGAGGGAGGGAGGGAGAGGAGAGAGAGAGAGAGAGAGAGAGAGAGACCATGTCGGATTTTAAATGGCCATTATGGGCGAGATTGTGATGTAAGGTACTTTTGAGTCACTGATACAAATTTGAGGTATTGGGAAAAAAAAAATGATGTATTGGTATCTCATAGGAAAAGTTCAGGTTTTGTGGTGGGATTTTACCTCTCGATAATTAGGCCTGTCCAATATCCATAATTCTCTAACAAGGATATATAGGGACTCATGCTTGAAGATTCTCAGTGGTGTGCTGCATGTAAGATTAACTTGGGATTGGTGGCACACATTCTCTCTCTCTCTCTCTCTCTCTCTCTCTCTCTCTCTCTCTCTCTCTCTCTCTCTCTCTCTCATGTTTTAGAGTTTTGGCTTTATATGCTCAATTTGAAGCTCGTTATGGATGATTGGAGATTACAATCAGCACAATGCTAGTACAAATATCAATCTGATGTGGGACATTAGTATCAACCGGAGCAGAATTTTGGGTGGAAATTGATTGACTTACATCGCTTTCCCTTTCAGGATGTTGAGTGCTCAAATATATAGGCTGGCTATATGTTCATCCTTTATGGTTGTGCTAAGTGCTGGTTGATGCGTATCTGTCTAGTGGTTGAAGATGGTAAGCAGTGCTAGTTGTGTACGGTGACGCAAAAGTGCATAAGAATTTGACTGATGAGGCAAATAGAGGGACTAATACTTATCTTCTTCCGTTACTAAGGATGGAAATCTTAATTTCCTCGAGCCATTTTATCCAAATTAGAGACATTCACAGGAGTTTATAAAGATCATCTTATATCCAGTGGAATAGATATGTGAGGGTAGGCATGTTGCACTATAAGCTCTGCTAATGGTAATCGAATATTAATAATGGGCATATGATGAACTCATTCTCATGGACTTTGCGTTGTACCATCTGTGAAGGCCAGTTATCACAACCATGACTTGTTCTCTCCTTAAACTTTCTGGCAATAACCGTGAATGATTGATTGGTTAGTACTCTGTATGCATTGATGGTTGTTGGGGGTTTCAAAGGCATCAGCAAGTAAATTTAATATGTTACATTATGATAAGCAGGTGCTGGCATTCTTGTATCTTGTCCAGTGACACATGACTATGTAAAGGTCCTCACGGTCAAAATAACTTTCCTCACGGTCAAAATAACTTTTACTTTGTCAGGATTCAACCTTCTAATTTCGTCAGGTAAGCCACTGAAGGAGACTAGAGAGAGCGTGCTGCTCAACAAAAGTTTGAAATCATGGTCCGAATTGGTTCTTATTCATTATTCAGCTAGACGGAAGGTCTTGCTAGGTTTTAGAAATAGTTCACCTGTATCTCAGCTGGATTATTGAGCATCCTGTGATGATAATTTAAGGAGCTCTTTTCTTTTGCATATTTCTTTTGATGCATGTCCACTTCACCAATATTCCAGTATGTATAGGAGGCAACACTAATTAGACTGGTTTCAACACCACAAAAAGACACCCTAGAAGACAATTAATTGTGGGATAGGTTGTAAAGAGAGGACAGTAGGCTTCTGAACTGGGAGTCATCTTGCATTTCAAGCAAGCAATGAGTCCATGAACATTGGAGGCTATCTCTTTATCAGGAATAATGAAGATTTATTTGAGAACTTTGCTAGTGAGAAGGGGAAAGAGGACTTATCATTTGGAGAACAAATGGTAGTGTTTTGAGTCCAGTGACCGGAGTAAGTTTAGCTTTTAATTTCGCTTGGGAGGAGCTGACATATATATCAGCTATTGGATATTACTGCCTACAGGAGATTCAATCGTTTGTCTTGTTACTGATAGTGATCTCCATAAAATGGATGAAAACCTGGCGCTAATGGTACTTGGGAAACAAAGAGAAGATGTTTATCAAAGGATATATGAAGCAATGCAACTATTGTGTGTAAAAGTTAGTGATTCCATAATTTGATAATAGCACAGAACACTACGAACGTTACTACTCTGGAGTCTCTTTCTCCTGTTGTTCTATGTTGGGACCATGTTTTTTTTTTAATGCTGCTTATTGCTGGAGCACAAGAGGATTCCTTTTAGCTGGAGAGGCCCACCAAACCAATGGCAAGTTGATCAAAGGCAGTGGTGTATGCATATTCTTGGAGTCTTCTTCGCACTCACTTGCAAACGTGGAGTTCTGGCAAAGCGACTGACGATGGAAGACGGGAACGGCAATTTTTCAGCGTTGCACAAATGGCGATAAATGCTGTGCTGAGAACAAATTCCAATGATCTTGCTGTAATGTGATGATCGTCTGGTATCAGATGCTCTTGTTCTTAGAGTGGGGTCTAAGTCCTCACTCGATGGTAAGGAAGATTGAAGTCTACAACAGGTGCTCAGCCGCTCGCAAAAGAAAAAAGAGGCCTGGACAGCGAACTGAAACCATACTGCGAAAGCAACCCTCAAAGACTGATGTAAGATGTGAGGAATGTTTGGTCTTATCAAGACTACTAAGGTTTGAAGATGAAGTTGGAGATTCAATAACGTTCGGTCATTCTATAAGTAAATTAATCACCATAGCTAACTTTACCTCAATTCACCCGCAAAAGGCCTCGCTCGCATCTTTTGAGTTCTTGATAAATAGGGGCCAAGCTACAGATGGTAATTAATATTGTGCTGAGAACAAATTCCAATGATCTTGCTGTAGGTAATAAGGCTTTCAATCTGTCATCATCCAGTCAGTTCATGTGATCTTCTCCAATACTTTTGGGGATTGTATTAAGAGAAGAAAAATAGTAGTCTTCAACGTTCCTAGTTGAACGCGAGTTAATGCCTCCATTTTGCCTATGACAACCTTCTTCATGCTAATAGGAGATGAGGAATTGAGTAAGTTTGATGATATCCGAGAAAGGCAGATTCAGTGGGCTTCACAATATGGAAATGTGGAACAACTTCAGGACTACCATCCCTGGGCCAGTCCAACCCGGTTGGTCCTGGTTTGGTTCTTGATCTGGGACGCCTGAATCCTGCAATGTATGTATTGGTCATCAGTCTTGAAACTTTAGGATTAGTCCAATTCGGGCCATTTAATATATATTGTATAAGTTATATATTGTATATAATATATTTTCGTCTATTTTAAACTCTAATGCCTCCATCTTCTGTTGGTAAATTAGAAACCCAACTAGATTCGATAATATACACACATATAGATATTTAGAAATCCTCTTCGCTCACCTCATTCTATTTGCTGGTGAAATCGCTCACCTCTAACTCTAACAATCGCAAATGGAGACTTTTGTTGTTACTTGGATTTATGTTTGATATGTATCATTGTTCATAGTTTGGTTGTCCAAATGTTATTTTGTTGATGAATATGTAATTTAAAATAATATATCCTTTTAAGGAATACAAAAAATGAAACAAAAAAAAATAATCGACTGGTCCCAAATTGACCATAGAACAACATTGGGGCTGGTCCCCGATCTCAAAAATTAAGGACCGATATCATGCAGGTTGGTCCAGACCACGCACAACCAAATTTAGCAATTGGGTCATCATGCCTCAGAACAAGACGTGGTAGTTGGTTAGCGAAGGCAGTACTAGCGTTTATTTTCCGGAGCATTTACACTTGCATCATCACAGATATGGCGCTTCAAAATATGTTCAGGGTGCCTTAAAACTTCTGAATCTGCAATTCCTAACTTTTGACTACAGCTGTATCTTCCAGTCAATACATTGCTTAAAGCTGTGAATCCCATGAGATGCGCAAGAAGTAATCAGAGATCAAGGGAACATGGGAATTTACTAATCAATCAACAGACAAGATTCCCCCTTCCATATCCTTTTCTCTACCTTCCGTCACCACATTCTCGCTCATCTGAACATTGACAACATTCACATTCTTCGGCTGCACTAACTATGGAGGAGTTTGTGTGGCGTCAAATCAACAGTTTTCCTTCCAGCGTTAAGGGCAGAAAGACAATCGTAGGGCCACTGGATTATAAAATCAGCCGCTTGGTTTTTCTCAGTAATCATTGGGTGGACACATAATTAACAAGAAATTTGCATTCTCAACATCACGATTTGTCTATCTACACATTATTTTTTTTGCCTTAGTCCATCTGTAAATCTGTTAAAGATAGCCTGCCACACACATCAAACATACAGTTGATGGTCCACAGAAGGACAGCATTGAAGTCCTTGGATAATGGCAAAGAAAGTCCTTGGATGTCAACTCCCAAACTCTGCAAGCAGAAGTCAGTCGAGCGTTGGAAGCTCATGGGTGATGAAGATCTGATGAGGCTTTCTGCTTGATCACAACTCACACCTTTGACAAAGCCCCGGCGGCGAAGAGTAAATTTCTACGAGAAAACTGGTCCAAGGATGTGGAAGGTCAGCAGATTTGAGTAAGGCTCAAATGTTTCAAGTTTTAAAACAGGAAAATAGCTGATTGAGCAAATCCAAGCAAATTTACCTGCAATGTGTACACCGGAGTAGACTTGGTGGGCAAAGTTTTCAGCAATCTTAGTCTGCTTGTGTTTCC
The DNA here is from genome assembly GCA_014182565.1 of Eucalyptus marginata. Taxonomy (NCBI): domain Eukaryota; kingdom Viridiplantae; phylum Streptophyta; class Magnoliopsida; order Myrtales; family Myrtaceae; genus Eucalyptus; species Eucalyptus marginata. The sequence continues at coordinate 34,562,599 of CM024587.1, read as the reverse complement.
GCTTCTGTTGATGCAGGTTAATCGACTTCATCAATCAAATCCACACAAAAAATGAATTGTGCATGTGTGCATGAGTCTTCCATATTTTTCAAAGTTAAGCTGCAATTAAACTCGAGTGATAGCCCAATTTCAGAAGGCCTTTACTTAGCATCTAGTTTCTCTTATAAACAACCAGCCATTTACTTTGGACCACAAGTCTAATCCAGACTGTGTAGTGTCGATTCATGATATGTGGGGCTATCAGGAAAGTTGGCTAAAATGCTTTAGACTGAAAACTGATCCTCAGTAAAATATATTAGGGCTTTTAGTTGCTCTAATTACCCTTTCAAACAAAAGTTGCTACAAAATTTTCTCCAATATTTTTAATATGTACTTCAAATCATAATAGACCATCTCCCACGAAACAGAAATAACATTTAAAGTCAATAAATTGAACTTACTTTTCTTCAGTTCTGGGAACTTTTGCACTTGTAGCGACATCCCATAGTTTTAATGTGCAATCAGCAGAACCAGACGCAAGAAGACTACCTTCACAGCTACATTTTATAACCCCGATGTTAAGCAGCTGCCACCTAATAAAGAGGATTGCAAGACGGTAAATTTTCAAGATGTAAATAAGCACCTGTAGGCCAGGGTCCAGACACAAGATGTGTGACCCATTAAAGGCATAATGCATCGCCCACTGGAAAGGTCCCACATCATGATTGTGCCATCTTCATCTCCAGAAGCCATGTAACGACCATCTGGCGACATAGCTAAAGACAGAATCATACTCCTGTGGCCGATAAAAATGCGTACGCATTCTCCGCTTGCTACATCCCACAGTCGAACCGTTTTATCAGAAGAACCAGTGGCAATGTAGTTGCAGTTGGGATGCCATTGAACACACTGAAACAATAATTTGCATTATATAACATCTTTAAAAGCACCAATTACTCTGAGAATGTAAATGTTCCCATAATTAGAAACATGATTATGTCTCAGCACCATTAAACTTCACACAAGTCTTCAATCTTAATAATGTACTTCACTTAAAATTATCAAAATACCTTTTAGAGAGCATTCCTCAGGTCTCCTATCTTAAGGACAGAAACACTGCACCTAGTCTGACACTGGGTGAAGATAAAAAGGCTATTTCTGTTTTTCATTTGTTACAGAAGCATGGAACAAGGATGAGGACCTACATAAAATATTGGATAGGTGGACTTTTTATGGGGAATGACACTGACTACTCCTAGACAATGCTAATCCATCAATTTACTATGCATCTATCGCTTGAAAAATCTAATAGTTTAATAAACTTACTAGCAAAATGTAGGAGAACGGGACCTGACTCTAAATAGCAGCTATTTTCATCCATGCTTAGAACACAGCTAAACAGAATCAATGGATTCAAAGAAATTCTTGTTTTTATGTTGATTCATCTGATTTGTCAGTCGACAGAATCGTGCTTTATATCTGGCTAAAAAAATGCCCAAATTTATGGTCACCCACCAGTTTGTACCAAGAACGCTGAACGACCACAGTGACTACATTCAAATAGGTGAAATGAGACTACCATAAAAGCCTACTCACATCAACATCAGACAAGTGTCCTGCCATTATCCTCAAGGGCTGAATTCTGTCCATAGACCATAGTCTTGCTGTTCTGTCATGTGAAGAGCTGGCAAAGTAATGCCCTTCTGGACTAAACTGAAACAGAAGAGGACAGAAAAGAATCAGATCTATTTTGCTTTTTGACATGAAATAGAGCATAAACGGTACACAGTAGCGTAACCTCTATCAGCATGAGATGGAACAAATTTCAGGAGTTAGCTTAAGGAATATGTGGAACCAAGATGCCTTGCCTGAACATCCCATACAGGGTAGTTGTGGCCCTTGTAACACACAAGATTAGCATTTAGTTTTGTGCTCCATAACCGGACTGCGATACCAAAAAATCCACCAATTAGAAGTCTCCAAAAATCATTAACCAAGAAAGGGTTGAATAATAGAAAGCTGGATGCGTTTATGAGGACAACATACTCGTGGAGTCAGCTGATGAGGTGAGAATAAAATCACCCAAAGGACTAAAAGTGGCAGAATGGATAGGGCCTGAATGACCCTGGAACAGGGTGTAAGATCTCTTCCCACCATTTGTCCCCACTCCCTGATCACCATTAGCAGTATCATTTTCACCCTGCAAAATAGCTGATACTGGCACTCTTTAGTACCCTCACCACGTCGCCAGAGAACCAGAAAACTGAAAATGTTTACACCAACTCACAAGTACCAGACTGCTGCCCAAGCTTTGCCATGTCCCAAACCTATGGAAGCACAATTATATGCTAGCAAAATTAGGATGAGAAGTAACAGCTTGCTATCTTTGGCATTAAGGAATTAGGAACAACCTTCAACGATGAGTCTGAAAATCCACCAGCGACCAAAGACCCATCTTGGGATATTGATGAACAATTTAAGCTGAAACATTCAGCATGGTTGAACATGTGAGAGCACATGAAGACAGTACACTCTCAATTTGGAGGGACTAAGCTAACATAGCCATGCACATACCTATTATGTGTATTGATAAATGTGTAAAAGCTGACAGACGGCAGTGCTGAACTACTTAACTGCACCCGGTTTCTCAAGTCTTCAAGTATAGATTGTTCAACCTCTGCTGAACTGAAGAAGTAAAAAGAATAATCAATGGCAAACAGAAGGAAGGAGTATCAGCATAAGTATAGATTGTTCGACCTCTGTTGACCTGAAGAAGTAAAAAGAATAATCAATGGCAAACAGAAGGAAGGAGTATCAGCATCAGGCAGACGACTTTGGTTTTAATCCCCAAGTTCTACTCTTTAGCTCATGTCCTCAAAAAAAGGCATCATGTGAAGTCCATTATGAATAAGTGCGAAAAACCATCACATGCTGCTATTTACAGTTTCTCCTCCATCATAATGCACATACTTAAACAGTACTCATTGGCGGGTACTATTTCCTCCCACAATTCGAGGAAATGCTTGGTGTCTTGATGGAAACAGAAAACTTGACCAGCTCTCCAGTCCAAGATTTTAATACATAAGCAATCCTTGCATTTCTTTCTCAAACTCTCTTCTTCTTTCTATTTCTTGGTTTGCTTTTCTTCTTTGATTGATCAAGACCAGACTTACTTGTATCATCTATTTAACAGGACCACTATGTAGCAGAATATATCTCTAAAATTAGACACCCCAGGAATTCAGTGACTTGATGATAGACACATCAATCCAGCTAGATAATGAGAAATAAGGGGATTTGGAAAGTACATTACTGGCAAAGCAAGCTCTGGTTTGACTCGTGGCGCCACAGATACAACATTAGGCTCTGGGCGCACATTTTTCCCAACTGCACCTGTACCCTTGTCCTTTTTTGACTTTTTGACAGACGTACTTTGCTTTCCCCCTTCTCCTGGCCTTTTCTGAATCGTAAAAGCACATTAGTACCATGTACAAGAATAGTTCAAAATTTGGCTCCTAACACCTAAATGTGTGTTCTTGTAGTTTAAAGCATGAAATCAGATGAAATGTTCCACATATCCACACAAACATGAAGTAAAAATAACAGAAGATGGATACCTTAACGTCCTCTGAGTCTCCCTCTTTGGTTTCTCCATCAGCCTTCTCAGATTCTAAAAGTGGATTTCCAGCCTTCTCCAGGCGATCTTCCAAGGAATCTTCAAGCAACTACATTCAAGACACAATAACCTTAGAGGCTTTCTTCAGACCAATAAAAGGACTAACTCTGATCAACGATTAAAATTACTTTTCTTGTTGATTATATTTGAGATAATTTTCTTGTTAAGAGTTGAAGACAGTTGACCAGAGGTGATATCTGATGGATGACAAGCAAAATGACAAATTGCAGCCAATGCCAACTTCTGTTGATAATCAGAACAGATAAAGTTGAGTAATATTGCACAAAGACAGCACAAAAACAAAGTACAGCGATGGGCAAACAACTCAAATGCATTATTAACTGACCCCCCACTGTATCTCTTTGTGACTTGCTTGATTAGCATCATCCTCGATGGAAAAGATCGTTTCTATTCCAACATCCTCGGAAATAGACATGGGCTGTCCAGGGGTAACTGCAAACGTTTGGAACAGATGTACAAAAGAGTCATTACATCTCAGAGAAAATATGAATGCTCAATGTGTTCAACAGTTTGGAGTTTACCTTGAAAGTTTATACGCTCATTAATAATTCCAAGCATCGTCATGGACTGCGTCTTGTGAAGATATTGAAGTAGAAGGTCATAGGAGTACTGAGAAATCAGACATAAATGTATCAGCTTCACCGATGAAACAAGCACTCAGGGTTCAGCAAACCAGGTCCGGTCATATCCTTCTCTTTGCAAATAATTTGTACTTATAATGCATCAGTTGAGCAAAGGACCAAATAAATGTTTCACTTCAAGAAGCATTTCAACTTGTCTTTACAGAACAGTACATGTGACAAGTATATATAAGACATTGCCAACCTAGGCCACTCTCAAATAAATAAAGCATTTAATTTTCCATTGTAGAGGCCTTCAGGAAATACTCAGCCTATGACTTCCGCTTAGATGAATAAAATTATTGAGCAACCAATCTCAAGCACAAATGTACCAGCAACCATAATCTTCTCAACTATATCCAACAAATATATTTTATGAACATCCATAAAAATCTAAAGTATGCTCCAAAATAAACTAATTAGTGTAATATCCACCATTTCTATGCTACAATTCATCTTTAAGATTCATAAGAAATCAACAGATTGAGCAATTTCTTCCATTTTGCGCCTTTCAACTTTCACAATAAATTATGGGGAGTATGGACAATGAATTACCTGACATATCTTGATGTTAGCTTTTGTGTGCCTAAGATAATGGGCAAATTCCATCTCCTATGAGAGATAAAGAGTATCTCTTAGTGACTAATATCATATAAAGACTGATATGAGATGAGTTTTCTAAATCTGTAACAACCTCCAAATGAGATGGGGAAAGGACTCCTTCCAATTTTAGAAGGTCTGCAGAGTGCATCATCGTATGGTCCTCGCGGAAGCTATTGAAAAAGGTTCGAGCTGGAGACATCAACAGTGGAATGTAAAATGCAGTTGGATGATGAGACTAAAGAGGCAGACACGAAGCCTAAGAACCCCATTGCACAGTAGAAAGAAGAAGAAGTACCAATTTATAGATATATGATGAGTGAGGGAGGGAGGAGGAGGAGGAGGAGGAGGGAAATCATGCAACTTTCCGTATAAGAGCCAACAATGACGAACAATAGGAGAGAACCTACCTTCTTGAATATGTCCTTGCGCAACCAAATCCATAAAGCAATGAATAAATACTGGATAAAGCACACGCAGCAACTCATGCTGCACAATTTGACAATATATATTAACAAAAAGAAAGATAAGAGAAGCTTAAATAAAAGATACTCAGAAAAGATATGACCTTGTATGAATCAAGCGAGCTGTGCGCCCATGTCCTTAGTTTGCTATATCCATCATGGTATCGCACTGGACTACTTTCAGACCTACTAAGAAAAGAACATCTATAATTAGTGGAAACTTGGAGAGTGTGGACTTATGAGATAGAATGCCTCACCTCCTATGATTCTACAAATTCTTGCTTCAACTATACATATATTCCATTTCACAGTCGTCAACTTATAAGCAGTAAGAATAAGCAAAAGAAGCAGCTAACTACGAATCCTGATGAACCCTTCATCATGTCATGGTGAAAAATTAAGCATCCTCAGAAAAGGCAAACGGTCAAGTCAGTATCTATCTAAAAACACACACAGTGCTAGGTGTGTATCTTGAATTCGATTTTCCTTTTTGGTTGGGAACTACTATGAGAAAGAGAGAAGTATAAATGAGCTTCAACAAGACGGGCATCCATGGTTGTTACCCTGATTCAACTTAGCCACTTATTCAATCTTTTTCAATCTGCACCAAGTTTAAAAGTTTCTTCCTTTTTTGGTTAGGTACTACAATGAGAGAGAGAGAGAGAGAGAGAGAGAGAGGGAGGGAGTATAGATGAGCTTCACCAAGACGGGCATCCTAGTTGTTATCCTAATTCGACTTACCCGCTTATTCAATCCTTTTCAATCTGCACAAAGTTCAAAAATTTCTTCTTCTTGTCCTTAGGTCTTAGGTGTTTCGCATGTTCATGCATTGCCAAGACCGATCACACGATTATCTGCACGAATTGACTCGTACCACTAATGGCAACTTCCCAGGCACAAGCAAAATACATCCCCCCCCCATTTCAACAGAGTTCAAGTTCCTAAACACTAACAGAACACCAAAAAATGCTGCTCAAATCGAATGGAAAAGACAAAAAAGAAGTAAACATCAGCAACCCATCCGACAATTACATCGAACAAGCCCCAGAACCGGACGCAATCCTCACGGGACGCGACAAATTCAGGAGCAGCAACGCGGCAAAGGTGCTACCTTTCGCGCCTCCAACGCGCATACACGCAAACCCACAAACCCACAACGACACGAAAGAAAGAGGCTACCGCGACGACAGAAAGGGGCATTACTCGACGAAGGAGAGGACGAGCTTGGCAATCTCGGGGTCGGCGAGCGAATTGCCGCCGCGGTCGGCGGCCTTCCTCGACCCGGGCGGCTGCTGGTGCTGCGGCTGGTGCTGCTGCCGCTGCTGGAGCTCTTCCTGGAAAGCTTGCTCGGCCTGCGCAAAACCCTTCTTCTTCAGGTACTCCGTCACGAGCTTCGCTATCTCCTCGTCGTCCATTGCTTCCCCCCACTTCCCCCCACTTCCCACGAAGCGCGAGAGGGCTTTGGATCTCCGGCGGCCGTCCGGCGGCGCGGGAGCTCGTGCGGCTGCCGAGTGTTGTCGGATGCGAAAAATCGAAACTTTGCCAGCAATGTAGTCGAGGAGGAGGAGGAAGACGACGACGACCTGCGTTCCGCTCTGCTGAATGAAGATGCGGATGTGGAACGGCGCGTTTCGCCAGGGTAGCCCATCGGCCCAATTTGTCACGAGGCAGGGCCCAATACGAACTTCGAAAAGTTCGAAAGAGGATGTGTTTGGGCCCGGATGAGTTTTTCCTCTTGGACTTTCGAAGTTTCAAGCCCAAGAATAGATAATATGGTTAATACCGTTCGTAATCACAAGACGAAACCCGTGACCCACTTTCTCTGGACAAATTTTCGTCTCACAAAATATCACAAATTAGTACTCCAACCCATTAGCATTCTGTCTAATATCCAGTTAATATGCATATTTGTCAACCCACATAGATTTTCCACGTTGGATCCATCTTTCGTCCCGTCAGATCCATCTAGCAATTCTCCGTCACATGTGATGACATGTATGCGTTTCAAGGGGAAATTAGATGAAATGCTAATGAAGGGGTAGATATTTAGATCGAGGGAATTGATATAGGACTTTCATGAGATGAAAATTAATTTGGGATAAATGTATCACGAGCATATCAGTTCGGGATTTTTAATGCACGCTTCATTTCTCTATAACATATTGCTTCTTTACTTTACCAAGTAAAGATCAGAAAATATATTGTCGTGGCTATCCTAGAAACGAACGCAAATCGTCCTCCATCGGCAGATCAGCCATACATGCACATGCATCTCCGGCGCATTCATCTACTTTTCGAGAGCAACGTCTCGTGATTTTCGGCACCTAAACGTCTACGCAGTTCTCGATCCTTTCTCGACGTTTTGAATACTTGTTCCGCGGGTCGGGTAGGGACCCCGCGTGGCCACAATTTCTGCAAGAAAAGAGGAGAGGGAAAAGGGAGCGGGCTTGACTTCAAGGCATATTTTGATACGTTTTTAAATGAACTTTACAGGCATGATGGTCGAGTGGGCAGAAAAGAGGAGAAAAAAAAAAGAGTCCGTCCTTTGCCCCAAATAATGTAAAATCCTTGACTCAATCGAGACTTGGCGACGGCTCTTTTTCCTGCCACAAATAATGGTTTATTTCTTGACTCCGTCTAGACTTTGGCGATGGCGCTTTTGCTCTGGGGCTGAGCCCTCCGCACAAGCGAACGCGATGCGAATTTTGATGCCCCAAAGTCAAGAAGATGCGCGCACGATGGAAAGAGGAAAAGGGCAAAAGCATGTTAGGTTAGGATGGTGACGTGTCCAACAAAAGAATAAAAATAAAATTCGGTGATGTAACGTCTTCGAGTGTCACCAACCGTGATCCATGTGATCCAGCTCAAGACAAAATTATTCAAAAAGTCATAAATTTATTGTGTTTTTCTAAATATTTTTTAAGATTAAAAAAACTAATGAAAATTTCGAGAAAATTTGCCCACATCAACGATTTTCCAAATAAACCGGCTAGAATGGGACCATTGGCCAAGAATTATGAAAAGGTTTAGAAATTAATTTGTACTATTTAAAGGGTTTTTAAATCGGCAAAAATGTAATAAGTTTAGTACATTTTAGACAATTTTCTTTCCGGCTCATCGTTTTCATACGGGCGGACCGCGAACTTTCCAACTTTTCAGCACGTGGGGACTCCTCAAACGGGACCGCAGAAAGAGCCCGGGAAATTCTCGGATTGACTTTGGAGGAATTCGCAAAGTCCTTCACAGATCAGATCGCCTTTCATTCCGTCTAACCACGGATCATCTGGCGGTATCCCAACGGTAAGTCGTCCGTCAATCATTTTCATAAATGTGATCCTAAACTTGCTTCCGTTTTTCTTCGCCGGTTGCAACAATCCGCAGCCAAAGTTGAAAAAAAAGATGGAGAAAAGTTCGAGGACTGAAGAAAAATCACGGCGTTTTGAGGACCGCGTGCAATGTATTCTCGTTTGCATGCGCAGATGAGGGGCAACTTTAGTCTAAAGATTTCAGGAGAATTGATGGTGATGATGGGCGCCTGAATAAATCCCTAGTTTTTAATGACCACTAATGGAATGATCAGTAGCCGCCTTTCAACTTACAAGTTACAACACAATGTGGTCATTTTTTATTTTTATTTTTTGGTCGGATACAATTTTGCCATTGAAAAGGCATTCTGTTAGCTAAAAATAGACCTGGCACAAAATCTCATGGATTTTTGCGATTCTCGAGTTCGGTTTACCATCAGGGTTCGATCCAGGAGAAGATGATGAGTGAAAGGTGTGTTTTGCATTGGTTGGTGATGAATGGAGATTCGGGTTGAGACATCTTGATGTCAAAAGAAAGATACCTAAATTAAGGGGATCGGATCTAATACTGAGCTCATGCGTGATGGAATGGATTGTTACAATGCACGTGTGGGCTATATCAAAAAAAGTCCAACACCGAAGAATTGATATGGTAAGAAGTAGTTACTACATCATTATTGACTAATAATTCATTGATTTAAACTTTTAAATGAAGTTAGGTCTAACTAGATATATTGACAGGCTCGAATTGAGTTCAGACTTGGACCTCTCTTGGCGATTTTCCTATATGAAAGAATCAAATTTCTATTTCGCATTCTCAACACAAGAAATGGGTTCATCACATAATATTTCATAAGTTCTTTATTATCGAGAAACTTAGATCGTTGACGGTTAGAGTTAGCTACCTCCCCTGAAGAGAGGTTGGTCTATAGTAGTTGGCGTTAAATGAAAAAAATAAAAATTGAGCGGTCCCAGGAGTGGTGGCACTGTCCTGATTGCGGCGGTTGGTGTGAACAGGAGTACCGGAGGTGGCGACAATGACAACCGGCAGCTCATGGTGGCAAGTAGCTGTGGATGAGGACTGATGGGGCATGATGTTGTCACATTGAAACTAAAAGTTCAGTGAATTCCAAAATTGAAATCCTAGAGCTCGAGATCTTATGGTCGAAAGTCAAGTATGCCTTGTTTTCCCCCCACCGAAAAGCATAGATTTAGCCAATCATGCTTGAATTCAAGAGCCGTTACGTGTAAAACGCAAGATCGTGCTTCACGAAATAGCACGACATGGACAAGCACGAGCAATCGCGATCCAATGCGAGGACAGATTCCCTCCTAGTCAAGAAAGCCAAAAGACGCGTGGTGTCAGGATGACGTCATCCGTGCTGACGCATGATCACCGGCGTCTCATGACGTCAACGACGACGTGGACCCCTCGATCCCCGTGAGAGCTTGATCTACGCTCGCTTTTGAACGTGGATGATGAGTTGGAATTTAGGTGGGATGGTCATATTCTTATCAAACACGTTGCCCAAGGGAAAAGATAGGGAAAATTACATAAAGCCTTCTTTTCTTTTTTTTTTTTCAATTTTACCACTTTCAATTATTTACTATTAAAATTACACTATAGTTATGTTTGAGCTAGGATTTCGGAGAGTCGATATTGGATTTCATGGTGATTAGGCATAGAAAAGGTAATTTTATGAAGAAAGTGACAATTCAATAGATAAACTCACATGGCTACTCATTTTTTAAATTCAATTTGAACTAAAAAAAAAATGAAGGTGCAAACTTTTGGTTTTGAAAATAGAGGAATGCTAAGTGATATTGGCCGAAAATTCTATATGTTTTTAAAATTTTCCAAAGAAGAATGAAGGAGAGTACTTTTTGGCTAAAACCAGATAACTATCGGGGGTGATCAGGTAATTAAGTATTTGGCGTGGACATATCAAATTCTATCGTTGCTACGCCAGCCATTTTTCCTTACTTGGGATACGTGGACGTAACGGTTTGCGCACATCCCTATGAGTTAGCCGAGGCAAATGATTCGGAGACTTTATAAATTGGGAAAAATATACAAGGAATAACAAAAAGTCTTGGGCCATTTAATTGAAGGCATAAATCTTACCCTCGATATAAAAGACGGACTTTCTTGGTCAAGTCCACACCGATCCTTATCCTTTTAGTTCTTTACTTTCCCAAAGTTAGTAATTTAAAATTCGACCGAACGAGTGGAATAACTTTTACGGTGTGAAGTGCTGTGAACTTTTCTAACCCCTTCTTCTAGAATTCCAACTCCTCGATAACATTGACATGTGCACTCGCTTTGCACACGAAGTGATCAAATAACACAAACAAGCACGACTCTACAATATGGGAAAGTCAAGATGAAATTATTGTTACTTCATCTCATGTCTCTATGTTTTCTTTAAAAAATATTTCTTTTTTCAGTTGATCACTATTCACGATTGTTTAAGAAACTATGTTTGAATTGTATGGCCAACGAAAGGTGGCACCTTTTTTCGAGGAGACTAGCTTATTTCCACTACGGAATTTTCTTGTTACTCTTAGGGCCTATTTGTTAAAAACGATTTATGTTTCCTAACAAAAATTTCTATTCTTTATGTGTTTGGTAAAACTTTTGTTCCCAAGAACAAAAAGTCTATTTTTTTTGTTCCAGAGAATAGATTTGAAACAGAAACAAAAAATAGAAAAAATTAGTTTTTTGTTCCCGAGAACAATTTCTAGAACCAATTTTTCTCTCTCTTCTTTTTTCTTCTCTTTTCTTCTTCTCTTTTCTTTTTTTCTTCTTCTTCTTCCTTTTGCCGGTCGCCGGCCTTGGCCATGGTTGGCGCCGACAATCGGCCAAACGAGGGTCGGCGACCTTGCTGGAGCGTCGTTGGCCCCTGAAGACGCCGAGGCTCATTAGCCTGAGCCTCGTCATGGCTGCGTGAGGCTCAGCCTCCCTAGCAAGCGCGAGGTCGAGCCTTGCCAAGCCGGGGGTGAGCCGACCTCGCACCACTTGGGCGAGGCCGAGGCTCGCCGAGGCCAGGCTGGCCTCCGACGACCGGCCAAAGAGAAAAGAAAAAGGAAAAGAAAAGAAAATAATAATAATAAAAAAGAATTAAAAAATAAAAAGAAATAAAAAAATCTAAGAATTTTACCAAACGTATTTTTATCCCTTCGAATAGAAATTTTAGTAAGTTCACAAACGCGTTCTTTTGTTCGAAATTGTTTTCGAGAATAGAAATAAAAAAATCATTTCTTATAAAAAATTATTCTCGGAACGAATTGTTCTAAACGTGCCTTTAACTTCCAAACGGTTCTTGATCTTTTCTTGAAATTAACGTATGTATCTTGACTCGGATCAAGACTAGCCGACGGCTAATATTGTTCGTGGCTGGCCCCCACAAGCAGACGCGAGATAAGCCGTGCTCAAAAGTCAAGGAAGATGCCTATACGACAAGGAGAAGAAAATTGCAAAAGTAGAGTAGGTTAAGATGTTGATGCGACAGCCGATGCGTCACCGCATGATGCACGCGATTCACCTACTTGCTGTCATGCCCTAATTTTCCACTGAAGACGAGTGCGTGTGGACTCCACATGGCCCCAGAAAAATGGCTGAGGAATTCTTGGATTGACTTGGTGGAATTCATCAATTCCTTCAAGATCAAACCGCCTTTATGTCTGTCTGATTACAGATCGTTAGGCAGCATCATCACAGTCAGTCATTGGTCAATTAGTTTAATAATAGTGATGCTAAGTTGCTTCTGTTTCTCTTTGCCCGTTGTAATAATCCGCCGCAAAGGTTGAAACTGAAAAAAAAGAAGCTCGAGGGATGAAGAGAATCGCAGCATTTTTAGTGTTCTAATTGAAAAGACATCTTTAGATGAAAAATCTGTTCTCATTGAAAAAAGCACCGGTTCTCACGCATGCGCCATGTACGTGCATACAACTTATTTTGATATAATGTTGTAAATTCTTTTTACTAAAATCTATATAGTACTAAATCGATAAAATTAAAAAGTTTAAAACTAAATTGATATTCATGTAATAGGTTTATGGACCGATTGGATTCCCCATCTATAGTAGCTAGCTTTAAAAGTAATTGGTATTCTGTTGAATGGCAGCACTTGTCCTTGATTATTGTAAGAAACGGTGGTCAACAGTGGCTAGGGTACCATAGGTTGAAATAATGACGGGCTACAACTAATAGTGGTTGGTCACAATAGTAGCTATCGACGAGGGATGATGGAGATTAACAGAGTATCTAAATATCAAACAATGTTTTTATTTAATAGATTAAGTTTTTAAAACAGTTGTCAATGGTTCTCTAGAAAATTTCACATGGAATAAGGACAGAAGATCATGAGTCCAAATCTTTACAAACCCCATTTACCTTCCCAATTAAATATGTTCACGCATAATAATAATGAAAAAGACTAGACTAAGCATAAGGGAGATTGATATAATATTTAAATTATATCACGCATTTATCTAAAAATTTAAGTGTTTAGAACAATTGATAATGATGCTATAAAATCTCACAAAGATAATGATCAATCAACGCCGGTGTTAGGGTGTGAAACCACAAGTTAAGTGAAAATCAAAATTGAAATTTTGGAAAGAAAAAAATCATTAAGTTGAAAGTTAAGTATGCTTGTATTACTCCCCCAAAAATCATATATGGCCAAATAGCCGATCATTTTCAAAGTTAATAACATCCTCGATTTCAGGTAATGAGGATAGGGTATGCAGGTCGGTAAGTTCTAACTTGGCTTTTATCATGATGTCTTATTAACTGATACGTGGACGCTGAATTTATGCATTGGACATGAATCGGCCCTTTGATCATGAGGTTTAGTTGTGGACTAATCCCACACTATCGTGAACACGAAGGATGATAATGGATCGGATCTGTGTGAATGGTGCACCGGTCGCGGGTGATTCTGCACGGAATCTATACCAACTATGAACGATCCATGAGTCGATCCTATTTGGTAGTGAATTGATTGTGGATAGATCAAATCCACATGACCAAGTGACAACTGATGGTCGATCAGGGGGACCCATGGCATAAACCTTAGATAGAGCAAGGCATGGCATGTTCAGCTTTGGACCTGGTTCGCCTTACAGAGACTCGGTCAAGACGAATGACCAAGCCCAACCACAAATGTCATTTTTAAGACATTCAATGGACCAATCAAAATTGGAAATGGTCACAAACAAGTTCAAGAAGGCTACCGATTTAGTCGCACTCATTTGGGAAAAGTTAGTGAATTTTTAGCACAAACCTCGATTCTCATAGAACCGTCGATTGTGTACAAATACCAACGACTTCTCCAATTAGGATTGGACAAATGTCAAGAGGCAATTGGGGTTTTAGAATCTTTCATGGCCTTTGACCATGTCTATCCTTATCCATTATATGCCACATGTCAGTTGCAAGGGGGAGAGAAAACTTGCTTCCCAACTAGCTTGGCAAAAATATCTAGGCACTCATTTAAGGGCTTTAGGCATTAGTTCATTAATGACTTTGATGAATCATCAACTTAGGTGTCCTCTAGAATCTTAGGTCAATCTTAGGGTATGATGGCCTAGATTATAGTCTTGATGAACAAGACAAGAGCCAACCAATTGAAAAAGGACATTTGGTATAAAAAAAAAGGGCTTAGGTGTCCCCTAGGCACATTAGGCAATAACGAACCTAAATAAGTCTTGGAGAACAAGCGAAGAGGTGGACCAATCACAAGTGAACATCAAGATATATAGGCGCCAACTAAGGAGGCTAGATAGGCTAACTCGGCCCTTAAGTTTAATTATGAGTTTGTACCAATAAATGAGGAGGAGGAGGCCTATAAATAGGAGAAGACATCCTCACATTTTAAGGGTTAGCCATTCTCTCATTTCCTCTCCCTTTCTCTCCTCTCTTTCACACCTCCCTCATCAAGCTGCCTTAAGAACCGACCGGTCACTAAAGGAGCATCTTGGAGCCAGGTCCAAAAAGTAGTAAGTGGACTTTCCTAACTCTTTGATGGGGCGATGTACTACGCGTATCGATTTAGAATCGTGTCATCCTTTGCTTTTGTTTACTTGTATGTTGTGCTTGTTGCGTGCTTTCAATTACTTATCTTTGCATCAAGTGAATCATGGTCTTGCATGGGTGTCGAGCATACGCGGGTGTTGAGGAAAGGTCTCGGCGACTATGGATGTGTGCCAAGGTGGAAGCATGACCCACACTTAATCTCGGGATAACATTGAGGCGTGTTGTTACTCAGGACAAGTCACGAGTCGATGTCAAATTTGGAGCAAATGGTTCCAAGTCAAGACCACGAGCCTGAATCGCATCCGGCATGAATTTAGTTAGTAAGGCACAAGAGTCATTCATTGATTCACCTTACTTGGCATGCCTCCGAGCCTTTCATCCAACTAATGAATCAAGATAAAAATGGATTGATTGATGTTTGAATGTATGAACGCATGATGGACTTTTACTACCGATGCTGAGGTATGCCGGGTTGTTGCCTAGGGTAAAGCCTCGGTTGCCGTCTCGATATAGAGATCATGGATGATGCCGGCTCAAGTGAGGCCGATGCTGGGGGATCACCCTGGATGCCGTCTTGATAACGAGATCGGGACGATGCCGATTGCCAGGGGAGACCAATGCCCGATTGATACCAGAAGAGTTGATGGATTTAGACTAACTGAACTAACTGAAATAAGCTAGAAATCCACATGTTGTCCATGACTGATGCATGTATGATGCTTGCAAAAGCTGGGTTTGTTTTGATATGGACTGTTGAGTCTTTGCATTAATTTGAGCATATGCTGCATCGGGTCACTTAGTGCTTGAGCGAGTCTTACGTGATGCACGCATTTCTCTTAGTGACTAAAATGATCATAAGCCACATATCTTTGGAAGGCTTGTTCTTATGCAATAACTCCTTATCTTTGATACTTAAAAGCACATAGATGATCGAGAGCTTTTCATATATATAAGCAAGGCAAGGCACGGACCTTGCTATTGATTTGCCATTGACAAGTGGATGGTAATTTTGTATCCGAGGATCGACGGCAAGACGTCCTCCTATAGGAGAATTAGGGAATTCTACTTATTGAGTCATCGACTCACTTTGGTTGTTTTCACCATTTCATATGTGTGATAGCTGAATCGACCCCACCATCCATCCGTCCTGGGCTTCCGATCGATATGGCTACCATCGTGACGGACATACTAGATTTAGAAGGAGATTTTACCTACCGAAAATATACTACTACCGTATGGGTTCAAGAAGAGGTAGACACCTTGGTTCTCACATGTACGAGGCTTGGTGCCTCATTTTTGACATGGACTTCATCGGTCCCATTCGTAGCTTCATCCCTCTTGTGGATCCCGTGGGAATATCGTAAGGGAATGAGCTTAGAATAGCGGCCGTTTTTGGAGGATGCTTGATAGAGGAGCTAGGCTACCCCAGCCTTTTTGATTGTTGATGTGTGGTAATGAAGATAAGTAGCCAAGGACTAGGATATGCATGTAATCATAACAACTTTTAATATGTGTATATATATATATATATATATATATATATATATATTAGTACATGTTACTTTCATTTGCTTGGCTTGTATACATATTGCCCGACTTCCATGTGTGTTTATGTACAGAGATTGTTTTTAATTCGCTTCCACATATGCTTAATCAGATAAAATAATTTTGGGAACGATCGACGTGCCTGGGACGTCGATGCTGATCCGCAAGGTCACGCTCTCGTGCCAGAGGTGGGATGGGGCGTGACATAAAAAGTGATTGAGTATGGTAAGGGTGAGCAATTGGGACTGGTTGAATCTAGTTACCGAACTGAGCAGGACCTTAATCGTTTTGGTTCACTGTTTTATATCGTGAATTGTTGGTTCTACTTGAGAACTGGCGTGGAACTAGTTTTTAGTTTTCTTTTATTTGTTTAAAAAAATGATAGATATGTAGGAGATGGGGTTTCAAGTCAAGAAGGTTAGAAAAATACATCAATATCCTAATCATTTTCTCGAAACCATCATTTAAAATGTTAGATTTTTAGAATAGTTAACAGTGGTCCTACAAAGTCTCGCAAAGATAATGGTTAATCAACGGTGGTCTCAAGGTATGAAACCACAAGTTAAGTGAAGATCAAAATTGAAATTTCGGAAAGAAAAATCATTGATCAAAAGTTAGGTATACTTGTAATACTCCCGCCAAAAAACATATATGGCCTAATAGCCAATCGTTTTCAAAGTTAAATAGTGATTGGCGTGTTGTAAGGGTGAGCAATTGGGATTGGTTGAATCTAGTTATCGAATTGAGCCGGTCTTACCGTTTTAGTTTACAGTTTTATATAGTGAATCATTGGTTCTATGTGAGAACTACTCGAGAATTGGCCTAAAACTTGTTTTCTCTCTCTCTCTCTCTCTCTCTCTCTCTCTCTCTCTCTCTCTCTCTCTCTCTCTCTCTCTCTCTCTCTCTCTCTCTTTAATTTGTTTCGAAAAATGATAGATACGTTGGAGATGGGTTTCGAGTCAAGAAGGTTAGAAAAATCCATCAATTTCATAACCACTATATTGGAAAATTGTTCCCATTATATATATATTTTTCAAAAATAATAGTTATATTACTTAAAGGTAGGTCCTATCTCTAATTGACCAAACCCATTAAGTTTTAGGTTAGTTCCTAAGGGAATCAACTCGATTCTTAATTTCAAAAATCTGTAATCCACTTTGGTAGGTAGGTTCAAGTTTCTTGATCACGGGTTTGAAACTAGCATTCACTAATGTGTGCAACTGCACAATCGTGTTTCACATAATATGACTACTTTAAGTACGAGCAATCATATTTGACCATATAATATGTACAAGCAATCATGGGCATAATTGGCCAACGAGGTATAACGGTCAATTCAATCTTAAATCATTGGATAATTTGTCAATTTTGTCCTCCACTTTCAATTATATCAATTTAATTCTAAACATTTTGAAGATCTAATAATATACCAGAAAGACTACGTTAACAAATCATGAAAATGTTTAGAATTAAATTGGCAAATCATCAAAAAATTTAAAATTAAATCGATAAATCGTCAAAAAATTTAAAATTAAATTAGCACGATTGAGAGTTTTAAAATTGAATTACTCACCCTATAATAAATTCAGGACTTTTTGGATGATTGTGCAGCAATTATGTGCGAAGGGAGAACAGATTGTCATGGCTAAGAAGACGAAAAGATGTTAAAAGTAATGATTACGTCATCCTTGCAGGGAGTGATGATGGACGTCCCAGGATGTGGCATGACGTGGACTCCCCCGTCCCACGAGAGATCGATCTACACTGGTCTTCGAACGTGGATCATGAGTTGGAGATGTCGTGGGATAGTCATGCCTCATCAATGACGTTACCTAAGGAAAAAACTGGAAATTAAATCAAAACCTTTTCATAACTTTTTTTATTTTTTATTGTTTATATTGATACTTGTAAAAAATCCCAACCAAAAACTTGAGTTGATTAGGGGAGGTAAATCAAGTGTGTAAAGAGCATAAAAACCTCATAAACAAAGAAGTTAATACCTCATCAAAAATGTTAGCAGAGGGAATTTCACCATTTGTCAATCTTTATTTTTGATATTTTAGGTTTATATTATTTGAAAGTCCGGTCAATTCTTGAGCGGTGGAGATAGACCATACATATATAAAGAGCATATATAACTCTATAGACAAAAATGTTAATATCTCATCAAAGATACTACGTAAGGAAAAAAAATGGACGATAATACATCAAAGCCTTTTCATATTTTCCAATTTTACCATTTTACAATCTTTATCTATGACATTTTGGATTAATACTGAAAATCTGACTCAAAAGCTTAAGCTGGTTGGTGGAGGTAAACCATATGTGTGTAAAAGCTTGAGTTGATCATGGAGGTAAACCACATGCATGTAAAGAGCATATGAAGCTTCGTAGAAAAGCAACACCCCATTTTACATGAAAGCCAAATAAAGCACAAATATGAGGTCGTCAGGGGTGTTGACAAATTCATATCGAAGTTGCCATAGTTGTGACCTCAATTTGAAGTCAATGGCCACAATAGATGACCTATTGAGTTGGGGTTGTCCGTGGCTTCCATGACTTGAATTTGAGGTCATGAGAGCTCGACCGCCTTAGATATAGCTTGCAAACGTCATGACGACCTCAATTTGAGATCATTGTGGCCTTCCATGGCCTTCCGTGGAAGGGGGGTGGGGAAGAGAGAGAGAGAGAGAGAGGGTGACCCAGGATTTTGGAGAGTTGATTTTGGATTTCATGGTGGTTAGGCATAGAAAAGTGATAAGAGTAATTTTGGGAAGAAAGTGTGGTAATTTAGTAAATAAACTCAAAGGTTATTCAATTTCAAACACAATCTGGCGCCTAAATAAATTATTTAAAAAAAGGAGTGAAGGTACAAACTTTTGGCTTTGAAAAAAAAGGATGTAAAGTAATATTGACTGACAGCTCAATATGTTTTTTAAAATTTTCCAAAGAATAATGAATTTGGAGTACCATTTGGGCAAAACTAGGTAATTATTAGTCAATTCATCAAGTGATTAAGCACATCATGTGGATGTATCAAATTATGTTGTTGCCCATACTTTAAGTAATCTCAGGGACCACACCAACCATTTTACGAGGGAAACCTTACCTTATGTATGTGGACTTGACGGTTTGTACACATTCCTAAAAATTAGCCAAACCAAATGTTTCGGAGACTTTGTATATTAAAAGTTGGCCCAATTAATGCAAAAAGTAGACTTTCTTGGTCTTTAGTTTCCCAAATTTAGTAATTCATACTTGGTCTAAACGGGCGGAGAAACTTTCAGCACGTTGAGTGTATGAAGCTTTCTAACTCACCCTTCTTCCACAATTCTAACTTCTCTATAACATTGACACGTGCACACGTTAACGCCATGATCTACATTCTGAAAAAGTCTAGGTGAAACGACTATTCTTCCGTCTTATTTATGAATATTTTCTTCCAAATATATTTCTTTCTTTGCTGATAACTTCTCATAATTATTTAAGACACGAGGTTTGAATTGTATTGTCGATGAAGGTTGGCACATCATTTCGAGGAGACTAGCTATTTCGTAGAAGAGACGAGCTTAAATCCACTCTGAAATCTTCTCGTTACCCTTTAACTTCCACATGGTTCTTGATCCTTTCTTGAAATTAACATCTTGACTCGGATCAAGACTTACCAATGGCCCCATCTTTCGTGGTTGGCCCCCACAAGGAGACAAGAGATGGGGTGTGCACGAAAGTCAAGGAAGATGCCAGTACGACAGGGGAAAGAAAATTCGCAAAAGTAGAGTAGGACAGTAGGTTAAGATGTTGATGCAATGGCTAATGCGTCACCGCCGTGATGCATGCGGCTCAGGCAATTGCTGTCATAACCCTAATTTCCACAGAGGACGAGTACGTGTGGATTCCACGTGACCACGGACAAATGGCTGGCAAATTCTTGGATTGACTTTCGTGCAACTCATCAATATCAGAGATCAAATCACCGTTAATTCTGTCGAGCCACAGATCATTTGGCAGTATCCCAGCAGTCGGTCATTGGTCAATCGTTTTCATATTAAATGGTGATCCTAACTTTGCCTCTGTTTTTATTTGCCGGTTGTAATAATCCGCAGCAAAAGTTGAGAAAAACACGAGGAGTTCGAGGACTGATGAAAAATCAGGGCATTTTGAGGACCGCATGCAATGTATTCTAATTTGCGTGTGCAGATGAGAAAATAATTTCAACCGAAAGATTTCAGGAAAATCAGTGATAGCGTGTGAAGAAAACTCTAATTTTTAATTACAAAAAGTTGAGAAAAACACAAGAAGTTCTAGGACTGATGAAAAATCAGGGCATTTTGAGGACTGCATGCAATGTATTCTAATTTGCGTGTGCAGATGAGAAAAGAATTTCAACCGAAAGATTTCAGGAAAATCAGTGATAGCGTGTGAAGAAAACTCTAATTTTTAATTACAAAAAAGAACAAGAAAAGGTTTTAAACATATTACATTAGTATAATTCAGTTTTAAAATTTTCAATCGGATCAATTTAATCTTAAATATTTTGCATTTATGCCAATTTGGACAGAAAATTACGACATGGATGCTAACCATCTCACGTGCACGACCATTTTCTAATGTGAATAATTTTTTTAATTTTTTTAAAATTTTTAAAATTTTTTTCTTTTTATTTATTTTTATTATGGCCAAGAAGGGTCGCCACGACCCTTGCCAGCCGTGAGTGAGGGGTCGCCTGGCTGTGGGGGTTGAGCCCTTTCTAGATTTGACCGCTATGAGTGGTGGCCTAGACAAGGGCCACAATCCTCACCCATCGTCCTGGACGGTGAAAAAAAAATGAAAAGAAAAAAATAAATAAAAAAATTTAGAAAAATAATAAAAATTATAGATTTTATTCACGTCAACTTTAGTCATGCCATGTAAAAAACGGTCAATATCTATGTCGGTGATTTTCGGCCAAAATTAGTCGATAGATTTTAATTTTCATGACTAAATCAATTCAATTGAAAAGTTTAGAATTAAATTGATATTGGTACAATAGATTTAGAATTTTTTTGGTACTTTCCATTTTTAACGACCAATTACCAAATAATGAGAAGCTCTTTGTCACCTCTAAGTGTTGTTTTTGAAAAAGCATTTTGTTTAGCAGAAAAAGTAAAGAAAGCAATCGAGCATGCGTTTTGCATGTACACACAGCATATTTTAAGATAACATTACAAGTTTTATTTGTTAAATTTTGTTTAGTGATATAATTTTCCGGATCTTATGATAACCATCGAATGTAAAATTATAAGTTAGCAATTAGTGTCCCTAATTTTAATTGTGCTGAGGAATTGTTATGACAATCTTGGCAATAGGCGCTTGTGAAAAGCAAGACCAAATGATCATTATGCATAGAAGAAAAGTGGGTGATTACCCAAAGAAGAATGAGTTTATACATTACCCAACTTCAATCGCGCAAGTGAGGCCTTCAAAAAGAAGAATTCTGAGCAACATTCTCTAGAAAGGAGTCTATTACCTATTACTTTACATGTCTATCATCATTGAGAACTTAGAACTCCAATGACAATTTTAATTTGACAACCGATCCAATGACAGCTAGAGTTAGCTCCCTATCGCGCTAGAGAGACTAATCTATAGTAGCCAGTTGGCGCGCACTCATCTCTAATTATTGTTAGAAGTGACGGTCCTTTGAGTGATATCGTCAAACTTGTTATAGTGAAATGATCTAACGGCTCTTATGAATAGAATTGTGGCCGAAAGCATTTTTGGATCATTTGTATGAATTTAAAATGTTAATGCAAAAAAATAAAATAAAAGTTTAGTGGACTCGTGAAACACAAGAAAAAATTCAAGTTTTTTTTTGTGGGGTTAGCCCACTTAATTGAAATAGCTATTGACGTGTGCTAATGCGCAATCGTGTTCCACGCTATGACGGAGCACTTTGAGAAGTGCGGGCGGTCATGATACAAGGTGAGGACAGATTCTCATAGCTAAGGAGACGTAGGGATGCGTCACGCGATGACGTCATCCATGCTGACGAATGATGATGACGGAACGTGCCGGTCCCATGACGTCGCATAACATGGACCCCCTGATCCCACGGGAGGTTGATCTGCACCTAGTTTTTGAACGTGGATGATGAGTTGGAAGTGACGTAGGATGGTCATTCATCATCAAAGATGTTTTTAGAGGAAATTGAAAGGAAAAATACATACAAGCCTTTTTTCTTTTTCTAATTTTAGCACTTATTCTTTACTTTCAAAATTACAAATTTTGCATTCTTGAGCAAAATCTCGTGACTTTTAAGATTAAATTACCCACCGCTAAGAAATTCCGATCCCTCCAACGCCATTTCCTATCACATGCACCTCCTTCACTTCTGCCAGTCTCTCAACTCTGTGTGTGTTCAAGTGTTTGCTACATGCGAGCTCAAACAAACATGATGAGGTTGTTGTCGTCGTCGACAAGCTTAGATCAAAGTCGCCAGAGTTGTGACCTCAATTTGAGGTTGTAGGCACCATGGGCGACCTCTTGAGTTGAGGTTGTCCATGGCTTCCATGACTTGATCTGAGATCGTGAGAGCTTGGCCGCCTCAATCTAGGTTGTAGATGCCACGATTACCTTGATCTAAGATCGTTGTGGCCTTCCTCGGCCTCGGTTGGGGGCAAGGGAGGGGGGAAGCAGAGCTAGGATTTGGAGAGCCAATTTTGGATTTCATGGTGGTTAGGCATAGAAAAGTGTATGACAAGGGTAATTTTGTGAAGAAAGTGATAATTTTGTAGATAAACTCACATGGTTATTCATTTTGAAATAGGAACCGGTGACTAAATTGAAAAAGAAAAAAAAAAGTGAACGTGCAAACATTGGGTTTTGAAAAATGTATGGCAAGGGTAATTTGGGGAAGAAAGTGGCGGTTTTTTAGATAAACTCACGTGGTTATTCATTTCGAAATACAATTCCACGCCTAAATTAAAAGAAGAGATGAATGTGCACACATTGGGTTTTGAAAATAGAGGATGTAAAGTGATCTTGGTGAAAAACTCAAGATGTTTTTAACTCAAGGTATTTATTGGGCAAAATCAAATAATATCAATGGGTCCATTGAACAGTTCAACATTTGATAAAGAAACAGTAGACTCCGTTGCTCCCAGCCAGTTAGTCTCCGAGCGAAACATTATCCGATGTATGCAAACGTGACAAATTTTATGCACCCCTAAGAATTGACCAAGCTAGATGATTTGGAGACTTGGTAATATAAAAAAGAAGGCAAATTAATTAAGCAATAACAAGAAGTTGGGCCACTTGGTTGAAGGCATGATCTTATCTTCAATATAAAAGGAAGACTTTCTTGGTCAATTCCATTGATCCTTATCCTTTAGGTCTTTGATTCCCCCAAATTCAGTCATTGAAAATTCGAACGAACTTGCAGAGAAACTTTTCTGATGTTGAGTGCTTATAAAGTTGTACCAACTGCTCCTGCAATTGTAAACTTCTCGATGACATCGACATGTGTACACGCTTCGCCCACGCCTTGGCCAGATAACCCAATAATATGTACGACTCTATAGTACGGGAAAGTTGAGATGAAACTACACTTCCTTTGTCTCAATTCTGGATTTTTTCTTTCCTTTCTTTCGTTGACCACCTCTTCCTTTTAAAAGTGCTAACCCTAGCTCGGGTCATACAGATTTTTCTTTTGTCTCCTTGAAAACACCCATTTTAGTTCGGATTTCAATTCTAGCTCCAATATATATTTTTATTGTCTCATAGATAGCACTGAATTTAAGTCGATAACCAATTCTGACCCATCACATGGTGCTATTTAAAAATACGATGTGTCTTTTCACATGTGATTTGGTGACTCACGGTTATTGTTATCAAAGTCGCCGTTGAAATCTAAAGAGTATCGAACCAAGTTCGGAAACTGAGAAAAAATGGATCCTTGAACTCACGATAAGAGAATCTCTCGAATTGTGTACGATCCTTTCATGTCCACACAAACGTGAGTTATTGAGTATATGTGGAATGACACGTCTAACCTTAACAGCATCATTGGACAAAAATTTGACAAGAGTCAATTTTGGGTCTGGCCTGAAAGTGCCTTTTTAAAAAAAAAAATATATATATATATATATATATATATATATATATATATATATATATATAAGACAGAAGTTTGAGATGGGATTTGAGCTAAAATTTAATCCTCCTTTATAAAATAAAAAACAAAAAAAAAAAAAGCTCATACTTGGGATCTGTGTTAAAGTTGATACTTATTTATGAGACGAAAAATGTTTTTGTCATAATAAAATCGAGCTATTTATGCTTTTTAAAGGAATTACCGACCAAAAAAAAAAGGGATTAGGAAGAAAATAAGACAGCTGTTTATTTCGAGGAAGACTAACTTATTTTCATTATAAAATTGGTTTGGATGAGTGCTTAGATGAGGATGGACAAAACCGTATATAAAATATATGTATGAGCAAAGGATATACCTACTATAATTTCTTATAGTCAAGGTTGAAGTCAGTCAACTTCAGAAATTTGTAAGAAATCCTGGCCTTGTCGGCAGATTTGTTCTCATCCACACGGACGTCTCCTTGTCTCAATCCACGATCACAAATCTCGACTTTAACTCGATTTATTGTTGCAACCCCAAACTAGCCGCTTCCACACGGTTCCTGTATGTCCGGAATTTTTAAATATGTACATATTATCCCCATATGTCATGATAGCTTGGGCACGACCGTAATTAACCGGTTATCTTATGGGAAAATAGCATAGTAATCCGCCACCATGGTCTCTCACTTAAATTTGAGTGCCGCCGGGTCATAGGATTCGAACCCATGACCATTAATTTCTAAGCCAAAAGTGTGAGGATCCCCTTACCCGGGTCAATTCCATAGTAGGTGTTTAAATATAGTTTGTGTTCCTAAAGTGTGTTTGTTTGAGTGAAAGAATTTTATGCAAATTAGTATTCCGAACTTTCACGCATCTAGCTTACTGAAAATGATCAGTCAATGGAAAACCACTTACGGTCAAAGAAAATATACATGTTTAAAGTTGGGAAAGTGAAATTACTAACCTAGATTGGAAAACATTTTTCTTTATCATGAAATTTTCTGCGAAACAAAAACACCCTTAATTTCATAAATTTCCTTGGTATAATTATTGCAGTTGTGGCTTCTCAAACTAACTGCTCGAGCAATTAGTATAAAGGAACACTTTATGATGCTTTCAGTGAAAAATGTGGCAATAAGTTCCAATTCGACATCTTTTGCCATATTGTGAATAAAAGGATGGATAGGCATACCAAGAGTTTAGGCCTACCAAGAGTTTAAGCTGTTGTGTTATATGGAGCAGATGATATGTACATCAATTTCCAGTGAAATTCCATGTATATGCAATGAGTACAAGAGTCTTGAAATCTCCGTTTCACATGCAAATTGGATAATTGATGACGATATGAGATTATTGAAGGGTAATAAGATTGGATAAGGATCCACGCACATGATGTGACATTAGTGTCGACTTGAACGGCAGAATATAAAATTGAACGAAGATCCTATGAAGTTGGGAGATTTCGGTCATAACACTAACTTATTCTTTCATTTGAATTGGTATTTTTGCTTATCTTCGTATATTGAAACTTAGGGAAGTGCTAACTTGTTACATAGGAATTATAGAGTTTGATATGCAAAATCTAACTGAAAATATTACTCATGTGATGTGCATCAAGGGAGAAGAAGAAATCACATCCAGAATTCAAAAAGGGACATTGTCGTCAAGATTGACCAGTATATTTCAACAAATAATCTCAATTCTCAAGTATTTGAAAGGAATATGGTGAAGATCTTGAGATAATTTAGGAAGCAACAAAATTATCTTAAGAAACACTTGCTTATCTCCAATTAGTTGATGAATTAGAGGTCATGTTTACAACTACATTCGTTCACTCAAAATGTTAAAAATATTCGATTGAATTCTGTTCAACTTATTGTGCAATTATCCTCTGAACCTTATGTATAGAACAAGAAATATTCTAATTTAATAAAGAAATTAGTTATTCTAAACAATAATAAAAATATCAAATAATATCTCTAACGTCTAATATTATCTCTAATAATATTTTTAATGGGAGGTCTTTATATTCATAAGCATAGTTCAACCCCCCCTCTCTATCGAAGAATTTTTTTTTTAGTCACGTGTGAAAGGCACAGCATAAAGAATTTTATTTTCATCGCATGGTCCGTGCGACCTAGAAAAAGAAATTATCCTAGAAATAAGCATTTTTTGATGTCCATTTGGCTTTGACTGGTCCATGAAATTTTCAGCCCACGTTTCCTTTCTCCTCCTGTTTCCCCCGACGACATGCAACTTGGCATTTGGAAAAGTGCCGACAGTTTCGCTCGTTTTAATTACCTTGATAAAATCAAAAGCTGAATGACTCGATACAAAGACGATCGTCAGAAATTCTTATGAAATCACTTCACATCGGGAGCTAAAAAGTCTAAGCAAGTCCCCAAAATTGCAAAATGGATTAATTATGTTGAGCTTGACCTAGCCAATTGTCCCAAGTCATGAAATTTTTTGTTCCTTAAGAAATAAGACCATTAGGGTAAGCACGATCCAGTACGGTGGTGTGTAATTAATCATTTTTAGCCGACTTCTAGAATACTGACATGGTCCTATGTCGATTAAAGCGACAGGCTTTACGCGTCTAAAGTGTCAATCATAATCCGAACATGGTAAATATCATCTTTGTGAAACATGGTAAAATTCATCCTAATTTATATCGATTTATAGATGCAACAGCTTGTATCGGTTTTATCTATTTGAAAAAATAATAATGAAATAGAAAGGAGAAGAAAATGAAGAAAAAGATGCCAACACGTGGAGCACCAGATCCCAAGAGACAAACCAAAAGACAAAAGAAAAAAACAAAAGCTGATCATATTTAAACACCCATTTCGCGGACATCATGACCACGAGGTTCTTAACTATAGTCAATTTCATTTCGTCAAAAATTAGAATAAAACCCTGCTGCCTAACAAGCACACGAGAGCTGTTTTCCAGCGTTAGACGCATTGCACATCAATTAAAAATCCGTCCACGTTCATCATATTTATAAAAACTACATAAACAAGTGGTGTTATGGTCTTGAGAAAACCTACCAAAGTTGTAATCCTTATCGTTTCGCATTTATTAATGAAGTTTAATGGCTCGTTCCCCAGCTGAAGAAGCAAGGAAGGTTACAGAAACTTGGGTAGCTCGTATTCAATGAAGTCAACGAAAATAGACAAAAGAAGTTTTGCTGGTCTGGGCTCTAATTTCTTATAGACTGCCGGAAATTGGCGTGGCAAATGGAAATTCTGATCTCATCCCTTCATTTTCCTGTCTTTTTCTCCTATGTCGTATAAAATATGTAGTCGCCGTGAGTGGAGCCGCATGACGAAGGGAGCGTGACGTCATGTGTCATGAGATGCCTTCTTTTAATCATATGATGCTTCGCAGCAACTTACTTTTGTCAAATTAAATTTGGACAGTCTTTGATTTTTCTCCAGCCGCTTGCTGGGAGTTTTCTATTTATATGAGCCATTCGTAGGTCCTTTTCCCATTCATTTAGTCATTTGATCGTTCAAACTCCTCTGTCTGATTTTCCTCTTTTCCCCCCTTTTCAGAGACACTATTCTGATCCACGTTCTCATTAGCAAATCCCTCCCATGGACACAACAAGGGTTGACACTTCTCTTGACCTTAGGATAAATTCTTTCCAGAATTGCAACAGCATTGCCATGGTGAGTGCAGCTCCCTGCAAGGACTAGATCGTACGTTTCCCCTTTTTTCTGTTTCCGGGATTCGGAGTTGCTAAGTTTACAATGGTTTTATATGATGCTTGTATCTAGGATTTGAGAAGAGACAGAGGCGGAGTTGCTGAAAAATCGCAAGAAGTAGGAACACTCCAACAAGATGTAAGTTCCTTTTATGCGAATATTTGCTTTTTATGCCGTCGGCACGATGAATTTTTCCACTTGAACTAGACTTTTCATTGGTCTAACTTCGAAATAAGCTTCTGTTATTAGTGCTCATGATGGATTATATCGAATTTATGGGACAGGTTGGTGTATCTGTGGAAGAGTTCAGAAGGATGAGCTCGGAAAACAAGAAATTGACAGAAACACTAAACGTCGTTTTGCTTGGTTACAACGCCTTGCATAGCCAGATGATCAATTTGGCGCAGGGAATTTCATCCAACGAAGCCATGGAATCAAGGAAGAGAAAGTTTGAGGACTATATTGACCTAGAACTGTGGAAGAGGCCAACTGAGAGCGTGAAATCGAGAACCTCTGTAGCTTATTTCCAAGTCGACCCATCTGATACTAGCCTCGTGAGTTTCGAAGATCACAGCCTTAAGCGAAGATTATGCAGTACCCTTTAATGAATTAAGCACTAATTATGAGCATCTCTTTATGGCTTTGGAATTGCAGGTGGTGAAGGATGGATACCAATGGAGAAAGTATGGTCAGAAAGTCACCAGAGACAATCCTTCCCCAAGGGCTTACTTCAAGTGCTCTTTCGCTCCAAGTTGCCCTGTTAAAAAGAAGGTAGTTACATGGAACTTAAAGGGTTGACTTGTTAACAGTGATGACTGTGCGAGCTCGGCAGAGACATACAGATTAGTTGTCCATATGAAAATGTATGAAATATCACCTAAAGCAAGAGGCGTTTACCCTACGTTTCACCCTACAAAGGGCCTATCGACTTAAGTTATGCGCCCATCAGGAGTCCATGTTTCTCCTCAGTTTCTTGGTCTTTAATGCAGTGAAACCTCTTAATAATTCCGGTCATGAGATAAATGATCTTCAATAAACGCGAAAATTTGATTGAGAGATGTTATAGAAAGAGCACATAAAACCCAGTGAAGTTTTTTTGGCTGAAAGCGCATATAGTCGAGGACCCAAAACTCATCTTTAGGATGCTCAGGGTGCCATTGCAAACTAATTGACAGATTTCGTGCTTAATAATTTGAGTTTCAACTATCCATTTTATAGTCATATAGATTAGGGAGTAATACCGCATGGCATGGCCGAAAAAAATGAATCCAGTCGCTTGATCTCATGTTCATGTTACTGTTCACAGGTGCAAAGGAGCGTCGAAGATCCATCTGTCTTGGTTGCTACCTATGAAGGCGAGCACAACCATCGATGCCCTCCTCAAGGTGCAAAACCCCCCTCTGTTTCGCCTCCGATCTCACCATCGTCCATGAAGCCTTCCAATCAAAACCCCATTCTCGATTTCGTCCGATGTGGGTTTTCTAACCTGGCAATGAAATCTAAGCAAGAAACCGAAGTAGGGACTGCCCCGCAATTCCTGGTCCAGGAAATGGTTTCTTCCTTGACGAGAGATCCCAATTTCACAGCTTCGCTCGCCGAAGCCATTTCAGGGGTGATGTTGGACCGGTCGCGCACACAGAGTTGGTGAACGCCGGAGCAATATAGAATTAGGTCGAGTATCTCAAGTTGTGTTTATGTGGGTTGCTTGTTAGATCATAGAGTGGAGAATTCAATTGCGAATTGCATAACAGAGCATAGTCGAAAGCGATGCAGAGAACAAGATTCAGGCTCTTTTCCCCCACTGCGACTAGATTGTATGTATGTTTGGACTTCAAGAATATGCTTTTGGTGCATGAACCACAACAAGGTTTAGTACGTTTGGAACTCTTAAATAAAGAGATGTACGCCGCGCATTTGTATGTAATATAAAAAGACATTATGTATGCAATGTCCAGTGTGAAAAAGCAACAGCAATCGGTCACGTATATAACCACGCTGTGTGGTATAGGGGTTTAATACTCACAAGGCAACTGCAATCGCGCATGCTTGTCTTTCAGTTTCGGCCCACGCATGCTCATTGCTTACAGCAAGCAGCCCAACTTAGTTGACCAAAAGAAAGACGAACCGGCCGTCGACAAAGTCAATTCTTCTACACCATTATGGTTTTTGTTTTTCACCAGGATCCAATAGTAGGGCACTTTACATGGGATAAAAAAAGGTTTCTTGAGAGTTTATTACTTCCAAGTTTCGACATTGATGAAAGCCCCCTAATGATAATATAAAGTGGATTTATTTTTGTAACAAGAACCGGCCCTTTTACTTTTGGGCTACCCTCTTGTCAAGTCAAAAATAACTCATAAGTTTCAAGAAAGAGAAGAGAACAAACCATTTTGTGCATTTTTATAAGGAACCGGTCTTGATTCGATTCGATCGATTTAGCTTGGTTGCCCAGTTGAAATTAAGATCAATTTGGTTAGATTCTTTACTGTTGAGAAACGGTCCAAATCGAATTTGATAATCATAAAATATATGTCCTAGTTAATTAATCGGCCGACTGGGGTCAATTCTTAAAATTAGTAAGAGATCACACAGAGAGAGCCGATCATTTCTAATTTTCTTCTTGATGATTCCAAGCCCATTTGGTGAGATTCCGTGCTTTGATTGATCAACTCACTATTAATAAAAGGTTGCTTTCAACCAAAATTGACTCCGGGCAAACTTTAAACAAAGACTTTCTTCTCTCCGTGACGTACGGCCGCCATTTCACTTTAGACCAATCACGTACCAAAACAAACAAGAAACGTTCGTGCCATCTCATGTTGTCCCATCTTGGTGGTGGGGCTATTCTTGTCTTGTTGTCGCCTAGGAAGGTTCTCCCCACCCACCACCTGACCGGAGTATACTTTGGTTTTGTTAGGGAATATTATTTTATGCTCTTTTGAGTCTTGAACTGTCTCGTCTCCATTCTTTCTCTCATGTTTGTCAGTCTTAGCTTCAAACTCTTCTTGATATTTGCATCCTTGTGTTTTGGCACTGATCAGCCAAATTAAGAAAGAGTTATGGTATGATCCGGAGTCCTTGACCCCGGTGTATATAAATTGACTTCTACTAGAACATTTGGAGGATATATAATCAAAATGGGCAGATAATGTAATCTACAATTGAATTTAATTGACCAAAGTGATTATTCTAGTGGTAAAGAGATCACTTCATGAAGTCACGAGTTTAATGCACATTATAAGCAAATCTTTAAATGACTCGTGTTGCATGCATATGTTGGGTTTTCTAAAACTTGCCATATGAACTAATGGTTAGATGATATTTATGGTTTGCTCTTGGAGCTTTTTTTTTTTTTTTTTTTTGTCCGTTCTATTCTAACTCTCAATTTATTGTCAGATTTTTGTCATATCTCTTTGTAAAGTGTGGAAATCGAATCTCACACCTGAAACTAAGGGGCTGTTTGGTAACCATCCAAACAGGTCTCGATTTTGATTTTTGTTCTGGAGTAGTTTTGGAACATAATCATGTTTTGGTAAAATTTTTGTTCTCGGGAATAGATTTGAAGTAGAATCAAGAACAAAAAAAAAGTTGATTCTTCGTTTCTTGAACAATTCTAGAATCAATTCTACCTAATTTTCCTTCTCTTTCTTCTTTTATTCTTTTTTCCTCTCTTGTTCTTCGGTGTCGCCGCCGCCTCCGTCCGCCTCCATCGCCGCTGGTCGCCGGCGATCTCGCCGGAGGCTCGCCCAACCGTCGGTAAAGATGATTTTTTTCAAACTTAAAAAAAAAAAATTCTATTTTTCTTTTTTTTCCTTTTCTTTTCCTTTTCGCCTATGGCCATTCATCACCAGCCATCGTCAAGATTGGCTACAAGTAAAAAGGAATAGAGGGGGTGGAGACAATTAGAAGTTAAAAAAATCATCTACTTCATAGTGAATTGTGCAATTTAGGATACTCTAGGTGCATTTGGTAACGTTTACGGTAAAAAATTGTTCCCCGAATAGAAATAGTCAAAATAATGCGTTTGGTAAATTTGTTCTTGGAATAAAAAAGAACAGAAACACGTTTGGTAAATTTGGTTCTTTTTTGTTTCTTTTAATTTGTTAATATTTTTATTTTATTTTTCCTTTATTTTTCTTTATTTTTTTTCTTTTTTTCTTCCTTTTGGGCGATCGCCCGGCCTCGGCCATGGCCGGCGGCCAGGCGAGACGAGGGTCGACGACCTCGTCGAGCCACGGCAAGGCTCGGCCTTGCTGGATCTAGGCAAGCCCGAGCTCGCCCAACCAAGGCGAGGTCGACCCTCACCGGGGCCGACGACGCTTGGCCTCGCCGGGGGCCAGCAACGCTCCAGCGAGGTCGCGGCCCTCGACGGCGTCGCCGGCCCTCGACGGCGTCGCCGGCCCTCGACGGCGTCGCCGGCCCTCGACGGCCGGTAGCCGGTCATGGCCGAGGCCGGGGACCGGCCAAAGAAAAAAATAAGAAGAAAAGAAAAAGAAAATAAAGAGAAGAAAAAAATATGAGAGAGAAAAATTGTTTCTCGGAAGTGTTCTAAACAAGAAACAAGTTTTTTTTTTTGTTTTTACGTTCCAAATTTGTTCCCGGGAATAAAAAATAGATTTGGAACAAAAACGCAAACACGTTTCTATTCTTTTTTTGTTCCTCGGAACAAAAAAACAAGATTTGTGTTCATGAACAAAAAAAAGAAATACAAACAAACACCCCCTCTACGTCTACGTTAGTGATTTCAGCCCAATTTTGGTCCGATGGACTACATTGTGATATCAAAATATTTAGGATTCAATTGCTCAAATTCAAGATTTTAAGACTAAATTGGCTGTCGTACAATAGGTTTACGATTTTTGGGATAATTAACCCCACGATATAAGTCGGGACATTAATTTCACAATATTTAAGGTGTGTTTGTTTCATGGAGAATCAATTATATGAAAATATTATGTCAAAAATGATTAGTTGCACTGCTTAAAAATTAGTCAATGCAAAAACAAATTATTTTAATTATTCATAATAATCCTTATCTAAAAATTTTCGTGAATGATGTTTTAAATCGTAATTTTCCACTAACCAAACCCCCGGCATGCACTTCGTATTTCATTCGGTAACATCATAAGAAAGTGCTGCTAATTAAGCTCCGCACTCAGAATGTACTCGATCTTCTTTATTTTGTACATCATAAGGAAATTATGATTCTAAAGATGGGGTGAAATCACTTGAGGAAATCTCAGTCTAGTCCATCTTTCACTCGTCTTATTGGATCGCACATGCCTTGATCTTACATCAATAAACAACAATGAAAATAAGTTTTCTGCTTCCCTTGGAAGGATAACGATAATGCTATGCAACATTCCCAAATTCTACATTGAATGGAAGATACCTATTAAGTGATATATAAGCTATCGCCCATCCTAAAATGATCGTCACCTTATACGGTCACACTCAAAGTATTCCTTCCAAGGATTTGGTTTACATGGAATAGGCCAAGTCATAAAATATAGCATTGGAGTAGGACCCACTCCACTATATGTGTGGTTCGTGGATGGAAAAAGCCAATTCTCGATTTGACGAGGGCAAAGAGTGATCCTTGGGGCAAAAGGGTTGGGCCAAAGATGCAGCTCATGGTAAGCTTCAACGATGACAGAGAGGGTAGGAGTGGACCGAACCATCCGTTGAATTGAGGGGCACTCGCTAGGCGATACATGCCAACAACACTTATGAGAACATCAATTCTTTAAATGAGGAGTTCATAACATTCCCAAGTCCCACATCAAATGATAAATGCCTTACTAAGTGATATAATAAGGTAACATCTACCTCACACAGTCACCACATTGTGTGATTACTTAGGGCCTGTTTGTTTGGGTTTTGTTTCTGTTCCTTGGAACACAATTTTTGTTCTTTTGTTCCGTGGAACAAAAAAAAAACAGAAACGCGTTTGTTTACACTTTTTGTTACGAGAACGATTTGGAATAGAAATAAGAAAACTGCTTTTGTTTCTTGCATTAACACCCGAGAAACACTTTTTTCTTTCTTTTCTTCTTCTTTCTTTTGCCGTCACCGACCTTGGCCGTGGCCGGCGCGGTGGCTGGCCAGACGAGGGCCGGCGACCTTGTCGGAGTGTTGCTGGCCCTCGGAGAGGCCAAGCCACGGCGAGGCCAAGCCTCGCTGGGCCACCTCTAGGACGGCATCGCCTGGCGATAGCCCGGCGAGGCCGAGCCTCGTGCGGCCACGGCGAATCTCTAATCGGCGCGCTAGATCTTTAGGCTGTCGAAGTCGGCGAGGAGGTGTCGGCCGAGATTGCCGTCACGCTTCCATTCGGTACGTGTCGGAGGGGGCGATCTTCCCGACAAACGGGATGACGAGTTCTCGAAATGGAACGAGATCTCCATATAGAAGTCGTGCATGCAACGGAGCACGGTGATCACCCGAGGGAGGTGGCGGCGCCACTTGCACCAAGCGGAGTGGTGGTGCCACTTGCACCAAGCGGAGTGGTGGTGGTGCTCAAGGAGGACGAACGGGATATCGGCGTTTCGCCGGCAGAGCGCCTCCTGGAGCGGGTTCCACCCGGCGGCGTTCTGGAGCGAGGCGTTGGCACCGACGGAGGCCGAG
Source organism: Eucalyptus marginata (assembly GCA_014182565.1). Classification (NCBI taxonomy): domain Eukaryota; kingdom Viridiplantae; phylum Streptophyta; class Magnoliopsida; order Myrtales; family Myrtaceae; genus Eucalyptus; species Eucalyptus marginata. Next base: position 34,527,897 of record CM024587.1, on the reverse strand, counting down.
CCTCGGGTGGGCGGGCGAGGCCGCCGCCAAAAGAAAAAGAAAAAGAAAATAAAAAATTAAAAGAAACAAAAAATTATATAAGTTTACTAAACACAAGCTTCTTTTTCTATTTTAGGAACATAAATTATACAAATTTACCAAACGCATTATTTTGTTCAAAAATTATTCCCCGAAACAGAAATAATATTCTTTTTAATGACTGGGTACACATTAAATAGGGCAGTCCGTTACATACTCGATGTTCACTTGACGTCAAAAGTTAACTCTAAGTTTCAACAACGTAAAAGAAACGTTAGAAAACAGGCGGAGCATGATGAATTAATTTGGTACTTTTATTTCTAAAATGGGTGCTGGCGGACAAGAGTGATTATAGACCAATTATGATCCCAAACTTAAGTAAACGCGAGTCAACTCGAGATGGAATCTTCAACGTGACTCACGTTTGTTGGCATCCGAATCGTTCAATGAATAGGATCGTCCTTTGGTGGACCACGTTTCCCCGAGTCAACAGTCACCGCCAATTCTAGAAGACCATCGTTAGTCATAAAGACTCTCTCTCTCTCTCTCTCTCTCTCTCTCTCTCATGGGGCTATTAGCCTATTACTGGTCGCCTGGTGCATGCGCAATGAGTTTTCAGAATTCACGTGTTGGACTCCGGTAACGAGGAGTTGATCGTCGTCGCGTTGCAGGACCCCACGTCAACCTTGGAAAGATATCCATTCAGACAAATAAAAACAAAAGAAAAAAAAGATGGTGATGAACTTTGTTGCTTAGTGCCGAAAATATGGACTCTTTCCTTTCCTCTTCTAAATGTATGACTAAAGCTGGACTATTCCACTATTTCGTCTCCACTAAGAATCCATGTCTTTTTCCCGTGTGCTGTGCTGCGACATTTCTAGAAGCATTATTTCATATAAAAATCGCTGGTAAAAAAAAGTTACCTATCGTCTATTAGGTAACTTATTGATAACTTGATGAAATTTTTATGAAATCATTGACTCTTTTTAGGGCCTACAAGTTATCAATTTGATGCGAATTTACCAATATTTACTATTAGTTTTGGATTATTTTGGATTATTTTGGATTATCACGCCTCATTTAACCAAGAGATAATTGTAGCTAAAAGATCGGGTGTAGTAACAAGTCAATATCAAGGAGCAATTAGAGATTCTTGCAGAGGACGATCAAGATGCACAAGGGAATGGTCCATTGAAGATAGAGGAAGTATCGCCTAGATCTCTCCCTAAACATCTACATAGACACATCTATGAAAGATTTTTTCAACACTTCAAACAAGAATCATCCAACATTAATCAAGGAGTCCATAAGGCTTTAGAGGCGATCTGTTGGATTAGATCTTTGTTAAGCTTTGAACTTTTAATTTGAATGAGATTAGATTTTCCTAAGTTTAGTATAAAACTTAGAGAATATAAGCTTTTCCAGTCAAGCCTATAAGCTTTTTATTTTCTTTATGCACTTGTTGATTTCCATTGAGAAGGTTATTGTTGAATTTCAATCGGGAAAATTGTCCAAAAAGTCCCAAGCATTGTACGAATGCCAATTCAATTTTAAACCTTTCAATTGTGTTAACTTAGTCCAAAGTGTTTTAACGATTTGTTAATTTAGTACTAAAACATTCAATATCATCAATTTAGTGATAATTTGCTAGTTTAGTCCTAAATCTCTTGATGATTTACCTACATAGTCCTTCTGGCTAAATATCAAAATAATATGTTTATGACTAAATTGATAAATTTTCAAAAGGTTTAAGACTTAAATGGTACAATTGAAATGTTTAAGATCGACCGGCCTCCGTAGAATAGATTTATGACTTTTTGGACAATTGTCTCAATTCCGGTCATCAAGTAAGAAAGACATCCAAGAATGAAAGTGGCCTATTATTTAAATCCCTTGCAATTTCCTTACTTGCTCCTAATTATTTGTCTACTCATTATTCTATTATTTTGAATCTTACAAAGTCCTTGAGGCTTCAAGATATAATAGAATCCATTAGATTTTGATATGAAGTCAAATTCAATACTTTATCTCCCAATCTTTTGATATTCAAAGTTACAAACTCCTCTTATCTTTGACAAAAAAAAAAAAAAAATTCTCTTTTCTTTTACATATTTTTATTTGCCTTAATTACCAACACCTTAAATTTATCAACTATTTTATAAAATTATCAACCTTTATTTGGGTGGCTTATCACTTTTCTTCTATTAAGTTACTAATAAATAATAAATAATGAGTTACCAACTCTCATTGGATTTGCTTATCAATGTTTTTTTTTTTTAATTTTATTATTATTAACTAGTTCTTTTCTATTGAATTATTACTTTATTTTACCTTAGTTGCCAACTTTTCAAATGTATCAATTTTTTTAATAGAAATTGCCAACCTCAATTAGAGAGAACAATTACCAAGTTTTCTCCAATTAACTCACCGAATAATATTACGGATACAAACTCCTTTTTGAGTAAGTTACCAATGCTTATTTGGCTTTTATAAATCGCCATTTCTCTTTTTCTGTCAAAAAACCTTCTTTTATCATTTACTTACTTATTAACCTTTCTTACCAATGGCTTAAATTTACCAACTATTATATGAAATTATCAACCTTTATTTTTGTGACGTGCAAACTTCTCCAATAAAATTACCAACTAGATTTGGGTTACAAACTCTCATTTGAGTTGCTTATCAATAAATTTGTAAAAGATTAATAAAAAGTTGGCAAATTGAAAAATCAAATAAATTTCGGTATGTAAGTTTAATGAGAGTTTGTAACCCAATATTTGTGAAATCTAATGGGAGAAAAAATGTTTGAGTCACGCCATTTTTGGGGGTGGTCTTTAAAAATAGTCGTAAATATAACGATTGCTAACCAAGGTAAATAAAAACCGGCAACTCAATAGAATAGTTGATAAATTGAAAAATTGAATGTCGGTAAGTAGCTCAAATGAAAGTCGATAAATAAAACTAACAAATAATTAAATCCGACAAAAACTGGCAAATTTCTCTGAGTTGGTGTTAGTAATTTCATATGATATATATATATATATTTTTTTTTACTGACCCAAAAAAAAACATTTCTTTTTTTGGTCACATCATCTATCATTTGCCAACAGTATTTTGACATTCAACACTTAATTGAAATCTGTTGGCACTGCAAAAAGATTCGCATCTTTGGTCTCGGAACAATAAAATTTGCATCATTATAATATAAAAAGAAAAATAAAATACTGAGTACCTTCGAATTAAGCATGGTAACTAATCCAGCCATGCAACTCCACAGTGGATTAATTATCTAATTAGACAGTTCTAATTTGATTCAAAAGTACAAACCACATAATTTCCTGAATAGATCCAATAATCACTTGATTGACTCTTTAATTGTAGGCCTCAAGCAGAATGCAAGTATCTCATCCTTTTGCAAACTATATAATTAGATCGGTTAATCAAAATGATTCTGGATTAGGCAATCTAAGTACCTACCCACTTGCTACCTCGTACAATAAGCTACACTTCGCACTCGAACGGTCCAATCGACTGATAGAAACGGTCAAATTTCGATGGCAAACCCCTCGAACACGTCGGGCCCAAAGCAGAAGAAAGTGGACTGAAATTTCTTCTCGTAAAACATGACGGCGGACCGAGGAAAGGGGGAGGAAATTGGAACGCCAATTACGTTTAGATGTGACGTAATTCATTGTACGTGCGCTCGTCCCGATCCTAGGGTTTTCTCCAATAATGTAAATAATTTCTTCCAACCCAAAAGCATGGATTTGACTTTCAACGCCTTGCTCCCCAACGAGGCAAGACCGGACAAAGCAGCCGCCTCCAAGGGTTATCTCCTTTCTTGTATGTGCTCCGATAACTGCTCACTTAGACTAGTCCCAGTCCATCAGACGCATTAAAGAAATGTGGACTCTCACCCATATCTGAATCTGAATATATCACAGCGAAACCTTATCCATTCTCTTGCAGCATCATCGTTTTCTTCCATCAGGACGTAGGCGTCGTGGTCTCTTACTCATTGCCAACAGAGTTGAAGTGTTTCGTTCTCTTATCTCTGCTCATGTTTTCGTTCATGGATGTTCCTGGTTCTCATGAGAAGGAAACGGTTAGTATGGCTTTGTTTCTGTGGATCTTCATTACACATGCCGGTCGAAGAAATCTTTATCGACAAACGAGATGCAACGCCGGGTCCATTACGTCTGGATGGTCATCAGATTTGAACAAAATACGCGTTTCTTGATCTTCTTAAAACCCTTCTGCTGAAAATTTCTTCTTCTGCGTAACCAAAGTTGTCAAAAGGTTTAATTCGATGTTTTTTCTTTTGCAATTTCAACATTTGATCTTAGAAACAACATGAGTTTAAAGACCGATCAAGTGAATTTTCTGAGGCCATGAAATGAAATTATATATTGTTCGAACCGTCTCGTCAAATTTAGAATGCTGCAATTCATGTTGAAATTCTTATGTTAAATAGGAAATGTCTTCAAATACGTTTGGTCGGGAGAAAATATATCGAGATGAATTAGAACGATTGAGGAAGGAGAATGAAACTCTCAAAGTCATGGTTGAAGTCATTAGAAGCAAATGCAGCATCCTTGAAACCCATCTCAGGGAAAGCCATTGTCCTCCATATCATCACGACTCCAACAAGAGAGCAAGGATTGAAGAATTCCCTTTCACTAAATCGTCTAAGATCTTTGTCAAAGTGGACGAGGAGGACAAGAGCTTGGTACGTCTCTTGCAGTGAAACCGTTTGGCTATTTCTTTGATTTCACAGTTTAGCAAACCTGCGTCAGCGGGTTGCTTAAGTTTGAATAGTGAGGGTCGTTGTTCTTCTTATTGCTTAGGTAGTGAGAGATGGATATCAATGGAGAAAATATGGACAGAAGGTCACGAAGGATAATCCGTCCCCTCGAGCTTACTATCGGTGCTCCATGGCTCCGGGGTGCCCCGTCAAGAAGAAGGTATAAGTCATGTTCGTTCGATCACTTCGTCTCTTCTGTAATACAACGGCGCTTGTGGAGTAGTATCTTGTCATAGATGCAACGCTGGATCTAGGAAATAAAAGACTGAAAAATGTTAATTAACCAGATCTCTTCCAGTTAAGACACTGCAATTCTTAGCATGGTACAAAAATAGATAGGACTCACACTCTTTTCTGATGATACCTAATTACTTGTTATTTTTTAGATTAACATGCGATCAACACAGATTATCAAAGGACTTAACTCCCTCATATTTCATGGGGATGTCATAAAGAAAACTCATTCTCAAACTCATGCATCCCTGAGAAAGTAATTCCTGCACATTGGATTCCTACCAGAACAAGGATATTATTTGCGCTGACCATAATTTCGGGCGATTCTCAATGGATATTATTATAGGTCCAAAGGAGCGCAGAAGACAGGACTCTTCTTGTTGCGACCTATGAAGGACTACACAACCACGGGACCGTCGATGTCCCCAACGGCGATCACCTTCCTTTACACTCGGACCATTCACCAAGAGGCCAGCTAGTGAATCGCGATCTTACACTAATGCCAACGGTGTTGCCAAGCTCCATACAACCGCCTATCACTCTCGATCTCAGTCTCTCCAGAAGCAGTTGTCCTCAGGACCCCAAGCCCTCTTATCTAAGCAAGAATCTCAGCTTTGGCAATAGAAGCAGCGATTGCGCCAAGATCGAAGAATATGCAGCTTCTTTAGTTAGAGACCCCAAGTTCACTGAAGCTTTAGCTCTTACAGTTGCCCGTACGCTAAACAACTGAGTTGGATGATGTGGTGATTCCAACAAATTCATTAGAAGCATCATTTTCTTCTTGTTTGTAGAACTTACTAGATAAAGTTCGAGTACATTCCGTTGTCTAGTAGCTTTGATTTCTATTCAAGTTATGATGGATCAAATAGTTCAGGCATCGCTGTTCTGCAGGTACTCCTTATGGTATGTACTGTTCTTCTGGATCTAGCTTCCAGATGATACAATAGATTCTACGTTTCCTTTTGCATAGTTGACAGCACAAGGATTTTTCAATGACTCCTCTGTCCGTTTCCTTTCTGTCATGAGTAACGTTGGGTAATCTTTTATGGCCAAAAGCTTGAAAATATCAGTCATGTTAGATTCATCAGCTGTGTGACGGTGCTCTATTGGAAATGTAATCCCAGAGGGCGTGCCTCTCTATATATGATTTCCAGTTATTTCCATCCATAGCAAGTGAAGAAACCACTTTCTCTCTGTATATTATAGGGCCGATCTGACCCTCCTCAAACTTCAAACTTTGGCTTAAATTTTTATTATGTCCAACGGACGATAACCGAATATCTTTAAATATCAAATATAGGTAAAATTTATTGCGAAAAGTGTAATTGAATCATGAAACTTTCAAAAGATACAATCAAATTTTAAAATTTATACAATTAATGCGATCAAGTCTTTCCTTAACTTCATCCAACTTGGCTGAAGGAAAATACGGAAATTACTTTTTTTTTGAAAAAAATTAAGAGTTGTGGTGCTCAAGAGTCGTGTTTAAGAAAAAAATTGAAATCTACTAATTTAATTTTTTTAAATGATAAAATAAAAATTAGAAAAACTTACTGTTGATCTTCTTCTTAGACGGATCTTCTTCTTAGACGGTTCATCTTCTTCAAGCTCAAACTACTTCTCTCTGCATATTGTAAGGCCAATCTGATCCTACCTTCAACCTAAAACTTTGGCCTAAAATTTTATGCAAAGAATAATAATCAAATATCCTTAAACAATCGATAATGATATTCAATAGTATAATATAATAATCACATAAATTTCGAATAGATTTCAAATTCAAGATAAACTTTTCGAACTTTCAAAGCTCTAAATTCATTTCTTTAAAAAAGTGAAATCTCATTTTCTTTTGTTTTTTATTCCCTATTTATGCACGCGCACACGTATAAGCATGAGGTATTTGGTTTCTAATTACATAGATTGCCAAAATATAGCTAAACGTGCATCTCTAATCAATTCATTGAATTATTAACTAAGTTATTAAACTATAGAACCACTCGTGACCCTACCGAGTCGTACATAATTTATAGTCATGAGCAGACAAGTCAACAACTTATAAACCGTATTTTTTCAAGGGATGCTTGAAAACGTCGTGTCTACAAAAGATTTGTGGTCCATATACCCTAACTAATTAATCTCTACAATCCTATTAAAACAGGCAAATAGGAATAGACAAAATCCTTCAATTCATATCCTTCCATATAAATCTTGAATATGGCCTCTTAAACTATGCTTGAAAGACTACAAGCATCATTAGAGGATGAATTGGGCATTGCCATATAGTATTCAAAAAATGGCATTTCAATTTCAAAATTCAATCTTTTTCTCTCTCTCTCTATTATATTGTCTCCATCATATGATGTCGCGACGAAATTAAATAACACATTGCAGACCCCCACGATCACGAGAATAATAATAACCATTCAAGCACAAAAGAAATATTTCCCCCCATAATTTATTACCAGCTATTATTCATAAATGTTCCTATCCGAAGCTTCCCTTCTTGTCTTTTTGTCCGGCTTTTACGGCCTTCCTTTTATTTTATTTTATTTGTTTGGCAACCATGAATGACAGCAACGATCCCGAAGACAGGATTCGAGGATTCCGATGATGATATTTCTTGGGGGAGCGTTAAAAACCTGACCTTTTTATTTTCAAAATAAGGAAAAAGAAATCGAGAGAAAACGTTCCCTCCCTTTTTCGCTCTTTATACCATTTGAAAGAGTGGCTGCGCAACTTCTTCTCTGTCACTCTTGCCATTTATGGCGCTGCATTAACTTTCTTGCTCTGCATTTCCTGCATTCTGTGATTCTTTATGACTCACATGGAGCAAGTTCTTGAAGGATTTGCCTCCGCCAAGGGGCATATATATTGTGGTCGCCGAATGCGAATCGCGGATGTTTTACTACTCGAGGAGGAGGAGGAAGGAGGAGGGGACGAGAAAGAGAGTGGGGTTGACGCCGAGTTCGAGATGAGCAGCCTTCGTCGGCAAGTTGAAGTGGGGTCTTGTGGGTTCGAGCGTTCGTCGCCGGGTCGGGCGATTTCGAGGTGGTTCAGACGGCTCAAGGAGAAGAAGGGTGTGGTGGGGCGGATTCGGGAGAAAGGAGGGAGGGAATATGGCGATGGGTTGGGGAGTTTGAGCGTTTCGAGGATAAGGACGAAGGTTGAGGTTGGTTCGTCGGAAGCGGTCCACGGGAAGGATGAGTCAGGTGATTATCGATTACTATTTCAACTTCTGAGCTTTTCCGTTGTGAAAAGCGTTGTTTCTCGATGCTAAGTTTCCTGAGTGTGGACGATCTGTTTGGTTTGAGGGAATTGGTATGGTATTAGAATTGGAGTTGTTTTTCATGACATGCTTGTGTGATCACAACGCTATGGCCAAATTATACCTGTTTCATTTGGAAAAATTTTGACTTGTCTGGGTTGATTCCCCCCTTAATCCTTTTGATATGTTGTGGAATTTAGGCCAAATCTGAAAAAAGTTATTTTTATGAACATTTAACTGGTGGGAAGCCAAAGCCCTGTTTCTGCATGTAGTTGTGATGTAGATGGTTCAGGAAAAGCAAAAGTAATGGTATTAATGTGATAACAGTTTGAGGTCATGAACGATATTGCGGGTTCCCTGCCTATTTTGTAACACTGGTTAAGTGATAATTCAAAACCTATTGATGTACAATGGAAGCTTCGTATTGGAGGTTGCCTTGTGATTCTGATCATAAATCTTTTTTCATGGAAAGGGTTCTGTATCGGGGCGTACTTCAGTCCTTTCATGCAGCTGGTTGAACCAATATTAGTTTAAACAAAATGAGGATTGATGAGCTAACTGAATTTGTTTTGCTGGTGATATCTGAAGATTATATCCGCCGTGTATTGTTTATCCTACTAACCCCAAGCAGGGAAGCTAGGACATGAAGGTTAAGAGGTTTCAGGGCTAGAAGCTATATGCTGAAGCTGGAATGGGTGTATCCGACATTAATTTCTCCTTTTATCTTTATAAAGGGTACCAGCCATGCCCGTATGGACAAAAACTGTTTACCCATGTAGGAATATGTACTCTTTCGGCAATTTGATTCACCATTCTACCCAGGGATGTGCATGTTAGTGGAACTGGAATAACATGCCAATTCACATCAAACACCCCAGTTGAGACATAATAAGTGATATGTAGCATCTTTCATACGCTCCCATGAAAATATTCTCTGTTTTCGTTAAGCTATTAAATGAAGGATTTTTAAATGAGTGATTGTTGCTTGCATGCTCCTCTATCCAGGACAATATGGGAAAGAGAATACGTTCAACCTGGGAATTGCAGGAAGTCTTTTATATCTGATTGCTGCGGTAAGAATGAACTCAGCAAAATGGAGGATTTGCGGAAAGAAATGGAACTTTTTCTTCAGAATGTCAAAGAAAAGTACAGAGAAAAGTTTCTTCTCATGAACCATCTAAGCTGACGGAGAGTGTTGCCTCTTGTTTGACTGACATAAAGGAAGTCTTAAGCAGCGGCAGCCACCTTTCAGAGCAATCCCATAGAAGGTCATCTCTTTTGCTAGAACAATGTAGACAGATGCAGTTGAATCAGTCCACTGGACAAGAACCTGTGGAGGGGATTGAAGAACTGGAAGCAGAATTAGAAGCGGAGTTAGAGCGCTTGCAGCTTCAGTTGGATGCTGGAACCTCTTCCAGGCAATCATATCAGGAAATGATAAAGGTAAGGTTCTATGTCTTCTGATTTTCTGTGTGATTCCAGGATGTAGGGGCTCTCCGAGGAACACTAGGTTTCCATGATGCTTGCCTGTGCATGGAATTGGTTGCAGAATTTTGTGTATCCTACTGTTAAAACCACGATAGTGTTTCAGTTGTTTTGGACGTCTTGGAATGTAAACCACCCTCGATTGAAGTTTCCTTCACTTGTTCCGTGGAAGGCTGGCATAAGAGCAATCATTTAGATCGATTGCAATTTTGGATGCATTAGTGTTAACATATGCTGCGGCAGACTCTCGAAATCTTAAGGTTTCAGGTGCAGAAACGTTTCTGAGCTTTAGTTTATTCTAATTCTGCATGTTCACAGTTTGTCCCCTAATTTGGTCAGATTGAACCCCATATGGCAGTCAGATTTTTACTTCATTTGGATTCCTGATTTTTAACTTCCGCGCTGTTGCTGCCTACTCATCTGTTCAAACCTTTTGGTACTTAGCACAGAAGGCATGGAGAACTTTCTTCATCACAAGTTCTCTTTTATTTGTATTTGTTCTCTAGTCAAATGCAGAACGGTTTTGCCCTCTATCAGAGTAAAGAGAACCCATTATAGGCATCAGCTTTTCTGTCACATTTTGGTCTGCTTTGTTTCTACAAATTATATATACATGACTGAACTCCTGTCCTGTTTCCAACCTCCTTGTCAATTTACATACTGTCTCTTGGTGCTATTGCGAAAGGGAAAAAGAGGAGGAAAAATAGATGTATCTTCCTGGCTATTATGTGCAGGGCTTAGTGTTTTCTACAAAATATTGTTGGTCAATTTTATGGTCATTCTTTGTGGTAACTCTCAATTTTTGTGAGCAAAAATGTTCTTCTGTGTGCCTGTAGAAGGGTGGCAATGGAAACAGCTGAAGGATTTTGAAACAAATGTAAATTTATGCATTGTTTGCTCTCTGATTTTTCACTTTCTTGCTGTCTTCTCATTTCTGTAAAATATGATTGCTCTCTGTCCCTGGACATAGAGGAGGAACTCAGAATCCACAGAGTTCAGTGCCCTGCTCGCTTAAGCCTTTTCATAAGTCCGAAAAAGAACTCTTCGATGCATATGTCGCTGTCATAGCTGAACCTTCAGTTCAAGGCCATTGATGGGGAACACGTCTCCAGTTCTCTCTAGTTTCATTCATTATGTTTGTGCCTTTGAAGGAGTACATTCTTTTTTATTTGGTTGTTGAAACAAAAGTAATGCAAGGCTCTGCTCAAAAGTCAGACCCCACTTTGGGATAGATTTTAGCGACAGTTGTTTGAGTTCGGTCGATGATTATCTCTTCATCTGAATGTTAGCGCTTATGATCTATAAAGCAGGTTGCACCCAAGGACTCTGCTTCAGCAAGTGGCTGGAGCACGAGTTTTGGGGAAGTAATGGACCCCGAAGACGAAGTGACTGAAATTCAGGGCGGAGTTCCCCCTATTGAACTCGAGAGGAGGTTGCATGAGCTGTTGGAAACAAGACTGCAAGAACGAATCAAAGAGCTTGAAGTACGTTTAGGGCGTATGGAGCAGAAGCTATCTGAGAAAGAGAGAGAGATCTCATGGTGGAAAGACACTGCTTGTCTTCTGTCACAGCGTGTTTCTGAGCCTTCTCATGGTGGCCTAACCACCAATGAACTCTGATACGTTGAACTCAAAACTGTGAAATTGATTTGAACGGTGTGCAGCTTTTCTTTTCCTTTTCTTATCCTTTCTGAGACGGATAAAGGGACAGATTAAGGAATGCTATGATCAGATATACAGCTTGAATTTACTCGCTGAGATACTTTCATAAACATCTAAAGCTTTCTTTTGTTACTTCAAAAGAGACTCCCATGAGTGAATAAGCCTAATTTAACAAATGGTAGTTGTGGTAATTTATGCCAAACAATTTTTAGATGTACAATATTTGGGATTGTTCTCCATTTGAACATGCAAAATGCAGCCGGGAAGTTTGAACTTAAAATTTACTAAAATACACATATAATAGAAACGGGAAAAGTCTTAAAAAGTCACTGCTTTTGTCTTTTCTTGCCGATTTATCTGCTAAACCTTTTTTTGGTGCCTATTTAGTCCTAAACCTTTTTTACGTTGTCTTATTCAGTCATTTCCGACCAATTTTAACCTGATTTTGCTTGGCGGACGCCGATCGTCTGACGCATTTCATCGGCAGACGTTGACGTCAAACTTTTAATAATATTTTTAATTATTTTTTAATTTTTTTAATTTTAATTTTTTTAAAATTTTTTTTCTTTTTTCTTCCCTCTTCTTCCTCCAGCCGGAGGAAAAAAAGCCTGCTCCTCCCTTTCCTCATCCGCCATTGATGAGCTCTTCTGTGCCCAGTTTCTCATTCAAAGTGGGCACTGCTCATTTCCTCCTCCTTCAGTCATCCGGTTTCGAGATGGTCGAGCATTGAATGCCCCCCCGATTGATTCCTGAATCTCTCCTTTACGTGACGAATCTCTCCCTCCCTCTCTCTCTCTCTCTCTCCTCATTTTTAAAGCATTTGATTCCGGGCTGCTAGCTCGAGCTATATCCAATGCACGAGTGATTAGATTCGCGCTTCGTTTTCACTTTGTTGACTTTCCTCCTCCTCTGACCATTTTTCACCGGATTTCAAATTGCGGGTCTCTCCCTTCTTCCATTCTTCGAGAGAGAGAACCGGGTCTGGTGGGGGGCTTCTTTCTTTGTCAAGAGGATGATCGAGCATCGCCGCGACTCAGACGATGAACTCTGTAGCGTCGAGACCTTGAATTCGACCCACGCTAGTTCGATGAGCAGCAGCTCCCGCAGCAGCTATAGCAACTTCAGCCGCCTCTCCTTCGACGTGGCCCTGCTCGACCACCATCACCCCAGCCCTGCCTCCGCCGTCGAGGCCCTCACCATAAAGCCGCACCGCTCCTCCTCCGACTCCGTCTACTCCGCCATGCTCCGCTGCGGCACGCGGCCCGGATTCCGCGACTTCCGGCTCCACTGCCACATCGGCTCCGACGACATTGGGACCGTCTTCCTCTGACAGCCTCAAGGGCTGACGGCGATCTGGCAGCAGACTGGGGGGGGGGGGGGGAGCCACTGTACGCGACGAAGGTGGTGGAAGAAGAGGGAAGAAAAAAAGAAAATAAAAGAGAAAAAAAGAAAATAAAATAAAAATATTAAAATATTATTAAAAGTTATCCACGTCGGCGTCGATCGAGGCACGCGTTAACCGCCGACGTTCGATCGTGAAAAATTCGGCCAAAATTGGCCGGAAGGATGAATGGCGCGACAACGTAAAAATGTTTAGGGACCAAATTGGATCAAAAAAAAGTTTAAGGACTAAATGGCGCACAAAGCAAAAAGGTTAGGACTTTTTTTTTTGACTTCTCCTAATAAAACAAGAGTTTGAATATTATTAGCTTTTTGACAGATTCGATTCAATTTTCATTTACGAGTGCATGGATTTCAATGTCATTCTCTAAACTCGAGATTATCTGTACTCGACCATTATTCATATTCTATTTGACATGTGAGATTGCAAGCACGATCTGTCGAACAATAAAGCCCATGGATTTTTCTCTTATCTCATCTTTTTAAATCAACTTCAAGTTCAAGTTATGTGAAAGACTATAAAATGCCCCTGCCACGGAGAAATCGCCTGCACTTTTTGGCAAAAGGGATTTGCTTTACAAGACATAAGCTATACTTAGAATATGCTGATTTCAAAAGAGGTATATAAAACTAAATGAAATGTACATATGTATGTTTGAAATTCGGCTGAATTGAATAATGCATCATTTACTTCAATCTTCGTAAAACATTTTTAGTTGAATTAATAAACTGTAACATTTAATTATGAATTTGCATTGTTCAAAAATAGATTCGGTTGAATTACCCATATATTATTTTTTAAAAAATGTAAGAGATATTTTATCTAGATCTTGCTTTTAGAAAAACTTAAATTTAACAAGAAATGGAGTTTAGCGATTAGAAATCAATAAAACCAATACCAATTAGTAAATGTGAGACACGTGGCTATCGTAGCCCTCCCAAAGTTTCCGTCAAGGTTGGAAAAGGAGAAAATGTTTAGAGGTGATACCCAAAAGGTAGGTTGACGCTTTCAAGTAGGCCCAAATACTTGGATTTCTTTTTAAGTTTGAATTAATCTTAAATGATTCTTCATGATATGAGAGTCGGTACTAGCCTTTTGGGGTTGGTTAGAAATCAAGTAAGACATGAAAATTTGTCTTATTTCCTATGTAACCATAGATTAACTAGGCTCGAGGATGAGATGTTCATCTAACTGATCAAAACAAATTTTTATTAATTAAAAGTTTTAAAAGATTTTCAAGTCACTACGTGTCCATGTTAGAGAAGAAAAGAACAAACAATGTATTGAATTTGTGATAATCAAACACCGAAGTTTAAGTTATTGAAAGCGCCTAAAGTGAAAACATGAGAAATAAAACCTGATACTTGTCGGGCAAAGAATATGCATGTCCTTGTTATAGAGTCCCGAGTCCCAAGACTAGATTCTCCATGAGGTAAATGAGAGCTTAAATGTGCACGAAGTTATTTTAAAGGTAAATTACACTAATCAAATCGACGCAAAATGAATTATTTGCAAAAATGATTATTCTAATCCATAAAACACTAAAAGAGAACTAAATTACAAAAATGACTTTAGAAAACCAGGAAAGTTCCAAAAATTTCAATGATGCCCTAATTTAACACTATCCTACATTTTTGGAAAATTTTAAGATTTTTCATTTTCTATTATTCTTTTCATTTTTATTTATTTTTATAAAAAATTAATTCATTGAACTGAACTATGCTTGATTTAAATGAACAGGGAGCAACTCAGAACATGAATACAACATTAATCAAGTTTGAATCAACCTTTTCAAAATTGAAACTTGGTTAAAAAAGGGATGAAGCATGTGTTGGGCATTTCGTCGAACATTTAGTGTGCATTAGAATCTCAGGACAGTTTCTCCGTGCCATGTTTATGCCCTTCACTCTTGAGCTGGAGATGATCTTAAGAAGAAATAAAGAAACAATGCTATACAAATACAGACCAAGAGAATATAACATTCAATAAAAGACTGCAAAATCACTAAATCGTGCTAAAAATCCCCTTCAAATTCACGGGTCTGACTGTTCCGGCAAGTGGGTTTAAACCAAGAACGGCCAGACCCGTGCGTGCGCAGATTGACGTCCTTATATATAAAATATTAAAGACTCAAAAAGTCCATTCCACTCGAATGAAATCATATAATGTATAATTTCAAATGCAACAGACTTCTTGTAGAATGATCAACTACACACTTCAAACCAACCTCTCCAAATGGCCCACCCGCATGATCCACACTGACCAAGCGTGGAACAGTCATGGTCCAGTGCAAAGAATGTATGAACTGCAAAGACTGTTGCAGGCATTTCAACAAACACCTAGAATGTACATCTAAACCAACAAGCTCAGAGAGAGTCACGCGCGTGACAACTTATAGGCCTCTCTTCATGAATGAAAAATACCTAAGGATCAACTTGCAAGACCAAATCACAAATTTAAATTCGCAACATAGCGGGATTCAAGCGGTCGTGCATATACCCAACAAGCACCAATGGCTCTCAGCTGTTTTTCATTCCTTTTTACACAAATTATTCCCTTCGATTTCTCCTAAAAGCTAAGTTAATACCCTAAATTTGACTCCTAGTGGTTGTATCACGCGGTTCTTGGCCAAAGGAACCAAGAAATTGCCTCCCAAGTAGCACAAATTGGCCTCCTAGCTCTGGAAAAGTAGACTTGCAAGGAAGAAAGCTTACCACGAAGGCGTATTGTTAGCATAGGAAAGCCTACACCCGGACATCTTTTATCTGCTCCTTTGATACCTACTCCAACTATATGTATCCTAGTTTAACTATAAAGCTTTTTTACATCGATATTCCTCCATGTTTCTCAAAATGTCACTCTTTCCCCGGCTCACGACCATCCTCCCAACACTAACGAAAAATTTCAGGCTTACTGCCTTGACCCGGGGAATAAGGTGTCTTCTCAGGGGCTCTAGGAGGCCTTTCTGATCTCCACTTGGTACGTGCGATCTATAAGTTGAAAGATATCTGATCCTACTTCAACTAGTTTGGCTATTTTTTGGCTCGAAGGTTGTGGACTTTCCATTTTTTTCGACATGTCACTCTGGAACTCTCCGAGACAAAATTGGTTTTTTGGTCTGGTTTGTCCTCACCCTGCTCTCCAACTTTCACCTTCATGCTCTGGAGGATCTTTATGGAGAAGAGCGAAATGGCCCAGACAACTGCCTCTCTGTTCTTCTTTTCGTTCTCTCATTCTCTGTAAAAGCCCTCGGCCTAAATACAAGAGCTCCTTTTTACTTGGTATCTCACTCGGTTCCCCCTTCATTTTCCTCTGCATTTTTCCCTATTTCCCCCTGCTGCAGCTCTGGTCTTTTCAACAAAGAACTGCCTTTTTTGGCAAATTTTCAGCAAAGTCTCATCTTTTCTCTTTGCTAAAACTATCTATGAAAGCCCCTTGACTTTTAGCCACTGACAGCCACATGCACTTCTATTTTAAGCTGAACTCCCGTGTGCAACTCCTCTGATTTGACCCCTGCAAGAGATGGCTGCACTGTTGTCATTTTTTTTTAAGCTGAACTCCCGTGTGCAACTCCTCTGATTTGGTCAGTCCTACTCTATTCCTATTCTACACTCACTCTCGGACTTTTGCCCGCTCTTGCAGGGCGTGGGAATCAAACCCACTTCAAACTACGCGTCACCCCATCCCCCCGAGAGGTGGGGATTTGACCTCACCTCCCCTTCCACCCCAGTATTTGGAAGGGTGGCACTGCGAATCCCAGTGGTTGCACTGTTGTCATTTATGATATCGATAATGTTGCAAGTGCGTTGGACCCATGTAGTGCAGCCATCTCTTGCACGGGTCAAATCAGAGGAGTTGCATTTATGATATCGATAATGTTGCGAGTGAGTTGGACCCATGTATGTGGATAAATACATTGTTTTTTTGGGTAAAGTCCCCTATTTAAAAAATTAAAAATGCTTAAAGTTAAATGTAGCAACATGAAAGTTTTTACAATTAAAATTTAGAAAGAATGCATACATGATAGAAACATTAGAAAAGTTGAGTTTAAAACAAATCAGCATCTTGTTCAATTTGTTTTTATTTAGAATACGGATATCTTTGTTAGTGGTACATTCTTTAGCTCAATTTTTTTAATGACTAAGTTAAAACTCAGAGCAAAATGATAAATGGATGTCAAAAGTAAGAGTAAACACATGAATTATAACACAGTAAATCACTTATTTCCAAAACTATTTGAAATTGTATATAATATTAAATTAATGGGAATTAAAATAACCCATATTTAAGATATCTCAAACTGACTAATTTTGTCATTGTTTAAATTGAGCGATTTCTTTGTTTATTTCAATAATCTAATGTACCAAACTATTAAACTAAATTCAATTTAAAGTTAGCAATTGATTTTTTCTAATAATACATGCCTTTCTTTAATGGGAAAATGACATCAATTGTCCCTAAGCTGGGCCCAATGTACAATGTTGTTCATGAACGTTTAATTTATTTAATATCATCCTTGAATTTTGATCTAATGTGCCATTTCATCCTTAAATTTTTAATTTGTTCAATGCGATTCATAAACTATTGATAAATGTTTAATTTAGTACCTAAACTATGTAAAAATGATACAAACAGAGGGACTACACTAAACCTTACAATAGTGTGGGGACTACATGGAACAAATTAAAAGTTCAAGAAATGTATTATACATTGACCCAAAGTTTATCAACTATATTGACAAATTAAAGTCCATACATTGAATTAAAATTCAATGACTATTTATGCTATTATCCTTTTTCAATTCTACTTTGTCGGCCGCAATTGAACGAAGATCTCTATTATGAGCTCTCTTTCAAAATCCTAATCTCTTTGTCAGCAAACTCTCTTTCCCAAAGAAACCCTCCCTCAAAAAAACCTTCATCCGCAAGCTCTCAACTTTAATTTATGAGATCCTACTTTGCTCTGCGTTTCTTTTTTAGGTTTTGATTTCTGTTTTTTTTTCCTCTTCCGATCTAATATGGGAGTTTTTTTTCCGTTTCATTTGACATATTTTTTTCACTTGTTGTTGTTGCTTTTTTTGCTGAAGGTTCTATGACTTCTCCGAGATTCGGCGAAGGCTTTTCTCTTCTAATTTAACTGTAGATCAAAATGTAAGAGATTTTCTCTCTCCATTTATATCTAAATCTAAGAATTTCTTAGATGTGTACGCCGATGGTGTTGAGGACGCTAATATAGGTGCATATTGCAAGACATAGTTTCTAGAGGGAAAAATCTTTTTGTATTCCCATCATTGACGGTTTTGGTGATCAATCGCCAATTGATATTTGATGTTATGACAAATCTAGTCTTTTGGGATTAGAGTGTGTTTATAGTCGCAAGCTATACTCTTTTGTTTTTCTTGAGTTTGTTTTGTTTTGCAACTTTTTGGGGATTTATTTATTTTGCTTGGAAGTCTTCGATATTCCCCTCATGTTTGATTATGGCAAATGAATGAAATTTTCTTTTGATGAAAAAAAAAATCGACTTTGTATTTATATGAATTTCTATGAATTATAATATGACATGTTAAATTATTTTTAGTTCTTAAGTCTTTTGACTCTATGATTTTATTGTAAATTTCATGTAAATGGATTTCAGAACTACTTAACTATGAAACAGCAAAAATTTCATGTTATAAATATACAGCTTTTATTCATCGATTATTTACTTTTATTGTCACCTCAAAGTGACAAAAACACAATAAGTTATATTTAAAATAGTCAATGATTCTTTAAATTTCTGCGATTCTTTTCTAAATTAAGTGAATTCTTTATCCAGATAAATGTTTCTATATTACATTGAATGAAATTGCTCGAACAAATTAAGCTATTAAATTATTGATAGTTTACTGACTAAACAACCTTTATGTTCAGCTTTTGTTAATTGAATTCATGATAAGAAATTCGTATATACATTGAGTTAAATTACTTGCATCAAATCAGTTAAAATTCAAGAGTTTCTTAAATCTTTAATCTCTGATATGTTGTAAACTAATTTAATTTAATTTTATCCTCCTTGAATAAATTTTCTTATAGGAAATATTCTTTAATTAGATTATGAGAAATTTAACAGCAAAAATATATATCGACAAGCGTGCGCGCACATACACACTATTTTCTAAATTATGTGTTTTGTTTTTCAGCTATTCAATTCATTGTGAGTTTATGTTAAGCGAATTTGACATTAGCAAGAAAGGTTACATAAACTATATATCTTTATTTTAGAATTAATGCATATCTTATTTTTATCTTTTCATTATTTAATTTACTCATTTTTTTTAAAAGTAAAATGTTTTGTACAGTGTAACTTATTCACTTAAATGCAATAAGCTATAGTTCAATTTTACTCAATTTAAAATAACAATTCATTAAAAGTCATTGCATATAATGCTGACTTGTTCTCATAACTTTACATTGTGATAGGAAATCTGTTCAAAAATTACTGTAAGACTCTCAGTAATTTTTTTTTGTTTGAAAAAACTAGTACTTTCATTTTATTTTGGTCTAACTCCTCTCTTTTATGTGCATCTAGTACTTTCATTAACTAGAGCAAAGTTTGTGAACATCTAAACATAAAAATATCCAGCAGAACTTCAGAAGACGATATGCTGGTATGGATTAGGAACGAGTTTGGGATCAACTCAACTGAAAGTGCAAGTAACATGACATAGTCAAACGAACCGACAACAACAAACAGACCAAGCCTCATCATCCTATCAGACATCCAGAACACTGTGGACGAAATGTTGGAAGATATGCTCGAGAATCCAAAAGATGTGTTGAGAATTAAATTTGATTATAATCGTGCACTAAATCAATTAGGAATTAGATTGAAATTAAGATTGATTTGTAAAATATTTCATTGCCTTTTTATTATGTACATCTTGTATTATAATTATAGAGAAGTGTACATCGGGGAGAATTGAAGAAATACAAAAAATCTTTTTCCAAAACTTTTACGCTTCTTTTTGCTTTCTTTCATGGTATTAGAGCTGCCAGGCTCTTGATCTAGCTTCCGCTTCGATTGCCTGCCAAGAAACTATGAGCTGCAAAACAGAGTAATTTTTTTTTTTTTTGGCATAGGAATCAAATTCTTTAAAGGAAGAAGAAGCAAGCGAAAATCTTTACCATGACTCACCCGAGAAGCTGCCTTCGTCACTAATGGCCAACCTACGGAGACGTCACACCACAGTCTTAAAAAAATCAAGACCATTCTGGGACAATTCCTGTGACCCAACATCAATAGGTTCAAGCCCAAGGCGTGCAGTGGCAGCTCTTCCCGGCTCAGCCAAATCTGGGGCTGCCCATTCCTTGCCATCCTTACCAGTGGGTACCCTATCCATGGTACCTTGGGCCAAGCCCAAATCCATCATTGCCAGGGAATATGAACTACCAGAGCAATGCTCAGCCCGATGGGAGCCCACCAACCACAAGTGGGGCAAGCCCAACCATCGGACCGGAGCAAATTAGCGGGTTGGGCAAACCGGGTTTGGAAGCAAATCCCTACCCGGGAATTTTCAATACGGGTCATGGAACCAAGTCCAATAGTTTGGGTAGAGGGACATATCCTTACCCGAATTTCTCACCCGATTTTCTGCCTTTTCTAGTTGCAACCGTCACCGACCGCCTAGAGCCTAGCGACCCTCTATATGTATCAACTGCCGACGGCCCAGAACTGCGACTCATTAGTCTGCAACTGACTGAGCCTATAAACTATTCTAGAAGGTCGCAAGATTTCTGGCAAGCCCTCATGACGAAATTCAAAGACGGTTTCCTCGACAGAACCGTTCCCATTCCTTCCAACAAGCAATCGGCTCCGACATTGGAGAAAATGCAATCACCTCATCCGAACATGGATCAGTAATTGCGTTTCTCCAGAGGTCGTAACTGGTCTCCCACCAACGGAGGACTCGAAGAGGATGTGGGACAATATCAAAGAAATGTACGGCAAATTAGATTGAGCCAAAGTATTTTCTCTCATGCAGGAACTTAGTGAACTCAAGCAAGGAAAAATGACGGTCACGGCTTGTTACAACAAGCTATTGTCGCTTTGGAACGAGCTTAAAGCAGCGGAGGAAAAACTCGAGGGACCAGCAGAAACCCTCAAACATTATAGATCTATAAAAGAAAGGGAAAAGGCCACTCGTTTTCTTTTGATTTTGAACAAAACATACCTAACCTTTCGTTTATAGATTCTGGCAATAGATCCGGTGCCTCCCTTCAGACGAATTTTCCAGTTAGTTGCTCAGGAAGAGAGCCAGCGACTCACGTCCCCGGAATGTGTGCGAGGAGGCGAAAGCATCGCTCTTGCATCCTGCGGTGAACGACGAGAATCAGGGATCAAAACCCTAGCCCGAGAGAGAGAGAGAGAGAGAGAGAGAGAGAGAGAGAGAGAGAGAGAGAGAGGCTAGGGTTCTATGGAGGCGGCGAGTGATCCCTTAAAAGGGATGGGATCAATGGCTCAAATCATTTCCGTCGATCGGACGGTCTGCAAGGGTCTGATCCTTCGGTTGAATCAGACGGTGGATATGATCCCATGACCAAGACATTTGACGGTCATATTTTTTCCGCATCCTCAAAAAATTTTGGCCAAAATTTAAAAGGGAAGGGTAAATTATATTGCGAATATTGCAAACGTCTACACCATACAATTGATAATTGTTGGAAATTACATGGCAAGCTAGGAGAAAAAGGAAAAAAAGGAAGAATTTTTTGCAGCTTACCAAGTCACTAGACCTACCGGCCTAAATACTGATCGACCCATTACATATGGGCAATATCAACAGCTGATATAGGCATTACAAAAGATTGACACTTCAAACAAAGGAGGAAGTTTTTCAAGTATATCTCCTTGCCTGATAAATTCTATTTTGAGAAAGGCTTGGATAATTGACTTAGGAGTTAGTGATCATATTATTTGTGATAAGGAATTTTTTTCCACTATGCATAAGAACTTGGATCTCCCTATTTCTGTGCAACTGCCAAATGGGAATATCACTCGTGTCATTGTGACAGGCACAGTTAAACTGAGTCCTCTTATTACCCTTGAAAATGTCCTTTATGTCCCAAAATTTTAATTCAATCTTATCTATGTATCTAAAATTTGCAAAGAAAATTCCTGTCGAGTATTCTTCGATTCCGATACTTGTTTTTTTCAAGCCCTTTCGATTGGTAAACTTATGGGCTTGGGTAGTCTTTCTAAAGGATTATTTTTTTGGACCTGCTTCCCAAGTAATTTTGATTTGTCATCAATTCCCTTGAATAAAATATCATTGTGTAATATGACTGCCAATGATAAAAAATTTCTTATGCATTCGAGAATGGGTCATAGTGCTTCTCTTTCTTACTCTAAATGTCATATATGCCATCTCACAAAACAGTCACGAACCCCCTTTCCTTCCAGTTAAACTCGTGCAAGTCATATTTTTTCATTAATTCATGTAGACGTTTGGGGACTTTATCACAGGTCACACCATGAAGGATCATGTTACTTTCTCACAATTGTGGACGACTGCTCCTGTGCCACATGGGTATCTTTGATGTAGTCAAAAGCTCAAGTCCCTCTCATTTAAAATTGTTCATTACCTTGTCGAAAAATCAATTTGGGAAGTCAATTCAGCGAATCCGTACTGATAATGGGAAAGAGTTTTTCAACCATGATTGCGCTTCCCTTGTCTCATGGCATCCTACATGAAAGCTCCTACATTTATACCCCACAACAAAATGGGGTGGTGGAGTGTAAATATCGTCATCTTTTGGAAGTTGCACGAGCGTTGAAATTTTAGGGGTCCATTCTAGAGAATTATTGGGGAGACTGTATTGTTACTGCAACTTATCTCATCAACCGTATGCCTACTTAGATACTGGATGGCAAATCACCTTTTGAATTACTTTATGGGAGGGAACCAGCATTGGATCATTTAAGGATTTTCGGGTGCTTATGCTATACTACTATGATGGGCCCCCGGGACCAAATGATTCCTCGTGTCAGGTGATGCATATTCATGGGCTATCCCAACTTATAGAAGGGATATCATGTTGTTGATCCATCGATAGGGGAATATTTCGTTAGCGGGGATGTTATTTTTCACGAAAATGTCTTTCCATTTCGTGAAAACACATCTTTGAGTGAAGATTTGGGTGTTCCGACCAATTCCCATCGTTTCTTAACCGAGGAAGATCCGTCTCCTGAATATGTTCTAACAGCACCTCCGGAAAAGGTTATTCCTCCAGCGACAGGTCTAACCTCATCTAACCATTTGCCCTCGGAGATCATTATGGAACGTGTGCCTAAAGATACACCCAACATGGTGAATGATTCTGATATCTCACCAGAAACCAACATCGAGGAAATATCTTCTCTTCCACCATGAACGGATCATCCACGTCGTTTCGGGCACATTACACGACCATCGACTTGGATAAAAGATTATGTTTGTGCCTCATTTAATTCCCCAGGTATCCACTATCCGATCTCTTCTTATGTCTCTTTCCATAAGCTTTCGTCAGAACATAGATGCTGCATTAGTCGCATATCCAATGAAAAGGAACCATCTAATTATGATGAGGCATCCAGGGATCCACGGTGGCAGCAAGCTACAGTAGCAGAATTACAGGCATTGACTAATAATCATTCCTGGGATTTAGTCACCCTTCCTCCAAACAGAAAACCAATTGGATGCAAGTGGATCTATAAAATAAAATATTGGGCTAATGGATCCATTGAGCGTTACAAGGCTCGTTGGTGGCTAAGGGCTTTACTCAGCGAGAAGGTTTTGATTATCACAAGACTTTTTCTCCGGTTGCTCAAGATGTCATAGTTCGTTCGGGAGAAGTACACTATTGGTGCCATAAGTTGTGTACGACGCTCACTTTGGTGCCAAAAGTTTCCGTCGGATCACTAAAGTGCCAAAAAATTTGAAAAACGCTCACTTTGGTGCCAACGCCGATCTGATCGGCCGGAAATCTGACGTGGCTTTTTTTTATTAATTTCTTATGCTGATGTGGCTTGCCAGAGTTTCCATTGGATTACTTAGGCCTTCAAACAACGTCGTTTTAGCATCTTAACACCAAAACGACGCCGTTTGGTGTCTCCCCCAATTCAAACCCTAAATCTCCAGCCAATCGCCGTCCTCGATGGCCCTTGCGCTTGGCAACCGCGGCTCCGACCCACGACCCCCGACCCGACGATGGCCACTCGCGATCGTAACTCCGACCCCAACCCCGATCTCGACCTTGACCGTGACGATGGCCACTCAGCGGCCGTGACCCCGACCTCGACCCCAACCCTGACGACGGCCACTCGGCGGCCAAGTCGAAGGCCGTGATCTAACCGATGCTCGGGGAGGCCGCCGACGAGTGCGTCGCCATTGATGTCTCCCTCTCCATCTCCGATCTCCCCGATGAGTGCCTGGCTTGCGTCTTCCAAAACCTAGGCTTCGACGACTAGGGCTGGTGCTCCCTCGTGTGTTGTCGAGGGCATCTGAATAGCGCCGAGCAATAGCAGCTGAGTGAGCGACGGCGGCCCAGCGACGGCGGAGGCTGAGCGACGACGGCCAAGCGAACTAGGTCGGAAAAATCCCCAAATGAGTTAAACGGCATCGTTTTTGTGAGGCCATCCATGTAGGACGGCAAAACGACGTCATTTTTTTAAGGAGGACCGAAAACGACGTCGTTTGAAGGCCTTGCCGATTTTTTTTTTTTTTTAAAGGCCACATAATCATTTTGGTCAGAATCTTTCGCCGGTGGCACCAAAGTGATCGTTTTCCTCCGATTTGGCACTTAAGTGATCCGACATAAACTTTTGGTACCAAAGTGAGCGCCGTACACAACTTATGGCACTGATAGTGTACTTCTTCATAGTTCGTTCCTTCTTATCAGTTACTGCTATCCATAATTGACCGTTACATCAAATGGACATCCACAATGCCTTTCTTCATGGCGATTTAGATGACGAGATCTATATGGATATTCCTCGGGGTTTATGGAGACAAGGGGAGAATAAAGTATGTCGTCTCCGCAAATCCCTTTATGGATTTAAACAAGCTTCCAAGTGTTAGGGCTAGGATTATCACCTAGAGGGGGGTGAATAGGTGATTAAGATAATTTCAAACCAATTTAAACAGAACGAAAGATTAAGCAATTAAAACTCGACACACACAGCAAATAAGAGCAATGAAGGATAAAGGATTAGGGATAGAGAATCAAGACTCCAGATTTATAGTGGTTCGGCTTAATTCAAGCCTACGTCCACTCTCCCGCACGGACAGCCCTTCTGGCTGGATTTCACTATGAATCAAATGAGTGATTACAATCTTATGCTCTTGAGTCCACAGTGCAGAAACTCTACTACACTTCCTCAAGGTCTCACCACAGTATGTTCTCTCTTTTGATTATATATAACACTCGAAGAATAAGATCACAAAATATAAATGGAGATTCGAGACTTTGGAATTCTTCTATCCGGCACCCTTCAACAACTGGAGCATCTCTCTTATATACTTCTTTATGCCTTCATGACCGTTGGCACCTTCCAAAGAAGTTCTTCCAATCAACCCGTTGGACATGAATCAATTTAGAGATCTCGAGCTCTTTAAGGTAAGCGTAGATAGCCCATCAATCATGTTCGCCCATACAATCAGGATCTCGGTTTCCATAAGTAAATCTTTCCAAAAATAATCTGCGAGTCTTTAGAGAATCTATATATTCGAATAAGGAAATAGGATCTTCTAGTGTTGAATCCAGTAGAAATATATTCCATAGCCGTTGGAATCGTATAAGATAAGAATAGAAGTTTTGATCTTATCAGACTGGAAACTGTCCATGAGGATAGACTTTGAATACTTGAGTCTTGCCGTTGTCAGACTTTGTCAGTAGAGTCTATAAGTCTTTAGACTATGATCTTCAGACTTTGATCATCTGACTTGGCCAATAGAGTCTGTAAGTCATCAGACGAGACTGAAGAAAATGTTTTGTCAACTTCAAAATACCTGAAGAGAATTTATCCAACAATCTCCCCCTTTTTGATGGTGACAAAACTTTTCTGCAGATTTGAATATTATTGCCCTGCAATACAACTTTTAAGCAAGCATTGATATTTCATAAAATGTTAGAATAAAAATAATAGAAGCTATCCTGTATACAGATATCCTGTACACAGACTTACCATGTACACAGATCTGCATCCACAAAAACTTCATTAGTCATATGCAGACATTACTATCTTTATCTAATAGCTTAAAAGTAATGCAATAATGAGCACACATTCAAAAAACTCAAGATCAAGTCAAAGTATCAATCACAATCATAAAAAACCAAAAAGATGTTAAAAAGATGAAAGTTTGGTTTTGTTTTGGAGTGAGGATAGAAGATAGAGAGTGAAAGTCTTGAAATCTGCAAAGTCTTCTCCCCCTTTTTGTCAGCATCAAAAAGAAATCAAGAAGCACGAGGAATGCGAACAAGTTGAAAGTCCTCCATAGACTTGACAGTTCCTTCTAGCTTCCTCAAGTCTTCCTGAAGTTGAGCAAGAACAGTGCCTTTGGCAGTGGCCTCAATCTGACGCTGAACATCCTTAATTTGATCATGCATGGTGATGAACATGGCATGATTCTCATTCTGCAAAGTCTGAAATTCACACCCCATAGCATAGATTTGACCTTTGAGTTCCAAGATGATGTCAAGCAGTCTGCCTAAATCGGAATTCTCAGTCTGGGTGCTTGCGTCAACTCGGTCTGATGATGGAGTCAGGCCAGTGTGAATATCAGCAGGAGGATTTGGAGATGATGTTTCTCCCTCAGGAAACTGATCAGCATAGACATCTTCTGCTTCTGGAGGCGATTGACTAACACCTACACTTGTAAAAGTCAGTAGAAGAGGAGTATATTCTTTTTGGCCATCTCCCCCTGTTTCCATGTCTTCTGGAGGAGAAAAGCACTCTTCTTTCTGAGGAGTTTCCTCAGTGACAGGGTGTCTCTGATTCTCCTTTTCTGCTGGAGAATCTGTCTTTGCTGGTTCTTCCTCTTGTTCTTCTTTCTCTTCCTCTTTCTCTTCTTCTTTCTCTTCTTCTTTCTCTTCTTCTTCCTGTTCTTCCTTCTCTTCTTCCTTCTCTTCTTCTTTCTCTTCTTCCTTCTCTTCTTCCTTCTCTTCTTCTTCCCGTAAGGATCCCTGTTCCTGGAGTCCTTTCTCTGTGTCTTCTCGCAAAATGTTGTTCTTCAACAAGAAACAAGAGCGAGATAGGCAAAGCATCCTCATCTTCTTCATTCTCCAAGATGATTGCCCTTCTCTTCTTCTTGATAGATCCGATCGGGTTCCTTTCCTTTCCTTTTTGCCGCAAAGAAAGTCCGGTCTTGTCTTGACAGAGTCTTTTCCTTGAACTCGCTCTAACTTTTTGCTGAGCTCTTTCGCACGCATCTTGGTTATCATCCTCAATCCAATGACCATTTGGTCAATAGTCTTCACAGAGAGAGCAGGAGGAGACTGAATGTTCAAGTGTCTGAAGAGGCGTGTGATGAGAGCAGCATAAGGAAGTTGTCCCTTGTTCTTTGCCATTGTCCTGTACATATGGAACATGATAATGTGTGGCAAGGAGAAGTTAAGACCAAGCTTGATGGCATACATCAATTTTGCCTCTGATATGGATACATCTGTCTTTGATGTTGATTTTGGTCTAAGACAGTTGATCACAATTTTGTGAAGCAAAATATTGGTTGCATTCATTCTAGAGTAAGAGAGACGACCTTCAGCAATTCGGTCTCTTGCAAGTTCAAAAGTGGCATGACTTACAGACACAGAAATGGATTGGAAAGCACCTCTTTCCACACCCATTACATCTGCCAGTGTGTCCATATCAACAATATAGTCCCTGTCTCGCACACTAAAAGAAAAGCTGTTCGCATCAAGAAAGCTGATATTGGAGTAAAAGTATGCGGTTAACTCAGAGTAAACCACATCACATTCAGTGCAGAACTTGTACAATTGAAGTTTTTCAAACTTCTCTCTGAGATGAATACTCAGTAAATCCAGAAACTCAAAGTCCACCGTTCGTGGATTCATCACTCCACGCTTCAGCAGTTTTTCATACACCTTCCTGTGTCCATCAGAACGAAACGGTTCATCCTTCTTACCTCGAAGGTTTGCAGCCATACCCATCCATGGTTTAAAGTGTAAGAACATCTTTTCATCATCATCCTTTCCCTCTGGTTGATTAAAACCACCAAACCTAGGGTCACTGGAAAAATTTGCAAAAGCCTTTGCTGCTGTTCCAGCAGGAACAACACCTGATCTTTCCATTATGGTGAGGAAGTGCGTCTCATTTCTATAACCCTTTTCTTTCAGAAATTCATCAATAAAGGTCATTGCAGAGCCACATTCCTTCAATGCAGAGTAAAGCCTATAAACAAAAGCAGGCTTGAGTGATCTTACTGGTTCAATATCTTCGAGAACTTCTTCTGCATGTTGAGGGCGCTTATCATGAGGTCTGGTTGAGGAGCGATGCTGAGAACGTTGAGGAGACTGTTCTGAAGGAAAGTCGCTTTCTTCTGTAAGATCGAAGTGTGTAGGACCCCCTCCAGAGCCTTGTGGTCCCCTGTTTGCGATCCGCGCAGACTTTCTTTGGTAGGACATTGTCGCTTTCTTGGAGAAACTGTTGGAGAAACTTTTCACACTTGTTTCGCAAGAAAGTTGAGAGCTTTGAGATGTAGAAATTTGAGAGAGAAAAATTCAGAGGAGTGAAAAACTTTTGATCTAGGGTTTCTGAGTGAAGTGAAAACGAAGGAGAAGATGAATTTAAGAGATAACTAAATTGGGGTAAGTCAAGAGTCGCGAATAAAAATATTAAATATTTCCTTTTAAAAAAAAATAACTGCCTTAATAAATCAATAACCACCCCTTTTTGAAAATAACTGCCTTATTAATCTTAATTAGAGATAAACAAACAATCTTACCTTTTCGAAATAACAGATTTAAGTAAATAAGAGAACTTACAGACGTGTCGATTGGTATTCTCAGTCTTACACCTTTTGAGTCTGATACTCTGTCAGACTTAAGATTTTGAGTCTGAGCTTCAACATTCTTCAAGAGATAAAATATTGAGTCTTGAGCGAATAGACTCAAATGAGCTTTTCTCAAGTGGCTTTGTGAAAATGTCTGCCAGTTGATTCTTTGAGTCTATGAACTGTATCAAGACTTCTTTGTTCTGAACATGATCTCTTATCAAATGATGTCGAATCTCAATATACTTTGCTCTTGAATGTAGGATAGGATTCTTTGTAAGATTGATTGCGCTGGTATTATCACATCTGATCTCAGTGCAAGAGTCTTTAATCCCAAAGTCTTGTAGTTGTTGTTTTATCCATAGTATTTGAGAACAAAGAACTCCCAAGGGCTACGTATTCTGCTTCTGCTGTTGAGAGAGCCACAGTGCTTTGTTTTCTTGAGAACCAAGATACTGCCATGTTTCCAAGCAATTGACAAGTACCTGAAGTGCTCTTTCTTTCAACTCTACAACCTGCAAGATCTGCGTCTGAATAGCCAAGAAGGGTAAAGTCTCCTTCTTTGGGATACCAAAGACCAATCTTAGCAGTAGAAGCAACGTATTTAATAATACGTTTAGCAGCACTTAAATGAGATTCCTTAGGATCGAGATCGAAATCTAGCACATATGCAAACACTAAATAATATGTCGTCGTCCGGATGCGGTAAGATAAAGAAGTGATCCGATGATACTCCTATATAATTTTTGATCGACTTTCTTCCCCCTTCGTCTTTGTCTATCTTCAAAGAACTTGACATTGGTATGTCGGTCTTCTTGCATATTTCTCTTGATTTTCCGTTTCACCGAACTTTTTAACAAGTTCTTTTGCATATTTCTCTTGATGAATAAATATCCATTCCTTTAATTGTTTCACTTGTAGACCAAGGAAAAAGGATAGTTCACCCATCATGCTCATCTCGAATTCATCCTGCATAGACTTAGAAAATTTCTTGCACAAAATCTCATTAGTTGAACCGAATATAATGTCATCAACATAAATCTGAACAAGTAGAAAACTTTTACCTTCCCTTTTGATAAATAGAGTAGTGTCTACCTTTCCTTTAGAAAAACCATTTTGAATTAAGAAATTACTTAATCTTTCATACCAAGCTCGAGGAGCTTGTTTCAATCCATATAAAGCTTTCTTCAGTCTGAACACAGAGTCTGGTTTCTTTGAGTCTTCAAAGCCAGGCGGTTGTTCCACGTAGACTTCCTCTTGAATAAATCCATTCAGGAATGCGCTTTTGACATCCATTTGAAATAACCTGAAATTCTTATAACAAGCAAAAGCAAGTAATAATCGATTGCTTCTAACCTTGCTACTGAGCATAGGTCTCATCATAGTCTATGCCTTCTTCTTGCGTGTATCCTTTAGCCACGAGTCTTGCTTTGTTTCTCGTTACTTTGCCTTTTTCATCAACTTTGTTCCTGAATACCCATTTAGCTCCAATAACTGATTTGCCTTTTGGTTTAGGAGTCAATTCCCATACGTCGTTAATGCTGAATTGTCTAAGCTCTTCTTGCATTGCTTCAATCCAGCTTTCATCAGTTAAAGCTTCTTCAATATTTTTGGGTTCCATTTCAGAAATAAGAGCAACAACACTAGACTCTTCTCGCCTTTTGGATCTTGTTCGAATTCCCTCATTAATGTTTCCGATAATGAGATCTTCAGGATGACTAGACTTGTGCTTCCAGTTACTGGACAGTCTGATAGATTGTTGATCTCTTTCTTGAGAAGATTCTTCATCAGTAGCTTGTTGTTCTGATTTTGAATTTTTAACAACTTCAATAGAGCTAGTTCCAAAGAGTGAAATGGGCTATTCTCGAATCTTCATTCTGAATTTGTTGAACTTATGGAGATTCTTGAAATTTGACATTCATTGATTCTTCCACGATCCGAGTCTTCTTGTTGAAAACTCGTAGGCTTTGCTTGTAGTTGAGTAACCAAGAAAAAAATCCTTCATCTGATTTTCTTGAAACTTACCAACACGATCATTAGCATTCTTTAGAATAAAGCATTTACAACCAAATACTTGAAAATAAGAAACTATTGGTTTCTTTCCTTTAAAAATTTCATAAGGGGTTTTCTTAAGAATTGGTCTTAAAAACACACGGTTTATAATATAGCATGCGGTTGAAAAAAATTTCAGCCCAAAACCTTGAAGAAATATTTTTTCCAATTAACGAGTTCTTGCCATTTCTTGTAAAGACCTATTCTTCCTTTCCACAACTCCATTCTGTTACCGGTGTATATGGAGAGGAGAATTTATGTTGAAAACCAAATTCATCACGAGAATTTAGCAAAGTCTTGATTTTCAAACTCACCTCCATGGTCTGTTCGAATGCTTGAGATGGTGTGACCTTTCTCATTATGTATTTTCTTAGCAAACTTTGAAAAGAGAGAGAAAGTCTCAGACTTACTTGAAAGAAAGTAGACCCAAGTAAATCGTGAATAATCATCCACTATTACTAGACATAACCTTTTTCCACCAATGCTTTGCGTTCTGGTAGGTCCAAACAAGTCCATATGCAGAAGCTGCAATACATGATTAGTGGAAACTTTATTTATTGATTTGTAAGAATTTCTTACCTGTTTACCCGGTACGCATGGTGTGCATAGATCGGACTTTGAGTAATTTAAAATAGGCAATCCTCGAACAAGTTTCTTGGAAGAGATCTTGTTGATTTGCTTCATGTTGATATGGCCTAGCTTTTTATGCCATAGATCGGCTTCATCTTGTACTGATATTAAGCACTGTGATCTTTCTTGATTCACATCCAGAAGATAGATATTTCCATGTCTTCATCCGGTAAAAGATTGAGAAAAGTCTTTACCGATTCCGAGCAAGTTTCTTCCGGAAATTGATCTTGAAACCCGAATGTCACACAATTGGCTTATGCTAAGCAAATTGTAGTTTAATCCCTCAACTAAGGAAACGTTTTTAATTGATAAGCTTCCAATCTTTACTGTTCCTCGACCAGTAATTTTTCCTTTGTTGTTACCACCAAAAGAAACTTTTCCTCCGTCTATCCGGACAAGACTTATGAAGCAACTTGAGTCTCCTGTCATATGTCTTGAGCAGCCACTATCAAGATACCATTTAATCTTTCTTTTGATAGTAACCTGCAAATATCACAGATTCAAGCTTTCTTTGGTACCCATTTCATCTTGGGTCTAGAAATGTTAGAACAATAGACAGTCTTAGCCCAGCTCTTTTAACAGTCTCCAAATCAAAGGACATTCTTTCTCAAAATGTTCTGAGCTTTTACACTTGGACCATTTCAAGGCATTTCTACCAACAGGTTTTACAAAGACTTTCTGGAAATGATTCTTATAGACAGCTTTGGCTGGTCTCTGTCTGATTCTTTCCTTTACCTTTGGGAAATCAATTAGTGGAATAGTTTCAGACGTCATACCAAGACCTAACTTATCAAAGTATGGTCTTTGTATTGAGAGAATCTTATCCAACTTTTCAGAACCATTTGAAAATCTTTTTGATATATTTGTAATATCATTTTTCAAAAGACTATTTTCATTTGAGACAGAGTCTGAGTTTTCTTTCATAACAGCAAAATCCTTTTCCAATTCATCAAACTTTTCTTTCAAAAGTTTTTCCTGTTGCTTCAATGTAGAATTTTCCTTTTTCAATTCGGAGATCCTCTTAAGAGAGGTTTTCAGACTAAGACAAAGTTCATCAATATATTTAGCAACTTTGACAGGAATTTTTTGATTACTGACCTCGAGTTCACTGTCTGAGTCTGTGTCTGAATCAAGATCTGAGTCTGAATCTGATTTTGCCATCAAGCAGATATTGGCATAATCATCATCACTTCCTTCACATTCAGTATCACTCCAAGTCTCTGCTTTGAGTGCTTTTCTATATTTCTCAGTCTTTCCTTTTCTCTTCTTTAACAGAGAACAGTTGGGTCTGATGTGTCCCTTTTTCTTGCATTCAAAGCAAGTCACTTCTTTGTTAGAATCTTCTTCCTCTGTTGACTTGTTCTTAAACCTTTGCGAGCTTTGTTTCTTCCAATTGAATTTCCTCCCTTTTCTGTTCAGCTTTCTGAATCTTTTTATCATGAGTGCCAGTTCTTCATCATCTAGATCTTCTTCGAGTCTCAGCATCGAATAGTCATTAGACTTTAAGGCAATAGATTTCTTACCTTTTGACTCTTCCTCTTCATTGGTCTGCTTCCACTTCATAAGATTGAAGAGTTCCAACCAGTTCGTCTACGAGAGTGGAGCAATCCTCTCGAGTTTCTCTTATTGAGGTTTTTATATGATTCCGCCTTTAGAGAGTCCTCGTAGGAGTTTGTTGACCTTCATATGTCCTGAGATTGGATGTCCCTGATATTCAAGACCATTCACAATTTCAGTAAAGCAACTAAACATGTCAGTTATTGATTCTCCTGATCTCATCTTAAAGACTTCATATTGTCCCAAGAGAATATTGATCCTCGTTTCTTTCACACGATCAGTCCCTTCATAGGTAATGTGAAGCATATCCCAGACTTCTTTTGATGTATCACAAGAAGATATTCTGTTATACTCAGTAGGAGATAAAGCACAATATAAGGAGTAAATAGCTTTGGCGTCAAGAGTCTGTCTCTTGGTGATTTCTTCTTGAGTCAGTAGAGTGGGATCGACGGCTTCTTTTCCTCTCTCGATCCCGATGCGCAGCGGGAATGATTCCTTTATCAACCACTTCCCATTCCAAAGGATCTTTCGATCTTAGGAATGCTTTCATCTTGTTTTTCCATATGATTTGTAGTCTTTTCCATCAAAGTATGGAGGTCTCGGTATTGCTTTGACCTTCAACCAACCCCGTAGGCAACATACTAGCCATAGATCTTTTACTCGAAGTAAAGACACTTCTTAATAATGAGCACACGAGCTCTGATACCAATTGTTAGGGCTAGGATTATCACCTAGAGGGGGGTGAATAGGTGATTAAGACAATTTCAAACCAATTAAACAGAACGAGAGATTAAGCAATTAAAACTCGACAGTCACAGCAAATAAAAGCAATGAAGGATAAAGGATTAGGGATAGAGAATCAAGACTCCAGATTTATAGTGGTTCGGCTTAATTCAAGCCTACGTCCACTCTCCCCGCACGGACAGCCCTTCTTTGGCTGATTTCACTATGAATCAAATGAGTGATTACAATCTTATGCTCTTGAGTCCACAGTGCAGAAACTCTACTACACTTCCTCAAGGTCTCACCACAGTATGTTCTCTCTTTTGATTATATATAACACTCGAAAAATAAGATCACAAAATATAAATGGAGATTCAGACTTTGGAATTCTTCTATCCGGCACCCTTCAACAACTGGAGCATCTCTCTTATATACTTCTTTATGCCTTCATGACCGTTGGCACCTTCCAAAGAAGTTCTTCTAATCAACCCGTTGGACAGAATCAATTTAGAGAGATCTCGAGCTCTTTAAGGTAAGCGTAGATAGCCCATCAATCATGTTCGCCCATACAATCAGGATCTCGGTTTCCATAAGTAAATCTTTCCAAAAATAATCTACGAGTCTTTAGAGAATCTATATATTCGAATAAGGAAATAGGATCTTCTAGTGTTGAATCCAAAAGAGAAATATATTCCATAGCCGTTGGAATCGTATAAGATAAGAATAGAAGTTTTGATCTTATCGACTGAAACTGTCCATGAGGATAGACTTTGAATACTTGAGTCTTGCCGTTGTCGACTTTGTCGGAGAGTCTATAAGTCTTCGACTATGATCTTCGACTTTGATCATCCGACTTGGACAATAGAGTCTCGTAAGTCATCAGACGAGACTGAAGAAAATGTTTTGTCAACTTCAAAATACTTGAAGAGAATTTATCCAACACCAAGCAATGATATGTCAAGTTTGCTAATGCTCTCACAACTACAGGCTTCAAACAGTTCAAATATGATTACGCTTTATTCACGTGGACTAAAGGTATGTCATCTATTTACTTGATGACATATGTTGACGACATTGTCATCATGGGAAATGATAAAACTGCCATAGAAAGCCTTAAGAAATTATGCGCCCTCAAAGGTCCAACAAAGTTATTTTGTGACAATGATGCGCCCCTCAAGCTTGCAGCAAATCCCATAGTGCACGAAAGAATTAAGCATATAGAAGTGGATTGTCATTTTATTCGAGAAAAAAATTCAAGAAGTGATAATCAAGACAAGAGGAATTTGAACCACAGAACAACCTGCAGACATCTTCACCAAATCTCTATGTCAAAGACAACACGCATTTCTGTTAAGCAAGCTAGGCGTCTTGGACATCTACAAGCCACTAGCTTGAGGGGGAGCGTTAGAAGATATACTCGAGAATCTGGAAGATATGCTGAGAATCCGATTTGATTACAATCGCGCATTAAATCAATTAGGGATTAGATTGAGATTAAGATTGATTTATTGAATATTTCATTACCTTTTTATTATGCACATCTTGTATTATAATTATAGAGAAGTGTACATCAGGGAGAATTGAAGAAATACAAAAAATCTTTTTCCAAAACTTTTACGCTTCTTCTCGTTTTCTTTCACAAAGTTTGGAAATTGAACACGCTCCCCAAAATTTATTTCTTTGTGTGGAGCGGATACCGATCCGCTATACCCACAAGAGAGTATCTCTTCAAGAGGAAAATCTTAGCTAACCCCATGTGCCCTTTATGTCACGAAGCTCCAGAAACGACACAACACATCTTCCTCCTTTGTCAATGGACAACAGCCATATGGTCGGATTCGAGACTACACAGTCAAATTTCAAATCGGAACATTACCGGAATGGATCAATGGATCGGACAATGCATTGGATCAAGAATAATCTACCTTCAAATGAGGAACTCGCGAGGATACTGTGGTTCATTCGGAAAGCATGAAATGCCCACATCTTCCAGTCCCAGCAATCAGAATCAAGCTTAGTTATTGACAACGCACTTGCGATTTTTTAAGACGGAACTCCAAAAGGAAGGTGAGAAGAGGGAAGCAAGCTAACCAAAACCCATGAGATGTGAGGGCCTGGATTGAAGATTGCAAGAGGAGGCTGGCCCATCTCAAATTTGTTTTTCCAGATAGGTAAATCAGTTGGGCAGATTGGATAGGTGAGGCCCATAAAAACAAAATGAGTTCTTTCTAACTGGCTGTCTACCTATGTAGCACTGACACGGACACGCGACATGCGACTCAACACAACACGACACGCCGACACGTCGCTTCTCAAAAAGTAGAAAATTCCGACACATTAAATATTAAATAAATATTTTTATATATAAATGCATAAATAACTAAATAATAATAATAATAAAAAGAGCCTAGAATTAATCTGTACTAAAAACATTAATTTTATATTTGTTAATATCATTCATTCTTTTAACTTGACAAATTCAACTACATTTCATTATAATAATCCATAAAACTTGAAGGAAAAAATAAGTAATCCACACTTTTAAATTTAAAATTTAACAATAAGCAAAAAAAAAAATCAACATTCCATCAAGTAATATAGCAAAAAGTCATTCATCCACATTATCCATTTCTTCTGAAAAAAAAAAAAACAGACTCTATCTTCGGCTCATCAAGTGAAAGATTTGCAACTTTAAGCACTTTAACATCTTCAAACGAGTCAAATGCATCTTCGCCAATATCCCACATCTTAGTCTCTCCTTTTGCGTATTGTGGGCTTTTTCTTGATAGAAGATGAAGATTGCTATGAATAAAAACCAAATCTTCTACACATTTTGGGGTCATATTATTTCTTCTCACCGAGTGCACAAATGAGTAAGTACTCCAATTTCTCTCAGCACATGATGAAGAAGAAGGTTGTGCAAGAAGCTTTAAAGCTATGCTTTGAAGCATCGGTGTATATGCACCATAATTAACCCACCAAGCCTTAGGATCCATAGAATATCAATTTTGAATGGAATCAAAATCTCTAAAATCCCCATTTTTACTTGCAAAATCTACATACTCCAAATTCACCTTGTTGCGCTCATCCAAGTTAGGAAAGTATTTCTTGAAGCATTTAAGTCTTTCTTGGTTGATCTCCTTATTCTTGTATGGAGAAATTCGAGTAGGATCTTTATCAAGCCATTGATCACTATAGTACCTTTATTTAATAAAATGAAATAAAATTAAAAAACAATAATAAATAAGAGGAGTATTAAATTATCATGTTAAAGAAAGAATAACTACTAAAGTAATAATCTCATACAATTTTAGAACTTACCCGGGATTTAAGGCATTTTCCAAGCAATGAAGTGGAGTGTTGTTCTTTGTCTGACGATCTACAAGAATTGTGTGAACCACCTCTTAAAATGTGGACTTCTCATCTAGCCTCTTCACTTCATGTGCATATATAGCTTTCTTCACTTTTTCAATCATCGAACCCCACATATTATAAACTAAATGAATATAAGGCTTATCAGTGTCACAAATTCTAAGCATATCATAAATATGAGCCGTGAAGGAAAGTATATAATCAATCAAATCCCACAAAAAAAATCATTCAACACTTTCTCCTTGACAAACTTAGCTTTCTCTTGATTAACATCTCGATAGATATTTCATTTGTCACAAATCACCATGTTTTGAAGACCACTTTTTATTAACTTGAATCTCCTAAGCATTATAATCATCGAAGCAAAACGTGTATTCGCTACAAAAAGCAACTTCAAGCTAATAAACTCATTGTATATTACTAATCTCATAAAATGGTTCATGATGAAATGTTTGATTTGCATAACTTCCTTAACAATATATGAAATCCAACTACACTCCTCATAAACTATTTGATTGCTTTCCATATTTTTTTGCGGCACAAATGTTCTTCAATGCTAGATTAAAGGTATGTACTACACAAAGCGTCCACATAATGGATGAAAATTCGTGCTCAATGAGTTGTCCCGCGCCCTTACAATTTGAAGCATTATCCGTAATTACTTGGATCACATTCTCATGCCCAATTCATGGATAACTCCTTTCAGCAAGTTAAAAATGAAATGCATATTTTTTGTTTCTCTCGAGCAATCAACCGATTTTATAAACATTGGTTCTCCATCCGATACCGCCATGAAATTAATAAGCGGTCTTCCTTGTGAGTCGCTCCATCCATCACTCACAATACTTACACCCTTCTCCTTCCACATGATTGTGATAGGTGCACACAATCTATCAATATTTGCCTTCTCTTTTTGCAACAAAATAGTTCTCAACAAATTATATTTCTGTGGTACATAACCCACAATATTATGATTAGCGGCATAAGTGAAAGCGGATTGAAAATAAGGATTCCTTGCTAGGTTAAACGGTAAGTCCGCCGAATAAAACATCCTAGCAATCTCACAATCTAGATGTTCCCGTTGAGTCATATTAAATGCATCTTCAAGTGATTTTCCACTCCCACTTCCACCTTTTCTTTTTTTTGGAGTTAAATGATAAATCCATTCTGTCACCACCACCACCACCACTAAGTGAATAACTAGCAAGAGGCAAAGGTACATTTCTAGGTGCAATACTTATTAATTTAGTATTAACCTCTTCCTATAATCTTTCCATCTCCAAAAGATCTTTTTTTTTCCTACTTTTGTGCACTTTCCAATTCATTTTCCACTTATTATCATCAAATGGCCCCTCACTCTCGTGTATGAACTCTTAAAATCTTTTTGACAAAAGTTGCATCTCCAAGACAAATTTCCCCCCATATCAGTATGATTAACTAACTTAGTAACATACCTCCATAATGATTGTTTTACAATTTCATTGCTAGAGGTAGGTGGTTGTGTGCTTGAAGTACTACTAGTTAAAGTTAACTAAGGAGGATTGCATATCAATTGGAAGCACGTTGCGGGAAGCGATAAGCAACGGTAGACAGCAGCAAAATAGCGACGGACAACAACGAACAACAGTAAATGACAGCAAGCAGCAGTAGACAGTAGCGAGCTGCTATGAACATCAGTAATACAGCAACCAATAGCAGCGAACATTAGCTATACAACAACAAATGGTAGAGAATAACAGCAATATGGCAGCGAACAACAGCAATACGGCAATGAACAACAACAAATAGCAGCAGCCAAATTTCCATCATCAATTCCCGACCATCACACATACACAACCAAAGTCATTATGAGTATTCACAATACAAAAGTGGAAAGGAAATAAAAATAGAGAGAAATTGTCATGCCCCGAGACCCTAAGCATGCGAACAACCCGCCATGGTCATGCAAATGCGACATTCCCAGGTAGTGTCGCCGACCCCATTCATTTATTATTACGCATGCAGAACGTATTATAAAACCCCTGACAGTGAAATATGGGATAGAAAAGCAGGAAGCAATTTCACAACCAATCACTTACAAAAACCAATGAAGTTTACAAATAGAGGTCTACAACCAAAAGTCTACAAAAGGCCGGCTTATAAAAAG
Organism: Eucalyptus marginata; assembly: GCA_014182565.1. Taxonomy (NCBI): domain Eukaryota; kingdom Viridiplantae; phylum Streptophyta; class Magnoliopsida; order Myrtales; family Myrtaceae; genus Eucalyptus; species Eucalyptus marginata. The sequence continues at coordinate 34,488,521 of CM024587.1, read as the reverse complement.
GGACCGTCCTACAATCTACAAGTCGAACACAATCTCCAATCCTTCAACTTCACCTTTGTAACTCCACAAGGCCAACCATAACGAATTGGCCACTTCGTCCACTAGGGACTTGAAAATGTAAGCCCACAACGAGGTGAAATATTGTCTCAACAAGTTCACCCCCCTAAATCCCTATTAGAAAGAAAATACGCCCAAGGATGGCTTAGCCACACCACATAGAGGACTTACCTCGCCTCAGTTTCTTCCTACAAGTTAGCACAATTCAAATCACTCAATCATGTTCATATCACTCAATCACAGATAGTAATAAGAACTTAAACCACAGGAACTCCAACAATATCATTCGAATGACCACAAGAGTCCAGATTATAAGACCAAACCGTTATGACATGTCCCATACCATGTCACACAATTCCGTCCCATAATCCGACACGTCAATAATACTCAGCATGCATTCCAAATGTTATTCATTGCCACACATTGGCATAGTCTACTCGCAGTTCGGCTATCCACTGGCACTTAGCCAGGCATCGTCTCCCCACCTTGGAGCACGGCTTCGTCACTACATCGACGGCATTCCCGAAGGAGCATAGGCCCATAATTAACTGCGACCCAAGCTCGTTGTAAGGGGCAACCCATATAGGGGCAAGTTCAGCTCAACAGCCCAAGACAATTTCCTCCTAATTATCACACAACAAAATCATACTCGGCCCCAGGACACTTTGCATTTCACTCAATGCTTCCACTTAAAATAATGATCATGGCCATTTTTCTTCATATTAAAAATATTCCAGAAATTATTCACGTGTGTGGGGGCATGTTAATTTCGAACCATAAAGCCAATATCTCGTTTTTTTCAAACCCCACTATTTAATATAATCCTTAAAATCCAATTTTGGTATCAAAACCCGACACTTGAGATTTTCTTAATAAAATCCATATTTTTCACAATCAACATTCAATTTGCATTATCCACTCATCAAATTCAAAATCTGAATACACAGCAGCGATCATCGCGAAATTCTGAAAATAAGGTCCCGAAATAATTTTCGAATTTATTAAATAATTAATTTTATTCCGAAAATAATTAAATAATAATATTTTAATAATTTCGAATAATAATATATTATTAAATTGTTAAATAATTTCGAAATATTTATTAAATAAAAATAATTCATTTAAGTCAAATCAAGACTTATATTAATATAAACATCCACTTAACCTTAATTAAACATACTTTAAATAAATCACACCCCCTAATCTAATCCACGCCTAATTAAACTAATCTAATAACCTAAGCTTACTTATCTTAAACTAAGAACACCCTAAACATAATTAACCCTCTAATCAAGGTTTAGTGAGCTAAACTCACCCGATTAGCGAGCTGAGTGGTTCCAAACGTCGAGGACGCAACGGGGACCAACTTCCCCAAAGGCGAACCTAGCTTTCGGGGTCGGGAGGCCGACCAAAACAGGCCAAAATCAAGCTGAGAAACCCACCAAAACCAGCTGTTGTTTGGGGCCAAGAAGGGGCAGATCCGATACCGGTTCGGGTCGGAAAGGGCGAAGGAGAGGGGCAGCAGCTCGGGCGGTGGCTCACGATGGCTAGGTGGGGCCTTCGGCGGCCTTGACGACGACCAATGGGCTGCTGAACGGTTGGACGATGACGCTGGGTGGCGGACGAAACAGTGACGGAAGGGTAGAGTAGATCGTGCGTGGGACAGTGCACGCACGGATGGGCGGTGACAGCGACGGCTCCGGTGGTGCTGGCGACGGCTGGTCGCGCGAGCAGGCGGAGGGTGGCGTCAGGCAGCTTGGTTCGCACGGTGCTTCTCCCTCCTCCAAATTCCAAGAAGAAAATCCAATGAAGAAGATGATGTTGATAGGTGGACGTGAAAGCCCACCTTTTGAGAGCAAATCCACACCCTTCACTTGTCACAATGCTCTTCACTTTGGCTCTAACCATGACATCACATGATGTCACATTCCACTCACTCAAGTCTTCCACAACAAGCTTCCAATGGGTCCAATTTCATCCTCCGTTGTGGCACACGAATTTGAAAATCTTGTACATCACATTCTTCAATTCTCTTCTAATTGAACCAAATTGAAGTCCATAAAATTAATCCAATATCATCACACTTCAATTCACATAATCACTTGACCATAGAACCATCTTTGATCCCAAAAGTGCGACCAAAAGCGGGCCTACCAATTTTCCGAATCAAATTAACCATACTTTGATTATTTTGTTGAAAAACTCGGCTTGTATGAAAAATCTTCTGAAGATGAGTTAATGTTCCTAAAATGATTTGTGACACACCAGGACTTCCAATTTTTGAATTCGATCTTAATTCAAGGTTAATTTTACTTTGGCACGATATTAGCGCGTCCTAATTTACCGAGTAGCTTTTAGAAGTTTTCATGCATTTGACATGTGGTTGATCATTTTCAAGCCACAATGTACATTTTTGACACATTGACGACTCTCGGTTGTCATGGTAATCTTAAGATTTCAAATACGGACACAGGGTACCCAAACGACAGAAAAAGTCGGTCTAGTGCCGATCGATAAGAATTGTGCGATCTGGTGGAATCACCCACACTTGATCACATGCCTCTGTCGAGTCGACCTATCTCTAGTCTCTAATCGATTTTTAACTGTGCCGTAATGACTCTTGCAGATTAGCTCGGTCGAAAGATCGATTTCTAGTCAAATTCTCGAGTCTAATGCATTAGAATCTCTTACCAACTTCACCTGATAGACTAGTTTTCACATGAGTGGCCGATTCAAGGAAAAGAACTATATGTGCGAAAATGAAATGCCCGTCTCATTTTATTAAAAACAGAATTGGAAAATCAAGATTTTACAGAAATCATAGCAAAATCGATATGCCCTTTTGGTTTTCAATTTCGATGCCACTTACTTCATGGATGACTTATTCAAAATAGAGCGCTCAATACATAAAAATTAAAGCAAATTGATTTTGTGTAAATGCAATATTGAAAACCACTAGGATCCCGACAAAAAGCTGATGTTCTAAAGATTTTACAAGCTTTTTAACCTGACTCCTCACACACAAAATATGATTTTCTGTCTATGTACTAGTAATAGAGAATAGGGCAGCAACTCTCCAAAAGATGTTGCTTCAACTACTTGTCGAAGTTCCTTGTAATAACAACAGACAATTTCATTCACGAAAACTTTGCTATGGGACCTTTCAATACCGGCTAGGTTAATTCCCTTCCCATTATGGCTACAGATAGGGGTTAGTGGTTCCAAGTTCTGGTTCGGTTCCGTCTAGAACCTGGAACCTACCATCGAGTACAGGTTCCTCATTTTTTTGAATCTGGAACCTACTTGTCAGAACCAAAAACCTAGAACCTACCCTGTTACAGGTTCCAAGGTCGGTTCTAGGTTCTAACAGGTTTTTTTTTTTTTGTCATTTTCATATTTGAACTACAACGTACACGCATACTCTACTCTACGGTAACTTCCCACATCTTAGCAAACATACCAATGCCAACGCCAAGAATTTAGACATACATAATCAAAACCAATAAGAAGTTTCCAAAGATGAAAGGAGATGCTTGATTAACTATAATTATTGTGTCCACATATGTCAATATATGTGCACTAAAGCTTAAATCGTCACATTTGCCATATGCCATATGCCTTATCAGCTGAGTCAAATGAAAATGATAAAGCAAAATACACTAAGGAGATGAAAAACCAAAAGTGCCAACAAGATCTCAAATATTCATCTACTCCATAGTGTGAACTCTGCAACCTTTCCTTGTGATTCCTTTGGCACAGCAAAACCTTGCAAAGACATGGATGAAAATCAGTCAAAATCCTAAGTAAAGACACAGAAAAAAAAATCAATATCGATAATACTCCATGAAGCATGCCAACAAAAAACCTTGCTTGACTTCTCAACCGCTGGACCCATTGTAGATGCGACACCGCCAACTTTATTTATCGACGATAATCTCCGCATTAAGACCAACTATATCTGAAAAAAGAAAAAGAAGAGATTAAATAAAATATTCACTTATCAAATATACAAACAGAATTACAATATATAAAGACATAAACATTACTTATCAAACTCAAATTGTTCTGCGTTCTTAATGCACCCTTCAACATCAAGCGGTACACGAACGACTCTCAACCAATCTTGAGTGCAAATCAAAGCTTCCACTACTTTTGGAGTTAAAGAACTTCGAAAGCTATCAAGCACACAACCCGATGTACTAAAAGTTGATTATGAAGCAACGGTAGTTACAGAAATGGACAAAATATCTCGAGCCATCAAAGAAAGGATCTTATATTTTGAGCCATTAGACTTCCACCAAATCAAAATGTCAAGACCAAGATCCTTTTCATTTTTTTCTTGAAGATACTCATCAAGCTCGGACTTGTTGTCATCACGCCCTTGTTCATTCGAGTATAAAAACATTTTCTTCCAATCTTTGGTGTCATACATCTTTAGTTCTTCACTACCACCCGTATCGGGTTGGGAATTGGAACTACTACTACTTGCACCCAAATTATGGCCACCAAAATCTTGATCACTTGAAATAAGAGAAGATTGCTCATAAAATTCATACAAATGCTCCAATGTATCCTTCACCTTGCAATGCATCTCTTCAATCTTCGATTCATCATCATAAATTTGTCCATACAAGAAACTCACATAATTTAACTTGGCTCTAGGATCTAACACAACCGCAATCAACACCATCATATTCACTTTATCTAAGCTTCCATAATATTTGTCAAATTTTTCCTTCATTTTCACACTCATAGCTTGAAGCTTAGGATCTGAAGCATTGACCGCATCTTTCAAATATCTATACAAAAGAGCTATCCCTTCAAAATAATCATTTGAAGTAACATATGAAGTCCTAGACATCTTCTTGGTGGCATCATAGAATACTTTTAGAAAATTCGAAAGAATAATAGCATTTTCCCAATCATCATCCCTAGGAGTTTCATGATCTAGCTCACTTACAAAAGATGGATCGTGATCTTCCATCCTTTCGAAAGCTTTTCTGAATTTTATGACGGTGTCTAACATGAGGTAATTGGAGTTCCATCTAATGGCGACGTCAAGAACTACTGAACCCTTATAAGTGATCTTTTCTCTCTCAATGCAAGATTGAAATCCTTGGGTTCTTGTGAGAGAACTCCTTACATACCTAACCACATTTCGAATACGTGCAATGAAGTCACATACCGTAGTCAAGCCATCTCTCACAATCAAATTTAATATATGAGCTGTACATCTCATGTGCAAAACACTACCATCTAATATCAACGACCTTTGTTTGGAAAGTTTATCCCTCAAATAGCCAATTGCAACATCATTCGAGCTAGCATTATCCACGGTAATTGTGGACACCTTTTTTTCTATTCCTCACTCCTCAATGCATGTCTCCACCATTTTCCCAATCTCCCTACCCTTGTGACTATGCATCACCACAAAGTTGATGATTCTTTTATGCAACTTCCAATTTTCATCAATAAAATGTGTAGTGAGACACAAATAATTCAGATTTTGATTGGAACTCCATGTATCAGTCGTGAGTGCGATCCTAGAATTAATATTTCCAAAATAATTCTTCAAAGAAATTCTTTCACATAAAAATAACTTCATGCAATCTTTTGTCACTGTGAAACGTGATACATGTTTGAAGAGAGGTTGTAACTCAGTAACATATTCATGAAATCCAACACGTTCAACCAAGGAAAAAGGTTGCTCATCAAGGATGATAAACCGAGCAAGTATGTGCCTACAACTTTCTTAATTAAATGACCATGTCGATAAGACGCTACCAGTACTAGAATCTCCTCCTACCTTGCCAGCCATGTTGACATTACGTGGTGCAAAGAATTTCTACCTCTTATCTAGATTACGGGGAAACCTCTTGCATGCGGTCAAGTGCTTCCTCATTGCAGAAATACCGTTAGCAACACGATACTAAAGCATGGACCCACAATGAATGCACTTCACTTGATATATTTTTTCATCCTTATCACTGATTTTCGAATAATGATTCCAGCATTCGAATGTATATTTCTTATCATGGGAAAGATGAGAATTGGATACCTTATTTGTGGTACTCAAGGTAGGGGGTGCCTCTTCTTCAATTTCATTGCCGGAAAACTCCAATCCCGTAATCAGAGTCATCTCCTCACGTCCATCCACCTCCATTGACGTGTTATCTTGATACATTAACTTCGCATTACACAACAATAATAGAATATAATTAGAAATTTCAAAACAAATAGCAAACTATAAATGAAACACCACTAGAACAATAATGTTTATCATAGAAATGGGACTCCCTTCATACCACCAAATCAAGGAAATGTCAAGAACGAATGATCGTCAAGAACAAGACATATAAGTCCCTCAGGGGCTATCTAGACCTAATTATACTATGCGGTGGAACCAAATTCTCCTCCTTGAGAAAGAGGAGAAAAACTCAAGTGAAAAGAAACAAGACATAGAAGTTCCTCTCTTTTATTTTTTCATTTTTCCACTGTTCATTACAAAAGCATCGAACAACTTCTCTACATATATAACACAATAGGGTTATGGTGCACAAAATTAGCTCATATACGCTCCAAAACAAGATGAATCACAAACTTCGTGCATCGATAGCTTTAAAAAGGATGATAATTGATCTTACTTGATGCTTTAAGTTTTAAAGTTGAAAATGTAATAGTAAAGATTCATATATATATTGATCTAGGAGCATTCTTTCCAACAGTTTCTAGGGGAGGCAATTCGTGATTACCAAAAACAAAAACAAAAAAACAACTAGATCGTAATTATAGATTGCACAAAGTTTGTAGAGCATGTATACCAAAGTTTGTCAAGGGATCAAGAGTGGGACAAGGCCATTAACATTTAAGGTTTTGCACCTTATCCATCAAATCCTCAATTCACTAAGATCATGAGGATGAAACTGCTTGCTCAGAATCACTACAAGACATGCATCTAGTAACCTCCTGTAATGAGAATTAACATCTTCTACCAATGAAGACACCATCATTTTCTAGATCCTACACAATTAGAATTGTTGAGGAATCAATCTACAATAGACGGTAATACATGGATACAATGGAAAATACTAAAACATTCATCTATAAAAGAACATTGGCAAACTATGTCGACATAATTCAAAGACAAATGATTTAATAAACACAACGAATCATCACCATGAACAGATAACAGCCAAAAGCACGAGATTGCAACCAAAAGACGAAAAACAAAGCCCCCCTCAACATGGAAACAGACCCCCCGCAACTAAAGAGAAAGAAGAACAAGTACCAAGAGACGAAAAATGAAATTCAAGCGCGGCCGGCTCACCGGCGTCCGGTAGAGCGGGGACGGCCCGCAATTCCAACGCCAGCAGCTCACCGGCAGAGCAGGGACGGTGGACAGCCCGACGGTAATCGCGGGTGAGCAGGGGCGCGGAGGCGTTCTGCTGCGTGGCGGAGCTCGTGGGTGAGAGGGATAGCCGGCGGAGCTAGGGGCTGTAGCGGGCAGAGCAGGAGCAGGAGCAGCAGCACTAGGTCGTGGCTGTAGCAGGCGCTGGCGCTAGCGGAGCGACGGTGACCAGGTCCAACAAGGCGGGGCGTGGGAATAGCGACGGGGGGGCGGCGCTTCGGACGGTTGCAAGGCGGCGGAAGATCGGATCGCTAGCAACACTTGCGGGTTCCGCAAGTGGAGATGCGGCGGTGCGACGCAGAGATGGCCAGTGGCTCAGGGGACGCCGGTGAAGGGGGCGAGGGAACGTGCGGGATCGAGGTCGAGACTTGAGAGAGAGAGAGAGGGGGCGGCAACGTTGGGGCGTCCGGTTCTTTTCTTCAAGCCCTAAGTAACCGAGTTCGGTTCCGGTTCCGATTCCCAAAAAAAAGGAACCGGAACCGGTCCCCTTGGAACCGAGAACCGAATCGGACCCTCTCCGGTTCCCGGTTCTACCAGGGAACCGCGCTCACCCTAGCTACGATTGCCAAACTCTACTCACTTAGGCTCAAAAACATCTATAGCAAAACCCTGTGCACCATCACAAGAACCTGACTCCAAAATGCGATAGCACCAATCGAACTTCAGCTAACTCGGTCTGATGGACAACAGAGGAATCCAGTTTGCTACAACCCTAACTAGCACTAGCAGTAGAAGTCAACAACCAAGCCCATCTATTTTAAAAGGCCAATAATTGCACCCTCAGTTCCACGATCGTGATTCACAGAGTCATCCAGACGAGCACAGCACAACGAGGGTGCAAAACAGGATGGGAAGGTCCAATTTTTTTTTTTTTTTTTTGGGTGGGGGACTCAAGTCTCAGGCAAGCTGATTCTCGACAAAGCACGACACTACATAACGTCTCACTATGAAAGAACTGGAGCTCCAATTTTTCGACATCAACAAGCGTAGCCAACAATGAGCTCTATCTGTTTCATTCAATTTTGGAACTTTCAAGTTGAGAAGTATCTAACAAAACATTCACTAATCCCCCTTTCCTCGAACTAACTCTAAGGTTTGCCAAAAAATCCCAAATCGCATTATAAAGAAATCCAAGATGCTAACCTGAGATGAGTAAAAAGATGAAATCGCAAGATGAAAAAGAGCAACGCAGCCTGTGAGAGGTAGAGGCGACGGCTCGATGCTTGCGAGAGATGAAGGCGAGGTCCGAGGCGACGGGTGGGGCTGAGGAGCAGGGGGCTACGGCGAGTCAGCGACTAGTGGGGTGGGCCGCGCGGTCGGCAAAGCAACACCGACGACACTCACAGCGAAAGAAGAGAACTAGAGTGAGCAATGCTCAGGTGCGTGCAACTGAAGTTTTAGCTTTTATTATTTTATTATTTTATTTTTTTCATATATTTATATTAGACCCAGTTTTTTTGGAAATTTATAAAAATAACCCCGTGCGTGTCGGAGTCACATGTCGGAATTTCTTATTCACGTGTCGGAGTGTCGGACGTGACACAAAGGGTCCCGAAGACTGTCCATGCGTCTTAGGTCTCGGCATGCGCTCATCTTCTTCTTGTATTATATCTTGTTTGCGATAGAAGATTTTCCCATACGGACTAAGTTCCCGCATTTCCGCTCTTAGCCATTGCCCAAATATTCCCAGTAAGTCTTCTACCAACCCTGAATTCTCATAGGGTATTTCCTTGCAAAATGTGGCATAATGCCCGATTCTACCGCAAGAATAACAGTAGTGTGGAAGCCTCTCATATTTGAACTCTACCCATAGCCTTTTGCTCTCCAAATTAACGATAACTCTAGTCTTAAGAGGTTTTTCAGATTCAGCTTGACTTTTGCCTTGCCAATCTTGTAACTGTTGTTCCTTTTAGCTTCTAATTTCACCTCTATTACCTCGCCAAGTTTCGATGCAATATCCCTAATGACTTCATTAGTAACTCTCCCAAATGGGAGGCCAAAGAAATTCACCCAAAAGGCATAATGATTAAATTTGTAATAGATCTTTGGGGTATCGGGATCACATTGCTGTAGAACTAGTAGATTACTTGAAAAAGACCATGGCTCAGAATCTAATACTCTTTGTTTTTCCAGCTTCTGACTGAAATGAGAAGGAGAAATAGCCCGGCTCTAGCATTGTACAGGAAACATTTTCAATCCTCCAAGCTCTTTTCATTGTGTTTAAAAATGCTGGAAAATTCACATTCGGTCTAGAATACAACTTCCCAAACAATGTTTTCTGGCATTCAGATAATTTCTCTCCAGAAATATCACCTTTAACATCAACTACATCATCTTCAGACCATAGCTTACCTAGACTTTTGCAAAGAGCCGTTAAACGTCTATCTTCCTTGATCTGACCTTCCATCTCTCAATCACCAGGAACTGTGTTGAGAGAGGTCTTAGATTTCCTTCACACAAGCTGGCCTGAGGAGTTTGGAACCAGCAAGAAAGAAGAATACGGCCCAAAACGATTGAAAGGAGCTCTGATGCGGTGGATTGCAGACTGGTGGTGTCAATCTGTGCCCCGAGGACTGAGAAGGGAGTGGCTAACGCAGCAAGATGGAAGGAAATGTGATGGGTATCTCGGATGGGGATTGCGAACGGGGGGTGTCAATTGGTACATCGAAGATCGAAGAGGGAGTGGCTAACAGAGGGGATTTTGATCGGAAACCTAGGGTAGACGAATTGGGAGATGGTTTTAAGGTTTTCCATTTGGGGATGAATCAAAACCTACCCTGAAGGTAGGAGAAAACTGCCCATGTGGTAGAGAGAAAAGAAAGCTCTGAGAATTCGGGTGTTTTAGATTAAGGAGGCTGGAATAGCTTGCAAAATCTATCCACTTCACCCGCTTAATTGCCCCCGGCCTATTCTCACATCTCTATCGAAACAGAATGGTTTCATATTCTCTACTCATATCCGTTTTTCGAATTTCGATCTTGATTAGTTTACAAGATTAAATGGTCAATTCTTCTTTGGACCCTTGATTCGATTATTTTGCAAGAACGTTGGGCCGGCTATGTAACGCATCCATCAGGAAGGAGCTTAAAATAAGGGATTTCTTTCAATATTGAGGACGCTGCATTTAGACATGTATTCCAAGCCATAATTTCTAGAGGAGAAAATCTCGATATGTGTCCATCACTAATGGTTTCGATGATTGGCCGGCGATTGTTTTTTAATATTGCTACAAATCTGGTCTTTTGATATGAGAGCGTGTATATAGTCGCAAGCTATACTCTTTTGTTTTCTAAGTTTTGTTTTGTTTTACAGCTCTTTTGGGATTTGCTTTTTTGGAAGTTTTTTTATTCCTCTCATGTGATTATAATAAAATGAAATTTTCTTTCGACGAAAAAAATTTACTTTGTATTTATGTGAATTTCCATGAATCATAATGCGACATGTTAGATTATTTTTAGTTCTTAAGTCTTTTGACTCTATGATTTCATCGTAAATTTCATGTAAATGGATTTTAGAACCACTTAACCATGAAACAACAAAATATCCGTGTTACAACTATACAGCTTTTACTCACTGATTGTTTACTTTTATTGTAAACTTAAAGCGACAAAAACACAATTTGTTATATTTTAAATAGTCTGTGATTTTTAAATTTCTGCGGTTCTTTTCTAATTAAGTGAATTCTTTATTCAGATAAATGTTTTTATATTACATTGAATGAAATTGCTCGAACAAATTAAGCTATTAAATTATTGATAGTTTACCGACTAAACAATCTTTATGTTCAGCTTTTGTTAATTGAATTCACGATAAGAAATTCGTATATACACTGAGTTAAATTACTTGCATCAAATCGGTTAAAATTCAAGCGTTTCTCAAATATTTAATCTTTGCTTATTTGTTGTAAAATAATTTATTTAAATTTTATCTTACTTAAAAAAATTGTAGGAAGCATTCTTTATTTAGATTAAGAGATATTTAATAGAAAAAATATATATAGACACAAACAGACGCGTATGTTCACACTATCTTCTAAATTATGTCTTTCGGCTTTTCATTATTCAATTCATTGTGAGTTACTGGGGTTCGCCTCACGCCACCCTTCCATCTTGGAAGGGGGAGGTTGAGGTTCAAATCCCTACCTTCTCGGAGGAATTGAGATGGGGACGATTTCATTTCGGGGAGTGGGTTTTGGCCACGCCCGGCAGCGAGGCAAGTCTCGAGAGTGAGTGTTAGAGTAGGATTAACGTAGGACCGACCAAAAAAAAAAAAAAAAAAAATTCATTGTGAGTTTATGTCAAGCGAATTTGGCATTAGCAAGAAAGGCAACAGAAAACTGTAATTACTCAATTTATCATTTTATTACTCAACTTACTCAGTTTATTTTACAATGTAAAATGTCTTGTACGGTGTAGCTTATACACTTAAACGTAATAAGCTATAATTTAATTTTACTCAATTTAAAATAGCAATTGATTAAAAGTCATTGCATATAATGCTTGACTTGTTTTTGTAACTTTACATTGTGATCGAAAATCTTTTAGGAAATCACTGTAAGACTTTCAATAAGTTTTTTTGGCCGAAAATACTAGTACTTTCGTTTTTTTTTTACTCTTGTTCTAACTCCTCTCTTCTGTGTACATCTAGTACTTTCATTTACTAGAGGAAAGTTTGGGATCATCTAAACATGAAATATCCGCCAGAATTTAAGAAGATGATAGGCTGCCATAGGCTAGCAATAAGTCTAGGATCAACTCAATTATAATTGCAAGATACAGGCTTCACTCAAACGTACCGGCAGCAACAAATAGACCAAGTCTCATTATCCTATCAGACACAGAACACTAGGGACCAAAATCTGGAAATTGAACACCCTCCCCAAAATTTGTATCTTTTTGTGTAGCGTATCTGAAAACGCTATTCCCACAAGAGAGAATCTCTTCAAGAGGAAAACTGTAGCTGACCCTATGTGGCCTCTATGTCACCAAGCTCCGGAAACAACAGAGCATATTTTCCTCCTTTGTCATTGGACAGTAGCCATACGGTCGGATTCAAGACTACACAATCATATTTCAAACCAGAACATTATCAGAATGGATAAATGGATCGTGCGACGTATTGAATCACGCACAAACCTACCTTCAAATTAGGAACTCGTGGCGGTACTGTGGTATAATTGGAAAGCACGAAATGCCCTCCAGTCCCACCGACGGGAATCAAGCTTAGTCATTGGCGACGCATTCGCAATGAACACAAATTTCTTGATATGGAAGGAAGCAAACTGACCAAAGCCCCTAGGACGTGTGGGCCTAAATTGAAGATTGCAAGAGGAAACTGGCCCATCTCAAATTTGTTCGCTTAGCCAATGTGCGAGAGAGGCAAATAAGCTAGACAGATCGAATAGCTAAAGCCCATAGTAAAAAAAAAAAGGACTTCTTTCTACTTGGTTGTCTAATTTGAATAAGTTTTTTTTTTTTTTTCTATATAAGTTCGGTAGAAGATTAACTAACCCGTTTGGATGGCAATTTAGGAAATCCATAAAAATATCGTGGGGGGCGAGTAGTAATTCTCTTGAAAAGCTAGTTCCTAACTTACCTTGTACACAAAGGAAATAATTTAATCAAATGAAAAATCGTTGCTTGAAGACTTTGAGAAATTCCAAAAATATATGTTCCATCCACAAGCTCTCAATTTTTAGATACCCTGACAAGGAGAAAAACTTTATTACTTCTAAATGGTAGAAAACCATGTTGTGATAGTCAAGGAATGAAATTGTGGGTGTTAATTACACGCAAGATATATATTGGATTATTTGCACTATTAAATTGAACAAATAATTAGATCATTTAATTGGATTTTGAATTCTACATTATATATAATTCGTGAGGTTAGCTGGGCCATGTAATAAAAATTTAATTGCAAAAATCTGATTTCGGTGTGATTTATGAAAACAATTCGTTAGGATCGAATATTGAAACAATAATATCTATCCATTCAATTAAAAACAGTCATTGATTACCTCTCATCGAGGGAACTTTTGTACTTCTAGCGAAAATTTGAATTTTTATTTATTTTCTAGCTTTATTAGAACGTGGGTCAATTTAGGCGGTGTTTGTTTGTATTTCTTTTTCTGTTCAAACACTTTTTTTTTTTTTTAGTTCTAACAAAAAAAACAACGTAAACGTTTGTGTGCGTTTTGTTCCAAATCGTTCTTTTGTTAGGGACAAAAAAGAATGAAAACAAGCAAAAAAAAAAAGTTGTTTCTTGTTTCTAACAAAACAAAAGAAACACTTCTCTTTTTTCTTTTTTTTCTTCTTTTCTCTTTTCTTCTTCTTCTTCTTTTCTTCTTCTTCTTGCTTTGGCCGGCCACCGGCCTCGGCCATGGCGGCGACCAAGCCGACGAGGGCCGGCGGCCTCGCCCGGCCCACGGCGAGGCTCGCCGGCCCCGGCGAGGCCGAGCCTCGCCGTGGTTGGGCGAGGCTCGGCCTCGCCCTGGCCGGGCGAGCTAGGGCTCGCCCGGTCCGGCGAGCTCGGGCTCGCCCGGCCAAGGCGAGGCCGAGCCTCGCCCAACCACGGCGAGGCTCGGGGCGGCGAGCCTCGCCGGTGGGTCGGGCGAGGCCGCCGGCCAAAGCAAGAAAAAAATAAAAAATAAAAAGAAAGAAAAATAATGAAAAATAAAAAAAATTTAAAAAATTAAAAGAAATAAAAAAAAGAACAAAATTTACCAAACATATTTACGTTCTTTTTTATTTTAAGAACAAAGTTCTGCAAACGCTCATTTTTTGTTCAAAATCGTTAGGACAGAAATAGTTTTTATTTTCGTTTCCTAAACAAAAAAAGCAATGTAAACACAAACAAACGCACCCTTATAGGCCCAGTCCGTAGTCTCGATTTAAGTATGTCTTTATCGAGATGTGAGCTCCACTGTAAAAATAAGAAATATTTCATTTTAATTAATTCTGGTGGAGCCACTCCTTTTGGCTCTTTTTCTTTCGTCCTTATCTCTTTTCCTGTCCACCACCCACTGCCGCTGTCTTTTCTTGTCGACGAGACATGACCTGACGTCTTTCTCCCTTCGCTCGCTACTCACGCGCCATTAGCCAAGTACTGTACTCGCTTGCCGATTGGGTCCAAGGAAAGTCCATGGAAAAGGATCCGATGAGAAAATATTAGGTAACTTTCGGCTGCATAGCGATCGAAATCTGCTTGTGTTAGAGCCGGTGCGACTCCGGTGATTCATTTTCTCTGCTACTGGATGAGATGGAAGGGGCCGGCTGTGATGTGTTCTTGAGTTTCCGATGGCTGGACGCGGGCTTCGCCGATCATCTCTATAACTCTCTCATAGATGCAGGAGTCCGTGCGTACAGGGACAAAGATGAACTCCGCGTGGGTGAAGACATCGGCGGGAATCTCCTTCGGGTGATTGAGCAATCGAAGATCTTCATACCCATCTTGTCTCAAGGTTATGCTTCCAGTACTTGGTGTCTTAAGAAGTTGGCCCTGATGGTGGAGTGTCGGAAAAGGGAGGGACGGTTAATTTTGCCCATTTTCTACGATGTCAGTCCATCCGAGGTTCGACACCAAACGGGAGGTTACGGTGAGGCCTTCCTTGCGCACGAAAAGAAGAAGCGATATGACAATGAGACCATCCGCGAGTGGAGAGCTACTCTCCAGGCGGTTGGA
Source organism: Eucalyptus marginata (assembly GCA_014182565.1). NCBI lineage: Eukaryota > Viridiplantae > Streptophyta > Magnoliopsida > Myrtales > Myrtaceae > Eucalyptus > Eucalyptus marginata. Next base: position 34,473,373 of record CM024587.1, on the reverse strand, counting down.
GTGTTAAGAGGAGTGGACATACATAACAAGGCCAACAGGTACCTCATTATCTTCCACCCTTGATTAACCACATGATATAGGAGACAATGAAATTCAGGTGCAAAGGCTTTTTTGTTGAAAGTTTCCTTTTTATTTTTTTAGCGTGGAAAAATTGTAGCTACATCGGTTCCCTTTGTTTGAGTAGTGTATCAACAATTTGATCTGACATTAAATATTTATGACACAAAATATGAAATAATTTTTTTTGTGTATTTATGTAATGAGAATACATATATATGTTCGTCGAAATTAGCTTATGTTGTATGCTGAAAGTTAAAGGATCTCTTATTTATAATTCATGACACTTGAGGCGTGTACTATATGCTAATGAGAAGGCTATTTTGAGAAGAAGAAGCTTGTTAACACATCAGAAATACGGTAAATATCATCAGCCTATTTTCTTCTAATTAGCCAGATATAGTTATCGGTTACTGTAGTTTGACGGTTGGGTAACTGTTCGAATGCTGCACAACGTTTGAGCATCTGCCTAGCATGTCCATAAATTTATTCTTCCGGATCAATGCAATGCGGTATGTTCCATTTGCAGTTGCAGTTGCACTTCTTGTTGCATGCCCTGGCTTGAAGAGACTGCTATCAATTCCTGTTGTCATAGATTTCAGCTAACTTTCTACTTTACCCTGGCCTTTTTGTCATTTTTTCATTAGGCACAAAGAAGAAATAGCTATGGAGGTGGCTGCCAAGGTTTTAAGTAAGCTGAAGAATTTGGAAAAAAGTCATCGAGCAACTACACTGCTCAAGATGCAAACTGAGGTATTTCATCAAAATATGAATTATATACTATCTCTTAAATGCCATTTTTTGAAAAGAATTGTCTTTCTCATTCAGTGATAAAGTAAATGACACTAATTGATTGCGTACTTCTGTCTCAAATTTGAGAAAGAGAAGAATCATAAGTAGCATGGCAATAGTCTGCCATCTGAATTTGAATATATAAGTTCCATTTGCATAATGCTCATTTGCTAAATGGAACTTATTTACACTTCAGAGATTAGAGTAGCATTAATTTCATTAGAGTGACCATCGTTGTGGTGTGCATATCAAGTCTTCTTAAAAGTTGAAATATCTGGTGAGTAAATAAGCAGATCCAACTTCCAAGATAATAGTTAGATTAAATGACTAGCTAAGTTTCCTTATTAATATTGTATTAGATCAGATGTCAATTTAGTTATCAGAGTATGCTAGAATAAGTGTCTGCACATTTTTTGCATTGACAAGAATTTTTTTATGACAAATGAATATCTTGTATCTATGTGTGGGACTGCAGCAATGTTGTGAGAGAGACTGATCAGGTGATGTTTGTTCTTTTCTCCGTCTACTTATAATACTTTGCTGAAGAAATTCTGTTTTTCTTGCAGAGCATGGAGAAAATGAAAGATGAAGCTAGATGGCGAGCAGCAGATATGGAAACCTCATATGGGAATTATGCAATTTTACCTGTTCAAAATTTAGTTGGAATTTATGATAATGTAAAACACATGACCGACTTACTGGAAATGGAAGTCAATGATGAGGTGCACATTATTGGAATCTATGGAATTGATGGAATTGGCAAGACGACTCTTGCCAAGGCTGTATACCAGTGCATCTCTTCTTGTTTCGACAGTTGTAGCTTTCTTGCAGAGGTCGAAGAAGCCCAAAATTCTCATGGTATTCAGTTTTTGCAAAATAAGTTGATACGTGATATCCTTGAACGAGATCGTGAAGATCTTTCTTTCGATAAAAAAAAAATAGAAGATTACCTGGATATATTTCGTGAAATGAAAGTTCTAATAGTTGTCGATGATGTGGAAAAGCCATCAGACCTTCATGCTATTGTAGGGGACCACCTTCATTGGTTTGGTCCAGGTAGTCGAATAATTGTGACTTCCAAAAATAGTGGAATTCTCAAAGAGTATGATCCCGAGAAGGCTCGTACCTGTTTGGTTAGTGCATTGGATAATGGTCAAGCTTTTGAACTTTTCTGCAGGCATGCATTCAGGATGCAATCTTCAATTCCAGATTATGATGGACTCGCAAAATGGATTGTCAATGCTACAGCAAAACTACCATTAGCAGTTGAAGTCCTTGGTTCATTTTTGCGGGGTAAGTCAATACAAGAATGGGAAAATATGAAGAAGTCGTTGGAAGTACGTATGATGAGATATCAAGAGACTTCGGTTGGTCTTGAAGAGATATGGGATATATGTTACAAAGAATTAGATCAACAGCAAAAAGATATATTTCTGGACATAGCATGTTTTATCTCTGGTTTGGATGCCCGAACTGCTTCATATATGTGGTCCAATTGTCATCTTCCATCTTCTGGTTGCATTCTAATGCCCTTGGCAAAAATTGGAGAAAACGATGAATTGCAGATGCACAGGTTACTAAGATGCCTTGGCAAAAGAATTTTAAATCAAGAGGGATCTGGGGGTCCAATTGGGAGTAAATTTTACGTACAGGATATGGTTCCAAAAGCAATAAGCAGGAAGAAGGTAAAACCTTTTGGTTCTGTTTGTTCTCGGCAAAACAAACATCTTGACATATGGTCTAAAATTTCTTCCTTTCCAAATTTTCTCAAGGAATCATATCATATATGTACTCTTCAGCATGTAGGGCAAGGAAAGTATCTTTTTTTCTGATGGGCATTTGCTTTTACAGCTTCTGATGATTATGTTACTTTGTCAAATGTAGGGAATTGTAAACGTTGAAGCTCTCTCCTTTGACTTCACATCTGGAGATTTTAAGGGGATGCAAGGCATAAGATTTCTCAAGTTGAATAACGCAAAAGTTTCCGGAGATTTTGCAGGTGCATTTCCGAGTTTAAGGTGGCTCTGTTGGCAAAGGTGTCCTCTGGAATTTGATGCAACAAATTTTATGTTAAGAGAGTTGGTCATTCTTGATCTGTCTTGGAGCAAAGTCACGGAAGGCTGGGGAGGTTGGACTAAAATCAAGGTGGTTTAGTATTTAGTTTTTTTATATTTGCTTTCTCGAATTAAATATCCGCGAATTGACCGTGTGGGTTTCTGTTCTGACTGTACAGATGGAGAAATTGAAAGTCTTGAATCTTACTGGGTGTTCTGGCTTATTGATCACTCCCAACTTCTCCGATTACAAAGATTTGGAAATCCTGATTCTTGAACGATGTTCTCATTTGGTGGAGCTACATCCTTCAATTGGCCATTTGACACGTTTAGTCTCCCTGAATTTGAAGTTCTGCTCCCGATTGCACAGGTTGCCAGAGGAACTGGGTCGGACGACAGCTCTGAAAGAACTTTTAATTGACGGGACTTTTGTAGGGGAGATCCCCAATTATATAGGCAATTTGACGCAGCTCGAAATAATCAGCGGCTTCGAGTGCCGCTTATTGACTTTCCTGCCTAGTTCGATTGGTTATCTGGCTTCTCTCTCCGAACTCTCACTATATGGTGCCAATATCATTGAGCTCCCAAGCTCACTGGGGGGGCTGCTTAAGCTAAGACGCTTGTCTTTGGGAAAGTGCCGTAATTTAAGGAAACTTCCAGATTCAATCGGTGTAATGGAGTCATTAGAGGAGTTGGATATATCGGAGACTCTTATCCGTGGACTCCCTGATTCAATAAGATGTCTGAAAAGATTGAGAGTGCTGAGAATGGATTCTTCTTTCATTCGAGAATTTCCTGGGGAGATTGGGAATCTAACCAATCTGGAAGAACTACACGCTTCCGGGTGTTTGGATTTGCGAGGGGCCATTCCCAGTGATATCAAGAAACTACATCGTCTGAGATCATTGATGCTGGGGCGTTCCAGTATATCAAGCCTACCCCCCGAAATCTCCACCATCTCTGGTCTTCTCACCCTGGATTTAAGTCGGTGCAATGAAATCGAACAGTTGCCAAAGCTTCCTCCTTCTCTAATTTGTCTGCGTGTGAGTTCTAGAAGGATGAAAGCGATGCCCCTTATTGAAAATTTAAAGAAATTGGAGGAGCTGTGCCTAGGTGATGGGGGCCCGCCACCCTCTGCGATAGACAAGATTGAAGGGCTTGAAGGGCTTGAAGCCCTGAAGAGGCTAGATATATCAAATTGCAAAATACGAAATCTTAATGGGATTGGCCAGTTAACCTCACTAAGAAGTTTGATCCTATCCGACTGTGATTACCTCGGTAGTTTACCTGATCTTTCAAACTTGACGCTGCTGAAAGTTTTAGAGATCAGACGATGTAGAATGATCCTTCAAATTGAAGGTCTAGAAAATTTAACACTTTTGAAAAAGCTGAAAATCAGTGAATGTCCGGCTGAGAGCTCAGTGCAAGAATGGAATGCGACTAAGGATGTAAAGGCACGATTAGTCGAAACAGTCAAAAAACGGGGGTATGAGGTCTTCATCAAACAAGGTGCGACATCTTCGAAGCGTAATACAGAGGAGATTCCTCTGGATACATCAAATAAGGTGCGATATCTTCTTCATAAATATAAAGTAGATGCATGTGGATGCACGGGTTTGAAAATTGATTTGTTATAATTTCAGTTTGATACTATAATTCGGTAAGACAACACAAATTGTAAAAAGTTGAAATATTGTTCTGAAATTTACATGGACTAAAGTATGTCTTTTAATCCAATGGAGAAAATTTATCGGCATGATCTTTAAATAATTTCAAATACATTAGCATTCCTTCGACATGTTCTTTTTAATTTGAAATGTTGTTTTTTTATAAAATTAATAAAATGTGTCATAATAATTTTTCAATTTATTTCGTTGTTATATAATTGAGCGTTGGACATAATGTTATACCATATGTGTTTTCATAATTTTTAGCAATGATCGCCCTATTAGACTTTGGCATTATTGCGCATTAGACCGTAAACTTTAAAAAGTTATAGATTCCCTTTCTTCACCCCAAAAAAACTTTTGATTCATGTTGCATCCATTAGTTTTTCAGCACGCGTAGCCATTAAACAATAATTGTGTCACACATTTATTGGCTGTTTTGCCGGTGCATGCATATGTAGTAGGCCAGACTAGTTTCTATTTTTGGCTACCAATGGGCTTGACTAGTTGATTTTGCGATTTTGGTACAATAGTAGATTGCCACCACTGGGAATTCACGTCGGCTCATGATACATGACTATTTATATGACGATGTAACTTTTATACAAGAGAAAGCCTTATTTCACTAAAAAATGCAACTTATGACAAAAAGAGACACTTGTAATTTGGAAGCATATTACTTTAAATTAAAAAAGAATACCACAACATAAAGATTTTCATTAAGTAACTTGAAACAATGTATCTCGTGGTTATGGATTTTTCATTCCAACAATAGAAAATAGAACTCTTTTTTTAGTTTCAAAATGTAAAACAATTGAATTTATATTAGTACCATAATTGAAATAAATAATTACCATTAAAAGATAGTAGTACATGAATAACGTCGGAACTATCCCGAAAGAATTGAATTTATTTTCTATTTTTCGCTTTACTTAAAGGAGGTGCATTTCCGTTTCACATTTTTCGACAGCCTTCTGCTTTTACTTGGGGAATGTTTGGAGTGGATTTTGCTTTTAGCTTTAGGGTTTCATATTACTCATTTTTGCAGTCGGAATTAAAATTTCATTTAATCGAGCATCTAAAATCTTTACGAACGCTAAATACTGACAGTTAGAAAGAGAAACAGATGATTTAGTTGTTTCCATTTTGGTTCGAGTACTATGAGTTTGAATTATTCTTGCTCAAGAACCTAAATAATGAAAAAAGAAAATTCAAAACTAATGCTGCGTGTACTAGGACTGGTTTATAAAACTGTTATTTTAAGTTGGGAAAATGGAAAAAATACGATTTGATCCTCATATTATTTGCGACTCTTAATTTTGGGCCATGTACCTTACTTTCATCTCAATCTCTCAACAAGTATTGCCTTTTCCCTACGGTTTCGTCCTCTAATGACTTCCTTAGGTAGATGTGCTCGATAAACAAACGATGTGCTGACATGCAGGTGCCATGCAGACTAGGGTGTTGTTCATTTCCAGCTGGTATTGCAAATAGTCATCAAAGGGATGAATTTGAAAAAAAAAATCGACATGGGGCTAAAATGAGGGGCAAAATTTTATCTTTGCCCGAAAGGATTTCAACTTTGTTCACCCTAGCACTAGCAGCATGTTCTCCCTCACTCCCTTAGTCGTCTTTTATCCCTTAAAGTATGGATGCCAATCGCTCGCCCACATGCCAATCTTTTTCTATTCTTTCTCGATTGTTGATCTTTGTCAATTCGTGCTTGTCTCACGAAAAAGATGTGAGTGCCAATGTAAACGGGCCACACATAAATTGAGCAAGAAATTTGCAAAAATCTGTAGCGAATAGACAATATTCTCAATTGATAATTGACATTCAATTTAAGGATAGAATTACATGTAAAGTGACCAAGTAACCAGAAGGAACCAATCAAGAAAAGCTCAGTATCTGTAAAATAGAGTGTGGTATCGGAACATGTATTTGGAATTCGGTGAGAATATCTAGGCATTGCTTTCCATTAGTCCAGGACCACTATCTCCGAAAATTGAATGTAGATCATTCGACTTGGAAACAACAACACAAGAAAATGTGAGGAAAGATGATGCAGAAGGAACCAAAGAAATTTGTATGTATTTGAAGGTAAACTGAACTTAATATCGATCATTGCATAGTTGGAGTCTAAAAATAGTCTACCATCTGAATTTTAAGACGTTAGTCCTATTTGCATAATGCTCATTTGCTGTTGGGAGCTTGTTTACACTTCAGAGATTAGAACAGAATTAATAATTAACGTGACCATTGATGTGATGTGCATATCAAGATTTCTTGAAAGTTGAAATATCTGGTCTGTAAACTAAGCATCCAACTTCCAAGATGCTAATGTTATCTAGGCTCTATTTATTTCACGAAAAAAACAATTTAAAAAATATTTTCCTAAAAATGACTGTTTGTATTGCTTGCAACGACAATGAGTAAATAAAATTTTTTTTTCGTCGTCCCCGAAATTGTTTAGGCATAAAGTTGTCCGTAAAAAACATGTTCAATTAACTAATTATTTTAAGTGATACAAGTGATCATTTTTATTATTATTATTTTTTTAAAATCATTCATTTTCCACGAAACAAATAAAAGCCTAATTTGATTACAATACTATCTAAGTTTCCTTATTAATATTGTGTGAGAGTAGATATTGAATTATGGATCATAGATTGCTTGAATAAGTGTGCGTATTTTTGCATCAATAAGAACAATTTGATGATAAATGAATATCTTGTATCTATGCGTGGAACTGAAGGAATGTTATAAGAGAGAGACTGATCGGGTGATGTTTGTTCTTTTCTCCGTCTACAATGATACTTCGGTGAAAATTCTGTTTCTCTTGTAGAGGATGAAGAAAATGGAAGACGAAGCTAGCGAGCGACCGGCAGACGGGGAAACCTCCGAGAGAAATTATCGTGCAATTGCAGCTGTTCAGAATGTAGTTGGAATTGATGGTCGTGCAAAACAAATCATCGACTTACTGGAAATGGAAGTCAATGATGAGGTGCGCATTATTGGAATCTATGGAATTGATGGAATTGGCAAGACGACTCTTGCCAAGGTTGTATACGACCAGATCTCTTCTTGTTTTGACAGTTGTAGCTTTCTCGCAGAGGTCAAAGAAACCACCCAAAATTCTCTTGGTATTCAGTTTTTGCAAAATAAGTTGATACGTGACATTCTTGAACGAGATCATGAAGATCCTTCCTTTAATGAAACAATAGAAGATTTCGTGGATGTATTTCGTGAAATGAAAGTTCTAATAGTTGTCGATGCTGTGGAGAAGCCATCTGATCTTCATGCTATTGTAGGAGACCAGCTTCATTGGTTTGGTCCAGGTAGTCGAATAATTGTGACTTCTAAAAATAGTGGAATTATCAAAGAGTATGATCCCGAGAAGGCTCGCACCTACATGGTTAGTAAGTTGGATGATGGTCAAGCTTTTGAACTCTTCTGCAAGCATGCATTCAGGATGCAATCTTCCATACCTGATTATGATGGACTCTCAAACCGCATTGTCAATGCTACAGAGAAACTGCCATTAGCGGTTGAAGTCATTGCTTCATTTTTGCGGGTAAATCAATACAAGAATGGAAAAAGATGGAGAAGTCAATGAAAGAATGTATGATGAGTTCTCAAAAGACTACGGTTGGCCTTGAAGAGATACTGGATATATGTTACAAAGAATTAGGTCGACAGCAAAAAGATATATTTCTGGACATAGCATGTTTTATCTCTGGTGTGGATGCCCGAATTGCTTCATACATGTGGCCCAATTGTTATCCCTCCTCTGGTTGCATTCTGATGCCCCTGGCAAAAATTGGAGAAAACAATGAATTGCAGATGCACAGATTGCTGAGATGTTGTGGCAAAAATATGTTTGAGCAAGAGATATCTGGAGATCCAATTGGGAGAAAATTTTATATACAGGAGAAGGTAAAAACTTTTGGTTCAGTTTGTTATCGGCAAAACAGACACCTCCACATACAGGCTACATTTTTATTTTATTTTTTTCCATTTTTTCGAGTAATCATATCATATATGTACATTTTAGCACGTAGGGCAAGGAAATATCCTTTTTTTCGGATGGATATTTGGGTTTACAGCTTCTGATGATTATGTTACTTTGTCAAATGTAGGCAAGGAAAATGTCGAAGCTCTCCCCATTGACTTCACAACTGGAAATTTTCAGATGATGCCAGAACTAAGGTTTCTCAAGTTGGATAATGCCAAAGTTTCTGGAAACTCTGAAGATGCATTTGCTAGTTTAAGGTGGCTCTGTTGGCAAAGGTGTCCTCCGGATTTTAGTGCAAAAAATTTTTTGTTAACAGAGTTGGTCATTCTTGATCTGTCTTGGAGCAAAGTCACGGAAGAATGGGGAGGTTGGAGTGAAATCAAGGTGGTTTGGTATTCATGTGGTTGTTTTTATGTTTGTTTTCTCAAATTAAATATCTGCGAATTGACCATGTGCGTGTTTTACGTTTTGGCTTTGCAGATGAAGAAATTGAAAGTCTTGAATCTTACCGCGTGTTCTGACTTACTGTTCACTCCCGACTTCTCTGGTTACGAATATTTGGAAATCCTGATTCTTGAACGATGTTCTCATTTGGTGAAGCTAGATCCTTCAATTGGCAATTTGAAACATTTAATTCACTTGAATTTGAAGTTCTGCTCCCAATTGAACGGGTTGCCAGTGGAACTGGGTTATATGACAGCTCTGAAAGAGCTTTTTATTGACGAGACTTCTGTACAGGAGATCCCCATCTCTGTAGGCAATTTGAAAAAACTTGAAATTCTCAGCGGCTTTAAGTGCTTCCCATTGACTCATCTGCCCAGTTCAATTTGTTACCTAGCTGCCCTCTCCGAACTCTCATTAGAAGGTGCCGAAGTTACTGAGCTCCCAAGGTCACTGGGGGAGCTGCTTAATCTAAGACGCTTGTCATTGAGGGATTGCCGTTATTTGGAGGAACTTCCAGATTCTATCGGTAAAATGAGATCATTAGAGGAGTTGGATATATCGGTGACTAGTATCTCTGAACTCCCCAATTCAATAAGAAATCTGGAAAGCTTGAAAGTGCTGAAAATGGATTCTTCTTTCATTCGAGCATTTCCTGGGGAGATTGGGAATCTGACCAAGCTTGAAGAACTCCATGCTTCCTGGTGTCGAAGTTTGAAGGGGCCCATTCCCCATGATATCAAAGAACTACACAATCTGAGATTATTGACGCTGGGCCATTCTAGTGTATCTAGCCTACCCTCTGAAATCGTCACCATCCCTGGTCTTCAAACCCTGGATTTACTTCAGTGCAACACACTTGAAGTGTTGCCGGAGCTTCCGCCTTCTCTAATTTCTCTGCGTGTGAGTTCCAAAAGGATGAAAGCAATACCCCTTCTTAAAGGTTTGAAGGAATTGGAGGAGCTGTGCCTAAGTGATGAGGACCTGAAGGAATGCCGACCTCCCTCAGAGCAGCCGATGCCAGAATCCAATGTGAATCAGCGCTTGTCTATATGGATTTCAAGGCTCTGGAACCTAGTGTTGCTCCAAACACAAAGGATTGACAAGCAATCCTTCTTAATATCGTTTCCTAAACTGAGGAAACTAGAATTGTCTCTTTCGCAAATTATCAAGCTGAAGTTTGAGCTGACAGATATTCCTCAGCTCAAGATGCTAGCCCTTTCTGGTTCGAGCCTTGAAGAAGTATCAGAGCTTCCCAAGACGTTGTCAGTTTTATCAATTCAAGGTTGTTCAGCATTGAAAAGATTGCCAACTGTCCAGGGCTTAAACAACTTATCAGTGTTTGAGCTCTACCACTGTGCAATAGAAGTGATTGAAGGGCTTGAAGATCTTAAAGCCCTGAAGAGGCTAGATGTATCAAACTGCAAAATACGGAATCTCAATGGGATTGGCCAGTTAACCTCACTGAGAAGTTTGATTCTATCCAACTGTGATTACCTTGAAAGTTTACCTGATCTTTCAAACTTGCAGTTGCTGAAAATTTCAGAGATCAGACAATGCAAATGATCCATCAGTGACTGTCCAGCTGGGAACTCGGTGCAAGTACAGGATGCATTGAAGCATGTAAGGGCACGTTTAACGGTTACGCTGGACTCTTCAGTTTTAATTTATATCTGTGCATGGCATCCACCCTGTTAAGAGAAGACGGGAGAACAGCCCACGGAAAGACTTAATGGAGGAGAAACAGGAATAAGCGAATAAGGCAAATTTATTATAGTCAATTTCAAGTTTGACTCTATTGAAGTCCCTTTACAGACAATTCGAGCCCAAATCAACCGCCATGAACAAAAGCAGCCCCTCCAGGTGATCACACCGGTCTCTTCCAAAAGGAAAGGCGTGCACCGGATAAATGAAGACCCGTCAGGCATTCTGGCAGAATCGTTAAGGGCTAAAGTATATTGAACTTTCTGGTGGATTGGTCACTTAGAAAACTGGGTCATTTTTATGTTCGGTCACACAGCAGAAATGCAGATCCGCCCGGGTTCAGCTAGGTCTGAGAGGCCACTAAGGTACCGATAGAGTTCTCATTCTTTATTTAGCTATGATTTTATAACGTTATGCCTTTAGTTGATTGGACAAATTTTTAGTTAGCACGTGCCTCCTCACTTCTTGATCAAGTTTATGAATTCCCCTGCCAAAATCAACACTGGCATAGGCTTATCTGAAGGAAAAGGATGTTTTGCATCGTTTGACATGAGAGACATTTTAAATTTTTCCATTAATTTTCCATTACATGCTAGTCATCCTTTCTGGTTCTTCTTTTCATTTATATTTAATGTTGACACCTAAATTTTTACTTATAGATTATTCGTGCATTTCATAAGAAAATTAAGGATTGAATTTATTTCGAATTTGATCCCTAGCCAAAAACATCATCATTGCGTAAACTTGCGTATTACACTTTGCATGGACTCCCATTCGTATATAGCATTTTTGTGTGCCCTTCATCATTGAATTTTAAAATTCTTCCAAATAATCTTCGCATCTAATAATAATACTTAGATTATAAAGCTAAGTATTATTTAATCGGATTGACACGTAGAAATCTTAGTTGGATCGTAAATTTTGCAAGGTATGGAAAACATGGAGAATAATTTTTTTACGACCTTGATCGTCCTTGATTTGATTAAATTAGTAAATGTTGATATGTTCGCAGATAGTAATGGTAAACCGTCATCTTAGTTATTGGTGGGGGCGAATATTTTTCGAATTATATTTTAATGATTATCGAGTCTGAATTTACTAAATCAAGGATTTCATAGCATTCGGTATGATTTACTAATTCAAGAGCCATGGATTACATTATTTATTTTTAATCTTAGTTAACTAATATAGTTACAATTTACTCACATCAATAGGACCCATTTATTTGGTCGAAGGAGGAGAAGTTCTTTTCACTATGATGTCTTTTAATCATTCTTAGTAAGCCACTTGTTTTCTTTTTAGATAGCATGAGAGGCCACATGCCACTTAGTTATCATTTTAAGAATATATACAAGGCTAAGAGTTTCACTCAAAGGAAAACTCTTATGCAAACTTGACACCTAATACCCACTTGTCTTATTCCAATAGAAACATTTAGAGTCTAAGTTATGATCATTCCTACAAGTGGCCATCCACTCTTATGTCTTAAATTCTCTCCACTTGGTGATATAGTAGATGAAACCTTGTAAGCATGCCACACGTAACTTCATATTGGCATGCAATATTACACCTAGCAATTCAACTTCAAGTCACCACTCTTAACTTGAGTAAAATTCAGATTCATTTTTCATCTCGACCATATCGTTCTTCCCTCGATCTTCAAAAGAAAATTTCTTCTACCTTCAAGTCTGGATTTCATCTGTCAAGAGTTTCAAGGTGATAAACTTTGGGTTGTTTAGTTCTCATTCAAAGTGAAAATTTTAGGCGTAAGTTAATTTAAATTTAATCTACTTTAACACTTTGGACTTTGGTTGGTTGGTATGTGACTTTAGTTGTAAGTAAATTTGATGATAAGTGCGACCTTGTTCAATAGTGGCGTGTTGGTATGTTATGATGTTTTTGTTTTGATGAATGTTTATACGCCTAACAAGTGTTCAAGTTATTTTGTTAGGATGTGGTGACACTTTGTATGTAGAAATGATAAGTCTGATTCGCCTTCTGAGTCTGATTTGCTCTCTGAGTCTAATTCACTTTCTGAGTCAGTGTATATTTACTTTCTGAACCCGAGTTTTTTTACTTACCGAGTTTGAGTATATTTACTTCCTAAATCTGAGTATATTTACTTTTTGAGTCTCAAGCATATTTACTTTTTAAACCTAAGCATATTTACTTTTTGAACTTGAGTATATTCACTTATTGAGTTTGAGTACACTTACTTCCCAAACCTGAGTATATTTACTTTTTGAATCTAGGTATAATTACTTTCAAAGTCTGACTATGTTTACATTCTAAACCTGAGTATATTTATGTTCTGAACCTAAGTAATTTACTTTTTGAATATGAGTATATTTACTCCCTGAATTTGAGTATACCTAAATATACCTACTTTTGGAGTTGGAGTATGTTTACTTTCTGAACTCGAATATATTTACTTTCCGAACCTGAGTACATTTTTTTACCTAAGTCTGAGTATATTTACTTTTTGAATCTGAATATATTCACTTGTTTGATCAGATTCACTAATTGAGTATACTCACTCATTTGGCAATATTCATCCGTCTGAGCATATTCAATTATTTGATAAGATATATTCACTTACTGAGTATGAATATACTCATTTATTTGATTAGATTCATTCACTTATTGAATCTGAATATATCCAACTATTAAGTCTGATCACATGTTGCTTCTTGCTTGATTGTTTGACTAATGCATTTCATTGCTTTGAGGAATATGTGATGAAGCAAGAAGATTGGTATAAGCATCGAAATGTATATCATTGTTTACATTGCAAAATAGAAGGGATAAGTTTGTTAATATTTTTATGACATGAACATTAAAAGGCACGATGACAAAGGAAAAGAGGTTGGCTTGTAATCATCATTAATCGTCATCCACGTATGTTATTAAAAAAGGTCAACATAATGATATATAAGAAAAGATATTGGATGCGATTGTTATAATAAGTCTTTACTTCATTGTTAATGCAAGAAAGATGCGATGTTAAGGTGTGCATTGTGCATGAGAACAATATAATTCCATCACCTATATATGAAAAGGTGACGATGCCCCATATATTGGGATGCCCTATTGTGTGATTGGGATGTCTTGTGGAGTATTATGAGGTGCATTGGGAGTTGAGATGGCTTGCTGTAAAGTATTCGGGAGGAGAAGTAACAATGAATACAAGGCATGCTCATGTGTATACATATATCCACACATTGTTGAATATGTCGTAACCACGCATGGTAGTATAATAGGTCATCTGCTTGCATCTGAATTAATGATCTTATGCAATGTTTTTTAGGTCATAGATCTTATGCAATGTTGATGACGGGTTTCATGGGCATATCATGAAAGTATAAATAAATCAATTGTGTGTACATGGGCCGTGCATGGTTAATGCCTTGAATTCACGTTGTTTGTTGATACCAAGGTGAGTGATAATATGATTTTATTCATTTACTGGATTTCGGCTCATCCCTTATTTTTTAGTTTGTAGGATGGTTCTTTGAATATGACATGGAGGGGACGAGATGATGCTTGAGGCGATCAACCCTTGAGTTGGATGGTAGTTCACTTTTTGGATAGTATGGGAGTAGCGGGGCTAGCTGAACCAACCCTTTTCCTAGACTTCTGTATTTTTTATTTTGCTTGGATATCGTGCTAAAGTTGTAAAACCAATGCTTGATATAAATAAAAATAATATCTACATTTAACTCATGCAATTTCTTGTATGATATTTTTGAGAAAAATTTATTGAGTTTCCGCACGCTTTTACTAAATAAGGAACATAATTAGAAAGGACACGTAGCGAGTGACGTTTTGGGGCATCACATAGTAGCCTCATCCTATTCCTTTTTTGGCCGAAAATTGGTGATCCTTCAATCACCTATTTTGCTTCACATTTTCACATCATTGACCCTTTTTATTCATCTTGGGTCGGCCTTCATTGGCCCCAATGGCCCGTAGATATGTCGAGCCGTCTTAGGGCTTGTTTTGGTCTTGTTTAATATATGAATACTGTCCAATTGCCCATTGCCCAGACTTCAAACGTGATGGATGAGGGGCGTTGAGGGTGCATTTGGCATTGCCCAAACTTCAAACGTGATGGATGAGGGCCGCCCCACCTGCCCAACGAAATAATTATTGACGGGCTAACAGGACTGCATTTTTTATTTTAATGTGCAGGTATGTGCATGCCTCAGTCCCCCAATTTCCCTGGAATCCTTTTCTTTTCCAAGAGGGAATGCCCTCCAAGTGCTTTATGTCTAAGGAATGTCGAGGTCTGCATGAGGTCTCATGTGTGTTGAGAAAATTCTTATTAGATTTTGAAGTTGACAAAACTTTCATTCTCTTATTCTTATTATGAGGAATACTAGATTTCTCTGGAAATTTGTCAAAGTCTATTTTACATCAGAAATCTGTCCCACTCTGACGAAGATCCAGATTGAACCCAAGTGAAGAACGAAGATATAATCAGACTCATGATTATTGATCTTTCAACAAGGATTTAGTACGAACAAGATATATCTAGCTCTCTGGTTGAGAATCTCATTTACCTTTTACATATATTGATAAAATCAATCACGGATTGGTGAAATCAATTTTGAAGACAAGTTTTTTTTTGGAAAGAATATACTTATAGAAACGTAGATTTTGATTGTATGGGCGACCAGGATCATCGGATTTTCACCTCAATATTCAAATGGCTACAAGATCTCTTTAATTGATTTTGTCCAATGGGTTGATTGGAAGAATTCATTTGGATAATGCCAACAATTATAAAGGCATGGAGGAGTATTTAAGGAGGTCATTCAGGTCATTTGAGGGAGTGCATGAAAATTAGAATTCCAAAGTCTGAAGCTTCTAAAATCACTTGTTCTTCATCGATAGTGCTCATATTCGTACTTGAGAGAGAGAGAAACAAAAATAAGTGACTTAGTGAGAGAAAAAGAAACTTTTTATTGAGCAATCAGACTCATATTGTTGTAATTCTCTTTCGATTCATAATGAAATCTAGCCAGAAGGCTGTCAGCGTGGGAGAATAGACGTAGGTAGGGGTGTGCATGGTCTGGGTAGGTGGTTCCTGACCTAGAATCGAGAACCGCCCGCTAAGGACCGGTTCCAAAAAAATTAGAACCAGGAACCACCCGTTGTTGCATTTGATCCACTGGAATCGGACCGCTGGCCCGGTCCTGGTTCCCAAGGTGGGTCCATGGAACCGGCCTCATCAATAATAATATCGTTTTCCAAATCTCGTCGTGAATACTTTTCATATCGAATAATTTTTTTTTTTAAATCGAATCAAGCTTAATTAATGGTACCATTTTTCTTTATTTTATTGGAAAACACTACCAAAGAAGAGAAATAGGTTTTTTTTTTCTTATTTTTGAATCATTTTAGTTGAAATCTAAAATATTCTTTAAGTTCAAGATTCTAGATGATTGTCATATGTAGATCATCTTTTCCTTTATCCTCTAACAATGCGCAATCTCTTACAACATTTGCTTTACTGAATTTTTTTTTGTAGAAACAATTCCATTGATACTCCACATATTCTTGAACATAGTGTTATATGTGAGTCCCGAAAGTATTCTTTGAAGGAGTCATTTGTTGAGTTGTTGAAAGATAACTTACACACTTTACTAAATTCTTATTAAAACATGGAAACCATGAGAAGAGATGGAGCTCTAAAATTTAGATTTCTAATTAGTAATTTCGAAATTTATTTTAATATTAAAATTTCATATATTATTATAATATAATCGGTCCGATCCGGGTGGGCGGATCCGCTCATAGAATCAGGAACTGGACCGGTACCCCTAAATTGGAACCGGGTTCCCATAAATTGGAACCGAGAATTGGACCGGTTCCCTCAAGAACCACCAGTTCCGGGCGGTCCGAGCGGATCCTGGTTCTTTTGTACACCCCTAGACGTAAGCTTGATTTAAGCCGAACCACTATAAATCTTGTATTCAATTTTCTCTTCCCTTAACTCCTTTAATTTATTTGTTGTGATATTCTTCTAAGTTTCACTATTTTTCAAAACATTATTTTTGAGTCTGAATCTATATCAGAAGTCTAGTGTCAATCAGACTTAGTTTGAAGAAAATCTTTTTACTGCTTTTATTGATAAAATCTGTTTTTATACTTATTCACCTCCCTTTAGATGATAATACTAGCTCTTTTAGTGTGGACCTCGATATTCCTCATACGAAGCAGTTGAAGGTCACACTTAGGGCTCATGGAGTGTTGAGTGTGCATTCGACTTTGTTTTGCGTCTTTGACGTGTTTCAGGCAGCTCTTTATTGGTCCTTATGGTGCGGGCGTGCAGTGATCATTTGTGACCTTCTTAGTGTCGTTGTTGCACTCAGCCCGCCTCCGGACCCTGTATGGGCTAAGATAGCGGGCCCTTGGCTCTTGTCTCAGCCTTGCGGTGTACCTCGAGCGGTCTCAGGTCGCCCTTTTGCTAGTTGGCAATTGGCATCGTTTTTTCCGGCACGTAACTAGCCTGATTTTGATTCTAGGTTTTTTTTTTTTTTTTTTTTTTAATGAAGAAAAATATAAACAGTAAAAATGAAAAAGATTAAAAAAAAAAACCGAAAGAATTGCGTCATGAGATTTAGTTTATTTTAAACTTAAATTCAATCTTGTGGGTTTAACGTTTAATTATTATCAAGTTTGGGGAAATTTGTTCCTTAGCCTAGACTAATTGCATGTTTAATATCAAGCATAGCTCACGGGTCTTGTCCGAGACTTAATAATAAGGCAATTTTGCCCGATATGGCTTGGGTTCTTTATTTTACCAGACGTTATTTATTTATGTTTATATTGTTACATCTTATTTGATTATCGATGTGTTTTTGTTGTTTGAGAACTCTTGTTTGATAATCTAGATTTCCATATTTAAAGAAAATATAAAATAAAAAAAAAGAAAGATTGCAAAATGTTTTCCCATAAAAAGAAAAAGATATCAAATCAGGCGTTGGATAATTTCTAGCATAATCAAGCAATGGGATTGGCATGGAATTTTGGTGGAGTTTCTCGTAGTTAGTTGCCTATGGGTTTGGAAGTAAAATGATATCTCGCATTTTTCTTGGCTCTAATGTAGCTTATAATAGATTAGTGGCGGTTCCTAAAATAATAAGTGGCATAATAAAAATATGGGTATGGTTTGCGATACACTGGCTTCGGTACGCCTACTTTCAAATTTGGCGCATCGGCATCGTGGTTCGTTGGTAGATTCAGCACTTCGCGAAGGAGAGAGAGAGTAGACTGATTCAATGCGGAGGCGGAGGTGGAGCCGTCGGCGAGGTGGTTGGGGATGCGACAGCGAAGGCGGATTCATGGTAGTTCGCTAGCGTTTCAAAGAGAAGGGGAGCAAATTGTTTAAGTGCGGAGGCGGAGGAGAGAGAGAGAGAGAGTAACGATTTTGAATCAGGTTTAATAAATGGAGAGAAATTCTTTTCGCTCCGTAACGGAACGGAGTCTAACGGGGAGAGAGAGGAGAGAGGGTTAGAGAGTAGGGGTGGGAACCCCTTTCCTTAAAGGAAATCCTCCCCAGTGGGTCGGTATCTTTTACCAGGCCTGGATCCCGGCCTGGGAGGGGCATAAGGGGTCACTCTCCCTAGGGAGGTTCTCCCTCTGTTTCCCTCGTTGAGCAGTTTAAGGACCTGCTCAGGTCCGAATTAGGTTTAATAAATGGAGAGAAATTCTTTTCGCTAACGGAGTCTAACCGGGGAGAGAGAGGAGAGAGGGTTAGAGGGTCTGCAGAGAGAGAGAGAGAGAGGGTCAGAGTACCTACAGTAGTGGGCCAAGGTTTTCTAAGAGAGGGACAGAGGAGAGGGGAGCAATAAATTTTGAATATCTTCAATGTGGGCCCAGATGACATCTGTTCATCAAAGAATGGTTTTCCACGTTACCTATATGGAGTATTTTATCTACTTAATGTTTTTCTAAAGTTAAGCGTTTTTTATAAGAGAAAAAAAGTTTAGAGTAGATGACTTAAAATTGGGGTGGTTTTATGAGATAAAAAAAATTTAGAGTAGAGTTGAGACCGGAGTTAAAATTGGGGATATTTTAAGGCATTATGCCTGTTTTACTTTTAAAGGGCTTTTGTAAGGACTTGTTACGATGTTAAGTCACGTGGGACTGGGACCACCCGACAATTTTCCCTCACCTTTGCCCAAGCGCGTAGCAGATGCCCAGTAGTCAACGGTCTTGGTCATGATTATTATGAATAAAATGGAATATGTTTTGCTGTCCTATGACTATCGACCTCCTGTGCCTCTGCGAGAGAAAGTGCGAGAGGGAGCGAGCAAGCGATGGCTTCGACAGCAACAGCACTAGCAGTGGCGAATCTGTCCCTCATAATGGCTTCGAAATGGTCCGTGGCGTTTCTATTTTTCTCGGGATGATTGTTTTTGCAGTTGTGAAGAGAAGAAACCGGGTTAGTTTTCTCTGCATCTTTGCGATTTGTATTATTATTTAGAACTTCTTTGACATGAATGCCTTATAATTGGTCCTCCGCTTGGAGTTCGATCCAGCAAATGCTAAAATGGTCTGGAGTGGAGCAAATCTTCTTTCGACGCGAACGATTGATTTTGTACGCTGGGCCTGTTAAGTACTGTTTTGCCTTCCTCAAAACTTGAAATATTATTTAAATTTCAGAATATCATGAAAAATTTACATGTGAATTCACTAATCAGCGTTTGATTATTACGAAATCTGTGAAAATTTTGGATCTAAAAACAGTCAAAATGCATGAGTTGAGTCGCAAGATTCAGTTAAAGTCATCTTGCTGTGTTCGGTTCGGCTCCAAGGGAACCCTAAAACTTTGTTTTTCTTTTTCTTCTGTGTGTTTGTTTGGTTTGGCCAGAAGCATTAGACTTGGTCTGAAACACTATGTTTACTTTAGTTTCCTTGATTCGGCAGAAATCATCTTCAACCTCGTTGTCGGTGTTGTCTGGAATCAATCATGAAGTATTCCTGAGTTTTAGAGGTATGGATACTCGTAAAGGATTCACAAGTATCCTATATAGAGATCTGAAAAATGAGGGGATTGAGGTCTTTAAAGATGACAAAAACCTCCGTGGTGGAGAAGAGATCAATCAAGGGCTAAAAGATGCAATCGAGCGGTCGAGGATCTCGATAGTCATCTTCTCCAAAGATTATGCTTCTAGTAAAAGTTGCCTCATGGAGCTGGTAAAAATGTGGGAGTGCAGAGAATCCAATGGACAGATTATTATCCCGATTTTCTATGATGTTAGTCCCGACAATGTGAAACACCAGACTGGGGATTTTGCAGCGTCCTTCGAGAAACATGAGAAGGATGACAAAGTCGACCCAAAGGACATCGAAACATGGAAGGCGGTTCTTCAACAGATCGCTACATTAGTCGGACATGAGCGGAAGGAGATAAATGGGGGGTAATTCTTTTAGTTCTGTTTTCTTTTCTCTTTCCTAGAAAAATGAAAAAGAAAATGTTTTAGATGATGTGAAAATGAACCCGAACCTTTTTCTAAAAAATGCTGCATATAATTATATCGATGATGATGCATGGCTAGAGAGTTTCTTTAAGGTTATTCTTGTGAAATGAATCGATAATTTAGTATGTTGAAGTTTTAGATGCCTATCAAGTAACTGGTGACTCGATTTAGACCAGTTGACCTGGTCCACCGCGCTCTGTGGATTCCCCTTAGTTAGAACTTTTGCTGCACAGATAGCATGTTATCAATGTTAAAATTTTTATGCGCATTAAAACTTGCTCCCCATTGTAATTGAAGATCTACTTCTGCCCCCGCTGGTCGATTTAATTTTTGTCGGTTCATTCCCCACTTGATTTTTGTCTTCCCTTTAATATTTTTGGTAACTCTGTTGTCATCCTCGCGCTTCATCACTCATGATTTGCAGGACTGAGGCCGACCTCCTAGATAAAGTTGTTGCACGTGTCAGGCAGGTGTTGAAGAAGGACGACCAACTTGTCACTGAACAACTAGTTGGAATCGATTTTCATGTTCAAGAGATGATGACAAAGCTTGGTGTTGTCTACAGCGATGGACAAGCGATGAAAGTGTGTGGACAAGACAGACGGGTCGTCGGCATATGCGGTATGCCGGGTGTTGGAAAGACTACACTTGCAAAGGTTGTCTTCAACAAGATGCATGAGTTATTTCATGGGTGTAGCTTCCTCGAAGATATAAATTCGGAAAGAGTCAAAGTTTCTCAAGAAAAGTTGATTGCTGACCTTAAAAAAAAAAAAAAGTGAACCTTTAAGATCTCCCGAAGAAGGTACTAAAATAATATCGACTCGATTTAGTAAAAAAGGGTTCTCATTGTGCTTGATGATGTGCATAATGATGAACAAATTGAAGCCTTAGCTGGGAAGTTTTCTTGGTTTGGTGAAGGAAGTAGAATTATTGTGACCACAGATAAATGTAATGTTTTAGGTGTTTTTGACGATGTAGCAAAATACATGGTCAAACCAATGGAAAATGACCATGCTCTTGAACTCTTCCGTAAGCATGCTTTTCCAGTGGATGCTCCCCCAGATGTCCCCGAGTACGATTCCTTGTCCAGAGACATCGTCGAAGCTCTTGGAGGGCTTCCTATGGCTATTGTGCTTCGGGCAAAATATTTAAAGAAAAAGAAGAGTAGAGAAATATGGGCAAGTGTCCGGGATTCCGTAAGAGATGATCCACTTGAGGAACCAGTAAAAGCTGCCTTTAAGGTCAGTTATGCATCCTTAGAAAAAAAAACAAAGGAGATCTTCCTCGACATAGCGTGCTTTTTTATTGGCAATGATCAGAAAATTCCCTGCTATATGTGGAAGGCTTGTGGTTTCCATCCTCCTAAAGAAGTACAAGACCTTTGCGATATGCATTTATTGGAAATTGGAAAAAATCATGAATTAAGGATGCACAATCTGTTAAGAGACTTTGGCAGGGAGCTTGTCAAGGCCAAAGGTCTGCTTCGGCGCTGCAGGTTTTGGAATCCCGGGGAATCCCTTCCCACTCCAAAGAATGTCGAGGTAAGTTTTTAAAACCTCTAGAAATTTGTTCGTGGGTTACGAAAAGCATTCAATTAAACCTTCCATTCCCATTAACATTAACTCGCTTTTCTTTATTCGATCTCGAAGGGAAGAGAAAGGGATTTGTTCTTAACACGATTTAGAACGTGTAGTGAACACCCACCGATTTTCAAATTTCGATTTGTCTCACTTCATTAAAAGCAATAAGAGAAATTAGAGTTTTTCAACTTACTTGTACGTTTTTTCCCAACCGAGACTTGACAGGGTACTCTAATGGTCCAAGGCATTGGTCTCAGTTGCACCGACAGTTTTAATTGTGAAAATTTTTCCGAAATGTCGAATTTGCGGTACCTCAGACTGCACCGGGCTAAAATCCAGGGAAATACTAAGGATCTTCCTCCAAATTTGAGGTGGCTTGATTGGCGAGGGTGCCGTTCGATTCCTAAGCTGTGTGATATGCATTTGAAGGAGTTAGTCATTCTAGATCTGTCTGAGAGTGAGGTCACCAAAAATTCAGAATTCTGGGAACAAATCGCGAAGGTATGCCCAATATTTGCTTTTTTATATCTTTGTTAAGATGATAGATATGAGCTAGTAAAGATTGATATCTTCTTTTGCACCTACATCGCAGAAGGTGGAGAAATTGAAAGTCTTGAACCTACAGGGATGTGTTAAGTTACATGCATCGTTTAAATTTCCAGCTCCCACCAATTTGGAGATTTTGATCCTGGAAAATTGTACTGGGTTATCTGAAATTGGGCCATGCATTAGTAAACTGAAGAAGTTGAGTTCCTTAAATTTGAGAAATTGCAGACTAGTCAAGCAGTTGCCCCAAGAACTGCACGGCATGGAAAATTTGACGGAACTTCTTATTGATGGAACTGGCATCGAAAGAATTGTTTGCCAGGAAGGGTCTTTTTGAAGAGTCTTAAAATACTTAGTGCTTGTGGCTGTAAAAATTTGAGATATATATCCACAATTGACTGCCTAACGGAACTCCAAAGTCTTGCTCTGGATGGTGCTAAAATTAATTGGCATCCGCAAAAATTTGTATTTCCTCAGAAGCTTCAGAGTCTTTCTTTAAGGAATTGTCCGATGTTCAAAGAACTTCCAACTTCCATCGGGAAGCTGGGGCTGTTGGAGATAATGGACCTTTCAGACACTAGAATCACGGAACTTCCAAAGTCAGTCAAGGAATTGAGTAATTTGAAGAGGCTGAAGATGGAACGCACTCACCTACACAAATTTCCTGAAGATATTGTAAAGTTAAAAAAACTGGAAGAGATAGATTTCTCTCGCTGCAGAAGTTTGGAGGGCCACGTTCGTTGTGATATTTCAGGATTATCCTCTTTGAGAATTTTGAGATTATCGTTGTCCAATGTGGCTGGGCTGCCTCAGAGGATTTGCCATCTATCTCGACTCCAGACCCTTGACGTCCGTAAATGTAGACAACTTCAAGCACTACCAGAGTTGCCCTCTAGTTTAGTCACTCTCTGCTGGGGATCCAAAATCATGGCAGTCCCCAAATTGACAAATCTGACAAATCTAAAAGAGCTATGCTTGACTCATGATGAGCAGCCAGACGTGGGGTCATCGAATCAGACCCCAAATATTGGGTGGATCACGGGATTAACAAGTCTAGAGACCTTGGAATTGTCCCTTCCAAATGTCACCAATCTCCCTGGGAATTTTAGTGCCCTTACTCAGCTCCGGGAACTCTCTTTATCCTACATGAAGGAGCTAGACCTCAAACAACTTCCCTCGTCCTCGAGCTTATGGACTCTGCATCTCAAACACTGCAAGATTCCAGAGCCAAAATTTTCTAGTCTGAAACATCTGTCAGAACTAGAACTAGAGGACTGCGATGTAGCAGAGATTGATGGTCTTGAAGATTTAAAGCTTTTGCAAGTCCTGAAAATTTCTCGATGCAAGGGTATAACAAACCTGAATGGGCTCAAAGATTTAACACGTCTCAGGAAGGTGGAAGGTATCTTTTCTGCTCGTCCTAGTCTACCAGAATTAGACGAACGTGTTGAACAGGACATATGCCTGAGGGCTTAATAGTCTCTGTCCTGTGCGAACTACTGTTGTACTTTCGAGTCTTCCAGAGGACATCTCCTCTTAGTCTAAGAAACTGGAGAGCGACCTTTCTAAGGTACATGCTCCAATTCTATTAACAAATCTTTTCAACTGAAACAAAGTTGGATTTTACTGGTTCCATGAATTCCTTATGTGTACACTGCACTGGATCTGTGCAGGGCCACAAAAAACCCCAGCCAAATTCTTGGCGTCCAGTGATTGGTATGGGCATCAAGAATATCGCATCAAAACATTGCCGAAGGTAATGCCTCCACTCGAATTGCTGCATATTTTGTTGGTATTCTATTTGTACTGTTTATATGAAATGAAGCTGTGATTCCCAAAACATCATTTACTGTTATTTGTAGCCTGTAGGATGCATCCAAAAGCCATCCACCGCCACCCAGCTCTTCAATCACGATGAGAAAGGGAAGATCCAGCATCCATGGGCAATGTTGCAAGGACTCCGCGGATGTAAGCCATCACGGGCCTGTACTTTTTTCAGCTCTGCTGGTGAGATTCGTCCTCAACACCGCCTTCAAGTTTTGCTTTTATTCGTTTCAGTTGATCAAGTCATCCGGTTCCCGAATCTCCAGGAGTTCATTATAGGATGGCCATGCAAAATGGATTTGACGGAGATCTAATTAGAAGGAACTACAAAAGAGTGCGCTCGTGATCGTGGAATTGAGTAGGATGATTGCGATGCTGAGAGAGAAGGAGAGAGATGCGTCTTTGAATTGATCTGTTGCTTGGAAAAGGATACTTTTCATCCATCGTTCTCTTCTCCTCTTCTTATTCGATTCTCTTCCCTCGCACCTCTGGATAGAATCCGGGTTCATGGTGATGGGAAACGTGCCCTGTATCCATCTATAAATCTATAAATAATAACAAAGCATGGAGAAGATCGGAGAACAGAGCTTTTTGTCGAGCCACATCTTAATTTTTCTTATGCTTCTCCTCTTCACATTACGAATCCGCATCTACCGAGTTGACGAGGAGCTCCGCGTTGGCAGGGAGATCGGCGGCGAGCTCATGCGGGCGCTCGACGTGTCCAAGATTTACGTGCCCATCTTCTCCAAGGACTAAGTGTCGAGCTTGTGGTGCCTCTGCGAGGTCGCCCACATGGTGGACTGCGTGGCTCGGTCGAAGGGGAATAAGGAGATCTTGCCAGTGTTCTTCAACGCCTCACCCTCGGATGTGAAGCTCAGGACTGGGCTGTACAGGAATGCCATGGCCAAGCACAGGAAGAAGTTTGGGGTTGAGGAAGTGAAGAGGTGGGAGGATGCTCTTGTTGAAGATGCTGAATTGAAGGGATGGGACCTCAAAACGAGAGGGTAATTACTAATTTCCAATTTTCTGTTCTTTTGATATTATTTTCATGTCATTTATACGGAATCTGATTGTTGTATTAGAATGTACAATTTGAATTCCTCAGTCTTTGCCATTTTCTGCATAGGTAAGATTTCTGGGAATTTCGACAGTTTGAAATGCGGGAAGAAGTTGGCAGTAATTGTACATTGTTTGGGGTCTCAGTTGGATGCTAGTATATTCTGTGTTTGGTGGGGTCACTGATGTATAGACTCGCAAAATTCGGCAGGCTCCATTTTAGTAGTCAATGACCAACTTTCAAGATTAATGAGCTTGGGGAATCTGTATTCTGTTCCTGACTTTGATCGGCCTTTCCATCAGTGGTAAGTGGTGACCGGTAGGAGCAAACTGATGAGTTAATTAGCTCTCCATTTTGGTCATGCTTACTCGTATAACAACCAAATCAGGAAGTTCCGCAAAAAAAATTTCAGTCATTTGGCTAGTTTAGAATGCAATTTCTGACTTCAGAGTAGAGTTCAAACAGAGACCAAACAAAAAACATCAAGTGGGTAAATCATAATTAAGCATCCTATAAAGAAGGCATTTGCAATGAGATAATATTGCACACCTCCTCTGTCATACATGTGGATTCCATAGTTCTAGAACCTATAAATACTTGAGGGTGCGTACAAGTTCCAAGATATTCAAAACTTTTGCCTGTATGTTATGCCTTGTCTAAAATCTAATATCAACCTGCCTCCTTCCCCCTTCACACCCCCCTCTCTCTTAACCTTCACTGGATATTTTTTACTCTTTTTCTCGACTTCTTTTCATCAATTCTTCCTTTTATGTTTTCTTTCTGCTCTGGCTCAACTCAATTTTTTTAATTGAACTTACAAGTCCAGTTATTTGTTCCATCCTGCTCAATCTAGCTTGGAAATCATTCATGAAGCTGGAAGAACTTTAAGCTTAAGTTGCATTCCTATTGTTAGTATAAAAAAAACTAAAAAAATAGAGAATTTATATTGTTGGGAGAATTTATATTGTTGGGAAAGAGGTATAAAACATGGGAACTCCGTCTAGTACGTAAAATTTTACCTTTGTACAATGTGCATGTTTTTTGAACTGACTCCTTGTTTGCAAATCATCTATGAATAAATCCAAATACTTTTGCTTTGACTTGAAAGACATGATAACATCTCCATTTACCGTCTTCTTTTAACTGAGGCAGTTCATATATGTTTCTATGAATTATAATGCGATGTGTTGAATTATTTTTAGTTCTTAAGTCTTTTGACTCTATTAATTCATTGTAAATTTCTTGTAAATGGATTTCAGAACTACTTGACTGTGAAACAACAATATTTTCATGTTATAAATATACAGCTTTTATTCATTGATTATTTACTTTTATTGTAACCTCAAATTGACAAAAAACACAATTTGTTATGTTTTAAATAGTCTATGATTTTTTAAATTTGTGCGATGCTTTTCCAAATTAAGTGAATTCTTTATACACTATAATGTTTCTATATTACATTAAATGAAATCGCTTGAACAAATTAGGCTATTAAACTATTGATAGTTTACCGACTTAACAACTATCTTTAGCTTTTGTAAATTGAATTCATGATAAGAAATTCCTATATACATCGAGTTAAATTACTTACATCAAATCGCTTAAAATTCAAGAGTTTCTCAAATGTTTAATCTCTCGCGATCTATTGTAAACCAATTTATTTTAATTTTATCTTACTAAAATAAATTTTCTTGTAGGAAATATTCTTTATTTAGAGTATGAGAAATTTAACAGCAAAAATATATATAGACAAAGCGTGCGTGCATATACAGACTATTTTCTAAATAATGTTTTTCAGTTTTTCAGCTATTCAATTCATTGTGAGTTTATGTTAAGCAAATTCGACATTAGCAAGAAATATATTTATTTTATATATGATGCATATCTCATTTTTATCCTTTCATTATTCAATTTACTCTTTTTTTTTTATAAAATAAAATGTTTTGTACGGTGTAACTTATTCACTTAAACGCAGTAAGCTATAATTCAATTTTACTCAATTGAAAATAACAATTCATTAAAAGTCATTGCATATAATGCTAACTTGTTTTCGTAACTTTACATTGTGATACGAAATCCTTTAAAAAATTACATTAACATTTTCAGCAATTTTTTTTTTGTTTGAAAATACTAGTACTTTCCATTTTTTTCTTTTGGTCTAACTCCTCCCTTCTATGTACATCTAGTACTTTCATTACCTTGAGCAAAGTTTGTGAACATCTGACCATAAAAATATCCGGCAGAACTTCAAAAGACGATATGCTGGTATGGATTAGGAACAAGTGTGGGATCAACTCAGCTAAAAGTGCAAGTAATAGGCCATACTTAAATGAATCGGCAGCAGCAAACTGACCAAGCCTCATTATCCTATCAGACACCCGGAACACTGGACGGAAATCTGGAAATTGAACACCCTCCCCACAATTTATTTCTTTGTGTGGAGTTGTATCCCAAAACACTATACCCACGAGAGAGTATCTCTTCAAGAAGAAAATCTTAGCTAACCCCATGTACCCTTTATGTCACGAAGCTCCAGAAACAACAGAGCACATCTTCCTCCTTTGTCATTGGACAGCAGCCATATGGTCGGATTCGAGACTACACGGTCAAATTTCAAATCAGAACATTACCAGAATGGATCAATGGATCAGGCAATGCATTGAATTAAGCATGGACCTACATTCAAATGAGGAACTCGCGGGGGTATTGTGGTTTATTCGGAAAGCACGAAATGCCCACATCTTCCAGTTCCGCCGATCAGGCCCATCTCAAATTCGTTCTCCAAGAGAGGCAAATCAGTTTGGGTAGCTAAGGCCCATCAAAACAAAAGGACTTCTTTGTACTTGGCTGCCCACTTTGAATAGTAGAAGATTAACCAACACATCTGGATGGCGAGTTAGAAAATCCACAAAAATCGTTGGGGGCAAGTAGTAATTGTCCCCAAAAGCTAGTTCCTAGCTCACTTTGTACGCAAAGGAAATAATTTAATCAAATAAAAAATTCCAAAAGGAAAGGTTCCATCTATAAGCATGTGGGACTCAAATTTTTAGATACCTCGACAAAGAATGGAACTCCTTGCGTTAACTATATGTAAGAGACATATTTGATTATTTATGCCATGAATTTTGAATTCTACGTGATATAATTCATGAGGTTAGCTAGGCTACGTAATAAAACTTTAATTTGACGAAAACGTGATTTCAATGTGATTTGTGATAACAATTCATTAGAATTCAATATTTTTTTTTTTTGGTAAAAGGTAATAAATATATATATATATAGCTAAGGCAAATTACAAAGGACCGGCACTAAAAACCTACACTCAAACCTCAAAATGAGACAAAGTGTAGGGGAGCCAAAGTAAGAAGCCACAAAGGCAAACAAGAAAAGCCACAAGGGCAACAGCAACAAGAACAAACAAGCGGGAAAGAAAAAACAACAAGGCTGACCAACCCTCAGCACCAACCCTCAGCCCACCAAAGGAAGCGGCTAAGAAACAGAGAGCCAAGAAAAGCTAGGAGCAACTTGCGCAAAACAGCATCTAAGGAGCACTGGGCGGATGAGAGAACACCGCAGGGTCAAAACCCCAACCACGCTGAAGCCTCTTATTTCTTGGGTTAGGAGGAACATCTTTGAATGTTATAGTTTTATCCCTCACAACCTTAATAAGGTGGTTTTCAAGAGCCGAGACCACTAAGGATTCGCCCGAAATATAATCGCATTCCTCTTTTTCCAAATAAGGTGACACATAGCTCCAAAGAGAATCGCGCAATGCAATGGAAGAAGTCGTTACCGGATAAGAACTTTAAAGCCCAACGAGGATGTCTTTCCAACATCTATTCCGCCACGGGGAGGTTACACCCGGCGGCCCGGAAGTAGGCTAGAGAAGCCGAGGTGTGACACCCGAAGAATAAATGTTCAACGAAACTGGAACATCATTGCGAAGGCACAAACATTATAGTCGATCCTCCCATAAGAAAGCAAGATCTCGAGTCGGCGGGCGATTTTTGGTTATAAGCCATAAATTAAATTGGAACCGCGGGACTATAGCATTGTCCCATACAAAAGACGCCCAATCAACACGATCCTTCTTGACTCTAATGGAATTCCATGCCGAAGCTATAGAGAAGGAACCGAAGCATCGAGCACCCGGGTAAACCTGTCGCGAGCCGAAGAGAGGACCTAAGAGAGATCCCCCATCTTTCCAAAAAGGATTTAAATAACCAACCCACCGAGGTAAAGATCCGCAACAACAAAGATCGTCAGGAAGACATAAACCTTCACAGAATGAGCGAGGAACAAAGGCATCAAGCGGGCCACAAGATAACCAGTGATCATGCCAAAGAGACACTGATAGGCCATTTCCAATCTTCCACAGAAAGGATAACCGAAAGTAATTTCTCAGTTGAAGGATTTTTTTCCATGCCCAAGAACATTGACGAGGTTGGGAAGAAATCCAAAAGTTTCTTTTCTTTAAGAAGTTAGAGTGTACCCACCGACACCACAACGATTCTTTGTCAGTGAAAAGAATCCAGATAAATTTAAGCATGGAGGCTTTGTTGCAATCTTTGAGTTTCCGAATGCCTAAACCGCCCTCAACCTTCGGGAGACAGACATCATCCCACGAGACTTTGGCCCCTCCCTGGCCAAGGGTCGTGCCCTTCCATAAAAATTGTCTCAAAATGCGCTCAATACTATCTATTACCGAGGACGGAAGGTTAAATACACTAGTCCAAAATGCTTGAATTGAAAGGAGTACTGACCTTATGAGTTGCAGCCTCCCAGCAAAGGACAGAAAGCGATGTGCCCAAGATTAAACCCTGGCGTAACACGATCGGTCAAAAGCAACACGATGCTTTGCCCAATCTAGCACATAATCGGAACACCCAAATAGCGAACCGGCAATTTCCCTTCCTGAAAACCGAAGGCCCATTGCACCCTATTACGAAGAGACGAATCCCCTCCTGAGATGAAGATCTCACTTTTGTTTTTATTTGGGAAGAGGCCGCTCCATGAGGAGAAAATGTCCAAACCCCTTTTTAGCAACATCACCGACGCCCAATCAGCTTGACAGAAAAGGAATACGTCGTCGGCGAAAAAGAGGTGAGATAGCTGCACCGATTTGCATCTCCAGAAATATTTGAAGTCATTGCTAGCAGTATGGGAGAGCAAGATTCCAGAGAAAATTTCCATGACTAAGGTAAATAGGTAAGGTGACATAGGATCACCTTGCCTAAGTCCTCTTCCAGCAGGGAAAAAACCATGTAATTCACCATTGATAGAGATGGAATATTTCGGCGTACGTACGCAAACCATAATTAGCATAATAATCCACTCAGGAAAACAGAAGGCACGGAGAGCAAGTTCCAAGAAATCCCAATCAACCGTATCGGCCGACAAGCGGCTAAGAAACAGAAGGCACGGAGAGCAAACCATAATTAGAATTCAATATTGAAACAACTGTATCGGCCGACAAGGTTAAAAAAAAAAAGTAATTGATTGCCTCTTGCTGAGGGAACTTTTGTACTTCCAGTGAACATTTTAATTTTCCTTTTATTTTCCAACTTTATCAAAATGTGGGTCCATTCAGCGCATTTTGTCTCGATATCAGTATTTCACTTTACCGAAACGTGAGCTCCACTGTAAAAATCAAAATTAATTTAATTTAATTTAATTCCGGTGGAGGCCAGTCTTTTCGGCCTTTTACTTTCGTCCTTATCCCCTTTTCCTGTCCACCGCCCACTGCCACTGTCTTTTCTCGTCGACATGACCCAACGTCTGTTTCTGATCAACCCGCTTTTACATACGTTCTCTTTTGCTTTACTTTCCAATCAAAATTTAATAGTTCTTTCACGTGGATCGCCTAATGCCTTTATAAAAAGAAAATAATTAATATCTTGAAAAATCATAATTCAATACATATACGATAAATTTACCTTAAAATAATTTTTTAACCATAAAAAATCTTAAATTTACCTTAAACTGGTACACTTATGACAAATTTACCCTTTGTTAGTTTTCATTAAATTTTACTGTCAAACTATTAAGTTAAATGACACGTGACATTTGATTATTATATTAATTTGAGATTTTACGCTCCATTTGTCACAGTTTACAATTTTTTTTTTGTGTATTAATCCAATTTAGCGGATGATATATTTATCACAAATTTACTAATTTGGAGTTTTTGTGGTCAAATAAATTAGTTTGGGGTAAATTTGTCATAAATGTACCGGTTTAAGGTTTTTAACGATCAATCGGAGTAAATTTGTCACAACTGTACCACTTGGGAGTTTTTCATGGTAAAAAAAAAAAATTTTTGGTAAATTTATCATATATGTATCGGTTTAGAGTTTTTCGGGATATTAACCCTAAAAAAACATGACTAAGGTCCCATTTGATTCGATTTTGGACAAATGTCCTTGAGAAAATATAAATATTTTTGGATTAAAAGAACTTTTGGAAATGTAAAGAGCGTTTGATAAATAGTAATTTTATATTACATTATGAAACAACTTTGATTTAAATGCCGTTCGGTAAAAATTATATTTTTGTTACGTTTTTTATAAAAATAAGTTTCAATTTTTATTTTTTTTTATATAGCCACGGGCGGCCAAATTTGGTCAGCCGCCAGCCAACCTCCAACGGCCAAATCTAGCCATCGGATGGCCTCGCCTGAGGTCACGATCCAGGTGGGCATCTGGGTCTCGCAAACCCAGGTGACCACTACTAGAGGTAGTCGGACCTCAGGCGATGCCTAGGATTCACGACTTAGGTAACGATCGCTTGGATCACGAACCTCAAGCAACCATAGCTTGGGTCATGCGAACCTAGGTGACCGCTGCTTGAGGTCATGCAAACCCAGGCTTTGCGATTGCCGCCTAAGGTTGTCGTCGGACCTTAAGCGATGATTGGGTCGTGGGGGCATGACCCTTAGGCGACAGTCATTGGCACGGGCAACTCCTTGGCCAGCGATTGTCGGCCTCCGTTCTTTCTCCAATGAAGATGAATGGTACTCATGACTTGCAATCCGAAAATGCAACTTCCCAAAGTACCTCCAGAGTTGCTTTTCCGTAAAGGCCCTTAGAGCCATTTGGAGATGTAATTACATCTTGCCAAAGTTGTCCAAAAAATTAAACCAAACTCGTTTGCATTTGGCTAAATTCTTTTAGAGTCTAAAAGCCTATTCCAAATCTTGAACCAAATAGGGACTAACTACCTACCGCATTTAAATAATGCTTGTATTATTTTCTGACCTAATTTCTTAAAAAAATCCACAAATTTTTAGTGAATATCAAGTTTTTTTTTTTTTTATTATCTAAAATTCAAAGATTAATATTCCAAAAAATTCTAAACCGGTACATTTATGATAAATTTATTCTAAACTATTTTTTTAACTATAAAAAATCCAAAATTAATACATTCGTGATAAATTTGGATGAGATGATGGGTATTATGGATATGAATTTGAGCAGACTTTAGAAAAAATTATAATGTTTTCAGATGCAAAAGACAAAGACGACGGCTTAATTCATCTTTGTCTGTTTTTCTGGGCGAGAGTGCAATTCTAAGAACCATTAATTGAGAAGTTGTCATAGTGGAATTCTATAATAAAAAGATTGGATCAAGGAGTATTCTCAAATTAACTTGTTAGGTAACCAATTGAAAAAATGAGAAACCTGAAAAAATGACGCGATTAGAATGAAATTACCATGTTGCTTTTTGTGTCCGAGCTTGGTGAGGTGTGCACCGCCACATGTATAGAGTTACATTTCTCAGACATTTCATTTGATTCTTGCCTCATCCACCAGCCTTAGTATTTTTTTTACTCCTAAAGTCTCGGTAATTTTTGCAAATATACTTTAGAATTCGGGATCTTAAATTTGATGGGGACTGACTAACCTGTCCCACTCTCCTCCATATTTTGAGACTACTACTCGACTTGACTTCTTCTCAATTACGTTTAACCTGTGGGGCTTTGGCCATTTCTTAATCCTTCAGGTTTCTGCCGTTTCTCTTGATCCATGCTGCAGTACAGTGGAAATTGAGAGCGAGCCTTGCTTTCCTACCTGACCATCGTTCTTTGACCCCTGTTCCAAACGGAGTTCTTACAACTTCCTTGAATGCATCATACTGCGTTTTTCATCATGCAAGTCTTATAAAATCACTATCAAAATATGGGGCGATTTTACATGTGTTCTTCGACGAGAAAAGCATGTCAAATCTTTTGTGATAACTTTCAGTATTTTTGTAGGTGCAGCTAAGATGAAAAGAAGGAGCCATTCTTCGGAAACTAGATCCACAAGCCAAGGCTCATCAGGAGTTGAGTTTGACGTGTTCTTGAGTTTTCAAGGACCGGATACTCGCCTTACCTTCACAGATAGCCTCTATTACGCCTTGCTAGGTAAGGGAATCTGTGTTTTCATAGAAAAGCAGGGGATCGACGCTGGTGAAGAGATCGGCCCACAGATTTTCCAGGCGATTGATGCCTCGAAAATCTGCATTCCCATCCTCTCTAGAGGCTACGCCTCCAGTAGCTGGTGCCTGCGCGAGTTGGAACACATGATGGACTGTAGGAAAACCAAGAAACTGGAGGTTATGCCCATTTTTTATGACGTGAAACCTTCTGATGTGAAGCTTGAAACCAAATTATATAGCGATGCACTCTCTCTGCATGGAAAAAAGCGTGGGGTTGAGATTGTGCAGCGCTGGGCGAAGGCACTTAAGGAAGTTGCTAGAATCAAGGGATGGGACAGCAAGAACATGGGGTATGTTAACTCACTCAACTCCATCTTCCCTTTTTTCTCTGTTTCTTTTGCTTGAATACAAATTATAATTTGAAGGCCACAACTTTGTTTTTTGTTCTGGACCAAAAATTGTGATGGAATATCGCATGGAATTCTACACGCCGTTATCTCAAGATTCAAGGATTACCTTCTCGACATAACCATTATAATTTACTGTCCTATATTGAACGAGACCAGAGAATCGTGTATATATTCTTTTGTTCACTGGTTCCAGCATCAATTTTGTAATTTCATGTTATGGCTTGATCTTGCAAGTATACAAGTTTTGCCACCAATCTTATAATTTACTTGATTATGTTGTGTGTCCTGACATAGCCACGGAGAACTCATACAGTTGATTGTGCGGGAAGTGTCGGTTAAGCTTCAGGTGCCTCGTGTTCATGTATTCGATCATTTAGTGGGAATGGACAAATCAGCGAATGAAGTGGTAGATTTGCTGAATGTCGAATCTGAGGACAGAAGGCTCATTGGAATCTTGGGGAAGGCTGGAATAGGCAAGACAACTCTTGCCAAGGTTGTTTACAACAAACTATCTACTGATTTTGAGAGTTGCAGCTTCATTTCAGATATCCGAGGAGCATCACAAGATTCTGGTCTGTTAAATTTGCAGAGGCAGCTTGTCTTTGATATCCTTGGAGACGTAGGAGTTGAGCTTTCTAGCATCGATCAATGCATGAATATTATCAGAGATAGATTCAGTAGAAAGAAAGTTCTTATTGTCCTTGATGATGTAGATCAAAGGAAGCAACTTGTGCCATTAGGACCAAATGGAGAATGGTTTGGTTCGGGAAGTAGAATAGTGATTACAACAAGAGACAAAAGTGTTTTAAGTGGATTCCAAGATCAATTTGAACATTGTTTGATTTATGAAGCTAAGGAACTCAACGATCTTGATGCTCTTCAACTTTTTAGCAGGCATGCCTTTAGAAGCAACTCTCCTCCAAATGCATTCTTGAACTTATCTGAGGAAATTATTGTAAGAATAGGAGGGCTTCCTTTGGCCATTAAAGTGATTGGCTCAAATTTATATGGGAAAAAGGAAGCAGAGTGGCAAAAAATATTGAAAATGATGGAACATGGTCGTCATCAGGAAAGTACGCCACTCAAGATGCAAAGAGAAGTGTCTTCTCCAAGCAAATTACTTCCAAGAGAGGTATCTATTCATCAAAATATGAATTATATACATTTTGCTAAAAGTCATTTTTCGAAAAGAATTGTATTTTATTTGCAGTGATAAAATAAATGACACTAATCGATTCCATACTTTTGTCTCGAATTCGATAAAGAAGAGAATCATTAGTGCTATAACAATAGTCTACCATCTGAATTTTTAGATGTCAGTCCTATTTCCATAATGCTCATTTACACTTCAGAGAATAGAGCATAATTAATTTAATTAAGAGTGACCATTGTTGTGGTGTACATATCAAGTTTTCTTAAAAGTTCAAATATCTGGTCAGTAAATAAGCAGATCCAACTTCCAATATAATAATTTGATCAAATCACTAGCTGAATTTCCTTATTAATAATATTGTAGTAGAAGATGTCAATTTAGGTATCACAGTATGCTAGAATAAGTGTTTGCACTTTTTTTGCATTGACAAGAAAAAATTGATGACAAATGAATATCTTGTATCAATGTGGGGAACTGAAGCAATGTTGTAAGAGAGAGGCTGATCAGGTGAAATTCTGTTTTTCTTGCAGAGGATGAAGAAAATGGAAGATGAAGCTGGAGAGCGACCAGCAGACGTGGAAACCTCAGATAGGAATTATTATGCAATTGCAGCTGTTCAAAACGTAGTTGGTATTGATGGTCGTGTAAAACAAATCACCAACTTACTGGAGATGGAAGTCAATGATGAGGTGCGCATTATTGGAATCTATGGAACTGAGGGAATTGGCAAGACGTCTCTTGCCAAGGCTGTATACGACTGCATCTCTTCTTGTTTCGACAGTTGTAGCTTTCTCGCAGAGGTTGAAGAAACCACACAAAATCCCGGTGGTATTCAGTTTTTGCAAAATAAGCTGATACGTGATATCCTTGAACGAGATCATAGAGATCCTTTGTTTGATGAAAGAATAGAATTGTTTCTGGATATCTTTCGTGAAATGAGAGTTCTAATAGTCGTCGATGACGTGGAAAGGCCATCTGATCTTATTGCTATTGTAGGAGACCAGCTTCATTGGTTTGGTCCAGGTAGTCGAATAATTGTGACTTCCAAAAATAGTGGAATTCTCAAAGAGTATGATCCCGAGAAGGCTTGTAACTACATGGTTAGTGAGTTGGATGACGGTCAAGCTTTTGAACTTTTCTGCAAGCATGCATTCAGGATGCAATCTTCTATGCCTGATTATGATGGATTCTCAAACTGCATTGTCAATGCTACAGAGAAACTACCATTAGCAGTCGAAGTCATCGGTTCATTTTTGCGGGGTAAATCAATACAAGAATGGAAAAAGATGGAGAAGTCAATGAAAAAGCGTATTATGAGTTCTCAAAAGACTACGGTTGGCCTTGAAGAGATACTGGATATATGTTACAAAGAAATGAATCAACAGCAAAAAGATCTATTTCTGGACATAGCATGTTTTATCTCCGGTGCGGATGCCCGAATTGCTTCATATATGTGGCCCAATTGTTATCCATCCTCTGGTTGCATTCTGATGCCCCTGGCAAAAATTGGAGAAAACAATGAATTGCAGATGCACAGATTGCTGAGACGCCTTGGCAAAAGAATTTTTGAGCAAGAGGGATCTGGAGATACAATTGGGAGAAAATTTTACATACAGGAGAAGGTAAAACTTTTGATTCAGTTTGTTTTCAGCAAAACAAACACCTTGACATATGGGCTACATTTTTTTTCTCCATATATTCTCAAAAAATCATATCATATATGTACACTTTAGCACGTAGGGCAAGGAAATATCCTTTTATCGGATGGGTATTTGGGTTTACAGCTTCTGATGATTATGTTACTTTGTCTAATGCAGGGAAAGGAAAACGTTGAAGCTCTCCCCATTGACTTCACAGCTGAATATTTTGAGATGATGCAAGAACTACGGTTTCTCAAGTTGGATAATGCCAAAGTTTCCGGAAACTTTGAAGGTGCATTTGCTAGTTTAAGGTGGCTCTGTTGGCAAAGGTGTCCTCTGGATTTTAGTGCAGAAAATTTTGTGTTAACAGAGTTGGTCATTCTCGATCTGTCTTGGAGCAAAGTCACAGAAGATTGGGGAGGTTGGGCTGAAATCAAGGTGGTTTAGTATTTGGTTGTTTTATGTTTGCTTTCTTGAATTATATATCTGGGAATTGACCATGTGGGGGGTTTTCTGTTTTGGATTTGCAGATGGAGAAATTGAAAGTTTTGAATCTTACAGGCTGTTCTGACTTACTGATCACTCCCGACTTCTCCGATTACAAAGATTTGGAAATCCTGATTCTTGAACGATGTTCTCGTTTGGTGAAGCTACATCCTTCGATTGGCCATTTGAAACGTTTAGTGTCCCTGAATTTGAAGTTTTGCTCCCAATTGCATAGGCTGCCAGAGGAACTGGGTTGTGCGACAGCTCTGAAAGAACTTTTTATTGACGGGACTTCTGTACGGCAGATCCCCATCTCCATAGGCAATTTGAAGCAACTCGAAATTCTTAGTGGCTCCAAGTGCTTCCCATTGACTCACCTGCCCAGTTCAATTTGTTATCTGACTGCTCTCTCCGAATTCTTATTAGAAGGTGCAAAAATTTCTGAGCTCCCGAGCTCACTGGGAAAGCTGCTGAAGCTAAGACGCTTGTCATTGAGGGATTGCCGTTATTTGGAGGAACTTCCATATTCTATCGGTGAAATTTGGTCATTAGAGGAGTTGGATATATCGGCCTCTAGTATATCTGAACTCCCCGACTCAATAAGACATCTGAAAAGCTTGAGAGTGCTGAGAATGGATTCTTCTTTCATTCGAGAATTTCCTAAGGAGATTGGGAATCTAACCAATCTGGAAGAACTCCATGCTTCCTGGTGTGGGAATTTGAAGGGGGCCATACCCAGTGATATCGAGGGACTATGTCATTTGAGATCATTGATGCTGGGGCATTCCAGTATATCTAGCCTACCCCCGGAAATCTCCACCATCTCTGGTCTTCTCACCCTGGATTTAATCCAGTGCAATGAAATTGAAGAGTTGCCGAAGCTTCCCCCTTCTCTAATTTGTCTGCGTATGAGTTCTAAGAGGATGAAAGCGATACCCCTTCTTGAAGATTTGAAGGAACTGGAGGTGCTGTGCCTAAGTGATGGGGACCCGAAGGCACGCCGACCTCCCTCAAAACAGCCAATGCCAGAATCCAGCTTGAAACAAATGATTGACAAACCATCCTTCTCAATATCGTTTCCTAAACTGAGGAAACTAGAATTGTCTCTTTCGCAAGTTATGAAGCTGAAGTTTGAGCCGACAGATATTCCTCAGCTCGAAACGCCTACCCTTCCTGGTTGGAGCCTTAAAGAAGCATCTGAGCTTCCCAAGACGTTGTCAGTGTTCGAGCTCCACCACTCTGCGATAGAAGAGATTGAAGGGCTTGAAAGGCTTAAAGCCCTGAAGAGGCTAGAAATATCCAGATGCAAAATAAAAAATCTCAATGGGATTGGCCAGTTAACCGCACTGAGAAGTTTGATTCTATCTGACTGTGATTGCCTCAGTTTACCCGATCTTTCAAACTTGAAGTCGCTGAAAGTTTTAGAGATCAGACGATGCAAAATGATCCGTCAAATTGAAGGCCTAGAAAAATTATTCTCTTTGGAAACGCTGAATGTCAGTGAATGTCCGGCTGAGAACTCGGTGCAAGCAAAGAACGTAATGGCAAGTTCAGTCGTAATAGGGGGCCGTGGCGACTTCATCAAACGACGTGCGACATCTTTGAAGCATTATAGACAGAAGATTCTTCTGGATACATTAAACAAGGTGCGATATCATCTTCATAAATATATAGTAGATATATGTGAACGCACAGGTTTGAAAATTGGTTTGTTATAATTTCAGTTTGATGCTCTAATTCGGTAAAACTACACAAATTGTAAAAAAGTTAAATATTGTACTGAAATTTGCATGGACTAAAATATATCTTTTGATCCAATGGCGAAAATTTATCGGGGATGATTTCAAATAATTTCAAAAACTTTGGTGTTCCTTTGACATGTTCTTCACAATTTGAAATGTTGTTTTGTATAAATTTAATAACTGCACAAATGAAAGTTTTATCATTATAATTTTTAAATTAATTTCGTTGTTATATAATTGAGCGTTGGACATAATGTTATATCATATATGTTTTTATAATTTTGAGCAATAATCGCCCTATTAAACTTTGGCATTATTGCGCATTAGGCCGTAGACTTTCAAAAGTTATAGATTACCTCCCTTCACCCCAACCAAAAAAAAACTTTGATTTATGTTGCATCCATTAGTTTTTCAGCACGCGTAGCTGTTAAACAATAATTGTGTCACATTTATTTGCTGTTTTGCCGGTGCATGGATATATAGTAGGCTAGATTAGTTTCTATTTTTGGCCACCAATGGGCTTGACTAGTTGATTTTGCGATTTTAGTACTATAGCAGATTGCCACCACGGGGAATTCACGTTTGTTCATAATACATTGACTATTTCAAAGTAAATTAAAGCAAATATTGCTTGAACAAATGGTCATTAATTACATCATGATGTAACTTTTATAGGAGCGAAAGTATTATTTCAATAAAAAAATGCAACTTATGACAAAAAGAGACACTAGCAGTTTGGAAGCATATTACTTTGGATTAAGAAAGAATACAACAACATACAGATTTTCATAAAATGATTTGAAACAATGTATCCCATGGTTATGGATTTTTCATTCGAATAGTGGAAGGTACAGCTCTTTTTTGGTTCCAAAATGCAAAACAATTGGATTTATATTAATATCGTAATTGAAATAAATAATTACCATGAAAAGATAGTAGTACATATCCAAAAAGAATATATTGATGTAATTAAAGTGCAAATAAGATGGAAGTATTAATATAACAACAAAGAGACGGAACTGGGCATGGAATTAGAATAGTTTGACTCGTACTTTTTTATTTTTTATTTTTTGCTTTACTTGGGGGATTCGACAGCCTTTTGCTTTTACTTGGGGAATGTTTGGAGTGGATTTTGCCTTTTGCTTTAGGGTTTTACTTTACTCATTTTTACAGTCGGAATTAAAATTTCCTTTAAACGAACATCTCATATCTTTTCGAACGTTAAATACGACGGTTAGAAAGAGATTCGATGATTTTAGTCGTTTCCATTTGGGAAAATGTCACAAATGGTCCCTATACTATTACTTAATGTGCAATTTGGTCCTTGAACTTTCGATCGGCTCAATTTTGTCTCTGAACTATTGATAAATGTCCGATTTGGTCCCT
The DNA here is from genome assembly GCA_014182565.1 of Eucalyptus marginata. Taxonomy (NCBI): domain Eukaryota; kingdom Viridiplantae; phylum Streptophyta; class Magnoliopsida; order Myrtales; family Myrtaceae; genus Eucalyptus; species Eucalyptus marginata. Next base: position 34,432,910 of record CM024587.1, on the reverse strand, counting down.
GAACTTTCGATCGGCTTAATTTAGTCCCCGAACTATTGATAAATGTCCGATTTAATCATTCGTTACTGTTTTTTTTCTTTCTTTTGGCTTTTTCTCTCTTCCCTCCGCCGGCTCGGGCGGGGAAGCCGGCGTCCGGCGAGGGTCGCCCTCGCTAGCATCGGGCAAGGGCCGTCCTCGCCGGGCGCGGGCGGGGCGGCCCTCGCTAGCGTCGGGCGAGGGGCTCCCTCACCGATCCGCGAGGGAGCCCCTCGCCCGTGTCGAGGTGCTCCTTGCTCGACGCCGGCGAGGGGCCCCCTCGCTAGATCTACGAGGGAGCCCCTCGCGATGCCGGGTGCTCCCTCGCCAAATGGGCGAGGGAGCCCCTCTTTGCGTCGGGCAAGGAGCACCCGGCGTCGGGCAAGGGAGCCCTTTGCTCGATGCCGAGGTGCTCCTTGCCCAACGTCGGCCGGGGCCGCCCGCGCTGCGTCCGGCGGGGACGGCCCTCGCTTGACGCCGGTGAGGGCGACCCTCGCCGGACGTCGGTTTCCCTCTGCCGGAGCCGGCGGAGGGAAGAGAGAAGAAGCAAAAAAAAAAAAGAAAAGGAAAAACAGTAACGAAGGACTAAATCGGACATTTATTAATAGTTCATGGATCAAATTGAGCCGATCGAAAATTCAGGGACCAAATCGGACATTTATCAATAATTCGAGGATAAAATTGAGTCGATCGAAAGTTCAGGGACCAAATTGCACGTTAAGTAATAGTATATGGACCATTTGTGATATTTTCCTTTCCATTTTGGTTCGAGTACTATGAGTTTGAATTATTCTCGCTCAAGACCCTAAATAATGAATTTTTTTTTTTTTTATAAAACTAAGGCCACGTATACTACAAATGGTCTCTAAAATTGGTATACTAAGGAAAACAGAGAAATACGTTTTGGTCCTCATATTATTTGCGACTCTTTATTTTGTCCACGTACCGTGCTTTCTTCATCTTAATCTCTCAACTAGTAATTCTTTTTTCCCTTGGATATCGTCCTCTAATGGCTTCCTCATGTAAATGTGCTCGATAAACAAACGATTTGCTGACATGTAGGTGCCATGTAGACTAGGGCGTTGTTCGTTTCCAGCAGGTTTTGCATCATAAGGCTATCGAAGGGATGAATTTGAAAAAAAAAATCGATTTGGGGCTAAAATGAATGAAAAAATGGGGCCAAAATGAAGAATTGCGAAAAAAGCGAGGAGCAAAATTTTATCTTTCCCCAAAAAGATTCCGAGTTTATTCACCCTAGCAGCATGTATTACCTGTTGGATGCAAAATACGCAATCCCAAGATCTCCATAACCAGAACAAGAATATACATAATTGAGTAGAAATATTAACGCACCTGTTATGGGATCCATCGTTCTTTAAAGTGGAACCGGAAACACAATGTTCCACGCGCAAGTCCTTCTCCTCTATTGCCTTCCGTATCACTTGCTTAATGAGGCGGCCTCCTCACGTTTAGCGTTAGGTAAACGCTCCTTAGGTGATGATACGTGTGAGAAATTAGGGTTAGAGGAGAGACTTGAGCACTATTTATAGAGTTTCCAGCGAGGCTCTCTCATTACGGGCCAAGCTCAACTCGACCCACACTAGCTAGCCCCGTATTAGACTAATTAAGAAACCTTTTATCTCACCTTAGAGCAATTCCCGTAAAATGGTAAATTACAATATCAATTAATGTAGTCCACATTAGAAAAACTTTTACATTCTCCCACTTTGACTATATTAATTGAAATCATACTGTATGTGCGCACATTGATCTAGAGATAATTCTTAATAGTCAATCCTATCCCATAAAGTCCCAAACACCGAATTACGGCGATAACTGCATGTATATACACAGAGCCTTCCATGGTCACGAATATTCTCAACTCTATTGATATGGATCCACTATGTGGATAACATCTCTCATAGAGATATCCCATTTGTCAGTCACCATTCTCTTACCTTAAGCGTCACAAAAACTTGTGCCACTAGAGAATGTTCATTCTCTTACTTTAAGCGTCACAAAAACTTGTGTCACTAGATAATGTCTTTATGGTTCTATGAACCCATATATGTTTTGTCCTTACGGTTAACCATTCTTTATGTATAACAAGATATATGGATAAGGCTAATAACCGGATGCCCCTAGCCTTCACTCAAGGTTTATACAGTACCTTGAGACTTTATCAATATGTATTCAACATAATAACAACACATTCAAAAATATTTTATTGAATGCAAAAGTTGATACATATCAAACCGTTACAAAATGTAACGAACACAGATAAAACCTTTATTAGAGTAAAGCCAAAATAGCTCCCACTAAACAACATCATCTCATAATGCTCCTAGGCTCATGCTAATGACATGTTGCTTAAATACACATGGGCGTAGGGCTTTAGTTAGTGGATCTGCAACCATATCATCTGTGGAAATATGTTATATTATAACGTCACATTTCTATACCGTTTTTTTATGGTCAAAAAATTTGACCGCCATATATTTAGACCCATTGAGACCTCTATTGTTAATAAATACTACAAATTTATTGTCTCAAAACAACCGTATGAGTCAATCCATAAAATTAAAAACGGTCAACTCCTTAATGAGGTTCTGGAGCCTAATAGCTCAAGTAATAATCTAAAAGAATGTTACAAACTATACTTACTTGCTAATATATATTCCGTTATTGATTTCACGTCATCCTAACAGCCAACAAAGTTTACATATAAATACCCCACTAGCTTCAATAATTAAACATGTCCGTAAAACAGCATATAATCTCTTGTCCTATTTAAGTTCCTTAAAACCTTCTTAGCAGCAACCCAGTATGATTGATTTCTGCTTAGAAGTTCCGTCGCAAAGACGATATTTAGTCTAGTGCAAATTCGAGCACTGACACAAGGTACACAATTTAATTAGATTTTATCAATATCTAAATAAGGACAATGTGATGGATTCAATCAATCACCCTTAACAACAGGAGCAATTCCTGGCTTGCAATAATGTATATTGAATAATTCCAAAATACAATAAGCAAATGTTCTCCGAGAAAATCTAATATAAGAATGACAAAAACAATCCTTATGGACCTCAGTACAAATGATAAAAGATGCCTCAAGGTCATTACTTGTAAACAAAATATCATGTACATAGTGTATGAGAAAAATAAATTTCCTCCCACTGACCTTGCAGTATATTGAATTACTTTGTTATCAATTAAACAAAATAACAACATTATGAAACTTTAATAATATTATTTGGAAACTTTCTTAAAACTATGAATAAGACTTTTCAGTTTACACACAAGTTTACTTGAATCATCTGCTACAAAATCCTCCAGTTGTATTATATAGATTTTGTATCTCTTTGACGTAACTCCATATAAAAAATAAACTATTAATACCACGTTCACTCTGAAAAGAATCTCTAAAAAAATACTATAAAGAAACAATTATTTTTTTTACTAATTATCCACCCCTCTTTTAGAGTGAAAACTTTAATATCAATTTGGTTTTAAATTCCACAATCTTTCTTTGAAATCCTTTTAGTTTTGTACGCCAATTTGCAACTAATGAACTTGTGAACTTTAAGGCAAATCAGTAAATTTCCAAACACTATGATGTTTCATAAATTGTATATCGCCTTTTATGGCATCTAATCACATACTTGATTGATGATAAAAAACATTTATTTATGTCGCTAAATTAACCATGTAGTGGATATTGTAGTTATGCTCTCACAAATAGACCATATAATCTGATGGTATAACTGATTGTCTTTCCCTAACAAATCTCTTGAATGAAGCTATAACCATTTCATTCTGCATTTGAGAGGCTTTAGAAATTTCATCATAACTATATCAATAATAGTTTCCTGAACCTTAACAAGTTTAGTCTATGGTATGGGAGATTCCATAATTGTCTATACCACAATTATCTGTATAGGCAAAGACAAAGACACAGTGATTTTCCATTGTACTATTATCCTTAATAGTCTAAGAGCAACTATCATCTACAATTATGTCGAACTGTAGAAACTTTACAGTATGTGATTCCATAAAACTTGTACCTTCTTTAGGGTCAGAAAAACAATACCCCTTTGAACAATCTGGGTAAGATACAAAATAACCTCACTTTTGCATGACACCTTTAAATTTAATATGATTCAATCAATTTACGTCCATTCCATAACTCAAAAGAAGTTTATAAAATAACTTTGGTAAGAAACACATTTTGTATGTGAAAAGAGTCGCTTTCAAAATATCAACCCACAGTAGACCGATAAATTAGTCTTACTCATCACCACGTTAATTATAGTGTAATTATGCCTTTTGGCAAAATCATTTTATCAGGATTTTCAAGCATAGTAAATTATATTACCACCTCAGAATTTACCAAGTATTTGACAAATGACTCTTTAAGCTATTCTACATTGTCATACTTGCCAAAATACTCACGTTCACTATTAAGCCTGACAACCTTTAAGGCTAATTCTAATCGATTTATTCTTTACCTCGGTCAATTTACTTCCACAATAATCAATAGAAGTCTTTAGATAACCGTTAAGAGTGGATAGAATATCAACATTATCACATTTTCTACTCTTTCTTTAAACATGTATGAGATTATTCCTTAAATAGAAAACTTTTGGAAACAACATTTTCAACTATATACGAGACGTATATATCATTAGGACTTAAACACAATCTTTGCAGATGTGTCATAATTTCGATATTAGACAAGACATAATTACAAGCCACTAAGGCTTCTATCATCTTATAGCAGTGCAGTCCGCAGGCAAATCACTTTTCAAGTGCTCCAGAATGAAATGCTTTATGGACAATAAACAAATTCTATTGCTCTTTTCTCAAGCAACAAATCATATGTCCACAACTTAAAATCTGAAGCAGTAAAAACCTCAATAACAGTGGAGTTATTAATTACAGAAAATGTGACTGAAAAACATGAGCACTGTGTAACTTGACGTACAAGTACACATCTAGAAAGTTACACGCATAATCATATAATCACCTTTGGACAGAATACATGATATGCAGTTGTACACTCCCCACATGATAGCAGTTATGAGAATATATTCCAATTTTCGTGAATTCAACACCTTTGGGCATATGAACCACTAGGATTAGTCACTCTTCTACCACACTATCATATATCCCTCCATGAACTAATATATAATCACATCATTTGGGAGTATAACCATGTATTAGATCGGAGACATCCCAATCATTATATGAGACCGATATTTCTCAAACTCAATCAAGCATGCCATTTTGGCGGTCACTATTCAATTGAATCCTTGAAACTCTCTCATACCAGGGATATAAATCTTACTTCTCACATATACCATATACATGTGATTTTAACTTTAGTGATAGGGGCAGTAAATTACTAAAATCACATATCATGTTAATTACACTGCTTTATTCATTAATAAAAAACAATCATTTGTGTATATATATATAAAGAACTTGAAAGACAGACTTCAATGAGATCACCGATCATAGAAACACAAGAAACTTCTCATAACAGAGAAGAAAGCATATCTTATCTACCTCGATTATAGATTACCAGAATCAACATAAAAAGAATGTTGATCTAAAGGATCTATCATAAGTTAACATCAGTAGCAATACAGGATACCCCAGATCGACAAGCTTGATAGCTAATCCACTATTGCTTATGAGTTTCATAAGATAAACAATTTCTCTAAGGTCAACAGCTAATTTAATAGTCAATTTTTAAGTAACAAATTATCATTGTTATCAACCAGTGGCCTATTAATTGAGTCAAACCAGAGAACCAAATATCTAAACTTTAACAATAGATACTATTGCTCTGCGTAAATGTTGTCATACTCCTTAATCATAAAAAATATTCAACTTAATGGACATTAACCAGTGACCAGATGAGTTTAGGTACGATATGCAATTACTTAATTAACATGCATTACCCACACTCAATAGATGTGTTAATTAGTACAATCAGTTTGGTCATAGGTTCTTAAGACGTCCATCATTCAAAAGTTACCAACGTGTAAAGGGGTATGCTTGAGCAACAAAAGTTTCATAACTTTTACTGTTTCTCATCACCTCAAGACATAGCTCAATTACTATCCCATAATGGTTGTATCTTATTAAGCCAACTTCAGTTCACAATAAAGTTTATATGATAGCATATCAGTAACTCAACACTTGTATTTCGAAAATCACATAAAAATACAAGAAAAATACTCGTGAAAATACACTTAAAATACATGTATTTAAGGTTTCATATGCATTTTCACATCAATAAATTCATCAAACATATAAAATAAACATACCACAAGATAGAGGATGAAGATACGAGTCCAACACCACTGACCACGCGTGGATCGGAGCCTCCACGCGCCCACACGTGCCTCCTGAGTGCGCGGCGTGTGGAGCCCACGTGCGGGTGTCAATGGCCGGTCAAAACCGGTCCGATCGCTGGTGGTCCGACCGGTTCTCGGTCCGATCGTCTGTTCCATCCAACTGGTCCGACCGGTTGATTGGGTCGGGTCGGGTCTTGGGTCGGGTTGGTCGCCATTCGGGTTGGGTTGGGTCCTGTGGATGACGTCATTGTGACGTCATCGGGTCGCGTCGCTAACGTCAGTGTGACGTCAGCGCCTGCGTGCGCTGCACGCGTGAGCCGTGCCCCGCGCGTGGGAGCGCGTGAGGGCGTGTGGTCGCGCGTGGGGCGCATGCTCGACGCCCAGGCGGCGCGTGGCCGCGCTTGGGGGTGCGTGCGGCCCCCCTCGGCGATGCGCCGCCCACGGTTTTTCTCCTCTTGTCGAGCCTAGTCCGAATTTGTGATTTAATTTTATTTTTATTGAACAAAAAATCTCGAAAATCACAAATTATGGCAAAAATTTTATGCATTCGAGTTCTAGGGTTATGGAGGCTTTGATACCATATGTTGGATGCAAAATACGCAATCCCAAGATCTTCATAATTAGAACAAGAACATACATAATTGAGTAAAAAGATTAACGTACCTGTTATGGGATCCATCGTTCTTTAAAGCGGAAGCGGAAACACAATATTCCACGCGCAAGTGCTTCTCCTCTATTGCCCTCCGTATCACTGGCTCAATGAGGCGGCCCCCTCACGTTTAACGTTAGGTAAATGCTCGTTAGGTGATGATACATGTGAGAAATTTGGGTTAGAGGAGAGATTTGAGCACTATTTATAGAGTTTTCCAGCCAGACTCTCTCATTACGGGCCAGGCTCAACTCGGCCCACACTAGCCAGCCCCATATTAGACTAATTAAGAAACATTCTATCTCACCTTAGAGTAATTCCCGTAAAACGGTAAATTACAATATCAATTAATGTAGTCCACATTAGGAAAACTCTTACATTACCTCAATCCCCTAGTCGTCTGTCTTTTATCCCTTGAAATATGGATGCCGATCACTCACCCAAATACCAACCATTTGCAATTCATTTCGGATTGTTGATCTCTGTCAATATGTGCATGTCTCATGAAAAATATGTAAGTGCCGATGTAAACAGGCAACGCATGAATTGAACAATAAATTTGCAAAAATCTGTAGAAAATAGACAATATTCTCAATTGATAAATGACATTCTATTTAAGGATAAAGTGCATGTAAAAGTAACAAAGTGACCAGAAGGAACCAATCAAGAAGAGCTCAGTACCTGTAAATGAGGTCGCTGACGTCAGTGTGACGTTAGCGCCCATGTGCGCCGCATGCGCGAGCCGCGCCCCGTGCGTGGGAGTGCGTGAGGGCGCGTGGGCCGCATGCTCGACGCCCAAGCAACGCGTGGGGGCGCGTGCGGCCTCCTCTGGTGACGTGCAGCTCACGGTTTTTCTCCTCTCATCGAGCCTAGTCCGAATTTGTGATTTAATTTTATTTTTATTGAACAAAAAATCTCGAAAATCACAAATTATGGCAAAAATTTTATGCATTTGAGTTCTAGGGTTATGAAGGCTCTGATACCACATGTTTGATGCAAAATACGCAATCATTCCATAACTAGAACCAGAACATACATAATTGAGTAGAAAAATTAATGCACTTGTTATAGGATTCATCGTTCTTTAAAGCGGAAGTGGAAACACAATGTTCCACGCGCAAGTCCTTCTCCTCTATTGCCCTCCGTGTCATTGGCTCAATGAGGCGGCCTCCTCACGTTTAGCGTTAGGTAAACGCTCCTTAGGTGATGATACATGTGAGAAATTTGGGTTAGAGGAGAGACTTGAGCACTATTTATAGAGTTTCCAGCCCGGTCACTCATTACGGGTCGAAGCCAACTCGCCCACACTAAATGGCCTTTCATATTAGATTAATTAAGAAACCTTCTATCTCACTTTAGAGCAATCCCTATAAAACGGTAAATTACAATATCAATTAATGTAGTTCACATTAAGAAAACTCTTACATTACCTCAATCCCCTAGTCGTCTATCTTTTATTCCTTGAAATATGGATGCCGATCACTCACCCAAATACCAACCATTTGCAATTCATTCCGGATTGTTGATCTCTGTCAATATGTGCATGTCTCATGAAAAATATGTAAGTGCCGATGTAAACAGGCAACGCATGAATTGAACAATAAATTTGCAAAAATCTGTAGAAAATAGACAATATTCTCAATTGATAAATGACATTCTATTTAAGGATAAAGTGCATGTAAAAGTAACAAAGTGACCAGAAGGAACCAATCAAGAAGAGCTCAGTACCTGTAAATGAGAGTGTGGTATCGGAACATACTCGTATTTGGAATTCCGTGAGAATATTTAGGCATTGCTTTCCATTAGTCCAAGACCACTATCTCCAAAAATTGAATGTGGATCATTCGACTTGGAAACAACAACACAAGAAAATGTGAGGAAAGATGATGCAGAAGGAACCAAAGAAATCTGTGTTGTACGTATTTGAAAGTAAACTGAACTTAATATCCGTCATTGCATAGTCGGAGTCTAAAAATAGTCTACCATCTGAATTTTAAGACGTTAGTCCTATTTGCATAATGTTCATTTGCTGTTGCGAGCTTGTTTACACTTCAGAGATTAGAACAGAATTAATTAATTACCGTGACCATTCTTGTGATGTGCATATCAAGATCTCTTGAAAGTTGAAATATCTGGTCAGTAAACCAAGCATCCAACTTCCAAGATGCTAATTTGATTACAATACTACCTAAGTTTCCTTATTAATATTTTGTGGGAGTAGATATTGAATTATGGATCAGAGATAGCTAGAATAAGTGTCTGCGTATTTTTGCATCAATAAGAACAATTTGATGATAAATGAATATCTTGTATCTATGCGTGGAACTAAAGGAATGTTATAAGAGAGAGACTGATCGGGCAATGTTTGTTCTTGTCTCCGTCTACGATCATACTTAGGTGAAAAATTCTGTTTTTCTTGCAGAGGATGAAGAAAATGGAAGATGAAGCCAGAGAGCGATCAGCAGACAAGGAAACCTCAGATGGGAATTATTATGCAATTGCAGCTGTTCATAATGTAGTTGGAATTGATGATCGTGCAAAACAAATCACCGACTTACTGGAAATGGAAGTCAATGATGAGGTGCGCATTATTGGAATATATGGAACTGATGGAATTGGCAAGAAGACTCTCGCCAAGGCTGTATACGACCAGATCTCTTCTTGTTTTGACAGTTGTAGCTTTCTCGCAGAGGTCGAAGGAGCCACCCAAAATTCTCATGGTATTCAGTTTTTGCAAAATAAGTTGATTTGTGATATCCTTGAGCGAGATCATGAAGATACTTCTTTTGATGAAACAATAGAAGATTTCGTGGATATATTTCGTGAAATGAAAGTTCTAATAGTTGTCGCTGCCGTGGAAAAGCCATCCGATCTTCATGCTATTGTAGGAGACCAGCTTGATTGGTTTGGTCCAGGTAGTCGAATAATTGTGACTTCTCAAAATGAGGAAATTCTCAAAGAGTATGATTCCGACAAGGCTCCCACCTACATGGTTACTGAGTTGGATGATGGTCAAGCTTTTAAACTTTTCTGCAAGCATGCATTCAGGATGCAATCTTCCATACCTGATTATGATGGACTCTCAAACTGCATTGTCAATGCTACAGAGAAACTACCATTAGCAGTTGAAGTTGTCGGTTCATTTTTGCAGGGTAAATCAATACAAGAATGGGAAATGATGGAGAAGTCAATGAAAGCACGTCTGATGAGTTCTCGAAAGACTACGGTTGGCCTTCAAGAGCTATTGGATATATGTAACGGGGAACTAGATCATCAGCAAAAAGATATATTTTTGGACATAGCATGTTTTATCTCTGGTGTGGATGCCCGAATTGCTTCATATATGTGGCCCAATTGTTATCCATCCTCTGGTTGCATTCTGATGCCCCTGGCAAAAATTGGAGAAAACAATGAATTGCAGATGCACAGATTGCTGAGACGCCTTGGCAAAAGAATTTTTAAGCAAGAGGGATCTGGAGATCCAATTGGGAGAAAATTTTACATACAGGAGAAGGTAAAAACTTTTGGTTCAGTTTGTTTTCGGCAAAACAAACACCTCGACATATGGGCTACATTTTTTTTCTCCATATATTCTCAAGGAATCATATCATATATGTACACTTTAGCACGTAGGGCAAGGAAATATCCTTTTATCGGATGGGTATTTGGGTTTACAGCTTCTGATGATTATGTTACTTTGTCAAATGCAGGGAATGGAAAACGTTGAAGCTCTCCTCGTTGACTTCACAGCTGATTATTTTCAGATAATGCCAGAACTACGGTTTCTCAAGTTGGATAATGCCAAAGTTTCCGGAAACTTTGGAGGTGCATTTGCTAGTTTAAGGTGGCTCTGTTGGCAAAGGTGTCCTCTGGATTTTAGTGCAAAAAATTTTGTGTTAACAGAGTTGGTCATTCTTGATCTGTCTTGGAGCAAAGTCACAGAAGACTGGGGAGGTTGGAGTGAAATCAAGGTGGTTTAGTATTCATTTGGTTGTTTTATATTTGCTTTCTTGAATTATATATCTGCGAATTGACCATATGTGTGTTTTCTGTTTTTGACTTTTGCAGATGGAGAAATTGAAAGTCTTGAATCTTACCGGGTGTCCTGACTTACTGTTCACTCCCAACTTCTCCAGTTACAAAGATTTGGAAATCCTAATTCTTGAACGCTGTTCTCATTTGGTGAAGCTACATCCTTCAATTGGAAGTTTGCAACGTTTAGTTTCCCTGAATTTGAAGTTCTGCTCCCAATTGAACGGGTTGCCAGTGGAACTAGGTCGTACGACAGCTCTGAAAGAGCTTTTTATTGACCGGACTTCTGTACGGGAGATCCCCATCTCCATAGGCAATTTGAAGCAACTCAAAATTCTCAGTGGCTTCAAGTGCTTCCCATTGACTCACCTGCCCAGGTCAATTAGTTACCTGACTGCTCTCTCCGAGCTCTTATTGGACGGTGCCAAAATGATTGAGCTCCCAAGCTCACTGGGGGAGCTGCTTAATCTAAGACGCTTGTCATTGAGGGATTGCCATTGTTTGAAGAAACTTCCAGATTCTATTGGTAGAATGTGGTCATTAAAGGAGTTGGATATATCGGGGACTAGTATCTCTGGACTCCCCAATTCAATAAGGTATCTGGAGAGCTTGACAGTGCTGAGAATGGATTCTTCCTTCGTTCGAGCATTTCCTAAGGAGACTGGGAATCTAACTGAGCTCGAAGAACTACATGCTTCCTGGTGTCGGAGTTTGAAGGGGGCCATTCCTGGTAATATCAAGGGACTACGTCATCTGAGATCATTGATGCTGGGGCATTCCAGAATATCTAGCCTACCCCCTGAAATCTCCACCATCACTGGTCTTCACACCCTGGATTTAATTCAGTGCAATGAAATTGAAGAGTTGCCGAAGCTTCCCCCTTCTCTAATTTGTCTGCGTATGAGTTCTAAGAGGATGAAAGCGATACCCCTTCTTGAAGATTTGAAGGAATTGGACGAGCTGTGCCTAAGTGATGGGGACCTGAAGGCATGCCGACCTCCCTCAAAACAGCTGATGCCAGAATCCAATGTGCAACAAATGATTGGCAAACCATCCTTCTCAATATCGTTTCCTAAACTGACAAAACTAGAATTGTCTCTTTCGCAAATTATCAAGCTGAAGTTTGAGCTGAAGGAAATTACTCAGCTCAAAATGCTAGTCCTTTCTGGTTTGAGCCTTGAAGAAGTATCTGAGCTTCCCAAGACGTTGTCAGTTTTATCAATTCAAGGTTGTTCATCATTGAAAAGATTGCCGACTGTCCAGGGCTTAAACAACTTATCAGTGTTCAAGCTCTACCATTCTGCAATAGAAGAGATTGAAGGGCTTGAAGGTCTCAAAGCCCTGAAGAGGCTAGATATATGGAACTGCAAAATACAGAATCTCCATGGGGTTGGCCGGCTGACCTCACTGAGAAGTTTAATTCTATCTGACTGTGATTACCTCGACAGTTTACCTGATCTTTCAAACCTGAAGTTGCTGAAACTTTTAGAGATAAGACAATGCAAAATGATCCATCAAATTGAAGGCCTAGAAGAATTAACATCCTTGGAAAAGCTGAATATTAGTGGATGTCTGGCTGAGAACTCCGTGCAAGTACAGAATGTGTTGAGGCATGTAATGGCACGTTCTACGGACATGTGATGCTGAATTCTCCTCAATTTCAACTGATGTCTGTGCATGGCATCCACCCTGAAGGGAAGACGGGTGCTGTCCGTGGAAAAACTTAATGGAGAAACAGGAATAAGCGAAGAAGGCAAATTTATTGGAGTCAATTTCAAGCTTGACTCTATTGAAGTCCCTTTGAAGACAAGTTGAGGCCACATCAACCGCCGTGAACAAAAAGCAGCCTCTCCAGGTGATCACACCGGTCTCTTCCAAAAGGAAAGTTGTGCACCAGTTGATTTTCTCCTCAAATTCCAGATGGCAAAATTTTTAAGGGCTCTAGTATATGCAACTTTCTAGCAGATTGGTCAATTAGAAAACTGCATAAAAGTCACAGCAGAAATGAATTCCCGTCTAGATTCAGCATAATTTGAGAGGCTACTGAGGTACTAATTGAAAGGCTAGTAAGAACACATAGAGGGAGGTGAATAGGTGTGAAAACAAATTCTTGCGAAATGCAGTGAAAAACTTTACTTTTAACCTGAGTCTGGTTGATACAGACTTTGCAGAAGGAATCAGACTTTAACAGTTATTTTCAATCGCAGAAATATATCATAGTAAACAAAATAAAGGAGTTTAGGGAAGAGAAATGGAACACATAATTTATAGTGGTTCGGCTTAGAATAAGCTTACGTCCACTCTCCCATGCGGACAATCTTCTGGCTGGATTCCACTAAGAATCAAAAGAGATTTTACAGCATTGTGATCTCGACTTCAGAGTGAAGAGTTTCTACTACTCTCACAAAGTCTCTCTTCGAGTCTCTCTTTCTCGAGTATAGTTTAAGAAATAACAAGTAAATGGTAAGTTTTGGACTTTGAAAATTTTCTTTCACGCACTCTTTCAAATGATTGGAGAGGCCTCCTTAAATACTTATTCATGCATTTTCGACCGTTGGCATTTTTCAAAGGAATTATTCCAATCAACCCGTTGGACAAAATCAATCAAGGAGATTTTGAGTCGTTTGAAGATTGTGATGAAAGCCCGTCAATTCTGTTTGTCTAGGGCCGTTTTTATCCTGAAAATTCAAATGACCTTTTTTATCGCGAAATTGAGATGCAAGTAGAATATATTGGTGAGGAAAAATACAAATTTGATCGAGAACTCAACGGTTGAATTTTTAAGAAGCCGAATTACCTTAATTCAAGTGAGGATTGAAGTCTAATTTGAGGAAATTGAACCAAAATTCATATGCCCCCATGACTCATGACAATTGGACCATTTCCTTAGCTTGTTATAGAAGATTGGTGGCTGAAAATTGGAGTGGAAGTCAGCCATGCAAGGTTCCCTCCTCTCTCTTCTCTCCCATTTCGTCGAGCAGCACCCCACCTTCTCCTTCTTCCTCATCTTCGAACGCCAGCAACAGTAGGGGAAAGCCAACAGCCTCCTTGCCGTCGCAGCCACCCGTCGGAGTCGAGAAGCCACCGTCGCGCGTCCCCTGCACCCCGCTCGCGTCTCGCCTACACCTCGCTGTCGTCCTTGCTCCAGTGGCGTCTCAGAGCTTCCCCTGTGACCGTTGTCCTGCCGTGCGCCATCGTTCCACTATCTGGAGGCCTGCCAAGACCGCTGTTGCAACCACCGGCCTTCCCTCATCGATTCCAAGCAAGCAGCAGCTACTGATCCACCTCTCTTGACCTCAACTAGCACCGACCAGAAGTAGAATCGAGTGGGTCTCTAGGCTGCTGTGTGGCCCGTTTTGGATGCGTTCCTGACCCTAGTTGGCAAGCCCACTTTGGAGTTTCTCGTCCCTCATTGCGTCCCCGTCGTTTTGATTCGAGCGAATCGCTTAACAAGTGAGTTTAACTCACTAATCTCTGCTTAGTAGGTTAATGACGCTTAATGATTGATTAGTTTAGACTAAGCATGATTTAGGTGGATAGTTAGGTTATATTAGCAATTTAGTTAATTATTATCGCATGTTAGATAGTTAGAGTAGTATAGTTAGGGCCTAGATAAGCACTAGTATTTATCTAGAGTGATTCATAAATTTTTTAGATTCGTCTTGGCTTTCAATTAGGCTTTACAGGCCTAAGTATGCATTTTTACTATTTATTTGCATTTAATAATTAATTTCCGTAATTATTTAATTAATTATTAATTTTTTGAAAATTAGATCGGGATAGCCGGTTAACGGAATTTCGTGCCGATTGCATTGGTGTGATCCGTTAATTTAATTGACTGTTATTTTGTGCAAATTGAAAGTGTTTTGTGATTGTGGGTAATTATCCCCAAAATTGATAATTTTGGTAATTAATTGGAAAATTACGAGTGTCGATTTACGGTGCAAAAATATACTTTGGGTTTGCTGAAACTAGTGAGATGTTCAAAAGTGGAAATATTGTATTTTGATTAAGACCGACTGTGTACCTACACACGATAATTTTATTGGGTATGATAAAAATGGTGATTTGGTCGGCTTAAATTTGAGCATTAATTTATCAGCTTTGGGCGAGCAATATACTTTATTATCAGCTTTGGGTGAGCAATAAATTATCAGCTTTGGGCGAGCTATACTATCTATCTTCAACTTAGGGTGAGCAGTCTTGGTTTGATAGGACCTTATAGATAGTATTGAGTGGGTTGATCGAGAAGTGGTCGTGATGACATGTAATCGATTGAGTCGATTGATCAATGATTCGATTTGTCTTAATGTGTTAAAATGATTGGTTGAAAATGTCAATTGTACTGACTTGCAGGAAAGAACAAAGGCAAAGGTAAGACCTTCGACTCATGATTGTGCTTAGGCAGCCCTCATGGCGTATTTTCTTCCTAGTCAAGTCTTAGGGAGTAGAACGCGCTGAGACGTTGTCTCACCCCGTTGTGGGATAACATTTCAGGTTTATAAATGGCAGCTCCTAAGTTTTTTGGCCGACCTAAGAAAGTTACAGAGCAGACATCTTACATTCCGTTGCATAATAGCCCTAGGGGCTAGACCTATGAGCTAGTGAGGTCCATAGTCTGGGTCGATGCGGGTCTCACCCACAAGGTGCCCCACCGATACAGGTCATGGTATCGCCAGGCTCAGGATGGCCAGAGAGAGGGTCCCATGCCAAAGTCTGAGATACCTCTATATATTCTGGAGGTCGCTTTTGGGAAGGGCACAACAGATCCTCCTCAAGGCTCGGTTGTAGACGCGGTAGCCCCGGCTCTTGAAGTACCAGAGCCCCCAGTCTGCTGAAGGCTCCAGTTGGAGTGTGGAAGAAAGTGAAATTGAGGATGAGGACCTATAGTTTTGTGAAACCCCCTTGTTTTGTAGAAGTTATAAATAGACCAACTTGTATTATATATGACATGGTTTGCTATATATCCCATTGTGTTATTGTCTGGGGATTATTTATCTGCTTCCGCATGCGCATATTAAAATGAATGAGTCGGCAATGTGTCTTGGGACATCGCTATTAATCGACCACAGAGGGATGGGCATGTGCTCGGAGGATCGGATCGTGACAACCTCAATCCGAGAGACTCATAGGATTATGCCACTCTCCATTGATGAATTGATTGGCACTCTTCAATCCTATGAAGTGGAACAAATCAACGACAAAGATCTTGAAGGTAAGAGGTCCATCGCTTTAATATCTAACGCTGATTCTGATGATACAAACTCAGAAAATAACATGGACGACGAAGAACTTGCTTTTATGATCAATAAATTCAAAAAGCTGAGTAGAAAAGGGAGGAAATTCAGTGGAAGAAAACAATACAAGCAGAATGGGCAGAAAAGAACCATGAAAGAAGATGACTAGCAAGGAAATATATTCTTGATGACACATTCAGACTCATACACAGACTCGGAATCAAAGTCTAACTCAAACACAGACTCAGAATCCGATGAGGAAATCGAGGTAAGTCATTCATAAATTACTACTAAAGTTCTTAAGTATATAAATGAGCTTTGCTTAAATCTCAAATCTTCTCTTGAAAAGATCTCTGAACTAAAAAAGGAGAATTCATGGCTTAGGCAACAGGATCTTTCTCGAAAAGAAACGTTTGAAATTTTGCAAAAAGATTTCTTACAAACAAAAGAAAGTTGAGATTTACTTTTCAAAGAAAATGATTCTTTAAAGAAAGAATTTTCAAATATTTCGACGAAATTTTCAAAGGGTTCCAAAATATTATAGCATATCATTCCCATACAAATACCTTACTATAATAAGTCGGGACTTGATTTTAATAAGGAAAGTGATTTTCTAATAGATTTTCCTAAAGTCAAGGAGAGATTTAGACAAAGACCTCCTGGACTTGCGTACTAGAAACATTTTCAAAAGATCTTTACAAAATCTGTTGATCGAAATGCCCTCAAATGTTCAAATTGTGGAGACTCTGAATATTTTGAGAAAGAATGTCATAAAGTCTAGAGATCTGTTAATAAAGATTTGGTAAAAGCAACATACTCTACTAACTCTCATGGACACAAGAAAAAATGGGTACCAAAGAAAAGATGAGTTAATTTTGCAGGAGATAAAAGAAAAGAAGAAAGAGAATTTGGTAAGGAATGTATGTTTTTTTTTTCAATTTGATTTGGGCACGTAATTATCATTATACTTGATATTCGATATATTATCTTTGTGCCTTGATTGATTTAGATTTTATTATGACCGTATTCTATGATTTGTTTTATTGAAAGAAGAAACGTGTGATCATTTTTGTGATTCATGAGTTGAGATTTGATTTAATACGTGTGATTATTTGAGTTAATATAGATTATTTTGTCTAATTTTATGCTCTCTAATTTTGTCATATTTTCTAAAGTGAAAATCTGTTTTATGTGATATTAATTTATTGTGCAAAGATATTCTTTCCTTAAATACTTTGTTATGATGAGTTTAGAAAGAATATTTGCTTATCTATGGAGATTTTATATTTTGCTCTCACAAAATGGACGGATCTAGATTGATGGATACCAAAAAGGAAATAAGTTGATTGCAGGAAATTCTTTAAGGGAAGAATGATCACAAATCTTGGTGCAATAAGAAAAGTATCTCATGCGAAGATTGCAAGTTTGATCTGCAAAATCATATGTATGAGGCTAAGAAAAAAAAATTCTCTTTCTTGTGCAAAATTTTTGCAAATTATTGAAGAAATCCCTTATGTGTCGTACGAAAGGAGGAGAACGTGAATCCAAAAAAAATGGAAAGAATCATGATCACCTCAAAAAGGCACCAAATTGAGGGAGAGCATTGATCAATTATGGAAAAATCTTTTTGAATTGATCATGATCTTGATTATTATGAAATGAAGGAAAAGGTAAATGTGTCAGAATTTAAGTTCTAAAAAATCCAATTAGTGCATCTTTTATTACCTTTTGTCATTAACAAATCTTTTATTGATATTATCATTTTATTATGAAAAAAAGGGTAAGTAAATTTTATAATGCATCCGTGATTTTTATTGAATATTTGCTATATATGATCGAAGTAATTACATATCTTTAATATTCGATTTACTTTGTAAAAGCTGATTTTTTGGAAATTGTATTTCATGCAAGATATATTTGTTTGTTTTTTTTTTTTTTTTTTTGGAGACGGGAGGAACCAGACTTTGCAACCCAAACAGGCGCGTCGTAAACCCCCTGGTGATGCTAGCGTAGGACCCACCACCATGGCGTCACGCTTAATACCACTAGCGATCACGCTGGGATTTGAACCCACGAAGGGGGATGAAAGCCCAAGCCAACACGGCCACCACATGGGATGGTTGCAAGATATATTTGTTATCATTTTATATTCTTTACGTGATATCATTTCCATTATTATCGCTTCTTTGATTATGACAAAAAAGGGAAGATGATATAAATATGCATATGTGTTGATTGGTTAATATTATTTATTGCATAATATTGAGTTGCGATTATTTTTCCATATATTGTTATGCTCAATCCATTTGCTATCTTCTGCTATCTTTTGATTTGAATTACATTGATCTGATTTATTAATATTTTTAGAAAGTGTGACTACGCATCTGCATATTCAGAGATTGTTTTGTCATCATCAAAAAGTGTGAGATTGTTAGGGAAATCCCTTATGATGTTTTGAATATGATAAAATAAATCAAAGGCTACTAATGTGTTTAATTATTGAGTAAAAGATTATGCATATGATAAAACATGTAAATGATATTATCAAAGTCTATACTTGAAAGAATCAGAAGACGGACTCTATGTTGAAACTGAACTAATTCAGACTGTTTCCAGACCTTAAAGCTAAATATGTTCAGAAGTAGAATATGTTCAGACTTACGTCTAGATTGTAAAGTCTATTGCACTTAGACTCTAGAAGACACTTAGACTCTACTTCAGACGAAAGACTCTCAAACTTTACTTCAGACAAAACACTCTTAGACTTTACATCCAGAACGAGACACAAGTCCAGAACGTGACAAGGTCCAAAACGAGATACAAGTTCAAAATGTAGCAGATTCAAAACGAAGTATGATCAGAACGAGATAACTCGACAGAATGCAACACAAGCCCCAAACATATAACGGCTAGTAATCTGGTTTGGATTCTACATTAAGATAGATTTGATTGACTCAATCTAATTGATTGATAATTGAATCTTGAAGACAATAATTTTCTATACAAAGAAGCTTTACTTATGGAAATCAAGATTCTGTTTGTATGGGCGATCAAAATCAATTTGGGATTATACTTCTATCACTCAACAGCTACCAAATTTTCTAGATACAGATCTGTCTAATGGGTAGATTGGAAGACGAACCTCTAAGATACTATCCAATGGCTAGTTTGGAAGTGGAGGGGTATTTAAAGAGATTAAGGACTGATGAGCAAGTAAGAGACGGAGCGTAAAATTTATAATTCCAAAGTCTGAGTGACTTTCGATCATACACTTGTCTTTTGTGAGCTTAAATGTTTGTGATCGTGAGAGAAATACCAAAAGAGTGACTTAGTGAGATAGTGTGATTTGTCATTAAGTGTTTGCACTCAAAATTGTAATCTATTGTTGATTGCATAGTAGAATCCAGAAGAAGGCTGTTAGCGTAGGAGAGTGGACGTAGGCTTGATATAAGCCGGATCACTATAAATTTCGTGTGCAACATTCTCTTCCCTTAACTCTTCATATTTAAGTCGGCTGCATACTTACATGTTATTTTAAAAGTCTGTTCTATTGCATAACACATTCTAAACATCTACTAGAAGTTTGGTGGCTCGTTTATCAAATTCTGATCCTTATTGAGACTTTACTCGAAATTTATTTTATTCCGCATTTATCTGCCAAGACTTCTTTTAAACACCTATTCACCCCCTTTAGGTGTTCGTACTAGCATTTAAAAAAAAAAAAAAAAAAAAGAAGAAGATGGTGAAGAAAATTAAGATGTTTGAGGCAAAATGGAAGCAAGAGAGGAGGAGGGATGATCAGAAAAGAAGTGAGAGTGGTGGGGAAGAAAAATGCATGAGAGAAAAATGGGTGAAAGAGTGGGGAGAGAAGAGAAAAAGAGAAGAAAGAGGGAAATAAAAGAAGAAAGGGCTGATTCGCTGGGGGTTGGCGTGAGGAGGAGGAAGGGGGAGGGAAGAGAGAGAAACGATAAATAAAAAAAGGAAGTTGGGGGAAATTGTGGTAGGAGGCTTGGCGTGAGGGGGAGGAAAAGGAGGGAGAGAGAGAGAGAGAGAGAGAGAGAGAGAGAGAGAAGAGAGAGAGAAGAAAAAGGGGAGGGGGAAAATTGTGGCAGAAGGAGGGGGGCAAAACGTGAGGGGGAGGAAAAGTGGGAGAGAGAGAAAGAGAAAAGAAAGAGAGAAGACTCCGATTTTTCATTTGATAATTTCTTTTCGAAAATTTTGGACTCGCTCATAATTTGATGAACGATGAGACGATGTCCAAGAATTAAATATGGAAACCCTTGAAAATTCAATACCCAAAATCGAATTAAATTTTATGATTAAAATCGATCAAACGCAACTTTAGTACAATCTAAGCTATCGGGTGGCTTTTAAAGGTTTTCACGCGGTTGATCCGTGATCAATAATTTTTTATCTACGTTTATACCTCTTCGAATCACGAACGACCCTCGGTTGTCATGTAATCGCAAGGGTTCAATTACATACCCTAAATATAAGATCAATAGAAAATCGGTTTATTGTCGCTCGACGCGAATATCGTAATTGTGCGGAATCACCTGCGAACCGACTATGTACTCCCGTTGAATCAATTTATATCCATTCGCTAATTGACTTATAATAGTGTAGTATTGACCCATGTCGATCTTTATGATTGAGCGATCAATTTCTAATCGAATTCTCTGGTCTTTCGCGTTTTAACCCTTTACGGCCTCACCCAATGGATTCGTTAACTTGTGAGTAATCAGTTCAGAGTAAAATAACCATAAGTGCATCAATGAAATAACCATTTCATATATTTCGAAATATGGCCAATTTTCGGGATATCATAGTGCAAGTCGAAGAATAAAATTCTTCTAATCCCCAACTTAACGCTGAAAAAAAAGATTTGACTGGAAAATGACTCTAATGAAAGCTCCGTTTGTTTCGCGGAAAATGAATGATTTGTAAAGCATTTCTTAAAAACGATTGTTTGTATCGCTTACAAATATAAATTAACAAAATATATTTTCATCGTTCATAACAATATTTAGAAGTCGATAATGAAAACTCTTTCCGTTGATTAATTATTTCAAGTAATACAAACAAATATTATCAAATCATTCATTTTTTGTGAAACAAACGGAACTAAAGATATATTGGTTTGTCTTGCCTTGCTGACCAGCAAAATGGGTTTTCTGGCAATAATAGGACGCGGTAAATATCCTCCATTACGGTAATATCAGCATAACTTGATTTATACACGGAGGATCCAATTTAATTGAGCGAACTTGTGAGGAATACGATCTGTTTATCGCATCCTCTTCGGGGAGCACATGACAATTTTCCCTCACGTTGCCCAAGCACCTGGCGGGTGCACAGAAGTCGATGGTCTTGGTCAAGTGTAAAATGTAAAATATATTGTCGTCTAATGTCTATCGACCTCCTGTGCCTCTGCGAGAGAAAGCGCCATAGAGAGAGAGAGAGAGAGAGAGCAGAGTGAGCAAGCGATGGCTTCGACAGCAACAATACTGGCTGTGGTAAATCCGTCTCTCCCGATGTCTTCAATTTGGTTCGTGGCGTTGTTTATTTTGCTGGGATTTGTATTATTCTTTGGAACTTCTTTGACATGAACACGATGGAATCGGTCCTCTGCTTGTAGTTCGACCGCATAAATGCTCAATATCATCTGGAATTTTGCAAATCTTCTTTGACATGAACGATTGAACCACTGAATGTTAGAAATCACAAGATCCTATCGAAAGTCCAAGCTCTATTGGGCCTGTTAAGTAGTGTTTTGCTCTCTCCTAAAATTTAAAATATTATTTAACTTTCAGAAAATTACGGAAGTTTAATACAGATTGTTGTTTAATGTCTGTAGACCTCTTGTGCCACTGCAAGAGAGAGCGAGCAAGCAGTGCCTTCGATGGCGACTATACTGGGTGTGGTGATTCTGTCCAAGGGAATGGCTTCGGCTTCGGCTTCGGCTTGGTGTTGGTCCACAGCGTCTCTAATCTTTTGCCGAGGAATTGCTTTTGCAGCTGCGGCTGCTGGGAGAAGAGACTCGGTTAGTTTTCTCTGCATCTTTTAGATCTGTATTATTTTTTAGAACTTTGACATGAATACAGTGGAACCGGCCCTCTGCTTCTAGTTCGACCCCGCAAATGCTAAACATCGTCACGAAATTTACAAATCTTCTTTGACGTGAACGATTGAACTACTGAACGTTCAAAATCACGAGATCCTGTCAAAACTCCAAGCACTGATGACGTTATAAGTTGGGCCTGTTAAATACTGTTTTGCTTTCCCCTAAAATTTGAAATATCATTTTAATCTGAGAAAATTATGAAAAGATCACGCGTGAATTCGCGCACCGACATTTGATTGTCAAGAAAGTTTCGAGAATTTTGGAATTAAAAAAATAACAAAATGTGCGAGTCGCAAAATTTAGTTGCTGAGGCCGCTTGCCATCTTAGGTTCCTTTCCATGGGAACCATAATACTTTGGTCTTTTTATATCTGTTTTCTGTTTGGCCAGAAGCTGACTTTGTCTGAAACACTATATTCACCATGTGAAGCGGTTTAGTTTCCTTGATTTGGCAGGAATCATCTTCCCTATCGTCATCTGGAATCAATTATGAAGTATTCTTGAGTTTTAGAGGTGCAGATACTCGCAAAGGATTCACGGATCACCTTTACAGCAAATTGATAGATGCAGGGATCCAGGTCTTTAGAGATAACGAAGAGCTTCATGGTGGACAAGAGATCAAGCCGCAGCTAAGAAAAGCGATCAAGGGGTCAAAAATCTCGATAGCCGTCTTCTCCAAGGATTATGCTTCTAGTAGAAGTTGCCTCATGGAGGTAGTGCAAATGTGGGAGTGCAAAATCCTTGACGGACAGACTATTATCCCGATTTTCTATGATATTAGTCCCTACAATGTAAAACACCAGGCTGGGGATTTTGAAACGTCCTTCGATCAACATAAGAAGGACAGAGTCAACGCAAAGATCATAGAACAATGGAAGGATGTGCTTCGAAAGATCGGGGGATTGAAGGGATTTAATCGGGAGGACATAAATGGGGGGTAATTCTTTTACTTCTTGTTTCTTTTTTCTTTCCTAGATAATAAAAAAAGAAGAAGAAGTTATTGGCTGATGTGAAAATGAACCCGAACCTTTTTCAAAAAATATTATTTGTAATCATATCAATAATAGTGCATGCTGAAGAGATCTTTAAGGTTATTCATCTGAAATTGATATCATTTAACAAGTTATAGTTCCATATGTCTATTGAATAACAAGTGACTCGATTAAAGTATGGCCATTTGAAAATGGCTTGACTTATGACATAACCACGAGTTAGACCAGCCCACCTGGTCCAGCACACTCCGTTCGTTCCCCCTTGCCGATAACTTTTGTTTTGCAGATAGCATGACATCAATGTCAAAAATTGCTATGTGCATGAAAGGGAAATAGACCATGCGTTAAAACTTGCTCTCCATTTTTAATTGAATATTGCCCCTACCCTTGTTGGTTGGTTTAATTTTTGTCGTTTCATTCCCCACATGATTTTTGTCTACTTAATGTCACCCTAGTGCTTTATCACTTATGTTTGCAGGCTTGAGTCCCAGCTCGTAAAAGAAGTTTTTGGACGGGTCATGCGGGTGTTGAAGAAGGATGACCAAATTGTAATGGACAAACTAGTTGGAATTGATCTTCATGTTCGAGAGATGATGAGAAAGCTCGGTGTTGTCCACAATGATGGACAAGCGCTCAAAGTATGTGGAAAAGATGTACGTGTTGTTGCAATATGCGGTATACTGGGTGTCGGAAAAACTACACTTGCAAAAGTTGTCTTCAACAAGATGCATAATTTATTTGATGGATGTAGCTTCCTTGAAGGCATTAATTCGGAAAGAGTCGAGGCTTCACAAGAAAGGTTAATTGCTTCCCTTCAAAAAATTAAACGTGAAACACTTAATTCTTGTAGTGACGGAATTAAGAAAATGGAAAGTCTATTTGGTAAGATGAAGGTTCTCATTGTGCTTGACGGTGTGCGTGAGGTTGAACAAATCGAAAAATTAGTTGGGAAGCTCACTTGGTTTGGTCCAGAAAGTAGAATCATTGTGACCACAGACAGAAAAAATGTTTTAAAGGGTTTCGTCGGTGGAGCAGTCGAAGAATACGATGGACGAATGAGAGACCACCATGCTCTTCTACTTTTTCGTCAGTATGCTTTTCAAGGGAAACCTCCCGCAGATGTCCATGAGTTTGATTCCCTGTCCATAGACATCGTCAAAGCTATTGGACTGCATCCTAAGGCTATTATACTTCAGGCTTCATTTTTAAGCCAGAAAAGGAACGACATAGACACATGGAGATATACCTTGCACTTTTTAAGAAGACGACCACCAGAGGGCGTTACAACTCTCTTTAACGACGGTTACAAATCTTTAGATCCTGATAGACAGAAGATATTTCTTGATATAGCGTGCTTTTTTGTTGGAGAGGATAAGAGGATTCCCACTTACATGTGGAAGGCTTGTGATTGCTATCCTCCTTCGGGAATGAATCCCCTTTGCAACTTGCATTGGTTGGAAGATGGAGAAAACAATGAATTAAGAATGGACAATCTGATACGAGACTTCGGCAGGGATATTGTCAAGAACAAAGTTGCTCATAAGCGCTGCAGGTTTTGGAATCACAGCGATGCACTTTCTGTTCTAGAAAATAGTACGGTAAGTTTTCAAAGCCTCTAGATATTGAGTTTTGGAAATGTGATATGATTATAACACTCAAAATCTCACTATCACAATTGCAATATTTTCTTGCACCACAAATAACACTCATACTAAATTAGCTTGTACAATACTAGAGTACGCTGTCTCCTACAAACACTCAATTCTTTTTATTTTTCTTTCACTCACGGACTGATTACTCCCTTTATGTCCGTGAGACTCTCCCAATGTTAAGGTTTTCTCCGGCCTCTCTACTTTTCTCTACAAATGCGAAGGGTAACCACCAATTTATAGTAGTCCTAGGTCCGTGGGGTTCCCTGAGTTGTTACTTGTTAAGCAAGTTGACTTGTCAACTTGTTTTCTAAAAAGTGACAGATTGGTGCCTCAACTTAAGATTCGCGGCCATCTTCTCTTCCTCCTTTGTTAAGCAAGTTGACTAGGATTTGGAGGCCTCCTTTGACTTGTCTCCCAACAACTTGCGGCTCGTAGAAAATACGACACAATTGTGGGAAGTTTGAGAGATAGAGAGGCGGTGCCTCTTCAACACATTTTTTAGTGAGTTACGAGAGCGTTCAGATAAACCTTCCAATCTCATGAACATAACCGTACTTTTCTTTATTGAATCTCGTAGGGAATAGAAAGTATTTTGTTCTTAACACGATTTAGAATGCGTAGTGGATAGTCATGGATTTTCTAACATTGATTTGTCTCATTTTATTAAAACGAGTAATAGAAATTGAAGTTTTTCAACTTGCTCACACCACCCCCAAAGAAAAGACCCCCCAAAAAAAAAAAAAAAAAAAAAAAACTTACACGTTTTTCCCCAACCGAGATTTGACAGGGTAGTAAAAGTGTCGAAGGCATTGGTCTCACTGTTGAAGATGGTGGCACCGAACCTTTTAATTGTGAACAATTTCGTGAAATGCCGAATTTGAGGTACCTCAGACTGGACCGGGCTAACATCCGTGGAGAAACTAAGAATCTTCCTTCAAATTTGAGGTGGGTGGATTGGCGAGGGTGCCATTTCATTCCTGAGCTACATGATATGCATTTGAAGAAGTTAGTCATTCTCGATCTGTCTCAGAGTCCAGTTGCCAGAGATCCAAAAATCTGGAGTCAAATCATGGAGGTATGGCCAATATTTGCTTTTCAAATCTCATTTTAAGATGATAGGTACGAGCGAGTAAAGTTTGACATGCTCTTTTGCACGTTGCAGAAGGTGAAGGAATTGAAAGTCTTGAACCTCCAAGGATGTGGTCTATTAAGTGCATCGTTGAAATTTCCAGCTCCAACCGATTTGGAAATGTTGATACTGGAAGACTGTACTTGGTTATCTGAAATTGGGCCATTCATTAGTGAGCTGAAGAAGCTGAGATCCTTAAACTTGAGAAAGTGCAGACGAGTCAAGAAGTTGCCCCAACAACCGGACTGGATGCAATCTTTGACGGAACTTCTGATTGATGAAACTGCCATTAAAGAAATTAAAATGGACAGTGATTCTTTGAAGGAACTTCAAAAACTCAGTGCTTGTGGCTGTACAGAGTTGGGATATATATCCCAAATAGGCCACCTAACGAAACTCGAAATTCTTGCACTGGATGGTGCTAAAGTTAATTTGGATCCGGAAACTTTTGAATTTCCTCAGAATCTTCAGAGACTTTCTTTAAGGAATTGTTTGATGGTGGAAGGACTTCCACCTTCCATGGGGAACCTGGGGCTGCTGGAGTTTTTGGACCTTTCACACACTAAAATTGAAGAACTACCACCGTCAGTCAAGGAATTGAGAAATTTGAAGACGCTGAAGATGGGAAGCACTCCCCTACGAAAATTTCCTGAAGATATAGTGAACTTGGAGAAACTGGAAGAGATAGATTTGTCTGGCTGCACAAATTTGGAGGCCCAAGATTGTGGGGATATATCAGGATTGTCCTCTTTGAGAATTTTGAGATTATCGTCATCCATTGTGGCTGGGCTGCCTCAAGACATTTGCGGTCTCTCTCGCCTCCAAACCCTTGACATACTTGAGTGCGACCAACTTCAAGCACTGCCAAAGTTGCCCTCCAGTTTACACAGTCTCCGCTGGGGATCCCGAAAAATGACAGTCCCCGACTTGTCATATCTGACAAATCTAAAAGAGCTACTTTTGAAAGATGTTCAGCATCCAACAGGGGGATTATTGAATCTAGAGACACCAAAGGCCCCAGATATTGGGTGGCTCACGAGATTAACAAGTCTAGAGACCTTGGAATTGTCCCTTTCAAACGTCACCACTCTCCCTGGGAATGTTAGTGCCCTTACTCAGCTCCGGGAACTCTCTTTATCCTACATGAAGGAGCTCGACCTCACACAACTTCCCTCGTCCCCAAGCTTATGGACTCTACGTCTCAAACATTGCAAGATTCAAGAGCCAAATTTTTCTAGTCTGATTTGTCTGTCAGAACTAGAACTAGACGACTGCAATTTAGCAGAGATCGATAGTCTTGAAGATTTAGAGCGTTTGGAAGTCCTGACAATTTTTGATTGCAGGAATCTAACAGACGTTAATGGGCTAAAAAATTTACCACGTCTCAAGAAGGTGAAAGTTTTCCCTTCTGATCCTGCCAGTCTATCAGAATTACGCGAACGTGGATGTGAAGTGGACTTATGCGGATAGGCTATGCCTGTATCTTGCGTTCTTCCTGGTCAGTGGCTAGATAGTCTCTATCCTGTACGAACTACCGTTGTACTTTCAGTCTTTGACAGGACATCTCCTTATAGTCTTAAGAAACTGGAGGGCGACCTCTC
Organism: Eucalyptus marginata; assembly: GCA_014182565.1. Taxonomy (NCBI): domain Eukaryota; kingdom Viridiplantae; phylum Streptophyta; class Magnoliopsida; order Myrtales; family Myrtaceae; genus Eucalyptus; species Eucalyptus marginata. The sequence goes on along the minus strand of CM024587.1, from coordinate 34,405,112 downwards.
TAAGGTACATGCTCCAATTCTGGTTACATAACTTTTTAACCAAAACAAAGTTGATTTTATCGTTTCCATGAATTCCTTGTGTATATTGCATTGGATCTATCTGTGCAGGGCCACAAAATACCCCAGGCAAATTCTTTGCATCTGGCAATCAGTAGCAATCTTGCATCAAAACCATTGCTGAAGGTCACGCCAACACTCGAATTGCTGCATATTTTGTTGGTGTTCCATTTGTACTGTTTTTATAAGGGTGCGGTTCTCCAAAACACCATTTACTGTAATTTGTAGCCTGTAGGATGCATCCAAAAGCCATCCACTGCCACACAGCTGTTCGATTCCGATGAAAAAGACAAAACGAAGGAGAAAAATAAGATCCTGCATCCATGGGCGACATTGCAAGGTTTCCAAGGTTGTGAGCCATCACGGGCCTTTACTTCCGTCGGCTATACTGGTGAGGTTTGCCCTCAACACAGCCTTCGGTTTTGCCTCTATTTATACCTGTTGATCAAGTCATTGGGCTCCCGAATCTCCAGGAGCTGATTACAGGAAGGTGATCCGAAATGGATGTGACAGAGATCTAATGTGAAGGAATTGCAAGAGAGTGCGCTCGCGATTGCGAAGTTGAATAGGCCGATGATTGCGTTGTTACGAGAAAAAGAGAGAGAAGCGTCTTTGAATTGATCTGCTGCTTGGAAAAGGATACTTTTCATCCATCGATCTCTCCTCCTCTTCGTATTAGATTCGCTTCCCTCGTATCTCTGGATAAAAATCCTGGTTAATGGTGATAGCTTAACTCTTCCAATCGGAAACCATGCTCGTATCCGTCTATAATTCCATAAATAATAACAAAATTGGGAGAACAGAGCTTTTGGTTGAGCCACATCATCACTAAATTAAATTTTCTTCTGCTTCTCTTAGCATTACTAAAAGTTACATATTGATTGAAAAAGGTAAAGGTATTGTAATAATTATTAAAGTTAAAAGATGCCTACTTAGAAACCATAAATGTGTATGATAATTTAAAAAGTTAGAGGTTCCTACTTAGGGCATGCATGGCAACGTTTCTATTTCTCCCAATTTCTGTTCGTTTGTTTTCTGGAACAAAAAAAGATCAAAAATTCTTTTGGTAACGCCAATTTGTTTTTCTATTCCTCGAGAATAGAAAAGTAGCTGGGAAATAGATTTGGAAAAGAAACAATAAACGAAAAAAAAGTAATTTCTTGTTCCCGAGAATAATTTCTAGAAATAAGCCAATTTTTCTTTTCTTTTGTTATTATTGCTTGTTACGGCCACCGCCGGCCTCTTGCCAACCGCCAACCACTGTCGGCCGTCGCCTCCTAATCGCTGGCGACTGTTGTCGCCGTTGCTGCCTAATCGTCGTCGCTGCCGCCCATAGCCCACCGGCCACCCTTGACCACCGACGATCGCCACCAATTGCCGTTGTCGCCGCGACCACCGGTGCCGCCACCACACGACCGCCGACCACCGACCGTCGTCTCAAACCGCCGCTCGTTGCCGCCCGACTCGCCACCTACCACCGCACGATCGCCGACCGTCGTCACCGCTTGACCGCCGCCTACCGCCGCATAACCGCCAGCTGTCGACTGTCGCCGCCGACCTCCGTCGCATGACCACCGCCCACAGCCCACTGGCCGTCTGTGGGTGACAATCATGCTACGGCGGTGGTTGGTAGCTAACGGTCGTGCAGCCAACGGTCGTGTGTCGGCGGGCGGCGATTGTACCGTGGCAGGCGGCGATCGGCAGTTCATGAGCAAGAAGAAAAAACGAATCAATACAAAAAATAAAAAATTATACCAAACACATTTTTATTTTTATTTTTCTATTTCAAGAATAGAAATTTTATATAGTTACCAAATGTGTTGTTTTATTCAGAAATTATTTCGAGGAGTAGAAATAAAAAAGAATTATTTCTGAAAAGAAACCTGTTCCCTGGAGTAGAATCATTACCATGCCCGCTCTTAGAAGCCATATATATAAGAGTTTTTTGGTCATTGAGTCATCAATGCAGATTTTGTTTAAGGACCAATCGAATCTGCAATTGGCGATTTGTTAGAAGTAATGTGTATTTTTTTGTCAAACAATAAATGTTGTTGATTAGCATGTATAAATTGAGTTTTGTAATGGTATTGGTGATTATACCCATTACGGTCAATTTTGACTTCTATTATATTGAATATAGATAATTAATGCAATACATTCCGCTTGAATGTCTCTTCAGTCGCTATTTTCGCAGCAATCCATTTTCCTTCATGATGATTTAGATGATTTTTGGCATCTAATAATTTGTGTGTATAAGTATTAGCCAGTCGGGGTCTCTGCCCAGTCCCCACCGGTTCAACAGCCCTTTACCGCAGAATTAGCATTTTCTTAATTGATAATTACTTTCATTTATCATCTTTTATATAGTGCTTTTTGTACATTAAATGAGGTGGCATTGTTATTTGAGGAGCCAAGACAAAATGGCTCTTGAACTGCGATTTCTATTATTTTTTTCCCTCTTTGACATTAAGAAATAACATATTCTCACTATGACACTTCATATGTGTACACTTATATTTAGGGAGAAGTGCCAAAAAAGTCATAAACCTTTTGTATTTGTGCCAATTTAGTCATAAACCTTTTTTTGATGCCAATTAAGTCCTAAACCTTTTTACGTTGTGCCAATTTAGTCATTTCCGGCCAATTTTGGCCGGATTTTCGGGGCCGGGCTGACGAGGTGGCCTCATTGGTGCTGATGTGGACAATTTTTAATAATATTTAAATATTTTTTATTTTTTATTTTTTTTTTTTTCTTTTAGCCGGAGGAAGAAGAGGAAAATAAAAAAAAAAAAATAAAAAATAAAAAATAAAAAAATCGAAAATATTATTAAAATTTGTCAACGTTAGCGCCGATGAAGCCACGTCGGCCGCCGGCGTCCATCAGCAAAAAATCCGGCCAAAATTGGCCGGAAATGACTGAATTGGCACAACGTAAAAGGTTTAGGACTTAATTGGCACCAAAAAAAAGGTTTAGGACTAAATTGGCACAAATGCAAAAGTTTAAGACTTTTTTTGCACTTCTCCCCTTATATTTACCTGCACTTAGCTTTGTCCTTCATATTAACATTGGAATATTTTTTTATTATAGCGCGGTTTAGGTATTTAAAAAGTCATATCGTAAAAAAGAGGACATCATAAAATGTTTACATTCAAATAAATGATCTAAAAGATTGATCTTTCTTTCCTTTTTCCTTTGTATACTACCATGTACAAATTATCAATCTTTTTACATGATTAGTTATTATAATTTAATTTCTTACCTCGTCCTTTCTATAATAAACTCTATAATTGGATAATGAATCTTTTTTTCTTGTGCTAGCATTTTTCCATATAAAATTAACCACTATTATATTGTGATTATTACGTTAAAGATCCGCAGTAATGGGAAGCAAAAGTATATCCTATAAGTTACAAAGGAGTATCTATAGTCAAGCTTCCATGGACGACAAGCTTCCACGGACGACAAGCTTCCACGATCTTGGAGGAGGCTCGGAGACCTCAAATCTAAGGTCGCTGTGGCCGTTCCAGGAATACCAGCCTTAATCGGGTGTTTAGGAGCGAAATCTAGACTCCAGAGTTTCCTTTCACCTCTTTCGTTTTCCCTCCTTAGCCGGACGAGTTGAGAGAACAGGATGAACGATTTTTAGTTCTTACACCCTCAATGTACGAGAAACGTTCTTTCTGTTCCTTAAAGAAAGGACTGTACGAGATACATTGACCCCATTTCGTCCATATCATTCACACATAGTCCCCTACTGAACCATAATGTATGTTTAGATGATATCTAGATTAAATAGTATCTTGAAATTAAATTGTATGTTGAGATAAATTTCTAAGTTAAGATATGATTCATATTTGTCTATTTCCTAACTTAAAATAGATCATATCTCACTTTAGTTAGATTTTTATTGTTAGTAATTTTTAATTACAAATTTTTATAAAAAAATACAAAAATATCATGCGCATTCATATAGAATTAGGTTCATGAAATGCATATCATTTAGTGATTGTTGCTTAGTCCATTTAATTAGAAATTGTCCGTTATTAGAATTATGTCATTTGGTTATATTGCATTGCACATAGATTAAATTTTATTAAACAAGAGAAAATCCTTAAAAGAGATTGAGTGACTACGTGTTAATTAAGAATCATATCTAGGGTTTTTGATGTGAATTTTGAGCTAACATTACAGATGATTTCGTTGCTACAAGGTAAGTCCCGTAATTTATTTATTGCTTTCTAAGGTGTTAAATTGGTGGTTTGCACACCCGCATGGTCACCTCATATATTAAAGAAGTAAATTAAAATCAATCCAAGCTGCTTGCAAAGCATTTTTTTTCAAAATAAAAGGAAAATGTACCGAAAGAGTATCAGAGAAATCTAATGTAATTAAGTCCCCGAACTCACAATTTCTGGCTCGCAGAAGTAAAGTAAATCTCGCGTTACTTTACATGGGTTTCTAATCGACCCACCAAAAATAGATTAGTGGTGATCCTAATTGAACAATCATTTGCATGTTAAGAACTTGAACCTAAGTCGTGAATTGATATGTGCTTGGGAGAGTCCGAGCTGAGTTTAGATTTAGTAATTCATTAGTCAAACCCTAGGTGGTGCACTCGAGGTTAGGTCACGATAACTTGGCGACTCCAATGGGGACTTGAGTTAAAACTCTTAGTGGACTTAGGCCAATTTTCTCTTCTATTTGAAATTTTGTTTGTTTGGCAGCGAGGATCCCAGGTATGTCCCTAACCATTTGAGGTCTTAAATGTTCTTACAGATGGGAGATATAAGGGGAGTTATAATTGCTAACTCTTGTCTTGCAAGTTGGAGTTGTGAATAAATATTTTGAATGTGAATTATTGAAGTATTGCTTGCATTTAAATTATTATGCATGCTTGTACATTTACACTACACTTTTGCACACACAACCTGCCGTCGGACTTAGGCCGCATAGGATCATCTAGGATGTTATTGAGATGGATACCACTCTGACCGCATGCCCGTGGTATGAGTCGCCCATCTCAATCCCGAAGTTTCTTTTTTGGTGTCAAGAGTACCCACCTCGGTCTGCATGCCCGCGACCCAAGTTGGCTCTTTGACCAAGCCGGAGTCATGAGGACCCAACTTAGTCCGCATGTCCGCGGCTAGTCCAATCATCCTTGTGTCTTCACTTTGCTAAGCCTGTCTAGAGTAGAAATCGAACCTCACATCTCATGTGCATATCTATGTGGTTGCTATCGATTTTCCTTGGTGAAGTAAGTCTTCCATCCCTATACTATACAATTTATTTTGGTGTACTTTTGGTCCGTCCATGACAATCTAGGTTAATCTTTGATTGAATTCTTTTGTTAGTTAGAAATGGAATGACGAAATTGCTATGGAGTGAGTCGTTTGAAAAATAGCCAAAAAAAAACTTTGAATAATTTGTTTTCAATTCATGTCTAGGAAATTTGGTCATTGCTAGGGTGTCTATTTTTATTTTTCTAGCTCTTTTTTAGGAAATTCCCTTCTTGTACGAACTTTTCATGAATAAATGAAAAAAATGAAAAAAAAATCGATTAGATCATTGTTATGAATTAGCTCTCTATTTACATCTCATGCTTACATGTTTCATTCAAATTAGGTGATTATGGAGCGATCCTGCTCACTCATCCGTACACGATCGAGAGAGCTAAAATGATGGATCAAAACGAGATGCTGAATCGTATCGTCAATATTGACAATTGTTGGAGAAAACTTCTTTACTTTTCTGAAGTTGACAAAACCTTTCCAAAGTTTAGTTTGAAGACTTCTAGAATCTAGCGTCAAAGTCTGAAGACTGCCAAACTTTAGGATCAAAGTCTCCTCACATTGGCAGTTTCCAGACTGAAGAATGAAGATTTATCCGGATGTGAAATTATCTTTATTTTTTGAAGGATTCGATTCGTATGGCTTATGGATGATTTCATGGCTGGATATAGCACCTATTGATTGACTATCTTTATTGGAATCAATTCTGATAATCAAATTTTTTGGAAAGCAAGTAAACTTGGAAAATTCTACTTATGGAAACCAAGATCCTGATTGTATGGGCAAACAGGATTGACGGGCTTTCATCACAAATCATCAAATGACTCGAGATCTCTTTGATTGATTCTGTCCAATGGGTGGATTGGAAGAATTCCTTTGGAAAGTGCCAACGGTCGTGAAGGCATGAAGGAGTATTTAAGGCGGGCTCTCTAGTTGTTCGATAGAGTGTGTGAAAGAAAAATTTCAAAGTCTGAAACTTCCTAGTTCTTTGCTATTTCATTTATTGATCTCAATGTTGTATACAAAAGAGAGAAACTCATAGTGTGACTTTGTGAGAGACTAGTAGTGACTCTTCACTGTGAAGTCGAGTTCACAAGACTGTAAAATCTTTTTTGTTTCTTAGTGAAATCCAGCCAGTAGGCTGTCAGTGTGGAGAGTGGACGTAGGCTTGATCTAAGCCAAACCACTATAAATCTTGTGTTCTTATTCTCTTCCCTGAACTCCTTTATTTTGATTCATAGCTCTAATCAATTGTTCAAGTCTTAACTCCTTTATTTTGAAGTTTTATCTAATTGCTAAAGGTTGAACTAGTTCTCAGTCTGTGATTTTCTATAAGCAAATTATTTCTACTACATCTTGCGAAAATTTTTGTTTACACCTATTCACCCCCCTCTAAGTGTTATTACTAACCCTTTCAACAATGACATGAATAAGCGAATTGCATGCCTCCAAAGTCAAGTCGATGAATTATTTGCTACTATAGTTTATCTCGTCAAGCAAAAGTGTTGTGATGACATAGATATTATTTCTTCAATGAGAAATTGCGACTCGAAAAAGAGAGCAAAGAGGACTCTTGAACCATCTCATTTTCCGAAGGTAGCCGAATTTGATGCCACCATGAAGAGACTAGTGACATTTCTGGAAGGAAGAATATCTGACCTGAAAGGTTCGCATCACAAGACCAAGAAGGGTGAAGAACTCAAGCACACATGATTCATGGTCCTAAGTAGTTTGCTTTCCCTATTTAATTAGGGGCATGTTCAGTTGCACCTTCTCATGTGTGGAAATTTTTATTGCTTTTTCAGGGATTGGTTTCAATTTCTTTTGTTTCACTTTCTTTTAATGCTTGAATATCACATTTTTCATTCCAATAAATGTAATTCGATTGATGAAATCAATAAAATTACAGGTTTTGTTTTGAGGAAATGATGGGGTACATCGACCGATCCGGTGACGATATCCAACAATGAAAAGAAAATATCATCCAAGGAGAATTCTGAGGACTGGCTTCTTCATGCTTCCTCATCCAAAAAATTTCCCAAAAAAAAAAGAATAAAAAAAAATCCCTTTTCAAGCTATTTCCAAAAGCAAGCATTAGGTTAGTCATGTTTAATTTTCTGACTCATTTACTTCATGTTTCGAGCATCACTTTCTTGGCCTCATGAGAAAGCATCTGAAAAAAGGCACATCAAGTTGCAACGATAAATAAATTGGCTCAAGTTTGAGAACTCATTTCCAAAAAATTAATATGACAAATTGGGGGTACTACAGATTTTGGTAGTGACATAACTAAGATAAAATCTCGATCCAAGCCAAAATGGATGTGCAATTTGAATTTACTTTGATGTTGCTTAGTATCCTATTTATGCACGTTCTATTGTGCAAGGGCAAAAGCAAGAATGAAGTATTTATCAAATCAAAGATCGGATTTTCAATCTTGATTGATAAGGACAATCCATGGACATTCGTTGCTGAGGCAATCCCTTTGTGGAGCAATCCGTTAGATGAATGCTTAAAACCATGTTTTGAGTACGATAGATTGTTTGTTTTGAAGTCACAAAAACTTTTCATGCTAAAAGTTGCTGGACTCTTTTGAAAAGAGAATTTTGATAGTGGTTTTACCTATTTGACTCACTAATTTCATGTGGAGATTACTTGAGATGGACAATTCAATGGTTAAGAATGCGAAATAAGACAAGTTGGGATGATGAAAGGCAAACATTATGGCAAAAGTACAGCCCAAGTGCCAAAACTTGGCACGAGGGGACACTTAAGTGCCAAAACTTTGAAAATGTGCACTTAAGTGCCACTTTCTTTTAAAAGTGGGACACTTAAGTGCCACCTCTGGCGAACCTTGTCGGAAATCCTACGTGGCAATATTTTAATATTTTTACTTGCCAAGGTGGCTCGCCGGAGAGCTTACTCGGCTCTACCTCACCCGAAACGACGTCGTCTGCAAAATAAGAGCCCCGAATTTGCAAAAACGACGTCGTCTCCCAAATTGCCCCAAATCTAAAACCCTAAATCGGCCAAAATCCCTATTGAAGTGCTCGAATCCAAGTCTTAAATCCTAATTTTGATTTGCCCAAAATTTTATTGTCGAATATTGGAAATGGAGAGCAGGACTCACAGCAGCGCCTCAAATTCCTCTCACCGAAGCGAAGGAGAAGGCCAGTATTTTTCTGTTTTTGTGGGTTACCGAGTCTAAGAAGAACATCATGGACTCGAATCAATCATAGGAGAAGATTTTATGGATGCGCCCGATATAAAGAAGGGTCGAAGTGCAAATACTTCAAATGAGTCGATGTGAAGTTCTCTGATTGAGCCACAAAGGTGATATTGGATCTACTTCATAAAAGACATCAATCTCCATCTATGTTCGTGGACGACTTGGACGATGTTGACTCAATGCAAGCTCAAGCGTCTTCAGCTAAACTTTTCAAGAATGAAGTCTCAATGCAAGCTCAAGCATCTTCAGCTAAACCTTTCAAGAATGAAGTTTCAAGGATGAAAATTAAACGGAAGTGTTACCAAGCATTTATTATGGTGTTGTTTTGTTGTCCATTATATTTTATGATGAAATGTAAAGCACTTGAAGATGAGAAAAAGTTTCTCCGACTGCGATAGTTAAAAATGAGTAGACAAATGTAATTGTTTTGGATTAAACGTAGGCTTTTTTCTTTTTGAAAGATGAGAAGAAGTTTGTGTTGTTCCACAAGATCGTTGTGGCTTTGTTGTTGTTTATGCTGTCATATGTATTGTGGGTTACTTCTTGTGTTTGTGGGGAGGTTAAGGAAATGGAATGAGTGAATTAGATGCTACTTGTACTATGTTTTTACTTGTTCTTGAATATAAACCAATAATAATGGATGTGTATTGGGTCAATGTGTTGTGCTGGCTTTTTTACTTGAACCAAATATAAATATAAACCAGCAGCAAATATTGGAATTGAATGGAGTTGCCATAAGTTAAATTACCATCACATTCTATGTTTTGCTACAGACCAGCATATACATAAGACAAACATGAGTGATTACCCGAGTGCCATAAGTTATATTTAGTAATAACTTAAGTGCTAGTCGCGATGAAAAAAAGGATCACTTAAGTGTCAAGTTATTATTAAAGTAATCACTTAAGTGTCACTTGTAGTTAAAAGTGAACACTAAAGTGCCAAGTTTTTTAGAATACGATTAGTTAAGTGTTAATTTTTTTGTAGGTTTTCTCTTAAAATTGCGCTAGCCACCACCACTAGCTGTGCCACCAACCATCACCACTAGCCACACTATGTGCTCTAGCCACCACCACTAGCTGTGCCACCAACCATCACCACTAGCCACACTATGTGCTCTAGCCACCACCGTGCTGGTGGTGTTGCTGCACAAGGTATTGGTGCAAGCTAAGCCTTGTACTAGCTTGCACCAGTACACATGGTGTAAGATGTGCAAACTGCACACTTGCACCAAGTGCAACAGCATGAGCCCATAACCCCCACCACAAACCCATAATCACCGGGCATCACCACTAGCCACACCAGCACCCCAGCCACCACATTAACACCCGAACAACAAACTCACTACCACCAAGCTTCACCATTCACCACCACCAGCCACACCAGCACTCCAGCTACCACCACAGACCCAACACCAATAACAGCAAGTAAAAGCAGAATCCATATCTTACCAAAAGCAAAAGAATTTGACAAGCAGCAAGATCATATCATTCCATTGATATTGAAATTAAGTCTCACAAAATCAATGACAAACTAAAGAAAAAAAAAAAAAGATAACCATCCATAGTAAGTTATTATAACGTTTACAAAACTGACTCCTAAACTCAACAAATCCTATCACGTCTCATCTCATCAATCAATATGCACGACACCCCCCTGTCCATGCTCCTTTCGATGGGTCTTTCATTTGATTCATAATTCTTGCACTTTTTCTAACTGGACGTGCAACTTCTTCTTCAACCTTCTCAGTATCCACTAACTCGGATGGAGCTGCAAATGTCTCAGGCTGAATTGATTCAAAAGGTGCTGCAATTATCCTAGGCTAAATTAAATCAGATGGACCTGCAACTGGGTTCTTGCTCTTCTTTCTTGTTGGCGCAGTTGATGTTTTCTTTTTTATTGGTGCAGCCGTTGATTCTTGAGTTGGGTCTGAGATAAGAACCTCCCAGGCTACAAAAAGACAATAAATTGTCAGCAAAAGTCTGCAGCATAAATTAAATTAAATGCAATCAATAAAACTTACATTCAGAATGACCGTTCCAGTACGCTCATCTGTATAAAGGCCATAGTCATATTGTCTTAACCTCTTCCCTAGTGCCCCTCTTGTTTGAATAGGGGCGTCACTTTCTGGAACTTGTGATTTGTTGGCTCTTGTTCATTTTCTTGCCTGTGATTTCTTGGGCTCTTCAACTACAGCCGGGGCTTTTTCGACCAATTCTTCAGCTGGGCATCTTCTAGATGGCCTTTGTGTAGCTGCCCCTTCACCTGTCCTTCTTCTAGTTGTCCTTCTGTATAGCCCTTCAACTTCAGTAACACCTTTTGTTGGGCCTTCTGGTGGTACTTGTAGTGCCCCTTGTAGTGATTCTTCTGGTGGCTCCTGTGGTGGCCCCTGTGGTGACCCTTGAGGTGGCTCTTGTGATGGCCCTTCAGTTGGCAGTTGAGCTCCAACTTGCTTTCTTCGAACCTGAGAAAGAGACAAAAGACACCATAAATATAACATCAGGCCATATAATAATGTAAAGAAAAACTGAATACAATTTACTGGGTATTTCTTTCTTTGCTGAAGAATAGTCGATTGAACTGGCCGTTTAGCTGCTTCAGCCAATCCTTTAGCCGGTCGTCTTCTACCTTGCCTTCTTCGAACAGGCTGTTCAGTTTCATGACTTACTGGGGTTCTTCTTGTGACCTAACAAAGACATTACATACAAGGCTAAATATGATATTATTTACATATTTATGATAAACCACAAAGAAACATAAACATAAATTTTATTTCATGACTTACCGGGGTTCTAGTTGTCGACTGACGAATAGTCGACTCACTTGGCCCTTCTGTTTGCCTTTCTCTAACTGTCTCTTCACTAGGCCCTTCAGTTTGCCTCAATTGTTCTTGTTGCTTCCTCAATTGGCAACCTTTAATATTGTGGCCTGCTACGCGGCAATAAGAGCACGTCATCTTTGCACCCTGCTTGCTCATTCTTTGCTAACCCGAGACCTCTCCCTCCGCCATTCTTCGTCTTCGTTTTAGCCTTCCAATTTTCTTCTTCAATGGCAAAGGTTGAGGTGCTTCATGATCCGTGGGCTCCCAAAACTTGCTACTTCTAATTGGCTGCATCATGAACTGGTACGAAGCAAGGTATTTTGATTTTTTGTACCAATCATCGATGTAATCATCTGTATTTCGCCCTTCAACTGGATGGCACATATGGCGTGTGTACAAGGAATTCCACTTAGTTGCCATGCTCTACATGAACACTTCTTGCTTCCTAGATTGACAACATACTTGTCGGCACCCTTCATTATCTCATATCCGTCATCTCCATTCCAAATAGGATGACAATGCCTACTTGCAGCCAAGTTTTTATCCAATTTCTTGGCAATCCTAGGACCATATTGTCTAGTCCACTTTGCAGCCTCATCTCTTTGTTTCTACAGCCGAGTCATGATCGCAACTCGTATATCTTCAAGCATTAAGATGATTGGTTTGCATCTGGCATCTATTATCTTGGAATTAAATACTTCACAAATGTTGTTGTCAACGTTATCGCACTTGAATTCCTCACTGAAGAATGCCTTGCACCAATGCTTCGGTTCTAGTTGAAATAGTGTAGCACAACCTTCCTTTGTCAACTGAAGCAGTTCTTCTTTGGCTATCCTAAAGTCAGTTATGTTTGTACTCTTTGCTAATTGCCAAAATTGCAACTGCAGCTTATCCCCTTTGTAGGTCTTTGCCCAATTTCCGTATATGTGCCGCGCACACATTCGATGTTCAGCATGGGGCAACAACTCAGCTACTGCTGGAACCAATCCCTGCAATAATTCAAAGTAATAAATGTAAGCAAATAACATGTTAATATTACAAAGCAAACTATTGACCAAATTTTTCAAAAACCAAGCATTACCTTTTGTTGGTCGCTCATGAATGCCCACCCTTCCCCGTTTGTTATCTCCAAGTCAGCCATCAGATTTTTCAATAACCATGACCAATTGTCCTTGTTCTCAATTTTTACAACAGCCCAAGCCAGTGGGAACATTTGGTTATTCGCATATCTTCCAATCGCCACCAATTATTCTCCCTTACACAAGCCTTTCAAGAAATAGCCGTCCAATCCTATAATCCATCTACAATCAGCTAAAAATCCTCGTCTGCATGTATCAAAGCACACATATAATTTATCGAACTTGGTCCCACTATCAGGAAGCGGCCTCTCCACCGCCTCTACATACACTCTGCTTGAAGGGTTTTGCAGCCTACACTCCCAAGCATACTCCTACACCTGCCCATATTCCTTACCATATTGATCAATAAGTATCTTTATCACCTTTTGCTTTGCTCTTTTGCACTGATTCCTAGATACATTGATACCTACACGCTCCTTCACCAGCATCCTAAAGTCAGTAATTTTCATCTTGGGCATCACTTTGATCAGATTAAAGAAGTGCTTGGACAACCATGCACTTGTTACCCTTTTGTTTTGAAAATTAATGAAACAAGTGTATTCCTCTTGGTAGGCTCTAATCTGGAAAGACCCACTCCTCTTAACAAACACATCGTAAATCTTCCATGGACAATTTTGTTGCGAACACCTAGCTCTTACAAAGTTCTTAGTGTTTCTAGTGAAATCAAATTTCCTTGTGCAGCAATGGAGTTCTTCAGTATAGCTTCCCTAAATTGTATCGCATCTTGGAATTTCATACCTACTGACAAAGTAGGAGAGGCAATGGATGGATCATAGGAAGGAAACTTACTTTTCCTTTTCCTTCTACGCACAGCTCCTTCATCTTCTTCAAGCTCGTCCTGGGAGGTAGCAGTGTCAATGCTTTCTTCATAATCTGTCTCTTGGCCAACAACACTAGCATCTGCATGGCCTTTGTCTCTATTTGGAACTTCATCAGCTACCTGCAAAGTTGCAAATCTATCTGACAAAAAATCTCTTTGTTTTTTCCTTGATTGTGTAAACTCCTTGTCGTTGTCGTCACTTAAGTTTAAGAAATTTTTAGCAGCCAACCCTTCATCGTCATCATCACCATCACTGGATTCAGCTACTTCCCAATCTAATTCAGTGATAGTGACATCACCTATGTCACCATCACTATGGTGAATAGCATCTGCGCCCCTCTCCTCCCCGTCCTGTCCATCATGCCCTCCTTCATCCCTAACCTCAGTACTAGCTTGAAAACCATCTCCTCCTTCTCCTACTTGGGTGCTATCTCTGTCATCATCTTCGTTCTCACTATCACTATTGTATTCAACATCAACATATACTTTCGCCTCTTCGCCATGAAGATAATGATATAGGACATCCCTAAAACCATTATCATCTTCTAAAGCTCTCAAACCATCTCTCAAGCCTTTCCCAGAAGACAATACAAAGAACTTTTGTACTTTACAAGGCAAATATGTCACTATATCCCTAACAAATCCAATATAAGATGCCTTCTTTATATCTACAAAGATAGTACCCTCATTCCCCTACTCATACTCCCATTCATCCTCCCTAATCGTAAAATCTTCATTGTAGCAAACAATGACAACAACATAGTCTTTATTATGAGCCATTTCTGCAATAAAAGAGGAAAACAATACTATTAACTTTTGGGACCACATTCACAAAGGACAACAGACAATTGCATGTGGAGGTCCCCACACTCTTTATTAAAGAAAATAAGAAAGAGGGGAGATGCACAGGTCAGATGATAGCTACTTTGATTGGAACGATACCCTCGAGACAAATAGAGGTCCCCACCCGACAGCTACTTTGATTATACCGCATTCCCTTAAAATATTGAGAGATCCCCTAGATAAGCATGGGTTCTCATGACACCAATTTCAACACTGCAATTTTAAAAAAAAAAATGCCCAGAAGTCCCCCCACGACAACTACTTCGAACCCTAACAATCACTATTGCACATTTCACATCTGACCCCTACAAATTACTTTCGTACATCACAATTCCACATCCGAGCCTTAAATCACACATCACAGTACCTACCACCACATCTGAGCCTTAATTTTCCCCTCGCCGAGCCCTACACCGAGCTCTACATTTCGAGGCCGAACCCCCAATAGGGTTCTAGCACCACATCTAAGCCCTAAATCTCACATCAATACCATCCAAACATAAGATTTCTCAGCCGATCCCCAAATTTCAAGTTAAACCTCTAATAAACGAGTCGGAGCCCTAATTTCATCATAGGGAAGAGGAAGAAGAGAACAAACTTGAGCGAGCAATGACGGCGAGCGACGACGGCAAGCAATGACGGCGAGCAACGACGGCGAGTGACGACGGTGAGCGATGACCTGCGAACGGCGACCTATGAACAACGATGGAGAGAACGTTGGATCTAGTGTGAACGCGATGGACTATTGGTTAAAATCTAAATAACCTAAATGACGTCGTTTAGCACTAAGGAAAAATGACGTCGTTTAGTTTGGCCAAGGCAGAGTGGATGGGGCAACGTCGTTTTCCTCCTCCACATGTGCTTTAAAAAAAAAAATTGCAACGTCGGTTAAGCATGTTGCCGGAAAATGACACGTCTGCATTTTGGTCGGAATTTGGCCGAATTGACACTTAAGTGATCCACTTTACTCCAATTATGGCACTTAAGTGTACCTTTTCAAAGTTTTGGCACTTAAGTGTCCATCCGTGCCAAGTTTTGGCACTCCAGGTGTCCGTACCTCCAAACATTATCCTATACACAATCCCTTACCTATACATTTGTGAGATGAGTGCAAAAAGTTCAATATCCTCAAGGTAAAGAGTTCTCTCGCAAAAAGGTACGATGATCAAAATGATGAGGGGCAGTGCATTTCTCTATTCCAAACACTACATGTGATCCATTGCTTAACCCCTTTGAACCCCATATACTTGTGAAATTTTTTTTTTTCAAATTACCCCTGTCAAGAATCACCCCACATCGGGGCAAATTGGAGGTAAGATGACATCATGAGATGAGAAAAATGGAAAGACATTTTTTTGCTCTCACTTGCATCAATTTTCGAGTCATGCTGTTACATTGAATTCATATGGTAATTTAAGTACCTTAAGATGATGAAGAGCATTTCTTTTTCTATCCTATACACTTATATACATTGCTTAGCCCACTTGAGGCTATGAATTTATTTCATATTAAACCCAGTTGGTGATCATCCCCTACACTGGGGCAAGGCAAAAGACAGTCATTCAAGTAGCATGGTCTAGAACGCCAATAGAAGACAAAGACTTTGTGAGAAATCAAATTATGAATAAGTGCGAAGAACATGGGGTATGAAAAAGTAATGTGCCTGGTAAAAGTAAGGCCAATGCCCCAAGAGAAAAATCAGACATTGGTTGTAGAAAGTCGTATCTCCAGTGAGGTGATACATAAAGAACTCAAATGCTTAGATGTTACAATCAATGAAATTTTGATATGAAGAAGATCTTCGACAGTGAAGAAGAAGATTGGTGGCAATGTCAAGATGATCACCAACTTTGACCCCTTACACATATCTTTGAGCCTAACAATCTTTCATTTCTCAACCCATGAACCTAGCCTACGTTACGTCCCTTACAAAATCTCTTCTGATTATGGCACTTGAATTAACGTAGGGATTCACATGCCTTAAGCATCGCTCAAAGAAGTGCGGGCAAGGTTATTTCTTTCTCATTTTGCAGGGTTCTTAACTTGTAAACCCGGAGATAATTGCGGAATTATTCTTTCAATAGCCTTGACTCAAAGAGTCCATTTGTTAAGCCGTTGACCAAGCCCACATTATGGTCTCTATTAAATACCTCTTAGATTGGTAAGGTTGTACCATTTGCGAGAATACTCAGATTCCTGTTGATATGGTGAGATGGAATGATTCTCATAAAATAGCCCATCTAAATGAGAGTGAGTGAAAGTCATTTCTAACTAAAAGTCTCTCATTTAGTATTCTTAGGAAATTTGGGTGATGCAGAAATCATTATGCATAAACCTTGATTGAATTAATAAAAACTTCACTGGATTTTGAAGTGTGCATTCCAAAATAGCATTAATTACTTATATCTTTAGTGAATGCATTTTTGCTCTAATCATGTCTGACAGATAATGTTTTCTCGAAGACCAAAGAGCTCTTGACATTCGAGTTCTTTTCAGAATGCCTCATGATATTAGGAAATGAAAAACATTCACGAACATTTAAGGTGCATCCTCGATGTTCCAAAACTTATTTCTACCAGGAGGTGAGAGACCTTCACAGGATACCTAAAGTATGTCCTAGATATTCCAAAACTTCTCACTACAAAGAGGTGAGAAAACTTCATGAATATCTGAGGCGTATCCGCGATATTCCAATTTCTTTCTACCATGATGCGAGAGATTTTCATGAATATTTAAGACACGTCCTAGATATTCCAAAATTTCTTTTTATTAGGAGATGAGAAACCTTCATGAATATCCAAGGTGTGTCCGATATTCCAATTTCTTTCTATTAGGAGGTGAGAGGCCTTCACGGATTAATCTTATTTTCTCTCCCATGACTAAGTTCTAGGAGACATATTTCTAAGAATTAGAGATATCATCAGGTAAATATATCTCTACCTAAACTCTAAATACTTGTCATTGTGGAGGTATTCTCTCTCAAGTGCACCGACACTCGATTCGGTCGAGCTGTCCCCCAAAGATTTTTCTCCAAATTCAGTCTGATTAAGGTGACTGAAGAAAGGTTTGGGTCCTAGTCATATGATCCATGCTGCAATGCTAGGCAACTGAAGAAAGGTTCAGGTCCTAGTCAAGCAAAACCTCATTTTAGGTGATTGTAGAAAGATACAGGTCCTAGAAAAGCTATCTCTCATTCAAGCAACCGTAGAAAGGTACATGTCCTAGAAAAGCCATTTCCCATTCAGGCGATCGTAGAAAAGTATGGGTCCTAGAAAGTGATTTCTTGTTAGATGACCGTAAAATGGTACAGGTCCTAGACAATATTTGTTGCTCTAACAAGTGACCGTAGAAAGGTATGGGTCTTGGAAAAGCCGTTTCTCATTCAGAAGACCATAGAAAGATACGGGTTCTAGAAAATGATTTCTCATTTAGGCGACCGTAAAATAGTACGGGTCCTAGGCAATGTTTGTTACTATAACAGGCAACCATAGAAAAGTATGGGTCTTGGCAAAGCAAATTTTTCATCAAGGCGACTGAAGAAAAGTTTGGATCCTAGACAGCCACACTAGGCGATTGTAGAAATGTACGAGTCCTCGAAAAACAGCTTTTTCTTACAAAGCCTTGTTACTATTCTAGGCAACCGTAGAAAGGTACGGGTCCTAGATGTGTAACACCAACTATCTTGAATTACTTTACCCTCCTTGAAGGTAAGTCATTCTAAGTATGTTCCTTTATTGATTACATTGGCATTTCCATATATTGCATTATCAAATGGAACCTTTGTTCCACAAAAATGACATTCATTGCGTGCATAGTCAAACAAACATATCAATTGACTCGGCGTGCTCCAATAGCCCGATGTCCCTCTTAATTGACACGACATGCTTCTGTAGCCCGGATTTCCTTTATATTGACCCGGTGTGTTTTCGTAGCCCGGAATCTTTTTTATTGGCTCTGTGTGCTTTCATAACCCGACATCTCTCTTAATTGACACGGCGTGCTCCCGTAGCCCAAAGTTCCTGACTCGGCGTACTTCTGTAGCCCGGAATCCTTTTCATCAACATAGCGTGTTTCTATAGTCCAGAGTCCCCCTATCAAATTAGCGTACTTCCATAACCCGGAGTTCCTTTTAATCGACATGGTGTGCTTATGTAACTCGAAATCTCTTTCATTGATATGGTGTGCTTCCGTAACCTAAAGTTTCTCTCCATTGATCTGGCAAGCCTTCGCAACCCAGAGTCACCTCATTAATTTGGTGAGCTTCTGTAGCTCAGAGTCTCTTGCACAGTGAGCTTTTGCAGCCCATGATTTACAAAATCCTTCCGTATTCAACTAACCAAAGGTACGTTTTCATTTGGATCATATTTTACTACATTGCATTAGAAAATGAGAATGGGTTCATCAAAACACATATCCCTACAAAAAATTATCACATTGCATTTGCATGGTCAAAATTTAGGTCTCAATTTGTCTTTAAAGGCAACCTCTACTAGCTTACTTTCAAAGAGAGGCGGCTATTGACACCTAAATTTTGGCGACCCAGTTATTTATTCAATGCATAGAAAATTAGAGATTAATTTTTAATCCCTAAATAAAAAAATTAATTGCATAGCATATAATTTTAGGTGCATTTATTTATTATTGTCGTATTTACATTGGATCAATGACAGATAGATTTGACTTGATCATTCGAGCCCGTTATTTTCTGATAACCAAAAATTTAAATAATTTGCGATTTGATATTTTTGGTGATATGACAAAGGATTTTTTTGTATATCCATGCAATTTATTCGTATATCCTTAGAAAAAGGCAAGTATGACAAGGAGATATTACGAGCTCATCTTTGCAAGATTTGGAATTCGAGAAAATCCTATTACAATCTTGAATCTTTGGCAATATGCGATAAAAATCGGTGGAGAATATTCATTTTTGTAGTCCAATGTGGAAAGATTCGAAGGAAATCAAATAAGGTTAAGAGAGATGTCGAAAAAAAAAAAAAGAATATTGCATTCGGAAGGTGATCTTCGCATATATTGATATGAAAAAGAAAATGAAATTTTACAAAAAGCTTCACTCCCTCGCCTATAAATTGGCTCGCATATACGAACACAAAAAGCGGGGGAGCGCAAGTTTGTTCACGAAAAAAATAGAGGAAAAAAAAAGTGAAAAAAAGAAAGGGGAGGGGAAGTCTTCTTCTTCATCTTCTCTAACCAGCTTGACGACGCTGCCCATATTTGCTTCGCCTGCATCTCCACCACGCAGCAACCCACGCCTCCGCCCGTTCATGGCCGCGCCTCCGCCTGCCCGTTGCTGCGTCTCGGCCTATCGCTGAGCTCTGAACGCTGACGCTGCTACTGTTGCCCAGCTCGAAGTTGCGAGCGCCACTGCTGCCCACCGCCCGGTGCCCGTCCCCCACAACCACCTGGCACCCATCCCCCGCAGCTGCCAGATGCCGCACCTCCGCCCACCCTTCGTCGCGCCCTGTCCTCCGCCTAACGCCTGCGCCACCATCACTAGCTGTCTAGCCTCGGCAATTGCAAGAGCTTCTGGTCATATTCAGCTAACACTCGTATCAGCATCCAGCAGCTCTGTCGTCCCAAACCAGTGAATTTCAAGCAATCCACATACTGGCAAGCGAGTTTCAATGAGTTCCCATTGACCGTCTAGTCTTGTGGTCACCTTGCCGATTTTCTGGAGGCATCGGCTACGACACATTTTCTTTTTCCCAGTCAAGTTTCGGCGAGATACCTTGGATTCCAGGCTTTGCAGAGAACTTTCGTCATCCCAAGCAGTTCTCACGGCCGAGTTCACTATAAGTCCAATCTCATCGTCACAGCTCCCTATTCACCTATGTCGCTGTTTTTCCGATGTTTTACAAAAGCCTCTGGAGCCCTCAGAGCATTTACACCAGCGGCAGCCAGCCATTGTGATCGATATCGGTGCATACCACCGCCGGTCCAGTTTTCAGAAACAAATTTTCCTAACTAGGTTTTGCGAAAGTGCGCCATAATTTTTGGCTCAGCAATCCGTCAACAGCGAACGCTCAACCGTAACTGTCCTTAACGTGAGTCCATCCCTGCTGAAGCCCATCTCGACGCAAACCGCTAGTCACCCGTTGAGCGGATCCCGTTCGGTTCAAATTTGGTAATATTATTTGCGGAATTAGGTAATTATCTTATCTAAATTTGATTTGGATATTTTATTGCCTAATATATGCTTTTCAATATCTTACGTGTATATTTGAATGATAGGCGTATTTCCAATTAGGATTTATTACCTAAGTCGATTTTTTATTCCATCTATAAGGCTTTAGATGGAATAATTAATCATGCAGGAATAAAATTGATATTTTGATTTTTAAGGCTTAATATCAATTTATCGATTTTATTAGCGAAATAATCAAGTTGATTAGATATTGTTTCCTAATTCAAATGGTGGATAGTGTCTTTGATGACCGTGAATGATTTGGTGCTTATCTTTTAATTGCTTTATTTATCCCAAAAATACAAAAAAAAAAAAAAAAAATTGCATTTGCATATCATGTAGATTACAATTGATTTCCTAGATAGAATTTTATGATAGAATAGTTAGATACCTTTCTAATTATATTAGAATGCATGTTTAGATGATATCTAGGTTAGATTGTATCTTGGAATTAAATTGCATGTTGAGATAAATTTCTAAGTTAGGATAGGATTCGGATTAGTCTATTTCCTAATTTAAAATAGATAATATCTCACTTTAGTTAGATTTTTATTGTTAGTAATTTTTAATTACGAATTTTTATAAAAAAAAAATACAAAAATATAATGCGCATATCATATAGAATTAGGTTCATGAAATGAATGTCATTTAATGATTGTTACTTGGTTCATTTAATTAGAAATTGCCTGTCATTAGAATTAGGTCATTTGGTTAGATTGCATTGCACATAGATTAGATTTTATTAAACAAGAGAAAATCCTTAAAAAAAAAAATTGAGTGACTGTGTGTTAATTAAGAATCATACTTAGGGCTTTTGATGTGAATTTTTAGCTAACATTGTAGATGTTTTCGTTGCTGTAAGTCCCGTAATTTATTTATTGTTTTCTTGGGTGTTAAATTGGTGGTTTGCGCACTCGCATAGTCACGTCATATGTTAGGGAAGTAAATTAAAATCAATCCAAGCTGCCTGCAAAGTATTTTTTCAAAATAAAAGGAAAATGTACCGAAATGGCGTTAAAGAAATCTAACATAATCAAGTCCCCGAACTCACAATTTCTGGTTCGCAGAAGTAAAGTAAATCTCGCGTTACTTTACTTGGGTTTCTAATCGACCCACCAAAAATAGATTAGTAGGGACTCCTAATTGAAAAATTATTTGCATGTTAAGAACTTGAACCTAAGTCGTAAATTGGTATGAGCTTGGGAGAGCCCGAGCTGAGTTTAAGCTTAGTAATCCATTAACCAAGTCCTAGGTGGTGCACCCAAGGTTAGGTCGCGACAAGTGTTCCTTTTTCTCGGAATGATTGTTGTTGCAGTTGTTGTTTTCAAAAGAGGAGAAGAAACCGGGTTAGTTTTCTCTTGCATCTTTGGGATTTGTATATCATTTAGAACTTTGACATGCATACGTTGGAGTCGGTCCTTTGCTAGTAGTCCGACCCCGCTAAATGCTAAATATCCTCAGAAAGGTGCAAATCTTCCTTGACATGAACGATGAGAACCACTCAGTGTTAAAAATCATGATGCTATCGAAAGTCCAAGCACTATTGACATCGTCCTTTGCCAAATCGGCAAGCTTAAGTTTGCCGGCCTCGGGCCTGGCTAGATTGACGAGCCTTTCTAAGATCAGTGAGTTCGAGCTTGGCTTAAGTTGGTTGTTGTGACTAGCGATTGACCGAAGAAGAAGGAGGAGAAGAAAAATAAAAGGAAAAAGAAAAATTTAGAAAGAAAATTAAAATTAAAAAATCAATTTATTGAAAAATAAAAATTTATAAAAAAGAAAATAAAAAATTTATAAAAATGAGTGCATGAAGAAAAATTGGATTGAATTTTTCATATCGAATGACGGAAAATATTTTCTAATTTATTTTCAAGTTTCAGCTTAATACCGAAAAATATTATAATTTTCCTGGAAATGGTTTCGAATGCCATATTTTCCATGAAACGAACGGAGTCTTAGTCTACAATGCTAAATTCACTATATGAAGTGGTTTAGTTTCCTTGATTTGACAGGAATCATCTTCGACCTCATCATCCTCATCGTCATTGTCCGGAACCAATCATGAAGTGTTCTTGAGTTTTAGAGGTGCAGACGCTCGTAGAGAATTCACGGATCACCTTCATTGCAAATTGGCAGATGCAGGGATTGAGGTCTTTAAAGACGACGAGAATCTCCATGCTGGAGAAAAGATGAAGCCGGAGCTAAAAGAAGCTATCAGGTGGTCGAGGATCTCGATAGCCATCCTCTCCAAAGACTATGCTTCCAGTTAAAGTTGTCTCATGGAAGTGGTACAAATGTGGGAGTGCAAAATATCTAATGGACAGACTATTATCCCGATTTTCTACGACATTAGTCCCTCCGATGTAAAACACCAGCCTGGGCACTTTGAAACATCCTTCCGTCAACACGAGAAGGACAGAGTCAACTCAAATACCATCAAAACATGGAAGGAGGTTCTTCGACAGATTGGGGGATTAAGTGGATTTCATCTGGAGAACGTAAATGGGGGGTAATTCTTTTACTTCTGGTTTCCATTCTCTTTCCCAGATAAATGAAAAAAAAAAAAAAAGGTTTAGGGTGATGTGAAAATGAACCTGAACCTTTTCAAATAAATATTATATGTAATCATATCGTTCATGATGCATGCTCAAGAGGTCTTTAAGGTTATTCTCATGAAATGGGTCGATGATTTAATAGGTTGTAGTTTAATATGCCTCTTGAATAACCGGTGAGTCAATTACAACAGCCATTTGAAAATGACTAGACGCGTGAACATTACTACGAGTTCGATCAGATGTACTGATCTGTGGCGCCCTGCTCGTTCCCCCTTGGCTAGAACTTTTGTTTTGCAGATAGCATGATATCAATGTCATAATTGCTATGTGCATGAAAGGGAAATAGACCACGCATTAAAACTTGCTGTCCATTTTGATTGAAGATTCCCCCTGCCCATTTTGGTTGTTTCAATTTTCATCGGTTCATTCCGCACTTGATTTTTGTCTAGTTTTTAATACTGTGAGTAACTGTATTGTCATCCTTGTGCCTCTTCACTTATGTTTTGCAGGCACGAGTCCCAGCTTGTAAAAGAAGTTCTCAGACGGGTCAGGCAGGTGTTGAAGAAGGATGACCAAGTTGTAACAGATAAACTAGTTGGAACTGATCTTCATGTTCAAGAGAAGATGAGAAAGCTTGGTGTTGTCTACAACGATGGACGAGCGATCGAAATTTGTGGACAAGACGTACGTGCTGTTGGAATATGCGTAATGCCAGTGTCAGAAAGATTGCCCTTGCAAAGGTTATCTTCAACAAGATGCATATGTTGTTTGATGAATATAGCTTCCTTCAAGGTATTAATTCGAAAGGAGTCATGTTTTCATAAGAAATGTTGATTGCTGACCTTAAGAAAGAAAAACCTGCACCACTTAAATCTTCTGATGAAGGTATTAAAAAAATAGCAAGTCTATTTAGTAGAATGAAGGTTCTCATTGTCTATGACGATGTGCATGAGGTTGAACAAACTAAAGCATTAGCCGAGAAACTTAGTTGATTTGGTCGAGGAAGTAGAATTATTGTGACCACAGACATGAGGAATGTTCCAAATGGATTTGATGACGAACCAGCCGAAGAATACAAGGTTGAAACCATGAGATATCACCATGCTCTTCAACTCTTTCGTAAGCATGCTTTCCGAGGGGATGCTCTTCAAGATGTCTCCGAGTATGATTACCTGTCCATAGACATCATAAAAGCTAATGGAGGGCTTCCTTTAGCTATTGTGGTTGCGGCTTCATATTTATGCAACGATAAGGATGATATATGAATATGGAGAAATACCTTGAAATTCTTAAGAGAACACCAAGCAAATGAAGTTGAAGCTGCCTTTAGGGTCGGTTACGACTCTTTAGATGTTCATACAAGGAAGATATTACTTGACATAGCGTGCTTTTTTATTGGAAAGGACGAGAGGATTCTCTCTTACATGTGGGAGGCTTGTGATTACTATCCTGCTAGAGGAATAAAATGCCTCCATGAGATGCCTTTCTTGGAAACTGGAGAAAATAATGAATTAAGAATTCATGACCTGCTAAGAGACTTTGGCAGGAAACTTGTCGAGAGAATAGATCTTCATGAGTGCTGCAGGATTTGGAATCACAGTGATGCACTTTCTGTTCTAAAGGATAGTAAGGTAAGTTTCAAAGCCTCTTGAAAGCATAAACTTATTTTTCTTTTCTCAATCTCGAAAGGAAAAGAAACGGATTTGTTCTTAACGCAATTTATAATGCATAGTGGATACCACTGATTTTGTAAATCTGATTTGTTCCGTTTCATTGAATGGAGTAAGATATTGAAGTAATCAAATTACTAACGCGTTTTTCCCCAATCAAGGTTGACTGGGTACTAGAAATGTCAAAGGCATTGGTCTCACAGTTGAAGAGGGTTGCATCGTCTGTTTTACATGTGAAGAATTTCATAAAATGTCGAATTTGAGGTACCTCAGACTAGACCAAGCTAACATTCAGGGAAACAACGAGGATCTTCTTCCAAATTTTAGATGGCTTGAATGGTCAACATGCCGTTTGAATTCTGAGCTAGGTAATATGCATTTGAAGTTAGTCATTCTCGATCTATCTTGGAGTTTGGTCACTGAAGAATTCACTAGTCTGGAGACAAATCGTGGAGGTATGGCGGATATTTGCTTTTCAAATCTTGTCTTAAGATGATAGATATGAGTGGTTAGGGTCTGAATCTTCTTTTCCACATTGTAGAAGGTGGATGAGTTGAAAACCTACAAGGATGTGTTCAGTTACCTGCGTCATTGAACTTTCGAGCTCCAATCAATTTGGAGATTTTGATACTGGAAGATTGCACTCAGTTATCTCAAATTGGGCCATTCATTAGTAATCTGAAGAACTGGAGTTCCTTAAATTTGAGAAAGTGCAGCCGAGTCAGGCAGTTGCCCCTAGAACTGTTCTGCATGAAATCTTTGAGGGAACTTTTGATTGATGGAACTGGCATTTACAGTATATGTTTCCCGGAAGGTTCTTTGGAGAATCTTGAAATACTGAGTGCTTGTGACTGTCAATATTTGCAAGATATATCCACAATTGGCCGCCTAAGGAGTCTCTCAAGTCTTGCTCTGGATGTTGCTGATATCGATGGGCTTCCATATACTGTTGGATTTCTTCAGAAACTTCGGAGACTTTCTTTAAGGAATTATTGGAAGTTGAGTAAACTTTCAACTTCCATCGAGAAGCTGGAGCTGCTAGAGGTAATGGACCTTTCATACATTGGAATCATGAAAATGCCATGGTCAGTTAAGGATTTGAGGAATTTGAAGACACTAAAGAGGGTGCACACTCCCCTATGAAAATTTCCTGAAGATATTGTGAACTTAGAGAACCTAGAGGAGATAGATTTCTCCTGCAGCAGTTTGGAGGGTGAAGTTTGTTGTGATATTTCAAGATTATCCTCTTTGAGAATTTTGAGATTATCATCATTTGATGTTGCCACGCTGCCTTTGAGCATTTGCCATCTCTCGTGCCTCCAAACCCTGGACCTACTCGACTGCAACCAACTTCAGGCTCTACCAAAGTTGCCATCCAATTTACTCATCTTGTCTGGGGATACAAAGAAATGATAGCCCCCAACTTGTCATATCTGACGAATCTGAAAGAGCTACTTTTGAAAGATGCTGAGCAGCCAGAAGCTGAATGGCCAATGAGGTTATTGAATCTAAAGATTCCCAATATTGGGTGGATCGCGAGATTACCAAGTGTAGAGACCTTGCAATTGTCCCCTCCAATGGTCACCAATCTCCCCGGGAACTCGGTGCCCTTACTCAGCTCCAGGAGCTCTCTTTATCCTACATGAAGGAGCTAGATCTCACATGACTTCCTTCAACTTCAAGCTTATTGACTCTACGTCTCAAACATTGCATGATTCAAGAGCCATATTTGTCTGGTCTGAAGTATCTGTCAGAACTGGAACTAGACAACTGCGGTTTAGCAAAGATTGATGGTCTTGCAAATTTAAAGCTTTTGAAAGTCCTGAAAATTTCCAAATGCAGCATAACAAACCTTGATGGAATCAAAGATTTACCCCGTCTCAGGAAGGTGCAAGTTTTCTCTTGTGATCTCGCCAGTCTATCGGAATTACGTGAATGTAAATGTGAAGTGGACATTCGCAGTTAGCCTATGCCTATATCTATTATTTGCGTCGCAAATGTGAATGAAGTCAACATTTTGAGTCTTTGACAGGACATTTCCTTTTAAGTCTAAGAAACTAAAGGGCGACCTTGCTAAGGTACATGCTCCAGTTCTGTTTACAAGTCTTTTTAACCAAAACAAATTTGGATTTTACCGTTTCCGCGAATCCCTTATGTGTATATTGCATTCGACATTGGATCTGTGCAGGGCCACAAAATAGCCCGGGCACATTCTTCGCATCCGGCGATTGGTAGTGGCATCAAGATTCTCGTCAAGGCAATGAATTGCTGCATATTTTGTCGGTGTTCTATTTGTAGCCTGTAGGATGCATCCAAAATCCGTCCACTGCCACCCAACTCTTCTATCACGGTGAGAAAGAGGCGATGAAGGAGAAAATAAGATCCAGCATCCATGGGCGACAATGCAAGGACTCGACAATAGGGAGCTATCGCAGGCCCGTGATTTCGTCGACTCTGCTGGGAAAATTCATCCTGAACACTGCCTTCAGTGTTGCCATTCTCCATTTGAGTTAATCGAGTCGTGGGGTTCCCGAATCTCCCGGAGTTGATTGTAGGATGGTGATGATGAAAGTTTCACCAAGACGGAGGCTTTTGTTTTCTTTCCTCAATTTATTGCATGAGTTTTAACTTCTGTAACAGACATAATGTTTTTTTTTTTTGGAGACAGAAGGAACCAGCTTGCAGCTGACAGCCGCGCCGTAAATCCCCTGGTGACATTAGCGCAGGACCCACCACCACAGCGTCACACTTAATACCACTAGCGGCTGCATGCTGGGGTTTGAACCCGTCCCCTTTGTGAGGGGGATGGAAGCCCAAGCCAGCGCGGCCACCACATGGGGTGGTGTAACAGACATAATGTTCTATCTAACAAGCTAAAAGATGTCCAAACCGTTCCTTATTCATTTTCCGCATTTGCTATCAAAGCCTCTCCTTCTCAAGGATGAAAAGAATTGGAAAAATTTTCCAGAATAAATGAGACCGTTCTCTGAGGTAATTTTAGAAACAGCGGGCCAAACATATGCCCAAAACTTGAATGCGAGCAAAGATTAAGATTTTTCAATTCGTGAAAATTTAGATTTTACTAATGTTTGAAACAACAATATCAAAAATAAAAGCACATCCATCGTGTGAAATGATTTAAGAAGAAATTCCGAAAATAATTGAGTTACACAAGCGCCCGTGGTTTGGCGGAGATGCCCATCGCTTGAGTCTTTGTTGTGCTACTTTAGCTGTACAGAAAGCTCTCTTGCGGTAATACTTAGCCTCGCGGCACAAATTGTTGCTTAGCTAATGGATGGCATAGTGATGTGAGCAATATGATGGCGTCAAGATGAGTCAAGAGATGGAAAAAAATGAATTTGGTATTTAAATACGCTCTCTCTTGAAGCATTGTCGAAGCTTCGTAAAAAGCTTGTAGCACACTCCCAAATTAATTCACCTGAGAAATTGTCTATGTTGGTTGATCCCACATTGAGCGTGACTGATTTTGTGCTTTGATACACAGATAGACATTTTTTCAAAAGGTCACCCAAGCTTCATCTAATCTAGACATAAATTGAAATTCCAATGCTGAATGTTATTACCACATCAGTCTCTTATGAGTTGATTTCAATGTCCCATATATGATCCGTGAATGCTCCCATCTTGTTCGGTGTGCAATTTGGTCCGTCATGTTCTATCGTGTTCACTTCACCATCTTTAAAATCCGCTAGAAGTGACACCTTATTCAAACCCTATTGTCCCTCTCTCATTGACCAAGTTGTTGCAACATGAAAATATAAGGATTCAAATTTTATAGACTTATAATTGAAGCTCATTTGGTCACATTCATTCACATTGTTCTCACCTATAAAGAAAAAAAACAAAAACAAAGGAACGCCACGATGAATGATTTGAGATTCTGGATTTTGATACGCTTTAGGGAGAAGAACCAAGATGGGTCCCACGCGGACTCGAGAAAACCTGGAAAAAACACCATATAAGGCAATACAGCAAATTGGTTCATAAAAGAAGGCATATAACATATTCATAGCATTTTGGGAAGAAAGATGGTAAGAGATGGAGTCCTGCCGATGAATTATAAGGTCATTAATATAAATCCATACATAACTCTATGCATTTCATTTTGCAATTTATAATGCTCGGTTATTTTTAATACAAAAAAGTAACAAACTTTCATGTATTTAAGGTATTTTGGACTCACTAATGATATTAACTCACGAATAAAAAATATTTTCTTTTAAATAAAATTGACTTTCAATGTGCATAGTAAACTTCTTATAGAGAAAAAAGTATTTAGATAAATACGAATAATAACTCGTCATATATTTTTTGAATTTTAAAAGTTATTACCATCATATTTCATGGAGTTCTCGATCAAAAAATAATAATCTGATGGAGCCCACCATTTATAATGATCCTCATTCAATTTATCTTATGATTATTTTGTGTACACGTATTAAAAAGCCCGTATTTATGGGAAATTATTGACTTGTAAAGTATGCAAGTTGCTTTTTAATTCTTAAAATCCATTTGGCTTCCTATCATTTCCCCCACCCTTTGAGAAATATTTACCTGGATTCGAATACAACGTACCAAATGAATCACGGCTCTTAATCTCCACCTGTGGACCAGGCGGGCCCCACCAGCTGCCCACAAGATCAGCGGCCGAGATTCAATTGGTCCAGGAATCAAATTCCCCCGACCCGCCCTTCCTTAATGCTGGACAGATTGCTTTGTCCCGAAGCACATCGACAGTCCCAAAGTCAACTCTTTGACCGGACCGAACGCCAAGATTACTGCACAATCTCTCTTGTGACGATCGTCTTCTGTGCATCCGATCCGAAGCGAAGACCGAACTGACCCGTGATCGCGATGGGGTTCAAGTTCATCCTGCACGCGCCGTGTCGTTCTCCGACGACGTGCGGCTCTTCCTTCGCGTGGTGCTCGTCCTGCCAGCCGCCGCCGCTCGGCTACCGCCGCACGCCCCGCGGCGTGTCCGCCATGTTCGCCGGCATGATGCTCGGCGGACTGTAAGCAGCTCTCTTACTCTTCCTTTTTTCTCTTCCGCCTCAAAGCTCACCAACCCAAAAGATGGAAATGAAAAGGCCAGCCTCCAAACTTCGTTGCATCTTTGTCAGGGCCTTGGGACTGCTCGCTCCGACCGTGCTCGCGTTCGTCAAATCGAAAGCGTCCAAAATCTTCCGCAAACCCACCGCGACGGTCGAGAGAGAGGAGACGAGCAACCCCGGAGCCGCGGCGAGCGGCGGCGACATGCCGGCGTCGGCCGGCGAGGAGTACAAGGTGTTCCTGAGCTTCAGGGGGCCTGATACTCGCACGGGGTTTACCGATTGCCTCTACCACGACATGCTCAGCGCTGGAATCTGCGTCTACCGAGATGACGAGGAGCTCCGCGTCGGCAGGGAGATTGGCAGCGAGCTCATGCGGGCGCTCGACGTGTCCAAGATCTACGTGCCCATCTTCTCCAAGGACTACGCGTCGAGCTCGTGGTGCCTCCGCGAGGTCGCCCACATGGTTGACTGCGTGGCTCGGTCGAAGGGGAATAAGGAGATCTTGCCGGTGTTCTTCAACGCGTCGCCTTCGGATGTGAAGCTCAGGACTGGGCTGTACAGGAATGCCATGGCCAAGCACAGGAAGAAGTTTGGGTTTGAGGAAGTGAAGAGGTGGGAGGATGCTCTTGTTGAAGTTGTTGAATTGAAGGGATGGGATCTCAAAACAAGAGGGTAATTACTAATTTTCCAATTTTCTGTTCTTTTGATATTATTTTCGTGTTATTTATATGCAATCTGATGGTTGTATTAGGATGTACAATTTGAATTCCTCAGTTTTTGCCATTTTTTGCATAGGTAAGATTTCTGGGAATTTCGACTGTTTGAAATGCGGGAAGAAGTTGGCAATAATTGTACATTGTCTGGGTCTCAGTTGGATGCTAGTATATTCTGTGTCTGGTGTGGTCATTAATGTATAGACTCATGAAATCTGGCAGGCTCCATTTTAGTAGTCAGCAACCAGCTTTCAAAATTAATGAGCCTGGATAATCTCTATTATGATCCTCACTTTGATGGGCCTTTCATCAGTGGTAAGTGATAATCGATAGGAGAAAACTGATGAGTTAATTAACTCTCCATTTTGGTCGTGGTCACTCGTATACCAACCAAATCAGGAAGTTCCGCAAAAGAATTTCATTCATTTGGCTAGTCTAGAATGCAATTTCAAACATCAAAGTACAGTTTAAACAGAGACCAAGCAAAAAACATCAGGTGGGTGAATGAAAATTAAGCATCATATCAAGAAGGCATTTGCAATGACATAATATTGCACACCTCCTCTAACATACACGTGGATTCCGTAGATCTAGAACCTACATATACTCGAGGGTGTGTTAAGTTCCAAGATATTCAAAGCTTTTGTTTGTATGTTATTTGCCTTGTCTGAAATCTAATATCACAAATTTACTCTGATGTTTTAAGGAGTGAAGCAACTAGTGGTTTCTAAGGAATGCTTCATTTTAGCAAGCCTCCTTCTTTTCTTTGCCCCTCGTTTACCCTTCACTGGATATTTTTCACTCTTTTTCTGCGTGTTCTTTTCATCAATTCTTCTTCTTAAGTTTTCTTTTTGCTCTTACTCAACTCAATTTTTTAATTTAACTTGTAGGTCCAGTTATTTATTCCATCTTGCTCAATCTAGCTTGGAAATCATTCATGAAGCAGGAAGAACTTTAAGCTTAAGTTGCATTTCCTATTGATGGTATAAAAAGAACTAAAAAAAAAAAAAGAGAGAAAGCTTGAAGACAGATTTACATTGTTGGGAAAGAGGTATAAAACATTGGACCTCCGTCTCATGTGTAAAATTTTACCTTTGTATTATGTGCATGTTTCTTAACTGACTCCTTGTTTGTGAATCATCTATGCATAAATCCAAATACTTTTGCTTTGACTTGAAAGAAATGATAACATCTCTATTTACCATCTTTTTTCAACTGAGGCAGTTCGTATATGTGGCAGGCATGGGGAAGCTATTAAGTTGATCATCCGAGAGGTTTTGGTAAAGATGAAGATAAAGCATAAGTATGTGAAAAATCAGTTGGTTGGAGTGGATGATCGTGTAGAAGACATAATGAAGCTGTTGGATGTTGACTGTGAAGGTGTTTGTTTTGTCGGTATTCACGGGATGGGCGGTGTTGGCAAAACAACTCTTGCGAAGGTTGTCTTCAACCAGGTCTGTTCTTATTTCAATGATTGCTACTTTCTTGGAGATGTTTGAGAATCATCAGAAAAAGGGGGCCTAGTAAATTTGCAGAAACAGTTGTAGACATTCTCGACTCTAGATTCGTGGACAACATTCATGACATTGATGATGGGATTAACCAGATTGGGACAAGATTTCGCAGCAAAAAGGTTCTCATCGTTTTGGATGATGTTGATAAGGAAGAACAACTAGAGAAGTTAGCAGGGGAACGAGATTGGTTTGGTTTAGGAAGTAGGATAATCATTACAACCAGGAATGAAGCTACTCTAAAAGTCCTGGATGAGGATTTGATATACGAATTAAAGGAACTGAATTTTGATCAAGCTCTTAAGCTTTTCTGCATACATGCTTTTAGAAAAGATTATCCACCATATCAATACGATATTCCTGCATTAGAAATTGTTGTCACAACCAGAGGGCTTCCTTTGGCTCTTGAGGTCATAGGCTCATTTCTCTATCGCCAACCAGAGAAGATATGGAAAGAGACTGTGGAGAGGTTAGCAAGAATACCTCGTAAG
Organism: Eucalyptus marginata; assembly: GCA_014182565.1. Taxonomy (NCBI): domain Eukaryota; kingdom Viridiplantae; phylum Streptophyta; class Magnoliopsida; order Myrtales; family Myrtaceae; genus Eucalyptus; species Eucalyptus marginata. Next base: position 34,372,700 of record CM024587.1, on the reverse strand, counting down.
GATGTCTGACAGCAGTTGATGATCAGTTATGAAGCATTAGGGGATGAGGAAAAGGAGATTTGTCTTGACATTGCTTGCTTTTTTGTCAACAACACCAAAAAGACGAATGCAATTTACATGTGGGAAGCTTGCAATTTTTTTCCTGAGACTGGGATACAGGTTCTTATGCAGATGCCTCTGGTAAAGATTGTTGATGGTGATGTATTATGGATGCTTGACCAGCTCAAAGATCTTGGGAGGCAAATTGTTCTGAGGGAGTGCTTGCATGATCCTGGAGAGCGTAGCCAAGTGTGGATTTGTGAGGAAGCCATGGACATTGTAAGAACAAAACAGGTAAACAAAATTCACTATTTTCATGAGTTGGATACGTGTAGAAAAGAGTTTACATACCCACTTAGAGGCCTCTCGATTCTTTTACCCCAAACGAGAATCTGAAAATTTGTCAAATTCTTACTATAATATATATATTTCAAATTCATGCTTGTTCATTTGTGTTCGCTTTGGCAGAGAAAGAAAAAAGTTCAGGCACTCAAATTAACTGGAAGTGATTATCAACCACTTGTAATTACGCATGAGAAACTTAGTAGGTTGCCCAACCTAAGGTTCCTTGAATTAGAGGAGGGAACCTTTGCCAGAGACTTTGGGGATGATTTTTCGAAGTTAAGGTGGATTTCTTGGTATTCTCCTAGGCCCCTTGATCTTGAGGTAACCAATCTATCTATGAAGAATTTGGTTGTCTTTGAGATCGTTGCAGGCAGCATCACAGATGACTGGAGCGGATGGAGCCTAATCAAGGTATCATATGCATTCGCTTTGATTCTAATTGGCGTATGATGTAATATATACTATTTTCTTCTCTTGATGGTGAATCATTTTTGTTAGATGGCAAAGAATCTGAAAGTTCTAAACCTCAGAGGTTGCGAAGGCATAACTAGAACACCAAACTTCTCTGCATGCTTAAGTCTAGAGAGGCTGAGTTTCTACAATTGCATAAACTTGGTTGAGATTGATCCCTCCATTGGGAAGCTAAAGTGCCTGATTCACTTAAATCTTAAAGAGTGCCTCTCTCTTAAGGATTTGCCTGAAGAAATTGGAAGGCTTACGAATTTGAAGCTCCTTGCTTCTAGTGGATGTTTCCTGAAACTCTTGGGTTCATTGAAGGAGTTGGATCTGTCAAACATACAAATTGAATGCCTTCCTGATTGTATTGGTGATAAGAAGTTTCTATCTATCCTTATCCTAAGGTACACACAAATTAGCACGCTTCCAGAGACTATTGGGAAGCTTGTGAAACTTGAGTCTCTCTCTCTCTTTGGGTGCATTAAGTTGAGAAAACTCCCAGACTCAATTGGGAAGCTAGAGTCTTTGCAGGAGTTGAATTTATCTAGTACTAAAATTGCTGAGTTACCAGATTCAATTGGAAATCTCAAGAAATTGAAAGTGATATCGATGGAGAATACTCCAATAAGGAAATTGCCTAGTACTATTGGAATGTTAAAGAATCTAGAAGAGCTCCATGCTAGTGATTGTGAAGAATTAACTGGTGAAATTCCAATTGAAATTGGCGCATTGTCCTCTTTGAAAATTCTCGAACTATCAGGTGCCCATATTTCTAGAGTGCCAACAACAATCAATCATATTCTCCACCTTGAAAGACTGGAGTTGACAGGTTGTAAAGAGGTTCAAGAATTGCCAGAGCTTCCAAAAAGTCTGATCTATTTGCATTTTCGATCATCGGCATTGTGCATTTTTCCGGATCTCTCAAACTTGACTAATCTGGTCGATTTGCTCTTATCTGATGGCTCTGAAGATGTGCTTAAAGCTTCATCATATCTATTGCCAAGTTCCAGTTTAGGGTGGATTAGGAGGTTATCTAAACTGAAGAAGTTAGAATTGTCTCTTTCTAGTGTCCCAGCACCACCTACTGAGTTTGGTTCTCTTCCTCGTCTAACTGAGCTTATTTTATCCGGACTAGACTTGCAATGTATCACGAAGCTTCCTCCCTCCTTATTGGAGCTGCAACTTGTTAATTTCAACTCAATAATATCTTGGTCAATCTTTTCCAACTTGAAAAACTTGTCCAAGCTACGACTTTCTCAATCTCAGCTTCAAGAAATTAAGCTCAGTGGACTCGAAGAACTGAGAGCATTGTCAGTGACTAAATGTGAACTCCTCCAAAGGTTATTCATCCCGACAAGCTTAAAGAAACTTAAAGAATTGTGGCTATCAGAATGTCCGAAGCTAGTTGAGATTGAAGGTCTGGAGGCCCTAGAGTTCTTGGAAGAAATGAATGTACAGTACTATGGTTCCGTTGAAAGGTTATACAACCTATCAAACTCAAAGTTGCTGAAGCTTTTGGTTATATCAGACTGCTATGAGCTCCGTACTGTTGAGGGCCTCAACGGTTTAGAATCTTTGAATGCATTACTTGTTTATGAGTGTAGTTCACTGGAGAAACTAATTATTCCATCGAAAGTAGAGTAGCTAACACATTTGGAGGTTTCAGGATGTGAGAAGTTGATTGAGATTCCAAGTCTTGTTGCATTGGAATCATTGGAGACTTTAACCATTAAAAAGTGTCCTATTAGCAAAATATGTGAGTTATCAAACTTACAGATGCTAAAGTCTCTGTCAATCGTCGGATGCCATGAGCGACAATCTATTGATGGTGTTGATGAGCTAGACTTTTTGTGTGATTTCTATGTTTCTAGCTGTCAGAAATTGGAAGCTCTGCTAGACGAATCTAACACGAAGTTGTCTGATGAATGCCTAATAACAATTCGGAAGTGTCGGAAATTACAAAGCCATGGCTATCCTAATGTCAATGGCCTTCCCTACAGGGATTACAAGGACATGATTATTGCAACGACAAACTCTCTTACGGGATCACTCCCTTTAGAGACATCAGACGAGGTATCCATATTCTTCTTCACAAGTAGAAGGCTATGGCTACTGTGTTTTGGGCAAATTATTTAAAGATGAGTACATTCCAGAGACATGGAGAATTATCCAGGATTACTTAAGAGATCATCCACATGATGGAAAAGTGGAAGCTGCGTTGAACGCAAATTATGATTTATTAAATGAACGTACAAAGGAGATATTCCTGGACATAGCGTGTTTTTTTGTTGGAAAGGATGAGAGGATTCCCTCTTACATGTGGAAGGCTTGTGGTTGCTATCCTCCTTTTGAAACAAAAGAACTTCGCAACATGCATTTCTTGAAAGATGGAGAAAATAATGAATTAAGAATGCACAGACTATTAAGAGACTTTGGAAGGAAAATTGTCAAGGGGAAGGATCTTCAAAAGCGCTGCAGGAATTGGAAGTTCAGTGACGCATGTTCCATTCTAAAGGATGGTCAGGTAAGTTTTCAAAAGCTAAATATATTATAGTATTGACACGCAACATGATACGTTGATATGTCATTTCTCCGAGAAAATGAAAAATTTCGACACATAATGACACATTATATAATAAATGAATATTTTTAAATATACATAATAAATTATCATTTTTTTTGTTTGATTCTAATGCACATGTTCTTTTGGTAATTCATTCAAACACATGTTCTCAACATCGATTTTTCTTATGCTGAACGCGATACTGCAGAATTCTCTTGTATATTCTTTTGAAAAGAATCGATATAATAATATATTTAGCAAATGATTTGTGTTGCGACTGCGTCCGCATCCAAACGTGGCGCTGATGCAAACCACGTGCCCCGTCTGCCGGGCGAACCTCGTGCCCGAACCCGGTGAGACCCTCGCTCCGCCCCGTGCAACTGCCCGACCCAGACTCAGCGCTGTCGACGTGGACTGTGTGAAATAAAAAAAAAAAAAAAAAAAAAAATTAAAAATCTGCTCAGACCACCATCTCTCTCGCCCTCTTCCTGGAGTCCCTTGCCTCTCTTCGTCGTCGTCGTCGGCGGCTTCGTCTTCCAGACCAAGAAGCTCGCATGACCGTCAAGGAATGCGACGGCAGCCCCAAGTGGAAGCATGGGATGCCATTCCAGTGGAAGCTTGGCCATGGCCGCGATGGGCGAGGTCGAGATTCCGACGGCTCCTGGCCTCGACCGGCTTGTCCACGGCCCAAACAGGCGAGATCGAGATATCGGTTGCGATTGGGCCCCGTAGAGATTCCCCCGTCGTTGCCATGGCTGCTGCAGATCTAGCTAGCCAGATCGGATCTGCAGCGGCGGAGGCGTTGGGTGGGAACTCATCGCTGGGCGCGGCGCCCACACGAGTCCTCCACCTCCCGCTTCTCCGCCTCCCTCAAGAACACCAACCCCCGCTACCTCTACCCTGTGACACGTGCATGCCGGAACTCACCGCGTGTCGCGACACGGAAGGGCTCAGGAGAGTGTCCCGTGCTTCCTAGTATAAACTATTCAATCTCTGGAGCAGGGAAAAAAAGGGATTTGTTCTTAAACACGATTTGGAGCGCGAAATGGATACCCACTTGATTTTTGTAAATTTAATTTGTCTCATTTGATTAAAAGGATTAAGAAATTAAAGTTTTTCAACTTACTCATCCGTTTTCCCCCGTCGACACTTGACAGCATAATGAAAGTGCCCAAGGCATTAGTCTCACACTTGAAGAGGGTGGCACCGTCTGTTTTACATGTGAATCACTTGGCAAAAAATCGAATTTGAGGTACCTCAGACTCAATGGGGCTACCATTGAGGGAAAGTCTGAGAATCTTCTTCCAAATTTGAGGTGGCTTGATTGGCGAGAGTGCCATTTCATTCTTGAGCTATGTAATATGGATTTGAAGAAGTTACTCATTCTCGATCTGTCTAGGAGTCTGGTCACCAAATATCCACAAGAGTGGAGGCAAATCATGGAGGTATGGCCGATATTTGCTTTTCAAATCTCGCGATAAGATTTTAGGTGTGAGTGAGTAAAGTCTAATATCTTCTGTTGCACGTTCATTGCAGAAGGTGGAGGAATTGAAAGTCATGAACCTACAAGGATGTGATTTGCATAGGGTATCGTTGAAGTCTTCAGCTTCAACCAATTTGGAGATATTGATAATGGAAGATTGTACTCGGTCACCTGCGCTTTGGGCGTTCATCAGGCAACTGAAGCTCTTGAAATCCTTGAATTTGAGAAACTGCAAGGCAATCCAGCTGCTGATCCTACAACTGAGTGGCAAGGAATTTTTGACGGAACTGACGTCGTAGAAATTCATATCGAAAATAATTCTTTGAGGAACCTTGAAGTACTTAGTGCTCGTAACTATAAAAAGTTGAAGGACATATCCCCAATTGGCCACCTGACGAAACTCAAAAGTCTTGCTCTAGATGGTGCTAATATTGATTGGATTCTAGAAACTTTTGATTTTCCTCTGAAGCCTGAAAGACTTTCTCTAAGGAAGTGTGAGAAGTTGTGTGAACTTCCATCTTCCATTGGTAAGCTAAAGGAGCTGGAGGAAATGGACCTTTCAGACACTAGAATCACACAACTACCAGTCAGTCAAGGATTTGAGTAATTTGAAGACGCTGAAGATGGAATGCACCCCCCTACAAAAATTTCCTAAAGATATTGTGAAGTTAGAGAAATCGGAAGAGATAGATTTCTCTAGCTGCACAAATTTGGAGGCCCAAGATAGTTGTGTTATTTCAGGACTATCCTCCTTGAGAATTTTGAGATTATCGTCATCCATTGTGGCAGGGCTGCCTTAGGGCATTTGCGGTCTCCCTCTTCTCCGAACCCTTGACGTACGTAAATGTGAACGACTTCAAGCACTACCAGAGTTGCTCTCCACTTTAGTCACTCTCTGCTGTTGATCCAAAATTATGGCAGACCTCAAATTGACAAATCTGACGAATCTAAAAGAGCTATGCTTGAATGTTGATGAGCAGATAGAAGCGGGGTCATCAAATCAGACCCCAAATATGTGGTGGATCATGGGATTGACAAGGCTAGAGACCTTGGAGTTGTCCCTTCCAAATGTCACCAATCTCCCTGGGGATTTTCGTGGTCTTACCAAGCTCCGGGAACTCACTTTATCCTACATGAAGGAGCTAGACCTCACACAACTTCCCTCCTCAAACTTATGGACTCTGCGTCTCAAACACTGCAAGATTCCAAAGCTAAAATTTTCTAGTCTGAAACATCTGTCAGAACTAGAACTAGAGGACTGCGATTTAGCACAGATTGATGGTCTCGAAGATTTAAAGCTTTTGGAAGTCCTGAAAGTTTTTCATTGCAAAGGGACAATAAAACCTTAATGGGCTCGAAGATTTACGACGTCTCAGGAAGGTGGAAGGTATCTTTTCTGCTCGTCCCACTTTACCAATATTCTCCCATCCCGTTGCATTGGACGTATGCGAAAATTTAAAGCTTTTGCCAGTCCTGAATATTATTCGAGGCAGCGGTATAACAATCCTTAATGAGCTCGAAGATGTTAACTAGCTGAAGGATGGAGTCGAAGCTGCCATCGAGGTCGGTTACAAATCTTTGTTTTTTCATAAAATGAAGATATTCCTCAACATAATTTGCCTTTTTATTGGAAAGGATGAGAGGATTCCTCTTACAAGTGAAGGCTTGTAATAGAAAATAACTTTTAGGAAAACGTTTGTTGGATTTTTTGCCGTTTGGTTTACGGAAAATAAACTAGTCAAGGAAAATATTTTCTTTCAATGAAAAAAACATAAGTGGGGAAAATGTTTTTCATTTTTTAGATCTTGCTTCTTTCACTTATATCTAAGTATTTTATTTTCACCAAACACCTTTTCCTTTTATTTTTATTTTTTTTTAAAATCGAGTTTTTAATTATTTTAAATTTTTATGTTATTTTTTTTTTTCCTTTTCTTTCATTCTCTTTCCTTTTTTTTTCCTTCTTCTTCGACTGATCATCGGCCATGGCGACGGTTGACGACTGGCCACAGGAGGGCTTGGACCTCACTAGAGTAGTGAGTGGGTGAGGATGGTTGCTAGAGGTCGGCAAGGCTGCCTCACCCAAGCTCACTAGGCGAGGCTTGACCTCGCTTGTGGCCGGTCTTTGCTGTAAATATATTCTTTTCAAACACTCTTTTACTTAAAGTATTTCATAATGGATTTTTTTTCATCATAATTTAACAAACACAATTTATATTTTAATTTTTTTTTAAACTTGAAATCATTTATATTTTCTTAAAAGCTTTCTTCAAAAGTGCAACTAAACGCATCAAGCAAGATTAGCTCACGGGTCGAGTGACAGGTCGAAGTACATAAAAAGATTATGAGGCACGCCAAAGAAAGAGAGGTCCAGACGGCCTCCCCTTCCTCGAAGCTAAACATGATATCTCCTGCATTTCTTGATTAGAGATTCTTATACACGACAACGAGAGAGATCCGGACAACTGGAAAAGGTAATAACAAAGAATTTTCCCATGGCGTGGCGGCAGACAGTTAAACATGGGCTCTGGCCATACTTCCTCATCAAAATTTGGTAATTTTTTTAGTTCTGAAATCCTTGTTTTCCAAAATGGTACATCAAACCGGTCAAACTGACTGGGAAATGAATGTTGCTCTTCCAATTCTGGTTACCAGACGCCAGAACTTTGATTTTAGCATAAGGGGAAGAGAGATAGAGAAAGAAACCATACTTATTTATTCTTATAGCCAAGTTAGATATGCTCCCATTATAATAAAGTTAGATCTTTCTCTTCCCTATTCAGATGGAAATACAGAAAGCAACATTGGGGAGTCCAATCCCTCATGAGTTATTTCTCCTATTTTTTCTCCTTTTAAACCTGTTAAGGATCGGTCCGGATTCATATGCAAAAACGGGTTATCAATGTGAAAAGCTCTAATCTTTCCTTAATCTCTCTAGAAGGAGGAGGACGGTGCGCCCCATTGATGAAATGAGCAGGGGCGTTCTGCCCACCTCAGCCAACCATCATCCTCCTTGCATAAGCTCAGTGCCAATAATAATAAAACAACGAATGCGGGGCCTTGGAAAATTACAGGAGGACCCTTTCGATGAATTGTTGACTTTTCTCCGGTCATAAATGTAATGCTCTCTCTATCTCTCTATTCTCTCTCCTCCTCTGCTCTGCTCTTAGCTTCAGCATCCATTTTGACCGCTGCCCACCAAATCTCGGCCTCTTCTTCATCCCCCCCTTCCTTTTCCTTCCTCCTCCCCCTTCAAGACCGACCCGATATAGCCTCAATCATGGAGCCTTCCTATCCCTCCGGCGGAGGAAGGCAGCCGCCGCTGCCGTCGCCGCCCAAGAAGGAGCTCCCTCTCCAGGGCCCCCGGCCCACCCCGCTCCGGGTCACCAAGCAGTCCCACGCCGTCCAGAAGCCGCCCCGCCCTCACCAGCTGCCCCACCTGGCAGCGGCCTCCTCTGGGCCCCTCGCCCGACCCACCTGCCGGCGGCGGCGGCGGCGGCGGGGGCGGACCGGCAGAAGCCCACGATCATCTTCGACATCTCGCCGAAGGTCATCCACGTCGAGGAGCGGAACTTCATGTCCATCGTCCATCAGCTCACGGGGTCCTCCTCCACCTCCTCCGGGGACGTGTCCCCGGCGGCCAGAGTGGCGACGATAGAGCGGACCAGCCCGACGGGCAGGGAAAAGGGCTTCGCCGCCGCCGCCGCCGCCGCCGCGGCGGAGATGGGCGGGCCGTCGGCGGTGGCCGGCGACGACGAGCTGATGTGTATGTTGGGAGACGTCCAGCTGGCCCAGAGTCAGGGGATACTGACGCCGGCGGCCCCGCCGGCGATATCCGCGGGTTTCTTCTGGCCGGCGACGGAGCCCCACATGTTGCAAGACTTGAGCCCGTTCTGGCCCTCGAACTACAGCTACAACAGCCCGTCGGCGTCGACCCTGTTCATGGGCTTCTCTCCCTCGCCGACCGCATCCATCGATCTCTTCAACTTGTTCTCTAACTATGAGGAAAATCATTTTCTCTCCATTTTCATGTTTCAGCTAAACATCGAAAAATATTATCATTTTCCTAGAAAGCATTTTCCAGAAATGTTACATTTTCCACAAAACGAACTGAGTCTAAGGGTGCGTTTATTGGGGGAAAACTTCATGACAATGGAAAAAACCTTTCTGGGAAATTTTTCAAGAAAATTGTTAATTTTTCCCTTATTTGGTGATATGTGACCAAAAACGTTTCCTAGGGTTAAATCTCATTCGGAAAATGATTTCCAATCTCATGTGTGGAAGTGATGCAATGTTAGAAAAGAGAGACTGATCAGGTGACGTTTGTTCTTTTTTCCATCTATGATAATACTTTGGTGAAGAAATTCTCTTTTTATTGCAGAGCATGGAAATTATGAAAGATGAAGCTGGACAGCGAACAGTAGACATGAGAGCCTCGGATAGGAATTATGCAATTGCAGCTGTTCAGAATTTGGTTGGAATTGATGATCGTGCCAAACAAATCACCGACTTACTGGAGATGGAAGGCAATGATGAGGTGCGCATTATTGGAATCTATGGAACTGATGGAATTGGCAAGACGACTCTCGCCAAGGCTGTATACGACCAGATCTCTTCTTGTTTCGACAGTTGTAGCTTTCTTGCAGAGGTCGAAGAAACCACACAAAGTTCTGGTGGAATGCAGTTTTTGCAAAATAAGTTGATACGTGATATCCTTGAACGAGATCATGAAGATCCTTCTTTTGATGAAACAATAAAAGATTTTGTGGATATATTTTGTGAAATGAAAGTTCTAATAGTTGTCGATGCCGTGGAAAAGCCATCCAATCTTCATGCTATTGTAGGAGACCAGCTTCATTGGTTTGGTCCAGGTAGTCGAGTAATTGTGACTTCTCAAAATGAGGAAATTCTCGAAGGGTATGATTCCGACAAGGCTCCCACCTACAAGGTTAGTGAGTTGGATGATGGTCAAGCTTTTGAACTTTTCTGCAAGCATGCATTCAGGATGCAATCTTCCATGCCTGATTATGATGGACTCTCAAACTGCATTGTCGATGCTACAAAGAAACTACCATTAGCAGTTGAAGTCATCGGTTCATTTTTGCGGGGTAAATCAATACAAGAATGGGAAAAGATGGAGAAGGCAATGAAAGCACGTCCGATGAGTTCTCAAAAGACTACGGTTGGCCTTCAAGAGCTATTGGATATATGTTACGGAGAACTGGATCATCGGCAAAAAGATATATATCTGGACATTGCATGTTTTATCTCTGGTGTGGATGCCCAAATTGCTTCATATATGTGGCCCAATTGTTATCTTCCATCTTCTGGTTGCATTCTAATGCCCCTGGCAAAAATTGGAGAAAACAATGAACTGCAGATGCACAGATTGCTGAGATGCTTTGGCAAAAGAATTTTTAAGCAAGAGGGATCTGGAGATCCAAGTTCACGTAGATTTTTCACGCAGGATATGATTCCAAAAGCAATGAACAGGGAGAAGGTAAAAACTTTTGGTTCAGTTTGTCTTCGGCAAACAAACATCTCGACATATGGACTGCATTTTTCTTTTTCTGTCACATTTTCTGAGGGAATAATGAGGGAATAATATTATGTATGTACTATTTAGCATGCGGGGCAAGGAAAGCATCCTTTTTTCCTGATTGGTATTTTGGTTTACAGCTTCTGATGATAATGATACTTATTTTATATGTAGGGAATCGGAGAGGTTGAAGCTCGTGATTTATGCATATTAACAGCTGTAAATTTTGCGTTCATGCCAGCCATAAGTTTTCTCAAGTTGGATGGTGCAGAAGTTTCCGGAGATTTTGCAGGTGTATTTCCGAGTTTAAGGTGGCTTTGTTGGCAAAGGTGTCCTCTGGATTTTAGAGCAGAAAATTTTGTATTAAGAGAGTTGGTTATTCTTGATCTGTCTTGGAGCAAAGTCACGGAAGACTGGCGAGGGTGGAGTGCAATCAAGGTGGTTTGATATTTGGTTGTTTTATAGTTGCTTTGTTGAATTAAACATCTGGAATTGACCATGTGTGGGTTTCTGTTTTGACTTTACAGATGAAGAAATTGAAAGTCTTGAACCTTACCGGGTGTTCTGACTTACTGATTACTCCCAACTTCTCTGATTACAAAGATTTGGAAATCCTGATTCTTGAACGATGTTCTCATTTGGTGAAGCTAGATCCTTCAATTGGCAATTCAAAACGTTTGGTTTCCCTGAATTTGAAGTTCTGCTCCCAATTGAACGGGTTGCCAGTGGAACTAGGTTGTACGACAGCTCTGAAAGAGCTTTTTATTGACGGGACTTCTGTATGGCAGATCCCCATCTCCATAGGCAATTTGAAGCAACTCGAAATTCTCAGTGGCTTGAAGTGCTTCCCATTGACTCACCTGCCCAGTTCGATTTGTTATCTGATTGCTCTCTCCGAACTCTTATTAGAAGGTGCCAAAATTTCTGAGCTCCCGAGCTCACTAGGAAAGCTGCTAAAGCTAAGACAATTGTCATTGAGGGATTGCTGTTGTTTGGAGAAACTTCCATATTCTATCGGTGAAATGGGATCATTAGAGGAGTTGGATATATCGGTGACTGGTATCTCTGAACTCCCCAATTCAATAAGAAATCTGAAAAGCTTGAGAGTACTGAGAATGGACTCTTCTTTCATTCGAGCATTTCCTGGGGAGATTGGGAATCTAACTAAGCTGGAAGAACTCCATGCTTCCTGGTGTCGGAGTTTGAAGGGGGCCATTCCCAGTGATATTGAGGGACTACATCGTCTGAGGTCATTGACGCTGGGGCATTCCAGTATATCTAGCCTACCTCCTGAAATCTCCAGCATCCCTGGTCTTCACATCCTGGATTTAATTCAGTGCAATGAAATTGAAGAGTTGCCGAAGCTTCCCCCGTCTCTAATTTGTCTGCGTGTGAGTTCTAAAAGGATGAAAGCGATACCCCTTCTTGAAGATTTGAAGGAATTGGAGGAGCTGTGCCTAAGTGATGGGGACCCGGAGGCACGCCAACCTTTCTCCGAACTGCTGATGCCAGAATCCAACGTGAAACGAATGATTGACGAACAATCCTTCTCAATATTGTTTCCTAAATTGAGGAAACTAGAACTGTCTCTTTCGCAAGTTATCAAACTGAAGTTTGGGTTGACAGATATTCCTCCCCTCAAAAGGCTCAAAACGCTTACCCTTCCTGGTTTGAGCCGTAAAGATGTATGTGAGCTTCCCAAGATGCTGTCAGTGTTCAAGCTAAACCACTCTGCAATAAAAGAGATTGAAGGTTTTGAAGAGCTTGAAGCCCTGAAGAGGCTAGATATATCAAACTGCAAAATACAGAATCTCAATGGGATTGGCCAGATAACCTCACTGAGAAGTTTGATTCTATCTGACTGTGATGACCTCTGTTTACCTGATCTTGCAAACTTGAAGTCGCTGAAAGTTTTAGAGATCAGACAATGCAAAATGATCAGTCAAATTATAGGCCTAGAAAAATTAACGTCTTTGGAAAAGCTGAATATCAGTGAATGTCCGGCTGAGAACTTGGTGCAAGTACAGAATGCATTGAAGCATGTAATGGCTCGTTCTCGGTTAAATGATGCTGGATTCTCCTCAGTTTTAACTGATAACTGTGCATGGCCATCCACCCTGTTAAGGGAAGATAGGGGAGCAGGCGAATTAAGGCAAATTCGTTGGAGTCAATTTCAAGCTTGATTCTATTGAATTCCCCCTGAAGACAAGTTGAGGCCAAAATCAACCGCCGTGAGCAAAAAAGCAGCCCATCCGGGTGAGCAACACCGGTCTCTTCCGAAAGGAAAGTTGTAAACCGGATGATTTTCTCTAAAAAAATTTCAGCTGGCAAAATCTATGAGGCCTTAAGGGTATGCAATTTTTTGGCAGATTCGTCGCTTGGAAAACTGGGTCACTTTTATGTTTGGTCGCAGCAGAAATGAAGACCCGTCTGGCTTCGGCACAATCTAAGAGGCTAGCGGCACCGTTATTAGGAGGGAATAACGGTGACGGTGCCTTGTGTACCGTTAATTCCCATTCAATGGGAATGGGCAACCGGTGGAACAAACTTGGCAAACAAATCTTGATAGAAAATTCTAAAATATCAGTAATTATTTTTTATAAAGAAAATAAAAATTCTTGCTTGGCCCATTAAATACTTTGTAGAACTATTTAAATATAAAACTCAATTCTATTGCAAAGTACTTGCAAAATCAATTTCACCAATTCTAGACACAACAAAAATCAAATTAGGATTCCATACATGTATTTAACCTAACATGATGAGACTTTAAAGAATTATCGAATAAGTATAAAATTTGAATGTTGGCTAGTATGTGTGGCAATACAAAAAGGAAAAAGCATTGAGGTAAAAAAAAAATTAATCAACCAAATTCAATATACTTAAATTTTTAACTAAAATTCATCTTTAGTTACTCACGAGATGATCATAATTTTAATTTTTGAGTTAATTAGGATTGCCATGGCTTGAGTAGAATTTATTAAAGTTTTAAATTATGTGAATGAGGTATTTAACTCTTTATTTTGACTTGTGTTCATGGACGAATATTTTCATTCATCATTGTGAGTGTGAAAAATATTTAATTGTAGAGGTATTATTAATAGAAAATCCAAATTTTTTTTTTTTTTTGTCTTAAGACATTTTGTAAATTGTTTACACATTCAATACATAACAAATTTGTAGACTTCAAGGGAAAAAAAACGAATAGAAGAACTTTTCAGAAAAATTACTACCGAAAGAGAAGATTCGTAGCACCAAAAAGAAAAGTGAAAGGAAGGTGTAAACAATTTGAGAGTGAAAATTAGACAAAAGAGTTTCCAAGTTTCCTTGAAAAAAATTGTGGCCTAAAAAGGGCCGTAACTCTCACGGTAAATTTCCCACCGTTACTTCATCATTTCCCCTTTTTAAACCCACGATCCAAGTCTCTTCCAAGCACTCCCAAGATACTTACTAGATATACTTGAGAAGAAGTGTTATTAATTTTAGATTGTTAGAGATATTTCAGATGTTTTAGAAGAGATATATCAGATTTTTTAGAATTTGTTTCCTATGTCCTCTAACCTAGGCGATGCTTTTACGTAATACGGTAAGGGCAATCCGCAGAACGTTGCAAACCTTTCCTTATCAGATTGTGCAACAAGTACTCATGGGAAATTGCCATCAGAACTCCTTGTAACTTGTAAGTCATCAGGCATTGATAGCCCTTCATGAATCCACCTCGTCCTTTGCCTTGCCCTTCATGCCCACAACATTTTTTCTGAAGGCGTCTAAGGTCTTTCCAAGATATGTCAAAATGAATCTTAAATCTGTACATAATCCATTTTAAATATAAATGAGTCATTAAATGAGTCATATATAAGTTACTTTGATTTTGAAGAATCAATTTTAAATGCGTTTTAAGGCTAAAATAAATAAGTCTAAATTGGTCGAGCTTAATATTCATTCCCAAACTATTAGGCTCATACAAACTCTCTCTTTTCAGCCTTATAGAAATATTTTAGAGAAATCGAAATCGAAATTATAATTATTTTATCTTCCTTTTTCCTTCTTCCATTACCTTGGCCGGTGGCTAGCAAAAGAAAAACTTGTCAGAGGCCGGCAAAGCTCAAACTTACCAATTTGGCAAGGCCGAGCTTGAGAGGGAGAGCATGGTGTAGTCATGCTTGAGGAGGAGGTTAAGAGGCACCAACGTTCTCCGGGAGCCTTTGTGTCGTATTCGACATTTCAACATGTGTCCCCGTGACACGCTTCAACGTGTGATCAACGAGCGTCGAAAAATCTCACGCACGGTCAACTCTTCCTAACATGCTTTGACATCCAAGTTTGAAATTTCAACATGCGATTCTGACGCTCACGGAGTTATTTGAGAAATTCCAACAGCTTCCACCACACGCCGCCGTAGAGGGGGCGGGGGTTTGGTGTTCTTGATGGAGGCAGAAAAGTAATAGGTGGAGGACTCACCTGGCCATTGCGCCTAGCAGTGAGTCGAGCCGCTATCTGGACGAGATCCCGCCACGGTGGCTGGGCTCAGGGAAGGTGGAGGCGGAGGTGGAAGATGGGACCTGCCCCATTGTGCGGCGGTGGCGGCGCTGGAATTTCGGCGAAAGGAGCAAATGGGTATGTCAAGATGGGACGAAAGTTGGGAACTTGGGAGAGACCCAGGTCGGAAAAGTAATGAATCGAAGGATTATATGATGGTGGTGGAGATGGAGATGGTCGAGATTATTTGCGTCAAAAGTGGTGGGGGAGGGGAGGATTTGAAGCGGTGCATGTCGACGTTGAGAAGAAGACGAATCATCATGCACTCCCATCCTTGCTCCTCTTTTTTTTCTTTCTTTTTCTTATTATTTTTTTGTCATTCTTAAATTATTTTGATTTTTGGGGGAAAGGCACGTTTTTGGGAGCGCATGATTGGCCGTGGGGCCCGGCCAATTCAATCTCGGCCGTTGGATCATCAAATTTGTAGTGTTACCTTTTTTTCTTTTTGAATTATTGAAAATGGGCGGTGGTGATGATGAGGCGTCGCGCGGGGGGGGAGAGCCTTGTGTTTGAATGAATTGCTAAAAAGGCGTGGCTGCTTCGGGGGATGAAGGGCTCATAAATTCATTTGAGACTTTTTTTCAATTAATTAATTAATTAATTATAAATAAAATAAAATAAATTTGATTTAAATTGTTATGTATATATAAACATATTTATTTAATATATAATGTATCCTAATATATCGAAATTTTCTATTTTTTAAAAATAACATGTGACACGTGTTGTGTCGTGTCGCACACATATCACATAGGTCTATTTAGAGAGGAGGTGCTTTTAGGATTTTGCCCCAAGGGCTTCCATGGTTTCCACCATGACCAGGCTTTGGCTCTCTCTTTCACATATTTGAAAGAAAATAATGCATATGAAAGAGGAGAGAGAGTGCTACGTTCTTTACAAGGGTTAATATAAAAAAATTCCAAACTAATATATTTATAATAAATATACTTCAAATTAATTTTTTGATCAAGAAAAATCTCAAAATGATATATTAATAATAAATTGATCTAAAATAACCAAAAAAATCTCAAATTGATACACTTTTGATAGATTTATCCAAAATTAATTTTCTTTTTACTATTTAAAACTTTAAAATTATATATTTGTGACAAATATTACTTCTGTTAAATTGGATTAATAATACAAAGAATACAAAATTGATTCATTTCGACAAACGAAAAGTAAAATTCCAAACCGATATACTACTCGATTATTACATATTATTCAATTCGGTGATTTGATGGTAAAATTAATGGAAATTAACATTTAGTAAATTTGTTATAAATATATTAATTTAAAAGGCAAATTTATCATAGATATATTAATTTGGGATTTTTAATGATTAAAAAATTAATTTTAAATAAATTTAGCATAAATATATTAATTTAGGAATTTTTAGGACATTAATTTAAAAATTGACTCAGGTCCGGACATGGACGGTGTCAACTTTAGGAGAAAGGTTCCAGCTGGAGGACACTGACCGAGCTTAGCTGTAGACCGGAGAACTTGTCCTCTTAGACCTGCATGGATCCAACCTCAGATTCCGAGGTGAGAAAGTAAAACATGAAACCAGGACTTAAGAGGACTACCGATCTTTTCACTGCATCGTCTTTATCGATCCGAATGAATGGAACTGACTTGATAGGACCACCCATCGATTCATTGCATCTGCTTTATCGATTCCAGCCACTGAAAAGTCCTTTTCGTCTCATTTTTTTTTCTCGAGCTTTTGTAACGACTTCTTATAATGCTAAATCACGTGGGACCGTTACTGCTCGACGATTTTCCCTCACGTCGCCCTAGCGCAGAGGGTGCCCACAAGTCAACGGTCTTGGTCATGGGTAAAGTGCAATTGTCTAATAATGTCTACAGAATTCCTGTGCCCTCTGCAAGAGAACGGGAGGGAGAGAGAGAGAGAGAGAGAGAGAGAGAGAGCGAATTGGTCCGTGGCGTTGCTAATAATTCTCCGAGTTATGGCTCCTGAAGAAGTGGCTGCTGGAAGGAAGAGAAAATGCCCGGTTTGTTTCCTCTTCATCTTTGGGATTTCTGTTATTATTTCTTCGACCTGAAATCGCTGCTAAACATAGTCTGGAACGTTATAGATCTCCTTCGGCGTGAATGATTGAACCGAAGTATGCTCAAAATCACTTGATCCTGTCAAAACTCCAAGCACTAATTGATGTTGTACGCTATTCTGTTAACTGCTGTTTCGCTTTTCCCTAAAATTTGAGAAAATTATGAAAAGACTACGTGTGAATTCACTAATCAACCTTTGGGTGTTACAAAAGTTCTGAAACCTATGGATGTTAAAACGGCCAAAATGCATGAGTTGCAAGATTCAGTTTCAGTCAGCTTGCCGTGATAGGTTCGGCTCCATCGGAACCATAAAACTTTGTTTTTTTTTTCGTTTTTTTTTTGGCTTGTTTTCTGGCCAGAAAGCATAAGACTTGATCTGAAACACTATGTTTACTTTAGTTTCCTTGATTTGACAGGAATCATCTTCTACCTTTTCGCCGCCGTTTCGAATCAAATATGAAGTCTTCTTAAGTTTTAGAGGTTCCGATACTTGCAGAGGATTCACGGATCACCTTTATAGCAGATTGGCAAAGGCGGGAATCAAAGTCTTTAGAGATAACGAAGAGCTCCGTGCCGGAGAAGAGATCCATCCGAGGCTAAAAGAAGCAATCAAGCAGTCGACGGTCTCAATAGCCGTCATCTCCAAGGATTATGCTTCCAGTAAAAGTTGCCTCATGGAGGTGGTACAAATGTGGGAGTGCAGAGAATTGAATGGACAGACTATTATCCCGATTTTCTATGATATTAGTCCCAACGATGTCAAAAGCCAGGCTGGGGATTTCGGAAGGTCCTTCAATCAACATGTGCAGAACGGAGTAGACGCAGATACCATACGAAGATGGAAGGATGTTTTCCGAAAGATCGGGGGATTAAGCGGATTTAATCTGGAGAACATAAATGGAGGGTAATTCTTTTACTTCTGGCATCTGTTTTCTTTCCTAGGTAAATGGAAAAAAAAATGTATAAGATGATGTGAGAATGAACCCTTACCTTTTCCAACAATATTTTACGAAGCATATTGATGATGATGCATGTTAGAGAGATCTCTAAAGTTATAATTCTTAAATGGATCGGCAATTTAACAGGTTGAAGTTCTATATGCCTATTGAATGACCAGTCAATCAATTAAAGTGGCCATTCGAAAATGGATTGACTTATATCATAACTGCGAGTTAGACCAGCCGACCTGGTTCACCACGTTCTGTTCGTTTCCCATGGCTAGAAGTTTTGTTTTGCAGATAGCATGATATCCATGTCAAGACCGGTATTGCATGAAAGGGAATTATACCATGCATTAAAACTAGCTCTCCATTTTAATTGAAGATCCCCCTAACCCCCGTTGTTTGATCTAATTTTGGTCGGAATGGTCGGTTCATTCCCCCACTTTAACGTTGTTATATATATTAGTTTAACTCTGTTCTCATCCCATGCTTCATCACTTATGCCTGCAGGCATGAGTCCCACCTCGTAGACAAAGTTCTTACACGTGTCTGGCAGGTGTTGAAGAAGGATGACCAACGTGTAACCGACAAACTAGTTGGAATCGATCATCATGTTCAAGAGATGATGACAAAGCTTGGTGTTGTCTCCGGCCAGGGACAAGCGACGAATGTATGTGGAGAAGACGTACGTGTCATCAGTATATGCGGTATGCCGGGTGTCGGAAAGACTACCCTTGCAAAGATTGTCTTCAATAACGTACATAAGTTATTTGATGGATGTAGCTTCCTCGAAGGTATAAATTCGAAAGAGATCGAGGCTTCCCAAAAATCGTTGATTTCTGACCTTCGAAAAGAAGAACTCGAATATCTGAGATCTTCTGCCGAAGGTATTAAAATAATATCGAATGCATTTACAGAAATGAAGGTTCTCATTGTGCTGGACGATGTGCATAGGAACAAACAAATTGAAGCATTAGCTGGGAAGTTTACTTGGTTTGGTCTGGGAAGTAGAATTATTGTGACCACAAGTAGAAAAAATTTTATAAAGGGTTTCGAGTTTGGAGAAGAAGATAGAGAAGCTGAAGAATACGAGGTTAGTCCACTGGGAGATGAGGATGCTCGTCAACTCTTTCATAAGCATGCTTTTCGAGGGGATGCGCCCCTCGTCCCCGAGTACGTTTCCTTGTCCAGAGACATCGTCAAAGCTTTGGGAGGGCATCCTCTGGCTATTGTGCTTCGGGCAGACTATTTAAAGAAAAGGAGCATAGAAATATGGGGAAGAACCTGGGATTCCTTAAGAGATCATCCAGACGAGAGAGATGTAAAAGCTGCCTTTAAGGCCAGTTACGATTCTTTGGATGCTTATACACAGGAGATATTCCTGGACATAGCATGCTTTTTTAATGGAAAGGATCAGAGGATTCCTTCTTACATGTGGAAGGCTTGTGGTTTCTGTCCTTCTGGAGAAATAGAAGAGCTTCTGGACATGCATTTGTTGGAAATTGGAAAAAATAATGAATTAAGAATGCACGATCTTGTAAGAGACTTTGGCAGGAAGCTTGTCAAGGAGAAAGATCCTAGTAAGCGCTGCAGGTTTTGGAATCCCAGTGATGCACTTCCCGTTCCAGGGGACTTTCTTGTAAGTTTTCCAAACCTTTAGAATTTTTTTTTGTGGGTTACGCAAGCGTTCAGATAAGCCTTCCATTCCCGTTAACATAAACTTGAAGGGAAGAGAAAGGGACTTGTTCCTAACGCGATTTAGAATGCTTAGTGGATGCCCACTGATTTTGTAATTTTGATTTGTCTCGTTCCATTAAAAGCAGTCAGAGAAATTTTAGAGTTTTTCAACTTACTCGTACGTTTTTCCCTAACTGAGACATTACAGGGTACTTCAAGTGTCAAAGGCATCGGTCTCACAGTTGAAGAGGGTTGGGCCGACAGTTTTAGATGTGAACAATTTGGCAATATGTCGATGTTGAGGTACCTCAGACTGAACCAGGCGAGAATCCAGGGAGATATTACGAAGCTCCCTCCAAGATTGAGGTGGCTTGATTGGCGAGAGTGCCATTCAATTCCTGAGCTAAATAATATGCATTTGAAGGAGTTAGTCATTCTCGATCTGTCTTGTAGTCCAGTCACCAAAGATTCAGAATTCTGGAAGAAAATTGCAGAGGTATGGCCAATATTTGCTTTTTAAATCTTGTGTTAAGACGATAGATATGAGCGAGTGAAGTTTGATGTCTTCTTTTGCACATACGTTGCAGAAGGTGGAGGAATTGAAAGTCTTGAACCTACAAGGATGTAGAAAGTTACACGCATCGTTTGACTTTCCAGCTCCCATCAATTTGGAGATTCTGATACTGGAAGATTGTACTCAGTTATCTCGAATTGGGAGATTTATTAATGGACTGAAGAACTTGAGTTCCTTAAACCTGAGAAACTGCAGGCAAGTCAATAAATTGCCCCCAGAACTGTGCTGCATGAGATCTTTGAAGGAACTTCTGATTGATGGAACTAGAATCGAAATAATTCATATTCAGAAAGGTTCTTGGCCGTATCTTGAAAAACTTAGTGCTTGTCGCTGTGAAAAGTTGAAAGATATATCCACAATCGACCGCCTAGAGTGTCTCACAAGTCTTGATTTGGATGGTGCTAAAATTGTTTGTGTTCCAAAAACTCTTGAATTTCCTCAGAAACTTCAGAGACTTTCTTTAAGAAAATGCCGTAAGTTCGATGAACTCCCACGTTCCATCAAGAAACTAGGGCTGCTGGAGGTAATGGACCTTTCATACACTGGAATCACAGAACTACCAGAGTCAGTCATGGATTTGAGAAATTTGAAGACGCTGAAGATGGAACACACTCACCTACAAAAATTTCCTGAAGGTATTGCGAAGTTAGAGAAACTGGAAGAGATGGATTTCTCTGGCTGCAGAAGTTTGGGGGGCCAAGTTCCTTGTGATATTTCAGGCTTATCCTCTTTGAGAATTTTGAGATTGTCATCATCCAATATGGCTGGGCTGCCTCAGGGCTTTTGCGGTCACTCTCACCTCCAAACCCTTGACATCCTTCAATGCAACCGACTTCAAGAACTACCAGCGTTGCCCTCCAGTTTACTCAGTCTCCGCTGGGGATCCAGAAACATGAAAGTCCTCGACTTGTCATATCTGACAAATCTGAAAGAGCTATGCTTGAATGATGATGAGCAGCCAGAACCAGAAGGGGGGTCATCGAGTCAGACCCCAAATGTTGAGTGGATCACGAGATTACCAAGTCTAGAGACCTTACAATTATCCGTTTCAAAGGTCACCAATCTCCCTGGGAATTTTAGTGCCCTTACTCAGCTCCGGGAACTCTCTTTATCCTACATGAAGGAGCTAGACCTCACACAACTTCCCTCCTCAAGCTTATTGACTTTGCGGCTCAAATACTGCAAGATTCCGGAGCCAACATTTTCTAGTCTGCAACATCATCTGTCAGAACTAGAACTAGAATACTGCGAATTAGCAGAGATTGATGGTCTTAAAGATTTAAATCGTTTGGTAGTCCTGACAGTGTCCTATTGCAAGGGTGTGACAAACCTTAACGGGCTCAAGGATTTACCACGTCTCAGGAAGGTGAAAGGTGTCTTTGAAGATCGACCCAGTCTACCAAAATTATCCAAGCGTGTTGACCAGGACATATGCCCAGCGGCTTAATAGTCTCTGTCCTGTACGAACTGCTGTTGAACTTTCGAGTCTTCGACAGGACATCTCCTTTTAATCTAAGAAGCTGGAGAGCGACCTAAGGTACATGCTCCAATTCTGTTTATGATTCTTTTTATCCGAAACAAAGTTGGATTTTATCGGTTCCATGAAGTCCTTATGTGCATATTGCACTGGATCTGTGCAGGGTCACAAAATACCCCGGGCAAATTCTTGGCACCCAGCGATTGGTAGCGGCATCAACAATCTTGCATCAAAACCATTGCTGAAGGTAACCCCCACACTTGAATTGCTGCATATATTGTCAGTGTTCTATTTGTACTGCTTTTATAAAGGTGCGATTCACCAAAACACCGTTTACTGTTATTTGTAGCCTCTAGGATGCATCCTCCAAAAGCCATCCACTGCCGCTCAGCTCTTCGATCGCGATGAGAAAGAGAAAACGAAGAAGCAAAATAAGATCCAGCATACATGGGCGACATTGCCAGGACTCTCTAATCGGGAGCCATCACGGGCCTGTGCTTTCGTCAGCTCTGCTGGTGAAATTCATCCCGAACACCGCCTTCAGTGTTGCCATTCTTCATTCGAGTTAATCAAGTCGTTGGGTTCCCGAATCTCCCGGAGTTGATTATAGTATGGTGATGACGAAAGCTTCACCAAGACGGTGGTGTTTGTTTTCTTTTCTCAAATTATTGCACATGAATTTTTAAGTTCTGTAATAGACATAACGTTCGATCTAACAAGCTAAAAGACGTCCAGTCTGTTCTTTATTCATTCTCTGCATTTGCTACCAGAGCCTCTCCTTCTCTCAAGGATGAAAAAAAATTGGAAAAGTCACAAGAATAAATGAGGCCTTTCTTTGAGGTAACTTTAGAATCAACCGGCCAAACATTTAACCAAAACTTGAATGCGAGCAAAGATTATGATTTCTCAGTTTGTGAAAAGGTAGACTTTACTAATGTTGAAACATTGATATTAGAAAGACAAGCGTATTCATAGCGTAAAATGATTTAGGAAGAAATTCTGAAAATTACTGAATTACACAAACGCCGGTGGTTAGGCGTTAACGCCCATCGCCTGTCTTTGTTATGCTCCTTTAGCTGTACATAAAGCTCCCTTGCAGTAATAATTAGCCTTGCGGCGAAAATTGTTGCCTGGCTAAGATGGCATAGTGAAGTGAGCAATATGATGGCATCAACACGAGTCAAGAGGTGGAAGAAAGAAATGAATTTGGTATTTAGATAAGCTCTCTCCCGAGGCATTATTGAAGCGTTGTAAAAAGCTTGTAGCACACTCGTAAATTAACTCACTCGAGAAATTGTCTATGTTGATCGATCCCACATTGAGCACAATTGATTTTGTGCTTTGGTATACAGGTAGACACTTCCTCAAGAGGTTGCCTAAGCTTCATCTAATTTAGACATAAATTGAAATTCCAATGTTGAACGTTACCACCATGTTAGTCTCTCGTGAGTTGATTTCAATGATCAGGAAATGCTCCCCTCTTGTTTGGTGTGCAATTTGATATGTCATGTTCCCTTCACCATCTTTAAAATTCACTAGAAGTGACACCTTATTCAAATCTTATTGTCTCATTCTCATTGACCAAGTCGTCGCAACACGAAAATATAAGGATTAAGATCCTATAGACTTATAATTGAAGCTCATTTGGTCCCATTCATTCACGTTGTTCTCACCTAGAAAGAATTAAAATCCACTGAGGAAAAAAAAAAAACAAAGGATGGCCGAGATGAATGATTTGAGATTCTGGATATTGATATACTTCGGGGAGAAGAACCAAGATAGTTCCTACGCGGGCCTGAGAAAACCTTTGAAAAAAGGCCATATAAAGTAATATAGCAAATTTGTTCATAAAAGAAGGCAATATAACATATTGATAGCATTTTGGGAAGAAAGATGGTAAGAGATACACTCCTGTTGATGAATTATAAGGTCATTAATATCACTCCCCACAAAACTCTGTGTATTTCAACGCTCGGTTATTTTTTATACAAAAATGTAAAAAACTTTCATGTATTTAAGGTATTTTTGACTTACTGATAATATTAACTCGTGAATAATGAATATTTTCTTTTAAATAAATTTCAATGTGCAAAAGTAAACTTTTTATAGAGAAAAAAGTAGTTAGATAAATACAAATAATAACTCGTCATATATTTTTTTGAACTTTAAAAAGTTATTATCATTAGATTTCATGGAGTTCTCGATAAAAATAAAAAAAAAAAAAAATCTGATGGAGCCCACCATTTATAATGATCCTCATTCAATTTATCTTATGATTATTTTGTGAACACGTATTTAAAAGCCCGTATTTATGGAAAATTATAGACTTGTATAAAATGCAAGTTGCTTTTTAATTCTCAAAATCCATTTGGCTGTCTCTCTTTTTCCCCCAACTCTTTGAGAAATATTTACCTGGGATTCGGATGCAATGTACCGAATGAATTACGGCTCTTAATCTCCACGTGTGGACCAGGCGGGCCCCACCTGCCAGCCCACAAGATCAGCGGCCGACCCGGCCTTCCTTCGTGCTGGACAGATTGCTTTGTCCCGAAGCACATCGACGGTCCCAAAGTCAACTCTTTGACCAGACCGAACGCCAAGATTACTGCACAATCTCTCTTGGGACGATCGTCTTCTGCGCATCCTATCCGAAGCGAAGACCGAACTGTCCCGCGATCGCGATGGGGTTCAAGTTCATCCTGCACGCGCCGTGTCGTTCTCCGACGACGTGCGGCTCTTCCTTCGCGTGGTGCTCGTCTTGCCAGCCGCCACCGCTCGGCTACCGCCGCCCGCCCCGCGGCGTGTCCGCCATGTTCGCCGCCATGATGCTCGGTGGACTGTAAGCCGCTCTCTTACTCTTCCTTTTTCTCTTCCGCCTCAAGGCTCACCAACCCAAAAGATGGAAATGAAAAGGCCAGTCTTCAAACTTCGTTGCATCTTTGTCAGGGCCTTGGGACTTCTCGCTCCGACCGTGCTCGCGTTCGTCAAATCGAAAGCGTCCAAAATCTTCCGCAAACCCACCGCGACGGTCAAGAGAGAGGAGACGAGCAACCCCGGAGCCGCGGCGAGCGGCGGCGACACGCCGGCGCCGGCCGGCGAGGAGTACGAGGTGTTCCTAAGCTTTAGGGGGCCTGATACTCGCACGGGGTTTACCGATTGCCTCTACCACGACATGCTCGGCGCCGGAATCCGCGTCTACCGAGATGACGAGGAGCTCCGCGTCGGCAGGGAGATCGGCGGTGAGCTCATGCGGGCGCTCGACGTGTCCAAGATCTACGTGCCCATCTTCTCCAAGGACTACGCGTCGAGCTCTTGGTGCCTCCGCGAGGTCGCCCACATGGTTGACTGCGTGGCTCGGTCGAAGGGGAATAAGGAGATCTTGCCGGTGTTCTTCAACGCGTCGCCTTCGGATGTGAAGCTCCGGACTGGGCTGTACAGGAATGCCATGGCCAAGCACAGGAAGAAGTTTGGGTTTGAGGAAGTGAAGAGGTGGGAGGATGCTCTTGTTGAAGTTGCTGAATTGAAGGGATGGGACCTCAAAACGAGAGGGTAATTACTAATTTTCCGATTTTCTGTTATTTTGATATTATTTTCGCATCATCTATACGCAATCTGATTGTTGTATTAGAATGTGCAATTTGAATTCCTCAGTCTTTGCCATTTTCTGCATAGGTAAGATTTCTGGGAATTTCGACAGTTTGAAATGTGGGAAGAAGTTGGCAGTAATTGTACATTGTCTGGGGTCTCTGTTGGATGGTAGTATATTCTGTGTCTGGTGTGGTCATTGATGTATAGACTCATGAAATCTGGCAGACTCCATTTTAGTAGTCAACAACCAGCTTTCAGAATTAATGAGCCTGGATAATCTCTATTCTGTTCCTGACTTTGATCGGCCTTTCATAAGTGGTAAGTGATAATCGATAGGAGAAAACTGATGAGTTAATTAGCTCTCCATTTTGGTCATGCTTACTCGTATACCAACCAAATCAGGAAGTTCCGCAAAAAAGTTTCAGTCATTTGACTAGTCTAGAATGCAATTTCAAACTTCAGAGTACAGTTCAAACAGAGACCAAGCAAAAAACATCAGGTTGGTAAATCATAATTAAGCATCATATCAAGAAGGCATTTGCAATGACATAATATTGCACACCTCCTCTATCATACACATGGATTCCGTAGATCTAAAACCTACATAAACTCAAGGGTGAGTACAAGTTCCAAGATATTCAAAGCTTTTGTCTGTATGTTATTTGCCTTGTCTGAAATCTAATATCACAAATTTACTCTGATGTTTTAAGGAGTGAAGCAACTAGTGGTTTCTGAGGAATGCCTCAGTTTAGCAAGCCTCCTTCTTTTCTTTGCCCCTCCTTTACCCTTCACTGGATATTTTTCACTCTTTTTCTCCGTCTTCTTTTCATCAATTCTTCTTCTTAAGTTTTCTTTCTGCTCTGGCTCAACTCAATTTTTTTAATTTAACTTGTAAGTCCAGTTATTTATTCCATCCGGCTCAATCTAGCTTGGAAATCATTCATGAAGTAGGAAGAACTTTAAGCTTAAGTTGCATTTCCTATTGATGGTATAAAAAGAACTAAAAGGAAAAAAAAGAGAGAAAGCTTGAAGACAGATTTATATTGTTGGGAAAGAGGTATAAACATTGGAACTCCATCTCATGCGTAAAATTTTACCTTCGTATCATGTGCATGTTTCTTGAACTGACTCCTTGTTTGCGAATCATCTAAGCATTAATCCAAATACTTTTGCTTTGACTTGAAAGAAATGATAACATCTCTATTTACCGTCTTTTTTCAACTAAGGCTGTTCGTATATGTGGTAGGCATGGGGAAGCTATTAAGTTGATCATCCGAGAGGTTTTGGTTAGGTTGAAGATAAAGCATAAGTATGTGAAAAATCAGCTGGTTGGAGTGGATGATCGTGTAGAAGACATAATGAAGCTATTGGATGTTGACTGTGAAGGTGTTCGTTTTGTTGGTATTCACGGGATGGGCGGTGTTGGCAAAACAACTCTTGCGAAGGTTGTCTTCAACCAAGTCTGTTCGTATTTCGATGATTGCTGCTTTCTTGGAGATGTTCGAGAATCGTCAGAAAAAGGGGGCCTAGTAAATTTGCAGAAACAGTTGTATTCTGACATTCTCGACTCTAGATTCGTGGACAACATTCATGACATTGATGATGGGATCAACCAGATCGGGACAAGATTTCGCAGCAAAAAGGTCCTCATCGTTTTGGATGATGTTGATAAGGAAGAACAACTAGAGAAGTTAGCAGGGGAACGAGATTGGTTTGGTTCAGGAAGTAGGATAATCATTACAACCAGGAATGAAGCTACTCTAAAAGTCCTGGATGAGGATTTGATATATGAATTAAAGGAACTGAATTTTGATCAAGCTCTTAAGCTTTTCTGCATACATGCTTTTAGAAAAGATTCTCCACCATATCAATACGATATTCCTGCATCAGAAATTGTTGTCACAACTGGAGGGCTTCCTTTGTCTCTTGAGGTCATAGGCTCATTTCTCTATCGCCAACCAGAAGAGATATGGAAAGAGACTGTGGAGAGGCTAGCAAGAATACCTCATAAGGATGTCCGACAGCAGTTGATGATCAGTTATGAAGCATTAGAGGATGAGGAAAAGGAGATTTTTCTTGACATTGCATGCTTTTTTGTCAACAACACCAAAAAGACGAATGCAATTTACATGTGGGAAGCTTGCAATTTTTTTCCTGAGACTGGGATACAGGTTCTTATGCAAATGTCTCTGGTAAAGATTGTTGATGGTGATGTATTATGGATGCATGACCAGCTCAAAGATCTCGGGAGGCAAATTGTTCAGAGGGAGTGCTTGCATGATCCTGGAGAGCGTAGCCGGGTGTGGATTTGTGAGGAAGCCGTGGACATTGTAAGAACAAAGCAGGTAAACAAAATTCACTGTTTTCATGAGTTGGATACGTGTAGAAAAGAGTTTACATACCCACTTAGAGGCCTCTCGATTCTTTTACCCCAAATGAGAATCTGAAAATTTGTCAAATTCTTACTAATATATATTTTTCAAATTCATGCTTGTTCATTTGTGTTCGCTTTGGCAGAGAAAGAAAAAAGTTCAGGCACTCATATTAACTGGAAGTGATTATCAACCACTTGTAATTACGCATGACGAACTTAGTAGGTTGCCCAACCTAAGGTTCCTTGAATTAGAGGAGGGAACCTTTGCCGGAGACTTTGGGGATGATTTTTCGAAGTTAAGGTGGATTTCTTGGTATTCTCCTAGGCCCCTTGATCTTGAGGTAACCAATCTATCTATGAAGAATTTGGTTGTCTTTGAGATTGTTGCAGGCAACATCACAGATGACTGGAGCGGATGGAGCCTAATCAAGGTATGATATGCATTCACTTTGATTCTGATTGGCATATGATGTAATATATACTATTTTCTTCTCTTGATGGTGAATCATTTTTGTTAGATGGCAAAGAATCTTAAAGTTCTAAACCTCAGAGGTTGCGAAGGCATAACTAGAACACCAGACTTCTCTGGATGCTTCAGTCTAGAGAGGCTGAGTTTCTATAATTGCATAAACTTGGTTGAGATTGACCCCTCCATTGGGAAGCTAAAGCGCCTGATTCACTTAAATCTTAAAGAGTGCCTCTCTCTTAAGGATTTGCCCGAAGAAATTGGAAGGCTTACGAATCTAAAGCTCCTTGCTTCTAGTGGATGTTTTCTGAAACTCCCGGGTTCATTTGGGAAATTGACATCATTGAAGGAGTTGGATCTGTCAAGCATACAAATTGAATGCCTTCCTGATTCTATTGGTGATAAGAAGTTTCTGACTGTCCTTATTCTAAGGTACACACAAATTAGCACGCTTCCAGAGACTATTGGGAAGCTTGTGAAACTTGAGTCTCTCTCTCTCTTTGGGTGTGTTAAGTTGAGAAAACTCCCAGACTCAATTGGGAAGCTAGAGTCTTTGCAGGAGTTGAATTTATCCAGTACTAAAATTTCTGAGTTACCAGATTCAATTGGAAATCTGAAGAAATTGAAAGTGATATCGATGGAGAATACTCCAATAAGGAAATTGCCCAGTACTATTGGAAAGTTAAAGAATCTGGAAGAGCTCCATGCTAGTGATTGTGAAGAATTAACTGGTGAAATTCCAATTGAAATTGGCGCATTGTCCTCTTTGAAAATTCTCGAACTATCAGGTGCCCATATTTCTGAAGTGCCGACAACAATCAACCATATTCTCTACCTTGAAAGACTGGAGTTGACAGGTTGTAATGAGGTTCAAGAATTGCCAGAGCTTCCAAAAAGTCTGATCTATCTGCATTTTTTATCATCGGCATTGCACATAGTTCCAGATCTCTCAAACTTGACTAATCTGGTCGATTTGCTCTTGTCTGATGGCTCTGAAGATGTGCTTCAAGCTTCATCAGATCTGTTGCCAAGTTCCAGCTTAGGGTGGATTAGGAGGTTATCCAAACTGAAGAAGTTAGAATTGTCTCTTTTGAGTGTCCCTGCACCACCTACTGAGTTTGGTTCTCTTCCTCGTCTAACTGAGCTTATTTTATCCGGACTAGACTTGCAATGTATCACGAAGCTTCCTCCCTCCTTATCGGAGCTGCAACTTGTTAATTTCAACTCAATAATATCTTGGTCAATCTTTTCCAACTTGAAAAACTTGTCCAAGCTAGGACTTTCTCAATCTCAGCTTCAAGAAATTGAGCTCAGTGGCCTTGAACAACTGAGAGCATTGTCAGTGACTAAATGTGAACTCCTCCAGAGGTTATTCATCCCGGCAAGCTTAAAGAAACTTAAAGAATTGTGGCTATCAGAATGTCCAAAGCTAGTTGAGATTGAAGGTCTGGAGGCCCTAGAGTCCTTGGAAGAAATGAATGTACAGTACTGTGGTTCCATTGAAAGGTTATACGACCTGTCAAGCTCAAAGTTGCTGAAGCTTTTGGTTATATCAGACTGCTATGAGCTCTGTACTATTGAGGGCCTCAGCGGTTTAGAATCTTTGAATGCATTACTTGTTTATGAGTGTAGTTCACTGGAGAAACTAATTATTCCATCGAACTTAGAGAAGCTAACACATTTGGAGGTTTCGGGATGTGAGAAGCTGATTGAGATTCCAGGTCTTGGTGCATTGGAATCGTTGGAGACTTTAACCATTAAAAAGTGTCCTATTAGCAAAATATGTGAGTTATCAAACTTACAAATCCTGAAGTCTCTGTCAATCGTCAGATGCCATGAGCTACAAGTTATTGATGGTGTTGATGAGCTCGAATCTTTGCGCGATTTCTATGTTTCTAGCTGTCGGAAACTGGAAGCTCTGATGAACAAATCAAACACAAAGTTGCCTGATGAATGCCTAATGACAATTAGGAAGTGTCGGAAATTACAAAGCCGTGGCTATCCTAATGTTGAGGGCCTTCCCTACAGGGATTACAAGGACATGATTGTCACAACAGCAAACTCTCCTACGGAGTCACTCCCGTTAGAGACATCAGACGAGGTATCCTTATTCTTCTTCATTAGTAGCGTAGCCCTTTCCCCTTTTTTGTTATCTTCTATAATAACGTAACTAGTCTGGTCTTGAAGACTAAAAGACCTAACTTGTTTACTTATTCCACCTTCACATAATATTATTGCTCTTCGTTGAATATATCAGGAAAAACTCAAAATATGGAAAGCCAAATGATACAATTAAATATGATTTAGATTAGTTATGGTTCACTGCAGTAAATTTGCATTTCTTGTAGGATGAAGATGGAACGAGCGATGAAGGGTAAAGATCTGGAGGTGGATAGAGACAGCTCTGACGATATTAGCTCACCTCCGATCGTGACTTCTCTTGAGCCTGATACTGAGCTCTGACTTCGATTTCTTTCATCCGTGAGTTCTCAGGATGAAGAGATTCCCATTTTAAGCGATGGTGAAGAAGGGACCCGAATATAATCACAATCTTTCTTGATTTCACTGTAGGCCCTTAAACTTTTCCAACTTGTTTAATCGGGTTTATGAATTTTTCCTTGCAACTGGATCCTTAAAGTATATGTTTTATTTTTGTTCAAGTTCATCTTTTCATTAAAATGAAAACTATAAGTGCTGGCATGGATTGACACATTGGTGCCACATTGATATCGACTAGACAAGTTGGTATTTATGTGTAATTCCCTGAGAGAAAATAAAAGAGAGAGAGAGAAGAAAGGGCAGGTGGCAATGCTGGTGCGCCGCTCGCGCGCTGACAGGGGCCATTGATTCTTTGTCGGCTGTGACATCATAATGTCAAAATTAGGTGATTATTGGGGCTACACAAATCAAGAGTTGATTGCTGGGTCTTGTGACTAGGACATTGGAGATTAGCTAGTTGTTTCGAGTAATGCTTAGTAAAATTGAATTGCTATGAAGAATTATGAAAAAAAGAAAAAAAAAAAAGGTGATGTGGTAAGATACCTTCAACCTTGAGGTGCCCCATATATTTGAATAAAGTGTGAATGGAATGGATGGAAATCAATTTAAACATCAAGAGGAATAAAGTTAATTGGAAATAAAAGTGGGAGAGGGGGAAATTAGATGGAAAGCAAGAGCTTTGGGCAAGAAAATCAAAGGAGATCAAAGTGGTGCAGAACCTAAAGGTAAATGAAATGGGAGACTTGAAACTAACGTACTTGAGATATAAATAACATTGGAATTGAAATGGATTTAAAATTATAAATAAATAATACTCAGAGATATAAATAACATTGGAATTGAAATGGATTTAAAATTATAAATAAATAATACTCAGAAGTTGAAGCTAAAATTGAAAGGCATTGCGAAACTATGAAAGAATGATCCAACAAAAATGCAACAGTTGCATAATTGAGCACCTTTTGCTTTTCTTTATCACTTGCGTATCTCTTCATATTCTTCTTTGCTTCAATCTCTCTATCATGTAATCACAAATTTGCCTTGATTTAGCTCATTTTTGTTTAACACGAGCAGATTGGTCATATTTGATAAGATTTTTTTATTCCAAATTCTTCATTAACACCATAGTGATTTTGCGACATTTCATTTTGCCTTGTCCCTATCTCTAAAAGCACACCGCCAATATCCTCTGTGGCCAAGTGGAGAATTCCGAAAGAGTGTAACATGGACCCTCCCCGACCTTTAAGATGACACTGACAGCCTAAATAAATTAGGATTTTTTAAAATTTTTATTTGATGGAAACAGCAACTTTAAGCCCTCTTTATTCCAACGGCTATAACTCCACAGCCCAATCCACCACCGTGAGATTAGAAGGAGATCCAACGGCCGAAAGTGAAGGAAAGAAGACCTTTGTAAGGGAAGCGCCATAAGCTTTGCAAAGGAGAGACGAGAGTTCTCAAACTCATCTCTTATTCCACACGATCTCACTTTGAGATAGAGAGAGTTTTGCCTTGCCAATCAGATTTGAAAGAGCTTGTCCTTTGGTTAGGAATGGCTTCAAGACTGTTGTAAGGGAAGCGCCGTCGGCTTTTGCATTCGTTGCTACCTCCACGTTCGCTTTGACCTCGGTTGCCTCGGCCCCACATTCACTACGACCTCCTGGATTGCCTTGGCCTCCCCATTCTCCCCATTCGCCTCACACTCCATGCTCTCTGTCATATGCCAAGTCTCTTCTCTTCGAGTCTCTTTGAGCTTTCATGGGCTTTCAAATCCCTTGTTCATATAGCCCAAGGTCATCTACGGAGTTGTACCCATTTGCCAACATAATCTTTCCAACCGCTAAAGCTGAATTAGATAATTCAAGAGCACCCATAAAAGAGCTTATTGGGAATATATATTGTAGACGGTAGCTCAAGGGTCTGAAAGTTTGATTCCCCCTTGCATTTAGGCTCCACATCCGGGATGATTGTTTCATGGTAGACCTTGAAGTCTTTTTCCCCATGCACGGTAATAAGCCTACCATTGGCCACAAACCGTACCTTCTAATGGAGGCTAGAGGGGACAACAACCACAGTGTGAATCCCCCCCAATAAGAAATTGAAGGCACTCGGTATATCTAAAACCTAAAATAGTACCAGGAATAGCATGGGACCAATTAGTAATTTCAACTTGATTTCTCCTATCACCTCCTTTCTCATCCCATTGAACGTGTAAACGGTTGACTTAGTAGTGCGAATCTCTCCATCTCAACACCTAGGCGGTGGAGCATAGCCAACATGCATATATTCAACGTAAAACCGTTATCAATTAATGCTCTAGAGACAATAGGACCATCATGTTTCATAGAAATATGTAGTGCCTTTATATGGTTACAACCATTGGTAGGGAAGTCTTCGTCAGCAAAGAAAATCTAATCTTTCAACAAGATGGTCCCCACAAATTCCTCTAATTGGGTGTCGTCAATTGTTTTCGAAATGCGCACCTCGTTAAGGACCTTCAACAAGGTGTTCTTGTGCTTTCTGAGGACTTAAATAGCTCTAGCAAGGAGATTTGGGCCAGCATTTTTCGTAATTGGTTTACTACATTGATCTCAATTGTTTTTACCATGGTCGGGAACTGTTTCGCATCTTCCTCGTTCATGACTTCCTTTTTGATTCCTCCAATAGATGCGTAGTAGTGACCTAATCAAGTGACAACATCCACTTCATTCATTTTGTAGTCCAAGGTTCTACTTTAGCATCAAACTTAGGAGGAGACCCTAAAAGTATCACTTCATTTTCTTCCGGCAATGGTAGTTCGATCACAATTGGCGTTGGGCCCTCTTCCACAATTTCAATTGTGCCAGGCCTTGCTTGCAATCGGCTAGGGCCGCCGGGCATTGGCTAGGGCTTGGCAACCCCAGCCAACCCTCACCCCACTATTGCCAACTCTTTCCAACGAGGGTGGGGCGACAATGGCAAGTGTCGTGGAGGCCCTCCCCTGATTTCCTTTTAAAAATATATATATATATTTTTAATTTAATTTAATTTATATGAAAAATCAAATTTGGGGGCAAAATGACATCGTTTTGGAACAATGATTACCGAGTGGACATTCTTACAAGCCACATAGACAAAGCTTTCTTCCCCTTCCCCATCCTTGAAAGATCTAGGCGAGGGCATGCAGGGCTTCACCTATGGTTGGCCATCATTGTCGGCTCGCCCCATTGTCATTGGACCCTTTTAGCGAGGACAGTAGGGCGGTGACAATGAGGGTCGTGGAGACCTTCATTGATTTCTTTTTCTTTTTCTTTTTTAAATAGTCTTTTTAATTTCATTTAATTAGTATTTATATTAAAAATCAAAATTTAGGATAAAATGGCATTGTTTTGGAACAAGAATTATTGAGTAGACATTTTGACAAGTCACGTAAACAATTTTATAAATAGAATAACGCCGCGTTGGATTTCGGCAAGTCTCGCCGGAGTTGACACTCAACTATCCAATTTTTTTTTAAAAAAAAATGATACTTAATTATACCTCTTGGAAATTTTGGCACTTATGTCTATCCATACCAAGTTTTGGCACTTGAAATGTATTTCTTTCCCAATAGGGCTATGGAAATAGTCTGAATTGGATATATCCTAATGGTTGACCCCTATGGTTAATTCCTAGTGATTTCTATGACTTTCTTCACAATTTGGGGTAGCCAAATACAAAAATTGCCTTCTAAAAAAAAGACAAAATCAAAATCTTGTCTCTCTTGCTATTCAAGCAAAAGGTTCTTAATTAGCGTTGGGAAAATATTTATGTGTTTCTTTTCTTTTCTTTTTTAGCTTCAATTAAAGATCTAATTATATTCTTTCATGGAAATGAATGATTTGAAATTTTTTTTTTCTTAAAACGATCACTTGTATCAATTAAAATAATTAATCAATGAAAAAAATTGTTATCATCAATAACTTATATCTAAATATTTCCATGGACGATAAAATATTTTTCATTCATTTATTTTTGTAAGCTTGGGGAATTTTTTTAATTTTATCTTTGAAACAACAATATTGAGCCCTGGATTGATATCAATACCAAAGATAAATACTAAAACGGGATTAATGATTATCAAATAATTGATCAAATGGATCAAAAAGGTCTTCCTTTTTTTTTTTTTTTTGTTAGATATCATAATTCCTCCATTTTGGAAAAAATTTTAAGATATACGAGCTGTTGTGATAGAAAAAGTTATTTTTCAAATTATTTATTATTTACAAAATAAACAATGCTTAAATAACAGAATTTAAGTTTGATGCAAGATGAAAGATAAAATCAATCCAAATCAGTCTTATTGCCAAACAAGGTGATTCTTTCGATTTTAGTCCTACGGACTCGGGAATTTTGGTCCACTTTCTTTAGTCGTAACTCGTAAGCAAAGCACACGTCATTACACTGGGATTCTCTGGCTCTGGCCATGGCAAAGACAAGAAAGTGACAGAAGAAGACCTTCACTTCCTGTCCGGCAGCTTGTACGAAGAAGAGAGTCCCAATCGGTTTCAGCTTTCCCTGGATTTTGTCGAAGTTCGTGTCAGCTCCGAGCATGGGCAAGCGAACCGACATCCTCTTGTTGGGTGACAACAAGGAGAATGATGGAGAGAGGGGCCGAATACTGATGACGTCTGTGGCTGCTGACCAAGAACCTCCAATGCCCACCTCGGCGGCCGGAACGAGCAGCGGCGCCACCGCGCTAGGAGCCGGCTTCCAGGCGTTCCTGAGCTTCCGAGGGCCCGACACTCGCCGCGGGTTCACCGACACCCTCTACCACGCCTTGGTCGACGCCGGGGTCCGCGTCTTCAGAGACGACGACGAGCTCCGCGTCGGCGAAACGATCGGGGGAGCGCTTCTGCGGGCGATAGACGACTCCAGGCTGTACATTCCCATCTTCTCCAGAACGTATGCTTCCAGCAAATGGTGCCTCCGCGAGCTCGCGCGGATCGTGGACGACACGTCTAGATCGAAAGGGAGCAAGAAGATACTGCCCATTTTCTTCGACGTCGAACCCGACGATGTGAAGCTTAAGACCTCTCTGTACAGCGATGCTTTGGTGGGGCATCAGAAGAAATTTCCCGATGAAGTGAACGCGTGGCGAGAGTCTCTTGTAGAGGTTGGTAAAATTAAAGGATGGAGCTTGAAAAATTTTGGAGGGTAAACTCTGCAGATCCTTCAACTTTCTTTTGCATCATCTCTACGATGAATTGATTGACTAATTTCCACGTGTGTGCAAATGGGATGTCTAAAGAATGAAATTTCGTTCTTTTGTTAGCCTGTATTGTTAATTCAAACTTTCTTGTAAGAAACATTGACATTTGGTGAATTTGCTCCCCGTGACTTGATAAGCTTGATGAATTTGCTTTTTGGTTTGATTCCAAGTCTTATGAGTTATCTTGCATTGTCGAATTATGTCCTTGGAGGTTGTGTTATGCATTTATGAATGTATGAGCCATCCTAATTTCGCAAGTTCAATGAAGGACACTGACCTGCACTTGACTCAGGAGTCAGTACCTAAGTTCTTCAGCTCAATTAACAAAGGATGAGCAAGAGTAATAAATTCCATTTGGTTATAGTTCCCCTGATACAATAATGTTACTCCAAACCGGGGTCAGTATTGCTTTAGGGACATATTTCAACCTGCTCTTGGTGTATTTGGACTATTTAAAGATTAGCAAGGAATGACAAGACCTACCCAGTCTGATAAATTTTGAGGCAACCCGATTGGACATTGTCATGAGTTTCGTGATGAAAGCGGAGGGCCTAGTCGGACTAATTTTGTATTCCTTTTTTGAGTTCTGATATGAAAGTTCTCTTTGTTATTATAGAGAGTTCATATGTATTGAGGTATTGAGAGTTCTTTTGTTTGTGTACTCTGAATTTGATAATGAATTCTATGCTCATTTGCCTGTGGATGCTGGCCAATGGTCATACCACATAGGTTATGATAGCAATTTCTCCCTCTGTCTATTTATTTTCTTGTTTATTTGTTGGTTTAAGATTGACAGTATCATATTCAGACTTCTTCCTCGAATCCTCATCAAAGACACATAATGTTGAAATCCAATTGCATTGGGTCCTGTCATATACATGCTTGCAGGTTACAAGAACTTACATATATCATTCTTTCCCACTAAAAAAATGTATTCTTGTTGACAGCCAAGGAGAGCTTACAAAACTGGTTGTTGAGGAGGTGTTGGATGAGCTCAAGACTAAACACAGATATGTGACTGAACATCTAATTGGAATGGATGACCGAGTAGCAGCCATAAAAAAATCATTAGATATTCACGCTGGTGGTGTACGGCTTTTTGGGATTCACGGGATGGGTGGTATAGGTAAAACAACCCTTGCCAAGGTCATCTTCAATCAACTATCTTCTGAATTTGGAAACTGCGGAAGTTTCCTTGACAATATCCGAGAAGAGTCAAAGAAGGATGGGTTACTCAAGCTGCAAGCCAAATTAATATCCGACATTGTTAATTCCAGAGTTATAGGCAAAATTGATGACGTTGGTTATGGAATGAAGAGGATCGAAGAAACACTTTGCAATAAGAAGGCTCTGATTGTTCTTGATGATGTGGATAAGAGCGAACAAATTGAGAAATTGATCGGAAGTTCTTTATATTCGGGAACTAGAATAATTATCACAACAAGGAATAGAAGTTTGCTGCAAATTAGGGGATTTAAGTATGATATTCTAGCTTATGAAATGCTGGAGATGAATTCTAAGGATGCGCTTCATCTTTTCAGTCGACATGCATTCTGTGGAGACTCACCACCAGATGATTATAACCACCTTTCAAAAGAAATTGTTTGTGTCACAGGAGGACTTCCTTTGGCTCTTGAAGTTATAGGCTCATTACTTTACTGTAAAGAGGAAGTAATATGGATAGAGACATTGGAAAAGCTACGAAGCATACCAGAGGAGGAGGTCCAAAAGAAGTTGAAGATAAGCTTCGAAATCCTTGATGAGTTTCAACGGCATATTTTTCTTGATATTGCATGCTTTTTTATTAGTGAGGATATTACCGATCCCATTTACATGTGGACTGACTGTAGATTTTGCCCACAAAGTGGGATCAAAGTCCTTATTAATATGTCCTTGATAAAGATATTAAAGAACAATAAGCTTTGGATGCATGATCAGTTAAGAGATCTTGGAAGGGAAATTGTTCGTCAAGAAAATCCGATAGACCCTGAGAAGCGTAGCAGGTTATGGATCAGAGAAGAGATACTCGATGTCATAAGTTCAAAACAGGTAAAGTGAGAAAAACTAGTACTTTTGGAAATGAAACATTATATTCCCTGTTATTAGAAATTCAATTGTCCGCTTAGTAGCTTTCTTTTCCTTGATCCTTTTATTTAAGCTGTGAAACAGAATAGTTATTTGTCAACAAAACTTCTACTCATTGTCCTAAGTCTTTATGGGCAGAGGAAGGGAAAGGTTCAAGGACTTGATTTAGATGGAAGGCATACTCAGATCTTACTTACAAATGATGAGTTTGAAAGGTTCCCACAATTAAGGTTTCTTAAATTATGCAATGGAACCTTTTTTGGAGACTTTGTGAATTGCCGTACAAAGCTAAGGTGGATATCTTGGGATTCTCCTCCTCCAGATATTAGGGTGGCCAATATGTATCTACAATATGTAGTTGTTCTTAAACTGTCTACCAATCACTTCAATGATCTGGATGTATGGAGCCTAATCGAGGTATGCTATATGTTTACTTGTACTCTAATATTCTCTTCTCAAAATCATTAGATGTTCCGTCATTTGGAAGCTTCATTTATTTTGGCAGAGGGCATGCAAATTGAAAGTTCTATCTCTTCAAGATTGTCCTAGCATAACAAGAACTCCAAACGTCTCTGGATGTTCTACTTTAGAGAGGCTTACTCTTCGGGTATGTGATAATTTGATGACAATGGACAGCTCCATTGGGATGTTAAAGTGCTTGGTTGACTTGGATATTTACCACTGCCCCCTCGAAGAGTTGCCTGATGAAATTGGAGGGCTGGTGACTCTTAAGCGCTTCTCTTTAAAAGGCTGTATTAGGCTGAGGAAACTCCCGAGTCTATTGGTAACCTAAGATGCCTATCAACTTTTGACATTTCATCTACCTCAATTAATGAACTTCCAAATTCTGTTGGAGGGCTGCCGAAACTTGAGTTTCTGTCCATGGAATTGACCAAGATAAAGGAACTCCCAAAGCCTATTCTTAACTGGGCATTATTGCTTGAGTTGGATTTGTCGATTGCAAAAATCATTGAATTACCTGAATCAATCGGAAATCTAAAAATGTTGAAAGTGTTACGGGTGGGTCATAATCCAATAAAGAAGTTCCCTCATGCTCTTGGAACATTGAAGAATCTTGAAGAGCTACGTGCCCGGAGTTGTGAATTGGAAGGTGAAATCCCTACCGAAATCGGAGAGTTGTCCATGCTGAGAATCTTAGATTTGAGTTTTAATGGAAAAGTTAGCCTGCCAAGGACAATTGTTATGCTTCCTCTCCTGCAAATGCTGGACTTACATACGTGTAATGAGATTCAAGAATTGCCAGAGCTTCCCTCTAGTTTGACCAATCTGGTGCTCAGATCCCGTTCTCTGCGACTTGTCCCTGATCTCTCAAACCTTACTAACTTGGTTACATTGGTCCTCTCTGATGAATCTATGGTTACAGGCACAACAAGCATAAGACAAACTTGTGACATGCGATGGTTACAGAGTTTATCCAAACTGAATGAATTGGACTTATGCCTGTTAAATATCCCTGCACCGCCTACAGAACTGGGCTCCCTTTCTTTTCTGGAAAAACTTGCTTTGTATGGACTAGACCTGCAATCCCTCACAGAGCTTCCATCATCTCTGTTGTACTTACGAGTCCATAGTTTCAACTCAGCAGTAATACCCATGTCCAACTTGAGACACTTGTCATTTTTCAGACTCTCACGATCAGAGGTGAAGGAAATTCAGCTTGATGTGCTTCATCAATTGGCAAGTTTCAGTGTGTCGGACTGTGAACTCCTGGAGAGGCTATCCTTTCCGCCAAACATAAATGAAATTTCTGTTATTGGTTGCCCAAAGCTAGTTGAGATTCATTTTCCTGGTGTTTTGGAATCGCTTGAGAGATTGGGTATCGAGAAGTGCGAATCTTTTGAAAGGTTAAGTTTTCTGCTGGAGCAAGGATGTGATGAGCTGACATTTTGTGAGGGGAGATTGTCCCTTTTATCAAGCGCCTTCAAGAAGCTCAAAGAATTCAGTGTTGTAGAGTGCCCAAAGCTAGTTGAGATTCAAGTTGTCGGTATTCTGGAATTATTGCAGATATTTTCTGTGGACGGGTGTCTGGCTATGGAAAGATTAGGTGGTTTATCAAACTTGAAGAACCTCAAGTCATTAAATATGAGAGAGTGCAGTGCTCTTCAAGCCGTTGAGGGCCTCAATCAATTGGAGTGCTTGTGTCGATTGCTTGTTGGTGATTATGGTTCATTGGGAAGGTGGATTGATGTATCAAGTGCAAAAATTCCAGATGAATGCGAGATGTTAATTTGGGATTGCAGTGGTTCATTAAGTGAGATTTGTCCACGTAAAATTGATTGCGTCTTATTCAATCACTACAGAGAGAGGATTCTTCTTGGACCAAACCAGGTGCACCTTCTCTTCCTGGCTTATGTTTCTTCGTTGCAAGTGCAACTCGCCCT
Source organism: Eucalyptus marginata (assembly GCA_014182565.1). NCBI lineage: Eukaryota > Viridiplantae > Streptophyta > Magnoliopsida > Myrtales > Myrtaceae > Eucalyptus > Eucalyptus marginata. The sequence continues at coordinate 34,332,350 of CM024587.1, read as the reverse complement.
TTCCCCTCTACCTGTCATTTCTTCCATGTATCATATTTATTTTCTGTAGAGTATTTTACTCTGGTAGCACTTAGAGAGTATTTTTTGTGTTCTGATATCAATTGTTGGTTATTGTACTTTAACTGTTATGTTTATTGGGTGTTTAACTGATACCATTTCTCGTACGCTGTGGTGGGTAATCAGAGAATAACTATAATAGGAAAATCAAGACACTTGTACCATATTGTGGTGTACGTAAAATAAAACAATTTCATCTCACACTCTGTTTGTAAGACATTACCTTTTTTTGGACGACACAGAGACATTACTTTACCATGACAATCTGTTCACTCATACCACAGACAAAATACTTACCTTTCATGAATGAGCATATTATGTGTACTACATAATTAATAGCATGCCTCGGTTATATTAAATGGGCTGTATTAATCCAACTGCAAAGAAATTTTTCTCAATAAAAATTAAAGTATGAAGAACCTTCATTTCTCAATGCATTTCTTTAGACAAAGACTCCGTTTTTTCCTCTTTCCAGATGGTAGATATTTCTTAACATGTGATATTACGTCTTTATCATCTCAGAAAAGTAATTGTATTTTTTTAAAATGGACTTATTGATTTGAAGCAAGGTTAGCTAATCAATCTACAGATAGATTGCTTTCGCGTCTGCCCTGCTTCTGACTTGCTTCTTGTTTGAAGGAAGGTCTAGTAGGCATGTTGAATCAACTTTGCAGGCCGTTGTTCCTACCATATGGAAAAATTGAAAGGGGAAACCCATGATTCTGCTCATACAGAGGACGATGTAACTATAGAGCTAACATAAATCCTGGCCAATCACCAGTGTCGTTTCAGGGAAACTGCCCCACAAGTTTAACCTACTAGCCCAAGGCGAAACTCTGACCATTCAAATTGAATTAGAGAGAGAGTCTCTAGTTGACAACTTATTCTGCCACTCATTTGTCTGTAACCTCATTTGCATACTGCTGAATTTAGAGACAACATTTTGAGGAATGTAGAATCCTTTTGAAACAACAGCTTATTCTGTAACCTTATTTGCAATCGAATAAGTGCTTGCACACTGATCTTCCTAACAGAAAGTCCCATTCAGAGTTGATAATATTTTTGCCATCTCCCCTGTTGCGTCTAGTTAAAACCACCTATTAGTGTTCGAAGCAAAGAAGTGCTCATAAACTAACTTGACACGGGCTTCTCACTGAAGGACAATTCCTCAAGCAGTGAAGTAAAAATTCAAGCTTGTTTTCATAGAACTGACAATCTGAGGATGCCGAGAGTTTCTCACAAATTGTGCTTCATTTATTAGAAGCTTTTTACGTACAACTATTGGATGTCACTACTTCTTCGATCACAAATTGTGTTTCTCAAGATTTTTCTGATACTCTTAAGGACCTGGCCTTTGAAAGCAGGCTTCTATTGGATGCCTTCTTTAAGGTTTTAAGTTTATGGACCCAAAGAAAATGTTTAGCTTTTAGAATCTCTTAATAGCATTTCTATGCTTCATTAGTGTGAATGTGCTGACACCAGTCTTTTGTGTCTTTTCAGAGGAATTTAACTTCGAAGCAGTTACTGAAATCAATCATTTAACAACTCTAATTACGTGTGTTGTGAATGTGGAACTTCTCCAATGTTGCTTATGCTTAGTTTTATGCAAAAATTTCACAACCCCATTTTTTATTTCTATATGACAGTAAAACGTTGGACTGTTATTTATTTCTTATAATTTATCTGTTGCAGCGTCCATGGTATAGATTCCTGTGCTGTCTCTTATAGCTCAAGGAGACATCATTGTTGCTCGGAGGAAAATGAGGAGTCATGTCACTGATTCCATGCTTCGTTGGTTTTAAGTATGTATTCCTTTTTATTATTAGTGTAGTAGGACCTGTAGTGTAGCCCTTCGTAAGGAGTCCATGAAAGCCTCAATTTTGTTTTGCTTCTGTTTTCAGTGTGCTCTAATATGTTGCCGAAATACTGAAATTGTATGTTCACCCAAATATTTGAAGAATACTTCGGTAAATGACTTTGTTATACTTTTTAGGTGCATTTTGCCAACAGATACGAAAGTTCGTTCTACTGGTGATATTTCTGTTCACAACTTCTGGTTTTCTGAATCTCATAACTATTTTCGTTTCTTTTTCTCAGTCAAGTTTTCTTTCATCAAGTGTCAAATGTTTGAAAGTATTATCATTAGAGTCGCTCAGCTTCTGGGCTTGTTATGATTTGATTGAAGTTTCTGGCATCAACATGCTCGAGATAATTGTGTATGTTGCCATGTCTAATTCTTTGTCAAATGTTTTGATCCCGAGTCTATTAACTACAAGGAAGAAGGCTAGGTACATACTGCACCTGTAAGTCCAATGCTTTGCACTCTCAATGAAATTAATGACTAATTACTGAGTGTTGATTTCTGATGGTGGCAAAGAAAATTGAGTTTCTATTTGCAATTCCGAGCACAGGACTGATGGCATATGACACATGTAGAAATGCAATAGTTAAGGAGATGAGAGCCGTCTTCAGTTTTATCAGCTTGTTTACTTTCTCTTGAAATCTGATCTGCTTTTGACTAGGGTGGATTTGCTGCCTTTCCTTTCATCATTGATACTTGTGTGTTGTGTAGTGTTAACTTTGAGTCAAATGGGGGTTCCAAGCTCATAATGTCAATGAATGTTCGGTCTCAGCTGTTCAACACCTTGTGATGGGAGATCAAAATGGGAGCTCAAATTTGAACTTTTGAAATGCCTAGGGGGCTAAATTTCACTCAATGACTCGAACTTGTTGAGTTATGAGCCCAATTTATATCCAACGTGAAATCATTCATTGCATTCACGCCTAAGCCACCCTTAGTGCTTTCGCATGTGTGTTAACGAAGACCCACCTATGGAACCCAACATGAGTTTCAACTTTGGTTTCAGTCATCATAATTTTCTTAAGAAAATGAGCCTCCCCTTGTAATTCAGTTTTGGATGCCATAGAAGAGAGTTCACCTCCTATCCTAGTCCTCCGGGAAAAAATAAGTGCAGACTCAATTCCTGCACTTCCGATGGTTCTAAAATGTTGAATTTACTGGGCATCATCTTGAATCTAGTATATAGATGAGCAGATTCAAAGATACGAATATATTTTTTATGACAGCTAATTTTTTTTTCGATGTCGAACTCCCGGCCAAAAATATTTCTTTCTCATCTTTTGCCGAAAGGAGAATCTAGTTCGTTCTTGCAAGTTCTATAATACTGAAGTCATATTATACGTTATCCTCGTGAAGAAACTTGTAGAAATTGACGACACCGGAGACAAAAGGACAAGGTCTCATGTGAAAGAAGCGAAGACTGACACTTAGGCCTCTTACTTATCGTCTCCACAGTAGATTCTTGGAAATTGCCTTTAAAGTTCATCGTCTTCCAAGGAGTCATTACAATTCTCGAAGACCGACCCACTTTATTCAAAGCCATCGATTCTGACCACTTTTCCTGAGGAGCATAATTAGTGAGGAACCCCTTGAACGGTTGCTGTGCTGCCAACGCCAGTCTTAAAATATTGAATACTGCTGGAAAAACAGTAATATCATAATCATGATTAAGCAAACCAAACAAGTTTGTCTGCATTAGTGCTTCAACCATTATAATGGCGACTTTCGCTTGGCTGTCTTTAAGCTTAGGTATACACACCCATAATTTTTCTATAGGGACATCAAGGAGAGAGGGAGATCTAGTAAAATGAGCTCCCATGGCTAACCTAGAGGCTGGAACGAGCAGCGGTGGTGCACCAGAAGGTGAATATCTAGTGTTCCTGAGTTATAGAGAAACTGACGCTCCTTATGAAGTCACCGACTCCGTCTACCATGCCTTGGTAGATGCAAGAATTTGCATCTTCAGATACGAAGATGAATTCAATGTAGGGGAAGTGATCGGTAGAGAGCTGCTTTGGGCTATAAACAACTCCATACTCTACAAACCTCTCTTTTTTTCGAAATTATGCTGTGAGTAAATGGTGCCTCCTCGAGCTCATTGGGATACTTCCCATTTTTTCTGATATGGAACCTGCTTATATCAAGCTTAATATGTCATTCTCGTGCAGGTGAATGAAATCAAGGGATGGAACCTGCAGAAGGATAAAGGGTGAACTCCATTACTTAAACTCATTTTTTTATTTGAGGGGGAAATAAGAACACGATCTCATGTCACTGTTTGGTTTTATTTTCATTTTTTAATAGAAGTTTTACTCCATCGTGAAAACATATTTTCAGGGGAAATAACTTTATTTTCTTTAATATTTTCGAAGAAGTTCTTGTACCAGATTCCGAGGAATTCATTACTCTTTAACTTTCATGTTTAAAGACTACCAATAGTTAACCATTGCTAGTTACATCTCAATGATGTTTTTCCTTATATAGAGTTCTACATCGAGATTTCTTTGTCTTGTGCTGCAATTATGCGGCTTTCTGTGGAAAAATGATTGCAAGACCGAGACCTTAATGTATCTAAACTTATCAAATCACAAATCCAGAAAGTTCCAGGAAAAACGAAAAAACATTGCATCTGGCTTGAACTCTAATCAGATTATTTGCATTTAGCTAGATCTATTTCCATCCTAAAATTTTATTATCGCTTTTTTGTCATTAGTGAAAAAGAAGTGTTTTCTTTATGACAGCTAGCAACAACTTAACGAGTTGGTTGTTGAAGAGTTTTTGGATAAGTTGAAGATAAAGCATAAACCTGTATCTGAGCATTTAGTTGGACTTACTAGTGAGGGAGAAGAAGTCATGAAACTACTAGAAATTGATTCTGGTGACGTGCGGCTCACCAGAATTCATGGAATGGGTGGAATAGGAAAAACAGCAGCAGCCAAGGTCGTCTTCAACCAACTATGTTCACACTTTGGAAAGCAATGCAGCTTCCTTGAAGACATTCAAAAAGAGTTGATGAAGGATGGCTTAGTCAAGTTGCAAAAGAAATTACTGTTGGACATAGTCAATTCTAGAGCAAGAGGAAGAATTATTGATTATAATGATGGCATGAGGATGACTAGAGAAGTAACTTACAAATACAGACACCTATTAGGATGTCCTTGATAAAGATAATAAATAACAATAAATTATGGATGCATGACCAACTAAGATATCTTTCAAAGGGAATTTGTTCATATAGATAGTCTAACAGACCCTGGAAAGTGTAATAGGTTGTGGATTAGTGAATAGATCCTCAAATGATTAAGAACAAAAGAGGTAAAGTAAGAACAATTGCTAGTTTGCAAGTAGAAAATTAGAAATTCCAGTAATGAGAATTCTCATGTACTTTGCAAACAGCTGGCAAAGGAAGAAGGTTCAAGCATTTGATCTAGATGGAAAATACTCCCATCTTGATCACAAATGAATAGCTTGAAAGGTTTGGAAGTTCAAGTTTCATAAGGTTATCTAACGTAACCTTAGTTGGAGACTTCTCAGATTGTCTTCCGAAGATGGATTACTTGGCATTCTCCTCCTCCAATAACTGGGGCGGTCGATATGCATTCAACTAATATAGTTCTTCTTGAACTTTCTGATAATCACTTTACAGATGATTCAGAGGTGTGGAGCTTAATCAAGGTATCTTAACTTATGTGTTTATCTCATCTACTCTATTTTCTCCTTGTATATATGTCTGATGGTTTTGCACTTGAAATTGATTACCATCTGCAAATGGCAACGAGATTAGAGGTTCTAGCTCTCAACAGGTGTTTCGATATTTCCAGAGCTCCACACTTCTCTAAGTGCTTGACATTAAAGAGTTTTTGACTCTTGAAAGATGTGCAACTCAACGGAAATTGACTGTTCAATTGGAAGACTGAAGTGCCTGATTGACTGAATATAAACAACTGCTTGCATCTTGAAGAGTTGCCTAAAGAAATCAGAGGGCTAGTGAAACTTAAGCGCTTCTCTTTGAAAGATTGCTTTAGGGTGAGCAAACTTCCCAACTCAATTGGGAAATTAGTATCCATTGTGTCTATCAAACATGAAAGTTGCAAGCTTACCTGATTTAGGTCATAGACTAAAAATGTTTGTGCACTCTCCATGTATCAAGAATGTCAATCACCGAACTTCCAGAAGTGCACTAGTGAAGCTCAAGTCTCTCTCTGATTAACACTGAGATTAGAGAGTTTCCTATTACCATCACAAAGCTGAAATCACTGAGAGTGTTGGTTTTTCGTGTAAGATGATACCTATGTCAACTGGAAATAATTGGAAGTTACCTAGTGCTACTGGTATGTTGGAGAATCTTGAAGAGATACATGCTGAGTGCTGTAAATAATTGGAAGGCAAAATTCCTAATGAAGTTTGCTCCTGTTCAAAATTGGAAACTTATCAGGTACACGAATAGACACATTTCCTAGCATCAGCATGCTTCCTCATCTCCAAAGATGGACTTAAGTAGATGTCATGAGATTCAAGAGTTGCCAGAGCTTCCTGCAAGCTTGATCTGTTTTTGTGTCGAATCTCGCTCGCTACTGTTGGTCTCTAGTCTCTTGAACTTGACTAATTTGGAGGGATTGTTCCTTTCTGACGGCTATACAGACAAATCAGATCTAATGCAGACTTCGGATTTATCGTGGATTGTGAGGTTATCCAAATAGAACAAGTTGGAACTGTGCTTTTGGAACAACCTTGCACCACCTACAGAGTAAAGCTCACTTTCTCTCGTGGAAGAACTTACTTTGTCCAGTCCGGACTTGCAGCCTCTCGGGCAGCTTCTGTCTTCCTTGTTGGATTTGCGACTTGATAACTTCAACTTGACCAGATCACTATCATCCAAATTGAGAAGTTTGTTGATGTTAGTGCTCTAGGGCTCCCAAGTAAAGGAAATACAACTCCATGAGCTTCCACAGTTGACAAATATGACTCTGGAGTGGTGTGAACTCCTAGAGAGATTGTTCATCCTATCAAGTTGAAGGAACGTGATCCAAGCCCGAATGTGAAAATGCTCAAAGCTAGCGTGATAAAATCACTGCAGTACTTGTCAATCAAGGACTGGCAATCTGTACAAAGGTTAAATGCTAAATTCCCAGCGAAATAGTCTTCGAGTGAGTTGACCTTCTGCGGAAGAGAGTGTCCGTTCAATCGACCGCCCTAAAGAAGCTAAAGGAATGCAGTTTCGTAAGTTGTGGAAAGCTACTCAAAATTCAAGTTGTTGGTATGTTGGAATTGTTGGAGTACTTTCTTCTTTACAATTGCCATGCTATGAAAAGGGAAGGCAGTCTGCCAAACACAAGAATCTGCACCATTAGCCATCGGGAGGTGTTCTGAATTAAGGGTTGTCAAGGGACTTAACCAATTAGAGATTTTGGATGAGTTGCGTAATTACGGGTGTTGTACACTGGAAAGGTCAACAGACGTGTGTGCCCCAAAAAACCAGATGAGTGCCAAATATGTTTTAGTAACTGCAGGGAGTTGCTTTAATCCAGTCCAGACAAAGACAACGACATCTAATTCGAGCACTATGGAGTGGTGGTTCTTCAAGTAACAGCAGAAGCCAAATCAGAGACCAAGAACTCTGAATTAGAGACTGAAAAGGTATGCCCCCTCCTTGGACTATTTGATAATAGGCAATGGTATCGATTTTTCCTTTCCATTTTCTTTGGTCTTCTCTCTTTGGTCATAATCTTCCATCCATTGACTTTATCTACAAAATTTGTTCATACAGACGTGAAAATGGAACTTCCAACTCATAGACTGGATTTCTGACACTAACATAACTGATTATGGTAGTAATATTGTCTTTTTCCTTTTGCCTCTTTCATCAATTACATTCAAGTTCACTCACCTGAATGAAGAAATTCAAGGTTAGAGATTTTCACTTCTGGACATTCTGAGGGATATGGAAGGTCATAATGTTCACAGGAAGGAACTTAATTTGGAAAAGTAAAACCGACTTTGAAGGAAGAAAAGGATAAATTTACACTACATGGACTACTGAACCATCATTCAGCAGTGTATAGACTCGTGATGTCTTGCAGATAGGAGCCATGAGTTTGTCGTACCCTTGTTTGTGAAAAAGGCAAAGTGTTAAGAAAAATATTTGTTTGATGACAACTGCATTTTCTCTAGGAGACAACTGTATTTTCTCATCCTAGAGTACTGGCCAAAGAAAATCTCTTTTTTCATGTAGGAGGAGGCTAAAATGGAAGGGGATGCCGAATAGCCCAACAACGAGCTTCAGCTTCAGTTCCATCCATCTGCAAGTTCTCAAGATCGTGACTTTAGCGAAGAGCCTCCCATTGACAATGTCGAAGAAGGGACTTCGCCTGGAAAGCAAAATCAGATGACGCAGTAAGACCCGAACACTCAAAGTATTTCACCACTATCATCTATGTTTCAATCAACTGTTCTCATGTCACGCAAACTGAAGAAGTATATATTGAACTTAACCACAACCTATTTTTGTAGGTCTTGATGAACTTGCTCCACCAAGAACATTTTCTGAAAGGTTAAAGGCATGCTTAGTGAGCATATTGGAATGTGTCCATAACCATGGCTTTCCTAGCTTTGAAGTTGCAATTCAGAGTTCGAAATAGAAAAGGCATTTGAAGGATAATTCAGGAATCGTGGAGATGGAAAGACCTAGTCAAGTCTCGTCAATTTAATTGATTGAATAGTTAAGTGATGGCATCAAAAGATAACTTTCAGTTTCCTCTTGATTAACCTCAAAGGCAACTGCAGTCGAGGGACAAGTGCTCCAGAAACCAGATTTCATGTTGCATAGGATTTTCTTCTGCATCGGGGATTCATTATCCATTTGTCCGGGGTAAGTCTATCTCCTAGTTGAGTACAAATTGATTTCCATATGGTTCAAATAACAAAGTATTTACCAATATTTGGCTTGCTCACGATAGTTTCTTCAACCATTGATGGCATGTGATAAACCAACCAACGCATGACATGCAACTGATTGGCGCTGATATACATTTTTAGCCGATGCTTAGGTGGTCTGGTTAGCAATAATCTATGTCAACATCCCTTGGCCGATATTTAATAGAAGTTGCCTGATATTGGAGGCAGCAACTTCTAAAAAGCTGAACTTAACCCATTTTGTATGTTAGTTAGTCTTCATCATCTAGCATGCACTTTTGATTCATAAGGGAATTGTTCTCTGAAGTTTGATAATCTTATGGTTCTTCGATATCTGCTAAGTTGCTCATGAATTGCTTGGTCATAGCAAGCAAGTCCAGAGAAAGGATTTCACTTGTAGCCATGAGTTCTAAGGACTTAGATATCAAGCTTTCTCTTGGCTTGTTCCCGCATGGCAACCAAGAACAACTTAGCCGAAATAGGAAGATTCAAACTCTCTTAAGAGATCACTGCTACTACTTTTGAACCTACCATCATGTCATCATACAGATAAAAGTGCATTGAACATATTAATTATAGCCTAACTTTGCAAGTTTGAATATATTTCCCACACCCACTTTGTAGATTTGCATGCAAGTTTGAAACCTACTTTGTAACGGGGAAAGTAATTGGGGTTTATTTTTGAAAAATCTTTAGAGAGGGCCTCATTTTTGTTGCTTCTAATCATCTCTTCATGTGCACAGCTAACTGAATAGAGTTTTGGCGGTGATATGTGCAATAAAGATAAAAGTTTATAACTATAGGATTGTGTTCAAAAGCTGATTAAGTCCAATATTTTCCTTAATTTCACTCAACAATTAATTCATAAATCTACATGATAAAATGAAAATGATCAGTTTTCTTGAAAATTACTCTCTTCAACAAAGCTTGAAGCTATTATGGATATATTTTAAAGATACAAAAGAATTTTGCGATTCTATTACAGATCAATTTATTTTATTTTATTTTCTTGGGAAAAACCTTTATCTAGACAGTTTGGCATCTTGGCATTCGGTTTGTCCTCCGAAATTTGCCATCCATACATGTCGTCTTCACCTGCAAAAAGTGGAAAACACCGCTCATCAATGAACGTGCAGATGAATTGATTACAGGCTCAGTCTCTCCTATCCAATTGAAGAAGAAATTAAAATCGAAATATGAAAAATAGATCATGTATAGATGCTATTTAACTACATTAATAGGCGAAAAACACGGACATCTCAAAGCAACGAAACTCAAAAAGAATATTTCTGATATGCAAAAGGCGCTTTCATATATTTACTATTTTTTTTATAGAAGGTCACTAAAAGTGCAAAAAATTTCGTATAGCATTCACTTTAGTGTCAAAAATTTTCACCGACTTATTTAAGTATCAAATCAGATAAAGAACGATCATTAACTGATAAAAAAGTGGAGTTATTAAGTCATAACTTATCTGCATGTGAGTGCCTACAAAGCCCACTGGTCATCCAAAGCTTATTTGTGGATTGCAAGAACCTTCATATCCCAATGGAGAACGTCCTCAATCAACATTGTGCACAAGAAGCCAATCAAGTTGTGGATTCAATTGCTAAACCCCACTGAATAGTGAATCTCCTTTCTTATTGGCTTACTAAGCCCCTAACCCCTTTTGGATATGTTATGCTTTGAATCGTGTTCTCTTGAGCTTTGGAACTCTAGTAGATGAATGAATAAAAGTTGTCTTTGATCAAAAGAAAAAAGCACATCTGACGAGAATTTTCGACCAAAATGATTACATGGCATTTATAATTAAGAAGTCAAAATGAGTTAGTATATTTTTAAAGAAATCCAAACCACATGGACGTGCAAAACGACGTCGCTCTATCCAATGTGGTTGAGTATGGCATAAACAATGTTAGTCGATCCAACCAAGCAAAAACAATGTAGCACACAAGGAAGGTTATAGGGCTAGATTGTCTTCAACGATGGCACTACCATCCTTGTCACTTGCCATCGCTCACCATGTCCGTTGCTCTTGCTCACTCAAATTCATCATATTTCCCTAAGTTACTCAATTGGAAGGAAAAATTAGAGTTCTTGGTCAATTGTGGGGACAATAGTGCTAGAGGAGGAATCGCACAAATAGTGAGATTGCCATTGTGTGGTCCTCTATTTGTCTTCTTAATTTGGTGTTAGTTTTGTCACTTTTTGTCTGCTAAACAATAACCGCCGAGTCATTATTTAATCGATTAGATACAACTATAGAATCTCCATGTGAAGTCATCGACCTTTATGCGTCATAGTTCCAAAAGTTTTTCTCTTTCTTGGATGCAGCATTGGCGGGGGGGATAGCACTGTAGGGCGGGGAATTTATTATTGGCATTGATAAGTAGGAATATGCTGATGGAAATGAATCTATTATTGTTATCGATGTAAGGAGCCATCGTACAAGAGTTATAATGTAAAAAGACTATTGTGATTTTGGTGAAAGCTTGAAGGAAGGTTTGAAATGCATTCAATGATAATAATGATATTAAGGATATTATTTATAATTATTTTCATGGTGATGAAGTTAAAAGTATTTGTTGTATTACGATGATAAAGGCACTCAAGTATAAGAAATAAGAAATTGTATTGAACCAAGTACTAAGATTGTGGATGGATCTATATTAGACGAAGAACGGGAGAGGGAGGAGGGGGAGACGAGGCAAATGGCGAGTGTGTCGGAGAAAGTTCAACAAACGAGAACGCTTCCCAAAATATCTGGTGAAGGCATATGTGATGAAGAATTGAGTAAATTAGACTAGAAAGTCGCTCAGTCTTGTGAATTAGGTTATTAAGTTTTGCCAAATGTAAATTATTCAACTAGTAATCAAAACAAAATAGAGGAAATTGCAAAATTAAATTGTACCATCCGGAGAATTGCAATTATTTATCTTTAATATTCAACCCGCTTGTCGATTGGGCCAAGAAAAGCTGGTAGAAAGGATCCAATGGCGATTAAACCAACCGTGCTTCTCAGAGTAGTGAAAAAACTTTTTTTTTTTACTTTGAAGTGAAACTTTGAATTTTCTTTTGATTTCTCAACTTTATTACATAAAATCTATTCGATTCACTAAGAAGAAATTGATATTTGATTCACTAAAAATTTGAATCGGCAATGAACAAAATAAATGAATAATCATGGGAGTCGCACAAGTCATTATAACTGTTCTTAACTCTCGCAGTGGGCATGACTTATTAGTGATAGGAAAAAAATTAATTTAATCGATAAAAGAAATCGTTACTTGAAAGTTCCTACCAAATGAATGCATTTTCAGTTAATCTCGCTAAGGAATTAATTCGATGTAATTAATTCAATCAATTATTTTCTATTTTCTTTATTAATAAAAGAGGCGGGTCAAATCAAAAAGACCCTTGTCCCTACGGAGCTTCTTTTCCACGCATATCCCGTCCTGCATACGGCTGCTGTAGGGAATTACGAGTGCGATTATTTGCGCTTTCCGCGTAGCGTGCATTGCAGCGGTTCGGTCGGCATGAAAAGTCTTGGACAGTTGGATGGCAAGAATGCAGCATCGTTCAAGCACGCGTAATAGAGTTAGTCATGTTCTAAATTTATTATATTTTTATTAGTTTAATTTTAAATTTTTAAATTTTTTAAATTGAATTATAATTTATTTTTCTTTTTATCAATTAAATTCATCCAATCAATTATAATTGGAATCACTTATGTATATACTGATCATTGTATATGATATGATTAATATTAACGTAAATAATTTTTAATAATTATTAATGATATTTTAATTATTTTTCTCCCCTTTCTTTTTTCTCCTCTAACCTCCCCTCACACTAGCCAGTAATCGAGACCTGATGACCAGCTAAAGGGGAAGAAAGGAAGAATAAAAAGAAAAAAAGAAAAATGAGAAGAAAAAGTATCCTCTCTTATCCTTTTTCTACACCTGCTCCCTCCATCATTAAACGAGGGGGCATTGCTCATCCGTTGCCTTTTATGTTTTCTTTATTAATAGAGAAACCCTAGTCAAGTCAAGGTGGCTAAGGCAACATGGAAGAGGCCGAATCCCCATCTTCTCGGGGGAGTTAGGATGGGGACGAATGGTTTCCTCTTTCCTCACGCCCTCCCGTCCCGAGAGTGAGAGTTAAGTAGGAATGAATGGGACTGAAAAAAAAAAAAAAAAAGGTGGCTGCTGCAGAGGTCCTCTCCCACGCGCCTCCCGTCTTGCGTACTGTTGCTGTGGGGAATTGCGCGCGCAATTATTTCGTGCTTTGCGTGCAGCATGTGTAGCAGCCGTTCGATCGTCACGAAGAGTCTTTGGGCCATTGGATGGCGAGAGTGCGGTGCAATTTGGGTTTTAGGGTTTTATGACTAAAGAAGATACATTGCTTCTAGCAACATTTACGATTATAAAATATAGTCGGACTCGGTCGGGCGGTTGCGAATTCAAAAGCGGATCCAATTTCTTATTGCCCTCGTGATATTATTACAAATGGGATGGGACAGCGACCGAGGGCCATCTAAAGCTTATCGGTGGATTGCAAGAACCTTCACGCCTAAGTAGAGAACGTCCTCATTCAACATGGCCCACGAAAAGCCAATCTAGTCAGATTGTTGAAACCCACTGAATAGTGAATCTCCCTTCTAATTGACTTACTAAGCCCCCCAAACCCTCTGAGGTATGATATATTATGTTTTGAATTGTATTCTCTTGAACTTCAAAACTCTAGTGGATGAATGAATAAAGGTTGTCTTCGATTAAAAAAAAAAGAAAAAAAAAAAGAAAGAGCCCTCAAGGGAAATTTCCAGCCAAAACAATTACATAGTGTTTATAATTAAAAAATTAAAATGAATTGGTATATTTTTAAAGAAATCCATACCACATGAATATCCAAAACGACATTGCTCAATCCAATCGAGTCAAAACAACATCACACACAAGGAAAGTTATAAGGGTAGATTGTCTTCAATGTTGGTTGACCGTCACATCACTCTCTTTGGCACTTTTCGTCGCTCGCTGTTTCTGTCACTTTCACTCATTTAAGTTCGTCATATTTTTCTGAGTTATTGGAGGGAAAAGTTAGGGCTTCTAAGCCAAAATTAGGTATGGAAAGGAAAAATTAGAGTTCTTGGTCAACCATGAGGACGATGGTGCTAGAAAAAGAATGGTGCAAAAGTGAAATTGCCATTGCATGGTCCTCAATTTGTCGTCTCAATTCGGTGCTAGTTTTGTTGCTTTCTATATGCTAAAAGATAACTAATAATTCGTTGTCTAATCAATTAGGTGCATTTATAGGACCTATATGTGAAGTCGTATCATTTTTGCATTATGGTTCCAAAAGTTTTTTTTTTTTTTTTTTTTTATTACGTGCAGCATCGACATAGGAGACAGCACCGTAGACATCATTATTTGTTTGCTGTTGGTGCCAATGAGTAGGAGCACCCTAATGGAAATGAATGTGATATTGTTGTCGCAGTAAGGAGGCCACCATATATTGATTTCGTGGGATATATAGTGTAATAATTACAATGTAAAATAGAAAAAAAAATGCACTATTGTGATATTGAGAAAAGCTTGGAAAATGATTTAAGATACTTCCATAATATTAATGACATAAAGGATATTGTTTTATCATTAAAAGTGCGTATTGAATATTATGGCGATGATGAAAATGATAAGAGTACTCAAGTATGAGAAATTGAGAAGTATGAAATGACATTAAACCAAAAACTAAGGTTGAAGATGGATTTATTTTAGACAGGAAAATATGAGAGGAAAGAGAAGGAGGCAAGACATATAGCGATTATGTTAGAGAAAGTTCAACAAACGAAAACACATCTTAGAATCTTTGATGAAGATAGAGATGATGGAGAATTGATTGAATTAGATTAGAAAGTTATCCTATCTAGTGAATTAGATTAAGAAATTTTGTCAAATATAAATTAGTCAAGTAACGATGATACGAGAAGTTTGTACGGTTGACACACAAACCGAAGAATTTCAGAAAAATTAAATTGTATGTGGAGAATTGCAATTATTTATCTTTATTAGAATGCGAGTTCGTCATAAAACTACTGTTCTTGCAATTATTTATTCAATTCTTGCACACGCCCACGCGCGCGAGCGGTGTATTTGAACATTCTACTCGCTTGTAGATTGGGCCAAAGAAAAACCAGTAGAAAGGATCCACTGACGATGAAACCAACCGCGTTTTTCAAGTAGCGAGGGAATTTTTCTCTTTTTTTTTTTTTTTTCACTTTTAAGTGAAATTTTGAATTTTCTTTTGATTTCTCGACTTTATTACGTAAAATTTATTTGACTCAAAAAAAAGAAATTGTTACTTGATTCACTAAAAATTTGAGATGATAGTGGAAAAAATGAATGAATAATCATGGAAGTCACGCACTTCATAGCAACTGCTCCTAACTTGCGCGCTGTGTTCATGACTTATAGACGACAAAAAAAACTAATTTAATCAATAAAAAGATCATTACTCGAAAATTCCTACAAGATGAAAGGATTTTCGTGTAATGTCCTGCATGTCCGGGGAAGGAATTAATTTAATTTAGTTAATTCAATCAATTATTTTCTATTTTCTTTATTAATAAAAAACGCGGGTCAAGTCGAAAAGGTCCCTGTCCCTGTAGAGCTTCTTTTCCACCCATCTTTACTCCCGTGTCCGACTTCTGCAGGGAAGTACGCGTGCAATTACTTGCTTTCCGCGTAGCAGCCGTTCGATCGGCACGAAGAGTCTTGGACTATTGGATGGCAAGAACGCCGTGCAATTTGGGTTAAGGGTTTTAGGACTAAGAAGATACATTGCTTCTACTAGAAGCCTCCTGGCTACATTTTACGATTGAAAATTCCGAGTCGGACTCGGACGGTGCAATTTCAGGAAATGGGTCCAATTTTTATTGCCCTGATGATATTATTACAAATGGGATGGGACAACGACCGACCACACACAATTGCACATGCATCCTGTGAAAAGAGACCGATTAGCCATTGTCCCAATCTATATTCTAACCGAAATTTTGGTGGAGAATATGGAAATACCCACTCAAGTAGGGAGCACCTATTGGTTCTCTTTTGTTCGTTGGGTTAATATTACGAAAAAAAACTTAAACCGATACGCTCATAACAAATCGATCTCAAACTAAACTGATACACTCATTATAAATTTACAATAAATAAAATTTTAAATTATAAAAAATCACAAATTAATATATTCATGACAAATTTACTTTCCATTTAAATTAATCATACACCCATGATTAATAGAGCATGAAACCTTAAATTAATACACATGTCATCTAACCCATAATTTGATGGAATTAATGGAGAATTGTTATAAATATATCAATTTGAGATTCTTCATTATTTATTTTCATATTAAAAAAAAAAAAAAGCCAATCAAGTATGTGTCAATGTTGCATGTGAGAATGTGAGAATTGCTCGTTGGGTTCCACACATCTTCCCCGCAATGCCGCGGAAATTAGGTGCGCAATAATTATCCTCCTCCAATAATGGGGGTCAAATTTTTATTTTCTCAATTGATTCACCTATCTACTGGGAAACTATCTTTATTTGAGGAGCCGAAACGACTACTGTAGTATTTGGGGAGAAGACAAAATAGCTCCCAAACTCCGATTTTCATTATTTTTCTTTTCCTTTATGACATTAAGAAATTCTTACTATACTTCATATGTGTACCCTATTATATTCCCCTTGCACTTTGCTTTGTCCTCTTTAGTAACATTGGAACAAAATTTTATCGGTATGCTTTTCGATCCCAACAGCAAGTTTCCATTTGCCCTTATCCTTTAGTGTCGTTGGCCACATGACTATTTGACAAATTGATTGAGTCATGATGTTTGTCCTAGAAGGTGGAGTGAAGAAATAGGAAGCATGGTGCCATTGGTCCTGTTGTGTGCGAACACGGCTATTCTAAGAAGAGCATAGATAATGAAGCATGACATTTTCAAAGAGTGCAATGAATTTGTCATGATCATGGTCTCAATCTTAACTTTACATTATTTTCTGAGAGAAATTGAAACCTAAACGGAAGACTTGATTATGGCTTCCGTAAATTTGTCTTTATTGTTCGTCCTGGAGAAACTAATTATAAATTAAATCAGAAAATCAACTTCTGTCGGCAAGGAACGTGTCCTCTCGTTCTTTAAAAGTTTCTTTTCCTTTTTCTCCCGTAGTTGTGGCTACAATCATATGAAGAAATAGCTTTTACCTAAGGAGGATTCAATTAAACATTGTTATGAATGATGAATATACTTTTAATTCATCCATTTTTATAAACTATATCAATAATCATTTTTAAAAATATATTTATAATATTATTTATTTTCAAAAATAAAGGAAGCCTTAAGTGAAAATTTGAATTTTCTTTCTCTTTTTCAACTTTATTAGAATGGGGGTGACTTTATAGACCCAGTACATTGTTTTCGGTTTAATTTATATCTCTTTATCGACATAAAGGGAGTTCCATTGTAAAACCACATATATGTTTATCTAATTAATTCTCGTGGAGCCACTCTTTTTCAGCTTTACTTTTCATCCTAACCCTCTGCGCCCTGTTCCTCGCTGCCACTCTCTCTCTTCGCTGACTACTCGCGTGCGCGGTAGCACACACCCACGCGCCGGCTATCCAAATTCTTTTCTCCAAGAGAAGTCATTGAAAAGAGGATCCATGACGACTAGATAAAGATCAGCGAGATTTCAGCAAGTACCCTGTACATTTCGTTTTACTTGATTCTAGCGAGGAACGTTTAGAGAGAGATCGAGAGAGACCTTAATTTGCAAAGTGAAGCAGCCATGGCGAATTCAGATGCTGGAACAAGTAGCGGCAAAGCAGGAGGAGGCCAGTATCAAGTATTCTTGAATTTCCATGGCCAAGATACTCGAGATGGATTCACCGACTTCCTTTATCAAGACTTGGTAGAGAATTGTATTCATGTCTTCATGGATGACGAAGAACTTCCAGTTGGCGAAGAAATTGGTGGAGAGCTCCTGCAAGCAATTGACAACTCCCAGATCTACATACCTATCTTCTCAAGAAATTATGCTAGTAGCAAATGGTGTCTCCGTGAGCTCGCAAGGATGGTAGACAACACATCCAAGTCAGAGGAGAAAAAGATCCTACCCATTTTTTACGATGTGGAGCCAAAGGATGTTGACCTTAAAACCCCATTATACAGAACGGCCATAGAGAAGCACAAGGAGGAGCACAAGGAGAAGTTTCCTGGCGAGGGAGAATACTGGGAGGGAGAATCCTGGGAGGACACTCTTAAGAAGATTGATAAAATCAAGGGCTGGGAGCTGAAAAAATGTAAAAGGTAATCTCTAGAGATCCTTGACCTTTCCGGCTCTAGAATCAAGCCCGTCCTCTACAAGGGACATTGGGAGATAAATAAATTAGCAAATCTTCACATGTTTAAAAATATACAAGCACAATCATATGCAAGGGTTATTAAGGATAAATAAAAGGACTACACCAATTTTTGGATTTAGAGGCATACATGTTAATTTACACTATCGATATAGCTTTTGTAACTAATGAACTGGCTTCTGTTTGTGGCAGCAAAGCGGAACTTATGAAGTTGGCAGTTAAAGAGGTTTTGCATAGGCTGAAGAGAAAACATAAGATTGTGACTAAAGATTTAGTTGGCCTTGATGATCGAGTGGCAGAAGTATTGGAATTGTTAGATGTTAATTGTAGTGATGAAGTGAGGCTTCTCAAAGTTCATGGAATGGGGGGAATCGGCAAAACCACTCTAGCCAGGGGCCGTCTACAATGAACTTTGTTCTGGTTTTGGAAAGTGTTGCGCCTTCCTTGACAATATCAGAGAAACATCAAAGAAAGAGGGTTTACTCAGTTGCAGAAAAAGTTACTATCAGAGATTGCTAATTCTAGCTCTGCAGAAATTATTAAAGGAGTTGATGATGGAAGAGAGAGGATAGAGGAAACACTTGGCGGTAAGAAGGTCCTCATTGTTCTTGATGACGTTGATGAAGAAGAACAAATCAAGAATTTGATTGGACAACATCGGTTGTATCCTGGGACAAGAGTAATTATCACCACTAGGATCACAAGCATACTGGAGTTTATTGAGCAAAGAATGGCTTGTGAAAGGAAGGAGATGAATTCTGACCATGCACTCCCAATTCAGCCTTATGAAATGAAGGAGATGAATTTTGACGACGCACTTCAACTTTTCAAGAGGCATGCGTCTGTTGATAACTCTAAGGCGAAGGATTTTGATAGCCTTTCGAGAGATATTGTCAATACTACTGGGTTTTTGCCTTTGGCTATTGAAGTTATAGGTTCACTGCTTTTTGGAAAGCCCAAAGAGAAATGGGAGGATACATTAAAGCGGTTAAAGAAAATGCCCCATAAACGTGTACAAGAGAAGTTGATGATTAGCTATGAGGCCCTAAACTATCGTCAGCGTGAAATTTTTCTTGAAGTCGCATGCTTTTTCATCAATGAGGATATGATGAATGCCAAATACATGTGGGAGGCTTGTGGATATGATCCTACCTCGGAAATCGATGTCCTTGTTGAAATGTCTTTGATAAAGATAAAGGATAATGACAAATTTTGGATGCATGACCAATTGAGAGACCTAGGACGGGAAATTGTTCGTCGAGGAAATCCTAAAAATTTCAAGAAGCAGAGTAGGGTGTGGACTAGTGAGGAGTTCCTTGATTTTGTAAGAACCGAAGAGGTAAGACAATTATCAGGTTCAATTGAAAAAAGTGACATCCTGCATTTAAGGATTCAACTTTATGCTCATGATCTTTTCTTCCATTTCATTCATTCAAATCATAAATAAAATTACTGGTTACTAACAAACTTCAACTAATCACTGCAATTGATTTATTGGCAGAGGTACGAAGATGTTGAAGCACTTGATCTACAATGGAGGTCTAATTTCTCAATTCACCATGAAGAAATTGGAAGGTTTAAAAGATTGAGGTTCCTGAGATTAAATTATGTGGCCATATGTGGGGATTTCACCATTTCTCTACCAAAGTTGCAATGGATTTCGTGGCGTCCTCCCCCACCATATGTTAGTGTACCTAGTATGCATTCACAGAATTTAGTTGTCTTTGAACTTTTTGACAATTTCTTCATAGATGATTCGAAAGTATGGGACTTAATTAAGGTATGGTTTCATCTCAATTTATAACAGTTGTCTCGTACATTATTTGACTTCTATTTATTTATTTATTGTAACGTTCATACTTCCCTTTTGCAGATGGCAACCAAACTTAAAAATCTTACTTTTGTAAGATGTAAAGGCATTACTAGAGCTCCAGACTTGTCTAAATGCCTAGATTTAGAGAGGTTAACTTTTGATCATTGTTGGAGTTTGGAGGAAATTGACGACTCTATTGGAAAGCTAAAGTGCTTGCTTGACTTGAATATCACCAATTGTAGGCGCATTAAACGATTGCCTGATGAAATTGGAGGGTTAGTGAAGCTTGAGCGCTTCTCTTTGAGTGGTTGCGGGAAAGTGAGTGGACTCCCCACCTCTATCCGCGACTTAGCATCATTAAGGAAGTTGGACCTTTCATATACTGGAATTACAAGCCTGCCAGAGTCCATCGGAAAATTATCGTTGTGCACTTTGAATCTGTCAAGACACCTGACCGTCGATATTATAGATCGATGGGAGTTACCCAAAGCTATTGGAATGTTGGACAAACTGGAGGAGCTTTATCTTAGTTACCACAATCGGTTGGTTGGCAAAATTCCTGATGAAATAGGAGATCTATCCTCTCTAAGAGTCCTAGATTTGTGTGGGACCGGAATCTGTCGAGTTCCGGGAACAATCAACAGGCTTTCTCGCCTCTCAACACTTGACTTAACAAAGTGTGATGAGATTACAGAGTTGTTTGAGCTTCCAGTGAGTTTAGTCTCTTTACGTATTCAATCTAGCTCACTACAGGTGGTCCCAAATCTCTCAGAGCTTACCAATCTGGTAGAGTTGGTCATATCCGATGGCTCTAAAGGTCAAGATTCATCAAACCTCAAGCACACGTGTGACTTGGGGTGGATTGGTAGGCTATCCAAACTAAAGAAGTTAGAGCTATGTCTTCTCAACATCGCCGCACCGCCTACGGAGTTGGGTCTCCTTTCTCTTCTAGAAGATCTTTCTTTGTTTGGCCTAGATCTGCAACCCCTCGAGCAGTTGCCGCCTTCTTTACATTCTTTAGAACTTGACAATTTCGGCTCGACAGGACCTCCACAATCTAACTTGAAAATTCTATCAAAGTTGAGGCTTTATCTCTCACGATTGCAAGAAATTCAACTCTATGGGTTTTCGCAATTGCAGGACTTAGATTTGGATAGGTGTGACCTTTGGAGCATTATCCATCCCATCTAGCTTAAGGAAACTGATGTATTTTATTGCCCTAATATGATTGAGATTCAGTTTCTTGGTATGTCGGCATCACTGGAGAAATTAAAAATCTTTGGGTGCCGGTCAATTGGAAGGATAGTATTATGCGGTGAGGGAGTATCTCTCGGGGTCCTCGATCCATTAGGGTCTTCTTCGAATGAGTCGACCGATTGTTCACCGAGAGCACTTCTTCTTCCCAATTCCTTGAAGAAACTAAAAAGACTTGACTTGTCGTTATGTGAAAACCTAGTTGAGATTCAAGTCATCGGCACACTATTATCATTGCAAAACATCTTCTTTCAAAGGTGCAAGGCTATGGAAAAGTTGACTGGTATATCAAACTTGAAGAACCTTCACAGTTTGGCCATCTTTAAATGCTTTAAGCTACAGGTTGTTGAGGGCCTTGACAAACTAGAATTTTTGACTAAGTTGGACGTCAATACGTGTCCTTCACTGGAAACATTGCTTGACATATCAAACTCGATAATACCGGGCGAGTGCCAAATACGAGTTAGCCATTGTAGGGAGTCGCTCAACTCGGGAGGTCGTACCACTTTCGAGCATTATAAAAGAATGGCTCAACAAAGTGTGCCTCAATCAGAGACAAACAAGGTGAGTCTCGATCAGGATTTTATCATAACATCAAAGAATTTCACCTAAAATGCAAATAGATGTAAATTTCTGTTTAACAACTCATTCAAACGAAAAGTAGTTAGAAGCATGCCATTGCACATACCTATCATATTTCAGATAAATTTATAGAATGTTCAAGAATTGAATCGGCAATGTAAATTTACAAGAAAACATAATAGCCTTCAACCAGTCCATAGAATCATTTTTCACTTGCAAATGTCTAGAATTCTCAAATTTTCCCTACCATAACAAACCAAAAGTTGCCATATGAGAGGATATATCTTATACGGGCAACGGCATTGGGCTTTCTTTTCCATTTTCTTTGGTCCCCTCTCTTTGGTCATATTCCTCAATCCATTGACTTTATCTACAATTTCTGTTCATACAGAAATGAAAACAGAACTTCCAACTCGTAGACTAAATATAGATGTCTTGTTCCATATAATGCATATTTATTTTAGATTCTTGTAGTTATACTATATTTTCCTTTTGCCTCTTTCATCAATACATTCAAGTTCAATCAGGAAGAAATTCAAGGTTAGATATTTTCACTTTTGGACATTCTGAGGGATATAAAAGGTCATAATGTGTTTCATAGAGGAATATAATGTGGAAAAGTAAAACCGACTTTGAAGGAAGAAAAGTGGAGACTTTACACCACATGAATTACTGAATCACCATTCAACAGCATATAGACTTCTGATGTCTTGCACATACTAGGAGCCATGAGCCTACTATACCCTTGTTTGTGAAAAAGGCAAAACCAATGTTAAAACTGCATTTTCTCATTCTAGATAGGCTAAAGAAAATCTTATTTTTCATGTAGGAGGAGGCTAAAATGGAAGGGGATGCTAAAGACTCACACAGACTGAAGAAGTATATATTGAACTTAACCACGACTTGTTTTTGCAAGTCTTGATGAACGTGCTCCACCAATAACATTTTGTGATAGATTGAAGACATGCTTGGTGAGCATATTGGAATGTCTCTGCAACCGCAACTTTCCTTAGCTTTAAAACTGAAATTCTTTGTTGTTCGAAACAGAGGATGCACATGAAGGACGATTCAAAATCTGTGGAGATTGAAAGACAAAGTCAAGTCTCGTCATTTTGGTTGATTGAAGAACTAAGTTATGGCTTGGAAAGACAACTTTAAGACTCCTCTTGATCAAACTCAAAGGCAACCACAGTCGAGGGACAAGTGTTCCAGAAACAAGAACTCATGTTGCACAAGATATTCCCCTGCTTTGGGGATTCATTAACCATTACCCCGAGGTAAGTCTTTCTCCAAGTGAAGTACAAATTGATTTCCATATGGTTCGATTAACAAAGTATTTTCCAATATTTGGCTTGTGTATGACAGTTTCTTCAATCTTTGACAGCATGTGATAAACCAACCGATGCAATGAAAGGTAGCTGATTGGCATTGATATACATTTCCATCCAATGATTAGGTGGCTGGTTAGCAGTTATCTTTGTGAACATTCATTACCCGAGATTTAATAAAAGCTGCCTGCTAATAAATGCAGCGACTTCCTACATAATGAACTTCACTCATTTTGTCCATGTCATTTTTCATCATCAAGTGTGCACTTTTCGTTGTTAATCATTCTCCAAAGTCGATAATCTGGTAGTTCTTCGATATCTGCTAAAGTGCTCGTGAATTGCTTGGCCGTAGCAAGCAAGCCCAGAGAAAGGATTTCACTACTGTCCCTAAGTTGTAAGGGCCCTGATATCAAGCTTTCTCTTGGCTCATTCCCACTTGAAATGTGGCCAGAATAGGAAGATTTAAACTCTTATGAAATAACTAGTTATAATTGTAACCAACTATCATGTCATACAGATAAAAGTGCATTCAACATATTAATTCTAGCCTAATTCTGTAGGTTCGGATGTATATGTTCCCACCAAATATATAGATTTCTATACAGGTTTGAAACCTTTTCCACAAGGAAATTAAGACTTATTTGCAAGACTAATTTGAAAGAGTTTCCCTCAACCAACAATGTAGATCTTTGAATTTCTGAAGGTCATATTGAGATAGTAATTTTAGCATTTCACTACGCTTGGATGATTGGGGTTTTTCGTACTTTTGGATCCTTTTCCCGTGACTTTCCCCTTTATAATTCTAGTAGTTGCCGCATCCCATAGATATGCCTTTTGATTTATGCATCGAAAACTATATAAGATTTTCTTTACACCAACTTTAATTAAAGCAGCAAAATGGTAGCGTGGCTTGTAATTTCAAAAAATCCCAGCAACATTGATATATGCTCTAGCAGTGCATAAACAAATAACCGACAAAGTGCAGAGAGAGAGAGAGAGAGAGAGAGCTAGTGATTAAGATGGAGCTGCTTATCCCATTGTGCCGGTGCTTTGTTTGTGTGGAATTTGGGAGAAAGATTTTAACATACAAGGAAAACGTGATTGACAGATCTTGAACTGTCGAGGGTATGCAAGATAAAATTAAATCATACAATTTATTACCGAGTTGCGGACACCTGGAGTGCCAAAACTTAGCACGGATGGACACTTAAGTGCCAAAAGTTTGGAAAGTGACACTTAAGTGCCAAAATCGGAGCAAAATGGATCATTTAAGTGCCAATCCGGCTAAAATCCAGCCAAAATGCAGACATGGCATTTTTCCGGCGATATGCATAACCGACGTGGCAATTTTTTTTAAAAATTAAGCACACGTGGAGGATGAAAACAACGTCGCCCCATCCACTCTGCCTTGACCAAGCTAAACGACGTCGTTTAACGACGTCGTTTTTCTTATTTAGGGTTTAATCGGTCATCGCTCGCGTTCACACCAGATTTGACGTCCTCTCCATCGCCGTTCAAAGCTCACCGTTCGCAGGTCATCGCGCATCGTCGTTGCTCACCGTCGTCGCTCGTTGTCGTCGATTGCCATCGTCCCTCGCCATCGTCCCTCGCCGTCATCTCTCGCTTAGGTTTGTTCTCTTCTTCCTCTCTCCTGTGGTGAAATTAGGGTTTCGACTTGTTTATTAGGGCTCCAATTTGAAATTTAGGGGTCGGCTGGGAAATCTTGGGCTTGGATGGTATTGATGTGAGATTTAGGGCTCAGATGTGGTGCTAGAACCCTATTAGGGGTTCGGATTGACAGTTTAGGATCGGCCTCGAAATGTAGGGCTCGGCGTAGGGCTTGGCGGGGGGAAAATTAAGTCTCAGATGTGGTGCTAGGTACTGTGATGTGTGATTTAGGGCTCGGATGTGGAATTGTGATGTGCGAAAGTAATTTGTAGGGGTCGGATGTGAAATGTGATGTGCGATAGTGATTATTAAGGTTCGAAGTAGTTGTCGTGGGGACTTCTGAGCATTTTTTTTAAAACTGCAGTGTTGAAATTGGTGTCATGAGAACCCATGCTTATCTAGGGACCACTCCACATTTTAAGGGAATGCAACATAATCAAAGAAGTTGTCTGTCGGGTGGGGACCTCGATTTGTCCTGACGGCATCTTTCTAACCAAAGTAGCTGTCGTCCCGAATACTGCATATTTTCCCTCTTTCTTATATTTTCTTTAATAAAAAATGTAGGGACCTCCACATGCAATTGTCTATTGTCCTTTGTGAATGTGGTCCTAAAAGTTAATTGTATTTTTTTCATCTTTTGTTGCAGAAATGGCTCATGATAAGGACTTTGTTGCTGTTATTATTTGCTACGATGGGGATTTTGTGATTGGGGAGGATGAGTAGGAGTATGAGGGGGAATGATGGTACTATCTTTATAGATATAAAGAAAGCATCTTATATTGGACTTGTTAGAGATATAGTGATATATTTGCCTTGTAAAGTACAAAAGTTACTGTATTGTGTTCCTGGGAAAGGTTTGAGAGATGATTTGAGACCTTTAGAAGATGATAATAGTTTTAGGGATGTTCTATATCATTATCTTCATGGCGAAGAGGCAAAAGTATTTGTTGATGTTGAATACAATACTGATAGTAAGGACGAAGATGATGACAGAGATAGCACCCAAGTAGGAGAATGAGGAGATGGTATTCAAGCTAGTACTGAGATTAGGGATGAAGGAGGGCATGATGGACGAGACAGGGAGGAGAGGGGCGCAGATGCTGTTTACCAGAGTGATAGTGACATAGGTGATGTCACCATCATTGAATTAAATTGGGAAGTAGCTGAATCCAATGATGGTGATGATGACGATGAAGGGTTGGCTGCTGAAAATTTCTTAATCTTTAGTGATGACGACAACGAAGAGCTTACATATTCAAGGAAAAAAAAGGGACTTTTTGTTAGATAGATTTGCAACTCTGCAGGTAGTTGATGAAGTTCCAAACAGAGACGAAGGCCTTGCAGATGCTGCTGGTGTTAGTGGCCAAGAGACAGATTATGAAGAAAGTATCAAGACTGCTACTTTTCAGGACGAGCTTGAAGAAGATCAAGGAGCTGTGCGTAAAAGGAAAAGTAAGTTTCCTTCTTATGATCCATCCATTGCCTCTCCTACTTTGTCAGTAGGTATGAAATTCCAAGATGCGAAACAATTTAGGGAAGCTATACTGAAGAATTCCATTGCTGCACAAAGAAATATTGACTTCATTAGAAACACTAAAAACTTTGTTAGAGCTAAGTGTTCGCAGCAAAATTGTCCATGGAAGATTTACGGCGCATTTGTTAAAAGGAGTGGGTCTTTCCAGATTAGAGCCTACCAAGAGGAACACAGTTGTTCCATTAATTTTCAAAACAAAAGGGTAACAAGTGCATGGTTGTCCAAGCACTTCTTCGATCTGATCAAGCTAATGCCCAAGATGAAAAGTACTAACTTTAGGATGCTGGTGAAGGAGCATGTAGGCATCAATGTATCTAGAAATCAATGCAAAAGAGCAAAGCAAAAGGTAATAAAGATACTTATTAGTTAGTATGGCAAGGAATATGGGCAGGTGTGGGAGTATGCTTGGGAGTGTAGGCTGCAAAACCCTTCAAGTAGAGTGTATGTAGAGGTGGTGGAGAGGCCGCTTCGATAGTAGGACCAGGTTCGACAAGTTCTATGTGTGTTTTGATGCATGCGAGACGGGGATTTTAGCTGGTTGTAGACGGATTATAGGATTGGATGACTGTTTTTTGAAGGGCTTGTGCAAAGGAGAATTGTTGGCGGTGATTGGAAGAGATGCGAATAACCAAATGTTCTCACTAACTTGGGCTGTTGTAAGGATTGAAAACAATGACAATTGGTCTTGATTCTTGAAAAATCTGATGGCTGACTTAGAGATAACAAACGGGGAAGGGTGAGCGTTCACAAGCGACCGATAAAAGGTAATGCTTGCTTTTTGAAAAATTTAGTCAATTGTTTGCTTTGTAATATTAACATGCTATTTTGCTTACATTTCTTACTTTGAATTATTGTAGGGATTGGTTCCAGCAGTAGCTGAGTTGTTGTCCTATGCTAAACATCGAATGTGTGCATGGCACATATACGAGAATTGGGCAAAGACCTACAAAGAGGATAAGCTGCAGTTGCAATTTTGACAATTAGCAAATAGTATGAACATGGCTGACTTTAGGATAGCCAAAGAAGGATTGCTTTAGTTGACAAAGGAAGGTTGTGCAAAGACTATTTCAAAACGGGCGAAGCATTGGTGCAGGGCATTCTTCAGTGAGGAATTCAAGTGCGATCACATTGACAACAACATATGTGAATCATTTAATGCGAAGATAATAGATGCCAGATGCAAACCAATCATCTTAATGCTTGAAGATATACGAGTTATGGTCATGACTCGGCTGAACAAACAAAGATATGATGCTGCAAAGTGGACTAGACAATGTAGTCCTAGGATTGCCAAGAAATTGGATGGGAACTTGGCTGCAAGTAGGCATTGTCATCACATTTGGAATGGAGATGACGGATATGAGATAATGAAGGGTTCCGATAAGTATGTTGTCCATCTAGGTACGAGGAAGTGTTCATGTAGAGCATGACAACTAAGTGGAATTCCTTGTGCACATGCCATATGTGCCATCCAGTTGAAGGGCCACAATCTAGAGGATTACATTGATGATTGGTACAAAAAAACGAAATACATTGCTTCGTATCAGTTCATGATGCAGCCAATTAGAAGTAGCAAGTTTTGGGAGCCGACGGATCATGAAGCACCTCAACCTTTGCCACTGAAGAAGAAAATAGGAAGGCCAAAACGAAAACGAAGAATGGTAGAGGGAGAGGTCTCGGGTCAGCAAAGAATAAGTAGGATAGGTGCAAAGATAACGTGCTCTTATTGTCGCGTAGCAGGGCACAACATTAAAGGTTGTCAATTGAGGAAGCAACAAGAACAGTTGAGGCCAACTGAGGGGCCTAGTGAATGGACAGTTGGAGAAAGGCAAACAGAAGGGCTAAGTGAGTCGATTGTTCTTCAGTCGACAACCAGAAGCCCAGTGAGTCATAAAATTTATATTTATGTTGCTTTGTGGTTTATCATAGATATGTACATAATATCCTATTTGGCCTTATATGTAATGTCTTTGTTAGGTCACGAGAAGAACCCCAATAAGTCATGAAACTGAAAGGCCTGTTCGAATAAGGCAAAGTAGAAGACGGCCAGTTGAAGGATTGGCCCAAGCAGCTAAACAACCAATTCAGTCGATTGCTTTTCAGCAGAGAAAGAAATACCCAGTAAATTCAATAATTTGTATTCAGTTATTCTTTCTTTACGTTATTATATATAGCCCGATGTTATATTTATGATATCTTTTGCCTCTTTCTCAGGTTCGAAGAATGCAAGTTGGAGCTCAATTGCCAATTGAAAGGCCATCACAAGAGCCACCACAAGGGTTGCCACAAGAGCCACCAGAATAATCACTACAAGGGTCACCACAAGTACCACCAGAAGGGCCAACATAAGGTGTCACTGAAGCTGAAGGGCTACATAGAAGGACAACTACAAGAAGGCCACGTGAAGGGGCAGCTACACAAAAGCCATCTAGAAGACGCCGAACTGAAGAATTGGTTGAAGAAGCCCCAACTGTAGCTAAAGGGCCAAAAGAAGGACCCAAGAAATCACAGGCAAGAAAATGAGCCAACAAATCACAAGTTTCTGAAAGAGACCCCCCTATTCAAACAAGAGGGGCACTTAGGAAGAGGTTAAGACAATATGGCTATGGCCTTTATACAGATGAGCGTACTGGAACAGTCATTCTGAATGTAAGTTTCATTGGTTGCATTTAATTTAATTCATACTGCAGACTTTTGCTGACAATTTATTGTCTTTTTGTAGCTTGGGAGAAGTTAAGAGATTCTTATATCTCAAGGTCCAACTCAAGAATCAACAGCTGTACTAACAAAGAAGAAGAAGAAATCATCAGTTGCGCCAACAAGAAAGAAGAGCAAGAACCTAGTTGCAGGTCCATCTGAATCAATTCAGCTTGGGGACAAGTTAACCGCACCTCCTTCGAATCAATTCAACCTGGGACATTTGCAGCTCAATCTGAGTCAGTGGATACTGAGAATGTCGAAGAAGAAGTTGCACGTCCAGTTAGAAAGAGTGCGAGGATTATGAATCAAGTGAAAAGCCCATCAAAAGGAGCATGGAGAAGGGGTGTTGTGCATATTGATTGATGAGATGAGACGAGACGTGATAGGATTTGTGGAGCTTATGAGTTAGTTATGATATACGAGTTATCAATGGAATGTTTGTCATTCCTAACTTGCTATGGATGGTTATCTTTTTCTTTTCTTTAGTTTGTCATTAATTTTGTGAGACTTAATTTCAATATTAATGAAATGATCTTATTGCTTGTCAAATTCTTTTGCTTTTTGTAAGATATGGATTCTGTTTTTACTTGCTGCTGTTGGTGTTGGGTCTGTGGTGGTAGTTGGAGTGCTAGTGTGGCTGGTGGTGGTGGATGGTGATGCTGGAGTTCTGCTTTTACTTGCTGCTGTTTGATGCTTGGTGTTGGGTCTGTGGTGGTAGTTGGAGTGCTAATGTGGCTGGTGGTGGTGGATGGTGATGCTGGAGTGCTGCTTTTACTTGCTGCTGTTTGATGCTTAGTGTTGGGTCTGTGGTGGTAGCTGGAGTGCTGGTGTGGCTGTTGGGTGGTGGCCGGGTGCTAATGTGGTGGCTAGAGTGCTGGTGTAGCTGGTGGTGGTAACTGGTGATGCTTGGTGGTTGTGGGTTTGTGGTGGGGGTTGGGGGTTTATGCTGCACTTGGTGCAAGTGTGCAGTGTGCACATCTTACACCAAGTATACTGGTGCAAGCTAGTGCAAGGCTCGGCTTGCACCAAGGTTTTGCCTAGGCAACACCACCAGCACGGTGGTGGCTGGAGTGCCTAGTATGGCTAGTGGTGATGGCTGGTGGCGCAGTCGGTAGTGGTGGCTAGCGCAATTTTTAGAGAAAACCTACAAAAAAATTGACATTTAAGTGTCCCACTTTTCAAAAAATGTGGCACTTAAGTGTTCACTTTTAATTACGTGTAACACTTAAGTGATCACTTTAATAATAACTTGACACTTAAGTGATTATTTTTTCATCGCGACTAGCATTTAAGTGATTACTAAATACAACTTATGGCACTCGAGTAATCACTCATATTTGTCTTGTGTATATGCTGGTTTGCAGCAAAACAAAGAAGGTGATAGTAATTTAACTTATGGCAACTCCATTCAATTTCAATATTTGCTGCTGGTTTATGTTTATATTCACAACACATTGACCCAATATAAATCCATCATTATTGGTTTATATTCAAGAACAAGCAACAACACAAAGCAGCATCTAATTCACTCATTCCCTTTCCTTAACCTCATTACAAACACAAGATGTAACCGACAATACATATGACAGCACAAATAACAACAAAGCCACAATGATCTTGTGGAACAACATAAACTTCTTTTCATCTTTCAAAAAGAAAAAAACCTCCATTTAATCCAAAACAATTACATTTCTCCATTCATTTTTAACTATGGTAGTCGGAGAAACTTTTTCTCATCTTCAAGTGCTTTACATTTCATCATAAAGTATAATAAACAATAAAACAACACCATAATAAACACTTGATAACTCTTCCATTCAATATCATCCTTGAAACTTCATTCTTGAAAAGTTTAGCCGAAGATGCTTGAGCTTGCATTGAGTTAACATCATCCAAGTCGTCCACGAACATAGATGAAGATTGATGTCTTTTATCAAGTAGATCCAATATCACCTCTATTGTTCGGTGAGAGAATTTCGCATCGACCCATTTAAAGAATTTGCACTTCGATCCTTTTTTATATCTGGGGCATCCATAAAATCTTCTCTCATGATTCATTCGAGTCCACAATGTTCTTCTTGGACTCGGTAATCCACAAAAACAGAAACTCGGGCCTTCTCCTTCGCTTCGATGAGAGGAATTTGAGGCATTGCTGTGAGTCTTGCTCTCCATTTCCAATATTCGACGATGGAATTTTGGGCAAATCAAAATTAGAGTTTGAGACTAGGATTCGAGCACTTCAATAGGGATTTTAGCTGATTTAGGGTTTTAGAATTGGGGCAATTTGGGCGACAACGATGTTTTGGCGGATTCAGGGCTTATATTTTGGCCAACTATGGAAACAACGTCGTTTTGGGTGAATTAGAGCTGAGTCAGCTCTCCAGCGAGCCACCTAGGCGAGCAAAAATAATAAAATATTGCTACGTAGGATTTCTGACAAGGTCCGCCGGATGTGACACTTAAGTGTCCCACTTTTCAAAAAAAGTTGCACTTAAATGTCACTTTCCTAAGTTTTGGCACTTGGGCTATACTTTTCCCATTTATTACCTAACCAACAAAACTGAAGTTGCTGAAAAAATTCATCTGCATTCATACTTCTGTCATACAGAGGGTTCTCACGAGGCAATGGGTAGTTCTAGCTCAGGCTCAAATATAAGTGGAGAGACATAAAAGTCGACCATTTCCTTGGTTACTTCTTCCAAACTTGGAGGATCCCACTGCACATTATTTGATAAACCCAAGATGATTTCAGTCATTGAAGTTGAGAAAATGTGTAAGGTTGGAAAAATTGGGACTCAATTTTACCTTTCGAGCGAAGTCCTTATCCACTAATCGTGTGCGAACACCCTACAAACGGCAAAGAGCACTATTGATGAGAAGATAAACTATCTTTGCAACCCCACAGATGGCAAAGAGTACCATGATCTCTGACAATAAGGAGAGAGAAGAAAAACCACAAGATTCAACCAAACAATTGCAGTGGATGTCCAAGACTTGCGTACCTCACAAAAGTCTTTGGAAACTTCTTGAGAGATTCCATGGAGGGATATTGGGTATTCCCGAGTTAAACATTGATCAAGGGTCTGGAATCTGCCTTCACGAATCTGAAAGTAGTAATTATAACCAAGTCCATGTTTGACAGAATGATGTCCGACAAAGAATATCAAAAGAATGGAAACTCACAGATCTTAAGGTAGACTTTTAAGCTCAATGGCGAAGCTTCCCTTAGTTTCTTGAGGGTCATTGCACACCATTCATCATAAGAGTCAGCTGCTTCAATTTCCTAAGCAACACCAATTTAATAAGATGGCAATAATAGAACATCTAGGATATTAACTATGCTGACTCATTGCATTTCTCAGTTGATTAGTCCCAATTCTACCTTCATGTCATCTGGCAAAATAAAACATCAGTCATACCATCTCAAAAACCAGTACAATGTCAAGCATTGTGGACTTTCCAACGACAAATATAAGAGTCCTTTTCAGGGTGTCTCGTCCAACTTACCAGTGCATGAATAATTTCCTCAACTGTGTTGTGGCTAAAGCATTTATCGATCACTTCAATCCTGAGTCAGTGAACAAGACAAAATTACTCCATTTAAAAAATTATTTGATACACACTTCAATAGCTGCAACAAATAATACTAAAGAGATTAGAAAACAAAAGACTTCCTGGTAGTAAGCATAACAAAAAGTGCAAGTTCATTCTTTAAGAAAGGTGAGAAAAAATATACTTGCACAGAGACGGAAGAAACTTTCTCCATAAAAGCAGCAATCACTCTGCTATGTGTAATATTTACTTGTCCCTTGCACAGTTCTAATATGCACAACAACTAACAACATGTCATAACTAATTTATGTAGATCTTAAGTGTTTAGAAGGACTGATTCATAGTTCTACCTGGGTTCGGATAAAACAGAATCAGCCACATAAAGTGTGAAGATAGCAAGTACAAAAATTCTAAGCATATGAAGCCTATATTTGCCTTATAGCCAACTGCACTAAAAAGTAAGAAAGCTATAGTTATGTGTGGTAGAACGCAATCTACTCGCAATGTACATAATTTATTAGCTACATCACAAACTTCTCTAGTCCGTTTCCCCATACAGGCGTATAACGTAAATTTATACCGTATAGATCCAAAAAACATACAGTCATTTACACAGAGGAGGCAAAAAAGTAAAATATCATGCCATAAAGAACCCAGAAGCTGTAGACTAAAGTTGAACATTACTTATGAATGATACTTCTCCTGTCGGGATAAACAAGATCACCATATTGTGAAAGGGATGTCTCTATAACAGACGGATCATCAGTAGTGAGTCTACCAAGACGCTCTTCAATCAAAGCCAATCTCTGTCAAGGTCATTAGTCATAACTCAAGAAGAGATTATCAAGGTATGAAGTGTAAAAACACTGAAGCAGCAGTCAAAGGTGCATTGAAAACAAACAGCATTTAGTGAATAGTGAGTAGCCAAGTGGCAGGCAACCATCTCAACACCATTAAGCTTATCCGCCGTGAGAGCCAGGTATTCCCCTGGAAGAAGAAGGCCACATTCTAAGAGAGTATCCTAACACTAGTTATTGACAACTTGGTATTCAAAGAGGAATAGTACTAAACCGTGCAAAGAAAATACTGTGGAAACTATATGAACCTTTCATTACATACATTAGGACAAAGCAAAAACTATATGATCTCTTCATGGTTCAATAATAAAGTATACTTTGCAAACAAAGGCTACCCTTTAGTGCAATGCATTGGATGGTCTTCAACATTTCCGCATGCCAGAAGGGAACTAATGGATACAGCAAAACATTCGAACATGCAGTAAAGATTAAATTTTCAAGGAAGTTCCAGTTTACAGAAACCAATAAAACACTTTGAGGCCTAATTTTATCTGACCCTTCTGACCTATTTTTAATTTAATGAATGATCTCCTTATTTCATTACACAGTTTAGCCAAGACCTCCCTTTTGTTTGCATAGACAACCTACCTAGATAGCCAGGTAGATGGGAAAGGTGGAAGGAAGCTCCTGCATCTGGATGAAATCCTATTTGAACCTCTGGATGGGAAAAAACCTGCAATTGAAAGCATTAGCTCAAGAATTTACTTTGTGGAATTGCTGCAGAAAAATGAAACCAGGTGCATTATATGTTTGTTAGTTCAAGTTAGTCCTCCCATTAAAAAACTAAATAGAAATGGTGAAGTGGATGTCACAAGGCTATAACATGCCACCTTGGCATCTACACAGCCATGTAGGGTCCACGTGGCTATGACACAGTTTAAAAAAAAAAATGAAGTTATGGTTTTAGAAAGAAAATTGAAAAAAGAAAAAAGAGGAAAACCATCTTCAGCTTTCTCTGGCAAAGAGAGGACAGTCACGCACCACAGCCACCGGCAAGGGTGGCCAGACCCTCCCAGGCTCAGGTCACAGTGGCCACACCTAAATGGAGCTTGGGCGTGTTCCATCACGGAGGTATACACCCACAGAGAGAGATACAAGGAAAAAGCAGTCCTGGTCCTCGACCACCTCTCAGCACCCAGCAGCAAGGGCCACAGCCTTCACAACAGATCTAGGTGAGGGTCACCACCTCACGTCAGATCTGCAGTGGTTCTGCTGGGATTTGAACTGGTCCGAGAAACACAGACTATGAGAATTTCATGCATTCAAATTATTCAGTTGTTGCCAAACCGTTGTCAATAAATAACAAAAAGTAGATCACAAGGATTGAGTAAACCAAAAGTGCTTTGTGATTTGGAGGATTCAAGAATACATTTTTCCTCCCTTTTTTGTGGTCTACGATCAGAGTGCACAGCTTGAGAGGGTCGTCGTCATTGTAGCCATATATTCTTGTTCTTCTGTAGTGGGCTCAAACAAAGTCAACCACCTAAAAGAAAAGAATTTGCTAGTCCTTTATGCTATTTTTGTTGATGCTTTGTTAAGTTTCCTTGATTTGGGTTGATGGGTTATATGAAGTTTGATTGTTACCATCAGTTCTGGCTTCCTGTTTCAAGAATTTTGCCATTTCGTGTTTGTGGACCCAGTTATTTGGTTCCTCTTTTCTAGAAGATTCCGTGTTGTGCAAACACAAGCTCAATGCTCTCTTACACACTTGGTCGGTCTCTCTGTTGCATGTGGTATTCAAAGGCAATGGCAGAAAGTACCCAGTCACCATGACCCTGGCTATGGCTGGGCAACACCACCTCCACCGGCAGGCCACCCTCCCACCTTTTTATTTATTTTTTATTCCACTGCAGAGATTTGCTCAAGAAGAACAATGATGTGGATGGGCATATCAGCATTCCCATCTAACTGTTTGATGGATGGACTAACTTGAACAAACAAACATATAGTTCAAGGACTTGAGTGCACCCAAAAAAAAAAAAAACAAAAATTGAGGGACGACAATGCAAGTTGAAAAGGTTCAAGGACCTCCCATACCATTATCCCATATAAAAATCTATGTTAATACCAATCCCATGACAATTTAGCACACTGGTTTTGCCAGAAACCTATGTTCCAGCTCAGGAGCAAATTCACATATAATGACAGCCAATGGCATCGAACCTCACTTTACATTAAGTTAAGAAATAAATTGGCAAAGGAAGTTGAATAAGCACAACCCCAGCGAGCACATGTATGAAAGCAGTTAACATCTATATCAGCATTTAGGAAAAGTCACATACAGTTTTATCAGTTGCCAATCAAAACATTCCGGGGAGAGAAATCCCAGCTCCGCTTGCCATAGTGACACCATCCAAGATAGCCAGCTGCCCAAGAGTGAAGTAAATAAAAAGTGACCAACTCATAAATTGAAACTAACACGAGTGCTGAGACATTCAAACAACTTTGATTGACTAATAATTAAATCCAGAAATTGAATATTACACCTACTAAATGGTTATTGCTTGCAGTTTTTACTGTGAAAATGGGTCAACGAGCTGATGTCAAGTAAACAAACACTTTGATAGGATATTAAACGCCAGATAATAAATAACGAATGCAACTTGGAGTACATCATGCAATTAATTTTAGAAATGGAATCCTGCTTGACATGGAAGAAACTGTGCCTATAAGATGACTACTACAAACCAATTGCAGTAAATGTCACTCACTTTCCATTTGACTTGAGGACCAAAGAGGGAAAATGTAAATGATTTTGAATTGTTCTTTCTTAATTAAGCATAAAGTAATAAGTAGACAAGGGCTAAACATCAAAAGGACTTAATTTTGCTCCAAGAATCATTTCAAGAATCACGAGGACTTACTTTCTCCTCTCATCTCACCATGAATCGCCTTACACATAAAGACCGTGGTCATGCAGATCATTAGTCAAAGATAGTTTTACTAATCGTACCGCCAATGCGGAGGTACCTTGTCTACTTAAGATTCATCTGTAACAAAGTATATACACCTTAGTGACCTAGACCGCTTATGCTATGGAAAATGGTAGCGAAGTGGAATGGAGTAGATCACATGTCAAGAAGCATGATATCCGACTAGTAGGTTCAACATTTTCAATA
The DNA here is from genome assembly GCA_014182565.1 of Eucalyptus marginata. Classification (NCBI taxonomy): domain Eukaryota; kingdom Viridiplantae; phylum Streptophyta; class Magnoliopsida; order Myrtales; family Myrtaceae; genus Eucalyptus; species Eucalyptus marginata. The sequence goes on along the minus strand of CM024587.1, from coordinate 34,295,693 downwards.
TTTTGGATCATGATAGAGCTCCAAGGATTCAGCCACCATCACTCACTTTCTAACACAGAAAGTTTCTTTCGCTAGTTTTTGTAGCGTGATTGCAAGTTTAGAGCAACATTTAATTTAATGTTACTATAATCATTCATCCAAGTTATTTCCAAGATTTCAAAAGTTTGTGTAAATACTTTCTAATTGTCTAGTGAACTGATTATTTTTCAGATTGCCAATTTTAGCGATCCATAAGGCAAGAGTAATCTATATCAGCATGTGTGCATAGTTTGTAGTTTGCAGGGATATCAACAATCTCCATATCACTGAAACCCAGTAATACCGCAAACTGTGAGATTAAAGTTTTCTATCCATGACAGGAAAACTAACTCTTAAGCATACTTTAACCACGTACTCACAAAACATGAAGCATCAATTCAAAAACTATAAAATGAGATTTTTATAGTATCAACTATATAATTTATCAGAATCAATAGGAATCTAGGGTGAAAGTTCTGTTTCTCATCAAGCCAGGAGAAATACTACCTTACTCTATGATGCCTGGCCAATAATATCTTGTGTCAAGATGTCATTACACAAACCAAGATAAAATCAGAGGAAAATGCAAGCCCTGAAATTATCCATTACACAGTAGACTGACGAGACAACAGTTTATAAACTTTAAAAGGAGGTACTTACATGTGGTTTCAAATATGTCCCTTGCAGGTAAACGAACTTATATAAAGTATCCAAAAAAATTTTGTACCCCTCAATAATCCCTGCATATGTGTTGACTATTTGATTAGAAACAACACTTTATAATCAAATAGTGTTGCAGGCGAGGCAGCGCGCGACGGCTTCGGGCTTCAAGGTAGACGCAGCGACACGAGCTCGCAGGCGAGGGCAGCGACGAGCAGCGGTGGTCGACGGGCGAAGACGCGGCTGCTGAGGGGCGTCGCTGGTGACGGTGACTTGCTGCGGTTGCAAGCTGCTGCGGCGATTCGGTGACAGGCGAGCGGCGCTGCAACGAAGGGACGAGCAACGGTGGCCAGCCGAGGCGGAAACGCGGTGGTGCGGCCGCGGCGGCACGAGCGCAGCAGTCGGCGGCTGCGCAGGGGATCGGCTACGGTGGCTAAGGCGTCGAAGAAGATGAACGGTCCCCTTCTTTTCTTTTTCTATTTTTGTCTTTTCTTTTCTCTTTCTTCTCAGCTGCCCACGTCCGGTCACCTCCTATCTCTTTTTCTCTGCACACTTGCTTTCTGCAGAAGCTTTTTTCTTCTGCTGCCTTTTCCTTTTTCCTCTGCTCAAAGACTTTCTTTTTTCTCTTCTTTTGTGTTGTCTCTCTCGAACGAAGAGAAATCCCAAAGCTTTTCTTTCCCTTTTTGCGTTGAATTTTCCTTGACCTCCAAAACCGAGAGAAGCCCCTTCGACGTGATAAAAAAAAAACTCAATGTGTCCGTGTATTTATATTGTGTGGCCCCTTTTATCCTACGCGCACAACACATTATATAGGAGAAGAAATTAAATTTTGGTGAAATATTTCACTTTTAATTTTACTTTGTGCATAATTCCATAAATATATTCTGCACTCCGCGATATTCCTTTGTATTTTTCAAATATTCCATCAAAAATTTCTTTTCTACCCAAGAATATACCCATTGGTGTATATTACTTGAATATGTGAAAAATCCTATCTGAATATGCTCGCCGTCAGTCCAATGCTAAATGCAAAAAATGCAAATTAAAAATAAATGTGCCTAAAACTATATGCTGTGCAATTAACTATTATTTTTTTTAGGGATAAAATTAGCCCCTAATTTTTTAATGCAATAAATAATTAAACGGGTTGTCAAAATTTAGGTGTTAACAATCGTCAAGGAGAAGTCTGAGTTTAAACCGTGGAAAGAAATGCTTTATTGCATCGGTTATCTACAAACGAATCATTCTGGTGAAATTAAGTCCAAACAATGTCCGCGTCTCAAGATGCAGCGCTACTCTATTGGCCACTCCCATCGCGTTAGAAGACTTCATTTGATTTGTCGCCGTGCCCCTTTCTGTGTCAACTGTAGCCGGTCCATACCTCGTGTGTAGGCACTAGTCAGCTCGAAAACGATAGCTCTTCCTCGGACTCTCCCACAGGAACAGCTTATGGTGAATCCCAATCAGCATCGAAGACTTCTTGAAGCTGCGAAACTATGTCCTGGTCATACGTCCCAAAGCCGACACTGGCAGTAGTATAGAAATATTCCCATATGAGGTTGCTCGTTCCGATGTGGGCTCTCACATCGCTGACAGCATACTTCCCATGGTTGACCCAGGTGTCACAAGGATACTTATTCCCAGTGCTGGTCCCATTGCTGATCGCAGCTCCAGTCGCGTAAAACCCAGCACCATTAGTACTTGATCTCGACTTTGCCAGAACAATCGTTGTATTTCAAAGAGGAGCAGAGGACATTGGAATAGAGGAGAGATTTCAGGTAAACGTCAGTGTTTATGAATTGCGCCCAATGTGCTACCAATATCTTCACTTTGGCATGCTTGGAAAAGACAACCTGAAAATTATTTGTTACCTCAGAAAACATGTTCCCAGTAACAACATATGGGAGGAACAAAGTTGGTCAAAAGAGATAAATCACAGAGAGCCCGTGTCATTAACCATTTTGTCAGTAAGTATTTCATCACAGCAAAGGCTTTACAAATTTTCCTTCAATCATTTAGAAACCAAAGTGGCATATGGTGATAGCAGGAAAATACTACTGCTTATGATAAGCTCAAAGCATTGTCATTTTTCTGTTCCAAGCAGACAACTCAAAAAACAAGAAGCCAACAACGGCGATCAAACTTCAGTATTTGTGGTGCCACTAAATGCTCCGTTGGTTCAATCTTTGAATGTTCCTGCAAGTCACAGTCCATCTCCATAAAAGAATATGGAATTTGGTAGATGCAAGACTGAAATGCTTCTAAATGTACATTATATGGACTTGCATCAGATGATTTGGATTTGCGTGTACAAACAAGGGCAGCAACTGTTGAAGAAAGGAGCATACCTCTGACACAGCAGAAGAAATGGATGACCAATAAACTGTTTCTCAACATATTGTGATTCACCAAGCCAGTCCATCGTGCTGATCCTAACGGTGCCTTCACTACCAACTGATTTTATTGTGTCAACCCACACCTGTTCATCAGCCTGGAACTTGCCAAATGACAGCTGCAATGGCAGTATATTGTCTGTTAAAGATAGAAGCTTGAAATATAAAACTGAGCGGATCCTCCAAAAGGACCAGTAGAGCAATTGCAATGTGATTCAATCACAACTTAAAAGTTGAGCAACCTCACTAATCATAAAGGAATCCATATTGAAAAAGTTTACTTGCTAAGATATCGGTTAGAAGATAATAGACAACTAAACTGGGTCAATTAGCCAAATTTTAATTGAACATAGAAACCGGCACTTTGATATCGCAAATCAACAAACTTAAATTCGTTTTAAAATGCAACCATTCATTCTTTATCTTTTGATTCAACAAACAATTATAGGATGAAACAAGTCTAACCTGTAATGGCTAACATATTGATGATGTCCATATGCATTTCTTAGTTTCTATATTAAGACAAAATTAAAAAATGTCAAATAGATAGATTTTGGACAAGTTACCTCAGGTAGAGCAAAAGAAAGATAGCTAAGTTGAGACAGTGAAGATGTATATTACGTCCAGGAGTATCTAATGGAAAATGAAACATGTGAGGATGTGACAAGACTGGATAGCCTGCTACATGAGGAACCTGCACGGATCAAGGAAAAGGCGACCTGCCATGACATATTTGCTGACAACAATGAGTGGACTCGGAAAATGTTAACATCAACCTTCACCAGATCATTATGATGGCAAGTGAACTGAAAGCAAATCAAGCGCAAAACTATCAGTGGAGCACCAAACTGATCGAATGGTCACAACAACACATCACTCGCTAATATCAGACCAAGAATAAGCTGCTGCTTTTAAATTTGAGATTAGCTTTTTGACAGAAGCCTGCGACCAATTCTAAGCATCGGAGTTGCCAAACTAAAGTAAGTCATGTCTGTCCAGTTATAGACAGGCATCCGACTAGAAGTCCTCAAGAGAGCAAACCTTGTCTTTGTCTCTTATTTTAGAAACTCCTTTCTTCTTTTAAAGGCTATGTACCATGCACTGGAGAATTTCTGCTTACTCATCAGTCTCACAGAACAGCATTTCCAAAATGAGCAATTTGAAAATAATATTAAATCTCTTACTTTCAATCTGGTATCTCTACTTTTCTTCTTTTAAAAGCTATTTACAATACATAAGAACTGTTCTGCTTTCTCTTTGCTCACATCATTCAATCATCTGGGAGACCTGGTTTGTTGTTATTGTCATAACCATTTGGAAAGAACTCTGACAAAGATGAAAATAAAAAATCCGTTAAAATCACTAAGCTGCAGCACCAAAAACAATCTTAACAAACAACAGAATCACTTGTCTATCAGCATAACCTCAGGAGTTTCAAACGTGAGCCTAGAATTAATCTGATGGTTGAAAGACCAAAAAAGAACATTCCTCGACTAAAAGTGAAACAGCAGAAAATCCCATGGAGGAGAGACATGCTTTATGAAATGACAATGAACTTTTCTATCACCCAAACAAACCAAGAAAATGAACAATACAACCAAATGCCTGGGGAAAAAATAAGAAGAGCGTAACGATTCACAAAATCTCAAATTATGCAGGCAAAAGAGGCACAAGAAAAAGTGCAATATGGATGTTTTTGTCATACTTGCATTGCTCTTCAGATTCTAGTAAATGTGACCAACAGGGAACTTTTCCAGTGATCTACCATTGTTGATCTGAGAAATTCTTTGTGTAAGCTTCCACAGATTGTCGTTGTAGGATCGAATCTTCTTTGCTACTTTGGGACAATTAGCAAGGTATATTCCAAGTTCCTTCACCTGTAAAGATTTTATCATTATAATTCTTCTATATGGCTCGAATGCACAAACAAATCTATACAGGTTGAAGAGATGAAAAATAGGTGATGTGTCTTATAATGGTGTAAATGTGGCAAAATCTTCTACAATCTTACTTGCCAACAAGAATAGGACGCTTATAGCTGAGAACACACACCTTTCTTTTGTTCAGTCAAAATTTATTTAGCCCAGTCAATCGATATCCTCACCAATAATCAATGGAGAAAAGGCTATACTATATTCCTGAGGAAGGGACTTCCTAGGTGAAGCGAGTACCAGAGAAAGGGACTTCCAATCATTGTTCCACACTTTCACATGAATTATGCCTGAGCCCCACCATTTGGCGAATAACAGAGTAAGAGACTTGACGGTTGTCCTTCCTGAAGCAAGGTCATTTGGTTTTCTGTGAGTGCTGTAAAAGCCTGGTGAAGTTTAATATCTTTCAGAGGAGGGCTAATGTTTGCAAGAAGTAAATAAGAAAATCTGTAATAGACGCGGTATATATGATAGCAGAAGCCCCAAAGAAGATGAGTCCGGGTTTATGCAGCATAGACATTTTGCTTTACTTCCCACATAACTTAATATCGGACGTCAAGCTTCTCTAAAAGTAATGATTTATTCACTACTTTGGTAATTAATACTGGCACTACAGTCACTTAATATCTTCATCCGTCAGATTAATATCCTTCCTGAGGCTTCCTTGGAGCTTTTGGAGGAGCAGGGTTCTCCAGTGAAGGAACTTTTACTATCTCGAAGTCAAATGTAGTTGCATCACTTAGAATTTGCGCAGTTCTCCAAGATAGACCAATTTCGGGTTTAATCAGGAGAACACATTAAGCAAATTACCTAACATGTGCTTCGAAAACTTGAAAAAAGAAGATGTTTGACATGTTAACAGAGTTTGGTTAAAGATTACAAGCGACAAAACTATCAAAGCTAGCAGATATAAAATACAAGCTAGCCTCGATCGCCCATTTTGCGAAAAGCCCAAACATAAAGCTCGAAATGCTACCAAAGCAGCTATACACCAACAAATCAGCATATGCAAAGGGCATGAGCAAGCACGATCTGCAGTTACCTGAAAGTGACATTCCGATCAGCGGCATCTTCGTTGGCTTTGTAAACACCGCAACCCAAATCGGTCCCGAATCAAAGCATATCAGACTGGGAGTAACCATAATCGCCGGAGCGAGGATCATCGGGACGAGCATTTAGCTGCCAACTGCGCCATGACGTCCAGCTTTCGTCGAGTTTCCCGCCAACCACCGTAGCACATCCGCCGAACCATTTGTCTCCCCTCCCACCGCAGACACCCACGCGCGCGAGCGATGTACTTGAATGAATATTCTACTCGTTTGTAGATTGGGCCCAAGAAAAGTCAGTGGATCCAACGGGGGTCCAATGGGAGCAAGAATTTCCAGGAACATTTGGAAGCGAGGGAGCTTTTTCTTTATAACTTTTAGTGAAATTTTGAATTTTCTTTTTATTTCTCAACTTTATTACATAAAATTTATTTGATTCACTAAAAAAGAATTGTTATTTTATTCACCAAAAATTTTGAATTAGTAGTGAAAAATGAATGAATAATCATAGGAGTCATGCACTTCATTACAACTCTCCCTAACTTGAGTAGTAAGTATGACTTATTGACGACCCAAAAAAAAAAAAACTAATTTAATCAATAAAAAAATCATCACTCGAAAATTCTTACGAACCAAATGCATTTTCACGTAATATCTCATAAAGGAATTGATTTAATTTAATCAAGTCAATCAATCAACACATGTGCCATCATCATTAGGCGGCAAGGGACCTTCGTAATATTATAATAAATCGCATCGGACATTGCCATCTAGCCAAAAAGAAAGGATCTAATATTTTCATTGAATTAGTTAGAGGTGGGACATTGCTCGTTGGTTCTCTTCTCTTTTCCGTTTCCTGTATTACTAGAAAAAGGTAGGTCAAGTCAAAAAAGCCCCTGTCCTTGCAAAGGCTCTTTCCCACGCGCCCCCCGCATGCGGCTGCTGCGGGAATTCCGCGCGCGATTATTTGCGCTTTCCATGCAGCAATGCATCGCAGCCGTTCGATCAGCACGAAGGGCCTTGGACCGTTGGATGGCGAGAACGCGGCATTGCTCCAGCGGGTGATAAAACGTCGAAGGCTTAAAATTGGTGGAGATCACGTGTTATATGTATCATTTTCGTGACGATGATCACTGATCTTTTAACATTATTGTTCTGTGAAATATAGGGTGAAAATGAGATGTTACTCCATAATATGTTTCACTACTTTTGTTAAACTCTTGCAATCTTGTCATAATCTTCAATAGAATCTACATATTTATAAATAATTCTTTTAAACATTTGTTCCTAAAATATTCGGAATCATGGAGTATTACCTATTAAAAATTGAAATATGACAAACTATCCTATTCTAATGGGTATCCAAACTATTTTTCAATCATAAGAGTCATCGGATATTTTGTGTTTCCTTCTTTTGAAATACACACAATCATCCAATAGCCTTCTCCTGGACATGCATTTTTTTTTTTTACTCGTACCTATAACGATGGGTAATTCTATTATATTAATTTATTTGTAAAGCATGTTATATATTTTTTTTTTCTTTTTAGGTATTGTATATTTCGGTGAACTTATTTTGAATATATACACACCAAGCATCAGATTTCTCTAAACACATATACTTGTTGTCCTTCTATTTGTAATAATGGTTGGCTAACCTTATTACATCTAATAAAAATGTGATTAACAATAACGTAATGATCATATAGTTAAATAAAAACATCTACCCAAATAATTCGAAAACGTCATTGATTACCTAAATGTCATTTTAGTGATAATTGGGAATTTTCGTTTTAGGTTCTAATATCGTCATAATGTGCTTGTGCTTGTTAGAAAGGTCATTGATAAGCTAACACGTTTTTGTACTCTCTTTTGCTTTTTTCTTTACCCTCTCCCACCATCATATCCACCTAAATAATTACAAAAAAAAAAAACATCAATCACATAAATATTATAATAATGCGGATCGTGTAACGTGTTTATTCAAAAAGTCATTAATGACCTAACACGTTTTTTTATGTACAGTCTCTTTTGTTTTTCTGTTTACCTTTCTCCCACAGTCCACACAATGAAGTGAGGACCTATCAACGCTGGAAATGTGGGATTGGAGAAGAACCAAAGGCTTTGCGAGTGCTCCTCTTTTTTTAGTGGAGGTAGTAGGAGGGTAGGAGCCGAGAAGATTTGGCTTGCTTTCAATATTTAAATTTGAAGATGCTTCTCTTTCCATTTTCTTCTCTTTTTTTCTTTTGGGTGATTTTGCTGACGTCAGAGTCTGGTCCAAACGCAAAGGAATTAATTTTATCAATTCAACCAATCGACACAGCATGCCATCATCATCATCATCCAGCAGGGGATCTTCGTGATATTGTATTCATTGGTTCTCTTCTCTTTTCTGTTTTATTTGCTAATAGAAAAAAGGCAAGGCAAGTAAAGTCAAAAAGGCACCTGAAGAGGTCCTTTTCCACGTGCCTCCCGCACACTGCTGCCGTGAGAATCACGCGCGCAATCATTTTGCCCTTTTCCGTGTGGCATGCGTAACAGCCGTTCGATCGGCATGAAGAGTCTTGAAGCGTTGGACGGCGAGAACGCGGTGCAATTTGATCCCAGGGTTTTGTGACTGAGACGATACGTTGCTCCTAGCAACATTTACGACTGAAAAATCTTAATCGGACTTGGTCGGGCAGTGCGAATTCAGATCCATCGGCCGACCATGCACATGCATCCTGCGGAAAAGAGACTCACTAGGTATTATCGCAATCTATATTTTAAAGGAATCTAGTTGGTGGAGAATATACTTATCCCCTTAAGTAAGGAGCGTTTGAGTTGCACGTTGATTTTCTCTTTTTCTTAATAGGTTAATATCGCAAAAAAGCATAAACTCATACATCCATAACTAATTTATCGCATCTTATAAAAAACTCAAACTAAGACACCCAGTGATAAATTTATACCAAATTAATTTTTAAATAATCAAAAATCTTAAATTGTTATATAGCCGTGCATTTTTACAACACAAACATAAAGATTTCTTGAAACTTTGGTAAAGGTTGGATATTCTTTGGTTTGAGATATTAATAAAATATATGTGTTTTGGCCACATTTGAAATTTGAAAAGACTACTCGAACTCGGACAGTGTAAATTCTAATTTGTGTTCTCTATAACCACATGAATCAATCCTCATTTTCCAAGGTGAGAAAGAAAAAAATCGAAACCTAATTGGAGGACTTGGTTACAACTTTTCGTAAATCCGTCTTTATTGTTGTTCGTCTAGAGAAACTAATTCTATATTTGAACTTGAAAATCAACTATTGTCGGTAAGGAATCTAGCTATCGAAATGCGACATGGATCTCATGTGTCCTTTCGTTCTTAACATTTCCTTTTTCTCTTTCTCTAGCTGTTGCATTTACACTCTTATGAAGAAATAGCTTCATCAATGGCGGATCAATTGAATGGAACGACTTGGGATTGGGAGGACTACCGTTTAGTTTATTGCATCGACTTTATCAACTCCAACAATTGAAAAAAAAATAATCTGTTTTTCGTTTCATTTCTTTTCGAGCTTTTTGCAATGACCTTCTCATAATGTTAAATCACATGGGACCGGGAATACACGACATTGTGTACATACTATTTCCTAAGACATGTTTTTTTTTTTTTTTAAATATTTCAGCTATTCAATTCATCGTAAATTTATACTAAACGAATTGAATATTGCAATAAATGCTACATAAACTGTAAATAAGTATTTTTTAAATGGCACGTCTCTTCTTTTCTCTTTTCATCATTCACTTTACTTGGTAATTGAATCAAGTAAACCGTTGTGAATGGTGTCACGTACACACCTAACATAATAAGCTACAATCAAATTATACGTGATTTAAAATGACAATCAATTAAAAGTTATTGCACATCATGCAATTTGTTTTCGTAATTTCTCATTGTGATGGGAAATCTTTCGCAAGATCACTCTTAAGGCTTCATATGAGCTTCCATGAGAAGATTAACCAACACGCTTCGATGGCAAGTTAGGAAATCCACAGAAATCACCGGGGGTAAGTATTAACTCTTTCAAAAAGCAGGTTTCTAACTCAGGTTGTCCGAGAAGGAACTAATTTAATCAATAAATTAAAAAGTCGTTGCTTGAATTCTTTTACAAATTCCAAAAAGAAACGTTCCACGTATGAAGTTAGCTGGGCCTTTTTAATAAAATTGTGATCGATAATAACATAAATTCCATGTTATTATCTGATATTTGAACAATAATATCTACCCGAATTATTGAAAAAGTCGTTGATTACTTGAATTTTACTTCTTCTTTTGTTTTTTTTTTTTTGTTGGAACTTGAATTTTACTCTAATGAGGGAACTTCTCTACTTTTAGAGAAATTTCTTTTTGTTTGCCAACTTTATTATTATGTGGATAACATTCTTGAATGAATACATTTTTTTTCCTATTTTTATTGAGATGCGAGTTCCATTATAAAATTAATTTTTATTTATTTATTTGAAATTTAATATCACGAAAAATCTCAAATTGGTACACTTGTAACAAGTTTATCAAAACTAATTTTATAACTTCTAAAAGTTATAAACTGGTATATATGTGATAAAATTACCAAAAACAAATTTTTCTCATAAAAAACCTCAAATTAATACATTTATGACAAATTTATTCTTCGTTAATTTACGTTAAATTTAATTAATACCACGAAAAACTATAATATGATATACATATGATATATGAAGGGTAAAATTTTAAACCAGGTACACTCATCAAGTGTTATGTATTATCCAACTCATTAATTTAATGATAAAATTTAACCAAAATTAATATAGGATAAATTTATTATAAATATATTGATTTAGATATCTTGTGATTAAAAAATATTTTTAAATAAATTTATTATAAATATATCAATTTAATTACGAGTTACTTTCTTTTTCTTCTTCTTTTTCCTTATCCCCGTTGCGTTTGTCACCAGCCCCTTCTTTGTAGTCCTGGTGACCTGACATTCCTCACTCGCCACTCAAGCATGTGCCCTTACAATGGTTGCCCACACCTACTCCCACGGTTAACTCAAATATTCTACTCGCTTGTAGATTGGGTCCAATGAAAGTCAATAAAAAGGATCAAATGGTGATCAAGGATCTATTTGGCATATCCGGGAACCAAAAAAAATTCGTTTGGTAAATTTTTTATCTAGGAACAAATTTGGAACAAAATCAAGGTGTGGAAAAAAAAAGTTACTTATTTATTCCTGAAAGTAATTACAGAATCATCCAAATTTCTTTTTCTTTTTTCTCTTCTTCTTTTTATTCTTCCTCTCTCTTCTTCTGCCGCCGCCGCTGCTATTGGCCACTGTTGCTGGCAATTGGTTAGGGAACGTCCGCACGAGCTCATTAGAAGCTCACCCGGCCACCGCAAGGCTTGACCTCGACGGCTTTAGGCGAGGCTAAGCCTTGTCGGTGGCCAAGCGAGCCTCCCACGACCATCGGCGAGGCTCGCCTAGCTAGGCGAGGCTCCCTAACCACTTGGTGAGGTTGTTGGCTCTCGTTTGGCCGATCACCAATCATCCAGAGGCCAACAACGACCAAAGCTTAAATAAGAAGAGAAAAAAAAAAAAAAAAAAACATGAGAAAAAAAGTAATAAAATTATTAAAAAATAGTTTGGATTATAAATTTTAGGGGCAATATCAAACGCAATTCTATTCCAATAATAGAAATTTTAGATAGTTATTAAATACTTTCAAATGTTTAGAAATTCATTCGGAAATAGAATAAAAAAAGAATCATTTTTATTAGAAATTATTTTTGGGAACGAACGGTTATCAAACAATTTTAAACCGACATGTTTTCAAATTAGGAAAGGAACTTTTAGTGGAATTTTGATTTTTTTTCAATTTTATAAAGTCAATGTTATTAGAAGAAAAAATGTTAATTGATTCGCAAGAAATTTGAATTTTCAGTGAAAAATAAATGAATAATCATGGAGTGGTACTTCAAAAAAAAATAAAAAATCAATGCTTGGAAATTTCTACAAGATCAGTGCGTTTTCACGAGATGTCTCCCAAAGGCTTAATTTAATCATTAAAAATGGTCCCGACTTGCAAAAAAAAAAAAATTTATTTAATCGGACTAGATCAATACGTTTTCAAATAATGTCTGTTTGGATATCGTCTGCTGCATCCGATCCAAAGCGAAGAGCGAGCTGACCTGTGACTGCAATGGGGTTCAAGTTCAACCTGAACGCACCGTGTCGTTCCACGACGACATACGGCTCTTCCTTTGCATGGTGTTCATCTTGCCAGCCACCGCTCGGCTACCACCGCATGCCTTGGGGACTGCCCGCCATGTTCGCCGCCATGTTGCTCGGTGGACTGTAAGTCGCTCTCTTCCACCTCAAAAGCTTACCAACAGTAAAAAAACGTAAAAAAAAAAAAAAAAGGGTCCAATCTTCAAACTTCATTGCATTTGGTCAGGGCCTTGGGAGTACTCGCTCCGACCATGCTGGCGTTCGTCAAATTAACAGCTTCCAAAATCTTCCGCAAACCGACCACTACAGCCAAGAGAGAGGAGACAAACAACCCTGAAGCCACGACGAGCGGCAGCAAAGCGCCGGCACCAGCTGGCGAGGTGTTCAAGGTGTTCTCGAGCTTCAGGGGACCTGACACACGCACTGGATTTACCGATTGCCTCTACCATGGCATGCTCAACGCCGTAATCCGCGTCTATCAAGACGACGAGGAGCTTCCCCACCCAGGCAGGGAGATCGGTGGCGAGCTCATGTGGGTGCTTGATGTGTCCAAGATCCACGTGCCCATCTTCTCCAGGGACTACGCGTTGAGCTCGTGGTCCGTGAGGTCGAGCACATGGTCGACTGCGCGGCTAGGTCAAAAGGTAATGAGGAGATCTTGCCGGTGTTCTATGACGTGTCGCCTTCGGATGTGAAGCTCAGGACTGGGCTGTACAGGAATGCCATGGCCAAGCTCAGGAAGAATTTCGAGGCCGAGGAAGTAAAGAGGTGGGAGGATGCTCTTGTTAAAGTTGCTGAGTTGAAAGGATGGGACCTCAAAGCGAGAGGGTAACTACTAATTTTCCAATCTTCTGTTTTTTTGCTAATATTTTCGGGTCATTTATATGCAATCTGATTGTTTTGTTAGAATGTGCAATTTGAACTCCTCAGTCTTTGCCATTTTCTGCGTGAATAAGATTTCTGGGAGATTCGAAAATTAGAATTGCGGGATGAAATTGGCAGTAAGTGTACATTGTCCGGGGGCCCAGTTGGATGCAATTATATCCTGCGTTCGGGGTGGTCAATAATTTATAGACTCCAGTAAGTGGACATTGTCCGGGGTCTCAGTTGAATGCAATTATATCCGGTGTTCGGGTGGTCAATACTTTATAGACTCAAGAAATCTGGCAGGCTCATTTTAGTAGTCAACAACCATTGTTCAAGATTAATGAGCTTGGATAATCTTTGTTCTGTCCCTGACTTTGATCGGCCTTTCATAAGTGGTAACCGGCAGGAGTAAATTGATGAGTTGATTAAAGGCGAAAATGATAATCATTCTATTCCACGAATCAATTTTTAACAATTTCTGATTAGAAATTAACTTTTATATTTCTATTCCCCGAACGATTTTCTGAAAAAAAAAAATACACGTTTGATAGTGATACAAAATTTCTGTTTCTAAAATAGAAATTTGCTTAATAACAATACAAAAATTTCTTCCTCCCAAGTGGTGGTGGGAGGCGGCTCGTAGGTGAGGAGGCTAGCGGCGGGAATCGACATCAGGCTATGGGCGTTCGGTGGCCGACGGCGACGGGTGGTGAATGGTAATAAAAGTGAACGATGGCATGAGTTTTCATTTTTCACTTTTGTGCCAAAAATAGAAAGGATAAAAATTTTAACTTTTGATTTTTATTTCAAATCTATTTCTGGTAAATATTGATTTCAAAAATAAAAAAATTCCAAATCAATTTTTAGAAATAAAATAATAAAAAAATAGAATGATTTTCATATCCATTCAAAAAATAGAATGATTATCATATCCATTCAAGTGCTCACTCATATGTCAACCATATCAAGAAGTTCTAGAATGCAATTCCTAGCATTAGAATACGGTTCAAACGGGGATCAAATAATAATAATAATAATAATAATAATAATAATAATAATAAAACAAGGGGTGAATCATAATTAACCATCATGTCAAGAGAGTTTCTGCAACGGGATGATATTTCACGCGTCCTTCTCTGTCCATACACGTGGATTCCATAGATCTAGAACCTACAAATACTTGCGGTGCCCCTAACTATAAGTACAAAGATACTGAAGAGCTTTGACTGTATGTAACGCATTATCTAAGATCTAATGTCAATACGAACTCTGATGCTTTAAGGAGTGAAGCAACTAAATCACTGGGGTTTACCTCACTGGCCATCCTTTCAACATGGAAGGGGAAGGTGGGGGTTCGAATCCCCACCTTCTCAGGGAGTTGGAGTGGGGACGAATTAATTTTAGGTGTGGGTTTCGACTCTCACGCCTGTAATGAGGTATGATAAAAGTCTGAAAGCGAAAGTTAGAATAGGAATAAAGTAGGACCGACAAAAAAAAGGAGTGAAGCAACTAGCGATTTCTGGGGAACGCCTTCCTTTAGCAAGGCCTCTCCCTTTTCCTTTCTCCTCTTCACCCTTCACTGGATTCTTTACTCTTTTTCTCTGTCTTCTTTTCATCAATTCTTCCTGTTTAGTTTTCTTTCTGTTTTGGCTCAACTCATATCTTTTGCTTGACTTATAATATCAGTTATTTATTCCATCCGGATCAATCTACCTTGGAAATCGTTCATGATGCATGAAAGACTTTAAGCTCGAGTGCATTTCCAATTGATGGTATCAAAAAGTACTACGAAAATAGAGAAAGCTTAAAATAATGTAAATTTTTGTCGGAAGGTATGGAACTTCGGAATTCCATCTAGTTGGTAAACTTTTGCCTTTGTACAAAGTGTCCATGATCCGTTCCTTGAACTGACTCTGTGTTTGCATAAAATCTATGTTGAGTATTACCGTCTCTTTTCAACTGAGGTAGTTTTTATAGTGGCAGGCATGGGGAAACTATTACGTCGATCATCCGAGAGGTTTTCGTTAAGTTGAAGAAAAAACATGTGGATGTAACAGATCAGTTGGTTCCAGTGTATAATCACGAAAAAGGCTCAAAGCGCTTGTTGGCTGTTGGCTGTGAAGGTGTTCGTTTTGTTGGTATTCACGGGATGGGTGGAGTTGGCAAAACAACTCTTGCGAAGGTTGTCTTCAACGAGCTGCATGAGAAATTCGATGGTTGTTGCTTTCTTGAAGATGTTAGAGGATCATTAGAAAAGGGGGCATAGTAAATTTACAAAAACAGTTATATTCTGACATTTTCAACTCTAGTTTCGGGGACAAAATTCATGACATTGATGATGGTAATATACTTTGCAGCAAAAAGGTCTTCATAGTTCTTGATAATGTTGACAAGGGCAAACAAATCGAGAAATTAGTAGGAAAATACTGTTGGCATCTGGAATCTAGGATAATTGTTACGACAAGGGATACACGCGTGCTAGAGAATAAGGGAATTAAAGTCCTGCCTTATCAAATGGAGGAAATGAATTTTGGTCATGCACTCCAGCTTTTAAAAAGGCATGTATATGATGGAGATGTAAGAGTTTTCCTAATGTGGACTACATTAATTGATATTGTAATTTACCGTTTAACGTTTATCGTTTTACGGGGATTGGTCTAAGGTGAGATAGAAGGTTTCTTAATTAGTCTAATATGGGCTGGCTAGTGTGGGCCGAGTTGAGCTGCAGCCGATAATGAGGGGGCTAAATTTAAACTCTATAAATAGTGCTAAAGTCTCTCCTCTAACCCTAATTTCTCACATGTATCCTCACCTAAGGAGCGTTTACCTAACGCTAAACGTGAGGAGGGCCGCCTCATTAAGCCAGTGATACAGAGGGCAATAGAGGAGAAGGACTTGATGCGTGAATTCCCCTGATAAGTGGGAAATCTCTTTTCTGCTTCCGCTTTATATTTGATGGATTCCAAAACAGGTGCGTTAATCTTTCTACTCAATTATGTATGTTTTTGTTCTGGTTATGGAGATCTTGGGATTGCGTAATTTGCATCCATCATGTGGTATCAGAGCCTCCATAACCCTAGAACTTGAACGCATAAGTTTTTGCCCTAATTTGTGATTTTTGAGATTTTTGTTCAATAAAAATAAAATTAAATCACAAATTCAGGATTGGGCTTGACGAGACGAGAAGATTCGTGGGCGGCGCGTCGCCGGAGGGAGGCCGCACGGGCCTCCACGCGCGGCCACGCGCCCCCCAGGCGTCGGAGATGCGCCCCACGTGCACTCACACGCCCCCACGCGCGGGGTGCAGCTCGCGCGTGCGTCGCACGCGCGGAGGCTGACGTCATCGTGACATCGGCGGCCGACCCGACCATTGACTTTGACCCGACCCGACCGTTGACTTTGACCCGACCCAAAAGTTGACCGTTGACCCGACCCGGTCAACGGTTGACCGGTCCTGTCAGCCGGTCGGACCGGACGGTCGAACCGGACGTTCGAACCGGGAATCGGTCGGACCGGTCTCGGCCGGACCGGTTTTGACCTGTCAGATCGCCCGCGCGTGGGCTCCACGCGCCGCGCACTCAGGAGGCGCGTGCGGGCGCGTGGAGGCTCCGATCCGCGCGTGGTCGGCGGCGTTGGACTCGTATCTTCATCCTCTATCTTGTGGTATGTTTATTTTATATGTTTGATGATTTTATGGATGTGAAAATACATACAAAGCCTTAAATACGCGTATTTTTGCGTATTTTTCTTGTATTTTTCTGTGATTTTCGAAATACAAGTGTTGGGTTACTGATATGCTATCACATAAACATTATAATGGTGTGATTCATTAATAAAAATTAAACTTTATTGTGAATTGAAGTTGGCTTAATGAGATACAACCATTATGAGATAGTATTTGAAGTATGTATTGAGGTAATGAGAGACAGTAAAAGTTATGAAACTTTTGTTACTCATGCATACTCCTTTACATGCTAGTAACCTTTGCATGATGGACGTTTTAAGAACCCGTGACCATGATTGTACAAATTAACACATTTGTTGAATGTGGGTAATGCATGTTAGTTAAGTCATTGCATATTGTACCTAAACTCATCTGGTCACTGGTTAATGTCCATTAAGTTGAATATTTTTTATGATTAAGGAGTATGACAACCTTTACGCAGAGCAATTGTACATATTGTTAAAGTTTAGATATTTGGTTCTCTGGTTTGACTCAATTAATAGGCCATTGGTTGATAACAATGATAATTTTGTTACTTAAAAAAATTGGCTAATATATTAGCTGTTGGCCTTGGAGTCATGTTTTGCCTTATGAAATTCATGAGCAATAGTGGATTAGCTATCGAGCTTGTCGATCCGGGGTATCATGTATTGCTATTGATGTTAACTTGTGATAGATCCTCTGAATCAACTATCTTCTTTATGTTGTTATAGTAATATGTTATCTGGGTACACAAGAGACGTTTTCTTCTATGTTATGTGAAGTTTCTTGTGTTACTGTATTCCGTGATATCATTGGAGTCTATCTTTTAGATCATTTATATATATCTGTATAATAAAGATTTTATTAATGAACAAAGCAATGTAATTAGCATAATATGTGATTTTGGTGATTTGCTGCCCCCTATCACTAAAGCTAAAATCACATGTATATGGTGTATGTGAGGAGTAAAATTTATATCCCTGGTATGAGAGAGTTTCAAGGATTCAATTGAGTAGTGACCGCCAAAGTGGCACGCTTGATTGGGTTTGAGAAATTTCGGTCTCGTATATTGATTGGGATGTCTCCTGGTCTAATGTGTAGTCATACTCCCAAAGGAGGTGATTGTGTATTAGTTCATGGAGGGATACATGATGGTATGGTGGTGGAGTGACTGATCCTAGTGGTTCATATGCCCAAAGGTGATGAATTCACGAAGATTGGAATAAATTCTCATAACCGCTATCATGTGGGGAGTGTACAATTGCATGTCATGTATTCTGCCCAAAGGTGATTATATGATTTTGCATGTAACTCTCTGGATGTGTACTTGTACGTCAAGTTACACAGTGCTCACATGATGCTAATTATATACATTGCTTGTTATTTTAGTCACTTTTTCTGTAATTAATAACTCTACTGTTATTGAGGTTTTTACTACAAATTTTAAGTTGTGGACATATGATTTGTTGCTTGAGAATGCAATAAAATTTGCTTATTGTCCATGAAGCGTTCCATTCTGGAACACTTGAAAAGAGGTTTGCTGCGGACTGCACTATAATATGATGGAAGCCTTAGTTGCTTGAAATTATGTTTTGTATAATATTGAAATTAGGACATATCTGCAGAGATTATGTTTAAGTCCTAATGACATATACATCTCGTATATGGTTAAAATGTTGTTTCCAAAAGTTTTTTTTATTTAAGGAAAATGACCGAGATAAAGAATAAACATGGTAATGAGTAAGACTAATTTATCGGTCTACTGTGGGTTGATATTTTGAAAGCAATTTTTTCACATACAAAACGTATTTCTTATCAAAGTTGTTTCATAAACTTCTTTTGAGTTATGGACTGGACGTAAATTGATTGAATCATATTAAATTTAGAGGTGTCATGTAGGAATGTGGTTATCTAATCCAATATTAAGTACGTTGGAATTTAGATTCACTCGATATTATTTTGTATCTTATCCAGATTGTTAAAGGGGTATTGATCTTATGACCCTAAAGAAGATACAAGAATTATGGAATCACATACTCTAAAATTTCTTAAGATCGACGTAATTGTAGAGGATAGCTGCTTTCAGACTATTAAAGATAATAGTATGATGGGGGTTACTGTGTTTTTGTCTTTACCTATACAGATAATTATGGAATCTCCTGTACCATAGACTAAACTTGTTGAGGTTTAAGGTACTATTCTTGATATAGTTTATAATGAAATTTCTTAAACCTCTTAAGTGTAGAATGAAGTGGTTGCAGCTTTATTAAGGAGATTTATTAGGGAAAGACAAATTAGTTATACCATCAGACTATATAGTCTATTTGTGAGAGCATGATTACAATATCCATTACATGGTTGTTTTAGCAACTTATATAAATGTCGTTTCTTGTTCTTAATTAAGTATGTGATTAGATGCCATAAAAAAAAAAAGGGATAATAATTTTTTACTCTGAAAGAGGGGTGGATAGTTAGTGAAGAAATAATTATTTCTTTACTAATTCTTTTAGAGTGAACGTGGCATTGATAGTTTATTTTTATATGGAGTTACGTCAAAGAGATACAAAATCTATATAAGTGCAACGGAGAATTTTGCAGCAGATTTAAGTAAACTTGTGTATAGACTGAAAAGTCTTAATTCACGGTCTTAAGCAAGTTTCCAGACAATATTATTAAAGTTTCATAGTGTTGTTATTTTGTTCAATTAAGAACAAAGTAATTCAATATATTGCAAGGTCAGTGGGAGGAAATTTATTTTTCTCAAATTTATTTTTCTCATACACTATGTACATGATATTTTGTTTACAAGTAATGACCTTGAGGCATCTTTTATCCTTTGTACTAAGGTCTGTAAGGATTGTTTTTTGCCATATTATATTAAATTTTCTCGAAGGACATTTGCTGATTGTATATTGGAAATATTCAATATACATTATTGCAAGCTAAGAATTGCTCCTGTTGTTAAGGGTGATGGACTGAATCTATCACATTGTCCTTATTTAGATATTGAGAAAATCTAATTAAAAGATGTACCTTGTGTCAGTGCACTTAAAAGTATAATGTATGCTCGAATTTGCACTAGACTAAATATCTTTGTAACGGGACTTCTAGGCAGACATCAATCAAATTCAGGACGCGATCATTGCGTTGCTGCCAAGAAGGTTTTAAGGTATTTAAAGAGGACAAGAGATTATATGTTAATATGTGGATATGTTCAATTCTTGCAACTAGTAAGATATTTAGATGTAAACTTTGTTGGCTATTAGGATGATATAATATCAATAACGAAATACATATTTATGTTGGCGGAAGTGCAGTAAATAAAGTTCTATGTCATCTTTTATTATGAAAGCGTGTTAGTAACATTCTTTTAGGCTGTTACTTGGGCTATTAGGCTCCGGAACCTCATGAAAGAGTTAATCGTTTTAACTTTATGGATAGACCCATATGGTTATATTGAGATAACAAATTTGTAGTATTATTTATTTACTACGAGGTCTCAAGGGGTCTAAATATATGGTGGTCAAAACTTTTGACCAAAAGGAAACGGATACGAAAGGTGACGTTTTAATATAACATATTTCCACAGATGATATGGTTGTAGATCCACTAACTAAAGGTCTACGCCCATGTGTATTTTAAGCGACATGTCATTAGCATGGGCCTAGGAGCATCATGAGATGCTGTTGTTTAGTGGGAGCTATTTTGGCTTTACTTTGATAAATATTCTATCTGTGTTCGTTACATTTTGTAACGGTTTGATATGTATCAACTTTTGCATTTAATAAAGTATTTTTGAATGTGTTGTTATTACGTTGAATGCATATTGATAAAGTCTCAAGGTATTGTATAAACCTTGAGTGAAGGCTAGGGGCATCCGGTTATTAGCCTTGTCCATATGTCTTGTTATACATAAAGAATGGTTAACCGGAAAGACAAGACATATGTGGGTTCATGGAACCATAAATGCATTCTCTAGTGGCACAAGTTTTTTGTGACGCTTAAGGTAAGAGAATGGACATTCTCTAGTGGCACAAGTTTTTGTGACGCTTAAGGTAAGAGAATGGTGACCCGACAAATGAGATCTCTCTATGAGAGATGTTATCCATTTGACACACTACCATATTGGATCCATATCAATAGAGTTGAGAACACTCGTGACCATGGAAGGCTCTGTGTGTATACATGCGATTACCGCCATGATTTGGCGTTTGAGACTTTTTGGAATCGGATTGACTATTAAGAATTATCTTTAGACCAATGTGCGCACATACAAGCATTTATTTCAATTAATATAGTCCAAGTGGGAGAATGTAAGAGTTTTCCTAATGTGGACTACATTAATTGATATTGTAATTTACCGTTTAACGTTTACCGTTTTACGGGGATTGATCTAAGGTGAGATAGAAGGTTTCTTAATTAGTCTAATATGGGCTGGCTAGTGTGGGCCGAGTTGAGCCTGGCCCGTAATGAGGGGGCCTAGGGCTCTATAAATAGTGCTAAAGTCTCTCCTCTAACCCTAATTTCTCACATGTATCCTCACCTAAGGGGCATTTACCTAACGCTAAACGTGAGGAGGGCCGCCTCATTAAGCCAGTGATACAGAGGCAATAGAGGAGAAGGACTTGATGCGTGAATTCCCCTGATAAGTGGGAATCTCTTTTCTGCTTCTGCTTTATATTTGATGGATTCCAAAACAGGTGCGTTAATCTTTATACTCAATTATGTGTGTTTTTGTTCTGGTTATGGAGATCTTGGGATTGCGTAATTTGCATCCATCAGGAGACTCTCCTTCAGATGATCATGACATCCTTGCTAGTGAAATCGTCTCTACTACAGGAGGGCTTCCTTCGGCTCTTGTAGTGATAGGTTCACTCCTCTATCAAAAGCCCAAAGCAAGATGGGTTGAGACATTAGACAAGTTAAGAACAATGCCGGAGAAAGAGGTCCAAAGGAGTTTGAAGATTAGCTATGATGCATTAGAGGATTCTCGGCAACAAATTTTTCTCGACATTGCATGTTTTTCCGTCAATGAGGACACGACTAATCCAATTCACATATGGTCTGATGTCAGTTTTTTCCTATAGGCGGAATCGATATCCTTGTTAGAATGTCCTTGATAAGGATACTAAATAACAATAAATTTTGGATGCATGATCAACTAAAAGATCTTGGAAGGGAAATTGTTCGTCAAGAATGTTTGATAGACCCTGGAGAGCATAGTAGGTTGTGGATGAATGAAGAGATCCTTGAAATACTAAAAACGAAAGAGGTAAAGTAAGAATCAACGGAGAATTGCCTTTTCTAACGAGAAACATTTCTTTATGTGTAATCAATAAACATAGTTGATTATTAACGAATGTCTACTTGCACTAACATGTATTCATTGGCAAAGGAAGAAGAAGGTTGAAGTACTAGATCTTGATGGGGAGGATTCTCCTATCTTGATCACGAATGAACAACTTGGAAGGTTTAGAAATTTAAGGTTCCTGAAGTTATGTAAAGTAACCTTTATGGGAGATTTCTCAGATTGGCTTTCAAAGATAAGATGGATTTCTTGGCATTTTCCTCCGCAAAATTTTGAGGCCGTCAATATGCATGCAAGAAATTTAGTTGTTTTTGAACTTTCTAACTCTAACTTTACAGATGATTCGGAGGTGTGGAGCTTACTTGAGGTATCTTATGTGTTTATTACCTTCTACTCTTATTTTCTCCTTGTATATATGTCTGATAGTTTTTCTATTTCAAATATCATTACCGTCTGTAGATGGCAACGAAATTAAAGGTTCTAGCTTTGAAATGGTGTATGGGCATTACCCGAACTCCAGATTTCCTCTCTAAGTGCTTGACGTTAGAGACCTTGACTCTTGAAAGATGTGATAATTTGACGGGAATTGATTCTTCAATTGGAAGAATGGAGTGCCTCCGGACCCTACACATACTTGACTGCGGCCAACTTCACGCTCCGCTGAAGCTGCCCTCCAGTTTACTCAGTCTTCGGTGGAGATCTGAAAAGGTGACAGTCCCTGACTTTTCATATCTGACAGATCTAAAAGAGCTAGTCTTGAAAGATGTTGAGCAGCCAAAAGCAAAATCGCTAATGACGTCGTTGAATCTGGAGACACCGAATATTGGGGGATCACGAGATTATCAAGTCTTGAGACCTTGGAATTGTCCCTTCCAAAGGTCACCAGTGTCCCCGTGAATTTTAGTGCCCTTGCTCATAACAGGGAACTCTCTTATCCTGGATGAAGGAGCTAGACCTCACACGACTTCCCTCCTCAAGCTTACGGACTCTGCGTCTCATACAATGCAAGATTCCAGAGCCAAAATTTTCTGGTCTGAAATATCTGTCGGAACTCAGACTAGAGGACTGCGATCTAGTAGAGATTAGTGGTCGTGAAGATTTAACGCTTTTGGAAGTCCTATACATTTTTTTTTTTTGCAACGGTATAACAAACCTTAATGGGCTCAAAGATTTACCACTTCTCAGGAAGGTGGATGGTGTCTCATCTGCTCGACCCTGTCTACCAGAATTATCCGAACGTGTTGAACAGGACAAAATCGTTTCACGGCCTTCTCAGTCGGTGGCTTAATAGCCTCTGTCCTGTACGAACTACTGTACGAACTACTGTTGTACCTTCGAATCTTTGGCAGGACGTCTCCTCTTTGTCTAAGAAATTGGAGAGCGACCTCTTTAAGGTCCATGCTCCAGTTCTGTTCACAATTCTTTTTGACCCGAAACAAAGTTGGATTTTACCATTCTCATGATTTCCTTATCTCTATTGCATTTGGATCTGTGTAGGGCCACAAAAACCCGAGGCAAAATCTTCGCATCTGGCCAGTGGTAGTGGCATCAAGAATCTCGAATGAAAACCATTGCCAAAGGAGACGCCTACTCTGGAAATACTGCATATTTTGTCGGTGTTCAATTTGTACTGTTTTTATGGAGTTGCGGTTCACCAAATCACCATTTACTGTAATTTATAGCCTGTAGGATGCATCATCCAAAAGCCGTCCGCTGCAGCTCAGCTCTTCGACCACAATATGAAACAGAAAACGAAGAACAAAAATAAGATCCAGCATCCATGGGCGACGTTGCGAGGACTCCACAACCATCACGGGCCGGTGCTTTCGTCGGCTCAGCTGGTGGATTTCGTCCGGAAAACCGCCTTCAGCGTCGCCATTCTTCATTTGAGTAGAATCGAGCCGTCTACTTGGAGAAGGAAAGCTTTCGTCCATTGTAATTATAGGCCCAATAAAAGCCCAGCCAGCCCATGTCTTTTAAAAGCAAAGCTCAAGTCCAAGCTCAAGCCCAACCCTCTTTTTCTTCTCTTCTTATTTGAGCTCGTGCATTTGAACCACAAAAAAAGAAAAAGGGAAGAAGCTGAAGCAGAAAACGAGCGAAAGAGGAAAAGAAGAAAAAGGGAAAAAAATTGTCACGCTTAGCAGATTGGGACACCCCAACTAGCCGAATCAATTGCGAATCATAATGCCTGGTAAGTGTTAAAGCCGATTATTTGTTTAATCGGAGTAATTTTGAAAATTAGGGTCCAAACTTTAGGTAACGTAGATCTTGAACTACGAGGTTTGAATGAAGAGTTTTTGAGCTGTGATTTTCGTGGAAATAGTAGTCTAAGGAGTTGTGGAGCTTTGGGGTTTAACAAAATTCGATTTTGAAGTACAATTTGATTGGAACAAATTTCTGAAGTTTTGCATTTGAATTATGCGTAGCAGACAATCTGCATTACAAAGAAATATGAACGCGCTCTTACTTGGAAAATTTGAAGACGCTGAAGATGGAACGTGCTCACTTGAACAATTTTCCAGAAGATATTGTGAAGTTAGAGAAACTGGAAGAGAGAGATTTCTCTTGCTGCAAGAGTTTGGTGGCCCAAGATAGTCGTGATATTTCAAGACTGTCCTCTTTTAGAATTTTGAGATTATCTTCGTCCAGTGTGGCTGGGCTGCCTCGAGGCATTTGCGATCTCCCTTGCCTCCGAACCCTCGGTGTACGTAAATGCGAACGACTTCAAGCACTACCAAAGTTGCCCTTCAGTTTAGTCACTCTCCGTTGGGGATCCAAAATCATGGCATCCCCCGAATTGACAAATCTGACGAATCTGAAAGAGCTATGCTTGAATGCTGATGGATAGCCAGAAGCAGGGTCATCGGATCAGACCCCAAATATTGGGTGGATCACGGGATTGAAAAGTCTAGAGACATCGGAATTGTCCCTTCCAAATGTCACCAATCTCCTTGGGAATTTTAGTGCCCTTACTCATCTCTGGGAGCTCCCTTTATCCTACATGAAGGAGCTAGACCTTACACAACTTCCCTCGTCCCCAAGCTTATGGACTCCGCGTCTCAAACACTGCAAGATTCCAGAGCCAACATTCTCTAGTCTGAAACATCTGTCAGAACTAGAACTAGAGGACTGTGATTTAGCAGAGATTGATGGTCTTGAAGATTTAAAGCTTTTGCAAGTCCTGAAAATTTCTCGATGCAAGGGTATAACAAACCTGAATGGACTCAAAGATTTAACACGTCTCAGGAAGGTGGGAGGTACCTTTTCTGCTCGTCCCAGTCTACCAGAATTAGACAAACGTGTTGAACAGGACATATGCCTGGGGGCTTAATGGTCTCTATCCTGGACGAACTACTGTTGCGACAGGACATCTCCTCTCATTCTAAGAAACTGGAGAGCGACCTCTCTAAGGTGCATGCTCCAATTCTGTTAACAAATCTTCTTAACCGAAACAAAGTTGGATTTTACCGGTTCTATGAGTTCCTTATGTGTATATTGCATTGGTTCTGTGCAGGGCCACAGGCACAAAATACCTAGGCAAATTCTTTGCATCCGGCCATTGGTAGTGGCATCTGTTGAAATAAAATAAAATTGATTATCGGAACGATTGCTGGATGAGAAACCTACAAGCATTGAAGGAGCCATAAAAAATTTATGGTAGGCTACATGGATTTGAGGAATGGAAGTTATTGAAGACTTCTGTTACTTTATTGTGCGTTTTGATTGTGTTTATGATTACATGTACGAGGCTGTTTTGTTTTAGTCATTAAATTTGTGGGTTGTTATGTAATCGTTGGCGTTTGTAAACTTCAATTTCTATATAAAGGGATGAAGTCGTGAGTTGTAATCTAAGCCACAAGCCACAGTCCACAAAGACACAAATAAGAGAAAGCATTCTCAATAAAATTTCTCCCTCAAATTTCTAGTGTTTTTATTCCAAGTTTCCAAAGTTTATTGTCATTCTTTTGGTTCCAACATTTGGTATTAGAGCTAGAAATGGCATCCACCAGTTCTGTTCAAATGCAACTTCCAAAGTTGAACGGAAAGAATTTCAATAATTGGTATGTCCAGATGAAGGTTCTTTTCAAATCGCAAGATTTGTGGAATCTTGTGGAGATTGGCTATACTGAAGTGGCTAATGCTGAAGCATTCGATGCTTTAAGAAGGGAGGAGAAAAATATTTTGGTGGAATCTAGGAAGAAAGATCAAAAAGCATTGTTTGAGATCTTTCAATCCGTAGAGGAAGTTATATTTGAAAAAATATCAAGGGCGGAGACCGCGAAAGGAGCGTGGGATATTTTGCAACAATCCTACAAAGGCGATGATTGCGTCAAACAGATGCGGCTTCAAACACTTCGAGGTGATTTTGAGTCTTTATACATGCATGACTCTGAATCAATCTCGGTGTACTTTGATCGCGTGCAAACCATTGTTAACCAACTGAGGGTTAATGGTGAAGAACTCCAAGATGTTTGAATCGTAGAAAAGATCTTGAGGTCTTTGACTGAAAGATTTGACTACGTAGTTGCGGCGATTGAAGAAGCACAAGATGTGTCAACCATGACATTGGAGCAGTTGATGGGTTCATTATGCTTGCATGAGCAAAGAATGAATCAAAAGTCCATCGGTTCGAATTCCGAGCAAGCATTGCAAAGTCGGGTTGCTCAATCAAGTCGAGGAGGCCATCAAGCTAGCTGAGGTCGTGGAGGTGGTCGAGGACGCGGATGTGGAAATTTCAATTCCATCGGAAAATATAAAACACGTGACAAATCAAAGATCAAGTGTTTTAGGTGTAAAAAATTCAAACATTACAAATCCGAATGTCAAGCAAAGGTGGCATATGAGCAGGCAGAATAGGCGCATACCATTAATGCTGAGGAAAATGTGGTGCTAGCATGCAAGAAGGATGACTCAAGCATCGTGGACACCAACCTTTGGTACCTTGATACTGGGTGCAGTAATCATATGACTGGCCGAAAGGAGTTATTCTCACACTTGGACGAGACGGTTCGCGGTGAAGTTAATTTTGGGAACAAATCCAAAGTTCTTGTAATGGGCAGAGGTGATGTTAATATCAACTCAAAAGATGGTACTAATGTTACTGTTGTAGATGTTTATTTTGTGCCAAGACTTTGTTGGAACTTATTAAGTGTTGGGCAACTTTCCAGAAGAGGCCACAAAGTCCATATTGAAAATGGAGTTTGCACTATTATGGGTGTAAACAATAAATTGATCATGATAGTGCGGATGACAAAGAACCGGATGTTCCCTCTTACTCTTCAGACAAAGAATCTTTTGAACTTTCAAGCGGTGATGAAAGATAGCAACTAGTTATGGCATCTTCGATTTGGTCATTTAAATTTTCGTGGACTAAAATTACTGGTCCAGAAAAAGATGGTGACTGGCATGCGTTTGACTGACATTCTAGATCGCCCATGCAAAGGATGTCTTGTTGGAAAACAACATCGAGAATCCTTTCCAGTTGGAAAAGCCAGAAGAGCAAAACAACCTTTGGAGTTGGTACATACATACATATGTGGCCCTGTTGAGGTGGAATCATTCACACAAAAAAGGTATACATTAATTTTTGTGGATGATTTTACTAGAAAAACATGGGTATATTTTGTTAGAGAAAAATCTAAAGCTTTTTCGAAGTTTAAAGAATTTAAAGTCTATGTTGAAAAGTATAGTGGCTTTACTTTAAAGATGTTGAGATCAGATAGAGGGGGAGAATTCACTTCGAATGAATTTGATAAATACTGTAAAATTCATGGAGTGAAACGTCAATTGACTGCCAGCTATACTCCCCAACAAAATGGTATAGCAGAAAGAAAGAATAGGACAATATTTGAAATGGCAAGAAGTATGCTAAAGGCTAAAAATTTGCCCAAGAAGTTTTGGGCAGAAGCCGTTGCGTGTACTGTATTTCTGCTAAACAGGTGTCCAACAAGAAGTGTTCTTGGAAGACCACCGGAAGAGGCTTGGAGTGGCAACAAGCTAGATGTTTCGTTCCTACGAGTATTTGGGTGTGTAGCATATCCCCATATATCAGACGAACGGAGGAAAAAATTGGATGACAAAAGCCAAAAGTGCATCTTCATCGGCTATAGTGACATGACTAAGGGTTATAAGTTATATAATCCAGTCACTGAGAAAGTTATCATCAGCAAAGATGTCCAGTTTCTTGAAGATGAAGCCTGGGACTGGAACTAGAAGATTGACCAGAAAAGCATCACCATCGAAGATGAATCGTTGGTGAGAGAGACAAAAAAATCTTCAATTGAAGATCCATCATTTTTGCCTAGTAGTTCAATTTCTTCACCAAGAGCAGTTTTAGAACCACCGATACGTCGTTCATAGCGATTGCGGGAGACGCCATCAAGATTCAAGGATTATGTAATCACAAGAGATGATGATAGTGATAATGAAGGAATCACTGATGAAACTATGATAAATTTTTGTTTATTTGCAGAATGTGACCCATATCCTATGATGATGCAGCAATAGATGAGAAGTGGATCCAAGCAATGGATGAAGAACTCCGCTCCATTGAAAAGAATGACACATGGGAGCTAACTTCTCTACCACCCGATAAGAAGCCCATTGGTGTCAAGTGGGTGTACAAGACGAAGTACAAGCCAGATGGTCATGTGGACCGATATAAAGCTAGGCTAGTCGTAAAAGGCTACAAGCAAAAGCTAGGTATTGATTATTTTGAAGTATTTGCACCTGTGGCTCGAATGGATACCATTCGGATAATTTTAGCACTTGCAACTCAAAATCATTGGAAGATCCACCAAATGGATGTGAAATCAGCGTTTCTTAATGGTGTTCTTGAAGAGGAAGTCTACGTGGAGCAACCACGGGGTTATGAGAAGAAAGGGCATGAAAATCAAGTTTATAAACTAAAGAAAGCATTGTATGGGCTAAAACAGGCACCTCGAGCATGGTACACAAGAATTGACACGTACCTATTAGAGCATGGTTTTCGAAAATGCCCATATGAGCCTACATTGTATATCAAGTCAAACACTAACAGTGACATAATAGTTGTGTGCCTTTATGTTGATGATTTGATATTTACAGGGAGTTGTGAAGAGATGTTTGCTAAATTCAGGGAGGCTATGACTAGTCATTTCGAGATGACAGATTTAGGATTAATGTCCTATTTTCTAGACCTTGAAGTGAAGCAGACAAATGATGGCATATTTATTTCACAGCAGAAATATGCTAATGATATTCTAAAGCGATTCAAGATGGAATTGCTCAAACCAATACGGACTCCCGTAGCGTAATCATTGCGGTTGAATAAAGAAGGAACCGGTGAAGCAATGAACCCCACTTATTTCAAAAGCATTGTTGGTAGTTTAAGATATTTGGCTTCTACAAGGCCAGATATTACTTATGGTGTGGGAATTATTAGTCGATTTATGGAGAAACCATACCAATCACATTTGCAAGCA
The DNA here is from genome assembly GCA_014182565.1 of Eucalyptus marginata. Classification (NCBI taxonomy): domain Eukaryota; kingdom Viridiplantae; phylum Streptophyta; class Magnoliopsida; order Myrtales; family Myrtaceae; genus Eucalyptus; species Eucalyptus marginata. Next base: position 34,266,046 of record CM024587.1, on the reverse strand, counting down.
GCAAAAAGAATTATACGGTATGTCAGTGGAACTCGTGATCATGGGATTTTATATTCTCATACTGACAATTTCAGTTTGGTGGGATACACAGATAGTGATTGGGCAAGTGATACCGAGACTCGGAAGAGTACTTCTGGATATATTTTTTTCTCTTGGATCAGGAGTAATTTCTTGGTCCTCGAAAAAACAACAAGTTGTTGCACTTTCGACCGCTGAAGCAGAATACATAGCGTAGCTTTAGCGGCATGTCAAGCAATATGACTTCGTAGGATGCTATGTGAATTGATGCATGAACAGGCAGGTTCTACAAAAATAATATGTGATAACAAATCGGCTATGGCTTTGGCCAAGAATCCTGTTTTTCATGGCAGGAGCAAACACATCGATATCAAGTATCACTATATTCGCGAGCAAGTCAAAGATGGCGAAATTGAGCTTAACTTCTGCAAATTGGCATATCAGATTGCAGATATTTTGACTAAACCATTGAAGGCAGATTTGTTTGAAAAATTGAAGATGATGCTTGGAGTTGTTGAATTCCAAAATCAATTTTAAGGGAGGCTGTTGAAATAAAATAAAATTGATTATTGGAAAGATTGCCGGATGAGAAACCTACAAGCATTGAAGGAGCCATAAAAGCTTTATGGTAGGCTACATGGATTTGAAGAATGGAAGTTATTGAAGATTTCTGTTACTTTATTGTGCGTTTTGATTGTGTTTATGATTACATGTATGAGGTTGTTTTGTTTTAGTCATTAAATTTGTGGGTTGTTATGTAATCGTCGGCGTTTGTAAACTTCAATTCCTATATAAAGGGATGAAGTTGTGAGTTGTAATCTAAGCGACAAGCCACAGTCCATGAAGACACAAATAAGAGAAAGCATTCTCACTAAAATTTCTCCCTCAAATTTCTAGTGTTTTTATTCGAAGTTTCCAAAGTTTATTGTCATTCTTTTGGTTCCAACAGCATCAACTATCTCGCATCAAAACCATCGCTGAAGGTAACGCCTCAACTCGAATTGCTGCATATTTTGTTTGGTGTCTATTTGTACTGTTTATATAGAGTTGCGGTTCCCCAAAACACCATCTACCGTAATTTGTAGCCTCTAGGATGCATCCAAAAGCCGTCCACTGCTCCTCACCTCTTGGATCGTGATGAGAAAGAGAAGACGAAGAAGAAAAACAAGATGCAGCATCCATGGGCAACGTTGTGAGGTTCCGCGGTCGTGAGCAATCACAGGCCTTTACTTTTGTCGGCTCTGCTGGTGAGGTGAGATTCGTCGTCAACACCGCCTTCGATTTTGCCTTTACACGTTTTAAGTTGATCAAGTTGTTGGGTTCCGAATCTCCAGGAGTTGATTACAAGGCGGTGATGCGAAAGGGATGTGACGGAGATCTAATTAGAAGGAATTACAAGAGAGTGCGCTCGTGATTGTGAAATTGCGTAAGATGATTGCGATGTGGAGAGAGAGAGACAGAGAGAGAGAGAGGCATCTAAATTGATTTGCTGCATGGAAAGGGAAACGTTTCGTCTATCGTTCTCTTCTTCTTATTGGATTTTTTCCCTTGCATCTCTGGACAGAAATCCTGGTTAATGGTGATGGCTCAACTCTTCCAATCGGAAACCATGCTTGTATCCATCTATAAATCTATAAATAATAACAAAATTGGGAGAACAGAGCTTTTTGTTGAGGCCACATTGTTGTAAATCGGCGTCGCAGCGGAAGCGGATCGTAAGTTTTGCAATTATGTCGGGAGCTATAGAAATCGATCGAAATAAAACGAGGAACAATAAAACAAGGACACCAGAAATTTACGTGGTTCGGTCCGAATATCGGAACCTACGTCCACGGGAGAGCCAGCAAAATAATCCACTATCAAATCGGAGAATTACAGGATTACAATCGCACATGCACTCAAGTGTTTCCCAGCCCTACTGTATACCCGATACCCACGGTGTTTAATAACTCACACTCAATGAACTCGACTCAGCACAAAACCTCTCTCTGAGCTCTCGTCTCTCACACTCTCTCGAGCTCTTTTCTCTCGCTCACTGCCAAGCTCTTCCTTTTCAGCTCGCTGCGTCCTCCGAAGCTCTCGCTCCTTTTATCGGTGCCTGGAAGGAAACAAATCAAAGCTGTACTCCAGAGTTGTCAGAACGGCGCCGATCTTCAAAGCATGCGCCTCCATGCAATTAATGAGAGTGTGCGCGTATGACCATGCAGAAGGAGAATAGCTTCTGCCATCTCTATTTCTTTATTCTGCCATCCCTCTTTCTTTATCAATAAAAACAAGAGAAGCCCACAGAGAAACCGTGAAAGAGGGAATTCGGCGCCTACAAGTGCTGACCAACCAATTCTTCTACGAGCATGCATGCACATGGCCATGTGCATGCATTAATGACGTAGAAGAATTGGACGATCACCCCTTCAGCCTTCCATCTTTCTTCAATAAAATAATAAAACCCCATTCTCTATTAAAATAATATAGAAGCCTTCATGCACGTCTCTTTCTCCGCCTCTGCTTGAACAAGAAGATTGTGGATGCCTTCATTTCCAACGTGAAGCGCAGATCGCGGAAGGGATTCTTTCGGCTTCTATCACACGCCATTTCATTGAATGCTCGATGGACGTTCTTTCTCATTTCGGCATGTAAATGTTTTGCACGTATTGGGTATCGTATATGGATTCAAACTTGAGACAAAATATAACACACATCATCACTAAATTGACTTTTCTTCTGCGTTTCCACTTCACGTTACTAAGAAATACATATTGATTGAAAAAGGCAAAATTATTGTAATAATTAAAAAAAAATGTAAAGGTGCCTACTAGAAACTATATATGATAATAATAATAACTAGGGGTATGCAAATGAACTGAGATCGCCTGACACTAGACTGGATTGGACCGAAACCGGTTGTTCTTAAGGGAACTGGTCTAGTTCCCAGTTCCAATTTATGGGAACCGGTGGATACTGGACTGGAAATGGTTCTCGGTTCCATGGGTGGATTCACTCACCCAGACCGGACCAGTATTATAATAATAAATTTATTATAATGATATATTATTTTTTAATATTAAAAATGGTTAACAAGTAGCAACTGTAGCTTCAAATTTGGAGCCTCTTAATTGCATGCTTTTATAGCTCTATAAGTCACAAAAAACTTTCAAGGAGAAAAGTAGAAATATTTTTGCAAGTGATTGATCTATTTCACAGATTTTGTGGCCTGAAAGTTAGTTTTCTTTTTTGTGGTGAAGGCACTTAATATCGAAAGTCAAAAGTTGCTTAATGCCTCGGCAAGCTCTTCTTCACCATTAGCGACAAACTTTATGGTTTAGGTTCGGGTAAATGAAGTTAGCATATGTTATGTTCAAACTAGAAACTTTCTGGTTGCGTAGACTTTATAATAAAAAGAATGGTAATATTTGATTAATGTTTGGTAAGACCGGTTCCATGGATTCACCTGGCGGTCTAGTTCCCAGTGGAACCATGCAATGAATGGGCGGTTTCTGGTTCTAATTTTTCGAAACCGATCCTTAGTGAGTGGTTCCCGGTTCTAGGGTAGAAACCGCCCATCTGGACCATGCTCATCTCTAAAAATAATAATAATTAAAAAATTTAAAGGTTTCTACTTAGAAAAAAAACCATATATATAAGAGTTTTTTTGGTAATACAGTCATTAATGCTGATTTTGTTAAGAACCAATTGAACCTGTAATTGGCGATTTTTTGCAATTAATGTTTTTTTGTCAAACAATTAATGTTGTTGATTAGCATGTATAAATTGTTATACACATTACGGTCAATTTCGACTTCTATTACATTAAATATGAATAATTAATGCAATACATTTCGTTTGAATAAAAGTATTCTAATCCACCTACTGTCTCTTCCGTGGCTATTTTCGCAATAATCCATATTCCTTTCTGATGATTTAGACGATTTTTTGGCATCTAATTATTTCTATGTTTAAACTAGTAAGTATTAATCAGTTGGGGTCTCTACCCAGTCCCCACCGGTTCAACAGCCCTTTATTACAGAATTAGTATTTTCTTAATTTATAATTACTTTCATTTATCATCTTTTTATATAGTGCTGTTGTACAATAAATGAGGTGGGATTGTTATTTGAGGAGCCAAATCGAATAACATAGTGGTTGGGAGAAGACAAAATGGCTCTTGAATTGCGATTTCTATTATTTTTCTTGTCCTCTTTGACATTAAGAAATAACATATTCTCACTAGAAACTTTATACGTGTAAACTTATATTTTCCTGCACTCAACTTTGTCCTTCATATTAACATTGGTATAGATTAATATCACAATGTGTTTTAGGTTATAAAAAGTTATATTGTAAAAAATAGGACATCATAAAATGGTTACATTCAAATAAATGATCTAAAAGATTGATTTTTTTTTTTATCCTTTCTATACTACCATGTACAAATGATTAATCTTTTACTTGATTTCTTATTACAATTTAATTTCTTACTGTGTCCTTTCTATAATAAACACTATAATTGGATAATGAATCTTTTTTTCTCGTGCTACATTTTTCAAATAAAATCTACTACTATTATATTGTGATTATTACGTTGAAGATCTGCAGTATTTAGAAGTAAACGAGTATTCAATGAGTTACAAAAGAGAGGGCCATGCATGGAAGGATGAAGCTTGCACTCCTAATTTCACAGTACATGAACCTTTAGTTTCTCTAATAGTCATCTTGCTCCATCTTGCAAGCAGAAAGATTCTCTAGTTTATTCCTTATTCATTCTCTATTGGTTTTAAAGCTCCTCTTTCCAGAACAGCAAATTCTTTTTCACGGGTGAAAAAAGAAGAAGGAAAAATCACAAGAATAAATGGGACCATGCAATTTAGAAGTTGGGGTGGGGACACATGAGTGAGGGAGTGGGGTTTCGCAACTTGCACACAGCATATAACACAAGTAGTGACTTGTAAAATAGATAGGGACAAAACCAAAAAATAATAATAATAATAATAAAATAGAAAGAGTCGGCCTATCATGCCTAACTTTTGAATGTAAGCAAGTATTAAGATTTCTCAACTCGTGAAAGTTTGTTTTTACTAATTTTTGGAATGACCGTATCAGAAGGAAAAGTTCTTTCATCATGTGAAATGATTTAGGAAGCAATTCCAAAAATTACGAGTTACACAAGCATAAGTGGTTTGGCTGATGAAATTGGATCAGAGGTGGAAGAAAAGATAAATCAGTTCTTAGATACGTTCTCTCCCAAAACATTGTTGAAGTGTTATAGAAAGCACGTGTTATCCTTCTACATATTATCTATTTTGACCCTTCATACACTGAGCATTAAGACGATATTAAAAAGTTCATCAAAGATGAAACAAAAAAGAGAACATGTCATTGAATAAACTATTCGATCATGAAGAACTCATTTGGCGGGAAATTTGTAACGCGACACTGAATTAAAAGGAACGTAAAATGTTAACAAATATCAATTTAAGGATAGAAAAGAGTGACTAGGATGGGACAATATGATTAGGTCATCTTTAGGCATGATGTGGCATGGAGAAGTCTAGTTTGGGAAATTGTTTCGAGAGAGAGATCTATATATTTTGATAAGTGAAATTTGATGTGTAGTGAAAATGATAAATTTATTTAAATGTGCCTTGAAGACATTCTCGATAGTTTTCTTTTCTATTATTTAAATTAATAGGAAAATCGAGTCAAGTCAAAAAGCACATGTGTTGGGAATTACTGATTTCCTAAAATCGGATTCGACACTAAAACGAACCCCTAAAAAGAGTGCGGAAGACGAGCCCGGGAAAATCACATGTGTCACGCCCCGAACCTCGAGCACGCGCACATCCCACTGTGGTCGATAGAAATGCGACTTCCCAGGACACGTCGCCGACCCATTCATTTAATTGCACATGTGGAAGCGGATAAATAATCCCCGGACAAAACTCAATTGGGATAGAAAAGCGGGATCACATTTTCAAATTCAAACCACACACCTTTATACATGTCAAACTAGTTCAGTTACAGGACTAGGCTATTAACAAAAAGATCTATAAAAGATCAATCCTAAAAAACTAAGCTGTCCTAAGATCAGCCAGATAGGTCCATTCGCTAGCTCTTCAGTCAGGATTGGCGAAGTCAAAAATCCTCTCAGCGACCCTCACTGGTCTACCAAAAAGCTCTAGAGGATCTGCCATCTAGGGACCTGAAATTGTTATCCCACAACGGGGTGAGACAATGTCTCAGCGAGTCCTACCCTCTAAAACTCAATTAGGAAGAAAATAAACCCCAAGGCGCTCTAGTCACACAAAGAGGATTGAGGACTTACCTCATCTCAGTCCAGTCCTACACGTCAGTACAATTCATACGTCTATCCATTCATACCATCTATCCATCCATTAATACAAACATGGCTCACACAAGCTGATATAGATGCAATGCTCTCACAAGCTGATATAGATGGTAGCTTGCACAAGCTGATATATACATAGATGATAGCTCGCACAAGCTGATATATGGATCGTTGCTCTCACAAGCTGATAAACGATCATTGCTCTCACAAGCTGACATATAGTGCTCACACAAGCTGACCCATATATAAACCAATTGCTCGCCAAAGCTGTACATATATTTAAACCATAGAACCGGATATACAATCCAATAACATCCAACGATTCAAACTGGTCCTACAAACCAATTATGGTGCCAAAAGCCAACACCGGTATTTTCAAGTTAAATACCAAAACTTCTCCAATTTCACTCAATTCCACATTTTTGGAATTATTAACCACAATCATCATTTTCACTCAATTTCGCAATTTCGCATACAATTGATACAAACTGACCGCACTGCTGCGATCAATGCGAAATTCTAACGACCTAGGCCATCCCGGCAAAATTTTCGAAATTATTAAATAATTAAATTTAATTCCGAAAATTAAATAATTAAATATTATATTATAATAATATAATATAATTTAATAAAATAATATTTATAAAATTCGAAATAATTAATTAGGGCTTAAACTATATTACACTAATTTAAACATACAATTAGCCCTAATTAAACATCCATTAAACTAATCATACAACTAATCTAATTTACATTAAAATAATCTAATCTAACCACCTAAGCCTAATTAGACTAATCTAAACACCCATTAAGCATGATTAATTTACTAAGCGAGGTTTAGAGGATAAACTCACCGGTGAGTTCACGACGACCACGACACCAAGGCGGTCGATAAACCCCGAAGCGGCGACACCAACGGAGGCCGGGAAGGGCTTGAAAACGGGCCACGAAGTCTCCAAAACCTTGCTGTCTTCTGCTTCTGATCTGGGCTGAACTGCAGAGAAGAGGCTGAAAACCGCGAAACAAGCGAAACAGGGGGAACAAGGCGGTTCCAGACGGTCCGGCGAGTGGCGGACTCCGGCGGCCGTACAGGACGAACAACGGCTTCGTTCGGGGTGATTTTGGGCTTGTTGGAACGGTATGGATGTCCTCTTCCCGAAGATATGTGGCTCGTTCACTGGTTCATCCGGGAAGACCACTTTTGACTCGAATCTTTGATGAAAGGTCGGCTGGAGCGAAAACCGGCAAAGGTGGCCGGGTGGAGGCGTGCGGCGGCTGCAGCTCATTCTGCGCTGGTCTTCTTGTTGGCTTGAGGGATTCGAAAATGAAGAGGAGAGGGTCTTGGATGGTAGAGAGGTGAGAGAGATGGAGAGGATAGAGGTGAGGGAAGAGATAAGAGAGATGAGATAGAGTTGAGGTGGGGCCTTGGCTGATATTTTCCAATCTTGCTCTCCAAGATTCATCCTAGGCCAAGTAAGATCCCTTGGCCTCCATTGATCCACACCAATACCTCTCATGACTTCACTTTTGGTCCATTTGGCTAGGGGAAGGGAGGGTTACGAATTTTGCAAGAATTGTCTTCAATTGGTGGCTTGATCCACTTCAATTCTATCTCAATTGGCCTCCATAAAATCAATTAGTCATCCATCAACCATCTCGATATTTTTCCTCACCCATATATCCATCTTGCTTCCCAATTTTGCTATCAAAAATAATCACTGGCTTTTTCTGCACAGAAACGACTCGGCGACGACTTTTTCCCAAAAAGTGTCGGGTGTCAGAAAAATATTCTAAGACTGCGTCGACGCTCCTAGAATTTATTGTGACATGACAGAATCTTCAATTTCTGAAATCGGACTCGAATTGGCGGTTAATTTCTATTCGACGCGTTTTTAGCGTGACCTAGGCTACCAGGTAACTTTCAAATATTTTTAAGTGCAATTGACTCGTGGTCGATTTTCTTTGAGCCACTATGAACCCACTCGACTCATTGGCGACTTTCGATTGTCATGAAAATCCCGAGGATCCAAATACGGACACAGGGTACCAAAACAATAAGAAAATCAGTCTAGTGCCGGTCGACATGAATTTTCTAATTTAGTGGTGTCACCCACGATTAGCCACACATCACTGTTGATCCAGTCTATCTCTGATTTCAAATCGATTTTTAACTGTGCCGTAATGACCTCTAAAAATGGACACGGTCGAAAAGCCGATTCCTAGTCAAATTCTCAAGTCTATTATTACCTTAAAATTTCTTAATAATTTCCCCAAATAGTCTAGTTATCTCGAGAGTGATCGGCTCTGAGAATAACCCTATAGACACGTCAATGAAATGCCCGATTCATTCAGTAGAAGACAGGGTTGAAAATTTGGGATGTCACAACATGTATCACCGATCCTAAAGCACATCACAGAATTGAACGTACCTTTTAGCCATAGATTAAACACGGACGCTGATATGAGGAAGAAAAACTAATCCCGTTCGATCCGATGATGTCAATTCGCCTTGAAGGGAAGAGAGTGTCGTCTTTTTATCTTACTGTTCTTCTTTTGGAAGGAGAGAGAGAGGAGGAACGTACGTTATGTCAAAAGGTTCGTTCCTCCCTCTCTTTTTTTTTCTTAAATACGTATTCTCCAAAGGACGTGTCCCTTCGCGTAAAAGACGTTTCCTCAAAAGTTACAACTCTTCAACGTATCCCTCCATCCATGGGCCCTAAACTTGTGGGCCAGGCTTTTAGGCCCAACATGGGTGGACGGGCCAACTTAGGCCCATCACATTAATAATAAATAAAACCATAATCTCCTACTCGCACATGGTGGGCCAAAACCAACATGGGCGGATGGGCCCTACTTAGGCTCATCAATTGAAAATCCATCAACTCCCACTTGACATAGTGGACCGAATAGAATCCTCTTTTCCTCACTGGAACATTCATACCGGTGAATAATCCGTGCGACCAGCATACTTTGAGAGCTCGTTGCTATACATCTGTTAGGAATATATAGCAGCTCATAATGGGCATCACACTCTGAGTAGATTTAGTATGCAGTTCCCTAGATCGATCGATCACATTTATATCTCTCTTAATCTCTTTTAAACAATGATATATATATATATATATATATATATATATATATATATATATTGTAATCACAATTATGATTATCCCAAAGACAGTCATAATTGGTCGACCAGTGAATACAAAACTATAATGTGATTCTTCAAATTCGATCTTCCTCTTTCCTTCAAACTCTTAATTTCAGTTCAGCTTGCTTTTCTAGAAATGTCTCATTAGATCGAATCAACTCATGACCATTGGCAACATCCTAAGATAGCAAACACTAAATAGAAATCCTGAGAATAAGTAAAAGTCATGAGGGCACTAAAATTGAGGAACTCTTTTCCTCAAGAGTGTCACACGGCATAAAAGTTGAGATCAAACTTTTGCCACTCTTATTGGTCGTATCATGCATACGTAGTATGAAATACGTATTACGGTATTTAACTCATTTCCCATGGAGCGTATGTCTACATCTTTAATACTGTACATATGATAGTTCAGACATACCCAATGTCTAACTTGAGTTCACATATCTACTCATACACAGAATTCATTAGAACTCACATCTAGCATCTTAGATAGATAAAGTAAAATATGTGGGGTATTTTACTTTCGGACATAGTACATATCATGTCCTTATCTTAACACTTAGTTAAGACGACATATATATTTTAAGCTTGAGCTCTCAATTATCACCTAGATAATAAGCTTAAAAACCATCTCATCTCTATTTATCACATAGTAAATAGAGGCGATTACCCGTGTGAGTGGGCTAATCTCTTATCTGTCCGACATACTTTCTCAACTTAATATAATGCACTGAACATTAAGATGCATAAATGTCAAACAAAGATTCATAGGCATTAATGATGAAAACACAAATTCATTAAATGTGAACAACTCAGGGAAATTACAATATCCAGTACATCAGACTCTACGCAATTCTAGAGATTTTACATAACCACAAAACACATCCCTAGGTATTGGCTTTGTCATAGGATCTGCTACCATTCTATGCGTAGATATGTACTGTAAGTTCACATCCTTTCGTGCAACCATATCTTTGACAAAGTTATACTTGGTATCTATATGTTTGGTCTTGCCATGATATTTTGGATCTTTGGTGTACGCTATAGCTGCTTGGCTATCACAGTTAACCAATAATGGATTTGCAGCTTTCTCAATAACACCTAAATGATCCAAAAATGTCTTAAGCCAAACTCCTTCTTGTACCGCTGCTGATAATACCACGAACTCAGCTTCCATTGTGGACAAGGCTATACATGTTTGCTTCTTACTGCTCTATGATATGGCACAATTGTTCAGTAAGAAAGCAAATCCAGAGGTAGATTTCCTTTCATCTAAATCTCCTCCCCAATCAGCATCTGTATAGCCTTCAAGTTGTAGATCCTTTCCTTGGTAATTCAGCTTGTAATATCTCAGTATTCTTTTAACGGCCTTCCAATGTGCTTGACCTGGATTGGATTGGTATCTACTCACCATTCCAACTGTAAAACATATGTCGGGTCTTGTACACATCATAGCGTACATCAAGCTCCCAACAGCACAACATAAGGAACATGTTTCATTTGTTCCTTCTCTTGTAGAGTCCTTGGACACAGTCTACGGCTCAATCCTTCACCTTTTGCAATAGGAGTATCAATGGGTTTACAATCTTGCATACGAAATCGTTCAAGAACCTTATTTATGTATGTTTCTTGCGAAAGAGATAATGATCTCTTTGAACGATCTCTTGAAATCTTAACTCCAAGGATGTATGCAGCCTCACCCATATCTTTCATCTCAAAGTTGGAAGATAACCAACTCTTAACAAGATTAACAAACTCCATATTGCTTCCAGCAATTAGTATATCATCAACATATAATGATATGATCACAAATTGATCTTTGGATCTTTTGATATATACATAATGATCCTCATCAATCATTGTAAAATCATATGCCATTATGGCATTATGAAAACGTATATACCACTGTCTTGACGACTGCTTAAGACCATATATCGAGTTCAAAAGTCGACATACCTTTTTTTCTTGGCCTTTTGTAATGAAACCAACAGGTTGTTCCATATATATTTCTTCATCCAATTCTCCATTGAGAAAAGCAATCTTTACATCCATTTGATGTAATTCAAGATTCATACTTGCAACTATTGCCAGAATAATGCGAATCGAGGTAAATCTCACAACAAGAGAAAATGTTTCTTCATAATCAATTCCTTCTTGTTGATTATACTCCTTCGCCACAAGGCGAGCCTTATGCCTTTCTATCGAGCCATCAGATTTACTCTTTATTTTGAGAATCCACTTGTTCCCAATAGCTTTGCGTCCTTTTGGAAGGTCAACCAGTTTCCAAACTTGGTTTAACTTCATTGACTCCATCTCCTCTTCCATTGCATGCATCCATTTTTCCTTACTAGGGCAATTTAGAGCCTCAATAAGATTTCTTAGCTCATCTTCATCTTGTGGAGCAACCATAAAAGTTTCCCCTTCAATGTCAAAATGTCGACGGGGAATACTTTTGCGACTTGTTCACCGTATGGGAGATTGTGCACTTTGTACATCATTCCCCATCATGCTCCCACTCAGATTAGATAATGACGATATCATCTCATCTTGTGGTTGTAATTGAGAGTGAGTTGAATCAAATTCATTACTTCTCATGTTACTCCCACTTGGACGAACACCACTATGTTCATTATCTTGATCCAAGGTTTCAAATATGGAGTGTTCTTCACCTATTTCGCCATTCTTAGGAAATTCATTCTCTAAGAATGTGACGTCCCGTGATTCGAATTCAGTTATACTTCCACTTTCCTGCTCACTTATGAACACATATCCTTTCGAGTGTTCAGAGTATCTTATGAAAATACTCTTCTTTCCTCTAGGACCCAATTTCCCAAACTTGTGAAAGGACTCATGAGTATAGGCAGCACAACCCCATGGCTTAAGAAAACTTAAGTCCGGTTTTCTACTTGTCCATAACTCATATGGAGTGGAAGTAACTGATTTGGAAGGCACCCGGTTAAGTATATAAACAGCAGTTAATAACGCATCACTCCAAAAGGTGATAGGTAAATTAGCATGCGCCATCATGGACCTAACCATTTCCAATAGGGTTCTGTTCCTTCTCTCCGTAACACCATTTTGTTGAGGAGTATATGGAATAGACAACTGTCTTTCTATTCCTTTTTCATCACATAATTTTCTGAACTCATCGATAAATATTCTCGACCTCGATCGGATCTTAATACTTTTATTTTCTTGTCTAATTGATTTTCTGCCAAGTTCATAAACTTTTTGAAACAACTCAATGCTTCAGATTTATGAGAAATCAAATAGACATATCCGAATCGAGTATAATCATTTATAAATGTGATAAAATAAATAGCCCCGTGCCTTCCTCTCACATTCATCGGACCACAAACATCAGTATGAATTAAATGCAAAGGAAATTCAGCTCTTTTTGTGACATCCCAAATTTCATTAGTATTCATTAGTGTAATTGAATCATTAGGAGTTCGGATTATTTTAAATCGGGCCAAGAAGTGAACCCGATGGATCGTGAGGATCGAATGGGCTTGAGGAGCAAGCGGGCCGTATGATTATTTAGAATTGGGTTTATGAACTCGAGTGAGAGATTATGGGCTTGGACTTAGCTTGAAGCGGGCTAAGGTTCGGAATTATTGGATTTGTAGATTTAGTTTAGTGGGCCGGGTTGTTATAGATTAGGCCCATTGGGCCAGAGATAAATAAATTAGGCCCAAGTAATTTTATTTTTGGTTAAAATTTATTGATAAGATAATTTTATTAATTGTAATGCTAACATAAATTTCTGACTTTAGCATTTTGTGATAGATTCTTTTTAGACTAACACTAACTAGTTGATACGTATATATGTTGCGATTTTGTGTAATTGAAACCAAGTAGAACGAAAGGAATTAATTGAAGAACATTATCAACTAATGTTATAACTAATAACATGAATTAAAAACCTAACAAAAATTAAATGGCAAATGGCAAGGAATTCCTCAATTGAAGGCCACGACATCACCCTTCCCTCCCCTCCATTTTCTCTCCACCACCCACGGATTCAATGTCTTCTCAACCAAAACAAGCAAAGAGGGATAATCATTAGCATATCTCATCATTTCCTAGCCTAGAGATTAGTTAGTAGGCTTGTTTCCTCATAAATTTCGAAATTCCCTCTCTCTCTCCTCAAAACCGAGAAACCCATCTTCATCTTCTTCTTCTCTTCTCTCTCGGACGAGCAGTAAAGAACCAGCAACAAAACCAGCCATTTTTCCTCTTGCATGCGAGGTTTTGGTGCTGAATCTTGAAGTGTTTTGTATGATATTGATAGCTGAACAAAGGTAAGGAAAAATAGAACTCTAAATTGAAGTTTATCCACCATTTCATCAAGAAAGCTTGTGGATCTAACCAAGCTATGAAGGATATGACTTGTAGTTGTTGTTTCATGGTTAATCGGAGTTGAGTAAGAGATAGATTAGAGATAGATGTCGTTGCATGTCATTTTTGAGCATTGCATGTTATGAAATTCAAGTAAGAGTATGCTGTCTTGTTAAGAAAAGTGATGAGAAGTGTCAGTTTTGTGTTGTTTTGAGCTTGATGAACCTAAGAGTGAAGCTAGAAGTCATTGCATGTTGTTTTTAAGTTTTGCATGTCTCGGAAACTTGATGAAAGTTGGCTGTTTGATGAAGTGAAGTGATGAGGTGTATTCCGAGTGGATAGAGTTGGTACAAATGGAGATGAGTGATCTCGTGGATGCGGCAACACATTGAGCCGAGTTAGGAATCGATTGATTGCGAGGATAGACATGCCGAAGTTACTTTTAGTTGCTGTGATTAGGTATTAGAGTATTGTCGAAGGATTTTTGTGAAAAGTTAAATAGATTAGTCGGATGAAAGTAAATGAAATCGTGCATACGTTCGGTTCTAGGTAAAAACGGGTATGGGATCTTTTCGTTTGTATTTATTTTTCTTACGTATGACTACTGGAAATAGGAAAGGAATTATTCTATATGGTAGAACATCGATAATATTGAGTTAGATAAGTAGCTAATACCATATGAATATAAAAACATAGTGATAAAAAGGAATTTGGTAAAAATCAGTGAACTGTTTTTGTTAGGAACGGTATGACCTTTACTGATTATGCGAATTTTCTGTATTTACCTAGTTAGAATTGGACCTTGATGTCTAAATGAAAATTGTAGAACACATCTTAAGGAATAAAGTGTCAAAATTTGAGATTAAATGAACAAGAATTGATTAGTAAAACAATTTTCTTAGTGGATATAAAATCTGGACGTCGGTACAGGATAATAGTAAAGATTACAGTAATTTTTTTTTCTTAATACAGCAAGATTCGAACTTAAGTTTCTTCACGGAAGTTGTCAATCTATGTCTTTAGTATAACATACTAAAATTTGGTAATATTTTGACAAGAATTGATATATTTTCTATGACCAAAACAGAAACTGTGCATTGAACCAGTAAGTTGTCCTAATCCGAGAACATCTAATATATATACTATGTTATATATTCGACTCAGGAGATATACATAGAGTCTAATAAGCTCTTAGTAATATTAGTCATAGGCCGCATACGTCATTAGAAATATAAGTGCATATAGTACCATGCGAGTGCAATGTGTGCGGTGCATAGTGCTTGATTATGGGATAAATATTTGTTCGGCATGGTATGGGACATGTCGTAATGGATTTTATCTTATAATTTGGACACGCACGTGTGCTAGGATCATGAGAATTAGATACATAGTTAGATACTTTGGAGTCTTTTCTTTTGCATATGATAAATGCATTAATCAAAGGTGTGGTGGTGTGAAATGTGTGCATAAGAGAGTGAATGAACCCATCGGTACAGGGATACCGGTGATGCCCTCGGAAGTTTGGGATGCCCATGTTGAGTGGTCTTGGATGCCTCGGTAGAGAGATACCGGGATGCCTCGGAGTGAGATGCCCTTGTGTGTGATCAAGGATGCCTCAGTAGTGTGTGATACTGAGATGCCTCAGAGTGAGATGCCCCTTGCTGTGTGGTCTTGGGAGGACCTCGGTTGTGTGATACCGGGATGCCTCGGAGTGAGATGCCCATAATAGAAATATTGTGGAAGTCCGGATAACGTACTTTCCGGAAGTGACTCGATCAGGCCGGCAGAGTTCCTGGTTATGACTGATTCGAGGGTGGATCATATGCACACTAAATATAATTCTATTTGGCGAGTGAGTTCATGCATTATTGTTGCATTGTATCATGATGTGAAATTGATTGTGAAAAGGTAAGTATGGAGATGGATGCATATAAGGTGATTACTTAGGTGATATATTAATATCTAATTGACTATGCTTGTGACAACTATATTATTATATTCTGAATTGTTTGGATTATGATTCCCTTGAGATATTGATGGTTGTGGATTATTTAAGTTAGAGTTTTATTATTCTTTACTGGGCATAGTTTTGCTCATACCTTACATTTTTCAGATTGATAGTATGGACGTGCCGCCATTAGCTCGTTACGGTGTGATATCGAACATAGAGGTTACTTTTACCGATGTGTATGATGCTGATGTTGAGCTGACCTTCTCCAAATACGAGGCTACGTTATGGATGGATGATGGTAGAGCTGAGATGATCCCCATGAAGTTTGTTGCCTGGTTTGTCAAACATGATGGAGCGATGTTTGGCCCTATCCCTTTTGGCAATGATGGAGCAGGAGCTGGGACGGATGGCGCCTAGACGCCTTTGATCACGAAGAAGCTGTCTAACTTTTGTTTCTTTTTGCACGTGGGCTTGTGTGGGAACTTATGAAGTAGATACCCTCACCCTCTTATCCCTGGCTGTTGTTGCGCCTTACTTTTGCTATAAATATGTTGTATATAAAGGCGATGAACATGGAAAGAGTCCAGGTTGATAAATTTTGTAGGCCCTGATGATGGTAAAAGAAATGAAGCTTCTTGTGATCTTATCTATATGCATAAATACATTGGTCTATAATGGGTAGAGTATTTGTAGGATAACCTCATAGTACAAACTATAGATTTTAAATAATCCATGTTATACATGCTAACCTTCAATGGTAAATACTATAGATACTAAAGAAGGAGGTTACAAGTTTAGAAAGATAATACTAATAATAATTTCCGCCTGCGCTTAGTACGTGACGCCCTAGGACGTCACACTTTTACCTTTCCAAATGGTTTCCTTGTTGTTTTCCCTACTAGGCAATGCTCACATATAGGCAAATCAACTTTTTCAATGTTGCCCAACAAGCCCTCTTTGGCTAGTCTATTCATACGTTGTTGGCCAATATTACCAAGTCTAGCATGCCACGCATTCAAATTATTATCATATGAATTAGGAGACATGAGAAGGGAATAACAAACATTTGCATTAACATAGTCAATATCTAATACAATGAAACCATCCAAAAAATAACCACAACCATAGAAATTTGTATCCAAAAACAAATCCATACCTCTATTATGGAAGTTCATATTAAAACCTAGCTTGACCAACAATAAAACAGACACTAAATTTCGACGAATCTCCGGAGCATACAATACATCATGTAGGAATAAAGTGCGTCCACCACGCATGTTTAGTTGGCATGTGCCAATTCCTTTTACTTTAGCTCTAGAGTTGTTTCCCACATAGATCCACTTAGTTCCAATTGGTACTCGTCGAAATTCCACGAAGGATTCTCTATCCTTCGCTACATGGTCTGTCGCTCCTGAATCTACAGTCCACAAAGGATTAGACTTAGTAAAAAATACAGAACTTGACACATAGACAAAGTTCTGAAAAGCACAAGAGGTGTATACCTTCTTTGGCTCACGACAATCGCGAGCATAGTGACCATTCTTGTCACAATTGTAACACTTTACCCTTGTCAGCTTCTTCATTCGAGGACGTTTTCCTCTGTCATGTTGGTCAACCTTTGGCTTCTTCCTTGAAGGACCTTCTCCCTTGCCTTTCCTTTTATCGAACCAGCTAGGACGTTTGCGCTTGGAGCTCGAAGCTCCATGTGAGCTAGAACCAGCATGATAAATTTCAGCTTCCGGCTTAGTCGCCAAGAGGCGGTCCTCTTCCAGCTCAAGATGACGCATTGCATCCTCAAAGGTTTTGATATTCTCATTATGGGTCAGGTGCACCTTCATATGCTCCCAACTCTGAGGCAATGAACGAATCACTGCTTGCACTTGCTGCTCATCAGTCAGGACATGGCCAGCATCTTTCAACTCAGTTATCATGTTTGACATCTTTCTAAGGTGTTGCTTCATGGTCTGACCATGAGGCTTCTTATAAGAGTCAAACCTAATAGTGAGTTGTCTCAGTCTGGTCACCGAAGTATGACCAAACCTTGCTGCCAACGCTTCCCACATTTTCTTGGCATTCTCAAAACGCCTGAACTCTCGCATGACGTCATTTTCCATGCTACTCAGCAACGTAATGCGAGCAAGGGAGTTCTTTCTTTTCCATGCAGCAAAAGCATCCTAATCTAACTTATGCTACGCAGTGTTTCCTTCTTCAGATTCTACCATGGTCAGGTTAAGAGTTTCTAGTGCCTCTTGCTCTTCCAGCACATATTGGATTTTCATGTGCCAGATTTCATAGTTATCGCCATTGAGCTTTTCACCTTTGTTCAGCTCGGCAACTATGCTCTTTGTGGCTGAAGCCATTGATCTGAACACATCATACATATATGCACGAATAATTAATGCCTATCATTTATGCATCCATTTTGCACAAACCCATCATATTAATGAATAATTTCAAGTAAGGTTTCAGAATCAAAAGGTCACTATGTTTCCAATCATCCTCCAAAAAATCCTAACTTAAAACTATCATTAATATAATTGTCTATGCAAAATAAATTTTATGAAGCTACAAAAACTTCTATGAACTACCCACAGCAATCAACAATAACAGAAAGCAAATAATATTTGACATCCAATAGAAAAATAATGCTTTCACATAATACAACTTATATATTAGTTGCTACATCAACAACAACCAGGTAGAAAACATTACATAAGATGTCCACAAAGCACACTAAATAAAGACCAGCCATAACATCTAACACCATTTCAATATGTGAACTGGGAAAGATCCTTTTTTTTTTTTTTAATTTCTTGATATTTTCTTTTGTAACAATCAGTTAATAATCATCTATAAAAGACATCACAATACTCCTATATGAAGCGGCTTTGTTGACATCTCATATGCGATTCAACACTCCTTTCCATTCTTGTGGAAGAGTGTTCATGAAAAATCGCACCATCTCAGACTGTGGCATGGGACGACCATTCCATATGACCTTTTGTATCTTCCCGTTGACTTCAAGAACATGATCAATTAAGTCACCACTCTCCCATCGATAATCAGTTAGCTCAGCTATCAACCTAGAAAGCCTTTCCTTTTGTTTATCGGTAATTACGCGAATAGGCGTGCGTAATTGAAGGGGAGCCATTGTTCCTGCAACAAATGCAGAACAAATAAGGGATTACATATAATCCACATAGACTTAATTGGGAAAAAAGAAACAAATCCTTTTTTTTTTTTCGGGTCAACGATCAAGTCAACGGTTAACGGTCAACGGTCGCGGTCAACGGTCAGTCAACGGTCACGGGCGGTTGGGCGAACTGACCGGCATGTGCCATGCACGTGCACTGTTGGCGTCACGATGACGTCGGCCGCACGTGCGTGGCACGCGCCAGGGGCCGAAATGGTGCAATCGATGCGCCGTTTCGCGCGCGCGTGCGTCGCACACGCCTGGGCGAAACGGCGCGTTTGACGCGCGCTGCAGCGGGGGACCGAATTGGCGCGTGCACGTGCGTTTCGGCCGCGCGTGGCGCCGCGTCCGGCGGCGATCCGCGACTCATTTTTCTCGTATCGACGAGAGCTTCATCCCTGCACTATCAAAAATGAATTTCTACTTGCACAAAATCACGAAACAGGGCAAACAGTACGCGGGTGTCGGGTTTTTCCGTCCCCGATCGACCAACAGTGATTTTTCTCGAATTTTGACCAAAAATTAATCAAAAGCAATAAAAAGGGGTCGGGAAACATGAACCAGGGCTCTGATACCAATGTTGGGAATTACTGATTCCCTAAAATCGGATTCGACACTAAATCGAACCCCTAAAAAGAGTGCGGAAGACGAGCCCAGGAAAATCACATGTATCACCGATCCTAAAGCACATCACAGAATTGAACGTACCTTTTAGCCACAGATTAAACACCGACGCTGATATGAGGAAGAAAAACTAATCCCGTTCGATCCGATGATGTCAATTCGCCTTGAAGGGAAGAGAGTGTCGTCTTCTTATCTTACTGTTCTTATTTTGGAAGGAGAGAGAGAGGAGGAACGTACGTTATGTCAAAAGGTTCGTTCCTCCCTCTTTTTTTTTTTCTTAAATACGTCTTCTCCAAAGGACGTGTCCCTTCGCGTAAAAGACGTTCTCCCAAAAGTTACAACTCTTCAACATATCCCTCCATCCATGGGCCCTAAACTTGTGGGCCAGGCTTTTAGGCCCAACATGGGCGGACGAGCCAACTTAGGCCCATCACATTAATAATAAATAAAACCATCAACATGCATAGGTTCCAAGCAACTTCTGCATAATGCTTCGGAAACTAAAGAGTCAAGGATTTAGAGTCGTTGGCCTGGACTATTGACGAATTGATGGAGTGATTGCTTTTGTCCGAGAAGGCTGAGGGAAGAAGCAGGGGCATGGTGCATTGGTCTTGTTGTGCGGTGCGAACAAAGCTTTCTAGAAGAGTGTAGACAACAAAGCATGACATCTTCAAACAGCACGGGGACTTTGTTGTGATCACCATCAAGGAAGAGGAGAAATAGCTTCATGTCGTCTTCCTAAAATTATGAGAAAAGGGTGGAGGAAGATGTGATAATTGTGAAGAGGTGTGGTCTTGTGGCCTTAGGCGGCCCTCGCCTGGGTCTCGTGATGGTTGCGTGATGGATGGATTGCCCAAGGTCGTGCTACCTCCGATGCAACCCTAATAAGGGCTGCCGGAGGTCGCACAACCTTGGGCGACCTCCAACCGTCGGAGCTAGATCTGGCTCGCCGGCGACCGCAACTCTTCGCCGGACCAACAAAGGGATTGGTCCCTTTTTAATAAAAAAAAAAAAATAATGAGGGACAAAATTGGAAATTTGAAGAATTGGTGAGAGTAGCTTCGGAAGGAAAAAATAGTTTTAGCATTTGGCCAAATGCTAAGGTCCAATGCTAGTCCTTACTAGCATTGGACTTTCAACCTTTTTAATATTGACTTTCAAGTGAAAACTCCTTTAAAATAGTCGCCAAATGGTCTAGCATTTCTCTAAGGGGCTTCGGAGGCCAAAAGCTCATTGGGAATGCTGAACCAAATGCACCCTTAAATTGCTGAGTGTATCAACGAGGCCAGTATGTTAAGTTTCTCGATAGCGTCGTGGCCATATTACTGGCCATGAAAAGAATGAGTTCTAGGAGAAGAAGAGGAGAGTAAAGAAATCCATTTGTGGTATATAGAAGAAGACAAGCAATCGCATTTCATTGCGCAAGCAAACTTATGAAGCTCCATGCGATTACAAGACCAAGGAGAGAGAAGGTTAAGTGAGGAAGCCAGAGATTACACTCGTTTTCAAGAGCCGAAACTCTAACTTCATTGCCGTTATTGTGCAAATTGAATAACAAAATTCTTTATAATCCCAAAACCAGAATAGGATTTGTCTAGAGAGGGTAAAAGATTTTAGTACAAAATGATCTTTATAGAAGATGCATCAGCTTGTGTCGCCTTGTTGACCAAAAAAATTAAATAAAGTTTTCTGGCAATAACTGTGCTAATATTTTCTATTCACGTAAATTAGTATACGACCAAATTTGATTTATAGGAAAAATTATTTATTTAGTTCTAAATTTATTGCACTAATGTCAATTTAGTTCTAAATCATACAATTTTATCAATGTAGTTATAAGTCTTTTTGTGAAATTTTAATACAATTTTTTCGGCAAATTTCGGCTAGAATTTACTGATCTCCATCCTGTGAGGCGGAGTGCGGATAAACTCAATTGAAAAAGGCCTTGTTTACACTTATATATATATTCTGATTTTTCTTTTTATCTTTTTACTGTTCCATCTTCTTCACTTTTCATTTTTGAAAAATGAAGCTAAATTTTCATATTTGAAGCTAAAGGAAGGGGTGAGGACGAGGGAAACTGTGACGTCTTGAAATTCGAGCCATCTGAGGGATGAATGAAAGTGAATTTCGTCAATGCATTGTTGGTTGCTCTCACTCAGAATGGATCACTCCTGAGATACTTGATAGGGCTAGTAAGAGCACCTAGAGGGAGGTGAATAGGTGTTAAAGAAGTTTTTGCAAGACATAACAACTTAATTCGACTTTTATGAGAATAGTAGATAGAAGATGTAAAAGACTATAAACAATTATATAAGACTACGAATTAAAGTAAAGAGTTTAGGGAAAGAGAATTGAAACGCAAATTTTATAGTGGTTCGGCTTAGACCAAGCCTACGTCCACTCTTCCGCACTAACAGCCAACTGGCTGGATTTCACTATGAATCAAAAAGAGATTTGTACAATCTCATGTCCTTGATTCCACAGTGTAGAGACTCTACTACACTTCATCAAGGTCTCACAAGTATTTAATCTCTCTTTTGAGTACAACTTAAGCTCAGTGATTGAATCAGCAAAGAACTAAGAGCTTCAGACTTTGAAAATTTTCTTTCACGCACACACTCGAATAACTTGAGCGTCTTCCTTATATACTCCTTTATGCCATCATAACCATTGGCACCTTCCAAAAGAATTCTTCCAATCTACCCGTTGGACAGAATCAATTAGGGAGATCTCAAGTTTATTTAAGGAATGTGATGATAGCCCACCAATCCTGCTCACCCATACAATCAGGATCTAGGTTTTCATAAGTAGAACATTCCAAGTATACTTTGCCAATCAACAGATCTAATTATTCTTGTTGATAAGAATAATTGATCACGAGATGCTATCTCCAGCCGTGAGGTATTCTTCAACCGTACGAACCAATTCCTTAAAGATATATTCGCATCTGGATAAGTCTTCTTCATCAGATAAATATTTTCTTCGTTAGTCTGGAAGCTATCAGTGAGGATAGACTTTAAATCTTGAGTCTGGAGGTCTTTAGACTTTGATGATAGAATCTGCACGTCTTCAAACTAGGCGATGGAAACGTTTTGTCAACTTCAAAACAAATAAGAAAGTTTTCTCGAACAATCTCCCCATTTTTTATGGTGACAAAACTTTCCTGCAGATTTGAACACTTTTGTCCTGCAAAATAATACTTAAGCGAAACAAAATATCTTCATAAAGATGAATAGATTAGGATAACGATTCTGCAACCATAGAAAACAAGTTAGTCCTGCAAAACAACTGCAAAACAATTATCCTTTCCATAATCATTAACATGGCCTAAGTTACTGCAAGTATCATAAGATCAAATCCAACAAACAGTAATCAAATAGTCCAAATCACAACCAAACAAAAGATAAGTCCAAAAATAAATCCAAACCAAATCAAAAGATCAAATCAAATCTGCATCAAACTTCTCCTCCTTTTTGTCAACAGTAAAAAGTACAGAAAAATAAAAAGAGTTGGTTGAAAATAGAGTCAGAATCATGGCTGTTTTGGAAGGCGAACAAGCTCGAACTCTCCCATAGAATTCATTGTCTCCTCAAGCCTTGCAAAACTTTGCTTCAGTGACTGGAAGTCTTCATCCTGCACAGTAGACTGCACTTGATTCTTCAGGGCATTTAACTGATCATGCAAAGACACTGAAGTGGCCATGAAAGCGTTCTTGAGATCCTGTATCTCATATCCTATAGCATATTGCTGTTTTCGTACATCTAATAGAATCTCCAATAGTCTCGAAAAGTATGTTGTTTGACCTATCACAATACTAGGTCTAGCC
Organism: Eucalyptus marginata; assembly: GCA_014182565.1. Taxonomy (NCBI): domain Eukaryota; kingdom Viridiplantae; phylum Streptophyta; class Magnoliopsida; order Myrtales; family Myrtaceae; genus Eucalyptus; species Eucalyptus marginata. The sequence continues at coordinate 34,242,593 of CM024587.1, read as the reverse complement.
GAGTCAATTCCATGAGCTTTGAGAATGGAGGGATCTTCAGCAGATTGTCCACCATGATTATGAGTGGATGCTTCTAGATAATGAGACGCATACACATCATCTGGATCTGCAGCGGAGTGACTCACATCACTATTAAAGATAGGTGAAGAAGTACCTTTTTGCTCAATAGCTCCCCCTGTTTGTTTGTTTTTAGGAGGAGTAGACAAATCTTCTTCTAGTGTAGCTTCAACTTCAGAGTGACGTTTGTCTGCATCATGTACTCCAGCAGTTCCAGTGTTATCCATCTCAGAGTCACTTGATAAGGATACACCCAAAGTTGGCTCAAGAGAGTCTTCTTGACCCTAGTCTCTCTTTTCTTCTCTCTATTCTTCTTCCTCTTCTTCTTCCTCTTCTCTTCTTTCTTCCTTTGTCCTCCTCTGTTCTTCATTTTCCTTCTCTGTCTCTTCTCTCTCTTTTTCTCCTTCTTCTGGCTCTTCTCTTGTCTCTTGAAAGCTCACAAAACTCTTCAAGTTTCTTAAGGCTGAAAGAGTCATTTCATCCTCATCCTCTTCATCCTGCAAGATGAGAGTTCTCTTCCTCTTTAATGGAGCATCCATGGGCTCCTTGCCTTTCGTTTTGGCTACAGTAGAGTCTTGTTTTGCTTTGATGGGAGACTTCTCTTTCATGCGCTCTAACACCTTGTTAATCTCTTTCAAACGCATCTTTGTGACCATTTTAAATCCAATCACCATTGGAGAAATGTTTGTCAAACATAATGGTGCAGGGATATGAATTTTAAAATGTCTAAAAAGGCATGTGATAAGAGCAGAATAAGGGAGTTGTCCCCTATCCTTCACCACTGTTCTGTACTGTTGGAGAAAACTTCTTTATCTATTTTGAAGTTGACAAAACATTTCCATCAGTCTAGTCTGAAGACTTGCAGACTCTATCGTCAAAGTCTGAAGACCTCCAGACTCAAGATTTAAGGTCTGCCCTCACTGATAATTTCCAGACCAACGAAGAAAAGTTTCATCCATTGAAGATGACTTATCCAGATGCAAGTATATCTTTAAGGATTTGATTCGTACGGTTGAAGAATATCTCACGGCTGGAGATAGCATCTCGTGATCAATTATTGAAATCAACTTAAATAATTAGATCTGTTGAATGACGAAGTATACTTGGAAGGTTCTACTTATGGAAACCTAGATCCTGATTGTATGGGCGAGTAGGATTGGTGGGCTATCATCACATTCCTTAAATGACTCGAGATCTTCCTAATTGATTCTGTCTAACGGGTAGATTGGAAGAACTCCTTTAGAAGGTGCCAACGGTTATGATGGCATGGAGGAGTATATAAGGAGGATGCTCAAGTTATTCGAGTGTGTGCGTGAAAGAAAAATTCCAAAGTCTGAAACTCTTAGTTCTTTGCTGTTACAATTTGTCGAGCTTAAACTGTACTCAAAAGAGAGATCAAATTCTTGTGAGACCTCGAGGAAGTGTAGCAGAGTCTCTACACTGTGGAATCAAGGACGTGATACTGTAAAATCTCTTTTGATTCTTAGTGGAATCCAGTCAGTAGGCTGTCAGTGCGGGAGAGTGGACGTAGGCTTGGTCTAAGCCGAACCACTATAAACCTTGTGTTTCAATTCTCTTTCCCTAATCTCTTTACTTAATTCGTAGTCTTATATATCAGTTTATAATCTTTTATATCTTCAATCTACTGTTTTGTTATAAGTCGAATTAAGTTGTTAAGTTCTGCAAAAACTTTATTGACACCTATTCACCCTCCCTCTAGGTGTTCATACTAGCGTTATTAATTGGTATCAGAGCCTGTGTACTCAATTAATTGAAGTGTTTTTTACTTCTAAGTTAAAGATCCATGGCTAGTATGTTGGCTCCAGGTTTAGTTGAAGGCCAAAGCAACACCAGACCGCCTTATTTCGATGGAAATGAATACAACATATGGAAAAACAAGATGAAGGCATTCTTAAGATCAAAAGATCATTTGGAATGGGATGTGGTAGAAAAAGAAATTATTCCTAAAGCTACATCTACTTCAGAAAGGGGAAAAGAAGTTGCAGACACTGGCGAGATGACTCAAGAAATAACTAAGAGACAAGCTCTTGATGTTAAAGCAATTTACTCTTTATATTGTGCATTATCTCCTACTGAGTATAACAGAATATCCTCTTGTGAAACAACCAAAGAAGTTTGGGACAGGTTGCACATTACCTATGAAGGAATTGATCGAGTAAAAGAGACAAGGATCAATATTCTACTCGGACAGTATGAAGCCTTCAAGATGAAGCCAGGAGAATCTATTATTGACATGTTTAGTCGTTTTACAGAAATTGTAAATGGTCTAGAGTATCGGGGACAACCAATCTCAGGACCCATGAAGGTTAACAAGTTGCTGCATGGACTCTCCAAAGACTGGAATCATGTAAAGACTTCGATAAGGGAAACACAAAGGATCATGCCACTTTCTGTAGATGAATTGGTTGGCACACTTCAGTCCTATGAAGTGGAGCAAATCAATGAAGAAGAAGATCCCAAAGGTAAGAAGTCAATTGCTTTGAGATCTAACGATGATTATGATGTTACAGACTCTGAAGATGATGTGGATGATGAAGAGTTAGCCCTTGTGATAAAGAGGTTTAGGAAACTGAACAAAAAGGGAAGAAGATTCAATTGGAAGAAACAAAGCACTCAAAAGTCTCAAAACAAATCAACTGAGGATGATGAATCCAATAAAGATGTGATCTGTTTTGAATGCAAGAAAAATGGACACATTAGACCCAACTGTCCCATGTTGAAGAAAAAGAAAGGAAAAGCTGAGAAATACAGGAAAGCTCTCAAGGTAGAGACATGGAGTAATACTGAATGCGAAGAAAGTGATGAAGATTATGCCAATATTTGTCTAATGGCAAAATCAGAATCAGACTCAGACTCCGAAATAGATACAGACTCAGACTCAGATAGTGAAATCGAGGTAAGTAATTTAGAAATCCCTACTAAAGTCTCGAAATACATTGATGAACTGTGTCTTAGTCTCAAAACCTCTCTCAAGAGTATTTCTGAGCTAAAAAGGGAGAATTCTACACTGAAGCAACAGGAAATTTTATGGAAAGAAAAGTTTGAAAATTTAGACAAAAGTTTTGTTACTTTAAAAGAAAATGCAGACTCTCTTTCAAAAGAAAATACATTTTTGAAAAATGACATTTCAAATATTTCAAAAAGGTTTTCAATAGGATTTGAGAAATTGGAAAAGATTATTTCAGTACAAAGACCATACTTTAACAAATTAGGCTTGGGAATGACTTTCGAAACTATTCCTCTAATTGATTTTCCAAAAGTGAAAGAAAGAATCAAACAAAGGCCTACAAAAACTTTTTTACGAAATCATTTTCATAAAGTATTTGTAAAACCTGTTGGGCAAAGTACTCTCAAATGTTCTAAGTGCAACAGCTCAGAACACTTTGAGAAAGAATGTTCTATGGCTTGGAGACCTGTTAAGAAGGAATGGGCAAAGACTGCTTATTGCACTAACTCGTCTGGACCCAAGAAAATGTGGGTACCAAAGAAAACTTGAGTTTCTTTTTTAATTGCAGGTCATTATCAAGAAAATGGTTAAATGGTATTTGGATAGTGGCTGTTCAAGGCATATGACTGGAGATTCTAGCTATTTTATAAAACTTATGCAAGTAAATGGTGGAAAAATCTCTTTTGGTGGAAACAGCAAATGAAGAATTGTTGGATGTGGAACAGTAAAAATTGGAAGTCTCACAATTAACAATGTTTCCTTAGTGGAAGGACTCAATTACAATTTGCTTAGCATCAGCCAATTGTGCGACACTGGATTTAAGATCAATTTTCAAGAAGGAATATGTTCGGGAACTAGTACAGATCTTTCACAATCTTTTACTGGACAAAGACATGGGAACATCTATCTTCTGGATATAAAACCAAAGAAGTCTCAATGTGTAATTTCAATTCAAGATGAAGCAAATCTTTGGCATCGAAAGCTTGGTCATGTCAATATGAAGAAGATTGCCAAGATCTCTTCTAAGAATCTTGTTCGAGGACTGCCTAACCTGAAGTTTCAAAAATCTGACTTATGCACACCATGTGTATTGAGAAAACATGTTAGAAGTTCTTTTGAACCATTGAATCAAGTTTCTACTAATCGTGTTTTGCAGCTTCTGCATATGGATCTCTTTGGACCAACCAGAACTAGAAGCATAGGAGGAAAGAGATACTGTCTAGTAATCGTTGATGACTATTCACGATTCACTTGGGTTTACTTTCTGGCACGTAAGTTTGAAGCCTTTTCTTACTTTTCAAAGTTTGCTAAGAAAGTTCAGAATGAGAAAGGATATGCTATTTCAAGCATACGGACAGACCATGGAGGTGAGTTTGAAAATCCATACTTTGCAAAATTTTGTGATGAATCAGGATTTCAACATGTTTTCTCCTCTCCATACACTCCAGAATAGAATGGAGTTGTGGAAAGAAAGAATAGATCTTTGCAGGAGATGGCAAGAACTCTTTTAATAGAAAGTAGTATTTCCTCTCATTTTTGGGCTGAAGCAGTTTCTACAGCATGTTATATTATTAACGGAGTCTTTTTAAGGCCTATTTTGGGGAAAACTCCTTATGAGTTATTCAAAGGAAAGAAGTTAATTGTTTCTTACTTTCATGTATTTGGTTGCAAATGTTTTGTTTTGAAAAATGCAAATGATCGAACTGGTAAGTTTGAAGAGAAATCAGACGAAGGAATCTTCCTTGGATATTCAACCACCGGCAAAACTTGCAGAGTATTCAACAAAAAGACTCAGTCTGTGGAAGAATTTATGAATGTCAAATTCCAAGACTCTTTACAAAATCAACTGATTCAGACTCATCTTGAAGAATCTGAACCTGCTCCAAACTCTACAAAGTCTACCTCCCCTGAAGCAGCTCAGACCGCTGAAAATCAGCAAAAGGAAGTTGAAGAATCAACTGAAGTAGAAGAATAGCTTCCTGCCAGACCATTAAGCAATTGGAAGCACAAATCTAGTCATCCCAAATAACTCATCATTGGTGATATTGATGAAGGGATTTGCACCAGATCCAAAAGGCAAGAAGAGTCTAGCGCCGTGGCACTTATTTTTGAAATAGAACCCAAAAGCATAGAAGAAGCTTTAGCTGACGAAAGCTGGATTGAAGCAATGCAAGAAAAACTCAGACAGTTCAGTATTAACGATGTGTGGTAGTTAACTCCTAAATCAAAAGGTAAATCCATTATTGGAGCTAAATGGGTTTTTAGGAACAAGTTGGACGAAAAAGGAAAAGTGATCAAGAACAAAGCAAGACTCGTGGCCAATGGATACACGCAAGAAGAAGAGATAGATTATGATGAAACTTACGCTCCAAAAGAGCCGGGCACCTCGAGCTTGGTATGACAGGTTAAGTAAGTTTTTAATGCAAAATGGTTTTGTCAAAGAAAAAGTGGATACTACCTTGTTTATTAAAAGCGAAGGTAAAAACTTTCTACTTGTTCAAATTTATGTTGATGATATTATATTTGGATCGTCTAACGAAAACCTGTGCAAGAAGTTTTCTAAATCTATGCAGGATGAATTTGAGATGAGCATGATGGGTGAATTATCATTCTTTCTCGGATTACAAGTAAAACAACTGAAGGAAGGAATCTTCATTCACCAAGAAAAATATGCGAAAGAACTTGTTAAAAAGTTCGGATTGGAGAATTGCAAAAAGACTGAGATACCAATGTCTAGTTCTTCGAAGCTGGACAAAGATGAAGGAGGAAAGAAAGTTGACCAGAAACTTTATAGGAGTATTATTGGTTCACTTCTTTATCTTACTGCTTCTAGACCTGACATTTTGTTTAGTGTTTGCATTTGTGCTAGATTTCAATCTAATCCAAAAGAGTCTCATCTAAGCGCCGTAAAACGCATCATCAAATACATTGCAACTACTTCAAATTTAGGTCTGTGGTATCCCAAAGAAGGAGACTTTACTCTCCTTGGATATTCAAACGTAGATTTAGTATGTTGCAGAGTTGATAGAAAGAGTACATCTGGTACATGCCAAGTGCTGGGAAATAGGTTAGTATCCTGGTTCTCAAGGAAGCAAAGCACTGTAGCTCTTTCAACAGCAGAAGTAGAGTATGTGACTCTTGAAAGTTGCTGTTCTCAAATCTTATAGATAAAACAACAACTGAGAGACTTTGGAATCAAAGACTCTTGCACCGAGATCAAATGTGACAACACCAGCGCAATTAACCTCACAAATAATCCAATTCTTCATTCAAGAGCAAAGCATATAGAGATTCGACATCACTTTATTAGAGATCATGTTCAAAATGGAGAAGTTATGATTCAATTCATTGACTCAAAGAATCAACTGGCCGACATATTTACAAAGCCTTTGGAGAAAAGCCTATTTGAGTCTATTTGCACCAGACTGAACATTATATCTCTTATTCAGTAAAGTCTGGACGTGCTCAAGACTCAAAGGTAGAGTCTGAAGGTCAGAAGACCAAGAGTTACGACTGTAAGTTGTTTCTATTTCAATATTTTAAACTTGAAAAGGTACGATTACTTATTAATTGCTAATTGATTGAAATTATCTTTCCAAGTTTTTCTTTTTCAAAAAGGCAATTATCAATTTTGAAAAGACAGTTATTTTTAGAAAGGGAAGTTATTCATTTTGAAAAGGTATTTTTTATTTTTCCTTTTACGACATTTCGTTTATCTCGCTTCACTTGCTTTATATATTGCTGAGACTCGTCTTCTTTGTTTTTACACTGAAACCCTAGAATACAAAATTCCTATTTGCTTTCACTTTCACTCTTAATCTGTCCAAAAGTTTTCACCTTTTTCGAGCAAGTTGGTGAATTCCTCCCTTGAAGCGACAATGTCTTCAAGAAAGTCTTCAAGGATTGCAAGCAGGGGCCACGACATATGCCCGAGGGTCCTACATATTTTGACTTAACCAAGGAAGAAGATTCTTCTCCACCACTGCGTCCGAGTCAGCAACAACCTTCTCAGCAACGTCAATCTTCTCCACCGACTCAACCGGACGATCAAGTTATAGAGGAGGCTGAACCTGTAAGAACGCTAACTCCCAAGGTTGCTTTCAAACTTTACTCTAATATGAAGAAAGGAGGAATGCCGATGTCTTTAATCGATGAATTCTTAAGAGATAGAGGATACAAGAATGAAACCATGTTCTAGCAGGAGTTGGAAAGGTTACGAGTTGTAGAGAAAGGAACGGCTGAAAGAACTTTTGCAAATTTTCCGAGTGACCCATTCTATGGCACTGCAAATCAACCACAAGTTCTGGACGACGATGAACGGATGTTTACTCATTTTCAGCCTAGAACGGGAGTGGCTGCAAATATTGCTGATGGTTCCAATCTGTTTAGATCGAAGAATCACAAGAAGGTTTATTCAAATCTTATGAAGAGAGGGGTTGTGAACCCTAGGACTGTTGACTTTGATTTTCTTGATTCGACAAAGGTCAATCTGTGAGAAAAGTTTACTCTATTGCAATTGGAACGGTTTGTGTGCCATCAATACGGATTTAAATTCCTAATCTTTTTCATATGTACCGAACTGTGTAAAGATAAGGGACAACCACCTAAAACTTTAAAATTCACATCTCTGGTTAATGGACTACACTAAGCTTAATGGCTTGGAGCGTATGAAGGAAAAGTCTCGGCAAAACAAGACTCTCCCAAGCCCATACCAGCAAAGAAGAAAAGAACTTCGCGACTTAGGTTTGAGTTCTTAACATGCAAATGATTTTCAACATGCAAAATAGGAGTCGCCACTAATCTATTTTTGGTAGGTCGATTAGACACCTAAGTAAAATAAAGGGAGATTTATTTTACTTCTACGAACCAGAGACTAAGGGTACGGGGACTTGGTTACACTAGAATTTTCTAATGCCCTTTCGGTACCATTTCTTTTTTTTTTTTTTTTTAAAAATGTTTTTGCAAGCAGCTTAGATTTATTTTAACCTAGACTTCTAGTATGTCACAAGGTGATCACACGGGTGCTCAACCATTATTGAATATTCAAATAAGAAAATAAATAAATTGCATCACACAAAGCAAACATTTTTTTGGTTTTCTTAAGAGTTAGAAAAATGCATTTTTTTTTTAGCTAAATGACATGATTTTACTAACATGCAAATTCAAATTAAATGGGCCTAATATGCAATCTAGTTAACATGCACCTCATGACCTAATTTACTAATGAACATATTCTAATTAAATAATCCTATTATGTAAACTAGTTAATATGCACCTAGTATTTTTGTATTTTTTTTGAAATACAAAATTAATAAAAACCCTAATTAAGCTATCTAAAAAAAATAATTTTCTAATTCATTTTTGGGATTAATTTTGACTTAAACCCTATTATGTCTTAGAAAACTATTTTTTTATTTTTTTTTTGTTATTTTTTATGAGAATATAAAAATATGCCAATTTTATCTAAGACTCTATAAAAAAGGTTGTTTAAGATTGACCCTAACCTATTTTAAAAGATATCTAAAAATGCAATTCTAAAAATATAATCCAAAAAAAAAAAAAAAAACTAAACCTACGTGTCTAATTTATTAAACCTACATGTCCTATATGCTCATGCAAGATTTTGATTTTTTTTTTTTTTTATCTAAACTTATAATAAATTAAAACTATTATCTAGAATTAAATTACGTGCAATCTTACACTAAAATGCAATGACATTCTACATGAATTATGCATGATGGTTTTTTTTTTTTTTTTTTTTTTTTTATTAATGGCGAAATTAAAATTTAACATGCAAATCAAATAATAATAAAACTAACAATCTAAATGAATATGCTTTCTTTTTGTTTTCTTTTTCATGATTCAAAATAAAATCTCAACCCTAAACATGCAAAATAAGAAAAGCAAATCTAACTCTAATTTCCCTTCTCTTTTTCTTTTTTTTTAATTTTCAAAATTAACAATCGCCTAACATGCAATAAAAAAAACTAACAACCTAATTCACTTGTTTTTTTTTAATTAATTTTTTTTTTTTTTTTTTATAAAATCTCAATTCTAAACATGCAAGCCCTAATTCTAACCTACATTTTTTTTGATTGACTTTTTTTAAAGAAAATTAATTTAAATAACACCACAGCAAATCAAGCAATATTAATACCCTAAATTGACGAACCGTATCTCACACGTGAGATCGGGTTGGCCAATTTCACATAAATCACGAATCGGATCTCGGGCGGGAGATCGGATTGGCAATTTTTTTTAATTTGCGAGTCGGATTTCGGGCGCGAAAATCGGACTGACAATTACTAGTTTCAAGGCAATTTCATAACATGTAATCTCAATTTCACATAAAGGATAATTAAACTACAAAAAACAATAAAATAAAGCAATATAAATAACAAAAAAAAAAAAATAGGTAAATAAGTAAAAAAACTACCTAAATTGTTTTTTTTTTTTTTTTTTTTTTTGCTTTTCTTTTTTTTGTTCCCGCGCACGACTTGGCAGCTCAATCAATTGAGGAGCAACACCGGTCGAGCTCCGGCGGGGGAAGACACCGGCGAGGATGGTGTGGCGCGGGTCGCCGGCAAAGCGGGGCCGGCGGTGGCGGACGGAGATGCGGCTAGGAGCAGCAACGCGGAGGCACGGGCCGGTGCGGGGCGGAGCTTCGGCGTCCGGTGGCGAGAGGGCTGAGGCGCAGGCGTCGGTGATGCGAGTGGTGGAGCTCGGGGCTATTTGTTGCGGAGGAGTTGGGCTGCTGCGGCGGTTGCTGCGGGCGTCGGGGTCGGTGCGGCGAGGAAGCTGAGGCGCGGCGGTAGTGCTGCTGATGCTCGGGAGGAGACGGTGAGTGGGGGTGAATCGGCGGTGGCTTCGCGGGTTGCTGGTGGTCGGACCTAGCTGCAGGGACGGAGGAGGGCGTCGGGCGCTGCAGCGGCTCGATCAGACGGTGTGCTCGGGGCTTCGTTGCAGCTGGTTGCGGTTCGATTGAGAACTCGGGGCTCCGCGAAGGTCCGAGGATCGGCGCGAGTTCTTAGAGGCGCGGCGTCGGGGGCGGGAGCACGGTCGGGCGACGGGAGCTGCGGCTCGGGCGCGAGCACCGCCGGGCGGATCTGGCTCGGCGGTTTGAGTTCGGTAGCAGGGGGAGGCTCGTGGCTCGGGTGGTTGCGCGGGACGAAGCGAGGGGCGTCGGCAGCGGCGCGGTGGACTCCGGTGCGGGCGTCGCGGATCGGATTGCAGCGCGGTGACGGGAGCGGCTCGGAGGTGGGCTCTAACGTCGCGGGTCGGTGGTGGCGGACGCACGAGCCAACGGGGAGCACGCGGATGCGCGTCTGGACCGAATCGGAGGCGCAGCGACGGCGGGGTGGAACACCGGACGGCTGCAAGGCGGTGGTGGCACGGCGAAGGCTCCCGAGGAAGAAGATGAACCAGCTTTTTCTTCCTCTCACGTACACTCTCCTTCTTTCTCTCTGCACTTTTCACACTTCCCTTTCTTTTTGGTTTCCTCACTATTCATCTCTTTTTTTCCTATCCTCCCCACGACTTCACTTTTCTTTTTTTTCTCTCAAACGAACCTCCCCCCCTTTTTTTCAATCTCTTCCTTTCTCTCCACTCGTATGTCTCTCCACGGGCTCTTCTTTTTTTAATATTTCTCACAAACCTCTCCCTCTGAAATTTCGCTCCGCTCTCCCCTTTTAAGCCGAGGATCCTTGCTTATTTATAGGCAACAACCGACTTTAGTGTGAACAGGTGAACAGGAGGTAGTCGCAATTTTTCTTTGCTTGTTCAAGTTCGGTTCTTTCTTTTTCAAATATGGTGGCCACCGATTTGCTTTTTCAGCAAGGATAGTATTATAAAAATGTTACTCCATCTTCTTGCAGGCAAATTGTAGAATTTTCACATCCCCATTTCGTACGTGCATGTGCATGCATTTATGAGGGGGAGAAAATGGACGTTCGACTCTTCTTTCTTCAGCAAATTTCTTCACCAAGACTGACAATCCACACTTAATGGAGCATATTTTATAATATATTATGAGCTCTTTTTGCTTCTTCGAGGCTTCCCCTTGTGTCCTCACGTCCGCCGAATTGGTGCAGGCATGTGCATGTATTAATGAGGGTGAGACAATAGACGTGCGAGAACTTCTTCTTTCCTCATTTTTTTTTTTTTGATATGCGTGTTCGAGACCAACGAAAAGAGAGACCGTCCTTTTGTGAATATTATCGACCACGAGCCGCTGCGTCTTATTGTCCTTTTAGTACCGATGCAAAAATGCGACTTCATGAAATGCAATTTTACTTTTTTTTTTTTTTTTTTTTTTTTTTTTTATGCAACTAATTACTAAATGATTAGGCAAAATTTAGGTGTCAACAGCTGCCCCTCTTTGAAGGTGAGCTCGCAGAGGTTGCATTCAAAGACAATATGATACCTAAATTTTGACCATGAACATGCAATGGATGATACTTTAGTGGGACTATTTTTTTTTTTTAATAAATGCAATGTCATGAAAATGGTAATGCAAATGTGAGATATTGAAGAGGAGAGCATACCTGTAATTTCTTACCAGTCATAGCATCGTGAAGCACGGCATGAATTTTATTTGCTCGGCAAGTGTCCAAGTTCCTGAAGAGTCCACATGAATTTATCCAACAGACGCTCAATGTTAGGTGAGACGCCTTGTTGAATTCAGATGACTCGAAATACCTAGATTCACACTAAGGTATAGCGAGTAAGATAGATGAGATTTGAGACATCCGAGATCCAGGGCGAGATGTCAAGAAATTGAGACTTAACCAACATACACTCAATGTTAGGTGAGATGAATATTGGATTAAGAGAGAAATTGAGGACTTAACCAATAGACACTCAATGTTAGGTGAGATGAATATTGGATTAAGAGGATTTGAAATACCTAGATCCAGACTAAGTATAACGAGAAAGATCGGAAAGCATTCATATCCAGAATGAAATGCTTAACAAAGAAGTTTTGAGACAACTTAACCAATAGACACTCAATGTTAGGTGAGATGAATATTGGATTAAGAGAGAAATTGAGGACTTAACCAATAGACACTCAATGTTAGGTGAGATGTCAAGAAATTGGAGACTTAACCAACATTCACTCAATGTTAGGTGAGATGAATATTGGATTAAGAGAAATTGAGAGACTTAACCAATAGACACTCAATGTTAGGTGAGATGAATATTGGATTTGAGGATTGGGAACTTAACCAATAGACACTCAATGTTAGGTGAGATGAATATTGAATTAAGAGGATTGAGAACTTAACCAATAGACACTCAATGTTAGGTGAGATGAATATTGGATTAAGAGGATTCGAAATACCTAGATCCAGACTAAGGTACAACGAAAAAGCTCGGAAAGCATTCATATCCAGAATGAAATGCTTAACAAAGGGTTTGAGACATCCAGATCCAGACTGAGATGTCAAGAAATTGTGAACTTAACCAATAAACACTCAATGTTAGGTGAGATGAATATTGGATTAAGAGGACTCGAAATACCTAGATCCAAACTAAGGTATGACGAAAAGGATCGGAAAGCATTCATATCCAGAATGAAATGCTTAACGAAGAGTTTTTGAGACATATATCAAGAATTTGGGAATACCTAGGACAAACCTGGGATATTCGTGAAGGTCACTTACCTCTTGGTAGAAAGAAGTTTTGGAACATTGAGGATGTACTTCAAATATTCGTAGAGGTTTCTCACCTCGAGGCTTCTGAAAGGCAACCTAAATGTCAGGAGCTCTTGGGTCTTCAAGGAAATATTACCTGTCAGACATGATTAGAGCAAAAAATACATGCATTTACCAAAGAAGTGAGCAATTCAGCACACTCCAAAGTCCACTGAAGTTTTTTTTTTTTTTCAATCAAGATTTGTGCATGATGGTTTTACCATATTTGCACCACCAAATTTCCACTGGGGAGAATCATCGCTTAAGACAATTTTCACTCATGACATGGATTTTTAAAAATACCAAATGAGAGACTTTCAGTTAGAAAGGACTTTCACTCACTCTCATTAAGAAGGCTATTTTGTCCCGACCATTAATGTGGGATCACAGGAATCACTCCATCTTACTTTCATCATGTCAACAAGGGTTCGAGTATTCTCACAAGCGGTACGACCTTGTCAATCTGAGAGGCCTTTATCAAGACTGTAATGTGGGCATGGTCAATGGCTCAACAGAGAAGGACTCTTCAAGTCAAGGCTAATGGAAGAACAATACTTTGCAATCATCTTCGGGCTTACAAGTCAAGTAACCTGTGAAATGAGATAGAAATGGTCTTGCTCACAATTCTTCGAGCAATGCTTATAAACATATGAATTCCTACATTAATTTCAGTGCCCTAATCTGAAGAGTCTTTGTAAGGGATGTAACGTAGGTCAAGTTCATGGGTTGAGAAGTGAATGGATCATTAGGCTCAAAATGTGTATAGGGGGATGAGAATTGGTGATCATCTTGGCATTGTCTCCGATCTTCTTCTTCACCATTGGGAGTTTCCTCATAGGTACTATAAAAACTTGGCATTTGAGTTCTTTGAGTACCACTCCATTGGGAATACACCCTTTTACAAGTGATAATCATTTATCTTGACTTTTTTCTTTCATTTTTTATGGGCATTGGCCTTGCTTTTACTAGGCACACTGCTTTTTCATGCCCCCTTTTTTTTGAATAACCACGTAATGCTTTAACATTTGGGTTCTTGAGGAGTTTTCATTTTTTGTTGGCACTCGGGATTTTGCTGCTTGAACATTTGCCTTTTGCCTTGCCCCAGTGTGGGGGATGATCACCAATTGGGTTTAAATGAAACGAATTTACAGGCTCAAGGGGCTACGCAATGGATAAAGTGTGTAGGATAGAGAAAGAACTGCTCTTCATCATCCTAAGGCACTTAAATTACCGTATGAATTCAATGTAATAGCAATACTTGAAGATTGATGCAAGTGAGAGCAAGAATATTCCTATCAATTTCCTCACCTCATGATGTCATCTTACCTCCAGTTCGCCCCAATGTGGGGTGGTTCTTGACAGGGGTAATTTAAAAATTATCCACGTGTGTAGGCTCAAAAAGGTTTAAACAATGGACATGTAGTGTTTGGAATAGAGAATAAACTACCTCTCATCATTTCGATTATCGTACCTTTCGCGAGAGAACTCTTTACCTCACAGACATGGAAATCCCTACACTTATCTCACCGATGTATGAGCAATGGACTGTGTATAGGATAGAACTTGCCTTTCATCATTCTGACATGTCTCATTTAGCATGTTCAATCCATTCCACATCATTCATTAACTTGAACTGCGGTGATAATCTTCAGTGGAATTGGTAATTTAAACAGGTAAAACTATAATGCAAAAATTTCCTTTGAAAGGTCACAATTACTTCATGAACTCATCACTTTGAACACAAAGAGTTTGCAGCTCAAAAAAAAAGAAAAGGATTGAAAAAAAAAAATGATAAAAAAAAATTGTTTTTTTTTTTTTTTGTTTTTTTTTTTTTTTTTGGAAACTTTGTTGCCATTTCCGGGATCGAACCCCGATCGTTCTCGGACCCTTTCATTCCCCATGCCACCAGGCCGAGGCGCTGGTGGTGTCCTCAGGGCATTTCTTTTTTTCATTTAATTGAACTGACTTTGGGTCAACACGTCTGATATACCGAATCAAATGAATTCGATGTGTGTATGGAACATGGCCTACTTTTCATCTCATTCAATCCATTCCCACACAATTCAATGAAGAAATGAGTACCTTCAATTTACAACAAATTCTATCAAGGGTAATATTTCTTCACCGCATCGGAGTTAACGGGATTAGAAAACTCACGACCATCCATTTCGTAAGGATTAAGGCACCACCATGGAGTACCCTCTTCACCATATATGGACCTCTATAATTTGGAGCAAATTTGCCTCCGGGATCGGGGAAAAATCGGCAACACCTTTCTTAGAACTAGATCATTTACTTTGAAGTGTCTCGGCCGTACTTTCCGATTGAAAGACTTAGCTACTCTTTGTTGATACGCCTGACCATGGCAAAGAGCTTTTAACCTTTTCTCATCAATCGGGTTCAACTGTTCGAACCTTTGTCGTGTCCATTCTGCCTCGGATAATTCCACTTGGGATAAGACTCTCAAAGAGGGGATTTCTACTTCCACGGGCAAGACTGCCTCCATGCCATAAACTAAGGAGAAAGGGGTTGCCCCGGTAGATGTTCGGATCGATGTCCGATACGCCATTAGAGCAAAGGGTAACCTGTCATGCCAATCTCGATAATTCTCGGCTGTCTTAGCCAAGATCTTCTTGATGTTCTTATTAGCTGCCTCAACAACTCCATTCATTTGTGGGCGGTATGGTGATGAATTCAAATGCTTGATTTTGAACTTACTGAACAACTCATCAACAAACTTGTTATTCAGATTTGTCCCATTGTCAGTGACAATTGCTTCGGGGACACCATAACGGGCGATTATGTCACGCTTAATAAACTTCACAACATTTCGGGCCGTGACATTAGCATATGATGCGGCTTCAATCCACTTTGAAAAATAATCTATTGCCACCAATATGAATCGGTGCCCATTTGAAGCTTTAGGATTTATCGGGCCAATCACATCGATCCCCCACATTGAGAAAGGCCATGGCTCAGATAGTTGGTGTAACTCCGTTGGAGGAACATTTATTTTATCTCCATGAATTTGGCAACGATGGCAACTTCTAACATGCTGTATGCAGTCACTTTCCAGCGCAAGCCAATAGTAACCCGTCTCATAATCTTCTTGGCCAACATGTGCCCATTCATGTGTGGGCCACAAACTCCTTCATGCACTTCTTGCATGATTTGGGTAGCTTCGCTTCATCTACGCATCTCAATAAGACCGAATCATAAGATCTCTTGTATAAATTCTTACCACCGACGAAGAACTTTTGAGGCCATCTTCATTATGTATTTTCTATCACTGAGTGCTCCCTTCGGAAATTCCTGTTTTTGAATATAGTTCATGATGTCGTAATACCATGGCTTCTCATCAAGCTCTTCATTCACGACCATACAATAAGAAGGTTTGGCTAGAACCTCAATTTTCAAAGGCTCAACTTCTAAACCATCAGTAACTTGCAACATAGATGACAATGTTGCCGGGCATCGACGAACGATTATGAGATCTAGCCAAGTAGTCAAACGAGATTTCATCGAACTCCTTCACCAACTCTTCGAGGTACTTGTGATACGGCAGTAATTTGGCATCCTTGGTCTTCCATTCACCTACAGTCTGGAGTATGATCAATGCAGAATCTCCATATACTTTCAATTTGGCCACTCCCATTCCAATTGCGGCTTGAAGTCCGAGAATACAAGCTTCATATTCAGCTATATTGTTAGTGCATGGGAATATCAATTTCGCAGCTACTGGGTGATGTTGTCCGTCTGGGGATATCAGTACTGCCCCAGTACCAGAACCGGACAAGTTTACAGCTCCATCGAAGAACATGGACCATGCATCTTCATTTACGGCCAAAATACGATCATCCAGGGGATAATCATCATCATTCAAGGTTCTAGGATTCTCGGCCAATATATCAGCAATTACTCGGCCTTTAACTGATTTTTGTGGTATGAACTGCACGTCGAATTCTGAAATCAAGACCTGCCATTTAGCTAACTTACCCACTAGAGCTGGTTGATTAAATAAATACTTGATGGGATCGTTCTCAGTTACGAGAAACGTCTGGTAATGCAATGTGTACTGTCGCAGTCTATGCAATACCCATACTAATGCAGCACAAGTTTTTTCAGCATCAGAATATTTTAGCTCTGAGACAGTGAACTTTTTACTTAGGTAGTAAATAGCTCGTTCCCTCTGATCCACGGGACTTTTCTGAGCTAACATCGCACCCAATGACTCACTATGGATTGTGAGGTACAAAATCAAAGGATGCCCCGATATTGGTGGGACAAGAACGGGTGGACTCATCAAATATTGCTTCAGCTTATCGAACGCCTCTCGACATTCATCATTCCACTCAACTTGTACGTTTTTCTTCAAGAGTTTGAAGAATGGCTTAGCGGTCTCAGAGAGTTGGGAAATGAATCGTGCAATGTAATTCAGTCTCCCTAGGAGACTCCGGACCTCCTTCACTGTCGATGGAGGTTGTAGCTCACATATTGCCTTGGCTTTAGATGGGTCAATCTCGATCCCTTTACTACTCACAATGAACCCAAGTAATTTACCTGACGCTGCCCGAACACACACTTGGCGGGATTTAAACGGAGCTTGAATTCACGAAGCCGATCAAATAACTTCCTGAGGGTTTTGACATGACTTCTCCCGGGTCGGGTTTTTGCAATCATATCATCGACATATACCTCAATTTCTTCATGCATCATGTCATGGAACAACGTAACCATGGCTCGTTGGTAAGTTGCCCCCGCGTTTTTGAGTCCGAAGGGCATGACCTTATAATGAAAGGTTCCCCACGGGGTGATAAATGCTGTCTTCTCTTTATCTTCAACCTTCATTCTTATCTGGTTGTACCCAGAAAAACCATCCATGAAAGAGAATAGTTCAAATCCGGCAGTACTATCCACGAGAACATCGATATGTGGCAATGGGAAATCGTCTTTTGGGCTGGCCTTGTTCAAATCCCGATAATCAACACACACTCGGACTCGACCGTCTTTCTTCATGACCGGTACTATGTTGGCCACCCATTCAGGGTACTGCGAGACTTCGATGAATCCCACTTTGAGGAGTTTCATTACTTCCTCTTCTATCTTCTTTGAGAGCTCCGGTTTAGTCCTCCGAAGCTTCTGCTTCTTAGGGCGCACGTCTGGATTAGTGGGCAAACAATGTTCCACAATTGATGGATCTAAACCTGGCATATCGGCATATGTCCAGGCAAAGATATCCTGATATTCTTTTAGCAACGAGTCGGTGCTCGGCCTCATCTTTGGGAAGATTTGCCCCGATTTTTATCTCTTTGGGATCCTCGGTATCACTCAAATTGATAGTGACAGTTTGCTCGGGGGTGAGAACTTTGGGTTTTTCATGCTGCTCCCAACTATGCTGTACTTCAATGGAGTCAGCATTCGGCTCCTCAGGGTCTTGATTGTCATTGCTCATGGTATTGGACTGAACCAATTTCACCACCTTGCCTACCATAAGGTTGTTCTCTGAAACATAAAATGGATAATTCAAAAGACAAACAGATTAAACGACATGGATGTCTTATCTTCTTCTTTTTGAATTTTCCTTCCTTCCTTAGGATTTTTCTTTTTTTCGAAATTTTCTTTTAAAAAAATTTTGCAAAACATTTGGAAAACCTTTGACACGAAAGCATGATGAAGCCCGGGCCTCGGAATTCTCCTTGGATTTTTCTTTTCTTTCATTGGTTGGATATCATCACCGGGCTGGTTTGGTATACCCCATCATGCCCTCAAAATAAAGCTTGTAATTGTAATTGATATTCATCAACCAAATTACATTTATTGGAATGGAAAGTACGACAATCCTAACAATCAAACCCTAGCAAACATCAACTCCTGACAAGCGATATGCAAAATGCGATAATCAAAGCGAAAGCAAATCCTAGAAAACATTAAAAGCGATAAGATTCCCGCGCGGGGAGTACGAGAAAAGTAAATGTGTTACTCTTGTGGGCTAGCACCCATTTCCTCCGATGGTTCTTCGTTAATGGCGCCTATAAGGAGATCATCGAATAGGGTTGTGATCCCTTCCATCTCATTATATGGATCCTCTGTCTTTGAAGTTGTCGGGTCATCCATGCTACTCCATCCATCGGGCGCGATACCTCGGGTGTCGATCACTCCTCCTTCATCATGCATCATTCTAGCAGGGCCGGGGAATGTCTTGCGAATATCGAGGAATAATGAGTTTTTCCTGTCTTGTTCATGTCCTCCCCCTCTTCCATGGTACCCTAATCCGGCAGAACGAGACCTTCGAGGGGTTTCAATCGGATTCCGGATACCCTGTTCTTTTTTTCCGAGTCCACGACCAGGAATAAAGCCATTTCCAACCATCACTCTTGCTACCATAACTGCTGCATTTGACACATCAGGGATGAGTGGTGTCGATCCTCGAGATGCATGAATAGTGGACACGAGCTCGAACGATTGGTAACTCGACTCCTCCCTAGGTTCTGGCTCGACATAGGGGATGGCCGTCTCATGATAAACCCGATGATCCTCCTCGCCATGAACAATGATTAGCTTTCCTTCGACAACAAATTTCACGCTTTGGTGGAGACTTGATGGCACACTCCAGCAAGTATGAATCCAGGACGACCTAACAGGAAATTGAATCCAGTAGGGATGTCCATTACCTGGAAAAGGACGTTGAACATCACCGGACCTATTTGCAGATCAAGGTGGGTCTCCCCTATCACCTCCTTTCTTGTACCATCAAAAGCTCGGACGGAGGTCTTTGCAGCATTTATTTTTGAAGGATCTATTTTAAGGCGGTGAAGAGTTGCCAATGGACAGATATTCAATGCAGACCCATTATCAATGAGTACTCGAGCCACATGGGAAGCCTTGCACTTGACAGATATGTATAATGCCTTAGTATGTCCCCTCCCCTCAAGAGGGAATTCTTCATCGAAAAAGGCTATTAAATCTTTGAGAAGAATCGACCCTACAAATTCCTCCAACCTGTTTACCTCGATCGTCTCCGGTACATGAACTTCACTCAAGACCTTCATTAGAGACTTTTGATGCGTAGGAGACGTTTGCAAGAGTTCAAGTAAAGAGATTTGAGCAGGTAATTTTCGCAACTGGTCGACCACGTTATACTCACTTGCTTTGATTATAGCCAGAAATTCTTTAGCCTCTTCATCGAATCGGCTTTGCGGGTTGGGTATTAGCTTGAGCATAGGTTCGACCAGACCTTGTAATCAGATCAACATTTAGCTCGTATGACCAGGGGACGGCTTTGTTATTCTTGTATTGATACAACTGGGGCATCTCAATTATTATCTCCTCATCCGTTGAAGGCACCTCCACTATCAGTTCTTCGTGGTCGGAGGCGTCCTCAAGTGGGGGCATGTCTTCGATCAACGGATCAGGTTCACTCTTTTCAGCACTTAGCTCAGCAAATTCTTTCTCCCAATCAATGATGACTTGAGAGATAGTTGACACTATTCCGTTTGATCGCATACCCGATCATGCCAACCTTAACCATTTCTTGAACCCTTTCCTTCATGGTAGGCAAGGGAGGATTCTCATCTGTCGGATAGTAACCAACTCTAACTAATCCGCTATAAATATCTTTGATAGACACCTTCAAGTTCATCTTTTTGCCAACATTGAACTCAAAGATTGCATTCACGTTTCCCTCGTGTTCCGGCAACGGATTCTTCTTGACATTTGGTTGGGTGGTACGGAAAGAAAATGCCTTAGTATCCAATAAATTTTGGATCTTGTGCTTCAAAGTCATACACTCATCAGTCGAATGGCCCACCTCTCCCATATGATACTCACATTTTTGGAGGGATCATAATTGGAGAATTTTTCAGCATTGGGCCGCTTTGGTTCGTGGGAGATCAATCCCTTCTTTTGGAGTATCGGCAGGACCTGAGATAGAGGACCAGGAAGAGGAGAGAACTGCCTTTTGGTGAATTGCCGCGGTGCATGCACTCGGCCTCCATCTTGCTGATTCCCGGGGACACGAACAATCGGAGGCTTACTAGGGGCTGATTGCGCATATGCAACATTAACTTCGTGGCCGGTTCTTTGTCTTTCTTTGCAATAAATCTTTTGCTGCGGGGGTTGGTTCATTAAACCATCCATCTCTCAGCCTTGTCTCGATTTGTTCACCCACTGGGATGAGTTGATTGAAGTTCTCAACATACGTGCTGGCCATCCGATTACGAAACTCGAATGGGAGGGTTTTGACAAACAACTTCATCAATTCTTTGTCAGTAGGTTCAGGAGTGATTTGGGCGGCCAGATTTCGCCACCTTATGGCATATTCTTTAAACGACTCACTCCTCTTTTTCTCCATTCGTTCGAGATCCTCTCGTGAAGGTGCAATGTCCATATTGAACTTGTATTGCTTGAGAAATGCATCGGCCACCTCATTCCAAGTGTCGAGGAGGTTTATGTTTTTCATAATATACCAATTCGGTGCGGCCCGACCAAACTCATTTGGAATGATTGGATCATAAGGGGCTCATTTTTGACATGTTGAGCCATCCTTACATGGTACATCTGCGGTGAGCTTTCGGGCAAGAAGTACCATCATACTTCTCGAACTCCGGCATTTTAAACTTGTTTGGCGTCTTAACCTTCTCATAAACGGACAAGTCAATTGGGAGTGAGTTCTCGCGATCCTTGCAATTGTTTCACTTTCTCTTCAAGTTTCGCAAGGCGTTCACCTTGCTCCGTCTTAGGAGTGCCGTCGACTTAGCTTTCTCGGCGGTGATTGGAAGTATGTCATCCTCCAATTCGGGCATGTCATCATCAACCATCTGGACCTTCCTTGCCTGTTTTGGGATTATTAACTCAGGTAGAGCAGGTGCAGGAATGGGATTCACCCGGAGGGACTCGATTTGGGTAGTCATAAGTTGCATAGATGTAAGCAATTGCTTGAGCTGATCTTCCACATTGGTAATACGATCACGCCTCTCGGTTTGGTCAGCCATTTTAGCTCTTGATCGTGTAATAATGGGCGAACGTGGCGGATCCGTTATCACCTAAATTGTTGAAATGAACAAATATAAGTATCTCATATGAAATACACCGGTCCATGGCAATGGTCTAAAACTTTTATCATTAAGGGAGTTTTTTTTTTTTTGACAATCCTAACAAAATAGAAGCTCGAAATGCCCTAAACAAATAAACTAGGAAAGTAAATGACTCAACTTCCTAAACATTAATCTAGAAATGAAAACAACAAGATTGATTCAAGCACTTCATCTAGCTTGATCAATATACACTCGGGACACCACTCGGCGCAATCGCTTATTCTCCTCTTGAGCTTTTTCAGCAACCCTTTTGAGGCGTTTATTCTCGCGCGGTTGGTGATCTTTAGTGGCGCCTCGGTATCTTTGGAAGTAGCTCCTCCGGGACCTTGTGTTGTTGAATGTATTTAGTTGAGGCATAGTACTTCTTTTCTTTACCCTTCAGCTCCTCCTCGGGCCATTTGAGTTTTCGTGGCTGGCACATATCCCACATTGATTTAATTGTGAGGATGGAATCTTCATGGTCTCGATCTCCATCAACGAAGTTGACCCGAGTGGATCTGCTTTGCAATGCCGGGGAAGCTCTTGCACCACTTGATACTGACGGGTCACTCTAGTTGGATAGTACTCCGTTGCTCCAGTGAATCCCAGTAAAGGAATTGGGCCAACAGCTCCACATGAGAGTCTCGCCACACGAACTTGGAACCACTTAGCATGCCATAGGAAACCCTTGGAAGTTGGTTTTTCATGAAAGCTAACCATCTAGAATAGTGGTGATCCGGTGCATGTTTTTGCTTGCTTTCAAATCTCAAAATAGGGTGATTAGAGTTATTAACATCATGTATAGTCATTAAACCACCAAACCCTTTTATATGAGAAAGGAACCAAATTTGCAAAAGCTCAGGAGAGGAATGGAAAATTTTATCACCGCCCTCTTTAAATCGAGTGAGGGAAAGAAAAGTTTCAGTCAAAACAGTGTTTACAAAATTTTTTTCTTCCAACACTTGTTTAACTAATTGAGCAATCAAAGGGTTAATGGCATTCTTGCAATAAGGAAAAACTATAAACCCAAAGAACGCTAAAAGGAAAACCCTTCGCATTTGAAATGAATTGCCATTTTCAAAACATTCTTTTAGAAAAGATAAATGACATGTATTGCGGTGAGCTTTTAAAACCTTTCTTACATTGTCCTCCTTAATTCTTAAAAAATCGGATAAGGCCACAACGGGGTCTATTCCGATAGGTGGGCTAATTAATTCAGCTTTCAAAGATTTTCCCATGGCAATGCTGTATTCTTCCAAGGTGGGAGTGAGCTCATGCTTACCGCCAAAGATGAAAGTAGAGGTCTCGGGGCACCAACAATGAGCAAGTGCTTGGATGAGGCCGCCATGGATGTTGATATGTAGCGGTGGAAGTAGTCGACCAATGTGCGACTCTACGAACTGACGGCCAGCTTGGTCTAACTTGTCCCACCAGGTGCTAAGCTCTTCCTTCGGAGGGAGAATAATCCGAATGTCCGATATCCCCATTGTATATTGATCAAGACTCAGGACAATCCTAATGCCATGGACCGACAAAATGATATATGAAGTAAGTAAATTGCAAAGGCAAAAATTTAGAGAACTTACTTTACCGATGAGGGGCAATCGCATAGACATGCGCATGGTAAGTGGCTCGATTTCTAACCTATAAGGCTTATCAAACTGAAGCCACAAGGATGATCGGACTAGCCGCGGGCGTGCGGACTAAATCGGGTCCTCATGATTTCGGCTTGGTCAAAGAGCCGACCCAGGTCGCGGGCATGCGGACCGAGGTGGGTATTCTTGACATCAAAAAGAAATTTCGGGATCGAGATGGGCGACTCGTACCGCGGGCATACGGTCAGAGTGGTATCCATCTCGGTACCATCCTAGATAATCCTATGCAGCCCAGGTCCGGCGGCGGGTTGTGTGTGGTATAGTGTAGTGCTAAATGCAAGGCATGCACAACAGTTTAAATCACCCAACACTTCAATAACTTGAATTTAAAACATTCGTTCCCAACTCCAACCTGCAAGACAAGGGTTAGCAAAGACTACTCCCCTTATATCTCCCAATCTGCAAAAAACATTTAACACCTAAATGTTAGGGACGTACCTGGAATCCTCGCTGCCAAACAAAAACTTTTTTTCAAAAGAAAATTGGCCTAAGTCCACTAAAGTCTTAAATCAAGTCCCCAACGGAGTCGCCAAGGCTGTCGCGACCTAATTTTTCGGTGTACCACCTAAAACTAGGTTAATGGACTACTAAGCTTAATGGCTTAGCTCGGGCTCTCCCAAGCCCATACCAAATCGTGACTTAAGTCTAATTGTTTTAACATGCAAAATTTTATCTAGGAGTCGCCACTAATCTATTTTTGGTAGGTCGATTAGACACCTAAGTAAAATAAAGGGAGATTTATTTTACTTCTACGAACCAGAGACTAAGGGTACGGGGACTTGGTTACACTAGAATTTTCTAATGCCCTTTCGGTACCATTTTTTTTTATTTTTAAAAATGTTTTTGCAGGCAGCTTAGATTTATTTTAACCTAGACTTCTAGTATGTCAAAAGGTGATCACACGGGTGCTCAACCATTATTGAATATTCAAATGAGAAAATAAATAAATTGCATCACACAAAGCAAGCATTTTTTTTGGTTTTCTTAAGAGTTAGAAAAATGCATTTTTTTTTTAGCTAAATGACATGATTTTACTAACATGCAAATTCAAATTAAATGGGCCTAATATGCAATCTAGTTAACATGCACCTCATGACCTAATTTACTAATGAACATATTCTAATTAAATAATCCTATTATGTAAACTAGTTAATATGCACCTAGTATTTTTGTATTTTTTTTTATTGAAATACAAAATAAATAAAAACCCTAATTAAGCTATCTAAAAAAATAATTTTCTAATTCATTTTTGGGATTAATTTTGACTTAAACCCTATTATGTCTTAGAAAACTATTTTTTATTTTTTTTTTTTTTTTTTTTTATGAGAATATAAAAAAAAAAAACAATTTTATCTAAGACTCTATAAAAAAGGTTGTTTAAGATTGACCCTAACCTATTTTAAAAGATGTCTAAAAATGCAATTCTAAAAATATAATCCAAAAAAAAAAAAAAAAAAAAAACTAAACCTACGTGTCTAATTTATTAAACCTACATGTCCTATATGCTCATGCAAGATTTTGATTTTTTTTTTTATCTAAACTTATAATAAATTAAAAACTATTATCTAGAATTAAATTACGTGCAATCTTACACTAAAATGCAATGACATTCTACATGAATTATGCATGATGGTTTTTTTTTTTTTTTTTATTAATGGCGAAATTAAAATTTAACATGCAAATCAAATAATAAGAAAACTAACAATCTAAATGAATATGCTTTCTTTTTGTTTTCTTTTTCATGATTCAAAATAAAATCTCAACCCTAAACATGCAAAATAAGAAAAGCAAATCTAACTCTAATTTCCCTTCTCTTTTTCTTTTTTTTAATTTTCAAAATTAACAATCGCCTAATAATTAAACATGCAATAAAAAAAACTAACAACCTAAGTCACTTGATTTTTTTTATTTTTTTATTTTATAAAATCTCAATTCTAAACATGCAAGCCCTAATTCTAACCTACATCTTTTTTGATTGAATTTTTCAAGAAAATTAATTTAAATGACATCACAGCAAATCAAGTAATATTAATACCCCAAATTGACGAACCATATCTCGCGCGTGAGATCGGGTCGGCCAATTTCACATAAATCACGAATCGGATCTCGGGCGGGAGATCGGATTGGCTATTATTTTTTTTAAGTAATTGCGAGTCGGATTTCGGGCGCGAAAATCGGATTGTCAATCACAAATTTCCCAGGGCATTTCATGTCGAACATTCTCAATCTTATATTAAGGAATAATCACACTAAAAAAAAATAAAGAAAACAAACTATAAACTACATAAAAATAATAAAGATAAAATAATAGAAAACTACCTAATCTGATTTTTTTTTGTTTTCTTTTCCTCTTTCTTCTAGGTCACGTCTTTGTGCGCGGCTGGTCTCCAAGGGCATTCGGTCGGAGCTCCGGAGGGAAGACGCCGGCTCGGGTTCCGGCGAGATTGGCGAAGCGACGCGACGGCGGCGCGGCACAGGGAGCAGCAACAGCAACCTTGCTCGGGCTCGGGCAGAGAGCGTAACAGTTCGACTCAGGCTCGGGTCGAAGCGTCGGGTCGGAGATCTGCTGCAGGTGGCGCGGTGCCGAGCGATCGGACGCGGGCAGCGCAAGAGTGCGGAGCAAGTGGCGTTGTGGCTGGGTTGCGGGGCGGAAGGGCGAGCGGCGGGCGGAGATCTGGCTGGCGGAGGCGCGATTGATCGGCACGGCAGGGGAACCTTGCGAGTTCTTTGCGGCGTCGGGGGCCGGAGGCGCGGCGGGCGACGGTGCTGCTTTGCGGCGTCGGAGCGAGGCCGGGAGAACTCGTGGCTCGGTGGTTGCGCGGACGAAGGCGAGGAGGCGTCGGCAGCCGCTGGGCGGTGGACTCCGGGTGCGGGCGTCGCGGATCGGATTGCAGCAGTGACAGGAGGTAGGCTCTAACGTCGCGGGTCGGTGGTGGCGGACGCACGAGCCAACGGGGAGCACGCGGATGCGCGTCTGGACCGAATCGGGGGCGCGCGACGGCGGGGTGGAACACCCACGGCCGCAAGGCGGTGGTGGCGCGGCGAAGATGTGCCCGGTGGAGCCAAATGCACAGCAAAAGGGAAAAAAAACCTTTGGAGAAGATGAACAAAGGGGTCAAATCACCCCTACTATTCCTCCTTTTCGCTTTTCTTTCCTTCTACGCACGGATGGCTTCCCTTTTTCTTTTTTTTAATCCCTTCCTTTCTCTTCACTCGTGTGTCTCTCTATGGGCTCACTTTTTTTAATACTTCTCACAACCCTCTCCCTTTTTTTAATCGAAGGAGAAGCCTCTCACCATGAAATTTCGCTCTTTCTCCTCCGATCCCACTCCCCCCTTGCGTATTTATAGGCTCTTGAAGTCCAACCGACTTTAGTGTGAATAGGAGGCGGCCGTAATTTTTCCTTGCTGTTCACGTCCGGTTCTTTTTTCAACTAAAGAGGCCACGCCTGACACTCATTAATTTTAGCCACACTTATTGACTTTTCTTTGCTTGTTACTTGCCTCTTTCTTGAACAAATTTTTCGTTGCTTCTCCTGACAACCCACACTTGAGAGAGAACATATTATATAATATATCAATGGGCTCATTTTGCTTCTCTGAGGGTTCCTCTAGAATTCGCACGTCCGCCGAATTTGTGCATGCATGCGCATGCATTAATGAGGGAGAGACAACGGACGTGCAAGAACTTCCTTCCTCTTTTTTTTTTTTTTTTTTTTGACTTTCGCTCTTTTTGCGCGTTCGGACAAGCGGAGAGAGAGACCATCCTTTTGTGAATATTATCGACCACGAGCCGCTGCGTCTTGTTGCCCTTTTAGTACCGATGCAAAAAATGCGACTTCATGAAATGCAATTTTACTTTTTTCTTTTATTTTTATTTTTATTTTTATTTTTTGTGCAACTAATTACTAAATGATTAGGCAAAATTTTCGGTGTCAACAAACTCTCATCTTGGAAGATGAAGAAGATGAGGATGAATTGACTCTTTCAGCCTTAAGAAACTTAAAGAGTTTTGTCAGCTTTCATGAGACAAGAGAAGAGCCAGAAGAAGGAGAAAAAGAGAGAGAAGAGACAGAAAAGGAAGATGAAGAACAGAGGAGGATAGAGGAAGAAAGAAGAGAAGAGGAAGAAGAAGAGGAAGAAGAAGAGAGAGAAGGAGAACAAGATCAAGGTCAAGACGACTCTTTCGAGCCAATTTTAGCAGTCTCCCTGTCTAGTGATTCTGAGATGGCAAGAACTGGAACTGCTGACGCTCATCACTCTGAAGCTGAAGTTGAACAAGAAGAAACCTTACCTACTCCACTTGAAGGCAACAAAACAGGGGGAGCTGTTGGACTAGAAGGTATGTCTTCACCTTTATTTGCTAGTGATGTAAGCCGTTCTACAGTAGACCCAGAGGATGTGTATGCCTCGCATTACCCAGAAGACAGTCATGGTGGACAATCTGCTGAAGCTCCATCCATTCTCAAAATCTCTGGTATTGGCTCAGCTGGTCCTAGTTCTGCGACAGCTCAAACAGCAGACTTTTCGAGACTGCGGGAAATTCTTTTGGACGTCAGAAAATAGCAATATGCTATGGGATTTGAAATGCAGGATCTCAAGAATGCTTTTAAGGCCACTTTAGTGTCTTTGCATGACCAGTTGAACGCCCTGAAGATTCAAATGCAGACTAGGGTGAAGATTTTTAGTCACTGAAGCAGAGTTTTGAAAGGCTTGAGAAGACAGTGCATTCTGTGGGAGAATTCGAGCTTGTTCGCCTTCCCAAACAGCCATGATTTTGACTCCATTTTCAACCAACTCTTTTTCATTTGTTCTCCACTTTTTGCTATTGACAAAAAGGGGGAGAGGTTTTATGCAGATTTGATGACTTTTTGTTTTGGACTTTATCTTCTGTTTGGTGTGGTTATGATTTGGACTGGTTTGGACTGATGATGCTTGCAAGTAACTTAAGCTATATTATTGATTATGATAAAGATAGTTGCTTTTACAGGACTAACACGTTTTCTGTGGTTGCAGAATCGCTATTATCCTTATCCTAATATCTAATTATCTTTTATAAGAAATCTTGGTTTGCTTAAGTGTTGTTTTGCAGGTCAAAGTGTCCAAATTTGCAGGAAAGTTTTGTCACCATCAAAAAGGGGGAGATTGTTGGAGAAAACTTCCTTATGTATTTTGAAGTTGACAAAACGTTTCCATCAGTCTAGTCTGAAGACTTGCAGACTCTATCGTCAAAGTCTGAAGACCTCTAGACTCAAGATTTAAAGTTTGCCTTCACTGATAGTTTCCAGACCGATGAAGAAAAGTTTCATCCATTGAAGATGACTTATCCAGATGCAAGTATATCTTTAAGGATTTGATTTGTACGGTTGAAGAATATCTCACGGCTGGAGATAGCATCTCGTGATCAATTATTGAAATCAACTTAAATAATTAGATCCGTTGAATGGCGAAGTATACTTGGAAGGTTCTACTTATGAAAACCTAGATCCTGATTGTATGGGCGAGCAGGATCAGTGGGCTATCATCACATTCCTTAAATGACTCGAGATCTTCCTAATTGATTCTGTCCAACGGGTAGATTGGAAGAACTCCTTTGGAAGGTGCCAACGGTTATGATGGCATGGAGGAGTATATAAGGAGGACGCTCAAGTTATTCGAGTGTGTGCATGAAAGAAAAATTTCAAAGTCTGAAACTCTTAGTTCTTTGCTGTTACAATTTGTCGAGCTTAAACTATACTCAAAAGAGAGATCAAATTCTTGTGAGACCTTGAGGAAGTGTATCAGAGTCTTTACACTGTGGAATCAAGGATGTGATACTGTAAAATCTCTTTTGATTCTTAGTGGAATCCAGCCAATGGGCTGTCAGTGCAGGAGAGTGGACGTAGGCTTGGTCTAAGCCGAACCACTATAAATCTTGTGTTTCAATTCTCTTTCCCTAATCTCTTTACTTAATTCGCAGTCTTATTTATCAGTTTATAATCTTATATATCTTCAATCTACTGTTTTGTTATAAGTCGAATTAAGTTGTTAAGTTCTGCAAAAACTTTATTGACACTTATTCACCCCCCTTTAGGTGTTTACTAGCGTTATCATGTACATGTGGAACATGATGGTGTGAGGCAGAGAGAATTTGTACCCAATATTGATGGCATGCATTAATTTCGCTTCAGACCGAGACACATCAGTCTTGGATGTTAACTTTGGACGGATGCAGTTGATTACGATCTTGTGCAACAAGATGTTGGACGCATTCATTCTGGAGTAGGAAATCTTGCCTTCAGCATCCC
The DNA here is from genome assembly GCA_014182565.1 of Eucalyptus marginata. Taxonomy (NCBI): domain Eukaryota; kingdom Viridiplantae; phylum Streptophyta; class Magnoliopsida; order Myrtales; family Myrtaceae; genus Eucalyptus; species Eucalyptus marginata. The sequence continues at coordinate 34,212,864 of CM024587.1, read as the reverse complement.
GATCTTTCACCAATGATAGAGTAGCATGAGCAACGGACACGCTAATTGGTTGGAAACTCGTTCTTTTCACTCCAATTATGTCAGCCAAAGTGTCCATATCTACCAAAAACTCCTTATCCCTCACTGTGAAAGAGAAACTGTTTGTATCCAAGAAAGATAAGTTCGAGTAAAAGTAAGCGGTGAGTTTTGGATAAGCAACAGTAGTTTCAGAACAAAAGCGCTCCAATTGCAGTAGAGCAAACTTCTCTCACAGATTTACTTTTACCGAATCAAGGAAATAGAAATTGACACTCCTAGGGTTCATAACCCCTCTCTTCATTAGGTTCAAATAAACCCTCTTGCGATTCTTCGATCTGAAAAGACTTGAACCATCACTAACAACATTTGCAGCAACTCCTGTTCTAGGTTGAAAATGGGTAAACATTCGGTCATCGTCATCCTGTCTTGGAGGTTGATTTGCAGTGCCAAAGCACGGGTCACTAGGAAAATTAGCAAAGGCTTTTTCAGCCGATCCCTTTTCTGCAATACTCATCTTTTCCATATCGTGCAGAAAAAGAGTTTCATTCTTATAGCCAACGTTCTTACGGGTTCAACTTCTTCCAAAATTTCTTCTTCTGGATGAGTCGGTGGAAAAGACTGACACTGCTGACAAGGTTGTTGCTGACTTGGTCACTATGGTAGAGAAGAATCTTCTTCTTCGGTCAAGTCGAAATGTGTAGGACCCTCAGGCATGTGTCGTGGTCCCCTGCTTGCGATTCTCAACAACTTTCTTGAAAACATTGTTACTTCAAGGGAGAAATTCACAGACTTGCTCGAAAAGGTGAAAACTTTTTGGATTAAACAACAGTGAAAGTGAGAGCAAGTGGGAGTTCAGTATTTTAGGGTTTGAGAGTAAAAACAAAGAAGACGGATTTCAACAGTATATAAAGCAAGTGAAGCGAAGTAAATGAATCGTCATAAAAGGAAAAATAAAAATACATTTTCGAAAAAGAATAACTTCCTTTTTAAAAATAAATAACTGTCTTTTTCAAAATTGATAACTGCCTTTTCAAAATTGATAACTGCCTTTTTGAAAAAGAGAAACTTGGAAAGATAACTTCAATCAATTATCGATTAATAAGTAACCATACCTTTTCAAGTCTTTAACCAAAAATTAAATTACTAGTACGGAAATAACTTACAGTCGTAACTCTTGGTGTTCTGAGTCTGAGCTCCTTCAGACTTTACCTCTGAGTCTGAGCTCCTTCAGACTTTAATGGTAATAGATGTGATGTTCAGTCTGATGCAAATAGACTCAAATAGGCTTTTCTCTAGTGGCTTTGTGAATATGTCCGCCAGTTGATTCTTTGAATCGATGAACTGTATCATCACTTCTCCATTCTGAACATGATCTCTAATGAAATGATGTTGAATCTCTATGTGTTTTGCTCTCGAATGAAGAATTGGATTCTTTGTTAGATTGATTGCGCTAGTGTTGTCACATTTGATCTCGGTGCATGAGTTTTCAATTCCAAAGTCTTTCAGTTGTTGTTTTATCCATAAGATTTGAAAGCAGCAACTTCCAAGTGCTACATATTCTGCTTCTGCTATTGAAAGAGCTACAGTATTTTGCTTCCTTGAGAACCAAGATACTGTCCTGTTTCCCAGCAATTGACACGTACCAGAGGTACTCTTTTTATCAACTCTACAACCTGCTAAATCTGCGTCTGAATATCCAAGGAGAGTAAAGTCTTCTTCTTTGGGATACCACAGACCTAAATTTGAAGTAGTTGCAATGTATTTGATGATGCATTTTGCGGCACTTAGATGAGATTCTTTGGGATCAGATTGAAATCTAGCACAAATGCAAACATTAAACAAAATGTTAGGTCTAGAATCGGTAAGATAAAGAAGTGAACCAATAATACTCTGTAGAGCTTCTGGTCAACTTTCTTTCCTACTTCATTTTTGTCCAAATTCGAAGAACTTGACATTGGTATCTTAGTCTTTTTGCAATTTTTCAATCCGAACTTTTTAACGAGATCTTTTGCATATTTTTCTTGGTGAATAAAAATTCCTTCCTTCAATTGTTTCACTTGCAATCCAACAAAGAAAAATAATTCACCCATCATGCTCATCTCAAATTCATCTTGTATAGACTTAGAAAACTTCTTGCACATGTTTTCGTTAGGTAATCCAAATATAATATCATCAACATAGATTTAAACAAGTAGAAAGTTTTTGCCTTCCTTTTTAATAAACAAGATAGTATCCACTTTTCCTTTGACAAAACCGTTTTGCATTAAAAAATTACTTAACCTGTCATACCATGCTTGAGGTGCTTGCTTTAATCCATATAGAGCATTTTTCAGTCTGAATATTGAGTCTAGTCTTTTTGGATCTTCAAATCCGGGAGGTTGTTCCATATAGATTTCTTCTTGGATAAATCCATTTAAGAATGCGCTTTTGACGTCCATTTGGAATAACTTAAAATTTTTATAACAGGCAAAAGCAAGTAATAATCTAATTACGTCTAACCCGGCTACTGGTGCGTAGGTTTCATCATAGTCTATCACTTCTTCTTGCGTATATCCTTTGGTCACGAGTCTTGTTTTGTTTCTGACTACTTTTCCTTTTTCGTCCATCTCGTTCCTGAAAACCCATTTAGCTCCAACAATGGATTTACCTTTTGGTTTAGGAGTTAATTCCCATACATCGTTAATCCTGAACTATTTGAGTTCTTCTTGCATTGCTTCAATCTAGCTTTCGTCAGTTAAAGCTTCTTCTATGCTTTTGGGTTCTATTTCAGAAATAAGTGCTACGGCGCTAGACTCTTCTTGTTTTTTTGGATCTGGTGCGAATTCCTTCATCAATGTCACCAATGATGAGTTCTTTGGGATGACTAAACTTGTGCTTCCAGTTACTTGTTGGTCTGACAATTTGTTGATCTTCTACTTTAATTGATTTTTCAATTTCCATTCGTTGATGATTTTCAAAGGTCTGAGCTGCTTCGGGTGAGGTAGACTTTGTAAAGTCTCGGAGCAGTTCGATTCTTCGGGTTGAGTCTCGAATCAGTTGATTTTGCAAAGAGTCTTGAAATTTGACATTTATAGATTCTTCCACTTGATTGAGTCTTCTTGTTGAATACTCGTAAGCTTTGCTTGTGGTCGAAGAGCCAAGGAAAATTTATTCGTCGATTTTTCTTCAAACTTACCAGTTTGATCATTTGCATTTTTCAAAATAAACATTTGCAACCAAACACATGAAAGTAAAAAACAATTGGCTTCTTTCCTTTGAATAACTCATAGGGAGTTTTCTCGAGAATATGCCTAAAAAATATTCTGTTAATAATATAACATGCTGTAGAAACTGTTTCAGCCAAAAAATGAGAAGAAATATTACTTTCTATTAAAAGAGTTCTTGCCATTTCTTGTAAAGATCTATTCTTTTTTTCCACAACTCCATTATGTTTTGGAGTGTATGGAGAGGAGAAAACATACTGAAAATCTGATTCATCACAAAATTTTGCAAAGTCTTGATTTTCAAACTCACCTCCATGGTCTGTCCGAATGCTTGAAATAGCATATCATTTCTCATTCTGAACTTTCTTAGCAAATTTTGAAAAGTAAGAAAATGTTTTAGACTTACTTGCCAGAAAGTAAACCTAAGTGAATCGTGAATAATCATCCACAATTACTAGGCAATATCTCTTTCCACCAATGCTTTGAGTTCTGGTTGGTCCAAAGAGATCCATATGCAGAAGCTGCAAAACACGATTAGTAGAAACCTAATTTATTGGTTTAAAGGAGCTTCTAACCTGTTTTCCCAACACACATGGTGTGCATAAGTCTGACTTTTGAAACTTTAGGTTGGGCAGCCCATGAACAAGGTTGTTAGAAGAGATCTTGGCAATTTGCTTCATGTTGACATGGCCCAGCTTTTGATACCAAAGATTTGCTTCATCTTGAATTGAAATTAGACATTGAGATTTTTCTGGTTTTATATCCAAAAGATAGACGTTCCCATGTCTTCGTCCGGTAAAAGATTGAGAAAGATCTTTACTAGTTCCCGAACATACTCCTTCTTGGAAATTGATTTTGAATCTAGTGTCGCACAATTGGCTAATGCTGAGCAAATTGCAATCAAGTCCTTTCACCAAGGAGACATTGTTGATTGTTAGACTTCCAATCTTTACAGTTCCACACCCAATAATTCTTCCTTTGCTGTTTCCACCAAAAGAGACTTTTCCACCATTTATTTGCACAAGTTTTATAAAACAACTTGAATCTCTAGTCATATGCCTTGAATAGCCACTATCCAAATACCATTTGACATTTTTCTTGATAGTGACCTGCAATTATAAAAGAAACTCAAGTTTTCTTTGGTACTCACATTTTCTTGGGTCTAGAGGAGTTAGTGCAATATGCAGTCTTTGCCCATTCCTTCTTAATAGGTCTCCAAACCATAGGACATTCTTTCTTAAAATGTTCTAAGTTGTTGCACTTTGAACATTTGAGAGCACTTCTACCAACAGGTTTTACAAAGACTTTTTGAAAATGATTTCTGTAAAAAGTTTTTGTAGGTTTTTGTTTGATTCGTTCCTTCACTTTTAGAAAATCAATTAGATGAATAGTTTCTGAAGTCATTCCCAGACGACTTGTTGAAATAAGGTCTTTGTACCGAAAGAATTTTTCCAGCTTTTCGATCCTATTGAAAATCTTTTTGAAATATTTGAAATGTCATTTTTCAAAAATGTATTTTCTTTTGAAAGAGAATCTGCATTTTCTTTTAAAATAACAAAACTTCTATCTAAATTTTCAAACTTTTCTTTCCAATAATTTTCCCGTTGCTTTAATGTAGAATTCTCCATTTTTAGTTCGAAATCCTCTTAAGAGAGGTTTTGAGACTAAGACAAAGCTCATCAATGTATTTCAAGACTTTGTAGGAATTTTTAGATTGCTTACCTCGATTTCGCTGTCTGAGTCTGTATCTATCTCAAAGTCTAAGTCTGATTCTGATTTTGCCATTAGACAAATGTTGGCATAATCTTCATCACTTTCTTCGCATTTAGTATCACTCCATGTTTATGCCTTGAGAGCCTTTCTGTATTTCTCAGCTTTTTCTTTCTTTTTCTTCAACATTGGACAGTTGGGTCTGATATGTCCCTTTTTATTGCATTCAAAACACATCACATCTTTATTGGCTTCATCATCCTCAGTTGATTTGTTTTGAAACTTTTGAGTGCTTTGTTTCTTCCAATTGAATCTTCTTCCCTTTTTGTTCAGTTTCCTAAACCTCTTTATCATAAGAGCTAACTCTTCATCGTCCATATCATCTTCAGAATCTGTAACATCAGAATCATCGTTAGATCTCAAAGCAATTGACTTCTTACCTTTAGGATCTTCTTCCTCGTTGATTTGCTCGACTTCATAGGACTGAAGTGTGCCAACCAATTTATCTACAAAAAGCGGCATGATCCTTTGTGCTTCCCTTATTGAAGTCTTTATGTGATTCCAGTCCTTGGAGAGTCCACGCAGCAATTTGTTGACTTTCATTGGTCCTGAGATTGGTTGTCCCTGATATTTAAGACCGTTTACAATTTCAGTAAAACGACTAAACATATCAGCGATAGATTCTCCTAGCTTCATTTTGAAAGCTTCATATTGTCCGAGTAAAATATTAATTCTTGTTTCTTTCACTCGATCAGTTCCTTCATAGGTAATGTGCAGCCTATCCTAGACTTCTTTGGCTGTTTCACAAGAAGATATTATGTTATACTCAGTAGGAGATAACGCATGATATAAAGAGTAAATTACTTTAGCATCAAGAGCTTGTCTCTTGGTTATTTCTTCTTGAGTCATCTCACTAGCATTTGCAACTTCTTTTCCTCTTTCTAAAACTGATGCAGCTTTAGGAATGATTCCTTTTTCTACCACATCCCATTCCAGAGGATCTTTTGATCTTAGGAATGCTTTCATCTTGTTTTTCCATATGCTGTATTCCTTTCCATCGAAGTAAGGAGGTCTGGTGTTACTCTGGTCTTCAACTAAACCTGGAGCTAACATACTAGCCATAGATCTTCAACTCAAAAGTTAAAACACTTCAATTAAATGAGTGCACTAGCTCTGATACCAATTGATAGGGCTAGTAAGAACACTTAGAGGGGGGTGAATAGGTGTTAAAGAAATTTTTGCAAGACTTAACAACTTGATTCGACTTTTATGAGAATAGTAGACAGAAGATGTAAAAGACTATAAACAGTTATATAAGACTACGAATTAAAGTAAAGAGTTTAGGGAAAGAGAATTGAAACACAAAGTTTATAGTGGTTCGGCTTAGACCAAGCCTACGTTCACTCTTCCGCACTAACAGCCCACTGGCTGGATTTCACTATGAATCAAAAAGAGATTTGTACAGTCTAATGTCCTTGATTCCACGGTGTAGAGACTCTACTACACTTCCTCAAGGTCTCACAAGTATTTAATCTCTCTTTTGAGTACAACTTAAGCTCAGTGATTGAATTAGAAAAGAACTAAGAGCTTCAGACTTTGGAATTTTTCTTTCACACACGCACTCGAATAACTTAAGCATCTTCCTTATATACTCCTCCATGCCATCATAACCGTTGGCACTTTCCAAAGGAGTTCTTCCAATCTACCTGTTGGACAAAATCAATTAGGAAGATCTCAAGTTTATTTAAGGAATGTGATGATAGCCCACCAATCTTGCTTGCTCATACAATCAGGATCTAGGTTTCCATAAGTAAATACTTCCAAGTATACTTTGCCAATCAACGGATCTAATTATTCTTGTCAATAAGAATAATTGATCACGAGATGCTATCTCCAGCTGTGAGATCTTCTTCAACCGTACGAACCAATTCCTTAAAGATATATTCGCATCTGGATAAGTCTTCTTCATTGGATAAATCTTTTCTTCGTCGGTTTGGAAGCTATCAGTGAGGATAAACTTTAAATCTTGAGTTTGGAGGTCTTCAGACTTTGACGATAAAGTCTACACATCTTCAGACTAGACTGATGGAAACGTTTTGTCAACTTCAAAACAAATAAGGAAGTTTTCTCCAACAATACTAACCTTGAGGGGAAAGGCTAATTAGGACAGAACTCGTACGACTAAAGGACTCGACCTGGGAAAACAACATGACCATGAGATTTGCGTGAGGACGATCCTGTAGATAGGCAGGCTGATTCTAAGGACAACTAGTGATAGGGCTAGTAAGGACACCTAGAGCGGGGTGAATAGGTGTTCTAACAAATTTACGCTAGACTTTTAACAAGTTAACTCGTCTTTCAAGAATAATAGATTGAATATGTAAAAGACTATAAGCAATTAGATAAAGCTACGAATTAAAGCAAGGAGTATAGGGAAAGAGAATTGAAACACAAGGTTTATAATAGTTTGGCTTAGACCAAGCCTACGTCCACTCTCTCGCACTGACAGCCTACTGGCTGGATTTCACTATGAACCAAAAGAGATTTTTACAGTCTTACGTCCTTGATTCCACAGTGTAGAAACTCTACTACATTTCCTCAATGTCTCATAAGTGTTTAATCTCTCTTTCGAGTACAACTTAAGCTCAACGATTGAAAAAGCAAAGAACTAAGAGCTTCAGACTTTGGAATTTTTCTTTCACGCACACACTCGAACAACTTGAGCGTCTTCCTTATATACTCCTTCATGCCTCTATATCCGTTGGTACTTTCCAAAGGAGTTCTTCCAATCTACCTGTTGAACAGAATCAATCAAGGAGGTATTAAGTCATTTAAGGAATGTGATGATAGCCCACCAATCCTGCTCGCCCATACAATTAGGATCTAGGTTTCCATAAGTAGAACATTCCAAGTATACTTCGCCTTTCAAAAGATCTTAATTATCCGAATTGATTCCAATAAGAATAATTGATCACAAGGTGCTATCTCCAGCCGTAAGATCTTCTTCAAACCGTACGTCAATCTAGAAACTATCAGTGAGGGTAGACTTTAAATCTTGAGTCTGGAGATCTTTAGACTTTGACGAAACAGTCTGCAAGTCTTTAGACTAGACTGATGGAAACGTTTTGTCAACTTCAAAATAAAAAGTTTTCTCCAACAATCTTCCTCTTTTTGATGGTGACAAAACTTTCCCGTAGATTTGAATGCTTTTGACCTGCAAAACAAAACTTAAGTAGAACAAGATATCTCATAAAAGGTGAGTAGATTAGGACAAGAATAGTAACGATTATGCAACCACAGAAAACTCGTTAATCCTGCAAAATAACTATCCTTCCATAATCATTGTCACAGTCTAAGTTACTGTAAGCATCAAAAGATCAAATCAAACAGTCAAAAAGTCCAATCTACAACCAAACAAAAGATAAGTCCAAAAAGTCCAAAAGTCCAAACCAATAGTCAAATCTACACAAACTTTCTCCCCCTTTTTTTCAACAGCAAAAAGTGGAGAACATAAAAAGTATTGGATAAAATCAAGGTTACTTGGGGATGCGAACGAGCTGGAAATCCCCCATAGACTTGACAGTCTCCTCTAGTTTCCTCAGATCCTCCTTCGCTTGTTCTAAATCCTCACCCTTTACATTTGCTTGAACTTGAAGAGTAAGGGCTTGTACTTGGTCATGCAAAGAAACTGAAGTGGCTTTATGAGCATTTTGCATGGTCTGAAATTCACATCCCAACCCATAAATCTAAGCTTTAATCTCTAGAAGAAGGTCGAGCAGTCTTTTAAAGTCTGCTGAATCATCAATTTGAGTACTTGCTTCAGCACGATCAGATTGTGGAGTATTAACTGATGATGGAACTTCAGCATGTACATTCAAACTTGGAGATGAAGCCTCATTACCATCTTCAGGAAATTGAGAGGCATATATATCTTCTGGATCGGCAGGAGAACGACTAACATCATCACTAGTAAAAGCAAGTGAAGAAGTACCTCTTTTATCAGCAGCTCCCCCTGTTTCAGTGCCTTCAGGTGGAGAAAAAAATACTCTTCTTACTCTTGTTCTTCTTCAATATCACAAAGATCTTGTCCTTCTTCCTCTGCACGAGAATCACCATGATCCTCTTCTTCTGCTTATTCTCTTCCTCTCTCTACTTCTTTTGTTCTTCCTTCTTCTTCTTCTTCCCTCATCGCTTCTTTCTCTACATCTCGTTGCTCTGTCTCTTCTCTGTCTCGGTTCTCTCGATCCTCTGTCTCTATAACAAAACTTTGTAAGTTCTTCAAAGTAAGAGCAGCGATAGTGATGTCATCCTCATCTTCTTTATCCTGCAAGATGAGTGCTCCCCTCTTCTTAAATGGTGCTGTCATTGGCTCTTTGCCTTCCCTTTTTCCAGCCGCAAAGTCTTGTCGTGCCTTGACAAGGGTGTTCACCTTAAAGTGCTCCAAAGCCTTGTTTAGCTCCTTCAGACACATCTTGGAAACCATCTTCGGTCCCACTACCATTGGATCAATGGTTCTAACACATAGAATTTTGGGAGGCTAAATGTTAAGATGTTTGAACAAATGAGTGACAAGAGTAGAATAAGGGAGTTGTCCCTTGTCCTTTACCACTGTCCTATACATGTGCATAAGGATAGTGTGAGGCAGAGAGAATTTAAAACCAATGTTAATGGCGTACATCAGCTTTACTTCAGAGTTTGAGACATCAGTCTTTGATGTGGATTTGGGTCTGAGACAGTTAATGATAATCTTGTGAAGTAAGATATTGAAGGCATTCATCTTGGAGTAAGAAATCCGGCCTTCAGCAATTCTATCTCGAACAAGCGCCAAGGTAGCATGAGTAATAAACACATTGATTGGTTGGAAACTCCCTCTTTCCACCCCAATCACATCAGCCAACCACAAAATCCTGATCTCTAACACTAAAGGAAAATCTATTTACATCTAAAAAGGATAGATTGGAATAGAAATAAGCTGTAAGTTCCGGATGAGCAACAGTTGTTTCAAAGCAAAATCGTTTGAGTTGAAGCAATGTAAACTTCTCCCGTAACTTCATGTTCAATGAATCGAGAAAATCAAAATCCACACTCCTAGGGTTCATCACCCCTCGCTTCAGCAATTTAGAATAAGCTTGCTTGTGCTCCTTAAAACAAAAAAGATCCGTTCTTGTACCACGAATGTTCGCAACAACACTCATCCTGGGCTTAAAATGTGTGAACATCCTCTCATCATCATATTTTCCTTTAGGTTGATTAAATGATCCAAACCGTGGATCACTTGGGAATTTGCAAAAGCCTTTTCTGCCGAACCAGTAGTAGCAATGCCCAAACTCTCCATTGTCTTTAAGAAATGAGTTTCATTTCTGTACCATTTTTTCGCTCAAAAACTCATCAATAAAGGTCATTGGAGAACCATCTTCCTTCAAAGTGATGTAGAGTTTGAAAAGAAATGCGGGCTTAAGAGTCCTTACAAGTTCTACATTCTCGATGATTTCTTCCTCTGCTTGTTGTTGCGAAGGCACTTGAGTTTTAGCCGGAGAAGAATGGCGCGGTTGAGAATGTTGTTGTTGACTTTGCTGATGCCTTGGAGAGTCTTCTTCCTCAGTTAGATCAAAGTGCGTAGGACCCTCACGCATATGCTGTGGTCCCCTGCTTGCGATCCTAGAGGACTTTCTTTGGGAAGACATTGTCACAGTCTTTGAGAGATTTCTCTAACTCGATTCGCAAAAAAGATGAGAACTTTATGGATTAAACTAGTGAGAAAAAGTGAGAAAGTGAGGTTCTGTGATCTAGGGTTTGTGAGTGAAAACGAAGAAGAAAAACAACAGTATATAAAGCAAACAAAACGAGGTATACGAATCGTCATAGAGGAATAAATAAAACTGCATTTTTGAAAATGAATAACTGCCTTTTTGAAAAAGAAAACTGCCATAAATTCAAAGACTCGGAAAAGATAATTTCTAAAAATATAACAATCAATTAGCGATTAAAAAGTAACCGTACCCTTTTAAAAATTTAAAATGCTGAAATCGAAATAACTTACAGTCGTAACTTTTAGTTATTTTGAGTCTGAATAACTTCAGACTTTACCTCTGAGTCTGAGCACCTTCAGACTTTACTGGATGAAGGTTGTGATATTCAGTCTGGTGCGAATAGACTCAAATACGCTTTTCTCTAGAAGCTTTGTAAATATGTATGCCGCTTGATTCTTTGAATTGATGAACTGTATCATAACTTCTTTATTCTGAACATGATCTCTAATGAAATGATATTGAATCTCCTTGTGTTTTGCTCTTGAATAAAGAATTGGATTCTTTGTAAGATTGATTGCACTGGTGTTATCACATTTGATCTTGGTGCATGAGTCTTCGATTCCAAAGTCTCTCAATTGTTGCTTTATCCACAAGATTTGTGAACAGCAACTTCCAAGAGCCACATATTTTGCTTCTGCTGTTGAAAGAGCTACAGTGCTTTGCTTCTTTGAGAATTAAGATACTGTCCTATTTCCCAGCAATTAACACGTACCAGAGGTACTCTTTCTATCAACTCTGCAACTTGCTAAATCTGCATCTGAATATCCAAGGAGGGTAAAGTCTCATTCTTTGGGATACCACAGACCTAAATTTGAAGTAGTTGCAACGTATTTGATGATGCGTTTTGCAGCACTTAGATGAGATTCTTTGGAATTTGATTGAAATCTTACACAAATGCAAACACTAAACAAAATATCAGGTCTAGAAGCAGTAAGATAAAGAAATGAACCAATAATACTCCTGTAAAGCTTTTGGTCAACTTTCTTTACTCCTTCGTCTTTGTCCAGCTTCGAAGAACTTAACATTGGTATTTCAATCTTTTTGCAATTCTCCAATCCGAACTTTTTAACAAGATCTTTTGCATATTTTTCTTGGTGAATGAAAATTCATTCCTTCAATTGCTTCACTTGTAATCCGAGAAAGAAAGATAGTTCACCCATCATGCTTATCTCAAATTCATCCTGCATAGACTTAGAAAACTTCCTGTACAGGTTTTCGTTAGGTGATCCAAATATGATATCATCAACATAGATTTGAACGAGTAGAAAATTTTTACCTTCGTTTTTAATAAATAAAGTAGTATCCACTTTACCTGTAACAAAACCATTATGAATTAGAAACTTACTTACCTGTTGTACCAAGCTCGAGGTGCTTGTTTTAATCCATATAGAGCATTCTTCGCCCGAATACTAAGTCTGGTTTCTTTGGATCTTCAAATCCAGGAGGTTGTTCCACATAGACTTCTTCTTGGATAAATCCATTTAGAAATGCTCTTTTGACGTCCATTTGGAATAACCTAAAATTTTTATAGCAAGCAAAAGCGAGTAATAATCTAATTGCTTCTAACCTTGCTACTGGTGTGTAGGTCTCATCATAGTCTATCCCTTCTTCTTGCGTATATCCTTTGGCCACGAGTCTTGCTTTGTTTCTTACCACTTTTCCTTTTTCGTCCATCTTGTTCCTGAAAACCCATTTAACTCCAACAATGGATTTACCTTTTGGTTTAGGAGTTAATTCCCGATATCGTTAATGCTAAACTGTTCGAGTTCTTCTTGCATAGCTTCAATCCAGCTTTCGTTAGCTAAGGTCTCTTCTATGCTTTTTGGTTCTATTTTAGAAATAAGTGCCATGGCGCTAGACTCTTCTTGCTTTTTGGATCTGGTGCGAATCCCTTCATCAATGTCGCCAATGATGAGTTCTTTGGGATGACTAGACTTGTGCTTCCAGTTACTAGTCGGTCTGACGGATTGCTGATTTTCTACTTCAGTTGATTCTTCCGTTCGTTGTTGATCTTCAGAAGTCTGAGCTACTTCATGGGAGGTAGACTTTGTAAATTCTAGAGCAAGTTCAAATTTTTCAGGTTGAGTCTGAATCAATTGATTCTGCAAAGAGTCTTGGAATTTGACGTTCATAGATTCTTCCACAGACTGAGTCTTCTTGTTGAATACTGTGTAGGCTTTGCTTGAGGTTGAGTAGCCAAGGAAAATTCCTTCGTCTAATTTCTCTTCAAACTTACCAGTTCGATCATTTGCATTTTTCAAAATAAAACATTTGCAACCAAACACATGAAAATAAGAAACAATTGGCTTCTTTCCTTTGAATAACTCATAGGGAGTTTTCTCCAGAATAAGCCTTAAGAATACTTTGTTAATAATATAACAAGCTGTAGAAACTGCTTTAGCCCAAAACGAGAAGAAATATTACTTTCAATTCAGATAGTTCTTACCATTTCTTGCAAAGATCTATTTTTTCTTTCCATAACTCTATTTTGTTCTGGAGTGTATGGAGAAGAGAAAACATGCTGAAAACTAGATTCATCATAGGATTTGGCAAAGTCTTGATTTTCAAACTCATCCCGTGATCTGTCCGTATGCTTGAAATAACATATCATTTCTCATTCTAAACTTTCTTAGCAAACTTTGAAAAGTAAGAAAAGGTTTCAGACTTACTTGCCAAAAAGTAAACCCAAGTAAATCGTGAATAATCATCCACAATTACTAGGCAATATCTCTTTCCACCAATGCTTTGAGTTCTGGTTGGTCCAAAGAGATCCATATGCAGAAGCTGCAAAACATGATTAGTAGAAATTTGATTTATTGGTTTAAAAGAGCTTCTAACCTGTTTTCCCAACACACATGGTGTGCATAAGTCAGACTTTTGATACTTCAGGTTGGACAGTCCACGAACAAGATTTTTGGATGAGATCTTGGCAATTTGCTTCATGTTAACATGGCCAAGCTTTCGATGCCAAAGATTTGCTTCATCTTGAATCGATATTAGACATTGGGATCTTTCTGGTTTTATATCCAAAAGATAAATGTTCCTATGTCTTCGTCCAATAAAAGATTGAGAAAAATCTTTACTAGTTTCCGAACACATTCCTTCTTGGAAGTTGATTTTAAATCCAGTGTCGCACAATTGGCTAATGCTGAGTAGATTGTAATTCAGTCCTTCCACCAAGGAGACATTGTTGATTGTGAGACTTCCAATTTTTAAAGTTCCACACCCAACAATTCTTCCTTTGTTGTTTCCACTAAAAGAGACTTTTCCACCATTTATTTGCACAAGTTTTATAAAACAATTTGAATCTCCAGTCATGTGTCTTGAACAGTTACTATCCAAATACCATTTAATCTTTTTCTTGATAGTGACCTCGCAATTACAAAAAGAACTCAAGCTTTTTTTGGTACCTGTGATCTTTTTGGGTCCAGAGGAGTTAGTTTTAAACATAGTCTCTCCCCAATCATTCTTAACAGGTCTCCAAACCATAGGACATTCTTTCTCAAAATGTTTTGAGCTATTGCACTTTGAACATTTGAGAGCACTTCGGCCAACAGGTTTTACAAAGACTTTTTGAAAATGATTTCTGTAAAAAGTTTTTGTAGGTCTTTGTTTGATTCTTTCCTTTGCCTTTGGAAAATTAATTAAAGGAATGGTTTATGCGGTCATTCCCAATCCTGACTTGTTGAAATAAGGTTTTTGTACTGAAAGAATCTTTTCCAACTCTCGGATCCTATTGAAAATCTTTTAAAATATTTGAAATGTCTTGTTTCAAAAATGTATTTTCTTTTGAAAGAGAGTCTGCATTTTCTTTTAAAACCACAAAGCTTTTGTCTAGATTTTCAAACTTTTCTTTCAAGAAATTTCCTGTTACTTAAGTGTAGAATTCTCCCTTTTTAGCTTAGAAATACTCTTAAGAGAGGTTTTGAGACTGAAACAAAGTTCATCAATGTGTTTCGAGACTTTAGTAGGAATTTTTAAATTGCTTACCTCGATTTCACTTCTGAGTCTGAGTCTGAATCTATCTCGAGTCTGAGTCTAATCTTGATTTTGCCATTAGACATACATTGGCATAATTTTCGTCACTTTCTTCACATTCAGTATCACTTCATGTCTCTGCTTTGAGAGCCTTTCTGTATTTCTCAGCTTTTCCCTTCTTTTTCTTCAACAGAGGCTAGTTGGGTTTGATGTGTCCATTTTTTCTCGCATTCAAAACAGATTACGTCTTTGTTGGCTTCATCATCCTTAATTGATTTGTTTTGAAACTTTTGAGTGCTTTGTTTCTTCCAATTGAATCTTCTTCCCTTTTTGTTCAGTTTCCTGAACCTCCTTATCATAAGTGCTAACTCTTCATCGTCCATATCATCTTTAGAGTCTGTAACATTAGAGTCATCGTTAGATTTTAAAGTAATTGACTTCTTACCCTTGGGATCTTCTTCCTCGTTGGTTTGCTCCACTTCATAAGACTGAAGTGTGCCAACCAGCTCGTCTACAGAAAGCGGCATGATCCTTTGAGTTTCCCTTATTGAAGTCTTCATGTGATTCCAGTCTTTAGAGAGTCCACGCAGCAATTTGTTAACCTTCATTGGTCCTGAGATTGCCTGTCCCTGATACTCTAGAGCATTTACAATCTCTGTAAAATGACTAAACATGTCAGTGATAGATTCTCCTGGCTTCATCTTGAAGGCCTCATACTGTCCGAGTAGAATATTGATCATTGTTTCTTTCACTCGATCAGTGCCTTCATAGGTAATGTGTAGCCTATCCCAGACTTCTTTGACTGTTTCACAAGAAGAAATTCTGTTATACTTAGTAGGAGATAAAGCACAATATAAAGAGTAAATTGCTTTAGCATCAAGAGCTTGTCGCTTGGTTATTTCTTCTTGTGTCATTTCGCTAGCATCTGCAACTTCTTTTCCTCTTTCTAAAATTGATGCAACTTTAGGAATGATTCCTTTTTCTACCACATCCCATTCCAGAGGATCTTTCAATCTTAGGAATGCCTTCATCTTGTTTTTCCACACGTTGTATTCCTTTCCATCAAAGTAAGGAGGTCTGGTGTTGCTTTGGCCTTCAACCAAACCTGGAGCCAACATACTAGCCATAGATCTTTAACTTAGAAGTAAAAACACTTCAATTAAATGAGCACACAGGCTCTGATACCAATTGATAGGACTAGTAAGGACACCTAGAGGGGGGTGAATAGGTGTTCTAGCAAATTTACACTAGACTTTTAACAAGTTAACTTGTCTTTCAAGAATAACAGATTGAATATGTAAAAGACTATAAGCAATTAGATAAAGCTAAGAATTAAAGCAAGGAGTATAGGGAAAGAGAATTGAAACACAAGGTTTATAGTGGTTTGGCTTAAACCAAGCCTACGTCTACTCTCCCGCACTGATAGCCTACTGGCTGGATTTCACTATGAACCAAAAGAGATTTTTATAGTCTCACGTCCTTGATTCCACAGTGTAGAAACTCTACTACACTTCCTCAAGGTCTCACAATTGTTTAATCTCTCTTTCGAGTACAACTTAAGCTCAACGATTGAGAAAGCAAAGAACTAAGAGCTTTAGACTTTGGAATTTTTCTTTCACACACACACTCGAACAACTTGAGCGTCTTCCTTATATACTCCTTCATGTCTCTATATCCGTTGACACTTTCCAAAGGAGTTCTTCCAATCTACCCGTTGGACAGAATCAATCAAGGAGATCTCGAGTCGTTTAAGGAATGTGATGATAACTCACCAATCCTGCTCGCCCATACAATCAGGATCTAGGTTTCCATAAGTAGAACCTTCCGAGTGTACTTCGCCTTTCAAAAGATCTTCTCTTCGTTAGTTTAGAAACTATCGGTGAGGGGTAGACTTTAAATCTTGAGTCTAGAGGTCTTCAGACTTTGACGAAAGAGTCTGCAAGTCTTTAGACTAGATTGATGGAAATGTTTTGTCAACTTCAAAATAAGAGATTTTTCTCCAACAACTAGAAGTCGATTCGTGGATAGAACATAATGGAATGACGGGTGATTCCGTTTACCATTATCAAACCCGCGAATGACCCTATGTCGATCCTCAGTAATCGTGTACTTTGAAATAAGAATCTATCCTCCGTAATTTCATGTAGTCAAGGACGTCCATGCGTCGAGATGTCCTGAACGTGATTTGACATGAGTTGATTACGCGAGAATCCTCGGGGCCGCCCGTCAGTCTGAGTTATACCCAAAATGGCATTAGACGAAATTGACATGGCATGAGAACTAACGATTGGGCTTCGAATTATCGGGAATGTCCGGGATGGACTTTGGATGAAGCTACATCAAACGGTCGACAGAGCCAGTTGAGCCGAGCAATTGGAAAAGGGATTTTCGGACTGAGGAAGCAAGCTCGTGAGGAAGTGGGTCGGGCCAAGCCAGTGTGGGCCTTAGGCCCAAGGTGGATAGCCACCTTGGTGGGCCTAAGGAAATTAAATGAGCCCATTGGGCTTGAACCAACTATTCATCTTTCAAAGCCCATGGTCCATCTTTGAGCCCAATCAAGCCCAATAAATTCTCAAGCCCGTTCCTATTCATTTCTAAGTCCATTTCTTAGGCCCGACCTTCATTTTCAGCCCAAGGATAGAATGGCAATTGTGCAAGGTGAAATGACCAAAATACCCCTAGTTGTAGGGAGAAAAAGGCTAGAGAAGAGAGAGAAGATGATGTCATAATGCATGGGGACTTGAAGTAGCCATTTAATGGCCTTAATGAGGAGTGCTTTTAGCCTTCACTTCACTCTCTCTCTCCCTCCTTCAGCCTCCAAGTAGACGAAGCTCTCTCTCCCTCGTTCTCTCTCTCTTCCAATTTCTGTTCCAACAGACCTTCCTCCAAAGATCTGAGTTGATTGTTGGCTTCTCGGACGAATCAGCTTCTGTGCCACCCACCATTGTCTTCAGGACATCCAGATCGTCCACAGAGACCCAACCGTTTGCTGATTGGAGCCGCTGTTTGACCTGCCGGCCGGCCAGAAGCCAGCAGCAGTTCGACCACCTGAAATTGTTCTGCTCCAGATTGACCTTTCATAAAAAACTCGAGTTAAAAGTTATTTTCTCGTGAGAATCAGTCAACGCTCCACCCACCACCGCGACGAGCACACCCAACCCGTACTCTCTCACACGCGGTGGCCGTGGTAGAGCGCAGGCTTAGGCTAGCGCGTGTGAGAGAGTACCGCCTTAGGCTAGTACTGGTGTAGCAGCACTTGACGATCCTAGATTGGATAGGATCGTGCAGGCGCTTAAGTCTTTAGGTATTCTGATGGGACATCAAGTTCAGAATCAAGCTGCCATTGCTGCTGCTTCAGTTGCACCTGTTAGAGTCCAACCTGGGATTGTGATCGGGGGGAGACCGATGCACAAGATGGTAGAGCAGTTCCTGAGACTTAAGCCACCAAAGTTCAGTGGTGTGGGCGACCTTGAAGCTGCGACCCTTTGGTTAAGAGATATTGAGAAGATGTTCATAGTGTTGAGGTGTTCAAAGGAAGATCGAGTACTTCTGGCAGCTTATTTGCTTCAGGGTAACGCTAGTACATGTTGGGAAGTCACTCAAGGAAGAGTGTTCCTTGAAGGCACAGCTTAGACATGGGGTACCTCTTGTAAGGCTTTCAATGGGAAATACTTCTCGGACAGTGCGAGAGAGTCAAAGATGGCAGAGTTCCGATGGCAGAGTTCCAACAGCTTCGTCAGAATCAGATGTCTAGGGATCAGTATGAGGCGAAGTTCACCGAGTTGGCCAAGTATGCGCTAAGGTTGGTAGAGGACCCTATGGATAGGGCGAGACGGTTTAGGGATGGCTTGAAGTTGGAGTTGAAAGACCAGCTAATACTCTTGAATTTAAAGAGCTTTAATGAGATGTACGAGAGGGCACAGATGATAGAAAAGAACATGATTGAGAGGGCGACCACATCTAGCTTGCAATTCGCGCCTAATAGAGATAATTGCCGGTTGGAAAGGGACCGATGATGGGAAGAATGAATCCCATCCCATCCAACAGAAAGAACTACATAGGGAAGTTGACACCCAATGCCATAGGAGTATGTCGGGTGTGTGGAAGGAGACATGGAAATCTCCCCCATCCTTCGATGACAAGAGCCTGCTACGGATGTAACCAGCATGGGTACCGAGTGAAGGATTGTTCACGCAAGCAAATGGGACCACAGCAGCTTTAACCGCTACCATCAATGGGACAGAACAGAGGGAACGCGCCGCATAATGCATCGTAGACAGGACGCCACTAGGATGGCAAAGAGGACAGGAATGAACCAAGCCATGCACCGATTAGGGGAAGAATGTTTCTGGGATAATTTTATCAGGATGGCACCTCGGAATTTTGGTTGAGTTTGTGGAATTTCAGTTTGTTGAAATGGAGTTGTAAAAAGGAGGATAACTGGTTAGAGTAGTCCTTGGCTATTTTTTCTTGTGTTTAACTCTAAGATTGCAAATGGAAAAGATTGGCTCAAGGAGCATCTTGATGTAATGAATCGTTGTTATGTAGTACTCCGATTTGACTAGTTTACTTGAGAAAGTTTCGAGCTTGTCGAAAATCAAGAAGGATCCTCGTTTATTTTAATGTCGTCATTTAAGACAACTTGGTGACTGGAGGTGGGTTACTGAGGTTATTTGGCCACTATAGTGGGTATGATAGTTGAGGAACCGAAAGTGGAAAGTATCGCCGTGGTACAGAAGTTTTTTGGCACGTTTCCTGAGGAATAATCCGGTTTGCTCCTAGAAAGGAAGATAGAGTCATGATAGTGTTTATCGACGACATCTGGGTGTACTCTAGAAATCCAGAGGAGTATGAAAGACGTATAAGGGCAGTGCTTCAGACCTTGCAAGATCATGGACAGGATTTCCGTGAACCCGACCTAGACTGAAGCCGTGGTCAATTAACCAAGATCGATGACAGTGACAGAGATCAGAAGTTTCTTGGGATTGACAGGTTTTACAGATAGTGTTTGTGAGGAGATTCTCAGTAATGGCTATGCCTCTGATAGATTACCGAAGAAGACAAAGAAGTCCGTAGGGACAGATAGGTGCGAGCGTAGTTTCTAAGAGCTTAAGTAGAAGCTGACTACCGCACCAGTGCTGACGATTCCGTCTGACTCTAAATGACCTTTGCAACCTTTGGAGTTTTTTGAGTGGAAGTGGAACACATCATGATGGACTTTGTGATGGTGATTCAGGAGTGAATTTTACTTAAAGAAGCTGGAGATTCGATTTCAAATCCGAGGTAGGCCGCCTTTGTCTTATGGCCATCCTCAGAATTGAACCGAAAGTACAACTAAGAATCAAGAAGTTGCAGTTGACAGACCCAAAGATCCAGAAGGTTTTGTAGGGAGATACAGAAAAGAGAAAGGCTAATTTGCAAGCTACTGAGGACGGAATATTAAAATTTTGTGGACGACTGTTTAAAATCAATGATGTGGATCTTAAGGAAAAGATCTTATCATAAGCTTTCTGTAGCAGTTATCAGTAGACCGTTCAGATGATACCGTTTTAAGCGTGGTGTGACAAAGAGTACAGAACTTTAGTTTGTTGGGATGAAGTCAGAGTACAGAAGGGTACAGACATAGAGTTAGTTTAGCAATCAGTGGATACAGTTATAGTCATCAGGGACAGATTAAAGACTGCTCAGAGCCACAAGAAAAGTCATGCGAATTGTGTTGAAGACCTTTGAAATTTTAAATAGGGAAGTATATTTTCCTTGGATATCGCCTATGATAGGGACATCGCGTTTTGTTAAGAAAGGGAAGTTGAAATGGTACTTACATCGGAGTCTTTCGAAATTTGGGTTCAAATGAGGATTTTGGCTTTAAATGGATAAAGAAAGCAATTCAGGACACCGCCGGCGCCTTTAGCCGAGTGGTACCCGGGGAAGAAGCAGTGGTCCAAAGCCGGAGGTTCGAATCCCTGACACGGCAGTTAGTCGCTTGTAGAAAAAGAAAAAGAACCAAATTTTTGCGACTTTTATTTTTGCAAAAGTGGGCAAGTGCTTAGCCTTTTGAAGCCAAAAATGATTTGAACCAGATGGGAAGTGATTTGGCATTACTGAAAGTGTTGGATAGCAGTATGAGGCGGAACGAAAGACTTGGGAAAGCGAAGAATCGTTGAGATGAAAGTACCCCCACTATTTTTTTTATTAAGGATTTGAGAAGGTTTAAATTTCGAGGATGAAATTTTTATAAGAGGGGAAGAGTTGTGACATCCTGAAATTTGAGCCCTCTGAGGGATGAATGAATGTGAATTTTGAGTACTGTTCACCGAGTACTATTCACGTGCACTGTTCATCTAGAATGCAAAAAATGTCTAAAATTCATGTGTGTTGATTTTGTGAAGTAAATGAATGTGAAAATGCACGGCATCCGCATGAATTGAGTGATAATTGTGCAATTGTGTGGTGATTTGAAATTATGGATTTTATTAAGAAAATCCCGGGTGTCAGGTTTGGACACCGAAAATAGATTTTAAGTATTATATCAAATAGTGTGGTTTGAAAAAGGAAAGTATAAGTTTTCTGGTTCGAATCGACGTGTACCCACACACGACTACTTTCTCGGATATTTTAATACGAAGGAAAGAGGCCTGGATCACTGTTTTAATCGAGGCATATGAGTGAAATGCAAAGTGTCCTGGGCCGATAATGATTTGTCGTGTGTTGGTTAATGAGGAATCGTCTTAAGCTGTTGAGTTGGACGTACCCTATATGGGATGCCCCATGTGGTGGGCTCGGGTTGCAGTTGATTCTGGACCTAAAATCCTTCGGGAACGCCGTCGACGTAGTGATGAAGCCGTGCTCCAAGGTGGGGAGACGATGCCTGGCTAAACGCCAGTAGATAGCTGAACTGCAAGTAGGCTATGCCCATGTGTGGCAGTGAATTACAATTGGAACGCATGTTAAGTGTTGTTGATGCGTCGGATTATGAGACGAAATTGTGTGGCACGGAATGTGACGTGTCATAACGATTTAGTCTTATAATCAGGACCCCTATGATTGACTGAGATGAATGAGGCATTTCAATTGTTGTATGCATTGAGTATATGCATTGTGTTTCTGAACTGTGATAATGTGCAAGAACGCATGAGAATCATGGCGTCTGTGATTTCGATCATGCAGGAGTTAAGCACATTGTTTATGGCAAGCACGCATGAATTGATAACGTGCAGGGTGTGGCAATGGCCAGGTGAGATCGCTTGTGATGCGACTCGTATGTGATTGATGAAATGTATCCTCTAATGGCCATGTGCATTGCGTGTATCGTGCTGAATTATATCGTGCAAGGTATGTCATACCAGGTAAGGTTGTATGCGAATTGACTATTGGTTGTTGCTTGTGGTGGGATAGTTCTGGATAGATACCCCGAATTGAGTTGGTGTTCTAATCGGGGGCTTAGGGGAAGAACTCGCTGAGAATATATCTCACTAGTTATTGAATAACCATTTTCAGGTCCTTAGTGTGAAGAACCTGGAGCTTGAAGCGGAAGGGTCAGGAGCATAGGTGGCTCAGTAGTTCTTTATGAGATAGACCTTTTGTATAAGCTTGAGGTGTTTATGAATGTGTATTTTGATTTGGAATTGTTGTCCTGCTTTTCTATCCCATGTTTGTTGAGGTCAGGGGATTAGTAATTCGCTTCCGCATGTACAATAAAAATGAAGGGTCGGCGACGAGTCCTAGGAACGTCGCAAAATTTTATTGACTACTGAGGGATGTACGCGCGCTTGAGGTTTAGGGTGTGATAGAAACTTTCACGAGACTTGTGGCTAACAAGCTTCACGGACAACGACCTCAAATCTAAAGTCAAGCCGCCATGGACAACAACGCTTCCACGTGTTAAATTAATGTCTTGAGTTTGAATTCGGATAACGATTTGTTAAATTGAATTTATTGAGAAAGATTTCCCAAGTAAATTACAAATTGGATGAAAAAGCTCTTCTTTTGTTGGACTCCTTTTAGCTACTCAAAGGAGGAAATAAAATAAACATAAAAAAAGAGAGGGTTTTCTATCTTTTTTTGTATATACAGAAGAAGGCAGAAGAAGAATCCTGATTGGAGTTGGATTTGGTGAAGCAGTGGGGCCCAAAGTCAAATGTGTTGACTTTGGCACACATAAAACCGCCTAGGTATTGGTTTTTTCTTTCTGTAGAGGAAAGCGCCACACGAAAAAGCAAAGAAGCTGCACATCCAACATGTCCAAAAGATGTTGCATAAGCCTTGAAAGGAGAACGCGAAGCTATATGTATGTGGAGAAAAGACAGACGCCCAAGTTCTTGTTTTGGCGTACGTAGAGCGTTTTACTTTGAGCTTGAATGCGTGATAATTTTTTGTCGTGAGTTTACATCCAAGTGAGTTGTTTATTTATAAATACTTTGGGTTTGAGATTAAATTTAAGTGTGGGAAACACTTGAGCGTGTGAGTGATTGTAAACTCTAATTCTTTGATTATAGTGGATTATTTGCTGTTGACTCTTCCCGTGAACGTAGGTACTAATACTCGGACCAAACTACGTAAATCTCTAGTGTCCTTATTATTTCTCATTTATTTCTACGGTGATTTCGCGTTGACATAAATTGGAAGATCCTGTCGTTGCCGCTTATTATTTTTCAACAATTGGTATCAGAGCTTGGGATCGGATTTCTTGATTGTGATTTGGGGCTTTTGCTTGCCTAATTATTATCTGAAAATTCTGTTATTGTAATTATGTCTAAGGTGAAATCTGAAATTGAGAAGTTTAACAGGAAGAACAACTTTGGGTTATGGAGCATCAAGATGCGGACGTTATTGACAACTCAGGGTTTGGCCAAGGCATTG
Source organism: Eucalyptus marginata (assembly GCA_014182565.1). Lineage (NCBI taxonomy): Eukaryota > Viridiplantae > Streptophyta > Magnoliopsida > Myrtales > Myrtaceae > Eucalyptus > Eucalyptus marginata. The sequence continues at coordinate 34,189,286 of CM024587.1, read as the reverse complement.
GATGGTGAAGATGAGTTGCCGCATATAATGAAAGCCTCTGTGAGGGAAGAGCTAATGGAAAGAGCAAATAGCACAATCCTATTGAACTTGTCAGATGAGATTTTAATAGAGGTGGCCAAGGAGAAAGATGCCATAGCATTATGGGCAAAACTTCAAGCACTCTATGTAAAGAAAGATTTGAACAATCGCCAGTACATGTTGAAGAGGATGTTTCACTTTAGATATACTGAAGGTACATATATCAGAACCCACATAAATGAATTTAATAAACTCATGATAGATTTGAAGAACGTCGGTAAGATACTTGATGATGAAGAACATGCATGATGTTATTAGCTTATTTATCGGAGTTATGGGAGCACTTTATTAATTCACTATTGCGGGGGCATACTACAATTACCGTAGAAGAGATAAAGTCTACTTTTTTCTCTAAAGAGTGGCTTGCGAGATGACAGTTTGGCACAAGGAATAGTGCAAGCACTGACAATTCGAGGTAGAGAACAACATCGTGGGCCTAATGGCAGTGAGGTAAAAGTTGTTAGGGAAATTCCTTATGATGTTTTGAAGATGATAAAATAAATTAAAGGCTACTGACATGTTTAATGGTTGAGTAATAAACTATGTAGATGATAAAATATGTAAATGATTTTATCAAAGTCTATACTTGGAAGAACCAGAAGACAGACTTTATGCTGAAGCTGAACTTATTCAGACTGTGTCCAAACCTTAAGGCTAAATCTATTCAGAAGCAGAATATGTTCAGACTTACATTCATATTGTAAAATCTATTCTGAAGATTTCCAGACTTCTATGTCAAAGTTTGAAGAGTCTCAGACTTTGTGTTAAAGTCTACTCACTCTGACAAATTACAGACTGAACGCAAGTGAAAAAGGAAGACACTCAGACTCTATTTTAGACGGAAGACATTCAGACTTTACTCCAGACAGAACACTCTCAGACTTTATATCCAGAACGAGACACATGTTCATAACGTAACAGAATCAGAACGAAGCATGTTCAGAACGAGACAACTCGACAGAACATAACATAAGCCCCAAATGTATAACGGCTAATGATCTAGTTTGGATTCTACATCAAGATTGATTTGATTAACTCAATCTAATTGATTGACGATTAGATATTGAAGACAATAACTTTCTATACGAATAAGCTCTACTTATGGAAACCAAGATTCTGTTTGTATGGGCATTCAGAATCAATTTGGGATTCTACTTCTATCACTCAACGGCTACCAAATCTTCTAGATATAGATCTGTCCAATGGGTAGATTGGAAGACGATCCTCTAGATACTATCCAACGGCTAGTTTGGAAGTGGAGGAGTATTTAAGGAGACCAAGGACCGATAAGCAAGTAAGAGACGGAGCGTAGAATTTATAATTCCAAAGTCGCGACTTTTGATCATACACTTTTCTCTTGTGAGCTTAAATGTTTGTGATCATGAGAGAAATACCAAAACAGTGACTTAGTGAGATAGTGTGATCTATCACTAAGTGTTTGCACTCAAAGTTGTAATCTCTTGTTGATTGCATAGTGGAATCCAGCTAGAAGGCTGTTAGCGTGGGAGAGTGGATGTAGGCTTGATTTAAGCCAAACCACTATAAATTCTGTGTTCTTATTCTCTTCCCCGAACTCCTTTATTTTGATCGTAGTTCTATTTAACGGCTAAAGTATGAATTCGCTCAAAATCTATTGTTCTTTAGATTCAGTTTCAAAAGTAAAATATTTTTATTACTTTTTGTGAAAATTTTCTTCACACCTATTCACCCCCCTCTAGGTGTTCATACTAGCACTTTCAATCGGTATTAGAGTCAAGTGCTCGTTTTATTAAAGTATTTTTACTTTTGAGCTAAAGATCTTTTATGGCTAGCATCTTGGCATTAGGACTTATGGAAGGGCAAAGCAACACCAGGCCACCATATTTTGATGGAAATGAATACAACGTTTGGAAAAACAAAATGAAGGCATTCCTAAGATCCAGAGATCCCTTGCAATGGGATGTTGTGGAAAAAAGGAATCAATCCCATTGTTGCGTCTACATCAAATAAGAATGGCAAAGACAAAGAAACCAAACCCCCCGCTCCTATGCCTCGAACGGAGATGTCCAAAAGAGAAGTTCTTGATGCAAAAGCCATTTATTATTTATATTTTGCCTTGTCTCCTGCTGAATATAACAGAATCTCTTCATGTGAAACAGCAAAAGAAGTTTGGGATAGACTTCATGTCACTTATGAAGGGACTGATCGTGTAAAAGAGCCAAAAGTAAACTTCCTACTTGGCCAATATGAATCATTCAAGATGAAGCCAAGAGAGTCAATTAGAGATATGTTTAGCCATTTTGCAGAAATTGTAAATGGTTTAGCATATCAAGGACAACCAATTTCTGCTCCAATAAAGGTCAACAAACTTTTGGGAGGTCTCTCAAAAGATTGGAATCATGTTAAGACCTCAATCCGGGAGACTCAGAGGATTACGCCACTCTCTGTTGATGAATTAATTGGCACTCTTCAATCCTACGAAGTGGAACAAATCGTTGATGAAGATCCCGAAGGTAAGAAGTTCATTGCTTTAAAATCTAACGCTGATTCTGATGATACAAATTCAGAAAATGACATGGACGACGAAGAATTTGCTTTTATGATCAAGAAATTCAAAAAGCTGAGTAGAAAAGGAAGGAAATTCGGTGGAAGAAGACAATACAAGCAGAATGAGTAGAAAAGAACAATGAAAAAAGATGATGAGCAAGGAAATATATACTTGATGACACATTCTGACTTAGACACAGACTCAGAATCCGATGAGGAAATCAAGGTAAGTCATTCAGAAATTCCTACTAAAGTTCTTAAGTATATAAATGAGCTTTGCTTAAATCTCAAATCTTCTCTTAAAAGGATCTCCGAATTAAAAAAAAAAAAAAAAAAAAAAAAAAAGATAATTCTTGGCTTAGGCAACAGGATCTTTCTCGAAATGAAAAGTTTGAAATTTTGCAAAAAGATTTTCTACAAACAAAAGAAAGTCGAGATTTACTTGCCAAAGAAAATGATTCTTTAAAGAAAGAATTTTTTCGAATATTTCGACAAAAATTTCAAAGGGTTCAAAAACATTAGAGTATATCCTTTCCATACAAGTACCTTACTATAATAAGTCGGGACATGGTTTTAATAAGGAAAGTGATTCTCTAATAGATTTTCCTAAAGTCAATGAGAGACTTAGAAAGAGACCTCCAAAGGCATTTTACAAAAATCATTTTCAAAAAGTGTTTGTAAAACCTGTTGGTCGAAATGCCCTCGAGTGTTTAAATTGTGGAGATACATAACACTTTGAGAAAGAATGTCCTAAAGTCTGGAGACCTATTAAGAAAGATTGGGTAAAAACAGCATATTCTACTAACTCTCATGGACCCAAGAAAATATGGGTACCAAAGAAAAGGTGAATTGTTTTTGCAGGAAATAAAGGAAGAAAAGAAAGAGAATTTGGTAAGAAAGGAAATGAGTGCATTGCAGGAAATTCTATAAGGGAAGAATGATTGTGAGTTTACGTAGGTGCAATCAAAAAGGTATCTCATGCGAAGATTGGCAATGATTTTTTTTTAATCAATGGTATATTACAAACATATACCTTGGGTAAGAGAATATATATATATATATATATATATATATATATATATATATTTATCCTGCCTCGCAAATCTCTACATACATTTATCATGATTTTAGATGATTGTCTATGAATTATATATTATTTATATTGCAAATATCTTTTGTCATAAATATAAGGCATTGCAAGTTTTTACTTGATTTGGCACGTGATAGAAATATCTACTTTCTTTTTGCGAAATGCATCAATAATATATTTTTGAGATTTATGCTTAAGGAAATCCCTTTGATCTTGAAAGATATTATTGCATATTCATGGATATTATTACTATATTTTTAGAAGATATCTTTTATCTAGTAAGTTTGATCCGCAAATGAGATGAAGGTATTACTTGATATTTTTGCAAAGATTGTTATCTATTATGCAAGAATTTGTAGGTGGCAAAAGAATCTTCCATATGGATTTTAGAAAGCTCGATCCGAAAATTGTGGAGATTCTGGCTCAAAGATTCTCTTTCTTGTGCAAAGTTTTTGCAAATTGTTGAGGAAATCTCTAATGTGTCGAACGAAAGTTCGTTAAGTTTATGCAGGTTGAATTCGAGAAGAGCTTGATTGAAGAAAATAAATTTTTGTCTCGAATTTCAAAATGCAAATGATCGTTGTGGATATTGTTGTTACGAAGGAAATAATGGAAAAATATTATGCTCAACGTGCACAAGCCACAATTAGTGCTATTCGCAAATATTGTCATGATGACAGGGGGAGAAAGCGAATCCAAGAGAAATGAAAGAATCGTGATCTTCTCAGAAAAGCAACAAATTGAGGGGGAGCATTGATCAATTATGGAAAAATCATTTTGAATTGATCGTGATCTTGATTATTATGGAAGCAAGGAAAAGGTAAATGTGTTAGAACTTACCAAGTTCTACAAAATCCAGTTAGTGCATCTTTTATTACCTTTTGTCATTAACAAATCTTTTATTGATATTATCATTTTATCATGACAAAAAGGGTAAGTGAATATTATAATGCATCCGTGATTTTTATTAGATATTTGCTGATATATATGATCGAAGTGAGCTATATTGCATATTTTTAATATTCGATTTACTTTATAAAAACTGATTTTTAGGAAATTGTATTTCATGCAAAATATATATTCTTTCATTTTATATTCTCTACATGATATCATTTCCATTATTATCGCTTTTGATTATGACAAAAAGGGGGAGAGAATATAAATATGCATATGCGTTGATTGGTTGATATTATATAAATATGCATATGTGTTGATTGGTTGATATTATAATATTGAGCTGCGATTATTTTTCTATATATTGTTATGCTCAATCTATTTACTTTCTTTAGAAAGTGTGATTAAACATCTACTTATTCAGAGCTTGTTTTGTCATCATAAAAAAATGGGGAGATTGTTAGGGAAATCCCTTATGATGTTTTGAAGATGACAAAATAAATCAAAGGCTACTAACGTGTTTAATGGTTGAGTAATAGACTATGCAGATGATAGAACATGTAAAGGATTTTATCAAAGTCTATACTTGGAAGAACCAGAAGACAGACTTTATGCTGAAGCTGAACTTATTCAGACTATGTCCAGACCTTAAGGCTAAATTTTTTCAGAAGCGGAATATGTTCAGACTTATGTTCAAATTGTAAAGTCTATTATGAAGATTTCTAGACTTCTGTGTCAAAATCTGAAGAGTCCCAGACTTTGTGTCAAAGTCTGCTCACTCTGACAAATTACAGACTAAACGCAAGTGAAGAAGGAAGACACTCAGACTCTACTTCAGATGTAAGACATTCAGACTTTACATCCAGAACGTGATACATGTTTAGAACGTAACAGAATCAGAACGAAGCATGTTCAGAACGAGACAACTCGACAGAACGTAACATAAGCCCCAAATGTATAACGGCTAGTGATCTGGTATGGATTCTACATCAAGATTGATTTGATTGACTTAATCTAATTGATTGACAATTGGATATTGAAGACAAGAACTTTCTATACGAAAAAGCTCTACTTATAGAAACCAAGATTCTGTTTGTATGGACGATCAGATTCAATTTGAGATTCTACTTCTGTCACTCAACGGCTACTAAATCTTCTAGATACAGATCTATCCAATGGGTAGATTGGAAGACGATCCTCTAGATACTGTCCAATGGCTAGTTTGGAAGTTGAGGAGTATTTAAGGAGACGAAGGACTGATGAGCAAGTAAGAGACAGAGCGTAGAATTTATAATTCAAAGTCTGAGCGACCTTCGATCATACACTTGTCTCTTGTGAGCTTAAATGTTTGTGATCATGAGAGAAATACCAAAAGAGTGACTTAGTGAGATAGTGTGATTTATCACTAAGTGTTTGCACTCAAAGTTGTAATCTCTTGTTGCTTGCATAGTAGAATCTAGCCAGAAGGCTGTTAGCGTGGGAGAGTGGACGTAGGCTTGATCTAAGCAGAATAACTATAAATTTTGTGTTCTTATTCTCTTCCATGAACTCCTTTATTTTGATCGTAGTTCTATTTAACTGCTAAAGTCTAAATTCGCTCAAAGTCTGTTGTTCTTTAGACTCAGTTTCAAAAGCAAAATATTTTTATTACTCTTTGCGAAAATTGTCTTCACACCTATTCACCCCCTCTAGGTGTTCATACTAGCACTTTCAAAAGTAGATCGAAATCACACCATAGAAAGTCCAAGGGATGCGTGAAGTGCTTTGAGTGTCATAAGGAGGGGCACATTAGAAGAGATTGTCCGAAGCGGAGGAATAAATGTGATAGGCACAATGCGAGAAGTGCTTTTATGTGTGACTACTAGTTCATAAGGAGATGAATAGGTGCTAGATTCGGGGTGTTCTTATCATATGACACTTCATAAGAACTGGTTTATTACTTACTAGGCTGCAGATGGTGGTGGCGTTCTTTTGGGGAATAATGTAGCTTGTAAGGCTATGAGGATAAGGACAATCCGAATTTGGATGCACGACGGGGTGGTGTGTGTTGAGAAAACTCCTATCAGGTTTTGAAGTTGACAAAACTTATTTGTTCTTGTTCTTGTTCTGAAGAATACTAGACTTCTGAGCTATATCGTAAACTTTTGTCAAAATTTATTTATTCCAAAAGTATTTCCCACTCTGACGTGATTCGGACTGAAACCAAGTCCAGAACGAAGATATAATCAGACTCAGGATTATTGATCTTATGACAAGGATTCATTACGAACGTTATAGAGATTTATCCTTAATATTTGGCTTTCTAGCGAATTATCTCACTTACCTTTTATAAATACATTGACGGAATCAATCACGAATTGATGAAATCAATCTTGAAGACAAGCTCCTTTTTGGGAAGCATCTACTTATGGAAACTTAGATTCTGATTGTATGGGCGATCGGAATTATCGGATTTTTATCTCAATCTTCAAATGACTACAAGATTTCCTTAATCAATTCTGTCCAACGGATTGATTGGAAGAAATTCCTCTAGAGAATGCCAACGGCTAGAAATGCGTAGAGGAGTATTTAAGAAGGTCACACAGTCCATTTAAGATAATGCGTGAAAATTGAAATTCCAAAGTTTGAGGCCTTTCCAACCACTTGTTCTTCAACGACAACACTTACAGATTATATTTATTAAAAGAAAGAAGAAGAGTGACTTAGCGAGAGAAAAAGAAATCTTCCATTAAGTGTTTACACTCAAACCATTATACTTCTCTATTGATACTTTAGTAAATTTCAGCCAGAAGGCTAACAGCGTGGGAGAGTGGACGTAAGCTTGATCTAAGCCGAAGCACTATAAATTTCGTGTGTATTTTTTATCTTCCTTAACTCTTTTCAACTTTATTTGTTGCAATCTTCTTCTGAACTTCTCAAAACTCTAAACCATCTCTATTTGAGTCTGAATTTATTTCATAAGTCTGGCGGTGTTTTTAGTCAGATTTTGACTCTTCCTCAGACTATACTTGCAATATAACTTATTCTACCTTTATTTGCTTAATTTTTGTTTTAACACTTATTCATCCACCCTCTAGGTGGTAATACTAGCATTTTCAATTGGTATCAAAGCGTTGGTACTTGTTTTATTGAAGTGTTTTTACTTTTGAGCTAAAGATATTCTATGGCTAGTATCTTGGCACCAGGGTTGATTGAAGGACAGAGCAATACCAGGCCACCCTATTTTGATGGGAAAGAATACAGTGTGTGGAAGAATAAAATGAAGGCGTTATTGAGATCCAGAGATCATTTGGAATGGGATGTTATAGAAAGAGGAATCAACCCAAAGGTAGCATCAGCTTTAGACAAGGGAAAAGAAGTCTTAGATAAAGATGTTGAGGATTCCAACCAAGTAAAAATTATCAAGAGACAGGCTCTTGATGCAAAAGCTATTTATTCTTTATACTATGCATTATCTCCTGCTAAATATAATAGAATTTCTTCATGTGAAATAGCTAAAGAAGTCTGAGATAGGCTTCACGTCACTTATGAAGAACACATTGTGTAAATGAGACAAAAATAAACATCTTACTTGCCCAATATGAATCTTTCATAATGAAGCCTGGAGAGTCTATTGGAGATATATTTAGCCGTTTTACGAAAATTGTAAATGGATTAGCATACCAAATCTGCTCCAATAAAGGTCAACAAACTATTGCGAGGACTTTTAAAGGATTGGAACCATGTGAAAACATCAATTCGGGAGACACAAAGGATCATGCCTCTTTCTGTTGACAAGCTGATAGACACTTTTCAATCGTATGAAGTGGAACAGATCAATGACAAAGAGGATCCAAAAGGTAAGAAGTCAATTGCACTTAAGTCTAATGCTGATTTTGATGATACAGACACAGACGATGACATGGACGACGAGGAGCTGGCTCTTATGATAAAAAAATTCATAAACCTAAATAGGAAATGAAGGAGATTGAACTGGAAAAAACAAATCAAGCAAAATTCCCAGAAAAGATCGACGGAAGATGTTGAAACAAGCAATGTTGTAATATGCTTTGAGTGTAAGAAGAATGGACATATCAAGCTCAACTGTCCCTTGCTGAAAAAAAGAAAGGAAAGTATGAAAAATACAAGAAAACTCTTAAAGCAGAAACTTGGAGTGACACAGAATGTGAGGAAAGTGAAGAGGAGTTTGTAAATATCTATCTGATGGCTCGTTTAGAATCAGACTCAGAGTCAGAGTCATACACAGACTCAGAATCTGACAAGGAAATCAAGATAAGTCATTCGGAAATTTCTATTAAAGTTTCTAAGTATATGTATGAATTTTGCTTGAACCTCAAATCCTCCCTTAAAAGAATTTCCGAACTAAAGAATGAAAATTCAACATTCGAGCAAATGAGGATAATTCTTGGAGAGAAATATTTGAGAGTCTAAAAAATGATTTTGAAAGTTTGAAAGAAAATACTGATTTTCATTCAAAAGAAAATAAATGTTTGAAAGTACCCTATTTTAACAAATCCGGTTTGGGTCTGAATAATGAAAGTACTCATTCGATCGATTTTCCTAAAGTTAAGAAGAAATCAAACAAAGACCTCAAAAATCTTCTTACAAAAATCATTTTCAAAAAGTTTTTGTTAAACCTGTTGGCCGGAATGCTCTTAAATATTCTAAGTGTAACCGCTCATAACATTTTGAGAATAAATGTCCTAAAGTTTTGAGACCCGTTAAGAAGGATTGAGCAAAAACTGTCTTTAAAACTAACTTGTTAGGACCCAAGAAAATTTGGGTACCAAAGAAAGTTTGGGGTTTCTTTTTTACTGCAGGTTATTGTTAAAAGAAAAAGCAAATGGTACTTGGATAGTAGCTGTTCTAGACATATGACTGGAGATTCAAGCAATTTCGTAAAACTAAAAAAACAAAAAGAAGGAAATGTTTCATTTGGTGGGAACAACAAATGAAAAATTATTAGACATGAAACAATGAGGATTGGAAGCTTAATCATCAATGATGTTTCACTGATAAAAGGTTTGAATTAGAATCTTCTGACCATAAGCCAGCTATGTGATATAGGATTCGGAATCAATTTCCAAGAAAATGTCTGTTCTAGAGTTAGTTGAGACTTATCTCAATCATTCACTGGGCGAAGACATGGCAATACTTATCTTCTTGAGATAAGTTTGAAGAGCTCTCAATGTCTTTGTCATGCCCCGATCCTCCAAGGCTCATTGGAGCCTTCAGCTGAATACATCGGGGACTCTGGTTTCGACATGTTGGGGTCCACCACTGAACCACCTGGAGGGTCAGCCGTACCCTTTCCAAAAGTTACTTCCAACACATAAAAAGGAACCTCAAACTCCGATGTGGGCCCCTCTCTCTATCCATTCCGCTCCTGGCGATACCATGATCTGTATTGATGGGGCACCTTTTTGGGTAGACGCGCATCGACCCAGACCACGGATTTCACCAACTCAAATACCCATCCCCTTGGGTCACCATGAAGCGGAATGAAACACTTTTGCTCAGTGACCTTCTTTGGCTGTCCAAAATGCTCGGGAGGAGCTGCCATCCAGGGACCTATAAATGTTATCCCACAACGGGATGAGACGACGTCTCAGCGAGTTCACCCCCTAAGACTCGACTAGGAAGAAAATATGCTATGAGGGTTGCCTAAGCACAAGCACGAGTCAGAGGACTTACCTTGGCCTCAATCCCTTCCTGCAATTCAGAACAATTAAACCACTCAATCAATCACTTTACAAATCAATTCATCCCATCAGATCAAATCATCGATCAATCGACTTAATCAATTCCATGTCATTAGGACAATTTCTCGGTTAATTCATTCAATCACAAGGATTCCAAATTTAATCACGGCCCAATAGGCATGGCCTACTCGAAGTTCAGCAATTAATTACGGCCAAATGGGCATAGCCTATTCCAAGTTCGGAGGTAAATCACAGCCTAATAGGCACAGCCATACTTCGGCGATTAATCATGACCCAATGGGCACAGCTATACTTCGGCGGTTAAACACAGCCCAATGGGCACAGCCATACTTCGGCAGTTAATCACAGCCCAATGGGTACAACCATACTTCGGTAGTTAATCATAGCCCAATGGACACAGCCTGCTAGAAGTTTGACGGTTTTACTTGACCCATCCCATATCGTCTCACACAACATACGTCACATCTTCTTTCAATAGTCATCTTACTACGACTATAAACCATCACATGATTATTCACTCACGGCCAAAGACACTGTGCTTCACACTTAAATTCCTCAATTAGAATAGTGTCTTGGCTTATTTTTTTCGTGTTAAAAATACCCGATAAAAATAATCGTGTGTGGTACACGGTCGGCTTGAACCAAAAACACAATATCTTTATTTTATAAAATCCCACTAATTATATGGTTCATAAAAACATTTTTGGCGCTATCAACCGACGCCTGGTGATTTTCTAATTAATTACTGAAATTAATACATTTTGGGATAATTATTCAAAATTACAAATCACATTCAATTTGCAAAAAATATCAGTCAATTAAATAAATAAACCACACCATTGCAATCGGCATAAAATTCTGGTCACCGACTATCTCAATCTAATTTCTGGAAAATAAATAAATAATTAATTAATTAATTAATTACAAAAATTAATTAATTAATGCTAATAAATAGCAAAAAAGCACACTTAGGCCGAAAAGCCTAATTAAATACCGAAACGGGCCCGGAAAAATTCCGAGACTCGTTAGATAAATACTAGAGCCTATCTAGGCCCTAATTGTACTACTCTAACTACCTAACATGCAATATCGAACGATTAAATTGCTAATCTATTCTAACTATCCACCTAATCCATACTTAGTCTAAACTAATCAACCCTTGAGCATAATTAAATTCCTAAGCAGGGATTAGTGAGTAAACTCACTTGATTAGCAATCCAATGGGACCACAACGACGGGGACATGGAGGGGATCGATAAACTCCAAAGCGAGTGCGCCTTTCGAGGTCTGGAAGGGCACCAAAGCGGGCCAAATAGTGCTGGTGAGACCCATAGGCTTCAGTTCTATTCGGTGGCCAAAGGAGTTGCTCTAGTGACCGATTGAGCTGGAAACGGGCACGGCGAGGCTAGGAGGCTTGGACGGGCGCGCAGGCGAACAGACGGTGGCGTCGGTGACCACGACGGCGACGTACGGTGGCTTGGTGACCTGCTGGACGTGGGAGCTTGGCGGGACGGCGGTCAAGGACGCACGGCGAGCAGCGGGACGCGAGTAGCAACGGTGCAGCCTGCGACAGGTGGACGGGCGGCGCTCGAGCTTCGGCGGGCATGCGACCGAAGAGGGAGCTGGTTTGGTCGGTTTTCTGGGTTGCTGGAAGCTTCAAGTTGCTGAACAAGGAGGGGGGTCAACGGATGAGGAGGACGGAGAAGGAGGGGGACCAGTTGGGCTTTGGAAGGGGCCACCAAGGTCTTCTCTTTATCTTCTTATCCCTTTAGTGAGGCCCACCATTCCTAGCTGGATTCCTCATCCCCAAAGCAGCCACAAAACTTATCTTGGAAGCCAAATGAGATGGTCCAAAGGTTGAGGCAAGGGGGGCTACGAATTTTGGCTCGATTTCCCTCAATTTGAATTCAATTCCTTCTTGAATCAACTCAAATCGGCGCCCATAAATTCCATTACTAAACTCACGATCAAATTGACATTTTTCCTTACCAATAGATCCTACTTGCATCCCAATTTCACGATAAAAACGGTCCTCTAAATTTCCAGGTCGAAACGGCCATATATCGACTTTTTTCGCCAAAATGTCGGTTTGTAGAAAAATCTTCAGAGACTGAATCGACGTTGCTAAAATGACTCGTGACATGACAGAACTTTCAATTTCTGAAATCGGATTCAAATTCTCAGTTAATTTCAATTTGGTGCGATTTTAACGTGACTTAGGCTACCGGGTAGCTTTCAGAAATTTTTAGTGCAAATGACCCGTGGTCAATTTTCTTCGAGTCACAAAGAACCTCTTTGACACATTGGCGACTCTCGGGGTTATAAAAATCTCGAGATTTCAAATACGGACACAAGGTACCAAAACGATAGAAAAATCAGTCTAGTGCCGGTTGACGAGAATTTTATAATTTGGTGGAATCACCCACGTTTAGCCACACATTTCAGTTTAACTAACCTATCTCTAATCTCTAATCGATCTTTACTATGCCGTAATGATCTCTGCAGATGAGCACAGTCGAGTAATCGATTCTTGGTCGAATTCTCAAGTCTAATGCGTTTAAAATTCCTTAATGACTTCCCCAGATAGTCTAGTTATCTCAGGAGTGAATAACACTATAGGCACGTCGATGAAAGGCCTGATTTATTCAATTGAAAATAGAATTGAAAATTTCAAGATGTCACAACTCTTCCCCTCTTATAAAAATTTCGTCTTCGAAATTTAAACCATTACAATACTTTAAGCAAAAAGGTGGGGGTACAATTATCTCATCGACTCTTCACTTTGCCAGGTTGCTCCTTCAGTGCCGTGGTGTTATAAGACCACTTTGACCAATTGGATGGTCTTGGTGCGCAGCACTTGCTCTTTCTGATCCACAATCTAAATCGAGCTTTCCATGTATGACAGTCTATCATCCATGTCCAATTCCTCAAAACTAAGCACGTGGGTCAGGTCAGGCTCATACTTCCTCAACATCGACACGTGAAAGACATCGTGCACTTGCGCCAGTCTCGGCGGCAATGCAAGATGATATGCTAGGATCCCGATTCTCTCTAAAATCTCAACTGGACCTACATACCTCGGACTCAGTTTTCCCTTTTTGCCAAAGCGCGAAGTACCCCTCATTGGTGACACTTTTAGAAAAACGTGATCACCAACTTGGAATTCCAATGGTCTCCGGCGCTTATCTGCATAGCTTTTCTAGCGGCTCTGAGTGGCTTTTAATCTGCCTTTGATAACTGCAACTGCATCCACTGACTTCTGAACCAACTCTGGGTTTGTGATCTTTCTTTCCCCGACTTCATCCCAACATACCGGCGTTCTACGCTCTGCCATACAACGCTTCGAAAGGAGCCATCTGAATGCTCTGCTAATAGCTGTTGTTGTAGGCAAACTCGACAAGATGAAGTTGTTCTTCCCAACTTCCCTTGAAATCCAACATGCAAGCTCGTAGCATGTCTTCAAGGGTTTGAATTGTCCTCTCAGACTGGCCATTCGTCTGAGGATGATATGCCGTACTGTACTGCAGCTTGGTTCCTAAGGCAACCTGAAAACTCTTCTAGAAAGCGGTTGTAAACCTCGGGTCTCGATCGAAGGTAATCGTTACTGGTACTCCATGTAGTCGAACTATCTGACGCACGTACAACTCTGCGTGCCTATCCAAATCAAGGTCCTTTCTTACTCCAATGAAGTGAGCCAATTTTGTCAATTTGTCGACCACTACCCAAATGGAATCATTTCCTCTCGACTCCTCGGTAAACTAGTCACAAAATCCATCGTGATGTGCTCCCATTTCCACTCGGGAATCTCGAGAGGTTACGGAAGTCCTCCCGGCTTACAATGATGCGCTTTCACTTGCTGACACGTCAAATACTTGGCGACATGTTTGGTGATGTTCGCCTTCATACCAGACCACTAATAGTGTTGACACAGATTCTGATACATCTTAGTATTGCCGGGGTGAATGTTGTAACTGCTACGATGAGCTTCTGATAAGATCTCCTCTCTAAGCTTTGCATCGTCAGGTACATACAACATCCTCAAAACCTCAGCGTTCCATCCTCAGAAATCTGAAAGTCAGCCTTCCTCTTATTGGTATCTTCTTGCATAATCTTCTGAACATCTGGGTCTGTTGGTTGAAGTAATTTGATCCTGATCTAAACATCTGGTTCAATTCTGAGGGTGGCCATAAGATTCGAGAGGTGGCCTACCTCAAACTTAAACACCGAATCTCGAGCTCTCTTGATTAAATTCCACTCCTTAACCAACATATGTGCTACTAAAGACTTCCAACTCAAAGCGTCGACAACCTTATTCACCTTTCCAGGATGATATGGGATATCACAATCGTAGTCCTTCAGCGGTTCCATCCATCGACGCCATCTCATATTCAACTCCTTCTGAAAGAATAGATATTTGAGACTTTGATGGTCGGTGAAGATCTGGAATCTTTCTCCACACAGATAATGTCTCCAAATCTTCAAAGTGAAAATCATTGCTGTGAGTTCTAAGTCATGCGTCAGGTAATTCAGCTCATGAGGCCTTAACTGACGGGAGGCGTATGAAACAACCCTACCATGTTGCATCGGCACGCTACCTAATCCTCTGAACGACGCATCGCTATAGATCTCGTATTCTCCAGGACCAGATGGAATGGTCAGCACAGGTGCGGTAGTAAGCTTCTGCTTAAGCTCTTAGAAACTACGCTCGCACTTTTCTGTTCACACGAACTTGTCTTCCTTCTTTAAGAGTCGAGTCAATGGCGACGCCAAAGCCGAAAATCCTTCCATGAACCTTCTGTAGTAACCTATCAAACCCAGAAAACTTCTTATCTCTATCACTGTAGTCGGTCTTGGCCAGTTAATCATTGCTTCAATCTTAGATGGGTCCATGGAGATTCCTTCGCCTGAAATCACATGACCTAGGAATGCAACACGAGTTAACCAAAACTCGCACTTGCTAAACTTGGCGTACAGCTCGTGAATCCTTAAAGTCTGCAGTTCCATTCTTAGATGACTCTCATGCTCCTCATCACTCCTTGAATATACCAGAATATCATCGAATATGATCACAAATTGATCCAGATATTCTTTGAACACTCGGTTCATTAGATCCATAAAAGTAGCTGGAGCATTCGTCAAACCGAATGGCATTATAGTAAACTCATAATGGCCATATCGAGTACGAAATGCTGACTTCGGTATGTCTTCCTTTCTGATCCTCAGCTGATAATACCCAGTCCTCAAATCAATCTTTGAAAATATCGACACTCCTTGTAACCGATCAAACAAGTCGTTGATCCTTGGGAGTAGATACTTGTTCTTGATCGTCACTTGATTGAGTTGACGATAATCGATGCACAGACGCAACGAACCATCTTTCTTTTTCACGAACAGAATTGATGCTCCCCAAGGTAATGCACTGGGACATATGAATCCCTTATCCAACAATTCCTGCATTTGCACCTTCAGTTCTTTCAACTCAGACAACGCCATCCGGTAAGGAGCCTTAGAGATTGGCTCGGTCCCAGGTGCTAACTCAATCACAAACTCAATCTCTCTCTCTCTGGCGGTAAACCTGGCAGTTCCTTTGGGAATACGTCTGTAAATTCTTGCACCACTGAGATATATTTGATCTTCAGCTCCTCAACTCTCGTATCCACGACAGTTGCCAGATAACTTTGACAACCCTCGTCTAACAAATGGGTTGCTTCAAGCGATGAGATCAATGTAATCGAGGGTCTTCCTCCACTTCCAACATACTCGAAACTCTCATCCTTTAACGGATCAAACTAAATCGGTTTACGATAATAATCCATCTTAGCTCGTTGCTTGGTGAGCCAGTCCATGCCAATTATCAAATCAAAGTCATACATGGCTAGGACTAACAAGTTTATTTTCCCCTTGCTCACCAATCACTAACTTGCAACCAGAACAACCCCATGCAAATAACACCTTATCCTTTAACGGTATAGATATGCTAACCACTGACTCCAGCAACTCAGAACTTAATCCTATTAGCCTAACATATTGCTCGGCAATAAAAGAATGAGTCACTCTAGGGTTGAATAAAGCATAAGCAACATGGTTGTTTAGCGAAACCATACCTGTGATCACATCAGGCGTGTCCTCAGCTTGACCTTTGGTGATTGCATAAACTGTCCCTTGAGTTGGGGTTTGTTCTGCCCACCCCGTGGTGCGTTTTGTGGTGCAAATCCCCTGATCTGACCCATCGGTGGCGGCAGGGTAACTACTGTGGTCTCATATGTCTTCTGAGACAGTTCCTAGCTATGTGACCCTGCTGGCCACACTTAAAACAAGTACTCGGCCTAGATTGGCATGGGGTTGATACACGCCATTCTGTCTTGGCGCTAACTTGCCTATTCCACCCTTCCTATTGGGCAAGATGTGAAATGTTCCTCCAGTCGTGGGCTTCTTCCCATACCGATTCCCATCTCGATTAGATCCAAACCGCGATCCAAATGCGGCGGCTCTTTTGTTCTAATCTCTTTCAATCATCTGGACCCGCTCATACATGTTGTTATAATTCCTCAGGTTGAGCGGACTCCTCAATTCCGGCTTCCGTCTCTAAATCTCCTAACTCGATTTGTTGGATTCTCAACCAGTTCAGGAGCGTACTGCGATAATTCAACGAATTTCGCCTCATATTGATCCACCGTCATTGAGCCTTGGCGAAAGCGCTGGAATTCTGCCATCTTCAGTTCTTTGGTAGTCTTAGAAAAGTATTTATTGTTGAAGACCTCAACAAAGGCGTTCCACTCTAAGGCTACACCTTTAGGGAATACCGTTCCTTGGGTGGTTCTCCACCATGTACTCACAATTCCCTGCAGCTAGTAGGTTGCAACGACTACCTTATCCGCCTCAGTGCACATCAGAAGTGTAAAAGCCTTCTCCAAGCCTTGGATCCATAAGGCTGCGACTTCGGAGTCTCCTGCCCCAGAAAACTTTAGTGGGTTCAATCTCAGAAATTGTTCCACCAATTTATGTATCGGTCTCCCAGCAACCATGTTCTCTAGTGGAACTTTGGCAGGTGCGGCGGCAGGTGTGGCAGCAGTAGCAGCAGCATCTGCGGCGGCATTAGCGGCAATTGTGGTAGTGGCGACACTGGCGGCTTAAATCTATGCTTGCTGATCCATTCTATTCCCTAACGTCTTGAGTGTTTACATGATGCCGGTAAACCTTGGATCCTCAGGGGCTACTGCCCCAGCACCAGCAGGAGGCGGTGCTACTCCACTCGCGCTAGCCTGAGCTGGTGCTTTACCACGGCCTCCTCGGGTACCGACCGTCGTCGACTTCCTACCTTGAGTAACAGTCCCTATAGTCCTCTTCTGAGGAGTCTTTTGCTCCTAATCACTCATCTAGCAGGGTCTTTAAAGAAACCTGCCTTCCAATTCCACATAGAATTAGAAGTTGAGCGATCCACACAAACAATTCTACCAATCAATTATCACAAACATGCACCAGCATGAAATAAAGGCCAATCCTACTAACTATCCCATAACGTGGCACCCCCAAACCCGATAGAGTCGCCACAGATACTAAGCGTTTAAATCTAAAGCAAAAACAATTTATTTGACGTTAGTAAAAAGGGAGTTGTAATTTAGGCCGAGGTTTAGGAGTAAATTTTTTTTTTTTTGAAATGACTTAGGGATTAGCGCAGCTCACAGCAAAAATTAGAGGCGAGTCTCACCAATCTCTCTACTTCCTTAGCGATAGCACAATGCACACCCACTATACAATGAAAGAAAACACAAGGCCGAACCACTTTTATTTACATTTTAAGATGGACATCATTGGGTCAGTATAGCCAAAAAGGAAAACCGAGACTTTTCACTAACTCAGTTGTATCTCTAGTGAGATAGCCGACCCCCCCCCCTATAGTAAGACATGAAAAACCTTCCATCTAAGTGTCGGCTCTAACTCCCAAAAAGTGTCATCCTCCTACTCTTCACGCACGGGCCATCACACCCATCCCGGTGCGTCAGGCAGTGGGGTAGCAGCATCCCCATCATCACTCCATCTCGGCGAACGTGGACGATACGAACTCTGGCCCGTACAACCGGGCCCCCCGGACAAGCCCACATCATACATCACAAACGTACGGATCCGTATAAACGTCGGACCGGGGACGGCGGGACAGGTCAATCTCTGTCAACTCGACCTCCACGTCGAAGGAAGGCCGTAAAAGACACCCCGCGTGACGGTAGGAAGCGGCATCGTACTAATCTGAAATGTTGGTCCCCGAAGGGGTGAGTACAACCACTCAACAAGTAAAGGTCCAATGACCACTCAAGCATCAAACAATACAATCATAGCATGGCATGTCATTCAAATATACATATACACCTTACCTTGACATCATACACATGTCATCATGTCTCATATACATACATCATCATATAGTCATCATCCTCATCATTATCACATCACATGTCATCATACTATAAGTGCACTCACATACATGCGCCATCATATGGTCATCATCCTCATCATTATCACATCACATGTCATCATACTATAAGTGCACTCACATACATGCGCCATCATATGGTCATCATCCCCATCATGCATACATGCATTCATCATTATCACATCACATATCATCATGCCAAAAGTGCACATATATTGTACACTTCATCATCCATGCTATCAAGCATACACCACCATGAGATCCATAGCATGTCATTTAAGTATGCATACATAACTTATCTTGATGTCATACACATGTCATCATATCTCACATACTTGCATCTATTTACATGCAATATGCCACATGCATACATCCATGCACATGATTCACTTTCAATTCTTAGCTTTCACAAGGATCTCATCAATTTTCTTCTTAGGGACCAATGTTTGCATCCCAAAATTATCGCTCGCACCCAACCTGGCATCGCGAGGAACCTCCGGCACACACCTCCGGGCATCCGGCACACACCTCCGGGCATCTCGAAACTCCCGAGGACATCCGGCACACACCTCCGGGCATCCGGCTCACACCTCCGGGCATCCCGACACTCCCGGGGCATCGTCGGCTCACACCTCCGACGGTCATTCATATCCTCATACCTTTCTTTTCCAATTTCACTCTTGAAATCTCTAATGCAATTGATTCAAATTGTGCTTTTGAAATCATGTAGTATGCATTAAAGAAATTCCCCTTTTTGATTAAATAAAACCCTTTTTGAAATTATGTAAAATTTTTCCTTTTTTGAATAATATATGAAATGCATGAAAGTTATCACACCATTACATGAAAACAAATCCAAAGTCTCATCATTTGCATGACATTTCATATGAACCACACATCACAGCATAGAAGTGACCATACAACTCAATACCATAAATTTCGGAATTGTACAGCATGCACAGTTTTCATATCATAGTCAATTAAATAGGCAAACGACCTTAAAAAATCATGAAATTTAACTATGTTATAGATAACACATAGACAAAGATGTTTCATGAAGAACATTTCTTCAAATAAGGCTTGTACAGAAAGTTATAGGTCATGCATGTCAAGATTCTCATGTCCGAAACACACGGTTTGCACGGTTATCATATCACAGTCCATTAAATAGGCAAATGGCCTTCAAAAATCATGAAATTTAACTATGTTATAGTTAACACATAGACAAAGATGTTTCATGTAGAACATTTCTTCAAATAAGGCTTGTACAGAAAGTTATAGGTCATGCATGTCAAGATTCTCATGTCCGAAACACACGGTTTGCACGGTTATCATATCACAGTCCATTAAATAGGCAAATGGCATTCAAAAATCATGAAATTTAACTATGTTATAGTTAACACATAGACAAAGATGTTTCATGAAGAACATTTCTTCAAATAAGGCTTGTACAGAAAGTTATAGGTCATGCATGTCAAGATTCTCATGTCCGAAACACACGGTTTGCACGGTTATCATATCACAGTCCATTAAATAGGCAAATGGCATTCAAAAATCATGAAATTTGACTATGTTATAGTTAACACATAGACAAAGATGTTTCATGAAGAAGTCGAAGAGAGATTCTTGATAAAAATCAACATGCAACCACAAATCTATCACAAAGTCAGCAAAAATTTTCCAGATCTGGGGTCTCCGTAGGATGAGGGTTTAACCCCTTAATTCTTCATCATTTTGCACGAAATTTTATTATGTTGTAGTTTAAGATGTTTGCTACAACTTTCATGAAGAGATCAAAGTCAAAATCGAACTCAAAACATGCATGCAAGCTCTCACAAGATTCTGACTCAAGCGGTTCATGCGAAAACAACAACATCACTCAAGAACAAGACATCCTAGCTTCGATTTCTTGGACTCTAAACACCCCATAACACACATGCAAGAGCACCAAAGGATCCTAACTTGCCTCAAGAGACCGAACTACGGACGTCACACGAACGGCGGAGGGTTGCATGCACGGACCACCTTCTTCTTCTTCCTTTTCTTCCTTTCTTCCTTCTCTTCTTCTCCTTTCTTTCTCTCCGTTTCCCTCCTCTCTCTCTCTCTCTCACCGTGCGACACTCTCCCCCTTCTCTCCTCCTTAATCCGGTTGCTTTCCCCCTCTTTTCTTCCCCCTAATGATTGCTTACTTGACTCTAAGCATGAGTGCCAAGTGGCCAATTCACTAAGACACATGGGGGGGGCATGCATTTCGAATTTTCCCTCCCCTTTCATGCTTGGCCGTACGGCCCAATGGGCCTCATGGGCCTGGCCAAAATGGCCCACTTTAGGCCCTCTATCCATGGGCCTAAAGTCCAAGCTATTGGGCCTAAGGCCCAAGCCCAAATGGTCCCTAACTTGCTTTAATAAATCCCTTGATTCTTTCCTTATAGATTTCAAATTTTAAAATTTCATATGGCCAATAATCTTGCAACATTTAATTTATAGGAAGACAAGTCTAAGAGAAGCAAAGCCAAGAATAAATTGTGTTATATAAAAAAAATAACCTATAGTACATATCTTAAGAAAATTTCAAGAACATAGGCGTATAACACTTAGTTTTTAACGGTTAATAACTAAAGCATAAACCATAGGTAATTTCATTACCTAATCATGAGCTTTAGTACATCCTAGGGCTTGTCTCAAATACTTGGGATGCCACACATAAATCATCGCACATTATCACTCCAATCACTAACCATGCTCTGATACCACTTAAACGGGGATGTCACGCCCTGATCCTCCGAGCGTGTGCCCATTCCCCCTACGGTCGATTAAATAGCGACGTCCCAGGACGCATCGCCGACCCATTCATTTTTAATGCACATGCGAAAGCGAATAAATAATCTCCAGACAACAACAAGATGTGATAGAAATATCAAGCCATGTCATATACAATACTAGTCTATAAAAACAAGGTCTGCAATACAAGGGGTTTCATAAAACTACACATCCTCATCCTCATCCTCATTGGAGCCTTCAGCTGAATACAACAAGGACTCTGGTTTTGACAAGTTGGGGTCCACCACTGAACCACTTGGAGGGTCAGCCGTACCCTTTCCAAAAGCTACTTCCAACACATAAAAAGGAACCTCGAACTCCGGTATGGACCCCCCTCTCTGTCCATTCCGCTCCTGGTGATACCATGATCTGTATTGATGGGGCACATTTTTGGGTAGACCCGCATCGACCTAAACCACAGATTTCACCAACTCAAATACCCATCCCCTTGGATCACCATGAAGTGGAATGAAACACTTCTGCTTAGTGACCTTCTTTGGCTGTCCAAAATGCTCGGGAGGAGCTGCCATCTAAGGACTTGTAAATGTTATCCCACAACGGGGTGAGACGACGTCTCAGCGAGTTCACCCCCTAAAACCCAACTACGAAGAAAATACGCCATGAGGGCTGCCTAAGCACAAGCACGAGTCAGAGGACTTACCTTGGCCTCAATCCATTCCTACAATTCAGAACAATTAAACCACTCAAATAATCACTTCACAAATTAATTCATCCCATCTGATCAAATCATCGATCAATTAACTCAGTTGATTCCATGTCATTAGGACCATTGCTTGGTCAATTCATTCAATCACAGGGATTCCAAATTTAATCACGGCCTAATGGGCACGGCCTACTCGAAGTTCAGCGGTTAATCACGGCCAAATGGGCATAGCCTATTCCAAGTTGGTCGGTAAATCACGACCCAATGGGCACAGCCATACTTTGGCGGTTAATCATGGCCCATTGGGCACAGCCATACTCCGGCGGTTAATCACGGCCTAATGGGAACATCCATACTTCGGCAGTTAATCACGGCCCAATGGGCATAGCCTACTAGAAGTTCGGCAGTTTTACTTGACCCATCCCATATCGTCTCACACAACATACGTCACCTTATCTTTCAATGGTCATCTTACTACGACTATAAACCATTACATGATTATTCACCCACGGCCAAAGACACCATGCTTCACACTTAAATTCCTTAATTAGAATAGTGTCTTGGCTTATTTTCTTCGTGTTAAAAATACCCGATAAAAATAATTGTGTGTGCGTACACGGTCGACCCGAGCCAAAAACACAATATCTTCATTTTATAAAATCCCACTAATTATATGGTCGATAAAAACATTTTTAGCGCCGTCAACCGATGCCCGGTGATTTTCTAATTAATTACTGAAATTAATAAATTTTGGGATAATTACCCAAAATTGCAAATCACATTCAATTTGCGCAAAATATCAGTCAATTAAATAAACAAACCACACCATTGCAATCAGCATAAAATTCTGGTCACCGACTATTCCGGTCTAATTCTAGAAATTAATTAATTAATTAATTAATTACGAAAATTAATTAATAAATGCTAATAAATAGCAAAAATGCACACTTAGGTCAAAAAGCCTAATTAAATACCAAAACGGGCCCGGAAAAATTTCGAGACTTGTTCACCACAGCCTTGGTGGCCGCGATGGTTTGGGCTCTCTCCCCCTCACGAAGGGGAGGAGTTCGAATCCCCTCACGGTCACTTGGGGTCTTAAGTGGGACGCCGGGGGTGGTGGCTCCTCCTGTTTACGTGTCCCCCCAGGTTTACTCGCTGGCTGCCGGCTGTACGGGGTTCCTGGGTCACCAAAAAAAAAAAAATACTAGAGCTTATCTAAGCCCTAATTGCACTACTCTAATCACCTAACATGCAATATCGAACGATTAAATTGCTAATCTATTCTAACTATCCATCTAATCCATACTTAGTTTAAACTAATCAACCCTTAAGCATAATTAACTTCCTAAGCATGGATTAGTGAGTAAACTCACTTGATTAGCGATCCAACGGGACCACAACAATGGAGACGCGAAGGGGATCGATAAACTCCAAAGCGGTTGCGCCTTTCGAGGTCTGGAAGGGCACCAAAGCTGGCCAAACAGTGCTGGTGAGACCCACGGGCTTCAGTTCTGTTCGATGGCCGAAGGAGTTGCTCCAGTGACCGGTTGAGCTGGAAACGGGCACAGTGAGGCTAGGAGGCTTGGACGGGCGCGCAGGCGAGCAAACGGTGGCTCCGGCGACCACGACAACAACGTACGGTGGCTTGGTGACCTGCTGGACGCGCGAGCTTGACGAGACGGCGGTCAGGGACGCACGGCGAGCAATAGGATGCGAGCAACAACGGTGCGGCCTACGACGGGCGGACGAGCGGTGCTCAAGCTTCGGCGGGCATGCGACTGAAGAGGGAGCTAGTTTGGTCGGTTTTCTGGGTTGCTGGAAGCTTCAAGCTATTGAACAAGGAAGGGGGGTCAACGGATGAGGAGAAAGGAGAAGGAGGGGGACTGGTTGGGCTTTGGAGGGGGTGACCAAGGTCTTCTCTCTATCTTCTTGTCTCCTTAATGAGGGCCACCATTCCCAGCTGAATTCCTCAGCCCAAAAGCAGCCACAAAACTTTTCTTGCAAGCCAAATGAGAGGGTCTAAAGGTTGATGCAAGGGGGGCTACAAATTTTGGCTTGATCTCCCTCAATTTGAATTCGATTCGTTCTTGAATCAACTCAAATCGGCTCCCATAAATTCAATTATCAAACTCACGATCAAATTGGCATTTTTCCTTACCAATAGATTCTACTTGCATCCCAATTTCGCGATAAAAAATGGTCCTCTGAATTTCCCAGTCGAAAATGGCCCTATATCGACTTTTTCTGCCAAAACCTTGGTTTGCAAAAAAATCCTCAGAGACTGAGTCAACATTCCTAAAATGACTCATGACATGACGGATCTTTCAATTTCTGAAATTGGATTCAAATTCGCGGTTAATTTCAATCTGACGTGATTTTAGCGTGACCTAGGCTACCGGGTAGCTTTCAGAAATTTTTAGTGCAAATGACCTGTGGTTGATTTTCTTCGAGCCACAATGAACCTCTTTGACACATTGGTGACTCTCGGTGGTCGTAAAAATCTTGAGATTTTAAATACTGACATAGGGTACCAAAACAATAGAAAAATCAGTCTAGTGTCGATCGACGAGAATTTTGTAATTTGGTGGAATCACTCATGTTTAGCCACACATATCAATCTAACTGACCTATCTCTGAGGTCTAATCGATCTTTACTATGCCGTAATGATCTCTGCAGATGAGTACGGTCGAGTAATCGATTCCTGGTCGAATTCTCAAGTCTAATGCGTTAAAATTCATTAATGACTTCCCTAGATAGTCTAGTTATCTCAAGAGTGATAAGCTCAGAGAATAGCACTATGGGCGCATCGATGAAAGACCTGATTTATTCAATTGAAAACAGAATTGAAAATTTCAGGATGTCACAATCTTATTTCAATTTAAGATGAAGCATATCTCTGGCATCGCAAGCTTAAACATGTGAGTATGAAACAGATTACTAAACTTTCATCTAAGAAGCTGGCTCGAGTCTTCCCAAAATGGAATACCATAAGTCTGAGTTATGTACTCCATGTATCTTGAGAAAATAGGTTAGAAGCTCTTTTAAACCTGTAAATCAAGTTTCTATTAATCGCGTCTTATAGCTTCTTCATATAGATCTCTTTGGACCAATCAAAACACATAGCATTGGTGGTAAGAAATACTGTTTGGTAGTTGTGGATAATTATTCAAGATTCACTTGGGTTTGCTTCTTGGCAAATAAAATCGAAACTTTCTCATATTTTTCAAAGTTTGCTAAGAAAGTTCAGAACGAGAAAGGTTATGTCATTTCAAGCATAAGGACTAATCATGGGGGATAATTTGAAAATCAAGACTTTGCAAATTTCTATGACGAGAATGGTTTTCAACATGTTTTCGCCTCTCTATATACTCCAGAACAAAATGAAGTAGTAGAAAGGAAAAATAGATCACTACAGGAGTGGCCAGAACTCTGCTGATAGAAAGTAAAGTTTCTTCTCGTTTTTGGGCAGAAGTAGTCTCTACTACCTGTTATATAATTAACAGGGTATTTTTAAGGCCCATCCTAGAGAATACCCTCTATGAAGTGTATAAGGGGAAGAAGCCAAATCTCTTATTTTCATGTGTTTGGTTGCAAGTGCTTCATTTTGAAAAATATAAATGATTGACCTGGAAAGTTTGAAGAAAGATTGGATGAATGAATGTTTCTTGGTTACTTTACTTCAAGCAAAGCTTACAAGGTCTTCAACAAGAATACACAAATCGTCAAAGAATCCATGAATGTCAGATTTCAAGAAAGTATTCAAAACCAACAAGATCAGACTCAACTTGAAGAGCTTGAATTAGTTTCAAACTTAATAAAGTTTCATTCCCCCAAGGAACTTCAATTTTCTGGTGTTCAAAGTCAAGCAGAACAAAAGTCAGAAGTATCAAAGAAAACTGATGATAAACAAATCCTTACAGGAAATGACAAACCTAATAGCAACTGGAAAGCACAAATCAAGCCATCTCAAGAACTCATCATTAACAATATAGAAAAAGGAATCTATACTAGATCTAAAGCAAAAGGAGACTCAAGTGCTGTGACAGCCTGAATTTTCAGAATTTGTTTTCGATTAAATAAATTGGGCATTTCGTCGACGTGCCAATAGTGCTATTCTCTGAGCTGATCACTCACGAGATAACTAGACTATCTGGGGAAGCAATTAAGGAATCTAAATGCAATTGGAGTTGAGAATTCGACCAGGAATCGATTACTCGACTGTGTTGATCTGCAAGGGTCATTACGACACTGTTAGAATCGAGCAGAGATCAGAGATAGGTCGATTCGACTGAGATATGTGATCAAAGTGTGGGTGATTCCACCTAATTGCAAAATTCTCATCGATCGGCACTAAATTGATTTTTTGACGTTTTGGGTACCCGGTGTCCATAATTTAAACCTCGAGATTTTCACGACAACCGAGAGTCACCAATGAGTCAAAGATGTACATTGTGACTCGAGATAAATCGATCACGGGTCAATTGCATAAAAAATTCTTAAAAGTTACCCGGTAGACTAGGTCACGCGACAAGCGCGTCGGATTGAAATTAACCGCGAATTTGAACCCGATTTCAGAAATTGAAAGTTCTGTGGTGTCACGAGCTAATTCAGGAACATTGGCTTATCCTCCGAGAACTTTTCAGAGATTCCGGGATTTTTGCGGAAAACTGTTTCGGACATTGCGGAAAATTAGCGAAAATTCAAATGGGCTAAATCGATGGAAATTTGGACTTCCAAGCCGGGCCTTTGAGTGTCGGGGATTTATAGAAAATTGTCCAGGATTTTTCTTCATTGAAATTGGACCTCAATTTGGGAAATTTCATGAAGAAATTGGAGCCAAGAATTAAGGAAATTCGGAATTGGATTTTGGGGCAACAAAATTGGCTTCAATTTAAGTTAATTGGTGAGAAATTATTATTGGAAAGTATTAGGGGCACCAAAGGTGATATGTATAAAGATCTAGGGGACAAAGCATTAATGTAATGGAATAATTCTATTGACTTTTGGCCCTTCTTCTTCAATACACTCTAGCTGGTCCCTTTTATTTTTCCTTGGTCCATCATCTTGCGTCTTCCCCCACGACGCCATTTCTTTCCATCTTCAATTTTTCTTTTCCCCAACCGAAACCCCAGCTTGCTGCCGCATCCACCAACTTTTGTTCCCTGATCAACCTTCCACTTTGAAGATCGTTGCTACTCCTTCTGATTCGACGCCACCTTGCCAGTCAACAAAGGAAATCTGCTATTGACCGAAGAAGCCCCCAACAGCTGCATCGGCGTCCGCTCCATCTCTCGGGTTTTTGACCGCCACACACCCACGTTCCACCAATTCTTGTCTTCCTCAGTCAACCATACTTCCCCACCTTCTGTTTGTTGACTCCCTATAGCAACAACGCCAGCTGCATCTCCACGGATGTCTTCGCCAGCAGCTGCTTTCATCCATGCATCAGCAACCCACGTGTCTTCAAGCCATCCGCGTCTCCAGCAAAGACAGCAGCTCACGTTTTCCTCTGCCCGCACGTCCATTTTTCCTTAGTCTGCCCACGTCCCCAGCGTGGTCTTCTCCAACAAACGTGTCTTCGTGGCCCAGCTCGCAAGAAGCGAGCCCGTGATTCCAACAGCCCAAAAGTCCAGCAGTTCGGCCACTTAAAGCCCAGCCCAGTTCAGTGTTCCCGGCAGCCTTCAGCCTAGCGAATTTGGTCCAACGAAGCCCAATAGGTTTCTGTTTTCAGCAAGCCCAAGTGTTCAGCCTGTTGAGTCCAACTTTGAAGCCCGTATCTTCAGCCCATTTTCAGTCTTGAAGTCAACCCAAGAAGCAGGCCGAAGCCCAGCTTTTTGCTGTGGGCTTGCAAGGCTTTTGAGCCCGGCCCATGTGTCCGCCGACGTCGCCGAAAATTTGGATTTCGGCCGTCGTCGTGTCGTCATCGCAGTGAACCGGTTTCCGCAATAAACCGGTGAGTTTTTACTCTAAACTCTTCTTAGTAAGCTAATGACGTTTAAGGGATGTTTAGATATATTTAATTTGGAATTAGGTGGTTAGTTAGATTAAATTAGAAATTTAATTATTTAATAGAGCATGTTAGGTGGTTAGCATGGTTTAGCTAAGGCCTAAATAAATTGTATTATTCATCTAGAAGGGTTCAGGAATTTTCCGAGTCTATATTGGTATTTAATTTAATAATTTTGGCCTAGATTAGTATTTTTACAAATTAAATTGATTTATTTAATTAATTTTCGAAATTAATTAATTATTAATTATTTTTCTGGAAATTAGGCCGTGATAGCCGGTAATCGGAATTTCGTGCTAATTTCAATGGTGTGGTTAACTTCTGCAATTGAGTGCTAAATTGTACAATTTGAATTTAAGTGGTGAATTTGGGAATTTATCCCAAAATTGTATAATTTCTTTAATTAATTATATATTACCGAGGCGTCGGTTTACAACGCTAAAAATGTTTTCAGACTCTGTATAAATAGTGGGATTTTCTAAAGTAAAGATATGATATTTTTGGCTCAGGCCGTTCGTGTACCTACACACAATTATTTATATCATATATTTTTAACATAGAGAAATTAGGCCAAGACATTACTTTAATTGAGGAATTTAAGTGCGAAGCACAATATCCTTGGCCGGGAGTGAATAATTGTATGATGGATTATAGTCAGGGCATGTTGACGATGAGGAATTGAGGTGATATGTGTCGGGTTGAGGAAACCCGATGGGTCGTGAGCAGGTAAAGGACTAAGTACTACATGAGTATGAGACTTCGTGTGAGTCACCTCTAGTGCCTTATACTATTGCTTATTGTAGTCAAGGGCTAAGTGTTACATGGTGGCCTGAGTCGCATGGGAATTACCTCTAGGGCCTTGCAGTATTGTCATGCATAGTGAAGAGCTAAGTGCTACACGATAGCAAGATCTCATGTAAGTTACCTCTAGTGCCTTATACTATTGCTTTTCATAGTGAAGGACTAAGCGCTACACAAAAGCGAGACTTCATGTGAGTTACCTCTAGTGCCTTATACTATTGTTTTATGGTCAAGGACTAAGTACCGCACGATGATAAGACTTCATGTTGGGTCACCTCTAGAGCATTGAGTCTGATTTTGAGTGGGAATGTTGAATT
The DNA here is from genome assembly GCA_014182565.1 of Eucalyptus marginata. Classification (NCBI taxonomy): domain Eukaryota; kingdom Viridiplantae; phylum Streptophyta; class Magnoliopsida; order Myrtales; family Myrtaceae; genus Eucalyptus; species Eucalyptus marginata. Next base: position 34,159,937 of record CM024587.1, on the reverse strand, counting down.
GGAACATTGAGAGTAATTATTGAGTATAGATGAAACCACTGATATGATTGACCATGCTAGATTATGGGACGAAATTGTGTGATACGGAATGGGACATGTCATAACGATTTAGCCTTATAATCGGGACTCTTGTGGATTGATTAATTGTTTGATTGACTAAGATTGAATGAGAAATTCCAAATGCTCGTGTGTTATTACTGCACTTATGTGATATATGATTCGTGCTAACATGCAGTAAGGATCTGAGACGAGGTAAGTCTCATTGATTGTGTGATTGTGTGGTTAGGACGCTTCTTGGCGTATTTCCCTCCTAATTAGGGTTTAGAGCATGGACTTGCTGAGACATTGTCTCACTGGTTATTGTATAACCATTTCAGGGTCGTCGAGTGGAGGACCTGGAGCTGAGAGGAGGTGATCGGAAGCGTAGGTCAATTAGCACCACTTCTTTTTGGAAGACTAGTCTTTTGTAGTCTTTTGGCCATAGACTTTTGTATGTGACTCGGTGTATATATAAAAGCATGTTTGTTTGTGAATATGTTTTCCTGCTTTTCTATCCCGAGACTATTACTGTCAGGAGATTTATTTTCGCTTCTGCATGTGCAATAAAATGAAAGGGTCGGCAACTCGTCCTAGGAAGTCGCAAAATTTTATCGACCAGAGAGGGATGGGCACGTGCTCAAGGTTTGCGGTGTGACAAGTGTACTGGCACTTATTTTTGAAATAGTTACTAAAGGAGTAGAAGAAGCGTTATCTAACGAAAGCTGGATAGAAGTAATGTAGGAAGAACTCAGACAATTCAATATTAATGATGTCTAGGAGCTAGTTCCAAAACCAAAAGGGAAATCTGTGATTGAAAAAAAGTGGGTGTTCAGCAACAAGATGGATGAAAAGAGCAAACTAACCAAAAACAAAGTAAGGCTTGTTACAAAAGGTTATACACAAAAGGAAGAAATAGACTATAATGAGACATATGCACCTATAGCTAGGTTAGAAGCCATTAGATTATTGTTTGCATATCCGTGTTTTCATAATTTCAGGTTATTCCAAATGGATGTCAATAGTGCTTTCCTCAATGGATTCATACAAGAAGAGATTTATGGGGAACAACCACCAGGATTTGAATATCCTAAAAAACCAGACTTTGTCTATAGACTGAAGAAGGCTTTGTATGGTTTAAAACAAACACCTTGAGCTTGGTATAAGAGACTAAGTAAATTATTGGTAAGTGTCGCAACCTACCCCTCGAGGGGAGGGGATATATTTAAGGGTATTGCCTAAAGGACGGGCCTATGGTCCATAATTAGGCGCGGGCTCTCCCAAGCCCATACCTCACGTGACATTGGGGTATTCTTAAGAATTTTGCAATAATGAGTCGCCACTAGCCTATTGAGGTCGGCTAGAAATCAAGTGAGACATGGGAGTGTACCTCACTTTCCTACGCAACCAAATAATCTAAGGTTGGGGATTTTATTACACTAATTAACCAATTAGTGCCCTTTTAGTACCTAATCTTGTTCATTTTAAAAGAAAAGATATTTGTTCGGCAGTTTGGATTGATTTTACACCTATCCACTAACATGCGAGGTGACCATGCGGGTGCACAATCATTAAAGTGACAATTAGCAACCACACTCCTAATTGCGATAAAATTAGCATATGCAACTAAGCAATCACAAACGTAATTAAACATGTAAATTAAACCTATGACATAATCAATGTGCAAGCAAATAAAGATCTAATTACACTAAGAAGGCAATACATGGCAATTCCCAACCAAACCCTACATTTTTAGATTTTCAATTTTTTTTAAAAGAAATATTTTTTTATTATTTTTATTATTTTTTTCTTAAAAAAAAAAAAAAAAATTTGGGCGAACCAGGTTAGGTCCGGTCTGAACCAACTCGGGTCTGATCAAGTCCGGTTAGACCAAACCCGGGCTCGGTGCAGTCGGGCGGTGCAGTCCCGCCTGCGCGGTCCGACCCGCTAGGGCGAGCCGAGAAACCCACTTGAATGGGCCAGGCTTGACCAGCCCTGGTCAGGCCTACGTTCAAATGGGGTTGGGCCCAATCGACAGGCCCAACTCCCATTTTTTAAAAAAGGCCTCCACAAGCCCAAACGAAAGGGGGGCCGAGCGGGCCGAATTTGTAATCTAGCCCAACTCGACCCTTAACCTTCTTCCACAATAGGGGACGGCGATGGCGTGCAGGCGGCTTCTCTAGCGACGATTGGTGTCGGTCAAGCGCCTCATCGAAAGCAGTAAGGTGCCAGTTGAGGGCTCTGCTGGCCCGTAACCCCCCGTTCGACAGTTGTCTAGCCGTAACAGAGAAGAGGGCGGAGGCAAAGGGCATGGGCGGTCCTTGGCAGGGGCCACGACAGTGCCAACTCGGTCAGGCGAGGCGCAGTCTGGCTTCCGGGAAAATGGCGGCGGCCCTCCGATGGCCAAAATCCTAGCCGGGCTCTACATGGAGGAGTTGGGGAGGCAAAGGTTGCTTGGGCGTTTCATCGAACGGGTGGCGGGCGCTATGGATTCTAAGGGTTTTCGGCTTGGCCAAGGCTCGAGCGCAGGTCCTAAACTCCAGAAAAACATGCCAAAACATCAAGGAAAGCAATGGAGGACGGGTGGTGGCCGGAGCTCGCCCAAACAAGTCGGGATGAGCTCCGATCGGCTCAGTTCCATAGGCGCACGCAGGGTGCTCAACGAAATGCTTACCTAGTTTTCGAAGGAGTTGGCGGGGGTAGTGATGGTCGGGTGACTCACCGGCGGCGGTAGAGCGTCTCCGAGGGTCTCCTCGTCCTCGGCTTCCTTCTCCGGCGCTATTCTCTTTCTCCTCCTCTATGGCTCTCCTTCTATCTCGGTTCTCGCGTCTTTCCTCTTCCTCCCCTCTTTTTTTCGCTTTGCCAAGTCCCCGGTCCTCTCAGCCTTGCGGTGCCCCTACTCTATGCTTCCTTTGCGCCTCTACTCTGCGCCTGCTCGCCCTCCCCGCTCCGCTTGCTCTTGACTTTTCCTCTTTTCCTTGTCTTGCGCGTGGAGGATGACTCGAGGAGAAGACAGGTTCGGGTGCGGGCTAGGCCGAAGGGGGGAAAGGCTTTGGGCCGTGAGAGAAAAAAAGAAAAAGAAAAGAGAAGGGGCTAGGCCCAAGCCCACGTGGGCGGGGAGGAAGGAGAGGCGAGCGGGCCAAGATTGGATTTGGCCCAACCCAGCTTCTTAATTTTTTTTTAATTTTAATTAATTTTTTTATATGTAGTTGAAAATTAGGTGTCAACAGTAAGCAATGTTTTAAGAAAGGAATGGTTGACACAACCTTGTTTATTAAAAAGGAAGAAAACGACTTTCTACTTGTTCAAATATATGTAGATGATATCATCTTTAGGTCTTCTAACGAATATCTATGCAAGAAATTCTCAAAATCTATGCAGGAAGAATTCGAAATGAGCATAATGGGTGAAGTAACCTTCTTTATGGGTCTGCAAGTTAGACAAGCAAAGAAAGGAACTTTCATTTATCAAGAGAAATATGTTAGAGATGTTATCAAGAAATTTGGGATGAAAAACTGCAAGAAGATTGAGACTCCCATGTCAAGTTCTTCCAAACTTGACAAGGGTGAAGATGGAAAGAAAGTTGACCAAAAGACATACAGAAGCATGATTGGTTCTCTTCTCTATCTCGCTACCTCTTGACTTGATATTCTATTCAGTATGTGCATGTGTGATAGATTCCAAGCTGACCCAAGAGAATCTCATCTTAGTGTTATCAAACGTATTATCAAATATATTGCAGCTTATCCAAAGTTAGGTTTGTGGTATCTAAAAGGAGGAGACTTTACTTTACTTGGTTACTCTGATGCTAATCTGGCTGGTTGTAAAGTTGACAGGAAAAATACTTCAGGAACATGTCAACTATTAGGACAAATGTTAGTGTCCTAGTTCTCAAAGAAGCAGAACATTATGGCACCCTCAACAGCGGAAGCAGAATATGTTGCTCTTGGAAGTTGCTGTTCACAGATTCTTTGGATCAGGCAACAACTAAAGGACTTTGGAATAGAAGAATCTTGCACTGAAATCAAATGTGACAGCACAAGTGCGATTAATTTTATCAAAGATCCTATTCTTCATTCAAGAGTAAAGTATATTGAAATTCGCCATCACTTCATAAGAGACCATGTGCAAAATGGAGAAATCAATGTACAATTCATTGATTTGAAGAATCAACTAGTAGATGTCTTCACCAAGCCATTGGAGAAAGGCTTATTTGAGTCCATCCGTGAAAAGTTGAATATTACTCTTGCATCTGGTTAAAGTCTATAGATGAGCAGATTCATTAGTTCAACATATGGAAGATACATCCTTCTGAAAGTCTTCTAGACTCAGGTAGTTTTATTTCAAATTTTGGCGCGTAAGTTTCTTTCCTTCTTGAACAGGTACGATTATTCTCAAATTATTACTTACCTTTTATATTTTTATAAATTGTCATATCTCTCGCTAATTTTTCGGAATTAATTTTTCAAAAATTATTTACAGTTATATTTTTAAATTTTTAAAATGGAAGTTTCTTTTAATGACGGTTTGGTTGCCTTACTTCATTTTCTTTAAATAAAATCTTAAACTCTTCTCTTTCCTGATAACCAGACTGTCTTCAAACCCTAATCTTACTCTCAAGCTCTCACTTCTCTTGATCTACTCTCACATCTTCTGCAAAATTTTTCACCCGATCACACACGAACATGTCATCAAAGTCTTTCAAGTCTGCCTCGATGTCCTACCAAAGGAGATTCTCTCGTATTGCTAGTCGCGGGCCTTGGTTTGTCCCTAAAGGTTTGACACATTTTGATCTCACTAGGGATGATTGGCCTCGAAGCTTGACTCATCAATCAATGGAAGAGGAAGTTACTTAGGAAGCAACCCCTATTTTGATAAGAAAGCCTAAGGTACTTCTAAAGCATTATGAGTATTTGAAAAAGGGGGGAAGTCCTATGGATTTCATAAGTTATTTCTTGAAAGAAAATGGCTACGGAAATGAAACCCTATTTTTGAGAGCCATGGAAAGCCTAGGGCTGGTAGAGGCTAGAAGAGCAGAAAAGGAATTCTCGAATTTTCCTGCTAATCCTCGCTTTGTCTCAGAGGGTCAGACTGAGAGCAAAAAGAAAGACGATGATGAAAGGGTTTTCAAAAATTTTCAACCAAAAATGGGTGTTGCTGCTGAAATCGTTGGAGAAAAAGGGAAGTTGTTTAGGTCAAAGGACCGTAAGAAAGTTTTCTCTTAGATGCTGAACAAGGGGGTCATCAACCCTCGTATCGTGGATTTTGACTTTCTGGATTCCATCAAGGTAAACTTGAGAGAAAAGTTTGCCAAGCTTCAGATGGAGAGGTCCTGTGTGGAGACATCCGATGCTTACCCCGAATTGACAGTGTACTTTTACTCCAACCTGTCTGTCTTGGATTCCACTCATATTCAATTTACTGTGAGTGATAGAGTGTTTGATGTTAATGTTAATCTATTGGCTAACATTCTGGGGGTAGAAATGAATGGATTCTTGCCCATTAATGTGTCTAACGAGCAGGTCACCAAGTTTGTGGTGAGGGACGGGATTCCTAGGGGAAGTATTACTTACTCTAGGATGTTTGCTTCTAATATTTTGTTGCACAAGATCGTCATCAACTGCATCAAACCCAAGGCTGCTTCAAAAATTGATGTTTCCATATTCGAAGCAAAAATGATGTGGGCCATCTGCAATGGTGTTGCTTTCTCACTCCCTCACACAATCCTACTGCACATGTATAGAACTGTCATGAAGGGGAAGGGACAACTACCATACACGGCATTGATAACCACGCTCTTCCAATACTTTCATATTCAACCGCCATCCAAGTTTTGCTCCAGAACCATTGTCCCCATGCAAATTGGACTGAAAATGATCTAAAAAATGAGATTAAAGGATCTCTCCAGAGCCCTGAGACTTCTGAAGAAGGAATTTGCTAGCAAAGCCAATCCATGATCTACTGCTGAGAAGAAGCGCAAAGGGAAAAGCATTGTCTCAACACAACCAAAAAGAAAGCGACATATTCTTCTCCAGGATGAAGAATAGGAAGATGATGAAGATGAGACCATCTATGCTATTGCCTTGCGTGATATTGGAGGTATAGCTGATTCTGAGAAAGACGAAGAGGATGAAAGTGAAAAAGAACCAAAAGAAGAAAGTGATGGTGAAGAAACTGAAGTGAAAGAGAGTGAGGATGATGACTCTGATCATGAAGAAAGAGATGCCAATGTGACCAAGGAACAGGAAGACACTGACAAGGAAGGAGAAGATACAAGAGAATTGATGTCCAAGATGTTGGGGAGACTGGAACTGGTAGACAAACCCGTACTGGCAGAGAATGAGTTCAGGAAGAAAAAGTTATTTCTTAAACTGAACCCACCAAGATAGGGGGAGTAGGTGAGAAAACTCCTCTTAACAAACCAATGCATCAATTGAGCTCCTCCAAATGTTGAAGATATTTATGCATCTCATTTCCCTGAAATCTCACCTAAGGGTCATGACAAAGAAGTTAATGTTCCGGGGGAGCAACAAATTTCACATGATCAGGTCTATATTCCTTCACCTCTGGATACTCCACCGGTACAATTTGTAGAAGTTAGTGCCCAAACAAAATCAGAATCCAACTATCCTCAGATAGTAGAACTCATCTTGGAGATTAACGCACAGCAATATGCGATGGAGTTTGAAACCCAAAAGTTGCATGCTACTCTCGGTACCATCTTAGAGTCTCTCATAGGAAAGGTACAGTCTCTTGATGATCAAGTCCACACTATGAATAAGCAAGCATCGCAGAATCTAGCGAAAGTTGAGACCGTTTATCATTAGTGTCTAACTAAGCTTGAGGAGACTGTGCAGACCTTGAAGGATTTCCGAATTATTTGTGTTTCTAGACAACTCTGATCCTTTTCAACCCAACCTTTTTTTATGCTTATCGGATTTTCTCTTTTTGCTGTTGACAAAATAGGGGGGAGTTTATGCATATTGAATCTTTGACTTGGTTTATTGTGTTTGACTTGTGTTCGACTTTTTCTTTACTAGTGTGGTTTATGCAGACTTTTGATTGATGCGCTTCGTAGATGTAGATGTAGACTTTGTGTATTTTGTGCAAGACTTTATTGTGTTTACTGTCTGTTATCTCTATCAACTATCATGTGCTGCTAAAGTGTTGTTTTGCAGGATAACTTTCATATTATGCTTAAATCTACATTAAAGTTTTGTTACCATAAAAATGGGGAGATTATTGAGAAAACTCATATCACGTTTTGAAGTTGACAAAACTTTCTTATTCTTATTATGAAGAATACTAGACTTCTGAGTTATATCGCAGACTTTTGTCAAAGTCTATTTATTCCAAAAGTCTTTCCCACTTTGACGTGATCTAGACTGAAACCAAGTTCAAAACGAAGATATAATCAGACTCGGGATTATTGGTCTTACGACAAGGATTCAATACGAACGTTATAGAGATTTATCGTTAATATCTGGCTTTCTAGCGAAGAATCTCACTTACCTTTTATAAATACATTGATAGAATCAATCACGAATTGATGAAATCAATCTTGAAGACAAGTTCCTTTTTTGGAAGTATCTACTTATGGAAACCTAGATTCTGATTGTATGGGCAACCAAAATCATCGAATTTTCATCTCAATCTTCAAACAACTACAAGATTTCCTTAATTGATTATGTTCAACGGATTGATTGGAAGAAATTCCTTTCGAGAATGCCAACGGCTAGAAAGGCGTAAAGGAATATTAAGGAGATCACTCAGTCCATTTGAGATAGTGCATGAAAATTTAAATTCCAAAGTTTGAGACATTTCCAACCACTTGTTCTTCAACGACAGCGCTTACAAATTGTATTCAAGAAAGAAAAACATAAGAAGAGTGACTCAGTGGGAGAAAAAGAAATCTTCTACTGAGTGTTTGCACTCAAACCATTGTACTTCTCTGTTGATACTTTAGTGAATTTTAGCCAGAAGGCTGTCAACGTGGGAGAGTGGACGTAGGCTTGATCTAAGCCAAACCACTATAAATCTCGTGTATAATTTTTCTCTTCCCTTAACTCTTTTCAGCTTTATTCGTTGCAATCTTCTTATGAGCTTCTCAAAACTCTAAGCCATCTCTATTTGAGTCTGAATTTACTTCAGAAGTCTGGCGGTACTTTTAGTTAGATTTTGACTTTTCCTCAGACTTTGCTTGCAATATAACTTATTCTACCTTTATTTGCTTAATTTTTGTTTTAACACCTATTCACCCCCCTCTAAGTAGTAATACTAGCATTTTCAATGTGCACATTGACAGACGTGAGGCATGTACTAGAGGTCAAGAAGAATCTTATTTCTCTGGGGACACTCGATGACATCGGGTATAGGTACATCGCTGAAGGTGAAGTATTAAAAACCTCTTAAGGTGCCATGATAGTGGTGAAGGGGAAGAATGTGAATACTCTATATCATTTGCTGGGAGAGACCATGACCGGAACCGCTGCAATTTCATCAAGTGAGTCAGACTCTGACTTAACTTAATCATGGTATATGCATTTAGGGCACATGAGTGAGGCATGTATGATGATGCTAAGTGAAAGAGGGTTGTTGAAAGGTCAAAAGATAGAGAAGTTAGACTTATGTGAGCACTGCATCTTCAAGAAGCAGCGCCGAATCAAGTTTACTACAGCTATTCATTCGACCAAGTAACTAGTTGAATACATTCATTCAAACGTCTAGGGCTTGTCTTCGGTTCCTTCAAAAGAAGGTGCTCAATATATGTTGATATTTATCGACGATTATTCAAGGAAGATATGGATATACTTTATGAAGCACAAATATGATGTGTTTGATCGATTCAAGAAATTTAAGGCATGGATTAAGAAACAGTAAGATAAACAAATCAAGTGTCTGAGAACCGATAATGGCATAGAGTTCTGTGGTAAAGATTTTACCGAGTTCTACAAGAAAGAAAGCATTGTGAGACACCGCATAATACCTGGGATACCACAGCAGAATGGCATGGCAGAACGGATGAACATAACTTTGCTTGAGCGAGCTCGATGCATGCTTTCGTATGCAGGACTTGGCAAGGAATTTAAGGCCGAAGCTGTGAACATGGCATGTTACCTAGTTAATCAATCTCCGTCATATGCTATCAAGTGGAAGACTTCTAAAGAAGTATGGTCAGGAAAACCTATTGATTATTCTGGATTACGTAATATTCGGATGTCCTGGGTATGCTCATGCGAGTGATAATAAGCTTGAGCCAAGGGCGAAGAAGTGCATATTTCTGGGTTATGCACATGGGTGAAAGGCTACCGGCTGTGATGCACTGATCCTAGATCATCTGGTTTTCTAATCAGTAGAGATGTGATCTTCAACGAGACTGCAATGCTTCAATAGAGCAGTTTTGAGACACAACCAACAGAGCAAACAGATCATGGTGTCATTAGTGAGGTGGAGCTTTAGGTGGAGACTCTGGAGACCTCGAAGGCAACATAAGTTGAGACTGCATATGAGGTCATAGTTCCCGAAGTCGGTGATAGTGAACAACTAGCAAAGCCACAGCTTACTATAGCCACAGACAAACAGAGAAGACAAATTAAATCACCGGTATGTTATGGTTATACAAATATTGCTTATATATTAATTGTAGGTGATACGATAGAGACAGATGAGCCTTCGTCTTACTTTAAGGCAATGGCTAGTTCGGAATTGTCACAGTGGCTAGAGGCTATGAATGAAGAGATGAAATCACTCTATTGGAATCAGACAAGGGAGCTAGTCAAAGTACCCAAAAGCCAAAAAATTATTGAAAGTAAACGAGTCTTTAAACAGAAAGAGGCATTCCTGGTGTCGAGAAAGCAAGGTATAAAGCGAGACTTGTGGCGAAAGGATATACACAGCATGAGGGCATTGACTACAATGAGGTATTCTCTCCTATGTTAAGACATACTTTTATTCGTGTTTTACTTGCCTTTGTTGCTTCGCAAGATCTCGAGTTAGAACAGTTAGATATGAAAACTACGTTTCTTCATGGTGAGTTGGAGGAGCAAATTTACATGAGGCACCCAGAGGGATTTGTTATTCCTGGTAAGGAAGATCATGTTTGTTTGTTGAAAAAATCTTTATATGGGCTAAAACAGTCTCCTAGGCAGTGGTAAAGTTTTGATACTTTTATGGCTAGTCAAGACTATTTGAAAAGTCAGATGGATAGCTGTGTCTACTTTAGGAGATTGGGTAATGGTTATTTGATTTATCTACTCTTATATGTTGATAATATGCTGATAATAGCTAAGAATATGTTTGATATTGATGTGCTAAAAGGGTTGTTAAATGCTAAATTTGAGATGAAAGATTTAGGTGTTGCAAAGAAGATATTGGGCATGAAGATTTTGCATGACAAGGTTACAGGAGTTTTACGTCTATCTCAAAAGAAATATATTGAGAAAATCATGGCACGTTTTAATATGCTGTTAGCAAAATTTATAAGTACACCTTTAGTAAAGGTGAAGCACTTTAAACTTTCAGATAAATTATTATCGCAGACTAAAGAGGAGGAGGAGCATATGTCCTATGTTCCTTATTCTAGTGCCATTATGCTGTGCATTAGGCATGATATGTCACAAGCTGTGAACGTGATTAGTCGCTATATGAAGCGTCCTGGTAAAACTCATTGGAAAGCTGTGAAGTTGATCTTCAGATATTTGAAGAGGATAACAGACGTGAGTATAGTGTATCGGAGAGATAGTCATGGTAGTAAAACCACTGGTTTTGTGGATTCAGATTATACCAATGACTTGGATGATTGCAGGTCTTTAGCAAGGCATATGTTTACGTTCACAGGTGGTGCGGTTAGTTGGAAAACGTCTTTACAGGATCACATTGCCTTGTCTTTGACTGAAACATAGTACATGGCATTAACCTTTGTAGCGAAAGAGGCGATACGGTTATGAAGTTTGCTCTCAGACTTTGGGCTAGAACAGAAAAGTGTGGATATATACTGTGATAACCAAGGTGCGATATATTTGACATATAATTCAGTTTATCACAAACGAACGAAGCATATCAACATCAGGTACCATCCATTCGAGATGTCTTAGCTAAGGGTGATGTTATTGTGAAAAAGATCGTTACAACAGATAACCCGGTAAACATGATGACTAAGTCTATTCCTTTTGCGATGCTCAAGCTTTGCTTGAGCTATATTGGCCTCTATGAAGAGTGAGTGCCCGTTGAGGCATTAAGAGAGCAGCATGGATAATAAACACCATAATTTGGCTTCAAATATCGAGTCAAGGTAGATAATTGTTAAATTAATATCTTGAGTTTGAATTCAGATAACAATTTGTTAAATTATATTTACTGAGCGAGATTTCAAATCGGATGAAGAAGCTCTTGTTTTGTTGGATTCCTTTTAGTTGCACAAAAGAGGAAATAAAATAAAGATTAAAAAAATAAAGCGAGGGTTTTCTATCTTTTTTTGTGTGTGCAGAAGAAGGTAGAAGAAGAATCTCGATTGGAGTTGGATTTGGTGAAGTAGTGGGGCCCAAAGTCAAATGTGTTGACTTTGGCAAACATAAAATTGCCTAGGTATTTCTTTTTCTTTCTGCGGAGGAAAGCATCGCACAAAAAAGCAAAGAAGCTACACATCCAAAAGACGCTACACAAGCCTTGAAAGGAGAATGTGAAGCTATACGTACATGGACAAAAGACGGACGCCCGAGTTCTTGTTTTTCCGTACATAGAGCGTTTTACTTTGAGTTTGAATGCGCAATAATTTTGTGCTGTGAGTTTACGTCCAAGTAAGTTGTTTATTTATAAACACTTTGGGTTTGTGATTAAATCTAGGTGACACTCGAGTATGTGAACAATTGTAAACTATGATTCTCCGATTATAATGGATTATTTGTTGCTGACTCTCCCTGTGGACGTAGGTACCAATACTCGGATCGAACCACGTATATCTTTGGTGTCCTTGTCATTTATTGTTCATTTGTCTAGTGATTTTGCATTGATGTAAATTGCAAGATCCTATCATTTCGACGTATTATTTTTCAATACCATGACCCTGGAGGAGGCTTAGCAACCTCAAATCTAAGGTTGCTTGTTTAGGAGCGAAGTCTCGCCCTAGCCCGCTCCCATCTAGACTCCAAAGGGTCCTTTCACCTAAGACGAAGGATCTCAGGTTCTTACACCCTCACATGAGAAACGAGAAACGTTCTTTCTGTTCCTCAATAAAAGGATTGAGCGAATGATACATTGCACCCGATCCCGTCCACATCATTATTTATTGCACCCGGTCCTGTCCACATCATTGTCCTGCTGAGCTATAAGGCCACGCGTGCCATTGCTTTCAAGCATCAACACAAACGGCTTTAAAGTCAAGCCCCGCCCCAACCGAAAAGCTACCATCCACAAACCACAAATCAAGAGCGATGTTTCATCCAAAAGTACCCCGAGCCACCTAATTCGACCGTGAACTTGATGACGATTAGCATCTCGATTCTTACACCCTCACATGAGAAACGAGAAACGTTCTTTCTATTCTTCAATGTTGACACCTAAATTTTTGCCCAAAAATCATTTCCAAGAAAATGGGAACTTGTTTTTCCACAAAAATATTTCAAGTTAAATTCTTGCATATAGATTATCTAGGCATTTAATATAGTGTTTTAAATGGAAGATGTTTTTACTTTGAAAAAAATGAAAAAGAAAAAAAGAAAAAAATTTAAAAATATATAAAAAAAAAAAGATTAAAAAAAAAAAAAAAAAAAGTTGGGGCCAATGATCTAAATGTGATCAGCCAAGCATAGGAGGTCGATTGGAATTCAAATGGCAAATTGGGGCCAAAATGCAATTTCCAAAAGTTGAGGGACCAATTCGCAAATTTTGCAAAATTTGCGCCCGAGCCCATAAATCATCATCTTGGTCACCAATTTGAAAGTGCTAGTATGAACACCTAAATGGGGGGTGAATAGGTGTAAAAACAGATTCTGCAAAATACAGTTAAAACCTTTACTTTTAACATGAGTGTGAATAACAACAGACTTTTGAAACTGAGTCTGAAGAGCAGCAAACTTTGAGCGAGATCATACTTTAGCAGTTAAATAGAATTACGAACAAAATAAAGGAGTTCAGGGAAAGAGAATAGAAACACAAGGTTTATAGTGGTTCAGCTTAGACCAAGCCTACGTCCACTCTCCCACGCTAACAGCTTCTGCTGGATTCCACTATGCAATCAACAAGAGATTACAACTTTGAGTGCAAATACTTGGTAGTATATCACACTATCTCACTAAGTCACTCTTTTGGTATTTCTCTCAAGATCACAAACGTTTAAGCTCACCAAAGACAAGTGTATGATTGAAGATCGCTCAGACTTTGGAATTATAAATTCTACGCTCCGTCTCTTACTCGCTCATCGATCCTTCATCTTCTTAAATACTCCTCCACTTCCAAACTAGCCGTTGGACAGCATCTTGAGGATCGTCTTCCAATATACCCATTGGACAGCTTTGTATCTAGAAGATTTGGTAGCCGTTGGGTGACAAAAATAGAATCCCAAATTGATTCCGATCGCCCATACAAACAGAATCTTGGTTTCCATAAATAAAGCTTCTTCGTATAGAAAGTTATTGTCTTCAAGATCTAATTGTCAATCAATTAGTTTGAGGTAATCAACTCAATCTTGATGTAGAATCCAAACCAGATCACTAGCCGTTATATCTTCGGGGCTTGAGTTATGTTCTGTCGAATCTAGATGTAAAGTCTGAGAGCAATAGACTTTACAATCTAAGTCTGAGTACGATAGACTTTACAATCTGAGTCTAAGTGTCTTCAAACTGAAGTAGAGTCTGACTGTCTTCCTTCTGAAATAGACTTTACAATCTGGACGTCAGTCTGAACAAGTTCAGCTTCAGCATAGAGTCCGTCTTCTAGTTTTTCCAAGTATAGACTTGATAATATCCTTTACATGTTTTATCATCTGCATAGTCTTTTACTCAACCATTAAACACGTTAGTAGCCTTTGATTTATTTTGTCATCTTCAAAACATCATAAGGGATTTCCCTAACAATCTCCCCCTTTTTTTATGATGACAAAACAATCTCTGAATATGCAAATGTGTAATCACACTTTCTAAAATATTAATAAATCATAGCAATGTAATTCAAAGCATAAGATAGCAAATAGATTGAGCATAACAATATATATAAAAATAATCACAGCTCAATAATATCAACCAATCAACACATATGCATATTTATATTCTCTCCCCCTTTTGTCATAATCAAAAAGCGATAACAATGAAAAAAGTATCACATAGAGAATATAAAGTGATAACAAATGTCTTGCATGAAACATAATTTTCAAAAATCAGCTTTTATAAAGTAAATCGAATATTAAAAATATACAATATAGCTCACTTCGATCATATATACCAGCAAATATCCAATAAAAGTCACAGATGCATTATAAAATTCACTTGACCCATTTTGTCATAATAAAATGATAATATCAATAAGAGATTTGTTAATGACAAAAGGTAATAAATAAATAAAAACAGTAACCAGATTTTTAGAACTTGGTAAGTTCTAACACATTTACCTTTTCTTTCCTTCCATAATAATTAAGATCACGATCAATTCAAAAGATTTTTCCATAATTGATCAACACTCCCCCTCAATCTGTTGCCTTTTGAGGTAATCACGATTCTTTCCTTTCTCATGAATTCGCTTTCTCCCCCTGTCATCATGACAATATTTGCGAATAGAAACAATTGTTGCTTGTGCACGTTGAACATAATATTTTTCCTTTTTTTTTTTCTTCGTAGCAACAACATCCGCAACGATCACTTGTATTTTGAAATTTGAGGCAAAAATTTATTTTCTTCAATCAAGCTCTTCTCGAATTCAACCTGCATAAACTTAACAAACATTTTGCACAAATAAGCTGTAATAATATCCATATAATATATAATCCCCTTTCTTCAAATAAATAAATTGAATAGCATATATAAAATTAAAATTCAGAACTACTCAACCTTTTGTACGACACATTAGGGATTTCCTCAACAATTTGCAAAAACTTTGCACAATGAAGGAATTTTTTTTAGCCTCCAAAAGATAGTATAGAATCTTCAAAACATCATAAGGGATTTCCCTAACACAATTAAGTTGAAATTGAATTTGGGCCAAGTCGAATCAATCAAATCGAGCCAAAAAGACTAAATTTGTATTGAATTTGGTATTTTCGGATAAGAAAATGGCCAACTTTGAGGGACTTTCTTGCGAAATTGGGTGGGAAAAATTTCAAAATCTGGTCGAGATCTTAAACTACTATGCATGAGCTTGCTAATTGATTAAAAATCGCAGCCAAATTGATGGATTAAAGCACCCAAACCAGCTGACAAATCTTAGTCCACAAGTTGGTCTGATTTCAGAGTTGTTGAGTAAGCAACTTGGTGGCCCCACCATATCCTCCTCACTTGCCCAACCAGCTTGATCTTTGCACGTGATGGAAGAACATAATTAGTAGTGCAAGTGGACAAGAATTGGCCAGGGATAAGCTGCTGAAAGCATGGGAAAGTCGCAGCAAAGTCCGGACATTCAATAGCTACAAGAGTGGAAATTTGGCTAAGTCAGAAAGTTGTTGAAGTAGCCCTGTTAACAGGCTTGGTAGGTGGACAAAGGACCGACAAAAAATCCTCTAATTGAAGGGAGAAGATCACAGAAGCAAGGTCTTGATGAGAGAGAGGAGACGAGAGGGAGAGGAGAGAGCTCACGGTCGTCCCCAAAAGAGGCCCTCAGAAGCAACTCCAAAAAAGCAAACCCAGAAATTCTAGATCAACCTCCAAAGAGAAAATGGAATTTTTCGCAAACTTGCAGCCAAAATTAGCCAAAACCTTCAACTAGAGAGTGAAACTTCATTCAAAGATCTTTCCATCCATAGGTCGTACGTCCCAAATGGAGTTATGGAAGGTCTCCTAAAGCCCCCTGAAAACTACCCTCCTGGCGGGCCAAGAAAGTCCGAAAATTTTTCTGTGTTGAGCCCGGTTGGTCATGAGTGAGGGAAAGCGAGTGTTTCTGAGAAAGTTGAGAGACAAATGAGAAAATCCATGACTTACAAGCCAAACTAAAATATGTATAGTTTTGGTTTGTTTTAATTTGGTCAACAAAAGAGGTTTTGAAGCTTGATTGTGGAGGTCAATGAAAACCTTCGTTATCAGTTCTTTCTTTGCAGATCTCGTTTTCCAATTGAAGAAGCCAACTTCCACGGGCCCCCGAGGATAATTTCTCGGCTTCCTCGGCCAAGAACCACCTGCAAAAGAAACTAGGAAGCAAGGTAAGTATCATAGATGTATTTTTGTTCGATTTTGAACATGTTTTAATAGTAAAAAATCAAGAGGAATACTAGTCCAAAAAACTGATCTTAAGGCTGGAATTTTTCTAAGTGTTGAAATCTCTTCAAGAGTTTTGCATGTATGCTTTTTGGAGAGGTCGTTTTGATGTGTTCAGTTGGTCATTCTCTATAATGTTTGTTACATTTGAAAGCCCATGCTACGTACTTTCACTTGGATCAAGTAATGTGTCCTGTAGATCTTGCATGTGATGATTGTCGGGGCTTGAATACGAGCATGCAACCTGTTCGTTTGACTTGGGTTCAAACCCAGATTTGCAAAATCAGCTCAAACCCGCATATTTGAAGCCGATTTTAGCTTGGTTATTTTGTGTTTTAGGCTATGATTTCTATCTAATCTTGCTCCTTGCATATGGTAGTATAATCTTGATACTTTAGTTCCACATAAGATTGCTCATGGACCAAGATTGAAGGTCACGAATACGGCTCGGGGAAGTTGCTTAAGTGGGTTGATGTACACTTGTTCGACGAAATGCCCAAACCAAGTTTCGATCTTGAAAGGGTCGATTTGAGCTTGATTATTGTGATATTCATGTGCTGTGTTGTTCAATGTTAGCATATATCGGTTTAGGGAATTATTATTATTTAAAAAAATAAAAATAAAAATCCAAAAATTTCAAAAAAATATAAAAGTGATAGATGGTATCAAATTAAGGGAAAAATGACATCTATGAAATTTTCCTAATTTTAAAATGTCATTTTCCTAATTTAATGCTATTTTGGTATTTTATGATCATTTTTGTAAATAATCAATTTTGCATAGAATAAAATTATCTAGAGTAATTCCATGCATATTTAAATTTCCATTTCGCTCACGGGGGTCCTGTCCCGGGGCATAATAACAAGGCCATGTAATATTATTTGCCCGACTTGTATCGGGTCTTTCTTTTCCGCATTACTTTCAAGTCATTTCAATTTCTTGGATATTTACTTGCGCACCGCTTTTCATTAATTTGAGTGTAAATTTCTCTTCTAAATTATGTTAGAATAAGTCTAGACATTAAGAAAAACAAACCTATAAAAACATTTGCATTGACGCTTAGCGATTTTATAAGGATTATAATTGGTAATCAAAATTGTGTGGCAATTTAGATGAACAACCTTTCAAGTTAGTGGTACCGCAAGGGCGCTAATAGAAACATTAGCATAAACAAGTCCCCATTCCTAGAAATCTCTGGTTGCATAGGAATCGAGACAACACTCTCGTGTCTTGATTGGTTTCTAGCCAACCCCAGTAGGCTAGTGGCGACTCCTAGAAATATTTAGGTTGTTAAGAACTAAAAAAACAAAATCCAACGTCGCGCAAGGTATGGGCTTGGGAGAGCCCGCGCCTAATTTAGGACCATTGGTTCGCCTCTTTAGGCAAATACCCCTAAACCTTCTTCCTTTTCCCCCCGGATGGAAAAAAAGAGAGGTCACGACACTCAATAAAAGGACTGAGCGAATGATACATTGCACTCGATCTCGTCCACATCATTGTCCTGCTGAGCTATAAGGCCACGCGTGCCGTTGCTATCAAGCATCAACACAAATGGCTCTAAAGTCAACCCCCCAAAGTCAAATGTGTTGACTTTGGCAAACATAAAACTGCCTATGCATTTCTTTTTCTTTTTTTTCTGCAGAGGAAAGCATCGCACGAAAAAGCAAAGAAGCTACACATCCAGAAGACGATGCACAAGCCTTGAAAGGAGAACGTGAAGCTATATGTACGTGGACAAAAGACAAACGCCCGAGTTCTTGTTTTGCCGTACGTAGAGCGTTTTATTTTGAGTTTGAATGCGCAATAATTTTGTGCCGTGAGTTTACGTCCAAGTGAGTTATTTATTTATAAACACTTTAGGTTTATGATTAAATCTAGGTGACACTCGAGCATGTGAACAATTGTAAACTATGATTCTCCGATTATAGTGGATTATTTGTTGTTGACTCTCCCTATGGACGTAGGTACCGATACTCGGATCGAACCACGTATATCTTTGGTGTCCTTATCATTTATTGTTCATTTCTCTAGTGATTCTGCGTTGATGTAAATTGCAAGATCCTATCATTTCCGCGTATTATTTTTCAATACCACGACCCTGGAGGAGGCTCGGCAACCTCAAATCTAAGGTTGCTTGTTTAGGAGCGAAGTCTTGCCCCAGCCAGCTCCCATCTAGACTCCAGAGGGTCCTTTCACCTAAGACGAACGATCTCAGGTTCTTACACCCTCACATGAGAAACGAGAAACGTTCTTTCTGTTCCTCAATAAAAGGATTGAGCGAATGATACATTGCACCCGATCCCGTCCACATCATTGTTTATTACACTCGATCCCGTCCACATCATTGTCCTGCTGAGCTATAAGGCCATGCATGCCATTGCTTTCAAGCATCAACACAAACGGCTCTAAAGTCAAGCCCCCCAACCGAAAAGCTACCATCCACAAACCACAAATCAAGAGCGATGTTTCATCCAAAAGTACCCCGGGCCACCTAATTCGACCGTGAATTTGATGACGATTAGCATCTCAAGTTCTTACACCCTCACATGAGAAACAAGAAACGTTCTTTCTGTTCCTCAATAAAAGGACTGAGCGAATGATACATTGCACCCAATCCCGTCCACATCATTGTCCTATTGAGCTATAAGGCCACGCGTGCCGTTGCTTTCAAGCATCAACACAAACGGCTCTAAAGTCAACCCCCCCAAAGTCAAATGTGTTGACTTTGGCAAACATAAAACTGCCTAGGTATTTCTTTTTCTTTTTTTTTCTGCAGAGGAAAGCATCGCACGAAAAAGCAAAGAAGCTACACATCCAGAAGATGCTGCACAAGCCTTGAAAGGAGAACGTGAAGTTATACGTACGTGGACAAAAGACGGATGCCCGAGTTCTTGTTTTGCCGTACGTAGAGCGTTTTACTTTGAGTTTGAATGCGCAATAATTTTGTGCCGTGAGTTTACGTCCAAGTGAGTTATTTATTTATAAACACTTTGGGTTTGTGATTAAATCTATGTGACACTCAAGCATGTAAACAATTGTAAACTCTGATTCTCCGATTATAGTGGATTATTTGTTACTGACTCTCCCTGTGGACGTAGGTACCGATACTTGGATCGAACCACGTATATCTCTGGTGTCCTTATCATTTATTGTTAATTTCTCTGATGATTTTGCGTTGATGTAAATTGCAAGATCCTATCATTTCCACGTATTATTTTTCAATACCACGACCCTAGAGGAGGCTCGGCAACCTCAAATCTAAGGTTGCTTGTTTAGGAGCGAAGTCTTGCCCCAGCAGCTCCCATCTAGACTCCAGAGGGTCCTTTCACCTAAGACGAACGGTCTCAGGTTCTTACACCCTCACATGAGAAACGAGAAACGTTCTTTCTGTTCCTCAATAAAAAGATTGAGCGATTGATACATTGCACCCGATCCCGTCCACATCATTGTTTATTGCACCCGATCCGTCCACATCATTGTCCTGCTGAGCTATAAGGCCATGCGTGCCATTGCTTTCAAGCATCAACACAAACGGCTCTAAAGTCAAGCCCCCCCAACCGAAAAGCTACCATCCACAAACCACAAATCAAGAGCGATGTTTCATCCAAAAGTACCCTGGGCCACCTAATTCGACCGTGAATTTGATGACGATTAGCATCTCAAGTTCTTACACCCTCACATGAGAAACGAGAAACGTTCTTTCTGTTCCTCAATAAAAGGACTGAGCGAATGATACATTGCACCCGATCCCGTCCACATCATTGTCCTATTGAGCTATAAGGCCACGCGTGCCGTTGCTTTCAAGTATCAACACAAACGGCTCTAAAGTCAACCCCCCCAAAGTCAAATGTGTTGACTTTGGCAAACATAAAACTGCCTAGGTATTTCTTTTCTTTTTTTCTGCAGAGGAAAGCATCGCACAAAAAAGCAAAGAAGCTACACATCCAGAAGACGCTGCACAAGCCTTGAAAGGAGAACGTGAAGTTATACGTACGTAGACAAAAGACGGATGCCCGAGTTCTTGTTTTGCCGTACGTAGAGCGTTTTTACTTTGAGTTTGAATGCGCAATAATTTTGTCTTAGTGAGTTTACATCCAAGTGAGTTATTTATTTATAAACATTTTGGGTTTGTGATTAAATCTATGTGACACTCAAGCATGTAAACAATTGTAAAACTCGATTCTCCGATTATAGTGGATTATTTGTTACTGACTCTCCTCGTGGACGTAGGTACCGATACTTGGATCGAACCACGTATATCTCTGGTGTCCTTATCATTTATTGTTCATTTCGCTGATGATTTTGCGTTGATGTAAATTGCAAGATCCTATCATTTCCACGTATTATTTTTCAATACCACGACCCTAAAGGAGGCTCGGCAACCTCAAATCTAAGGTTGCTTGTTTAGGAGCGAAGTCTCGCCCCAGCCCGCTCCCATCTAGACTCCAAAGGGTCCTTTCACTTAAGACGAACGATCTCAGGTTCTTACACTCTCACATGAGAAACGAGAAACATTCTTTATGTTCCTCAATAAAAGGATTGAGCGAATGATACATTGCACCCGATCTCATCCTTATCATTATTTATTGCAATCGATCCCGTCCACATCATTGTCCTGCTGTGCTATAAGGCCACGCGTGCCGTTGCTTTCGAGCATCAACCAAACGGCTCTAAAGTCAACCACACACCACCACCCCGCCCCCGCCCCCGCGCCCAACCGAAGAGCTACCATCCACAAACCACAAATCAAGAGCGATGTTTCGTCG
This sequence comes from Eucalyptus marginata, assembly GCA_014182565.1. Lineage (NCBI taxonomy): Eukaryota > Viridiplantae > Streptophyta > Magnoliopsida > Myrtales > Myrtaceae > Eucalyptus > Eucalyptus marginata. The sequence continues at coordinate 34,138,744 of CM024587.1, read as the reverse complement.
AAACATAGCCCGGGCCACCTAATTCGACCGTGAATTTGATGACGATTAGCATCTCAAGGAGCCGGCCTCCTCCATCTAGGTCGTTTTCAGCGACCGGAGTTTTCCTTCCAAAATGTTTGATGGGGTAAGTCGTGAGGAAGGAATGATCTGAGAACATGCTGGGAATAGGCTTCGGATTTTTCTTTCTGGACCACTTTGCCGGTATTTGAGTGATGAAAGTAGAGGAAAGATGAAGGAGTTCACCCAGAGATATAACAGTATAGGAACAAGGAACAAGATACAGTAATCATCTAAGAAAAAAAACAAAAATAATCTGGAAAATTGAAAAATTTGTCTATTAGACCGTCGAATCAGCATTTTCAAATCAAAATTGGCTGGAATGACTATATTAGCATTTCATAAAAAAGTTCAAGATTATTTTAGCAAAATTAAAAAATATAGGACCGAATATGATCATCACCGAGGTTATCATTTTTCCTCAATTATATTTGAAGGATCTATTCAACCGAACAACTTAGGAGAACCTCCTGCCATTTTATTACATCATCTTTATATGTTACTACCACTGAAAAGTCTTTTTTTTCCGTCAAGCAAAGTTCGTCATTACTCTTTTTTTCTTATTTTATTATGATCCGTTTTCATGTGACCACTCGTTGGTCCACCTCATATGAGTGTTGGATGGGCGAGACGAGAAAGGCCGACGATTTTCCCTCTCTCCGCGTTGCGGGTGCCAAGAAGTCCAATGGTCTTGGTCATGTGTTAAATAAATCTGATGTTTATAGACCTCCTGTGCCACAGAGAGAGAGAGAGAGAGAGAGAGAGAGAGATACGGCAATGGATTCGATGAGGGCACTACTGTCTACGGTGTTTCTTTTTTTCGAATAATTGTTGCTGCAGTTGTTGGTCACACAGTGGGTTCGATGGAGGCAACAGTGGCTGCGGTGTCTCTTTTTCTCGGAACGATTGTCGTTGCAGCTGCTGGTTTCAGAGGGTATACGGAGACGACGACACTGCTTGTTCTTCTCCAAATGATTGTTGTTGCAGTTTGTGTTTTCAAATTGATGAGAAGAAACCGGGTTAGTTTTCTCTGGATCTTTGGGATTTGTATTATCATTTAGAACTTTCTTCGACATGCATACGTTGGAGTCGGTCCTCTGCTTGTAGTTTTTCTTTTCTTTTTTTTGGTAAGGGTCCTCTGCTTGTAGTTCGACCCCACTAAATGCTAAAGATCCTCTGGAATGGTGCAAATCCTCTTTGACATGAACGATAAGAACCACCCAGTGTTAAAAATCATGATGCTATCGATAGTCCAAGCACTATTGATATCGTGCCTTGCCAGATTGGCGAGCTTAAGCTCACCAGCGTTGGCCCTCGCTAGATTGGCGAGCCTTTCCAAGATCAGTGAGTTCGAGCTTGCCTTGGTCCGGTCGCTATGGCTAGCGATCGACCAAAGAAGAAGGAACAGCAACCGACCAAAGAAGAAGGAGGAGAAGAAAAATAAAGGGAAAAAAAATTTAGAAAGAAAATTAAAAATTAAAAAATCAATTTATTGGAAAAATAAAATTATATATAATAAAATAAAAATTTTATTAAAATGAGTGCACGGAGGAAAATTGGATCGAATTTTCCCTATCGAATGGCAGAAAATATTTTCTAGTTCATTTTCCAATTTCAACTTGATATCGAAAAATATTATAATTTTCCCGGAAATGGCTTCCGAATGTTATATTTTCCACGAAACGAATGAAGCCTTAGTCTAAAATGCTAAATTCACTATATTAAGTGGTTTAGTTTCCTTGATTTGACAGAAATTATCTTCGACCTCATCATCCTCACTGTCATTGTCCGGAACCAATTATGAAGTGCTCTTGAGTTTTAGAGGTCACACAGTGGATTCAATGGACGCAACACAGGCTGTGGCGTTTCTTTTTCTTGGAACGATTATCATTGCAGTTGCTGATTTCCCTACGTATTTGACGACGATGACCCTGGTTGTGACGTTTGCTCTTCTCGAAATGACTGTTGTTGCAGTTGTTGTTTCCAAAATGACGAGAAGAAACCGGGTTAGTTTTCTTTGCATCTTTGGGATTTGTATTATCATTTAGAACTTTCTTCGACATGCATACGTTGGAGTCGGTCCTCTGCTTGTAGTTCGACCCCACTATATGCTAAAGATCCTCTGGAATGGTGCAAATCTTCTTTGACATGAACGATAAGAACCACTCAGTGTTAAAAATGATGATGCTATCGAAAGTCCAAGCACTATTGATATCGTGCCTTGCCAAATTGGCGAGCTTAAGCTCGTTGCGTCGAGCCTCGCTAGATTGGTGAGCCTTTCCAAGATCAGTGAGTTCGAACTTGCCTTGGGTCAGTCGCTGTGGCTAGTGATTGACCGAAGAAGAAGGAGGAGAAGAAAAATAAAGGGAAAAAAATTTAGAAAGAAAATTAAAAATGAAAAAAATCAATTTATTGAAAAAAAATAAAAATATATATACAAGAAAATATAAATTTTATTAAAATGAGTGCACGAAGGAAAATCGGATCAAATTTTCCATATCGAATGGTGGAAAATATTTTCTAGTTCATTTTCAAATTTCAGCTTGATATCGAAAAATATTATAATTTTCTTGGAAATGACTTCTTGAGTGCCATATTTTCCACGAAATGAATAGAGCCTTAGTCTAAAACGCTAAATTCACTATATGAAGTGGTTTAGTTTCCTTGATTTGACAGGAATTATCTTCGACCTCATCATCCTCACCGTCATTGTCCAAAACCAATCATGAAGTGTTCTTGAGTTTTAGAGGCCACACAGTGGATTCGATGGAGGCAACACTGGCTGTGGTGTTTCTTTTTATTGGAACGATTATCGTTGCAGTTGCTGCTTTCATTGGGAATTTGAAGACGCCGACACCAGTTGCGGAGCTTTTTCTTCTTGAAACGTTTGTTGTTGCAGTTGATGCTTTCGAAATGACGAGAAGAAACTGGGTTAGTTTTCTTTGCATCTTTGGGATTTGTATTATCATTTAGAACTTTCTTCGACATGCATATGTTGGAGTCGGTCCTCTGCTTGTAGTTCGACCCCACTAGATGCTAAAGATCCTCTGGAATGGTGCAAATCTTCTTTGACATGAACGATAAGAACCACTCTGTTAAAAATCATGATGCTATCGAAAGTCCAAGCACTATTGATATCGTGCCTTGCCAGATCGGCGAGCCTTTCCAAGATCAGTGAGTTTGAGCTCGCCTTAGGTCGATCGCTGTGGCCCGCAATCGACCAAAGAAGAAGGAGGAGGAGAAAAATAAAGGGAAAAAAAATTAGAAAGAAAATTAAAAATTAAATTTATTAAAAAATAAAAATAAAATAAAAATTTTATTAAAATGAGTGCATGGAGGAAAATCAGATCGAATTTTCCATATCGAATAGTGGAAAATATTTTCTATTTCATTTTTAAATTTCAGCTTGATATCGAAAAATATTATAATTTTCCTGAAAATGGCTTCCTGAACGCCATATTTTCCGCGAAACGAATAAAGCCTTAGTTTAAAATGCTAAAATTCACTATATGAAGTGGTTTAGTTTCCTTGATTTGACAGGAATCATCTTCGACCTCATCATCCTCATCGTCATTGTCTGGAACCAATCATGAAGTGTTCTTGAGTTTTAGAGGTGCAGACACTCGCAGAGGATTCACGGATCACCTTCATTGCAAATTGGCAGATGCAGGGATTGAGGTCTTTAAAGATGACGAGAGTCTCCATGCTGGAGAAAAGATCAAGCCAGAGCTAAAAGAAGCCATCAAGCGGTCAAGGATCTCGATAGCCATCCTCTCCAAAGACTATGCTTCTAGTAAAAGTTGCCTCATGGAAGTGGTACAAATGTGGGAGTGCAAAATATCTAATGGACAAACTATTATCCCGATTTTCTATGACATTAGTCCCTCCGATGTAAAACACCAGGCTGGGCATTTTGAAACATCCTTCCGTCAACACGAGAAGGACAGAGTCAACTCAAATACCATCAAAACATGGAAGGAGGTTCTTCGACGGATTGGGGGATTAAGCGGATTTCATCTGGAGAACGCAAATGGGGGTAATTCTTTTACTTCTGGTTTCCATTCTCTTTCCCAGATAAATGAAAAAAAAAAAGGTTTAGGGTGATTTGAAAATGAACCTGAACCTTTTCAAATAAATATTTTATGTAATCATATCGCTCATGATGCATGCTCAAGAGGTCTTTAAGGCTATTCTCATGAAATGGGTCGATGATTTAATAGTTTGTAGTTTGATATGCCTCTTGAATAACCGGTGAGTCAATTACAACGGTCATTTGAAAATGACTATACGCGTGAACATTACTGCGAGTTCGATCAGATGTAATGATCTGCGGCGCCCTGCTCGTTCCCCCTTGGCTAGAAATTTTGTTTTGCAGATAGCATGATATCAATGTCATAATTGCTATGTGCATGACAGGGAAATAGACCATGCATTAAAACTTGCTGTCCATTTTAATTGAAGATTCCCCCCACCCATGTTGGTTGTTTCAATTTTCATCGGTTCATTCCCCCACTTGATTTTTGTCTAGTTTTTATACTGTTAGTAACTTTGTTGTCATCCTTGTGCCTCTTCACTTATGTTTTGCAGGCAGGAGTCCCAGCTTGTAAAAGAAGTTCTCAGGCGGGTCAGGCAGGTGTTGAAGAAGGATGACCAAGTTGTAACCGATAAACTAGTTGGAATTGATCTTCATGTTCAAGAGATGATGAGAAAGCTTGGTGTTGTCTACAGCGATGGACAAGCAATCGAAGTTTGTGGACAAGATGTACGTGTCGTTGGAATATGTGGAATGCCAGGTGTTGGAAAGACTACTCTTGCAAAGGTTATCTTCAACAAGATGCATATGTTGTTTGATGAATGTAGCTTTCTTCAAGGTATTAATTCGAAAGGAGTCATGTTTTCACAAGAAATGTTGATTGCTGACCTTAAGAAAGAAAAATCTACACCACTTAAATCTTCTGATGAAGGTATTAAAAAAATAGCAAGTCTATTTAGTAGAATGAAGGTTCTCATTGTCCTTGATGATGTGCGTGAGGTTGAACAAACTAAAGCATTAGCCGAGAAACTTAGTTGGTTTGGTCGAGGAAGTAGAATTATTGTGACCACAAACATGAGGAATGTTCTAGATGGATTTGACGACGGACCAGCCGAAGAATATAAGGTTGAACCCATGAGATATCACCATGCTCTTCAACTCTTTCATAAGCATGCTTTCCGAGGGGATGCTCTTCAAGATGTCTCTGAGTATGATTACCTGTCCATAGACATCGTCAAAGCTACTGGAGGGCTTCCTTTAGCTATTGTGGCTGCAGCTTCATATTTATGCAACTATAAGGATGATATACGAATATGGAGAAATACCTTGAAATTCTTAAAAGAACAACAAGCAAATGAAGTTGAAGCTGCCTTTAGGGTCGGTTACGACTCTTTAGATGTTCATACAAGGAAGATATTCCTCGACATAGCGTGCTTTTTTATTGGACAGGATGAGAGGATTCTCTCTTACATGTGGGAGGCTTGTGATTACTATCCTGCTAGAGGAATAAAATGCCTTAGTGAGATGCATTTCTTGGAAATTGGAGAAAATAATGAATTAAGAATGCATGACCTCCTAAGAGACTTTGGGAGGAAACTTGTCGAGAGAAAAGATCTTCATGAGCGCTGTAGGATTTGGAATCACAGTGATGCACTTTCCGTTCTAAAGGATACTAAGGTAAGTTTCAAAGCCTCTTGAAAGCATAAACTTACTTTTCTTTTCTCAATCTTGACTGGAAAAGAAACAGATTTGTTCTTAACATAGTTTATCATGCATAGTGGATATCACTGATTTTGTAAATCTAATTTTTTCCGTTTCATTGAATGGAGTAAGATATTAAAGTTCTCAAATTACTCACGCATTTTTCCTCAATCGAGGTTGACAGGGTACTAGAAATGTCGAAGGCATTGGTCTCACAGCTGAAGAGGGTAGCATCGTCCGTTTTACATGTGAAGAATTTCATAAAATGTCGAATTTGAGGTACCTCGGACTGGACCAGGCTAACATTCAGGGAAACACGGAGAATCTTCTTCCAAATTTGAGATGGCTTGAATGGTCAGCATGCCGTTTGATTTCTGAGCTAGGTAATATGCATTTGAAGAAGTTAGTCATTCTCGATCTATCTTGGAGTTTGGTCACTGAAGATTCACAAGTCTGGAGACAAATCATGGAGGTATGGCGGATATTTGCTTTTTAGATCTTGTCTTAAGATGATAGATACGAGTGGTTAGGGTTTGAATCTTCTTTTCCACATTGTAGAAGGTGGATGCATTGAAAGTCTTAAACCTACAAGGATGTGTTCAATTACCTGCATCATTGAACTTTCGAGCTCCAATCAATTTGGAGATTTTGATACTGGAAGATTGCACTCAGTTATCTCAAATTGGGCCATTCATTAGTAATCTGAAGAACTTGAGTTCCTTAAATCTGAGAAAGTGCAGCCAAGTTAGGCAGTTGCCCCTAGAACTAAGCTGCATGAAATCTTTGAGGGAACTTCTGATTGATGGAACTGGCATTTACAATATATGTTTCCCGGAAGGTTCTTTGGAGAATCTTGAAATACTTAGTGCTTGTGACTGTCAATATTTGCAAGATATATCCACAATTGGCCGCCTAAGGAGTCTCTCAAGTCTTGCTCTGGATGGTGCTGATATCGATGGGCTTCCATATACCGTTGAATTTCTTCAAAACTTCTGAGACTTTCTTTAAGGAATTGTTGGAAGTTGGGTAAACTTCCGACTTCCATCGGGAAGCTGAAGTTGCTGGAGTTAATGGACCTTTCATACACTGGAATTATGAAAATGCCATGGTCAGTTAAGGATTTGAGGAATTTGAAGACACTAAAAATGGCGCACACTCCCCTACGAAAATTTCCTGAAGATATCGTGAACTTAGAGAACCTGGAGGAGATAGATTTCTCCTGCTGCAGTTTGGAGGGTGAAGTTCGTTGCGATATTTCAGGATTATCCTCTTTGAGAATTTTGAGATTATCGTCACCTGATGTTGCCGAGCTACCTCCGAGCATTTGCCATCTCTCACGCCTCCAAACCCTGGACCTACTCGACTGCGACCAACTTCAGGCTCTACCAAAGTTGCCCTCCGCCACTCGGTCTCGTTTGGGGATCCAAAGAAATGATAGTCCCTGACTTGTCATATCTGACGAATCTGAAAGAGCTACTTTTGAAAGAGGTTGAGCAGCCAGAAGCTGAATGGCCAATGAGGCTATTGAATCTAAAGACTCTGAATATTGGGTGGATCGCGAGATTACCAAGTCTAGAGACCTTGCAACTGTCCCTTCTAATGGTCACCAATCTCCCTGGGAACTTCGGTGCCCTTACTCAGCTCCAGGAGCTCTCGTTATCCTACATGAAGGAGCTAGACCTCACATGGCTTCCCTCGACTTCAAGCTTATCGACTCTGCGTCTCAAACATTGCACAATTCAAGAGCCAAAATTTTCTGGTCTGAAGTATCTGTCAGAACTGGAACTAGACGACTGCGATTTAGCAAAGATTGACAGTCTTGAAAGTTTAAAACTTTTGGAAGTCCTGAAAATTTCCAAATGCAGCATAACAAACCTTGATGGGCTCAAAGATCTACCCCGTCTCAAGAAGGTGCAAGTTTTCTCTTGTGATCTGGCCAGTCTATCAGAATTACGTGAATGTGACTGTGAAGTGGACATTCGCAGTTAGCCTATGCCTATAAGTCTAAGAAACTGGAGGGCGACCTCTCTAAGGTACATGCTCCAGTTCTGTTTACAAGTCTTTTTAACCTAAACAAAGTTGGAATTACCATTTCCGCAAATCCCTTATGTGTATAATGCCTACACTCAAATTGCTGCATATATTGTCGGTGTTATATTTGTCCTGTTTTTTATGAAGGTGCAATTCGCCAAAACACCATTTACCGTTATTTGAAGCCTGCAGGATGCATCTAAAAGCCGTCCACTGCCACTCAACTCTTCGATCACGATGAGAAAGAGACGACGACGGAGAAAATAAGATCCGGCATCCATGGGCGACATTGCAAGGACCCGGCAATTGTGAGCCATCACAGGCCGGTGTTTTTGTCGACTCTGCTGGGAAAATTCATCCTGAACACCGCCTTCAGTGTTGCCATTCTCCATCCGAGTTGATCAAGTTGTCGGGTTCCTGAATCTCCCAGAGTTGATTATAGGATGGTGATGACGAAAGTTTCACCAAGATGGAGGCTTTTGTTTTCTTTTGATCAATTTATTGCACATGAATTTTTAACTAATGTAATAGACATAATGTTCGATCTTACAAGTTAAAAGATGTCCAGTCTGCTCCTTATTCATTCTCTGCATTTGCTATCAAAGCCTCTCCTTCTCAAGGATGAAAAAAGTTGGAAAAATCACAAGAATAAATGAGACCTTTCTTTGAGGTAATTTTAGAATTAACCGGCCAAACATATAACCTAAATTTGAATGTGAGCAAAGATTATGATTTCTCAATTCATGAAAATTTAGATTTTACTAATGTTGAAACAACGATATGAGAAAGACAAGCGCATTCATCACGTAAAATGATTTAGGAAGAAATTCCGAAAATTACCAAACTAAACAAGCGCCGGTGGTTTGGCAGAAACGTACATCGCTTGTGTCTCTGTTATGCTCCTTTAGCTGTACATAAAGCTCCCTTGCAATAATAATTAGCCTTGCGGTAAAAATTGTTGCCTAGCTAATGAATGGCATAGTGATGTGAGCAACATGATGGCATCAAATGAGTCAAGAGGTGGAAGAAAAAAATGAATTTGGTACTTAACTATGCTCTCTCCTAAAGTATTGTTGAAGTGTCGTAAAAGTTTGTAGCACACTCCTAAATTAACTCACCCGAGAAATTGTCTATGCTGATCGATTGCACATTGAGCGTAACTAATTTTGTGCTCTGATACACATGTAAACATTTTCTCCAAAGGTTGCCCAAGCTTCATCTACTCTAGAAATAAATTGGAATTCCAACGCTGAATGATACCACCACACGTTAGTCTCTCGTGAGTTGATTTCAATGTCCTACATATGATCTAGGAATGCTCCCACCCTGTTTGGTGTGCAATCCGGTCCATCATGTTCCCTTCACCGTCTTTAAAATTCGCTAGAAATGACACCTTATTCAAATCCTATTGTCCTACTCTCATTGACCAAGTTGTTGCAACATGAAAATATAAGGATGAGAATCCTATAGACTTAAAATTGAAGCTCATTTGGTCTCATTCATGCACATTTTTTTTTTCTTTTTTTTTTTTATGACCGAGGATCCGCCTGAGACCCCTTTAGGGTCACATTGCCCTCCGATGCCCAGTGGCACCAGTGAACGTTGTTGCAAGCCACTCTTCAGCATCAATACATCGGGGGAGGCTAGCCTAGGTACCCACCATTAGGGCCCCCCACTTTAAGACGTGTATGGCAATGCAGGAGTTCAACTCGACCTCAAAGCAATGAAGGAGAGAACACCCATCCATGCACATTATTCTCACCTAGAAAGAAGTAAAATCCACTGAGGAAAAAATAATACTAAAGGAATGCTGAGATGAATGATTTGAGACTTAGATTTCGATATACTCCGGGAGGAGAACCAAGATGGGTCCTATGCATACCTGAGAAAACCTGGAAAAAAAAAGGCAATATAGCTAATTGGTTGATAAAAGAAGCCAATATAACATATTGATAGCATTTTGGAAAGAAAGATGTTAAGAGATGCAGTCCTGTTGATGAATTATATAAGGTCATTAATATAACTCCATACAAAACTCTGTGCATTTCATATTGCAATTTTTAATGCTCGATTATTTCTAATACACAAAAAAAAAAAAACTTTCATGTATTTAAGGTATTTTCACTAATAATATTAACTTGCGAATAACAAATATTTTCTTTTATTTTTAAATTGACTTTCAATGTGCATAGTAAATTTTTTATAGAAAAAAAAGTATACAGATAAATGTGAATAATAACTCGCCATATATTTTTATGTTGGTTCAAAAAGTTTCTAGCATCAGATTTCATGGAGTTCTCAATAAAAAAGAAAGAAAGAAAGAAGTCTAATGGAGCCCACCATTTATAATGATCCTCATTCAATTTATCTTATGATTATTTTGTGAACAAGAATAGCCAGTGTTTAGGGGAAATTACTGACTTGTATGAAATGCAAGTTGCTTTTAATTCTTGAAATCCATTAGGCTCTCTCTCTTTTCCCCCACTCTTTGAGCAATATTTACCTGCGTTCGGATACAATGTACCGAATGAATCAAGGCTCTTAATCTCCACGTGCAACCCAGGCGGGCCCCACCTGCCGCCCACAAGATCAGCGGCCGAGATTCAATTGGTCCAGGAACCAAATTCCCGACCCGCCTTTCCCTCGTGCTGGACAGATTGCCTGAGAAAATATTGAGTGGTCTGGGACCGCCACGTCAGCGTGGTCTCGGACCACTCACGCGGCGCTCTCTCTCCTCTTCTTTGTCTCCCTCCCCTCACTCGTGGCGCCGCGTGAGTGGTCCGGGACCACGCTGACCAAACCGAACGCCAAGATTACTGCACAATCTCTCTTTGGATGATCGTCTTCTACATTCGATCCGAAGCGAAGACCGAACTGTCCCGCAATCGCGATGGGGTTCAAGTTCATCCTGCACGCGCTGTGTCGTTCTCCGACGACACGCGGCTCTTCCTTCGTGTGGTGCTCGTCCTGCCACCCACCGCCGCTCAACTACCACCGCGCGCCCCGCGGCGTGTCTGCCATGTTCGCCGCCATGATGCTCGGCGGACTGTAAGCCGCTCTCTTACTCTTCCTTTTTTCTCTTCCGCCTCAAAGCTCACCAACCCAAAAGATGGAAATGAAAAAGCCAGTCCTCAAACTTCGTTGCATATTTGTCAGGGCCTTGGGACTTCTCGCTCCGACCGTGCTCGTGTTCGTCAAATCGAAAGCGTCCAAAATCTTCCGCAAACCCACCACGACGGTCAAGAGAGAGGAGAGGAACAACCCCGAAGCTGCGGCGAGCGGCGGCGACACGCCGGCGCCGACCGGCGAGGAGTACGAGGTGTTCCTGAGCTTCAGGGGGCCTGATACTCGCATGGGGTTTACCAATTGCCTCTACCATGACATGCTCGGCGCCGGAATCCGCGTCTACCGAGATGACGAGGAGCTCCGCGTTGGCAGGGAGATTGGCGGCGAGCTCATGCGGGCGCTCGACGTGTCCAAGATCTATGTGCCTATCTTCTCCAAGGACTACGCGTCGAGCTCGTGGTGCCTCCGCGAGGTCGCCCACATGGTGGACTACGTGGCTCGGTCGAAGGGGAATAAGGAGATCTTGCCGGTGTTCTTCAACGCATCGCCTTTGGATGTGAAGCTCAGGACTGGGCTGTACAGGAATGCCATGGCCAAGCACAGGAAGAAGTTTGGGGATGAGGAAGTGAAGAGGTGGGAGGATGCTCTTGTTGAAGTTGCTGAATTAAAGGGATGGGACCTCAAAACGAGAGGGTAATTACTAATTTTCCAATTTTATGTTCTTTTGATATTATTTTCGCATCATCTATACGCAATCTGATTGTTGTATTAGAACGTGCAATTTGAATTCCTCAGTCTTTGCCATTTTCTGCATAGGTAAGATTTCTGGGAATTTCGACAGTTTGAAATGCGGGAAGAAGTTGGCAGTAATTGTACATTGTCTGGGGTCTCAGTTGGATGCTAGTATATTCTGTGTCTGGCGTGGTCATTGATGTATAGACTCATGAAATCTGGCGGGCTCCATTTTAGTAGTCAACAACCAGCTTTCAAAATTAATGAGCCTGGATAATCTCTATTCTGTTCTTGACTTTGATTGGCCTTTCATCAGTGGTAAGTGATAATCGATAGGAGAAAACTGATGAGTTATTTAGGCCGCGCATGATAAAATTTCTATTTCTCGATTTCTCTGTTTCTCTGTTCCCTAACAGCTTTGGAACAAAATGCGTTTGCAATGCAATTTAATTTCTCTATTTCTCGAAACAGATTTATTCTAGAAATAAAGAAATCAAAAAAATCAGAAGGTGAAATTTTTAACTTCTCGCTTTTGCGAAATAGAAATAGAAAATTTTTTTCTCAACTTTTCAATTTAGTTAATTTAGTCCAAAATATTTTAATGATTTTTTAATATAATCATTTCAATCAATATTGATTGAAAGTCTTAACCATTGGGCCAGATGGTGGGAATTGAATGAACAATGCTTCATTTGTTGCACGCAAGAGATTTCACGCATGATAATGGTCGACTTGCCATAGTCATATCTAACGAGTCTTTTTTCACCTACTCTTCCATAGTACGCCAGACAACAGCTCTATCTGGCTAACTATTTTTTCAATCATAAACTTCATATTGAGGGAGTAAAAATGGGTCAAATCATTAGGGTTTCATTCGATTGTTCTTTTATATAGTGTCCTCACTTATCAAAACGCGGGTAAAAAGAGATCTAATAAGGAATTTGTTGTTCTTGTAAGAATGTTGATGAAAATACAGATTTTGATAATAAATTTTTAAATAATCCTAGTGTTAATAATTTTGAAAAACTTGTGACGATTTTTGAACATCGTGAGGATTTTTTAACAAAATTTGGAAAGAAATTGGAATTAGACTTGAAGTTAGGATTTTTTTAGGAGATTAGACTATTATAATCATGGCTATCATTAGACTTATTTGATTAATGTGAAATCAATTTTGGCAAAAACATAACGACATATTCACTACAATTGAATTTCAATTAATTTTTTTTTTTTGGCCACGTTGTTTATTTTTCGAAAGAAAATATTGCGTAATAGGAAACGTAAGCACATGTAATAGGAAATTCCATGAAATTGTATTTTCAACTTTTGTAATGTATTAGTATTATTTCAACTATTATTTTGTATTTGAAGATTTCCTATGTTGTTTTAGTATTATTTCGACTATTATTTTGTATTTGAGGATTTCCTATGTTGTTATCTAATCAATTTCTATTCCTAGAAAATAAATTTTATTCTGTTATCAAACGGTTTGCCCATAAATAGAAATTTTGAGTTGTTATCAAACGGGTTTCTTTGCTCAGAAACTTGTCCGGGGAATAGAAATTGAGAAATCAATTTTTGGCTAAAAATCAATTTCTGGAACAGAAATTTTGTCATGCGCACCCTTAACTCTCCATTTTGGTCATGCTCACTCGTATACCAACCAAATCAGGAAGTTCCGCAAAAAAATTTCATTCATTTGGCTAGTCTAGAATGCAATTTCAAACATCGAGTACGCTTTAAACGGAGACCAAGCAAAAACATCGTGGGTAAATGAACTTTAAGCATCATATCAAGAAGGCATTTGCAATGCCATAAGATTGCACACCTCCTCTATCATACACATGGATTCTGTACATCTAGAACCTACATATACTCGAGGGTGTGTTAAGTTCCAAGATATTCAAAGCTTTTGTTTGAATGTTATTTGCCTTGTCTGAAATCTAATATCACAAATTTACTCTGATGTTTTAAGGAGTGAAGCAACTAGTGGTTTCTGAGGAATGCTTCATTTTAGCAAGCCTCCTTCTTTTCTTTGCCCCTCGTTTATCCTTCACTGGATATTTTTCACTCTTTTCTCTGTCTTCTTTTCATCAATTCTTCTTCTTAAGTTTTCTTTCTGCTCTGGCTCAACTCAATTTTTTTAATTTAACTTGTAAGTCCAGTTATTTATTCCATCCTGCTCAATCTAGCTTGGAAATCATTCATGAAGCAGGAAGAACTTTAAGCTTAAGTTGAGAGAGAGAGAGACAGAGAGAGAGAGAAAGATTTACAGTGTTGGGAAAGAGGTATAAAACATCGGAACTCCGTCTCATGTGTAAAATTTTACCTTCGTATCATGTGCATGTTTCTCGAACTGACTCCTTGTTTGCAAATCATCTGTGCATAAATCCAAATACTTTTGCTTTGACTTGAAAGAAATGATAACATCTCTATTTACCGTCTTTTTTCAACTGAGGTAGTTCGTATATGTGGCAGGCATGGGGAAGCTATGAAGTTGATCATCCGAGAGGTTTTGGTAAAGTTGAAGATAAAGCATAAGTATGTGAAAAATCAGCTGGTTGGAGTGGATGATCATGTAGAAGACATAATGAAGCTGTTGGATGTTGACTGTGAAGGTGTTCGTTTTGTTGGTATTCACAGGATGGGCGATGTTGGCAAAACAACTCTTGCGAAGGTTGTCTTCAACCAAGTCTGTTCGTATTTCGATGATTGCTGCTTTCTAGGAGATGTTCGAGAATCATCAGAAAAAGAGGGCCTAGTAAATTTGCAGAAACAGTTTGTATTCTGACATTCTCGACTCTAGATTCGTGGACAACATTCATGACATTGATGATGGGATTAACCAAATCGGGACAAGATTTCGTAGCAAAAAGGTCCTCATCGTTTTGGATGATGTTGATAAGGAAGAACAACTAGAGAAGTTAGCAGGGGAACGAGATTGGTTTGGTTCAGGAAGTAGGATAATCATTACAACCAGGAATGAAGCTACTCTAAAAGTCCTGGATGAGGATTTGATATACGAATTAAAGGAACTGAATTTTGATCAAGCTCTTAAGCTTTTCTACATACATGCTTTTAGAAAAGATTCTCCACAATATCAATACGATATTCCTGCATCAGAAATTGTTGTCACAACGAGAGGGCTTCCTTTGGCTCTTGAGGTCATAGGCTCATTTCTCTATCGCCAACTAGAAGAGATATGGAAAGAGACCATGGAGAGGCTAGCAAGAATACCTCATAAGGAAGTCCGACAACAGTTGATGATCAGTTATGAAGCATTAGAGGATGAGGAAGAGGAGATTTTTCTTGACATTGCTTGCTTTTTTTGTCAACAACACCAAAAAGACGAATGCAATTTACATGTGGGAAGCTTGCAATTTTTTTCCTGAGACTAGGATATGGGTTCTTATGCAAATGTCTCTAGTAAAGATTGTTGATGGTGATGTATTATGGATGCATGACCAGCTCAAAGATCTTGGGAGGCAAATTGTTCGGAGGGAGTGCTTGCATGATCCTGGAGAGCGTAGCCGGGTGTGGATTTGTGAGGAAGCCGTGGACATTGTAAGAACAAAACAAGTAAACAAAATTCACTGTTTTCATGAGTTGGATACGTGTAGAAAAGAGTTTACATACCCACTTAGAGGCCTCTCGATTATTTTACCCCAAACGAGAATCTGAAAATTTGTCAAATTCTTACTAATATATATATATTTCAAATTCATGCTTGTTCATTTATGTTCGTTTTGGTAGAGAAAGAAAAAAGTTCAGGCACTCATATTAACTGGAAGTCATTATCAACCACTTGTAATTACGCATGACGAACTTAGTAGGTTGCCCAACCTAAGGTTCCTTGAACTAGAGGAGGGAACCTTTGCCGGAGACTTTGGGGATGATTTTTCAAAGTTAAGGTGGATTTCTTGGTATTCTCCTAGGCCCTTTGATCTTGAGGTAACCAATCTATCTATGAAGAAATTGGTTGTCTTTGAGATCGCTATGTGCAGCATCACGAGATGACCTGGAGCGGATGGAGCCTAATCAAGGTATGATATGCATTCGCTTTGATTCTAATTGGCATATGATGTAATATATACTATTTTCTTCTCTTGATGGTGAATCATTTTTGTTAGATGGCAAAGAATCTGAAAGTTCTAAACCTCAGAGGTTGCGAAGGCATAACTAGAACACCAGACTTCTCTACATGCTTCAGTCTAGAGAGGCTGAGTTTCTACAATTGCATAAACTTGGTTGAGATCAATCCCTCCATTGGGAAGCTAAAGCGCTTGATTCACTTAACTCTTAAAGAGTGCCTCTCTCTTAAGGATTTGCCCGAAGAAATTGGAAGGCTTATGAATCTGAAGCTCCTTGCTTCTAGTGGATGTTTTCTAAAACTCCCGGGTTCATTTGGGAAATTGACATCATTGAAGGAGTTGGATCTGTCAAACATACAAATTGAATGCCTTCCTGATTCTATTGGTGATAAGAAGTTTCTATCTGTCCTTATTCTAAGGTACACACAAATTAGCACGCTTCCAGAGACTATTGGGAAGCTTATGAAACTTGAGTCTCTCTCTCTCTCTTTGGGTGCATTAAGTTGAGAAAACTCCCAGACTCGATTGGGAAGCTAGAGTTTTTGCAGAAGTTGAATTTATCCAGTACTAAAATTGCTGAGTTACCAGATTCAATTGGAAATCTGAAGAAATTGAAAGTGATATTAATGGAGAATACTCCAATAAGGAAATTGCCCAGTACTATTGGAATGTAAAGAATCTGGAAGAGCTCCATGCTAGTGATTGTGAAGAATTAACTGGTAAATTCCAATTGAAATTGGCGCATTGTCCTCTTTGAAAATTCTCGAACTATCAGGTGGCCATATTACCGGAGTGCCGACAACAATCAATCATATTCTCCACCTTGAAAGACTGGAGTTGACAGGTTGTAATGAGGTTCAAGAATTGCCAGAGCTTCCAAAAAGTCTGATCTATCTGCATTTTCAATCATCGGCATTGTGCATTGTTCCGGATCTCTCAAACTTGACTAATCTGGTCGATTTGCTCTTATCTGATGGCTTTGAAGATGTGCTTCAAGCTTCATCAAATCTATTGCAAAGTTCCAGCTTAGGGTGGATTAGGAGGTTATCCAAACTGAAGAAGTTAGAATTGTCTCTTTCTAGTGTCCCTGCACCACCTACTGAGTTTGGTTCTCTTCCTCGTCTAACTGAGCTTATTTTATCCGGACTAGACTTGCAATGTATCACAAAGCTTCCTCCCTCCTTATCATAGTTGCAACTTGTTAATTTCAACTCAATAATATCTTGGTCAATCTTTTCCAACTTGAAAAACTTGTCCAAGCTAAGACTTTCTCAATCTCAGCTTCAAGAAATTGAGCTCAGTGGACTCGAAGAACTGAGAGCATTGTCTGTGACTAAATGTGAACTCCTCCAGAGGTTATTCATCCTGGCAAGCTTAAGAAACTTAAAGAATTGTGGCTATCAGAATGTTCGAAGCTAGTTGAGATTGAAGGTCCGGAGGCCCTAGAGTCCTTGGAAGAAATGAATGTACAGTACTGTGGTTCCATTGAAAGGTTATACGACTTGTCAAACTCAAAGTTGCTGAAGCTTTTGGTTATATCATACTGCTATGAGCTCCATACTGTTGAGGGCCTTAGCGGTTTAGAATCTTTGAATGCATTACTTGTTTATGAGTGCAGTTCACTGGAGAAACTAATTATTCCATCGAACTTAGAGAAGCTAACACATTTGGAGGTTTTAGGATGTGAGAAGCTGATTGAGATTCCAGGTCTTGGTGCATTGGAATCATTGGAGACTTTAACCATTAAAAAGTGTCCTATTAGCAAAATATAAGAGTTATCAAACTTACATATGCTGAAGTCTCTGTCAATCGTCAGATGCCATGAGCTACAATCTATTGATGGTGTTGATGAGCTAGACTCTTTGCGTGATTTCTATGTTTCTAGCTGTTGGAAACTGGAAGTTCTAATGGACGTATCTAACATGAAGTTGTCTGATGGATGCCTAATAACAATTCGGAAGTGTCGAAAATTACAAAGCCATGGCTATCCTAATGTCAATGGCCTTCCCTACAGGGATTACAAGGACATGATTGTTGCAACAGCAAACTCTCCCACGAGGTCACTCCCTTTAGAGACATCAGACAAGGTATCCATATTCTTCTTCATAAGTAGAAGCATAGCCCTTGCCCCTTTTTTATTATCCTCTATAATAACATAAATAATATGGTCTTGAAGACTATAAGATCTGACTTGTGTACTAATTCCACATTCACATATTACATCTCTTCATCAAATCTATCAGGAAAAACTCAAAACATGGAAAGCCAAATAATACAATTAAGTATGATGATATTTAATTGGAGAAAGTAGCGTTTTAAGATACAGCAAATTTGCATTTTTTGTAGGATGAAGATGAAACGAACGATGAAGCGGAAGAGCTGGAGGTGGATAGAGACAGCTTTGACGATAATAGCTCACCTACCATCATAACTTCTCACGAACCTGATACTAAGCTTTGACGCCGAATTCTTTCACCCGCGAGTTCTCAAGATGAAGAGATTCCCATTGTAAGCTATGGTGAATGAGGGACCCCAATTTGACCACAATCTTTTTTGATTGCACCAGGGATTTTCATCTTTAGTTTCTTCCTACTCGGGAAAAAAGAAGGGATAGAGTCACCATAGGCCCCTAAACTTTTCAAACTTGTTGGATCGGATTTCTAAATTTTCCCGTGCAATTGAATCCTTAAAGTACATGTTTTTCTTTTGTTCCAGTAGATCTTTTTGTTAAATTGAAAATGGAAATGCTGGCGTGGACTGACCCATTGGTTCCTCATGAGCACTGACCAGACAAGTTGGTACTTACGTGTAATTTCGTACAAGAGAAAAGCGAAGAAATTGGATGCCACAGGGGCAGGTGGCGATGCCGCCAACGCACTGGCAAGGGCCATCGAGTCTTTGTCGGCTGTCATTTGGCCCATGTCAAGGGCAGGCGATAATTAGGGTTGCTTGACCCAACTGTTGATCGCTTGAGTCTTGCGATTAGGGTATTGGAGATGCAGATTAATTTGTTGTTTTAAGTAATGCTAGGTAAAATTGAATTGCTATAGAGATATGAAGAAAAAAAGAGGTGGTAAAATATCTTCAATCTTGAGGTGCCCCACATCATAGAATAAAGTGTGGATGGAATGGATGAAACATCAAGAAAAATAATGTAATTGGAAATAAAAGTGGGAGAGGTGGAAATTAAATGCAAAACTAGAGCTTTGGGCAAGAAAACTAATGGAGATCAAAGTGATGCAGAAACTAAAGGCATTGTGAATCTATTAAAGAACAATCGAACGAAAATGCAATGGAGATTCTGCATAATTGAACATGTCCTTCTTTACCACTCGCGTATTTCATCATGCTCTCCTCTGCTTCAATCTCTCCGTAATGTGATCATAAATTTGCCTTGATTTAGCTCATTTTTCGTTTAACTTGAGCGGATTGCTCATATTTGATAGAATCCTTTTTCTTTGAAATCTTTCAATTATACCTATATTCACTGTGGCCACGTGGAGAAATCCGAAGGGAGGTATGTGGACCCTCCCTGATCTCTAACCTTTTTTCTATTTGAAGAAAATAGTAACTTTTTAGCCTTCTTTCTTCGAACGGCTATGACTATTCAGACCGATTCACAATCATGAGATCACAAGGAGATCCAGCGGCTGAAATTGAAGGAAAGATTACCGCTGCAAGGGAAGCACCGTCAGCTTCACAAAGGAGAAATTTTTATGTAGATAGAAATTTTTTTAATAGAGATAACAATTAGAATGAATATGATTAATAACTTTCCATTTATCAATAATACTCAAAAATGTGATCTTATATATATCTTTGTTGCAAATAAGTTTTTACACGATCAAATAGTTTTTTAAGGACCAACATAAAAGTTCACAAAAAATAGTTTTAGTGGACATAAAAAATTGGTTAAGTAAATCTCGTACATTTATTTATTTATTTATTTATTTATTTATTTATTTATTTATTTATTTTTGGTCAGTCCTACGCTAATCCTACTCTAACACTCACTCTCAGACTTTTGTCCTGCCTCCTTGCAAGGTGTGGGAGTCGAAACCCACTCCTGAAATGAAATCGTCCCCACCCCAATCCCCCCTGATAAGGTGCGGATTTGAATCCCCAACCTCCCCCTTCCAAGATGGAAGAGTGGCCACTGGGGCGAACCCCCAGTGGTTCTCATACATTTATTTGAAATGTTAAATCTGATGGACCTAGTATGTATTGTGTGTGTGTGTATATATATATATATTGGACCTAGTATGTATTGTGTGTGTGTGTGTGTGTGTGTGTGTGTGTGTGTATTATATGTTATATATATGCATCTTATTTTCTTATATTTTTCTTTAGGGTAAAAGCCACCAAAAATTTCAAAGTGTATCCACTTTAACATATTTACCATAAACTTTATTTTGTGACATAAAAAATCCCAAACTTATACCTATGTGATACATTTACCCTTCACTAAAGTTCCGTTAATGAGGACTGTTAAAAATCTACCTACATTGACGTTGGAAACGTCATTAACATGATGCTTGTGAAACGATGTTATTTTAATTGAAAAAAAAAATTGATGAAATATTGATGGAGGATAAATATATTATGTAAAAACAATTTAAAGTTTTTTTGTTATGTTATGAGAAAAATTTAATGGTAAATATGTCACGGTACGCATAATTTTGAGTTTTTTGATATAATAAAAAAAATTCATGGTAAATGTGTCACAATAGGCATAGTTTGAAGTTTTTGGGTTAATATTATACTAGTGACAAATTGACCCATAACTAATTTTTTTACCACAAAAAACTCCAAACCAATACATCCTCCCCTAAATTTCATCAAATATTATAATTAGAATTGCTAATTTGGATGCCACAAGACAAGTCCATAAATACCATGAAAAGTACAAAATTAGTACACATGTGATAAGTTTACCCCGAACCGGTACATATTTGATAAATTTACCCAAACGAATTTTTAGGTTATTAAAAACCTTAAATTGGTATATGCATGACACATTTACCCATAATTACCTTTTATCAATTTTTATTGTTAAATTCATTGTGTTCACTGTCTTCTTTGTCTAAGGTTGTGGAAATTGCGAACATCATTTAGCAACGACTCTTTTGTGACACTTTTAGTAACTGTAGTATTACTCTTAATAAAGTGGCTCAACCAAGTACCACTATATGGCCTAATCATTGTCTAATGTAGCATCTCGTATAAGAACATTAACAATGGATTAAGCCCTTGCGAGTTTCAGTTGACTTTCTGTCGATATTCCTTCTTCAAGTGTCACGTAGTAATTGTTGGAATTTCAAAAGAGGGCACTAAGCGTTTGGAGTAACAATTTTTCTCGATAAATCTAGGTAAAATTTGACGGAAGCTAGTAGAGGGTAAGAATTTTGCCTGTGACAATTTAATGATAGTTAACAAAGACCATTCTTTGTAACCCCAAACTAATTTTACCTATGACAAATTTTCAAATATGCAACTCTCCAAAAGCAATTCCTAAATGTTTCTATTTTTTTTTTTTTTTTTTAGTATTTTCTAGTTAGCATAAATGTGCCGAGTAAAATTCCCATGCTTGGCCTTGAAGCCTAAACTATGGTCATCGAATAATGCTAAGTGACATAATTTTATCAAAATATACAAGTGCCTTGAAGCATAAAATTATGGGCATAGGGATGGTGCTCGAATAATGCACAGTGACATAACTTTTCCCAAACATTTAGCATGAACTTGCTTTGAGGCACTTAATTATGTAGGTGAGATCATAATTTTACCTATGGCAATTTGACACAAGCTTTCAGATACCAAAATTTAACAGTAAAATTTAACGGAAGTTAATAAAGGATAAATATATAATGAACTGATTTAGAATTTTGGTTACATCAAAGTCAGTAATTTAAGAGTGACATTTGATAAAACTTAACAAAAGATAAATATATCTTGATATTAACTCAAAAATCTTTTCGTGCCTTTTTTTTTTTTTTTTACTTTTGTTCTTTTCTTAGTGAACACGTTAAGAAGCTCGTACTTGGGGGCATGGGAGCATTCGAAGCGATCTAGTTGCTTAACCCTTACAGCCGATTTGACGTTCCACATTTTCCTCCTCTACTATATCGGAAATATTTGCATGTACTCGAATACATTGGGACAAATGTATCACGACCGTTAATCTTATTGGTCCCACCTGCCGCAAACAAGATGAAAGGCCGAGATCCCTCTCCCTCGTGCTGGACAGCATGCTCCGTCCCTACACACATCGGCAGCCCCCAAAGTCGACTCGCCGACGGAACGCTCCATCAAGAAGTGTAATAATATCTGACCAGACCGAACGCAAAGATTACACACGAGCTCTCTCTTCCATGATCGTCTCCTACATTCGATCCGAAGCGAAGAGCGAACTCACCAGCGGTGGCAATGGCGTTCGTGTCCAACCTCAACGCCCCATGTCGTTTCACGACGACGTGCGGCTCTTCCTTTGCATGGTGTTCATCTTGCCAGCCACCACCCCTCGGCTACCGCCGCACCCTCGCCGCGTGTCCGCCATGTTCGCCGCCGTGATGCTCGGTGGACTGTGAGTCGCTCTCTTCCCTTCTTTTCTCTTCCACCTCAAAACTCACCAACGCAAAAGATGGAAATGAAAAATCCAGTCTTCAAACTTCGTTGCATCTTTGTCAGGGCCTTGGGACTCCTCGCTCCGACCATGCTCGCGTACGTCAAATCAAAAGCGTCCAGAATCTTCCGCAAGCCCACCACGACAGCCAAGAGAGAGGAGACAAACAACCGCGGCGGCGGCGCGCGGGCGGCGACGCACCGGCACCGGACAGCGAGGAGTATGAGGTGTTCCTGAGCTTCAGGGGGCCGGACACTCGCACTGGGTTCACCGATTGCCTCTGTTGGATAAATTCTCCTCAATAGGTTTTGAAGTTGACAAAACATTTCTCTCAGTCTAGTCTGAAGACTTGCAGACTCTACCGCAAAGTCTGAAGATCAAAGTCTCGACGCTAACAAGACTCAAGTTTCAAAGTCTACTCTCATGGACAGATTCCCGGACCGACAAGATAAACGAACTTCTATTCGTAGATCCTATATGGTTTTTATCTCAATGGCTAAGGAATATCTTTCGACCGGATTCAGCACTACAAGATCTTACATTCTTATCCGAATTGATCTAGATTCTCTAAGATTCGCAACTTAATTGGAAAGTTCTACTTATGGAAACCAAAATCCTGATTGTATGGGCGAGCAGGATTGATGGGCTATCTACACTTACCTTAAAGAGCTCGAGATTTCTCCAAATTGATTCTGTCCAACGGGTTGTTTGGAAGAACTTCTTTGGAAGGTGCCAACGGTAATGAAGGCATGAAGAAGCGTATAAAGAGAGATGTTCGAGTTGTTGAAGGGTGCTGGATAGAAGAATTCCAAAGTCTCAACCTCCATATTTCGTTTGTGATCTTATTCTTCGAGCAATACATGTAATCAAAAGAGTGATCATAGAGTTGTGAGACCTTGAGGAAGTGTAGTAGAAGTTCTACATTGTGGACTCAAGAGCGTGAGACTGTAACTCTTTTCGATTCTTAGTGAAATCCAGCCAGGAAGGCTGTCCGTGCGGGAGAGTGGACGTAGGCTTGATATAAGCCGAACCACTATAAATCAGGAGTCTTGATTCTCTCTCCCTAATCCTTTTATCTTTCAGTACTTTCAATTGCTGCAATTGTTGTTTTTAATTCATTAATCTCTTAATCGGATTTGATTGTTAAAATTGCTTTAATCACCTATTCACCCCCCTCTAGGTGCTAATTCTAGTCCTAACAGCCTCTACCACGACATGCTCGGCGCCGGAATCCGCGTCTTCCGAGACGACGAGGAGCTTCGCGTCGGCAGGGAGATCGGCAGTGAGCTCATGCGGGCGCTCAACGTGTCCAAGATCTACGTGCCCATCTTCTCCAAGGACTACGCATCGAGCTCGTGGTGTCTCCGCGAGGTTGCACACATGGTGGACCGCTGCGGCAAGGTCAAATGGGAATAAGGAGATCTTGCCGGTGTTCTACGACGTGTCGCCTTCGAGATGTCAAGCTCGGGAGGCGAGCGGTACAGGAATGCCATGACTAAGCACAGCAAGAGGTTTGGGGCTGAGGAAGTGAAGAGGTGGGGGGATGCTCTTGTTAAAGTTGCTGAATTGAAGGGATGGGACCTCAAAGCGAGAGGGTAATTACTACTTAGCCAATTTTCTGTTCCTATGCTAATTTATTTTTATTTTTTTTGTGTCGTTCATACACAATCTGATTGTTTTATTAGAATGTACATGAAATCTGGCAGACCCCAATTTTTTAGTCAACAACCAACTTTCAAGATCAATGGGTTTGAATAATCTTTGTCCCGTTCCCGACTTCGATCGGCATTTCATCGGGGTAACAAGTAAACTAATGAGTTGATTAACTTTCGTTTTGGTCATGCTCACTCATATGTCAACCACATCAGGAAGTTCGAAAAAAAATTCTGTCATCTGGCTAGTCTAGAATGCAATTTCTAACTTCAAAAGGAGATCAAACAGGAAACATGTTGGAGTGAATCATAATGAACAATTATATCTAGAAAGTCTTGGCAATGAGATGATATTGCACACTTCCTCCTGTGTCATTGTGTGGATTCCATTGATGTACAACCTATAAAACTTGAGGTGCTTATAAGTGCGTTTCACACAGCTTTGCCAAAAGGCTTTGAGGTCATAAAGGCCTTTGGCAGAATATTGAGGAGTTTGTTAACAAAATTGCAAAGGCCTTTGAGCCAAAACTAGCAATTTCTAAATTGTCAACTCGCATTAAATAAAGAAGAGAATTAGCGAGAGGTAGTTGGTTTTCTGACCAATCTAACTGAAGTGACATTATGTAACCTAGTCATCTTAGGATATAATCTGTATTGACCAATGGGAAAGTATCTGACTAAAATATATGATTGTCATAAAGTCAATGTGTGCATTTTCAAAATGTGTCGTTGATGATGGTCAAGTGACTCTATTTTGGGTCCCTTTTGGCTCATGCATAGACTGCCGGAGGAAGAGCGTTCTAGGTTGAGATGAGATATCATAACATTGACGATTGTAATTTGTAAGATGATTATTATAATCTGCTCAATCTAGCTTGGAAATCATTCATTACACATGAAGAACTTTAAGCTTGACTCACATTGGCAGTATAGAAAAGTTCAAATAGAGAAAGCATGAAGAAAATTAATTTTGTTGGGAAAAAGGTGTGGAACATTGGAACTCCATGTAGTTTGTAAAGTTTTGCCTTTGTACAAAGTGTCCATGATTCGTTGCTTGAACTGTCTCATTATCATCTATGTTGAGCAAATCCAAATATTTGTGCTTCAACCTGAAAGTTATGACGACATCTCTAGTTACCATCTCTTTTCAACTGCGGTAGCTCATACATGTGGCAGGCATGGGGAAGCTATTAAGTTGATCATCCGAGAGGTTTTGGTTAAGTTGAAGATAAAACATAAGAATGTGACAAATCAATTGGTTGGAGTGGATGATCGTGTTGAAGACATAATGAAGCTCTTGGATGTTGACCGTGAAGGCGTTCGTTTTGTTGGTATTCACGGGATGGGCGGCATTGGTAAAACAACTCTTGCTAAGGTTGTGTTCAACCAACTGTGTTCGTACTTTGATGATTGCTGCTTTCTTGGCAATGTTCGAGAATCATCAGAAAAAGAAGGCCTAATAAATTTGCAAAAACAAATATATTCTGACATTCTCGACTCTAGATTCTTGGACAACATTCATGACATTGATGATGGGATCAATCAGATCGGGACAAGATTTCGCAACAAAAAGGTCCTCATCGTTTTGGATGATGTGGATAAAGAAGAACAACTGGAGAAACTAGCGGGGCGCAAGATTGGTTTGGCTCGAAGTAGGATTATCATTACAACCAGGAATGAAAATACTTTAAAAGTACTAGATGGTATTTTAATTTATGAATTAAAGGAACTGGATTATGATCAAGCTCTTAAGCTTTTCTATATACACGCTTTTAGAAAAGACTCTCCACCATATCAATATGATACTCCTGCATCAGAAATTGTTGTCACAACTGGAGGGCTTCCTTTAGCTCTTGAGGTCATAGGCTCATTTCTTTATCGCCAACCAGAAGAGATATGGAAAGAGATTGTAGAGAGGTTAGCAAGAATACCTCATAAGGATGTCCGACACGCCAGCTTGATGATCGGTTTGAAGCATTGGAAGATGAGGAAAAGGAGATATTTCTTGACATTGCATGCTTTTTTGTCAACGACACAAAAAAGACGAATGCAACTTACATGTGGGAAGCTTGCAATTTTTTTCCTGAGACTGCGATTCAAGTTCTTATGCAAATGTCTTTGGTAAAGATTGTTGATGGTGATACATTATGGATGCATGACCAGCTCAAAGATCTCGGGAGGCAAATTGTTCAAAGGGAGTGTTTGCATGACCCAGGAGAGCGTAGCAGGGTGTGGATTTGTGAGGAAGCCCTGGACATTGTAAGAACAAAGCAAGTAAACAAAATTCACAGTTCTCATGAGTTGGGTACGTGTAGAAAAGAGTTTGCATACCCACTTAAAAGCCTCTCAATTCTTTTACCCAAACGAGAATCTGAATATTTGTCAAATTCTTACTATCATTTGTGTTCGTTTTGGCAAAGAAAGAAAAAAGTTCAGGCACTCATATTAACCGGAAGTCATTATCAACCACTTGTGATTACGCATGACGTACTTAGTAGGTTGCCCAACCTAAGGTTCCTTGAATTAGAGGAGGGAACCTTTGCCGGAGACTTTGGGGATGATTTTTCAAAGTTAAGATGGATTTCTTGGTATTCTCCTAGGCCATTGGACCTTGAGGTAACCAATCTATCTATGAAGAATTTCGTTGTCTTTGAGATCGTTGCGGGCAGCATCACGATGACTGGAGCGCATGGAGCCTAATCAAGGTATGAGAAGCATTCCCTTTAATTTTGATTGGCATATGATGTAATATATACTATTTTCTTCTCTTGATGGTGAATCGTTTTTGTTAGATGGCAAAGAATCTAAAAGTTCTAAACCTCAGAGGTTGCGAAGGCATAACTAGAACACCGAACATCTCTGCATGCTTCAGTCTAGAGAGGCTGAGTTTCTATAATTGCATAAACTTGGTTGAGATTGACCCCTCCATTGGCAAGCTAAAGCGCCTGATTTACTTAAATCTTAAAGAGTGCCTCTCTCTTAAAGATTTTCCTGAAGAAATTGGAAGGCTTATGAATCTGAAGCACTTTGCTTCTAGTGGATGTTTTCAGAAACTCCCAGATTCATTTGGAAAATTGACATCATTGAAGGAGTTGGATCTGTCAAACATACAAATTGAATGCCTTCCTGATTCTATTGGTGATAAGAAGTTTTTGTCTGTCCTTATTCTAAGATACACACAAATTAGCATACTTCCAGAGACTATTGGGAAGCTTGTGAAACTCGAGTCTCTCTCTCTCTTTGGGTGCATTAAGTTAAAAAAACTACCAGACTCAATTGGGATGCTTGAGTCTTTGCAGGAGTTGAATCTATCCAAGATTACTAAAATTGTTGAGTTACCGATTTGATTGGAAATCAAGAAATTGAAAGTGATATTGATGAAAAATACTCCAATAAGGAAATTGCCCAAGACTATTGGAATGTTAAAGAATCTGGAAGAGCTACATGCTAGTGATTGTGAAGAATTAAGAGGTGAAATTCCGAGGGAAATTGGTGCATTGTCCTCTTTGAAAGTCCTCGAGCTGTCAGATGCCCATATTTCTAGAGTGCCAACAACAATCAATCATATTCCCCACCTTGAAAGACTAGACTTGACAGGTTGTAATGAGGTTCAAGAATTGCCGTAGCTTCCAAAAGTCTGATCTATCTGCATTTTCGATCATCGGCATTGCGGATAGTTCCATCTCTCAAACTTGACTAATCTGGTGGATTTGCTCTTATCGATGGCTCAAGATATGCTTCAAGCTTCATTGGAACTGTTGCCAAGTTCCAGCTTAGGGTGGATTAGGAGGTTGTCCAAACTAAAGAAGTTGGAATTGTCCCTTTCTAATATCCTTGCACCACCAACTGAGTTTGGTTCTCTTCCTCGTCTAACTGAGCTTATTTTATCTGGACTAGACCTACGATGTATCACAAAGCTTCCTCCCTCCTTATCAGAGCTGCAACTTCTTAATTTCAACTCTACAATATCTTGGTCAATCTTTTCCAACTTGAAAAACTTGTCCAAGCTACGACTTTCTCAATCTCAGCTTCAAGAAATTGAACTCAGTGGACTCGAACAACTGAGAGTATTGTCAGTGACTAAATATGAACTCCTCAAGAGGTTATTCATCCCAGCAAGCTTAAAGAAGCTTAAAGAGTTGTGGGTATCAGAATGTCCGAAACTAGTTGAGATTGAAGGTCTGGAGGCCCTAGAGTCCTTGGAAGAAATGAATGTACAGTACTGCGGTTCCATCGAAAGTCTATATGACCTGTCAAACTTAAAGTTGCTGAAGCTTTTAGTTATATCAGACTGCAATGAGCTCCGTGCTGTTGAGGGCCTCAGCGGGTTAGAATCTTTGAATGCATTACTTGTTTATGACTGCAGTTCACTGGAGAAACTAATTATTCCATCGAGCTTAGAGAAGCTTACACATTTGGAGGTTTCAGGATGTGTGAAGCTGATTGAGATTCCAGGTCTTGGTGCTCTGGAATCATTGGAGACTTTAACCATTAAAAAGTGTCCTATTAGCAAAATATGTGAGTTATCAAACTTACAGATCCTAAAGTCTCTATCAATCGTCAGATGCCATGAGCTACAAGCTATTGATGGTGTTGATAAGCTCGAATCTTTGCGCGATTTCTATGTTTCTAGCTGTCGGAAACTGGAAGCTCTAATGAACAACTCAAACACGAAGTTGCCTGATGAATGCCTAATAACAATTAGGAAGTGTCGGAAATTACAAAGCCGTGGCTATCCTAATGTCGAGGGCCTTCCCTACAGGGATTACAAGGACATGATTGTCACAACAGCAAACTCTCCTACGGAGTCACTCCCGTTAGAGACATCAGACGAGGTATCCTTATTCTTTTTCATAAGTAGTAGCATAGCCCTTGCCCCTTTTTTGTTATCCTCTAAATAACGTAACTAGTCTGGTCTTGAAGACTAAAAGATCTAACTTGTTTACTTATTCCACCTTTGCATAATATTATTGCTCTTCGTTGAATCTATCAGGAAAAACTCAAAACATGGAAAGCCAAATAATACAATTAAGTATGATTTAGATTAGTTATGGTTCACTACAGCAAATTTGCATTTCTTGTAGGATGAAGATGGAACGGACGATGAAGGGTAAGATCTGGAGGTGGATAGAGACAGCTCTGACGATAATAGCTCACCTCTGATCGTGACTTCTCACGAGCCTGATACTGAGCTCTGACTTCGATTTCTTTCATCTGCGAGTTCTCAGGATGAAGAGATTCCCATTGTAAGCGATGGCGAAGAAGGGACCCGAATATAACCACAATCTTTCTCGATTTCATTATAGGCCCTTAAACTTTTTCAACTTGTTTAATCGGTTTCTGAATTTTTCCTTGCAACTGGATCCTTAAAGTATATGTTTTACTTTTGTTCAAGTTCATCTTTTCGTTAAATTGAAAACTACAATGCTGGCATGGATTGACACATTGGTGCCACATTGATATTGACTAGACAAGTTGGTATTTATGTGTAATTCCCTGAGAGAAAATAAAAGAGAGAGAGAAGAAAGGGAAGGTTGTAAGGGCAGGTGGCAATGCTGGTGCGCCACTCGCGCGCTGACAGGGGCCATTGATTCTTTGTCGGCTGTGACATCATAATGTCAAAATTAGGTGATTGTTGGGGCTACACAAATCAAGAGTTGATTGCTGGGTCTTGTGACTAGGACATTGGAGATTAGCTAGTTGTTTCGAGTAATGCTTAGTAAAATTGAATTGCTATGAAGAATTATGAAAAAAAAAAAAAAAAAAAAAAAAAAGGTGATGTGGTAAGATACCTTCAATCTTGAGGTGCCCCATATATTTGAATAAAGTGTGAATGGAATGGATGGAAATCGATTTAAACATCAAGAGGAATAAAGTTAATCGTAAATAAAAGTGGGAGAGGGGGAAATTAGATGGAAAGCAAGAGCTTTGGGCAAGAAAATCAAAGGAGATCAAAGTGGTGCAGAACCTAAAGGTAAATGAAATGGGAGACTTGAAACTAACGTACTTGAGATATAAATAACATTGGAATTGAAAATGGATTTAAAATTATAAATAAATAATACTCAGAAGTTGAAGCTAAAATTGAAAGACATTGCGAAACTATGAAAGAATGATCCAACAAAAATGCAACAGTTGCATAATTGAGCACCTTTTGCTTTTCTTTATCACTTGCGTATCTCTTCATATTCTTCTTTGCTTCAATCTCTCTATGATGTAATCACAAATTTGCCTTGATTTAGCTCATTTTTGTTTAACACGAGCAGATTGGTCATATTTGATAAGATTTTTTTATTCCAAATTCTTCATTAACACCATAGTGATTTTGCGACGTTTCATTTTGCCTTGTCCCTATTTCTAAAAGCACACCGCCAATATCCTCTGTGGCCACGTGGAGAATTCCGAAAGAGTGTAACATGGACCCTCCCTGACCTTTAAGATGACACTGACAGCCTAAATAAATTAGGATTTTTTTAAATTTTTATTTGATGGAAACAGCAACTTTGAGCCCTCTTTATTCCGACGGCTATAACTCCACAGACCAATCCACCACCGTGAGATTAGAAGGAGATCCAGTGGCCGAAAGTGAAGGAAAGAAGACTTTTGTAAGGGAAGCGCCGTAAGCTTTGCAAAGGAGAGACGAGAGTTCTCAAACTCATCTCTTATTCCACACGATCTCACTTTGAGATAGAGAGAGTTTTGCCTTGCCAATCAGATTTGAAGGAGCTTGTCCTTTGGTCAGGAATGGCTTCAAGACCGTTGTAAGGGAAGCACCGTCGGCTTTCGCATTCGTCGCTACCTCCACGTTCGCTTTGACCTCGGTTGCCTCGGCCCCACATTCACTACGACCTCCTAGATTGCCTTGGCCTCCCCATTCGCCTCACACTCCATGCTCTCTATCATATGCCAAGTCTCTTCTCTTCGAGTCTCTTTGAGCTTTCATGGGCTTTCAAATCCCTTGTCCATACAGCCCAAGGTCATCTACGGAGTTGTACCCATTTGCCAACATAATCTTTCCAACCGCTAAAGCTGAATTAGATAATTCAAGAGCACCCATAAAAGAGCTTATGGGAATATAGATTGTAGATGGTAGCTCAAGGGTCTGAAAGTTTGATTCCCCTTTGCATTTAGGCTCCACATCCGGGATGATTGTTTCATGGAAGACCTTGAAGTCTTTTTCCCCATGCACGGTAATAAGCCTACCATTGGCCACAAACCGTACCTTTTGATGGAGGCTAGAGGGGACAACAACCACAGTGTGAATCCCCCCCAATAGGAAATTGAAGGCACTCGGTATATCTAAAACCTAAAATAGTACCGGGAATAGCACGGGACCAATCAGTAATTTCAACTTGATTTCTCCTATCACCTCCTTTCTCATCCCATTGAACGTGTAAACAGTTGACTTAGTAGTGCGAATCTCTCCATCTCAACACCTAGGCGGTGGAGCATAGCCAACATGCATATATTCAACGTAAAACCGTTATCAATTAATGCTCTAGAGACAATAGGACCATCATGTTTCATAGAAATATGTAGTGCCTTTATATGATTACAACCATCGGTAGGGAAGTCTTCGTCAGCAAAGGAAATCTAATCTTTCAACAAGATGGTCCCCACAAATTCCTCTAATTGGGCATCGTCGATTGTTTTCGGAATGCGCACCTCGTTAAGGACCTTCAACAAGGTGTTCTTGTGCTTTTTTGAGGACTTAAATAGCTCTAGCAAGGAGATTTGGGCCAGCATTTTTCGTAATTGATTTACTACATTGATCTCAATTGTTTTTACCATGGTCGGGAACTGTTTCGCATCTTCCTCATTCATGACTTCCTTTTTTATTCCTCCAATAGGTGCGTAGTAGTGACCTAATCAAGTGACAACATCCACTTCATTCGTTCTGTAGTCCAAGGTTCTACTTTAGCATCAAACTTAGGAGGAGACTCTAAAAGTATCACTTCATTTTCTTCCGACAACAGTAGTTCAATCACAATTGGCGTTGAGCCCTCTTCCACAATTTCAATTGTGCCAGGCCTTGCTTGCAATCGGCTAGGGCCGCCGGGCACTGGCTAGGGCTTGGCAACCCCGGCCGACCCTCACCCCACTATTGCCAACTCTTTCCAATGAGGGTGGGGCGACAATGGCAAGTGTCATGGAGGCCCTCCTTGATTTCCTTTTAAAAAAAATATTTTTTTAATTTAATTTAATTTATATGAAAAATCGAATTTGGGGGCAAAATGACGTCATTTTGGAACAATGATTACCGAGTGGACATTCTTACAAGCCACATAGACAAAGCTTTCTTCCCTTCCCCATCCTTGAAAGATCTAGGCGAGGGCATGAAGGGCTTCACCTATGGTCGGCCATCATTGTCAGCTCGCCCCACTGTCACTGGACCCTTTCAGCGAGGATAGTAGGGCGATGACAATGAGGGTCACGAAGACCTTCATTGATTTCTTTTTTTTTTTTAATAGTCTTTTTAATTTCATTTAATTAGTATTTATATTAAAAATCAAAATTTAGGATAAAATGGCGTTGTTTTGGAACAAGAATTATTGAGTAGACATTTTGACAAGTCATGTAAACAATTTTATAAATAGAATAACGCCGCGTCGGATTTCTGGCAAGTCTCGCCAGAGTTGACACTCAACTATCCAATTTTCAAAAAAAAAAAAAATGATACTTAATTGTACCTCTTGGAAATTTTGGCACTTATGTGTCTATCCATATCAAGTTTTTGCACTTGAAATGTATTTCTTTCCCAATAGGGCTATGGAAATAGTCTGAATTGGATATATCCTAATGGTATTTCTTTCCTAGTGATTTCTATGACTTTCTTCACAATTTGGGGTAGCCAAATACAAAAATTGCCTTCTAAAAAAAAGACAAAATCAAAATCTTGTACAACGATAATAAAGTCTCTCTTGCTATTCAAGCAAAAGGTTCTTAATTAGCGTTGGGAAAATATTTATGTGTTTCTTTTCTTTTCTTTTTTTAGCTTCGATTAAAGATCTAATTATATTCTTTCATGGAAATGAATGATTTGAAATTTTTTTTTTCTGAAAACGATCACTTGTATCAATTAAAATAATTAATCAATGAAAAAAAAAATTGTTATCATCAATAACTTATATCTAAATATTTCCATGGACGATAAAATATTTTTCATTCATTTATTTTTGTAAGCTTGGAGAATTTTTTGATTTTTATCTTTGAAACAACAATATTGAACCCTGGATTGATATCAATACCAAAGATAAATACTAAAACGAGATTAATGATTATCAAATAATTGATCAAATGGATCAAAAAGGTCTCTTTTTTTTTTTTTTTTTGTTAGATATCATAATTCCTCCATTTTGAAAAGTTTTAAGATATACAAGCTATCGTGATAGAAAAAGTTATTTTTCAAATAATTTATTATTTACAAAATAAACGATGCTTAAATAACAGAATTTAAGTTTGATACAAGATGAAAGATAAGATCAATCCAAATCAGTCTTATTGCCAAACAAGGTGATTCTTTCGATTTTAGTCCTACGGACTCGGGAATTTTGGTCCACTTTCTTTAGTCGTAACTCGTAAGCAAAGCACACGTCATTAAACTGGGATTCTCTGGCTCTGGCCATGGCAAAGACAAGAAAGTGACAGAAGAAGACCTTCACTTCCTGTCCGGCAGCTTGTACGAAGAAGAGAGACCCAATCGGTTTCAGCTTTCCCTGGATTTTGTCGAAGTTCGTGTCAGCTCCGAGCATGGGCAAGCGAACCGACATCCTCTTGTTGGGTGACAACAAGGAGAATGATGGAGAGAGGGGCCGAATACTGATGACGTCTGTGGCTGCTGACCAAGAACCTCCAATGCCCACCTCGGCGGCCGGAACGAGCAGCGGCGCCACCGCGCTAGGAGCCGGCTTCCAGGCGTTCCTGAGCTTCCGAGGGCCCGACACTCGCCGCGGGTTCACCGACACCCTCTACCACGCCTTGGTCGACGCCGGGGTCCGCGTCTTCAGAGACGACGACGAGCTCCGCATCGGCGAAACGATCGGGGGAGCACTTCTGCGGGCGATAGACGACTCCAGGCTGTACATTCCCATCTTCTCCAGAACGTATGCTTCCAGCAAATGGTGCCTCCGCGAGCTCGCGCGGATCGTGGACGACACGTCTAGATCGAAAGGGAGCAAGAAGATACTGCCCATTTTCTTCGACGTCGAACCCGACGATGTGAAGCTTAAGACCTCTCTGTACAGCGATGCTTTGGTGGGGCATCAGAAGAAATTTCCCGATGAAGTGAACGCATGGCGAGAGTCTCTTGTAGAGGTTGGTAAAATTAAAGGATGGAGCTTGAAAAATTTTGGAGGGTAAACTCTGCAGATCCTTTAACTTTCTTTTGCATCATCTCTACGATGAATTGATTGACTAATTTCCACGTGTGTGCAAATGGGATGTCTAAAGAATGAAATTTCGTTCTTTTGTTATCCTCTATTGTTAATTCAAACTTTCTTGTAAGAAACATTGACATTTGGTGAATTTGCTCCCCGTGACTTGATAAGCTTGATGAATTTGCTTTTTGGTTTGATTCCAAGTCTTATGAGTTATCTTGCATTGTCGAATTATGTCCTTGGAGGTTGTGTTATGCATTTATGAATGTATGAGCCATCCTAATTTCGCAAGTTCAATGAAGGACACTGACCTGCACTTGACTCAGGAGTCAGTACCTAAGTTCTTCAGCTCAATTAACAAAGGATGAGCAAGAGTAATAAATTCCATTTGGTTATAGTTCCCCTGATACAATAATGTTACTCCAAACCGGGGTCAGTATTGCTTTAGGGACATATTTCAACCTGCTCTTGGTGTATTTGGACTATTTAAAGATTAGCAAGGAATGACAAGACCTACCCAGTCTGATAAATTTTGAGGCAACCCGATTGGACATTGTCATGAGTTTCGTGATGAAAGCGGAGGGCCTAGTCGAACTAATTTTGTATTCCTTTTTTGAGTTCTGATATGAAAGTTCTCTTTGTTATTATAGAGAGTTCATATGTATTGAGGTATTGAGAGTTCTTTTGTTTGTGTACTCTGAATTTGATAATGAATTCTATGCTCATTTGCCTGTGGATGCTGGCCAATGGTCATACCACATAGGTTATGATAGCAATTTCTCCCTCTGTCTATTTATTTTCTTGTTTATTTGTTGGTTTAAGATTGACAGTATCATATTCAGACTTCTTCCTCGAATCCTCATCAAAGACACATAATGTTGAAATCCAATTGCATTGGGTCCTGTCATATACATGCTTGCAGGTTACAAGAACTTGCATATATCATTCTTTCCCACTAAAAAATGTATTCTTGTTGACAGCCAAGGAGAGCTTACAAAACTGGTTGTTGAGGAGGTGTTGGATGAGCTCAAGACTAAACACAGATATGTGACTGAACATCTAATTGGAATGGATGACCGAGTAGCAGCCATAAAAAAAATCATTAGATATTCACGCTGGTGGTGTACGGCTTTTTGGGATTCACGGGATGGGTGGTATAGGTAAAACAACCCTTGCCAAGGTCATCTTCAATCAACTATCTTCTGAATTTGGAAACTGCGGAAGTTTCCTTGACAATATCCGAGAAGAGTCAAAGAAGGATGGGTTAGTCAAGCTGCAAGCCAAATTAATATCCGACATTGTTAATTCCAGAGTTATAGGCAAAATTGATGACGTTGGTTATGGAATGAAGAGGATCGAAGAAACACTTTGCAATAAGAAGGCTCTGATTGTTCTTGATGATGTGGATAAGAGCGAACAAATTGAGAAATTGATCGGAAGTTCTTTATATTCGGGAACTAGAATAATTATCACAACAAGGAATAGAAGTTTGCTGCAAATTAGGGGATTTAAGTATGATATTCTAGCTTATGAAATGCTGGAGATGAATTCTAAGGATGCGCTTCATCTTTTCAGTCGACATGCATTCTGTGGAGACTCACCACCAGATGATTATAACCACCTTTCAAAAGAAATTGTTTGTGTCACAGGAGGACTTCCTTTGGCTCTTGAAGTTATAGGCTCATTACTTTACTGTAAAGAGGAAGTAATATGGATAGAGACATTGGAAAAGCTACGAAGCATACCGGAGGAGGAGGTCCAAAAGAAGTTGAAGATAAGCTTCGAAATCCTTGATGAGTTTCAACGGCATATTTTTCTTGATATTCCATGCTTTTTTATTAGTGAGGATATTACCGATCCCATTTACATGTGGACTGACTGTAGATTTTGCCCACAAAGTGGGATCAAAGTCCTTATTAATATGTCCTTGATAAAGATATTAAAGAACAATAAGCTTTGGATGCATGATCAGTTAAGAGATCTTGGAAGGGAAATTGTTCGTCAAGAAAATCCGATAGACCCTGAGAAGCGTAGCAGGTTATGGATCAGAGAAGAGATACTCGATGTCATAAGTTCAAAACAGGTAAAGTGAGAAAAACTAGTATTTTTGGAAATGAAACATTATATTCCCTGTTTTTAGAAATTCAATTGTCCGCTTAGTAGCTTTCTTTTCCTTGATCCTTTTATTTAAGCTGTGAAACAGAATAGTTATTTGTCAACAAAACTTCTACTCATTGTCCTAAGTCTTTATGGCCAGAGGAAGGGAAAGGTTCAAGGACTTGATTTAGATGGAAGGCATACTCAGATCTTACTTACAAATGATGAGTTTGAAAGGTTCCCACAATTAAGGTTTCTTAAATTATGCAATGGAACCTTTTTGGAGACTTTGTGAATTGCCGTACAAAGCTAAGGTGGATATCTTGGGATTCTCCTCCTCCAGATATTAGGGTGGCCAATATGTATCTACAATATGTAGTTGTTCTTAAACTGTCTACCAATCACTTCAATGATCTGGATGTATGGAGCCTAATCGAGGTATGCTATATGTTTACTTGTACTCTAATATTCTCTTCTCAAAATCATTAGATGTTCCGTCATTTGGAAGCTTCATTTATTTTGGCAGAGGGCATGCAAATTGAAAGTTCTATCTCTTCAAGATTGTCCTAGCATAACAAGAACTCCAAACGTCTCTGGATGTTCTACTTTCGAGAGGCTGACTCTTCGGGTATGTGATAATTTGATGACAATGGACAGCTCCATTGGGATGTTAAAGTGCTTGGTTGACTTGGATATTTACCACTGCCCCCTCGAAGAGTTGCCTGATGAAATTGGAGGGCTGGTGACTCTTAAGCGCTTCTCTTTAAAAGGCTGTATTAGGCTGAGGAAACTCCCCGAGTCTATTGGTAACCTAAGATGCCTATCAACTTTTGACATTTCATCTACCTCGATTAATGAACTTCCAAATTCTGTTGGAGGGCTGCCGAAACTTGAGTTTCTGTCCATGGAATTGACCAAGATAAAGGAACTCCCAAAGCCTATTCTTAACTGGGCATTATTGCTTGAGTTGGATTTGTCGATTGCAAAAATCATTGAATTACCTGAATCAATCGGAAATCTAAAAATGTTGAAAGTGTTACGGGTGGGTCATAATCCAATAAAGAAGTTCCCTCATGCTCTTGGAACATTGAAGAATCTTGAAGAGCTACGTGCCCGGAGTTGTGAATTGGAAGGTGAAATCCCTACCGAAATTGGAGAGTTGTCCATGCTGAGAATCTTAGATTTGAGTTTTAATGGAAAAGTTAGCCTGCCAAGGACAATTGTTATGCTTCCTCTCCTGCAAATGCTGGACTTACATACGTGTAATGAGATTCAAGAATTGCCAGAGCTTCCCTCTAGTTTGACCAATCTGGTGCTCAGATCCCGTTCTCTGCGACTTGTCCCTGATCTCTCAAACCTTACTAACTTGGTTACATTGGTCCTCTCTGATGAATCTATGGTTACAGGCACAACAAGCATAAGACAAACTTGTGACATGCGATGGTTACAGAGTTTATCCAAACTGAATGAATTGGACTTATGCCTGTTAAATATCCCTGCACCGCCTACAGAACTGGGCTCCCTTTCTTTTCTGGAAAAACTTGCTTTGTATGGACTAAACCTGCAATCCCTCACAGAGCTTCCATCATCTCTGTTGTCCTTACGAGTCCATAGTTTCAACTCAGCAGTAATACCCATGTCCAACTTGAGACACTTGTCATTTTTCAGACTCTCACGATCAGAGGTGAAGGAAATTCAGCTTGATGGGCTTCATCAATTGGCAAGTTTCAGTGTGTCGGACTGTGAACTCCTCGAGAGGCTATCCTTTCCGCCAAACATAAATGAAATTTCTGTTATTGGTTGCCCAAAGCTAGTTGAGATTCATTTTCCTGGTGTTTTGGAATCGCTTGAGAGATTGGGTATCGAGAAGTGCGAATCTTTTGAAAGGTTAAGTTTTCTGCTGGAGCAAGGATGTGATGAGCTGACATTTTGTGAGGGGAGATTGTCCCTTTTATCAAGCGCCTTCAAGAAGCTCAAAGAATTCAGTGTTATAGAGTGCCCAAAGCTAGTTGAGATTCAAGTTGTCGGTATTCTGGAATTATTGCAGATATTTTCTGTGGACGGGTGTCTGGCTATGGAAAGATTAGGTGGTTTATCAAACTTGAAGAACCTCAAGTCATTAAATATGAGAGAGTGCAGTGCTCTTCAAGCCGTTGAGGGCCTCAATCAATTGGAGTGCTTGTGTCGATTGCTTGTTGGTGATTATGGGTCATTGGGAAGGTGGATTGATGTATCAAGTGCAAAAATTCCAGATGAATGCGAGATGTTAATTTGGGATTGCAGTGGTTCATTAAGTGAGATTTGTCCACGTAAAATTGATTGTGTCTTATTCAATCACTACAGAGAGAGGATTCTTCTTGGACCAAACCAGGTGCACCTTCTCTTCCTGGCTTATGTTTCTTCGTTGCAAGTGCAACTCGCCCTTTCCCTCTACCTGTCATTTCTTCCATGTATCATATTTATTTTCTGTAGAGTATTTTACTCTGGTAGCACTTAGAGAGTATTTTTGTGTTCTGATATCAATTGTTGGTTATGGTACTTTAACTGTTATGTT
Source organism: Eucalyptus marginata (assembly GCA_014182565.1). NCBI lineage: Eukaryota > Viridiplantae > Streptophyta > Magnoliopsida > Myrtales > Myrtaceae > Eucalyptus > Eucalyptus marginata. Next base: position 34,099,732 of record CM024587.1, on the reverse strand, counting down.
TATTGGGTGTTTAACTGATACCATTTCTCATACGCTGTGGTGGGTAATCAGAGAATAACTGTAATAGGAAAATCAAGACACTTGTACCATATTGTGGTGTACGTAAAATAAAACAATTTCATCTCACACTCTGTTTGTGAGACATTACCTTTTTTTGGACGACACAGAGACATTACTTTACCATGACAATCTGTTCACTCGTACCACAGACAAAATACTTACCTTTCATGAATGAGCATATTATGTGTACTACATAATTAATAGCATGCCTCGGTTATATTAAATGGGCCGTATTAATCCAACTGCAAAAAAAATTTTCTCAATAAAAATTAAAGTATGAAGAACCTTCATTTCTCAATGCATTTCTTTAGATAAAGACTCCGTTTTTTCCTCTTTCCAGATGGTAGATATTTCTTAACATGTGATATTACGTCTTTATCATCTCAGAAAAGTAATTGTATTTTTTTAAAATGGACTTATTGATTCGAAGCAAGGTTAGCTAATCAATCTACAGATAGATTGCTTTCGCGTCTGCCCTGCTTCTGACTTGCTTCTTGTTTGAAGGAAGGTCTAGTAGGCATGTTGAATCAACTTTGCAGGCCGTTGTTCCTACCATATGGAAAAATTGAAAGGGGAAACCCATGATTCTGCTCATACAGAGGACGATGTAACTATAGAGCTAACATAAATCCTGGCCAATCACCAGTGTCGTTTCAGGGAAACTGCCCCACAAGTTTAACCTACTAGCCCAAGGCGAAACTCTGACCATTCAAATTGAATTAGAGAGAGAGAGTCTCTAGTTGACAAATTATTCTGCCACTCATTTGTCTGTAACCTCATTTGCATACTGCTGAATTTAGAGACAACATTTTGAGGAATGTAGAATCCTTTTGAAACAACAGCTTATTCTGTAACCTTATTTGCAATCGAATAAGTGCTTGCACACTGATCTTCCTAACAGAAAGTCCCATTCAGAGTTGATAATATTTTTGCCATCTCCCCTGTTGCGTCTAGTTAAAACCACCTATTAGTGTTCGAAGCAAAGAAGTGCTCATAAACTAACTTGACACGGGCTTCTCACTGAAGGACAATTCCTCAAGCAGTGAAGTAAAAAATTCAAGCTTGTTTTCATAGAACTGACAATCTGAGGATGCCGAGAGTTTCTCACAAATTGTGCTTCATTTATTAGAAGCTTTTTACGTACAACTATTGGATGTCACTACTTCTTCGATCACAAATTGTGTTTCTCAAGATTTTTCTGATACTCTTAAGGACCTGGCCTTTGAAAGCAGGCTTCTATTGGATGCCTTCTTTAAGGTTTTAAGTTTATGGACCCAAAGAAAATGTTTAGCTCTTAGAATCTCTTAATAGCATTTCTATGCTTCATTAGTGTGAATGTGCTGACACCAGTCTTTTGTGTCTTTTCAGAGGAATTTAACTTCAAGCAGTTACTGAAATTAATCATTTAACAACTCTAATTACGTGTGTTGTGAATGTGGAACTTCTCCAATGTTGCTTATGCTTAGTTTTATGCAAAAATTTCACGACCCCATTTTTTATTTCTATATGACAGTAAAACGTTGGACTGTTATTTATTTCTTATAATTTATCTGTTGCAGCGTCCATGGTATAGATTCCTGTGCTGTCTCTTATAGCTCAAGGAGACATCATTGTTGCTCGGAGGAAAATGAGGAGTCATGTCACTGATTCCATGCTTCGTTGGTTTTAAGTATGTATTCCTTTTTATTATTAGTGTAGTAGGACCTGTAGTGTAGCCCTTCGTAAGGAGTCCATGAAAAAGCCTCAATTTTGTTTTGCTTCTGTTTTCAGTGTGCTCTAATATGTTGCCGAAATACTGAAATTGTATGTTCACCCAAATATTTGAAGAATACTTCGGTAAATGACTTTGTTATACTTTATAGGTGCATTTTGCCAACGAAAGTTCGTTGTGCTGGTCATATTTCTGTTCACAACTTCTGGTTTTCTGAATCTCATAACTATTTTTGTTTCTTTTTCTCAGTCAAGTTTTCTTTCATCAAGTGTCAAATGTTTGAAAGTATTATCATTAGAGTCGCTCAGCTTCTGGGCTTGTTATGATTTGATTGAAGTTTCCGGCGTCAACATACTCGAGATAATTGTGTGTGTTGCCATGTCTAATTCTTTGTCAAATGTTTTGATCCCAAGTCTATTAACTACAAGGAAGAAGGCTAGGTACATACTGCACCTGTAAGTCCAATGCTTTGCACTCTCAATGAAATTAATGACTAATTACTGAGTGTTGATTTCTGATGGTGGCAAAGAAAATTGAGTTTCTATTTGGAATTCCGAGCACAGGACTGATGGCACATGACACATGTAGAAGCGCAATAGTTAAGGAGATGAGAGGCGTCTTCAGTTTTATCAGCTTGTTTACTTTCTCTTGAAATCTGATCTGCTTTTGACTAGGGTGGATTTGCTGCCTTTCCTTTCATCATTGATACTTGTGTGTCGTGTAGTGTTAACTTTGAGTCAAATGGGGTTCCAAGCTCATAATGTCAATGAATGTTCGGTCTCAGCTGTTCAACACCTTGTGATGGGAGATCAAAATGGGAGCTCAAATTTGAACTTTTGAAATGCCTAGGGGGCTAAATTTCACTCAATGACTCGAACTTGTTGAGTTATGAGCCCAATTTATATCCAACGTGAAATCATTCATTGCATTCACGCCTAAGCCACCCTTAGTGCTTTCGCATGTGTGTTAACGAAGACCCACCTATGGAACCCAACATGAGTTTCAACTTTGGTTTCAGTCATCATAATTTTCTTAAGAAAATGAGCCTCCCCTTGTAATTCAGTTTTGGATGCCATAGAAGAGAGTTCACCTCCTATCCTAGTCCTCCAGGAAAAAATAAGTGCAGACTCAATTCCTGCACTTCCGATGGTTCTAAAATGTTGAATTTACTGGGCATCATCTTGAATCTAGTACATAGATGAGCAGATTCAAAGATACGAATATATTTTTTATGACAGCTAATTTTTTTTTCGATGTCGAACTCCCAGCCAAAAATATTTCTTTCTCATCTTTTGCCGAAAGGAGAATCTAGTTCGTTCTTGCAAGTTCTATAATACTGAAGTCATATTATACGTTATCCTCGTGAAGAAACTTGTAGAAATTGACGACACCGGAGACAAAAGGACAAGGTCTCATGTGAAAGAAGCGAAGACTGACACTCAGGCCTCTTATCGTCTCCACAGTGGATTCTTGGAAATTGCCTTTAAAGTTCATCGTCTTCCAAGGAGTCATTACAATTCTCGAAGACCGACCCACTTTATTCGAAGCCATCGATTCTAACCACTTTCCTTGAAGAGCATAATTAGTGAGGAGCCCCTTGAACGGTTGCTGTGCTGCCAAGGCCAGTCTTAAAATATTGAATACTGCTGGAAAAACAGTAATATCATAATCTTGATTAAGCAAACCAAACAAGTTTGTCTGCATTAGTGCTTCAACCATTATAATGGCGACTTTCGCTTGGCTGTCTTTAAGCTTAGGTATACACCCATGATTTTTCTATAGGGACATCAAGGAGAGAGGAAGATCTAGTAAAATGAGCTCCCATGGCTAACCTAGAGGCTGGAACGAGCAGCGGTGGTGCACCAGGAGGTGAATATCGAGTGTTCCTGAGTTATAGAGGAACTGACGCTCCTTATGAAGTCACCGACTCCGTCTACCACGCCTTGGTAGATGCAAGAATTCGCATCTTCAGATACGAAGATGAACTCCATGTAGTGGAAGTGATCGGTAGAGAGCTGCTTCAGGCTATCAACAACTCCATACTCTACAAACCTCTCTTTTTTCGAAATTATGCTGCAAGTAAATGGTGCATCCTTGAGCTCGTTGGGATACTTCCCATTTTTTCTGATATGGAACCTGCTTATATCAAGCTTAATACGTCGTTGTATAGTGATGCCCTCTTCGAACACGGGAAGAAGTTCCCTGAAGTGAAGGCGTGGCGGAAGGCTCTTGTGCAGGTGAATGAAATCAAGGGATAGAACCTGCAGAAGGATAAAGGGTAAACTCTATTTTAAACTCATTTTTTGACTTGAGGGGGAAATAAGAACACGATCTCATGTCACTGTTTGGTTTTATTTTCATTTTTTAATAGAAGTTTTACTCGATCATGAAAACATATTTTCAGGGGAAATAACTTTATTTTCTTTAATATTTTCGAAGAAGTTCTTGTACCAGATTCCGAGGAATTCATTACTCTTTAACTTTCATGTTTAAAGAATACCAATAGTTAACCATTGCTAGTTACGTCTCAATGATGTTTTTCCTTATATAGAGTTCTACATCGAGATTTCTTTGTCTTGTGCTGCAATTATGCGGCTTTCTGTGGAAAAACGATTGCAAGACCGAGACCTTAATGTATCTAAACATATCAAATCACAAATCCAGAAAGTTCCAGGAAAAAGGAAAAAACATTGCATCTGGCTTGAACTCTAATCAGATTATTTGCATTCAGTTAGATCTATTTCCATCCTAAAATTTTATTATCACTTTTTTGTCATTAGTGAAAAAGAAGTGTTTTCTTTATGACAGCTAGCAACAACTTAACGAGTTGGTTGTTGAAGAGTTTTTGGATAAGTTGAAGATAAAGCATAAACCTGTATCTGAGCATTTAGTTGGACTTACTAGTGAGGGAGAAGAAGTCATGAAACTACTAGAAATTGATTCTGGTGATGTGCGGCTCACCAGAATTCATGGAATGGGTGGAATAGGAAAAACAGCAGCAGCCAAGGTCGTCTTCAACCAACTATGTTCACACTTTGGAAAGCAATGCAGCCTCCTTGAAGACATTCGAAAAGAGTTGATGAAGGATGGCTTAGTCAAGTTGCAAAAGAAATTACTGTTGGACATAGTCAATTCTAGAGCAAGAGGAAGAATTATTGATTATAATGATGGCATGAGGATGACTAGAGAAATAGCTTACAAATACAGACACCTATTAGGAGGTCCTTGATAAAGATATTAAATAACAAAAAATTATGGATGCATGACCAACTAAGATATCTTTCAAAGGGAATTTGTTCATATAGATAGTCTAACAAACCCTGGAGAGTGTAATAGGTTGTGGATTAGCGAATAGATCCTCAAAAGATTAAGAACAAAAGAGGTAAAGTAAGAACAATTGCTAGTTTGCAAGTAGAAAATTAGAAATTCCAGTAATGAGAATTCTCATGTACTTGCAAACAGCTGGCAAAGGAAGAAGGTTCAAGCATTTGATCTAGATGGAAATACTCCCATCTTGGTCACAAATGAATAGCTTGAAAGGTTTGGAAGTTCAAGTTTCATAAGGTTATCTAACATAACCTTAGTTGGAGACTTCTCAGATTGTCTTCCGAAGATGGATTACTTGGCATTCTCCTCCTCCAATATCTGGGGTGGTCGTTATGCATTCAACCAATATAGTTCTTCTTGAACTTTCTGATAATCACTTTACAGATGATTCAGAGGTGTGGAGCTTAATCAAGGTATCTTAACTTATGTGTTTATCTCATCTACTCTTATTTTCTCCTTGTATATATGTCTGATGGTTTTGCACTTGAAATTGATTACCATCTGCAAATAGCAACGAGATTAGAGGTTCTAGCTCTCAACAAGTGTTTCAATATTTCCAGAGCTCCATTAAAGTGTTTCAATACTTCTCTAAGTGCTTGACATTAAAGAGTTTTTGACTCTTGAAAGATGTGCAACTCAACGGACATTGACTGTTCAATTGGAAGACTGAAGTGCCTGATTGACTGAATATAAACAACTGCTTGCGTCTTGAAGAGTTGCCTAAAGAAATCAGAGGGCTAGTGAAACTTAAGCGCTTCTCTTTGAAAGATTGCTTTAGGGTGAGCAAACTTCCCAACTCAATTGGGAAATTAGTATCCATTGTATCTATCAAACATGAAAGTTGCAAGCTTACCTGATTTAGGTCATAGACTAAAAATGTTTGTGCACTGCACTCTCCATGTATCAAGAATGTCAATCACCAAACTTCCAGAAGTGCACTAGTGAAGCTCGAGTCTCTCTCTGATTAACACTGAGATTAGAGAGTTTCCTATCTCCATCACAAAGCTGAAATCACTGAGTGTGTTGGTTTTTCGTGTAAGATGATACCTATGTCAACTGGAAATAATTGGAAGTTACCTAGTGCTACTGGTATGTTGGAGAATCTTGAACAGATACATGCTGAGTGCTGTAAATAATTGGAAGGCAAAATTCCTAATGAAGTTTGCTCCTGTTCAAAATTGGAAACTTATCAGGTACACGAATAGACACATTTCCTAGCATCAGCATGCTTCCTCATCTCCAAAGATGGACTTAAGTAGATGTCATGAGATTCAAGAGTTGCCGGAGCTTCCTGCAAGCTTGATCTGTTTTTGTGTCGAATCTCGCTCGCTACTGTTGGTCTCTAGTCTCTTGAACTTGACTAATTTGGAGGGATTGTTCCTTTCTGACGGCTATACAGACAAATCAGATCTAATGCAGACTTCTGATTTATTGTGGATTGTGAGGTTATCCAAATAAAACAAGTTGGAACGGTTATCCAAATAGAACAAGTTGGCACTGTGCTTTTGGAACAACCTCGCACCACCTACAGAGTTGAGCTCATTTTCTCTCGTGGAAGAACTTACTTTGTCCAGTCCTCTCAAGCAGCTTCTGCCTTCCTTGTTGGATTTGCGACTTGATAACTTCAACTTGACCACATCGCTATCATCCAAATTGAGAAGTTTGTTGATGTTAGTGCTCTAGGTCTCCCAAGTAAAGGAAATACAACTCCATGAGCTTCCACAGTCAACAAATATGACTCTGGAGTGGTGTGAACTGCTAGAGAGATTGTTCATTCTATCAAGTTGAAGGAACGTGATCCAAGCCCGAATGTGAAAATGCTCAAAGCTAGCGTGATAAAATCACTGCAGTACTTGTCAATCAAGGATTGGCAATCTGTACAAAGGTTAAATGCTAAATTCCCAGCGAAATAGTCTTCGAGTGAGTTGACCTTCTGTGGAAGAGAGTGTCCGTTCAATCGACCGCCCTAAAGAAGCTAAAAGAATGCAGTTTTGTAAGCTGTGGAAAGCTACTCAAAATTCAAGTTGTCGGTATGTTGGAATTGTTGGAGTACTTTCTTCTTTACAATTGCCATGCTATGAAAAGGGAAGGCAGTCTGCCAAACACAAGAATCTGCACCATTAGCCATCGGGAGGTGTTCTGAATTAAGGGTTGTCAAGGGACTTAACCAATTAGAGATTTTGGATGAGTTGCGTTATTATGGGTGTTGTACACTGGAAAGGTCAACAGACGTGTGTGCCCCAAAAAAACCAGATGAGTGCCAAATATGTTTTAGTAACTGCAGGGAGTTGCTTTAATCCAGTCCAGACAAAGACAACGACATCTAATTCGAGCACTATGGAGTGGTGGCTCTTCAAGTAACAGCAGAAGCCAAATCAGAGACCAAGAACTCTGAATTAGAGACTGAAAAGGTATGCCCCCTCCTTGGACTATTTGATGATAGGCAATGGTATCGTTTTTTCCTTTCCATTTTCTTTGGTCTTCTCTCTTTGGTCATAACCTTCCATCCATTGACTTTATCTACAAAATTTGTTCATACAGACGTGAAAATGGAACTTCCAACTCATAGACTGGATTTCTGACACTAACATAACTGATTATGGTAGTGATATTGTCTTTTTCCTTTTGCCTATTTCATCAATTACATTCAAGTTCACTCACCTGAATGAAGAAATTCAAGGTTAGAGATTTTCACTTCTGGACATTCTGAGGGATATGGAAGGTCACAGGAAGGAACTTAATTTGGAAAAGTAAAACCGACTTTGAAGGAAGAAAAGGATAAATTTACACTACATGGACTACTGAATCATCATTCAGCAGTGTATAGACTCGTGATGTCTTGCAGATAGGAGCCATGAGTTTGTTGTACCCTTGTTTGTGAAAAAGGCAAAGTGTTAAGAAAAATATTTGTTTGATGACAACTGCATTTTCTCTAGGAGACAACTGCATTTTCTCATCCTAGAGTACTGGCCAAAGAAAATCTCTTTTTTCATGTAGGAGGAGGCTAAAATGGAAGGCGATGCCGAACAGCCCAACAACGAGCTTCAGCTTCAGTTCCATCCATCTGCAAGTTCTCAAGATCGTGACATTAGCGAAGAGCCTCCCATTGACAATGTCGAAGAAGGGACTTAACCTGGAAAGCAAAATCAGATGAGGCAGTAAGACTCGAACACTCGATGTATTTCACCACTATCATCTATGTTTCAATCAACTATTCTCATGTCACGCAAACTGAAGAAGTATATATTGAACTTAACCACAACCTATTTTTGTAGGTCTTGATGAACTTGCTCCACCAAGAACATTTTCTCAAAGGTTAAAGGCATGCTTAGTGAGCATATTGGAATGTGTCTGTAACCATGACTTTCCTAGCTTTGAAGTTGCAATTCAGAGTTCGAAATAGAAAAGGCATTTGAAGGATAATTCAGGAATCGTGGAGATGGAAAGACCTAGTCAAGTCTCGTCAATTTAATTGATTGAATAGTTAAGTGATGGCATCAAAGATAACTTTCAGTTTCCTCTTGATTAACCTCAAAGGCAACTGCAGTCGAGGGACAAGTGCTCCAAAAACCAGATTTCATGTTGCATAGGATTTTCTTCTGCATCGGGGATTCATTATCCATTTGTCCGAGGTAAGTCTATCTCCTAGTTGAGTACAAATTGATTTCCATATGGTTCAAATAACAAAGTATTTACCAATATTTGGCTTGCTCACGGCAGTTTCTTCAACCATTGATGGCATGTGATAAACCAACCAACGCATGACATGCAACTGATTGGCGCTGATATACATTTTTAGCCGATGCTTAGGTGGTCTGGTTAGCAATAATATATGTCAACATCCCTTGGCCGATATTTAATAGAAGTTGCCTGATATTGGAGGCAGCAACTTCTAAAAAGCTGAACTTAACCCATTTTGTATGTTAGTTAGTCTTCATCATCTAGCATGCACTTTTGATTCATAAGGGAATTGTTCTCTGAAGTTTGATAATCTTATGGTTCTTCGATATCCGCTAAGTTGCTCATGAATTGCTTGGTCATAGCAAGCAAGTCCAGAAAAAGGATTTCACTTGTAGCCATGAGTTCTAAGGACTTAGATATCAAGCTCTCTCTTCGCTTGTTCCCGCGTGGGAACCAAGAACAACTTAGCCGAAATAGGAAGATTCAAACTCTCTTAAGAGATCACTGCTACTACTTTTGAACCTACCATAATGTCATCATACAGATAAAAGTGCATTGAACATATTAATTATAGCCTAACTTTGCAAGTTTGAATATATTTCCCACACCCACTTTGTAGATTTGCGTGCAAGTTTGAAACATACTTTGTAACGGGGAAAGTAATTGGGGTTTATTTTTGAAAAATCTTTAGAGAGGGCCTCATTTTTGTTGCTTCTAATCATCTCTTCATGTGCACAGCTAACTGAATAGAGTTTTGGCGGTGATATGTGCAATAAAGATAAAAGTTTATAACTATAGGATTGTGTTCAAAAGTTGATTAAGTTCAATGTTTTCCTTAATTTTACTCAACAATTAATTCACAAATTTACACAATAATATGAAATTATCAGTTTTCTTGAAAATTACTCTCTTCAACAAAGCTATTATGTAGAAAGATATATTCTGAAGATAAGAATTTCATGATTATGTTACAAATCAATTTATTTTATTTTATTTTCTTGGGAACTTTATCTAGACAGTTTGGCATCTTGGCATTCGGTTTGTCCTCCGAAATTTGCCGTCCATACATGCCGTCTTTACCTGCAAAAAGTGAAAAACACCGCTCATCAATGAACGTGCAAATGAATTGACTACAGGCTCGGTCTCTCCTATCCAATTGAAGAAGAAATTAAAATCGAAATATGAAAAATAGATAATGTATAGATACTATTTAACTACATTAATGGGTGAAAAACAAAGACATCTCAAAGTAGCGAAACTCAAAAAGAATATTTCTGATATGCAAAAGGCACTTTCATATATTTATTATCTTTTTGATAGAATGACAGTAAAAGTGCTAAAAATTTCGTATAGCATTCACTTTAATGTCAAAAATTTTCATTGGCTCATTTAAGTATCAAATTAGATAAAAAAAAACGATCATTAACTGATCAAAAAGTGGAGTTATTAAGTCATAGCTTATCTGCATGTGAGTGCCTACAAAGCCCATGGGTCATCCAAAACTTATTCGTGGATTGCAAGAACCTTCATATCCCAGTGGAGAACGTCCTCAATCAACATTGTGCACGAGAAGCCAATCAAGTCGTGGATTCAATTGCTAAACCCCACTGAATAGTGAATCTCCCTTCTAATTGGCTTACTAAGCCCCCTAAACCCTTTTGGATATGTTATGCTTTGAATCTTGTTCTCTTGAGCTTTGGAACTCTAGTAGTAGATGAATGAATAAAAGTTGTCTTCGATCAAAAGAAAAAAGCATCTCCGACGAGAATTTTCGACCAAAATAATTACATGACATTTATAATTAAGAAGTCAAAATGAGTTAGTATATTTTTAAAGAAATTCAGACCACGTGGACGTGCAAAACGACATCACTCTATCCAATGTGGTTGGGTATGGCATAAACAATGTTGGTCGATCCAACCAAGCAAAAACGACGTAGCACAAAGGGAAGGTTATAGGGCTAGATTGTCTTCAACGCTAGCTAACCATCATACTACCATCCCTGTCACTTGCCATCACTCACCATTTTCATTGCTCTCGCTTACTCAAATTTGTCATATTTCCCTGAGTTACTCAATTGAAAGGAAAAATTGGAGTTCTTGGTCAATTGTGGGGACAACGGTGCTAGAGGAGGAATCGCACAATAGTAAGATTGTCATCGTGTGGTCCTCAATTTGTGTTCTTAATTTGGTGTTAGTTTTGTCACTTTTTGTCCGCTAAACGATAACCGCTGAGTCATTATTTAATCGATTGAATACGACTATAGAATCTCCAAGCGAAGTCATCGACCTTTTTGCGTTGTAGTTCCAAAAGTTTCTCTCTTTCTTGGATGCAGCATTGGCGGGGGGATAGCACTGTAGGGTGGGGAATTTGTTATTGGCATTGATAATTACGAACATGCTGATGGAAATGAATCTATTATTGTTATCGATGTAAGGAGCCATCATACAAGAGTTATAATGTAAAAAGACTATTGTGATTTTGGTGAAAGCTTGAAGGAAGGTTTGAAATGCATTCAATGATAATAATGATATTAATAATATTATTTATAATTATTTTCATGGCGACGAAGTTAAAAGTATTTGTTGTATTACGATGATAAAGGCACTCAAGTATAAGAAATAAGAAATCGTATTGAACCAAGTAGTAAGATTGTGGATGGATCTATTTTAGACAAAGAAGAACGGGAGAGGGAGAAGGGGGAGACGAGGCAAATGGCGAGTGCTTCAGAGAAAGTTCAACAAACAAGAACGCATCCCAAAATATCTAGTGAAGGCATATGTGACGAAGAATTGAGTAAATTAGACTAGAAAGTCACTCTGTCTGGTGAATTAGATTATTAAGTTTTGCCAAATGTAAATTATTCAACTAGTAATCAAAACAAAATAGAGGAAATTGCAAAATTAAATTGTACCATATGAAGAATTGCAATTATTTATCTTTAATATTCTACTCGCTTGTCGATTGCGCCAAGAAAAGCTAGTAGAAAGGATCCAATGGCGATCAAACCAACAGCGCTTCTCAGAGCAGTGAAGCAACTTTTTTTTTACTTTGAAGTGAAACTTTGAATTTTCTTTTGATTTCTCAACTTCATTACATAAAATATATTTCATTCACTAAGAAGGAATTGTTATTTGATTCAATAAAAATTTGAATCATGGGAGTCACACACGTCGTTACAACTGTTCTTAACTCTCGCCCTGGGCATGACTTATTAGTTACAGGAAAAAAAATTAATTTAATCGATAAAAGAAATCGTTACTTGAAAGTTCCTACCAGATGAATGCATTTTTAGTTAATCTTGCGCAAAGGAATTAATTTGACGTAATTAATTCAATCAATTATTTTCTATTTTCTTTATTAATAAAAGAGACGGGTCAAGTCAAAAAGACCCCTGTCCCTACAGAGCTTCTTTTCCACGCATATCCCGTCCAACATACGGCAGCTGCAGGGAATTACACATGCAATTATTTGCGCTTTCCGTGTAGTGTGCATTGCAACGATTTGGTTGGCATGAAAAGTCTTGGACAGTTGGATGGCAAGAATGTAGCATTGTTCAAGCACGCATAATAGAATTAGTCATGTTCTAAATTTATTTTATTTTTAGTAATTTAATTTTAAAATTTAAAATTTTATTAATTAAATTATAATTTTTTTAATTGAATTTATCCAATCAATTTTAATTGGAATCGCTGACAACGTAGATATTGATTGTACGACTGATGTTGATGTAAATAATTTTTAATGATTTTTTAATTTTTTTAGTTTTTTTTTTTTCCTTTCTTTTTTTCTCCTCTTACCTCGCCTTACACTAGCCAGTAATCGAGGCCTGATGACCGGCTCAACGAAGAATAAAAAGGAAAAAGGAAAATGAGAAGAAAAAGTATCCTCTCTTTTCCTTTTTCTGCACCTGCTCCCTCCATCATTAAAGGTTGCCTTTTCTGTTTTCTTTATTAATAGAGAAACGCAAGTCAAGTCAAGGCGGCCACTGCAGAGGTCCTCTCCCACGCGCCTCCCGTCCCGCGTACTGTTGCTGTGGCGAATCACGCGCGCAGTTATTTCGCGCTTTGCGTGCAGCATGCGTAGCAGCCGTTCGATCGTCACGAAGAGTCTTGGGCCGTTGGATGGCGAGAGCGCGGTGCAATTTGGGTTTTAAGGTTTTATGACTAAAGAAGATACATTGCTTCTAGCAACATTTACGATTATAAAATATAGTCGGACTCGGTCGGGCGGTTGCGAATTCAGAAGCGGATCCAATTTCTTATTGCCCTCGTGATATTGGATCATTAAGTCAAAAAGCCAATCAAGTCGGTGGATTGCAAGAACCTTCATGCCCAAGTAGAGAACGTCCTCATTCAACGTCACCCATGAAAAGCCAATCAAATCGGATTGTTAAAACCCACTACTTCTAATAAACTTGCTAAGCCCCCCAAACCCTCTGAGCTATGATATGTTATGTTTTGAATTGAATTCTCTTGAACTTCAGAAACTCTAGTAGATGAATGAATAAAAGTTGTCTTCAATTAAAAGAAAAAAGCACCTCTGACGAAATTTTCGATTAAAATGATTATGTGGCATTTATAATTAAAAAATTAAAATGAGTAGGTATATTTTTAAAGAAATTTAGATCACGTGGACGTACAAAACGACATCGCTCAATCCAATTAAGCAAAAACAAGATTGCACGCGAGGAAAGTTATAAGGGTAGATTATCTTCAATGTTGGCTGACCGTCACACCACTCTCCTTGTTACTTGCCGTCGCTTGCCGTTTCCGTTACTCTCACTCTTTCAAGTTCGTCATCTTTCTCTGAGTTGCTCAATTGGGGGGAAAATTTAGGGCTTCTAAGCCAAAATTAGGTATGGAAAGGAAAAATTAGAGTTCTTGGTCAACCGTGAGGACAACAGTACCAGAAAAAGAATTGTAAAACGGTGAAATTGCCATTGCATGGTCCTCAATTTGTCGTCTCAATTTGGTGCTAGTTTTTTTGCTTTCCATCAATTAGGTGCAATTATAGGATCTCTATGTGAAGTTGTATCATTTCTACATTATGGTTTCAAAAGGTTTTTTTTTTTTTTAATTAGGTGCAGCATCAGCATGGGAGATAGCACCGTAGACATCTTTGTTTGTTTGCTTTTGGCACCGATGAGTAGGAACACACTAGTGGAAATGAATGTAATATCGTTGTTGCAGTAAGGAAGCCATTATATATTGATTTCGTGAGAAATATAGTGTAATAGTTACAATGTAAAATAGAAAAAATGCGCCATTGTGATAATGGGAAAAGCTTGAAAAATGGTTTAAGATACTTTCATTATGTTAATGACATAAAAGATATTGTTTATCATTATAAGTGTATATTGAATATTATGGTGATGATGAAAATGATAAGAGTACTCAAGCATGAGAAGTATGAAATGACATTAAACCAAAGACTAAGGTTGAAGATAGATTTATTTTAGAAAGGAGAATATGAGAGGAAAGAGAGGGAGGCAAGACATATAGCAGATATTTTAGAGAAAGTTCAACAAACGAAAATGCGTCTTAGAATCTTTGATGAAGATATCATGATGGAGGATTGATTGAATTAGATTAGGAAGTTATTCTATCTAATGGATTAGATTCAGAAGTTTTGTCAAATAAAATTAGTCAAGTAATGATGATACGAGAAATTTGTACGATCGACACACAAACCAAAGAAATTTCAGAAAATTAAATTGTATGTGGAGAATTGCAATTATTTATCTTTATTGTAATGCGAGTTCGTCATAAAACTACTATTTTCGATATGTTCAATTCTCGTGGGCCACTCTCTTTTTTGTCCTTTTTAACCTTATTCCCATCACATGCCAGTCTCTACTTTTTATAATTGTCCTTCGTCCTCCTCCTCGTGACCTGACATTTCTCTCTCTCTCCACTCGCACACGGCCACGCGCGCGAGCGATGTACTTGAACATTCTGCTCGCTTGTAGATTGGGCCAAAGAAAAGCCAGTGAAAACGATCCAATGACGATGAAACCAACCGCGTTTTTCAAGTAGTGAGGCAACTTTTTTTTTCTTTTTCTTTTTTTTCACTTATAGTGAAATTTTGAATTTTCTTTTGATTTCTCGACTTTATTACGTAAAATTTATTTGATTCACAAAGAAGAAATTGTTACGTGATTCACTAAAAACTTGAGATGATAGTGGGAAAAACGAATGAACAATCATAGAAGTCACGCACTTCATAACAACTGCTCCTAACTCATGCTGTGTTCATGACTTATTGACCACAAAAAAAACCTAATTTAATCGATAAAAAAATATTTACTCCAAAATTCCTATAAGATGAATGCATTTTCATGTAATGTCTTGCATGTCCTGCGAAGGAATTAATTTAATTTAATGAATTCAATCAATTATTTTCTATTTTCTTTATTAATAGAAAATGCGGGTCAAGTCAAACAGGGCCCTATCCCCACAGAGCTTCTTTTACACCCACCTCCCGTCACGCATCCGGCTGCTGCAGGAAAGTCCGCGTGCCATTATCTGCGCTTTCCACGTGGCATGCATTGCAGCAGTTGATCAGCATGAAGAGTCTTGGACCGTTGGATGGTAAGAACGCAGCATTGTTCAAGCACGCATAATAGAGTTGGTTGCGTCCTAAATTTATTCTATTTTTGCAAATTCAATTATAATTTTTTTAATTTTTTTCAATTCAATCACAAACTTTTCATGTCTTAATGCCGACTTTTTCATGTAAAATAACTGGCTTTGATATAAATTATTTTTAATAATATTTTATTATTTTTAATTTTTTTTTCCTTTCCATCTTACTCCTCTAGCCATCGAGCACGACTTCACCTTACACTGGCGAGGCTCGCCCTTGCCGGTCCTCGCCAAAAGCGAGGCATGATGATTGACTGAAAGAGGAAGAAAAAAAAAAAAAGACCATTGCCCGCAATGGCCACGATGGCTAGAGCTTTACTTCCCCCTATCAAGAGGGGAGGGGTTCAAAACCCCGCGTCCTCATTGTGTGACTCACCTATGGCTGGGCCCATGGTGGTGGCTCGGTTCGCCCCGAATTTACGCCCCCAGCTGTCAGCTGTACGGCGATTCCCGGGTCATTAAAAAAAAAAGTAAAAGGAAAGAAAAATTATCCTCTCTTTTTCTTTTTCTTCACCTTTTTCCTCCATCGTAAATCAAGGAGCATTGCTTGTTGGTTGTCTTTTCTGTTTTCTTTATTAATTGGAAAAAGCAAGTCAAGTCAAGAGAGAAAATATTAGGTGGTCCGGGACCGCCACGTCAGCGTGGTCCCGGACCACTCACACGGCGCCACGCGTGATGGGAGGGGGGCAAAAAACCCGACCCAGACCCACCTCTCTGACGCTCTCTCTCCTCTTTCTCTTTTTTGTCCCCCTCCCCTCACGCGTGGCGCTGCGTGAGTGGTCCGGGACCACGCTGACGTGGCGGTCCCGGACCACCCAATACTTTCTCCAAGTCAAGAAGGCCCCGCAGAGGTCCCTTCCACGCACCTCCCGCCCTGCAAATAACCGCTGCAGGGAATCACTTCGGGCAATTGTTTTGCGCTTTCCATGCAACATGCGTAGCAGCCGTTCGATCGGCACAAAGAGTCTTGGACCGTTGGATGGCAAGAATGCCGTGCAATTTGAGTTAAGGATTTTAAGACTCTGAAGATACATTGCTTCTACAAGAAGCCTCCTCGCAACATTTTAGGATTGAAAGATCTAGTCGGACTTGGACGGTGCAACTTCAGGAAGTGGGTCCAATTTTTATTACCCTGGTGATATTATTACAAATGGGATGGGATAGCGACCGACCACGCACAATGGCACATGCGTCGAGACTAACTAGGCGTTGTGGCAATCTATACTTTCATCAAAATTTTGGTGGAGAATATAGAGATACCCACTTGAGTAGGGAGCATCTACAATACACATTGGTTTTCTCTTTTATTTATTGAATTAATATTACGAAAAAACTTTAAATCAATATGCCTATAATAAATTTATCTCAGACTAAACTAAACTCAAATTTATCACAAATTAATTTTTAGACTATAAAAAATAATAAATTAATATATTTACCGTTTAGATTAATATCACGAAAAATCACAAACTAATATACACATGATAAATATAGCATAAATCTCATATTCATATTTTCATTAACTATCATGTGTCATTTAACTTAGTCATTTGATAAAAATTAATGAAGAATTGTCGTAGGTATATTAGTTTTGATTCTTCATTATTTTAAGCTTTATTTCTTTTTATATTAATAATAATAATAAAAAGCAAATCAAGTATGTGTGCGAGAATGTGAGTATTGCTCGTTGGGTCCACACACCTTCCTCGAAATGTCGTGGAAATTACGCGCGCTATAATTGTCCACCTCCAATAATGGGGGTCAAAGTTTCATATTTTCAATCGATTCACTCATCCACGGGGAAATTGTTTTTATTTGGGGAGCCGAAACAACTACCGCAGCGTTTGGAGAGAAGACAAAATAGCCCTTGAGCAGCGATTTTTGTTATTTTTCTTGGTCTTTATGACATTAAGAGATTCTCACTTTGTACTTCATTTATGCACCCTATTATATTCTCCTTGCACTTTGCTTTGTCCTTTATAATAACATTGGAACAAAATTGGTATCAGTACGTTTTTCGATCCTAATAGCAAGTTTCCATTTACCCTTGTCCTTTAGAGTTGTTGGCCATGACTATTTGACGAATTCATTGAGTCATTATGTTTGTCTGAGAAGGTGGAGTGAAGAAATAAGAAGGATGGTGCCGTTTGTCCAGTCATGCGCAAGCACAGCTATTCTAAGAAGAGTGTAGATAATGAAGCATGAGATCTTCAAAGAGTGCAAGAAATTCTTAATGATCATGGTCTCGATCTTAACTTTCCATTATTTTCACAAGTTTGAGAGAAATTTACAAGTAAAATAACAACTGCAGGTGAGATCAATATATAATCACAAATATTCATCGGATCCTATGTTATACTCGTATGCAAGAGGATTATAAGATATATAATCGCCATTCACCACCATGACAAAGAAGCAACATTTAATGAGGACATGATGATTGAGGAACAAACCCTAGCATTTTGCTTTAAAATGATTTAACAATATTTTATGATTTTCGCAGGATTGTTTTAATGTAACACAATTATGCATGTTAAAAGCACAAACTTAAAGATTTCTTGAAACTTTGGTTAAGGGTATTATTAATAAAGGCTGGACAATCTTTGGTTTGAAATATTGTAATAAGATATGCATTCGGACAGTGCAAATTCGAATTTGTGTTCTCTATAATTGTGAGGAATCAAACTTCGTTTTCCAAGGTGAGGAAAAAAAAATTTGAAACTTGGGAAAATTCCAAATAAGGATCTGAAGTTAATCTATTTTCTCAAATAAGGACCCAAAGTGAACTTTGTGTCAAATAAGGATCCAAAGTGGACCCATTGTTTTGAAATAAGGACCAAGTGATCAAGTTAATCTCTATTTAGGACCTTAGCTCACCGGCAGACATTTTCCGGTGATTAAAATAGGGGAAATTTTGTCAAAATTTTGTGATTGGAAAAAAAAAGGGAAAATTCTAAATTAATTAAGTTTAGGGTATTCATTTAGATGTTTACATTTTCTTCTTTCTTCTCCTCCGCTGCTCCTCAACCAAATCGCTACCTGGTCATCGTCATGACTCGATTCTCGTCGCTCCTCGCCTTGCTTGACTGGCGGAGAATTTGGGTCTCTACAAACAAAGAAAGAAGCATATGGTTTTCTTCTTGTTTTTGAGTTCGTGCCTCAACCTACAGAGAATTTGGGTGCTTTGACTGCGAGAGGACGGGTACAACGAATGGGGAGAACTTCGGTTTTTGACTTTGCAGAGGATGGGTACAAGGAATGGAGAGACCGTAAAAAACCTAGGGTTTTTTTTTTTTTTTAAGATTTATTAATTTTCCCTAGATTTTTTTGGACAAAATTGCCCAAACTCCGGTCGTCGGAAATGTTGTATGCGTGATAGCTGGCGAATATTTGGCTAACCAACCAGCTCGGTCCTTATTTGGAATTGATTCAACCACTTCGGATCCTTACTGGACATGGGTCAACTTTGCGTGCCTTTATCTCGACATAAAGTTCATTTCGAATCCTTATTTGAGAAAATTGATCCACTTTGGGTCGCTTATTTGGAATTTTCCTCAAACTTTAACGGAAGACTTGTTAGGACTTCCGCAAATTTGTCTTTATTGCTGTTCGTCCTGGAGAAATAAAAGCTGAAAATCAACTTCTGTCGGGAGTGTGTCCTCTCGTTCTTTAAAATTTTCTTTTCTTTTTCTCTAACAGTTGTGGTTCCATAATTCCATTCATATGCAGAAATAGCTTTCACGTATGGAGGATTCAATTAAATATTATTATGAATTATGAAAATATTTTTAATTTATTTATTTTTATAAACAATATAAATAATTATTTTTAGAAATATATTTATAATATTATTTATTTTTATAAAATAAAGGAAGCCTTAGGTGAAAATTTGAATTTTCTTTCTCTTTTTCAACTTTATTAGAATGGGGATCACTTTATAGACCCAGTACATTGTTTTCGATTTAATTTATATCTCTTTATCGATATAAAGGGAGTTCCATTCTAAAACCAAATATATTTTTATCTAATTAATTCTCGTGGAGCCACTCTTTTTTAGGTTTGCTTTTCATCCTTTTACCCTCCTCGCGTCTGTTCCCCGCTACCGCTCTCTCTTCGCTGACTACTCGCGCGCGCGCTAGCACACACCCACGCGCCGGCTACCCAAATTCTTTTCTCCAATAAGTCATTGAAAAGAGGATCCATGACGACTAGATAAAGATCAACGAGTTTTCAGCAAGTACTCTGTACATTTCGTTTTACTTGATTTTAGCGAGGAACGTTCAGAGAGAGATCGAGAGAG
Organism: Eucalyptus marginata; assembly: GCA_014182565.1. Lineage (NCBI taxonomy): Eukaryota > Viridiplantae > Streptophyta > Magnoliopsida > Myrtales > Myrtaceae > Eucalyptus > Eucalyptus marginata. The sequence goes on along the minus strand of CM024587.1, from coordinate 34,080,006 downwards.
ACCTTAATTTGCAAAGTAAAGCTGCTATGGCGAATTCAGATGCTGGAACGAGTAGCGGCAACGCAGGAGGAGGCCAGTATCAAGTATTCTTGAATTTCCATGGCAGAGATACTCGAGACGGATTCACCGGCTTCCTTCATCGAGACTTGAGAAATAATGGTATTCATGCCTTCATAGATAACGAAGGACTTCGAGTTGGCGAAGAAATTGGCGGAGCGCTCCTGCGAGCAATCGACGACTCCCAGATCTACGTGCCCATTTTCTCACCAAATTATGCTAGTAGCAAATGGTGTCTCCGGGAGCTCAAAAGGATGGTAGACAACGAATCCAAGTCAAAGGAGAAGAAAATCCTACCCATTTTTTACTACGTGAAGCCAGATGATGTTGATCTTAAAACCGAATCATACAGAGAGGCCATAGGAGAGCTCAAGAAGGAGCACGAGAAGAAGCAACAGGAGAAGTTTCCTCACGAAGTAGAATCTTGGGAGGGAGAATCTTGGGAGGAAGCTCTTAAGAAGGTCGATAAAATCAAGGGCTGGGTGCTGCGAAAAGGCGAAAGGTAAGCTATAAAGATCCCTAACCTTTCTGGCTTTAGAATCAAGCCTGTCCTGTACAAGAGACGTCGGGAGATAAATATAAATTAGTAAATCTTCATATCTTTAGAAAAAAGAAGGGCAATCATATGCAAGAGTATTAAGGGTGAAAAAAGGAGTACACCGTTTTTTGGATTTAGAGGCATACATGTCAATCTGTATGATCGATATAGCATTCGTAACTAATGAACTTCTTTTATTTGTGGCAGCCAAGCGGAACTTGTGGACTCGATAGTTAAAGTGGTTTTGCAGGAGCTAAAGATAAGATATAAGTCTGTGACCAAAGATTTAGTTGGACTTGATCATCGAGTGGCAGAAGTACTGAAATTGTTAGATGTTGATTGTAGTGATGGAGTGAGGCTGCTCGGAATTCATGGAATGGGGGGCATCGGTAAAACCACTATAGGCAAGGTCGTCTACAATAAACTTTCTTCTCGCTTTGGAAAGTGTTGCGCCTTCCTTGACGATGTTCGAGAAACTTTAAAGAAGGACGGTTTAGTCTGGTTGCAAAAGAAGTTACTAACAGATATTGATAGTTCCAGTGCAGCAAAAATTATCATGGAAGTTGATCACGGAAGGAAGATGATAGAGAGCGCACTCGGCAGTAAGAAGGTTCTCATAGTTCTTGATGATGTTGATGAGGAAAAACAGATCGAGAATCTAATTGGACAACATCGGTTGTATCCCGGAACAAGAATAATTATCACCACTAGGAACGCAAGCGTACTGGAGTTTACTAAGCAAAGAATGGCTCCTAAAACGAAGGAAGTGAATTCTGACCCTGCAATCCGAATTCTACCTTATGAAATGGTGGCAATGAATTTCGACGATGCACTCCAACTTTTCAAGAGGCATGCGTTTTGTGAAGACTCTCTAGCAACGGATTTTGACAATCTTTCAAGAGATATTGTCTCTACTACTGGGTGCCTTCCTTTGGCTCTTGAAGTTATAGGTTCCTCACTTCGTGGAGAGCACAAAGCGAAATGGGAGAATACATTAAACAAATTAGAGAAAATACCAGATGAGCGTGTACAAGAAAAGTTGATGATTAGCTATAAGGACCTAAACTGTCGTCAGCATGAAATTTTTCTAGATGTCGCATGCTTTTTCATCGGTGAGGATATTACCAATGCCAAATACATGTGGGAGGCTTGTGAATTATATCCTGAATTGGAAATTGATGTTCTTGTTAGGAAATCCTTGATAAAGATAAAGGATGACAACAAATTTTGGATGCATGATCAACTAAGAGACTTGGGACGGGAAATTGTTCGTCGAAAAAATCCTAAAAATTTTGAGAAGCAAAGTAGGGTGTGGACTAGCGAGGAGTTCCTTGATTTCGTAAGAACCGAAGAGGTAAGACAACTATCAGGTTCAATTGAAAAAAGTGACATCCTGCGTTTGAGGATTCAACTTTATGCTCATAATCTTTTCTTCCATTTCATTCATTCAAATCGTAAAAAAAATTACTGGTTACCAACAAACTTCAACTAATCGTTGCAATTGATTTATTGGCAGAGGTACGAAGATGTTGAAGCACTTGATCTGCAGTGGGCGTTTGATATCTCAATTAGCCATGAAGAAATTAGAAGATTTAAAAGTTTGAGGTTCTTGAGATTAGATCATGAGACCATATGTGGGGATTTCCCCATTTCTCTACCAAAGTTGAGATGGATTTCGTGGCATTCTTGCTATGAAGATGGTATTGGGCCTAGTATGCATTCAAAGAATTTAGTTGTCCTTGAACTTGTCGACAATAAATTCCCAGATGATTCGGAAGTATGGGACTTAATTAAGGTATTGTTTCATCTTAATTTATAATAGTTATCTCGTGCATTGTTGGTCTTCTTTTTGTAATGGTTATACTTCCTTTTTGCAGATGGCAACCAAACTTAAAAATCTTACTCTTGTACACTGTCGTGGCATTACTAGAACTCCAGACTTGTCTGAATGCCTGGATTTAGAGAGGTTGACTTTTGATGATTGTTGGAGTTTGAAGGAAATCGATGACTCTATTGGAAAGTTAAAGTACTTGCTTGACTTGAATATCACTAAGTGTGAGCTTATTGAACGAGTGCCTGATGAAATTGGAGGACTAAAGAAGCTTGAGCGCTTCTCTTTGAGCGGCTGCAAGAAAGTGAGCGGACTCCCCACCTCTATTCGCGACTTAGTGTCATTAAGGAAGTTGGACCTTTCATATACTGGAATTACAAGCCTGCCGGAGTCCATTGGAAAATTAACATCATTGTGCACTTTGAATCTATCAAGACGCTCGACCACTGAAATTATAGATCGATGGGAGTTACCCAAAGCTATTGGAATGTTGGACAAACTGGAGGAGCTTTATCTTAGTCAATGCAATCAGTTGGTTGGCAAAATTCCTGATGAAATAGGAGATCTATTCTCTCTAAGAGTCCTAGATTTGCATGGGACCAGAATCTGTCTAGTTCCGGGAACAATCAACAGGCTTTCTCGCCTCTCAACACTTAACTTAATAGAGTGTGATGAGATTACAGAGTTGTTTGAGCTTCCAGTGAATTTAGTCTGTTTATATGTTCAATCTAGCTCACTACAAGTGGTCCCAAATCTCTCAGAGCTTACCAATCTAGTAGAGTTGGTCCTATCAGATGGCTCTAAAGGTCAAGATTTGTCAAACCTCAAGCACACGTGTGACTTGGGGTGGATTGGTAGGCTATCCAAACTAAAGAGGTTGGAGCTGTGTCTTCTCGACATCGCCGCACCGCCTACGGAGTTGGGTCTCCTTTCTCTTCTAGAAGATCTTGCTTTGTTTGGTCTAGATCTGCAACCCCTCGAGCAGCTACCGCCTTCTTTACTTTCTTTAGAACTTGACAATTTCAGCTCGATAGGACCGCCACAATTTAACTCGGAAATTCCATCAAAATTGACGCTTCATCTCTCGCGATTGCAAGAAATTCAACTCTATGGGTTTTCGCAATTGCAGGACTTTCATTTGGACGAGTGTGACCTTCAGAGATTATCCATCCCATCGAGCTTAAGGAAACTAAATGTATGTTATTGCCCTAATATGATTGAGATTCAGTTTCTTGGTACGTCGGCATCACTAGAGGAATTACGAATCTTTAGGTGCCGGTCAATCGGAAGGATAGTATTATGCAGTGAGGGAGGATCTCTCGGGGTCCTCGATCAATTGGGGTCTTCTTTGAATGAGCCGACCAATTGTTCACCAGGAGTACTTCTTCTTCCCAATTCCTTGAAGAAACTAAAAAAACTTGACTTGCTATTCTGCGAAAACCTAGTTGAGATTCAAGTTATCGGTACACGGTTATCATTGCAATACATCATCATTCAAATATGCGAGGCTATGGAAAAGTTGACCGGTATATCGAACTTGAAGAACCTTCACGGTTTGATGATCTTTGAATGCTCTAAGCTGCAGGTTGTTGAGGGCCTTGACAAGCTAGAGTTTTTGACTCGGTTAGATATCGGTGGGTGTCTTTTACTGGAAACATTGTTTGACAAATCAAACTCGAAAATACCGGATGAGTGCCAAATACTAGTTGGAGGTTGCAAGCAGTCGCTCAACTCGGGAGATCGTACCACTTTCAAGCATTACAAAAGAATGGCTCAACAAGGTGCGCCTCAATCAAAGATAACAAGGTGAGGCTCGACTAGGATTTTATCATAACATCAAAGAATTTCACCTAAAATGCAACTAGATGTAAAATTCTTTTTACCAACTTTTACAAACATAAAGTAGTTAGAAGCATGCCATTGCACATACCTTTCATATTTCACATAAATTTATAGAATGTTCAAGAATTGAATCGACAATATAAATTTACAAGAAAATATAACAGCCTTCAGCCACTCCATAGAATCATTTCTTCACTTGTAAATGTCTAGAATTCTCAAATTTTCCCTACCATAGCAAACCAAAAGTCACCATATGAGAGGAGATATCTGATGCAATCAACTGCATTGGGCTTTCCTTTCCATTTCTTTGGTCCCCTCTCTTTGGTCATATTTGTCAATCCATTGACTTTATCTACAATTTCTATTCATACAGACATAAAAGGGAACTTCCAAGTCGTAGAGTGAATATAGATGTCTTGTTCTCTATAATGCATATTTATTTTAGATTCTTGTAGTGATACTGTCTTTTCCTTTTGCCTCTTTCATCAATACATTCGAGTTCAATTAGTAAGAAATTCAAGGTTAAAAATTTTCACTCTGGACATTCTAAGGGATATATAGAAGGTCATAATGTGCTTCATAGAGGAACATAATGTGGAAACGTAAAACTGACTTTGAAGGAAGAAAAGTGGAGACTTTACACTACATGAATTACTGAATCATCATTCAGCAGCATATAGACTTCTGATGTCTTGCACATACTAGGAGCCATGAGCCTACTGTACCCTTGTTTGTGAAAAAGGCAAAACCAATGTTAAAACTGCATTTTCTCATTCTAGATAGGCTGAAGAAAATCTTATTTTTCATGTAGGAGGCTAAACTGGATGAGGATACTAAAGCCTTAACACAGGCTGAAGAAGTATTTATTGAACTTAACCACGGTCTGTTTTTGCAAGTCTTGAAGAACGTGCTCCACCAATAACATTTTGTGATAGATTGAAGACATGATAGGTGAGCATATTGGAATGTGTTTGCAACCGCAACTTTCCTTAGCTTTAAAACTGAAATTCGTTGTAGTTCGAAACCGAGGATGCATATGAAGGACAATTCAGAATTCGTGGAGATTGAAAGACAAAGTCAAGTCTCGTCATTTTGGTTGATTGAAGAACTAAGTTATGGCTTGGAAAGACAACTTTGAGACTCCTCTTGATCAAATTCAAAGGCAACCACAGTCGAGGGACAAGTGTTCCAGAAACAAGAACTCATGTTGCACAGGATATTCCCATGCTTTGAGGATTCATTAACCATTACCCCGAGGTAAGTCTTTCTCCAAGTGAAGTACAAATTGATTTCCATATGGTTCGACTAACAAAGTATTTTCTAATATTTGGCTTGTGTATGACAGTTTCTTCAACCTTTGACAGCATGTGGTAAACCAACCAATGCAACGAAAGGCAGTTGATTGGCACTGATATACATTTCCATCCAATTATTAGGTGGCTGGTTAGCAGTTATCTTTGTGAACATTCATTACCCGAGATTTAATAAATCCAATGATGAGGTGGCTGGTTAGCAGTTATCTTTGTGAACATTTATTACTTGAGATTTAATAAAAGCTGCCTGCTAATAAATGCAGCGACTTCCTACATAATGAACTTCACTCATTTTGTACATAAGTCATTTTTCATCAAGTGTGCACTTTTCGTTGTTAATCATTCTCCAAAGTCGATAATCTGATAGTCCTTCGATATCTGCTAAAGTGCTCGTAAATTGCTTGGCCATAGCAAGCAAGCCCAGAGAAAGGATTTCACTAGTGTCCGTAAGTTGTGAGGACCCTGATATCAAGCTTTCTCTTGGCTCATTCCCACTTGAAATGTGGGGAAAATAGGAAGATTTAAACTAAATCACTGGTTATAATTGTAACCAACCATCATGTCATACAGATAAAAGGGCATTCAACATATTAATTCTAGCCTAACTCTGCAAGTTCGGATGTATTTGCCCCCACCAAATATATAAATTTCTGTACGAGTTTGAAACCTTTTCCACAAGGAAATTAAGACTTATTTGCAAGACTAATTTGAAAGAGTTTCCCTCAACCAACAATGTAGATCTTTGAATTTCTGAAGGTCATATTGAGATAGTAATTTTAGCATTTCACTAGCAGTTTTTCGTACTTTTGGATCCTTTTCCCGTGACTTTCCCCTTTATAATTCTAGTAGTTGCCTCATCCCATAGATATGCCTTTTGATTTACGCATCGAAAACTATATAAAATTTTCTCTGCACCAGCTTTAATTAAAGTAGCGAAATGATAGCGTGGCTTGTAATTTCAAACAATCCCAGCAACATTGATATATGCTCCTGCAGTGCATAAACAAATAACCGACAAAGCGCAAAGAGAGAGAGAGAGAGAGAGAGAGAGAGCTGGTGATTAAGATGGAGCTGCTTATCTCATTGTGCTGGTGCTGTCTGTGTGGAATTTGGGAGAGAGATTTTAACATACAAGGAAAACATGATTGACAGATCTTGAACTGTTGAGGGTATGCAAGATAAAATTAAATCATACAGTTTAATGCCTCACCAACAAAACTCAAGTTGCTGAAAAAATTCATCTGCATTCATTTGTCTGTCATACAACGGGTTCTCGCGAGGCAGTGGGTAGTTCTAGCTCAGGCTCAGATATAAGTGGAGAGACATAAAAGTCGACCATCTCCTTGGTTACTTCTTTCAAATTTGGAGGATCCCACTGCACATTATTTGATAAACCCACGATGATTTCAGTCATTGAAGTTGAGAATATGTGTAAGGTTGGAAAAATTGGGACTCAAGTTTACCTTTGGAGCAAAGTCCTTATCCACTAATCATGTGCGAACACCCTACAGACGGCAAAGAGCACTATTGATGAGAACATAAACTATCTTTGCAAGCCCACAGATGGCAAAGAGTACCATGATCTGACGATAAGGAGAGAGAAGAAAAACCACAAGATTCAACCAAACAATTGCAGTGGATGTCCAAGACTTGCGTACCTCACAAAAGTCATTGGAAACTTCTTCAGAGATTCCATGGAGGGATATTCGGTATTCCCGAGTTAAACATTGATCAAGGGTCTAGAATCTACCTTCACGAATCTGAAAGTAGTAATTATAACCAAGTCAATGTTTGAGAGAAGGAATCTATGTCCAACAAAGAAAATCAAAAGAATGGTAACTCACAAATCTTAAGGTGACTTTTAAGCTCAATGGAGAAGCTTCCCTTAGTTTCTTGAGGGTCATTGCACACCATTCATCATAAGAGTCAGCTGCTTCAATTTCCTAAGCAACACCAATTTAATAAGATGGCAATAATAGAACATCTAGGATATTAACTATGCTGACTCATTGCATTTCTCAGTTGATTAGTCCCAATTCTACCATCATGTCATCTGGCAAAATAAAATGTCAGTCATACCATCTCAAAAACCAGTACAATGTCAAGCATCGTGGACTTTCCAACGACAAATATAAGAGTCCTTTCCAGGGTGTCTCGTCCAACTTACCAGTGCATGAATAATTTCCTCGACTGTGTCATGGCTAAAGCATTTATCGATCACTTCAATCCTGAGTCAGTGAACAAGACAAAAATAGTCCATTTAAAAAATTATTTGATACACACTTCAATAGCTGCAACAAATAATACTGAAGAGATTAGAAAACAAAAGACTTCCTGGTAATAAGCATAACAAAAAGTGCAAGTTCATTCTTTAATAAAGGTGAGAAAAAATATACTTGCACAGAGAAGGAAGAAACTTTCTCCGTAAAAGCAGCAATCACTCTGCTATGTGGAATATTTACTTGTCCCTTGCATAGTTCTAATATGCACAACAACTAACAACATGTCATAACTAATAACTTATTATGTAGATCTTAAGTGTTTAGAAGGACTGATTCATAGTTCTACCTGGGTTTGGATAAACAGAATCAGCCACATAAAGTGTGAAAATAGCTAGTACAAAAATTCTAAGCATATAAAGCCTATATTTGCCTTATAGCCAACTGCACCAAAAAGCAAGAAAGCTATAGTTATGTGTGGTAGAATGCAATCTACTCGCAATGTACATCATTTATTAGCTACATCACAAACTTCTCTAGTCCATTTCCCCAGACAGGCATATAACGTAAATTTATACTGTATAGATCCAAAAAATATACAGTCATTTACACAGAGTAGGATAAAAGTAAAAAATCATGCCATAAAGAACCCAGAAGCTGTAGACTAAAGTTGAACATTACTTATGAATGATACTTCCCCTATCAGGATAAACAAGATCACCATATTGTGAAAGGGATGTCTCTATAACAGACGGATCATCAGTAGTGAGTCTACCAAGACGCTCTTCAATCAAAGCCAATCTCTGTCAAGGTCATTAGTCATAACTCAAGAAGAGATTATCAAGGTATGGAGGGTAAAAACACTGAAACAGCAGTCAAAGGTGCATTGAAAACAAACGGCATTTAGTGAATAGTGAGTAGCCAAGCGGCAGGCAACCATTTCAACACCATTAAGCTTATCCCCCGTGAGAGCCAGGTATTCCCCTGGAAGAAGAAGGCCACATTCTAAGACAGTATCCTAACACTAGTTATTGACAACTTGGTATTCCAAGAGGAATAGTACTAAACCGTGCAAAGAAAATACTGTGGAAACTATATGAACCTTTCATTACAAACATAAGGACAAAGCAAAAACTATATGATCTCTTCATGGTTCAATAACAAAGTATACTTTGCAAACAAAGGCTTCCCTTTAGTGCAATGCATTGGATGGTCTTCAACATTTCTGCATGCCAGAAGGGAACTAATGGATACAGCAAAACATTCGAACATGCAGTAAAAACTAAATTTTCAAGGAACTTCCAGTTTACAGAAACTGATAGAACACTTTGAGGCCTAATTTTATCCGACCCTTCTGACCTATTTTTAATTTAATGAATGATCTCCTTATTTCATTACACAGTTTAGCCAAGACCTCCCTTTTGTTTGCATAGACAATCTACCTAGATAGCCAGGTAGCCGGGAAAGGTGGAAGGAAGCTCCTGCATCTGGATGAAATCCTATTTGAACCTCTGGATGGGAAAAAACCTGCAATTGAAAGCATTAGCTCAAGAATTTACTTTGCGGGATTGCTGCAGGAAAATGAAACCAGGTGCATTATATGTTTGTTAGTTCAAGTTAGCCCTCCCATTAAAAAACTAAACAGAAATGGTGAAGTGGATATCACAAGGCTATAACATGCCACCTTGGCATCTACGCAGCCACGTAGGGTCCACATGGAAATATTAAAAAACAAAAAAGTTGTGGTTTCAGAAAGCAAATTGATAAAAGGGAAAAAAGGAAAACCATCTTCAGCTTGCTCTGGCAAAGAGAGGACAGTCACGCACCGACAGCCACCAGCAAGGGTGGCCAGACCCTCCCAGGCTCAGGTCACAGTGGCCACACCTTCATGGAGCTTGGGCATGTTCCATCACAGAGGTATACACCCACAGAGAGAGATACAAGGAAAAAGCAGTCCTGGTCCTCAACCACCTCTCAGCACCCAGCAGCAAGGGCCACAGCCTTCACAACAGATCTAGGTGAGGGTCACCACCTCACATCAGATCTGCAGTGGTTCTGCTGGGATTTGAACTGGTCCAGGAAACACAGACTATGAGAATTTCATGCATTCAAATTATTCAGCTGTTGCCAAACCGTTGTCAATAAATAACAAAAAGTAGATCACAAGGATTGAGTAAACCACAAGTGCTTTGTAATTTGGAGGATTCAAGAATACATTTTCCCCCCTTTTTTGTGGTCTATGATCAGAGTGCACAGCTTGAGAGCTCGTCGTCATTGTAGCCATATATTCTTGTTCTTCTATAGTGGGCTCAAACAAAGTCAACCGCCTAAAAGAAAAGAATTTGGTATTCCTTTATGCTATTTTTGTTGATGCTTTGTTAAGTTTCCTTGATTTGGGTTGATGGGTTATATGAAGTTCGATTGTTACCATTAGTTCTGGCTTCCTGTTTCAAGAATTTTGCCATTTCATGTTTGTGGACCCAGTTATTTGGTTCCTCTTTTCTAGAAGATTCCGTGTTGTGCAAACACAAGCTCAATGCTCTTGTACACACTTGGTCAGTCTCTCTGTTGCATGTGGTATTCAAAGGCGATGGCAGCAAGTACCCAGTCACCATGACCCTGGCTATGGCTGGGCAACACCGCCTCCACCGGCAGCCCACCCTCCCACCTTTTTTTTTTTTATTCCACCACAGAGATTTGCTCAAGAAGAATGATGATGTGGATGGGCATATCAGCATTCCTGTCTAACTGTTTGATGGAAGGACTAACTTGAACAAACAAACATATAGTTCAAGGACTCGATTGCACAAAAAAAAAAAAAAAAAAACAAGCAAACAAACAAACAAAGTTGAGGGATGACAATGCAAGTTGAAAAGGTTGAAGGACCTCCCATACCATTATCCCATATAAAAATCTATGTTAATACCAATCCCATGACAATTTAGCTCACTGGTTTCGCCAGAAACCTATGTTCCAGCTCAGGAGCAAATTCACGTATAATGATAGCCAATGGCATTGAATCTCACTTTACATTAAGATAAGAAATAAATTGGCAAAGGAAGTTGAATAAACACAACCCCAGCGAGCACATGTATGAAAGCAGTTAACATCTATATCAGTATTTAGGAAAAGTCACATACAGTTTTATCAGTTGCCAATCAAAACATTCCGGGGAGAGAAATCCCAGCTCCACTTGCCATAGTGACACTGTCCAAGATAGCCAGCTGCCCAAGAGTGAAGTAAATAAAAAGTGACCAACTCGTAAATTGAAACTAACACGAGTGCTGAGACATTCAAACAACTTTGATTGACTAATAATTAAATCCCAGAAATTGAATATTACACCTACTAAATGGTTATTGCTTGCAGTTTTTACTGTGAAAATGGGTCAACGAGTTGATGTCAAGTTAACAAACACTTTGATAGAATATTAAACGCCAAATAATAAATAACGAACGCAACTTGGAGTACATCATGCAATTAATTTTAGAAATGGAATCCTGCTTGACATGGAAGAAACTATGCCTATAAGATGACTACTACAAACCAATTGCAGTAAATGTCACTCACTTTCCATTTCACTCGAGGAACAAAGAGGGAAAATGTAAATGATTTTTAATTGTTCTTCTTTCTTAATTAAGCATAAAGTAATAAGTAGACAAGGGCTATACATCAAAAGGACTTACTTTTGCTCCAAGAATCATTTCACGAATCACAAGGACTTACTTTGTCCTCTCCTCTCACCATGAATCGCCTTACACATAAAGACCGTGGTCATGCAGATCATTAGTCAAAGATAGTTTTACTAATCATGCCGCCAATGCAGAGGTACCTCATCTACTTAAGATTCATCCGTAACAGAGTACATCCACCTTAGTGACCTAGTCCGCTTATGCTATGGAAAATGGTACCGAAGTGGAATGGAGTAGATCACATGTCAAGAAGCATGATATCCAACTAGTATGTTCAATAATTTCAATATTTTGGATCATGATAGAGCTCCAAGGATTCAGCCCCCATCACTCACTTTGTAAGACAGAAAGTTTCTTTCGCTAGTTTTTGTAGTGTGATTGCAAGTTTAGAGCAACATTTAATTTAATGTTACTATAATCATTCATCCAAGTTATTTCCAAGATTTCAAAAGTTTGTGTAAATGCTTTCTAATTGTCTAGTGAACTGATTATTTTTCAGATTGCCAATTTTAGCAATCCATAAGGCAAGAGTAACTTATATCAGCATGTGTGCATAGTTTGTAGTTTGCAGGGATATCAACAATTTCCATATCACTTAAACCCAGTAATACCGCAAACTGTGAGATTAAAGTTTTCTATCCATGACAAGAAAACTAACTCTTAAGCATACTTCAACCACTTACTCACAAAACATGAAGCATCAATTCAAAAACTATAAAATGAGATTTTTATGGTATCAACTATATAATTTATCAGAATCATAGGAATCTAGGGTGAAAGTTCTGTTTCTCATCCAGCCAGGAGAAATACTACCTTACTCTATGAAGTCTAGCCAATAATAAATTGTGTCAAGAGGTCATTACAGAAATCAAGAGAAATTCAGAGGAAAATCCAAGCCCTGAAATTATCCATTACAAAGTAGACCGATTCTACATCTCAAAAGAGCTAACAGTTTATAAACTTCAAAAGGAGGTACTTACATGTGGTTTCAAATATGTCCCTTGCAGGTAAACAAACTTATATAAAGTATCAAAAAAAATTTTGCAGTCCTCAATGTTCCTTGCACATATGTTGACTATTTGATTTGAAACAACAATTAGGAAAGAAAAGTAAAAGAACCAAAAGATCAAAATCAAGGGAACAAAAGCAGATTGATAGCAAAGTTGTGTGCTCTTTGAAGAGCACTTGAGGGCCATCATTTCACACCTTCCACCTTAATTTATCTATCACATCCCACCTGATTCAATATTTAGTTTCACTCAAACACACTAGTTCCTAATCCGACCTTTCTTCTACAGCCACAAATCCACCAATGGGTATCGTCTCCAGTTATAAAAATCACCTTCACATGTTGATATTTAACACCCCAACATTGTTACGTTTATGATATTCTTGCCCTTGAACCAATCCTCTACTGCTAATAACAACTATTTAAATATAAAGCAAAGAAAAAGGACATAAAAACTATCAGAGAAAAAAATGTTGAAAGCCAAATAAATGAAAGGATTCATCACCAACTGACCTTCGGTGAGCAAATGATAAAGGGTAACAACATCTCCACCTGAGCAGAAAGCTTTGCCACTACCCTTCAGATCAGACAAAAAAGTTAATAACATTCAAAGATTGTGAACCGTGACAATAATAAAAGGAATGCCTGAAATGTGAATCCATTTCTCCTTCTATTTAGACTATAGACAGAACAAAACCAGGATCTATTTGAAACTATCAGCTTTTGTATGAGGGCATGTAATGGCAATACCTTCATCAACACAAACCCGATGTTTGGATTCTCTTCCCACGATTCATAGAGCCTCTTTAGCCTGTCCACCTGTAGAAAATATCAGCATAAAATTCAAGCTTTAATTATTCTAGAAAAGATAGCCGAACGAGGTACCAATAAACACGAAAAATGAAACCGCTTTCCGTTCTGATTGGGGTCAGTAAGGAATTATGTCGAGTTGGGGAGAGAGGAGAAGAACCAAACCATTGAGGTAGGGAGAGAATTAAGAGCAGATGGCCGGTTGAGTATCGCAGTTCTTGAGTTGGCTCTTCCATCCACCAAAACCTGATGCCACAAACATACACGAATCGAAATGTAAGCTCCCCATCTAAACGAACCCACCTTTTGCTATCCGCAAAGTAGACGCTGCGACTTGACACCATCGAGTTTCTGAACGAATCAAATTTTGATTACCCGGACAACTTGCATCAAACAACAAACTGAAACACATAGAGAAGAGAGAGAGAGAGAGAGAGAGACCTGGTCTTGGACGTCGTCGTAGCCGGCGTAATGGGGCTGAGCAGAGAAACTTCTCCGGTGAGGGAAAGCGCCGAGTTTGGGAAGCGAACGCCTGGCTCTCATCAAAACCTTCAAGCTCTGCATCTCTCTTTCTCCTTCCTTCTCCTGCTGTTGTTTGAACGCTCTATAAAAGGGTTTTCGAAGGATGTTTCTCCGGAGCAATGCCTGAACCCGTCTCTCCGGCTTCCCCCTCAAAATGAGAAGCGAACGGGGCAACGCTGAACGATGCACACTGAGGAGGCAAAAGGAGGAGCAGAGCAGAGCAAAGATCAAGCGACCGTTCAGTAAGGTTATCGTCCGAGCCGTAAATGTACGAGAGAACTCAGATTGGGCTTTTGCCATCTGGGCTTATCTGGACCGGTCTGATCCAGTCTAAGATCCGGACGATAAGGCCTACCCAACGATGATCTAGTCTGATTCAGTCCTGGCCAGCGGCCAGTAGAGATGAGCATGATCCGAATTGAGCCGATCCTGCACTTAATCCAGATCGACCCGCACAAAGACGCCCTCAATTTTAGGGCCAAAGACTAATCCTATTGAGCTTGGGGCCAGGGACTGGACCAATGGTGAACTCGAGACCAATCAATTATTTTTTTTTTGTTTCATTTTTTATATTCTTTAAAAGGACAAACATATTATTTTAAATTACATATGCATCAACAATGCGACATTGAGAAACTAAATTGTGAACATCAATACGTATCAAACATAAATATAAGATAATGTCACGGCAAAAATTTATATTTGCTAAAAGTAACAAATCATAAAAACAAACATGCAAGGCAAGGAAATAAAGGTGAGTGAAAGAGCAACAAGGTGAGTAGGCGAGTGAGGCTAAGTCAATTGAAGAGGGTTTTCTTTCTTTTATGTTGAATCAGGACTAAGTTTATTTCTACATTCTAATTTACATGATAAACTGAACTGCAAAGAAAATAGGGGAGGAAGCGCTAGAATTTAGAGTAGACAAAAGCATATAATACATAATATATTAGATATATAGTATAATGTTATACATATATATAATATTAAGTACAGAGTTAGTTTGGGTAGGACCAATCCTAAACTCTCATGATCAAGTACTAATTCATACAGTGTAAAGTCCATGAGTTCTAATCAAGGATCGACTGGCCCCAGAACCAATGTTGGGCTAGTCTAGGGACCTTGGGCTGGACCAATGCTCACCCCTAACGGCCAACAACCCTTGCCTAGACCCTTGTGGACCATTTCCCCACCATTGTTGGCCCTTCCCAATGATGGTGACCATTCTAACATCTTTTTTTCGAAAAGAAAAAATTAGCTCATTTTATTTTAATTTAAATAAAAATTGCATTAAAAATTAGATTTGAATCAAAACAACAATTGAGCTACATAATCACCACGTATTATAAAGAAAATAATGATGAAAACAGAGTCAACGGAATGACTTAATTGCATCAATTTGACAAATTTCAAAACTTTATTGCACTTTTTATAAGTTTTACTTCCACAATTTCTCTAGAACTCTAGGAGCAAGTTATCCGCCTACAAGGCAATAGTTACACGATCAACGACGAACGATCACTTTGCAAAACATGATGGAATAGTTTTGCTCGATATGTGTGTATAGGATTAATGAAAAATAAAATAGATGTATACTAGATACGTTCTCCAATTAAATGCAAATACGTTTAACTCGTGATATAGTCGATTGTATAATTATACAAATAATTAATAGATACAGATCTCATAATTTTTTTTTTTTGGCTGATTATAATTATAGGTAACACGTAATCGAGAACGTGTCAACGAACTCAATTTTTTTAGTACGCTTGCGATAGATATATGCTTGAGAATATGCTCGTCGAACGTGAAGGACCTTGCGACCGGATGACCAGCTCATCCGGTTTCTCAGAGGATACCCCGTACGTCAAGAAATCAATTTCTAAATTCCAAAAGTCAAGAAAAGGAAATTACCAAATTACTAAAAATAAAACCCCAACATTTCACCACGTGCTGACGTCGATAAAACCGCCACCTCGGCGGACTCGAAAAGTCAAATCCAACGAGGGAATCTCTGCGCTTGTTCGAAAATCCATTCTTTCCTTCTCTCTCTCTCTCTCTCTCTCTCTCTTTCTTCCGCCATTGTCGCAGGACCGCCTTGACTTCGATTCGCGCGACCGCACGGCGATTCGAATCGAACCCGGAAGATGAAGAAGCTCCGTCGCCCTCCGCCTCCTCTTCTGGCCGCTCTGGCGCTCGTCGCCATGGCCAATCTCTCTGCCCCCGCCGTCTCGGCTGGCTCGCCGCCTCGCTGCAAGGCGTGGCTCGTCCAGTCCATCCCCACCGACATGCCCCTCCTCCGCCGCGTCCCCGGCGTCCTCTCCACCGGTAAGCGCCCCCCCTCTTCTGCCGCAACGACTGCGTTTTGCTAAGTAATGCGCCGCGGTTTGGTTTTAGAAAGCATGATTGGAGGAACAGAGTAGGAGAGACTGAGGTTGGTGTTAAAAATTGGATATTTTTAAGGCTAGGCTTGTTTGAAAATGAATGGTTTGGAAAGTCTTTTTTAATGATCTTTGGCGTTAAAAATTGGATACAAGCAATCGTTTTTCGGGCAAGTGTTTTCCGAATCATTTGTTCTTCGCGAAATAAGCGGAGCCTAAATGTGTTAGTTGCTGATTGGGGTGACAAATGGTTTAGCGGATGTGCTGCGGTGGTTGGCGGGAAACTCGACGAAGAAGCTGGACATCATAGCGCAGTATTGGCAGCTGAATGTTCGTCCTGATGATCCTAACTCCGGCGATTATGGTTACTCGCAGTCTGATATGCTCCGATTCGGGGCTGATTTGGGTCACAGTGTTTACCAAGCCATTGAAGATGCTGCTGATCGGAATGTCACTATCAGGTAAATTGCAGATGGTGCTTGCTCATGCCCTTTGCATATGCTGATTTGTTGGTGTACAGCTGCTTCGGTAGCCATTGGAGCTTTGCGTTTGGGTATTTCGCAAAGTGCGCAATCAAGGCTACCTTGTATTTTATATCTGGTAGCTTTCATAGTTTTGTCGCTTGTAAATCTTTAACCAAACTTTCTGTTAACATGTCAAACGTCTTCTTATTTCAAGTTTCCGAAGCATGTGCTTGGTAATTTGGTTAACATGTTCTCCTGAGTAAACCCGAAAACGGTCTGCCTTGGAGAACTGCGCATATTTTAAGTGATGCAATTACATTTGACTTTGAGATAGTAAAAGTTCCTTCATCAGAGAGAACCCTACCCCTCCAAAAGCTCCAAGGGAGCCTTGGGAAGGATATTAATCTGATGGATGAAAATATTGAACGACTGTAGTACCAGAATTACTTGCCAAAGCAGTGAGTAAATCATTACTTTTAGAGAAGTTTGACGCCTGATGTTAAGTAATGTAGGAAGTAGAGCAAAATGTCTATGCTGCATAAACCCAGACTCATCTTCTTTCAGGCTTCTACTGTCATGTATACTGTGTCTATTATAGATTTTCTCATTTACTTCTTGCAAACATTAGCCCTCCTCTGAAAGATATTAAACTTCACCAGGCTTTTACAGCACTCGGGAGTATATCCTGACTATGACAAAGAGCCAAATGACCTTGCTTCAGGAAGGACAAATGTCAAGTCTATTACTCTGTTATTTGCCAAATGGTGGGGCTCAGGCGTAGTTCATGCAAAAGTGTGGATATCGGATAATCAAGATGTCTATATTGGATCTGCAAACAATGATTGGAAGTCCCTTTCTCAGGTACACGCTTTACCTTAGAAGTCCCTTTCTCAGGAATATAGTATAGCCTTTTCTCCATTTGTTATTGGTGAGGATATTGATCCGACTGTGGCTAAATAATTTTTGACTGAACAAAAGAAGAGGTGTGGGTTCTCAGCTATAAGCATCCCATTTTTGTTGTCTAGTAAGATCGTAGAAGATTCTGCCACATTTACAATATTTTAAGACATATCACCTATTTTTCATCTCTTCAGTCTGTATAGATTTGTTTGTGTATTTGAGCTATATAGAAAAATTATAATGTTCAAATCTTTACAGGTGAAGGAACTTGGAATATACCTTGTTAATTGTCCCAAAATAGCAAAGAAGGTTGAAACCTACAACAACAACCTGTGGAAACTTTCCTCTCTCGACGCTTCAGCTTACACAAAGAATGTCTCGGATCAACAATGGCAGATCACCAGAAAAGTTCCCTGTTGGTCACATTTCCTTGAATCTGAAGAGCGATGCAAGTATGACAAAAACATCCATATTGCACTTTTTCTTGTGTCTCTTTTGCCTGCATAATTTTAGACTTTGTGAATCGTTATGCTCTTCTTCCCCCCCCGGGCATTTCATTTTCTTTGTTTCTTTGGGTGATAGAAAAGTTGATTTTCATTTCATAAAGCATGTCTCTGCTGCATGGGATTTTCTGTTGTTTCACTTTTAGTCAAGGAATATCCCTTTTTAGTCTTTCCACCATCAGATTAACTCTAGGCTCAGGTCTGAAACTCCAGAGGTTATCTTGATAGACAAGTGATTCTGTTGTTTGTTAAGATTGTTTTTGGTGCTGCAGCTTAGAGATTTCGACGAATTTTGGATTTTCATCTTTGTCAGAATTCTTTTCAAATGGTTATTATGACAAACAACAACAAACCAAGCCTTATCCCACTACGTCGGATCAGCTATAAATGTTTGCCAAATGTATCTTAAAAACTTTTTCCTGGCATTTGCTACTTATTTTTCAGTTTGTTTTCTCCCAGATGATTGAATGATACGAGCAAAGAGAAAGCAGAACAGTTCTTATGTATGGTAAATAGCTTTTAAAAGAAGAAAAGTAGAGATATCCGGATTGAAAGTAAGAGATTGGATTTTAATTTCAAATTGTTCATTTTGGAAATGCTGTTCTGTGGGACTGATGAGTAAGCAGAAATTCTCCTGTGCATGGTACATAGCCTTTAAAAGAAGAAAGGAGTTTCTAAAACAAGTGACAAGGACAAGATTTGCTCTCTTGAGGACTTCTAGTTGGATTCCTGTCTATAACTGGATAGATATGGCTGACTCTAGTTCGGCAACTTCGATGCTTAGACTTGGTCGCAAGCTTCTGTCGAAAAGTTATTCTCAAATTTGAAATCAGCAGCTCATTCTTGGTCTGATATTAGGCTATGATGTGATGTTGTGACCATTCGATCAGTTTGGTGCTCAACTGAATGGTTTTGCGCTTGATTTGCTTTCAGTTCACTTGCCATTGTAATGATCTGGTGAAGGTTGATGTTAACATTTTCTGAGTCCACTTGTTGTTATGAGCAAATCCACTTGTTGTTATGAGCAAATATGTCATGGCAGGTCGCCTCTTCCTCAATCTGTGGAGATTCCTCATGTAGCAGGCTATCCAGTCCTGTCACATCCTCACGTGTTTCGTCTTCCATTAGATACTCCTGGACGTAATCATACATCTTCACAATATCAACTTAGCTATCTTTCTTTCGCTCCTCCAGAGGTAACTTGTCCAAAACCTATCTATTTAGCATTTTTAATTTTGTCTTAATATAGAAAGTAAGAATTGCATTTGGACATCATCAAAATATTAGCCATTACAGGTTAGACTTGTTTCATCCTATAATTGTTTGTTGAATCAAAGGATACAGAATGAATGGTTGCATTTTAAGTTGGAGCTTATAAAGTTTGTTGGTTTGCGACATTGCAGTTCCAGTGTCTATGTACCCAATTAGAATTTAGCGAATTGACAGAGTCCGGTTGCTGTTGTCTTCTCTCTGATATATTAGCAAGTAAACTTTTTCTGTGTGTATTCCTTCATGAGTAGTGAGGGTGCTCAACATTTAAGTTGATTGAATCACATTGCGATTGCTCAGCTGATCCTTTTGGGGGATCCCGTAAGTTTCATCTTTCAAGCTTCTATCTTTAACAAACAATACACTGCCATCGCAGCTGTCATTTGGCAAGTACCAGGCTGACGAGCAGGCATGGGTCGACACAATAAAATCAGTTGGAAGTGGAGGCACCGTTAGGATCAGCACAATGGATTGGCTTGGTCAATCACAATATGCTGACCAAACTGTTTATTGGTCATCCATTTCTTCTGCTGTGTCAGAGGTATGCTCCTTTGTTGCTACAGTTGCTGCCCTTGTTTGTACATGTGAATCTAAATCGTCAGATACAAGTCAATGTGGTGTTCATTTGAAATCATTTTGTCTTGCATCTACCGGATTCCATTTTTTCTTTTTATGGAGATGGACTGTGATTTGCATGAATATTTAAACAATGAATACTAGGTGTGATGGCTGCTCATTGGCTTCTTGTTTTTGAGTTATCTCGCATGCTCGAAATAGATAAATGAAAAGCTTTTAGCTTGTTGTAAGCTGTAGAATTTCCTGCTATCACCATTTGCCACTTTGGTTTCAAAATGATTGAAGGAAAATGCGGAAAGCCTTTGCTGTGATGAAGAACTGCTTACTGACAGAATGGGTTGATGACACTGGCTTTTTTTGTGATTTATCTCTATTGAACAACTTTATTTCCTCCCATATGTTACTGAGAACATATTTTCTGAGTTGACTATAATTTTCAGGTTGTCTTTTCCAAGCATGCCACAGTGAAGATATTGGTAGCACATTGGGCACATTTCATAAACAACACTGACGTTTACCTGAAATCTCTCCTCTATTCCAATGTCCTTTGCTCCTCTTCGAAGTACAACAATTGTTCTGGCAAAGTTGAGATCAAGTACTACATAGTGCCAGGTTTTAACGCGACTGGAGCTGCGATCAGCAATGGGACCAGCACTGGGAATAAGTATCCTGGTTACACTCGGGTCAACCATGGGAAGTATGCTGTCAGTGATGTGAGAGCCCACATCGGAACGAGCAACCTCATATGGGACTATTTCTATACTACTGCCGGTGTCAGCTTCAGGACGTATCACCAGGACATAGTTTCGCAGCTTCAAGAAGTCTTCGATGCTGATTGGGATTCACCATATATGCTGTTCCTGTGGGAGAGTTTGAGGAAGGGCACTCGTTTTTCGAGCTGACTAGTGCCTGCACACGAGGTACGGACCGGCTACAGTTAACACGGAAAGGGGCACGACGACAATCAAATGAAGTCTTCTAACGCGAAGGGTATGGCCAATGGAGTTGCGCTGCATCTTGAGACAAGGACATTGTTCTTAATTAGACCAGAATGATTTGTTTGTAAATAATCGGTGCAATAAAGCATTTCTTTACACTTTGCAATCTCAAACTGAAACTATTGGTATCTCCTCCTTGATGA